>JBBGZY010002597.1:0-1302500 GCA_037952925.1 Lithobates clamitans
TGTTCCCCTCTGCCCCTTTTTTTTTTTCCCCCCCCCCTTCCCCCCTTTTTTCCCCCTTCCCCCCTTCCCCCCCCCCCCCCCCCTTTTTCTTCCCCTTTCCCCCCCCTTCCCCCCCCCCCCCCCCCTCTTTCCCTTCCCTCCCCCTCATCTCCTTCCCCCCTTTTTTCCAGTCTTTCCCCCTTTTTCCCACCCCCCTCTCCCTCTCCTACCTCTATCCCAACACTCCTTGGTGGCCCCTTAATTGAATCCTATATTTGAAAAATTACAACTATCTTAAAATTTCCCTTACAATAGCTATACCCTAATTCTGCCTCCCGGGCCCGCCCCCGGGGGAACGCCTCTTTGAGGGCGTCTCACGACATCTATCCAGGAAGACCTCTCTCTGGTTGCAGTGTGGTGAGTGCAATTTGCTAATTTTGAGTACCTTCTCCAATCTAAATCTTGTACCCTGTATTAACTGTGTATACATCCAAGTTTGCTGTGTTGATATTATTTTTCACCTTCTTAGACTATATACTACCAGACGCCTCCTGAAGAAGCGGCTGTGACCGCGAAACCGTAGAGGTTACGTCTGCAAGTATCACACCACTAAACCTTTGTCTATGCTTCTTGTGGGCAATAGCTATACCAAACAAATCTAATGTCAACATTGCTGTAAACAATTGTTTTTGTTTTCTGTTTTTGTATGTTGTTAATATTAATATGTATCAAACATGTCCCTTACAGGACTTTTTAATAATTTTGAAATAAATCTATACTCCTTTTAAACCAAGTTTGCTTTCTATGGTACCGCAATAGTCCTCTTTTCTCTTTTTCCTTTTTGAAAGAGGTAGGACCCTATTGGAGAGGTCCTTGTCCTGATTCCTCTTTCAAATCTATTCCTTGATCTCCCGATGATAGAGTAAAGGGGGAGGAGGGGGGACCCACTGGCGCATCGCGGCTCCCACAGAAAGGAGGACCCAGCACCGCCCAAACTCCTGACCACCACACACAAACACGAACATTGGCCAAGTGTAGAATGTGCCTGGGATGCCTATAAAAGGGAGAGCCATGTGGGGAAAAAAATCGGTAACAAATGCTGCCTATAAAAATTGAGAAATAAAAATATTGATAAACAATAACATGTCCGTAGCTGCACTAGGAAAAAATCTATACATAAAGACAATCTCCTATACATGATGGTACCCTATAGGGGGCAAGCCTCACGCAGGGAGGGTAGGGGAACACTACCAATCCCATTTCACCAATTGCTTCCATACCGGTAATATATGAAAATATGGGGGGGTATTAGGTAATTAAAGAGGGGAGGTGGGACATTAAATGAAGCGCTTGGGTAGTGGAGATCAAAAAATCATATTTAAATTGCATTATGAAATGTTTATTGGTTATGATAAATAACAAACAATAAAAAGAGTTACAAGACAAAGGGTTCCCCTGGGTGGACTTTTCCGGCACTTGCAAAGGCAGACAGGTGGGGTATGTAAAAAGTAAAGAGCGTTTATATATTAATAAAAGGTAAAATTTTATTAGTATAGAAAAATACATTAGATAAAAAACAAGCAATAAATGTATAAAGTAACACAATGAAAACTACATAGTAGCTATGATGAACAAAAAACAATATATGATGAAAAAGCTCTTCTCAGGCCCAACGCGTTTCGGGGTACTACATATCTGTACGGTCCTTCTTCAGGGGCAAAATTGAGAGAGAAGGTTTCATCTATGCTAATTAGAAAGGGAATGGAGAGGAGAGGGTCAGGTGATTGGTCAAACCTTAGATAATATTATATGGGAAATTGGGATGATCACTTGATCACCTACCTGAAAATGCGATTAATTGCTTGTGAAAATTTATAAAAACAAAGAGGGCCACAAGAGGAGGACAGGGTATGGCAATAAGTATTGGTATCATAGCCAATGTAGATCTAAATGTTTAGATGGTGAGATGTGCAGGATGGTAGGCTGCAGTCACCGTGGGGAGGTGTGACAATACTCCCGTCCCGCCCGACCCAGGCGCGTGCAAGCCAGAGCGGCGTGCTGAGGTCACAGGAAGGCGTCTCTGGAAAATAAGAAAATATAGAGAGGACCTTAGGAGAGGGTCCAAAATGTATAGGTGGAGAGGAGTGGGTAAATGCATAGATATGTAAATTGATCGGAATGAGGTTAATAATGCTGAAAGTATAGGGCATAGTATGTGTAATGCATCAAATAAGGGCTAATAAGAAGGGGATCCCGTTCACCCTATATTATAGTGGCGGAGTACAACTGTGTATATATATGGGATACGGTCCAACATAGTATACACTGAGAGTAGATACACAGTTACAAGCCACAGAGTAGATGTAATATGTATGCCTACTGAAAAAGTCAAAAAGAGTATTAAGTAACCAATGAGATAATACAATTGAGAGCAAGACCATAGTATATACATTGTGAGTAGTACAAATGTAATGTTACAGGGCCTATATTAGTATGTTCCTAATAACCAGCAGAGCCCAGAGTCAGAGCAGGCTTAGGATGAGAAATGTGTGGCTAGTACAACTGAGTGGAGAAGTAATAAATGTATCTGAGACTAAAGTGCTAGAGTAAGAAGAAATAGGGAAAAAGTAATTGAGAAGTCATACCTTAGATGGAAACAGGAGTGCAAAACCGCAACCTCACAGCCAAACATCCAGCAAATGTAACGCCTTGCTAGGAAGTGAGAGGGGCTGGTTAATAAAGTGTTCAATCAGCTGGCGTCAGGATGAGGCACAGCTGTGTTGTAAACAGACGTAGGCAGAGACGTACTGTATTGACCCCCCGAGGCGGGGGTGCGCGGCGCCGCCCCAACCGCACGTGCGCGAACGTCACGGCGTTTGGAGCAGTGTCGCGCACACCCGCCCCACCGGCACGGAAGTACCACTCCGGCGGACTGAGCATGCCCGCCGGAGTGGCAACATGGAGGCAGTGGGCGTGGGATGGAGGAACGCCCAGGTACCTCCCTAAGCGCCGCCCAAGGAAGTCTTGTGGCGGCTTTCCGTGCCGGGCAGCTGCTCTGGCCACCAGCGCCTCGGGGGGGGGCGGGGAAAGGGAGGTTGTGTCACAGAGGATGGTACAGGAAAAAACATATGAGAAGTCACATACCAAGAAGATGGAGTGGCTAATATTCGATCATAGATGTTTGTATATCTCCCAACCTACAAGAACCACCTACACCAAATCAAAATAGTTGCTGGCCGAGTGAGAGGGGGGCTTAAGTATTAGTAGAGAATTGGGATTATGGATTGATACATGGGACAATAAACATTACATTACACAGTATGACACCCATAAACAACAAAAGAGCTTCTATACTTTGGGGAGCAAACAAGCACAAATATCAATAAAGCATATATAGCAGATATAGATACATAATGGTTAAAAGGAATGGCGGACATGGATACATCATATACATAACCAGTATAAGGACCAAGGAAGGGAACAAAGCAAGAGGGGAGGGGGTTTTTAATTAGTTTTACAAGGGAGGATGACCAAGCTGATTGTGCGTCAAAATACATGGTCCCCTGTGGTACCAACTGAAAACTATATAGGGAAACATATATAGACCAAAGGCCAGTAATTCCTAAATAGATGGAAAAGGGTAGGGGAAGGGGAGGGGGAGGGGGGGGAAAGGGGGGGGAGGGAAGGGGTGAGGGGAAGGGAAGGGGGGGGGAAGGGGGAGAGGGGGGAAAAAGGGGGGGAGAGAAGGGGAAGGGGAGGGGGAGGGAGGAGGGGGGGGTAGAAGGGGGTGAGGGGAAGGGGAAGGGGGGAGGGGGGAGCATGTATATGTCAGACGTACAGCTTGGTTTACAAAATAGTCAAAAACAGACAATTACAACAAATCAATAAATTATAAAGATAACGTAATTGAAAGTAACCATGAAAAGTGACCCTATTTTTCCATACCTCCGGAATTAAAGCCTTGTAGGAAGGGTTTAAAACAAACCGCTTCATTGAGGCCTGAGGGTATAGTGGCCTTGAGTAAGTGGATCCATTTGAGTTCCCTCTGGGGTTAGGGTGTATGCGGTCCAAAATTAGAAATTTGATGGAGGGAAATTTGCCTCCATGTACCAATGTTACATGTCGGCCGAGGGGTAGATCGGGGTCTGCTGTTTTCATAGCCACGATATGCCTGTAGGCTCGTCGCCAAAACTCAAGCTTAGTCTTTCCTATATAGAAGCAGCTGCAGTTGCATTGGAGTAGATAAACCACTCCCGTGGTTCTGCAGTTTGCGAAGTGTTTGGGGAAGAAAGGTTTACCGTTTGGGAGAGTCGGGTTTTTTTGGGTAAGCATGTAACCACAATAGTGGCATGAGCCACAGGCAAAGGTGCCCCTATATTATTGGACGTGGCACGGCTCCCTCTCCTAAACTAGTTGGTCACCCCCCTTTTTTCTGTTCAACAATAAAAAGAGTATTCATTTCATATACAGTAAAAAGTACATTCGTTCAATATATGTATAAGAGGTGTACACATAGCAAAGACATGATAAAAAGTATATACGTATAGCAGCATATGATCTAGGGTTAAACTGGAGAGGCATAGTATTACTAGCAACAACATTCCTGATACCGACAGGTGCGTTCACATGGTAAATGTGCATTTGCTAAGTAGGGAAAATTAATATAATTAAAAAAACCAGATGGTACAGGTAAATATGGTTTCTTATAAGATGTAGCTGGGGCATCAAAGACTTAGCTCGACACGTTTTGTGGGTGTTTCCCCACTCATCAGGAGCTGATGCGACCAAAATTCCTATGAAGAACATATAAAAAATATAATGAACCGTATTGTCCATATACAAACGTAAAAAATATAATAAAAAGGAACATTTTAGATATATAGGGATGATTTGATCAAACACACTCACCAACTCAGACAGCAAGTGTGGTGCACGGTGGTGGGCGTAGGGCGGGCCAAGGAACATAACCTCTCCTTTATTTTTTAATGTTGTTTTTTCCAAGCGCAGATTTTTTTTCTGCTTTTCAGCACTGACAGGTTACAATGATCAGCTTTTATTAATTTATGTAAATTTTAAGTTTGTAACAGCCAATGCGTTTCAAAGGCTCAGCAATCCCCTTCATCAGGGCTAAAAACTAGACAATAAAGAAAATACAAAGAATACTTAAATATGTCTTTATTCACTATTTATTTATGTGTACTAGTTTATTTTTGTATATTTGAAGTTATGTTTAATATCTCCTTTGATTTAGAATCATGAGGTCAAAGGAACTGCCTGAAGAGCTCAGAGACAGAAATTAATAGGTGGCTGGGCGGTCCTCAATGTAATGCAGCACCTCATCCCAAAAATTTGAAAATCAAACCAGAGAAAAGGGAATACAGGGATTATGACGGTGCCAGGGAAAACACAATGTATTCAAAAATTTTTTTTTAAAAAGTAATTTTTATTAATACATACATAATAAATGCACAAAGAATAAGAATTCTTTGTGCATTTAATGTATCATCTGTCTTAGTATGTATACTGATTGTCATATTTCTTTCTATAGAATCACTGTAGAGCTTTAGGTATTAACAATCTATCCCTGAGGAAGCCAATACTGGCGAAACATGTCGGGCACTTAAAATACCTACCTACTGCTTTGGCCGTTACATCTCTGAGGGCAAGCGACGTGAAGCTCGTTACAGATATGTTTTTAGTGTCTATGCACACCATGTTCTTGTGATTCTCTTGTTTATTTTTTACAATTTCTATGTATAAATAAAAATTACTTTTTTAAAAAAAATTTTTGAATACATTGTGTTTTCCCTGGCACCGTCATAATCCCTGTATTCCCTTTTCTCTGGTTTGAGCTCAGAGACAGAATTGTGGCAAGGCACAGATCTGGCCAAGGTTACAAAAAAAATTCTGCTGCACTTAAGGTTGCTAAGAGCACAGTGGTCTCCATAATCCTTAAATGGAAGACGTTTGGGATGACCAGAACCCTTCTTAGAGCTGGCCGTCCCGCCAAACTGAGCTATAGGGAGAGAAGAGCCTTGGTGAGAGAGGTAAAGAAGAACCCAAAGATCACTGTGGCTGAGCTCCAGAGATGCAGTCGGGAGATGGGAGAAAGTTGTAGAAAGTCAACCATCACTGCAGCCCTCCACCAGTTGGGGCTTTATGGTAGATCACGACGGAAGCCTCTCCTCAGTGCAAGACACATGAAAGCCACACATGGAGTTTGCTAAAAAAAACACCTGAAGGACTCCAAGATGGTGAGAAATAAGATTCTCTGGTCTGATGAGGCCAAGATAGAACTTTTTGGCCTTAATTCTAAGCGGTATGTGTGGAGAAAACCAGGCACTGCTCATCACCTGTCCAATACAGTCCCAACAGTGAAGCATGGTGGTGGCAGCATCATGCTGTGGGGGTGTTTTTCAGCTGCAGGGACAGGACGACTGGTTGCAATTAAGGGAAAGATGAATGCAGCCAAGTACAGGGATATCGTGGACGAAAACCTTCTCCGGAGTGCTCAGGACCTCAGACTGGGCCGAAGGTTTACCATCCAACAAGACAATAACCCTAAGCACACAGCTAAAATAAGGAAGGAGGGCTTCACAACAACTCTGTGACTGTTCTTGAATGGCCCAGCCAGAGCCCTGACTTAAACCCAATTGAGCATCTCTGGAGAGACCTAAAAATGGCTGTCCACCAACATTTACCATCCAACCTGACAGAACTGGAGAGGATCTGCAAGGAGGAATGGCAGAGGATCCCCAAATCCAGGTGTGAAAAACTTGTTGCATCTTTCCCAAAAAAACACATGGGTGTATTAGATCAAAAGGGTGCTTCTACTAAATACTGAGCAAAGGGTCTGAATACTTAGGACTATATGATATTTCAGTTTATCTATTTTAATAAATTTGCAAAAGTGTCAACAATTCTGTGTTTTTCTGTCAAGATGGGGTACTGTGTGTACATTAATGAGGAAAAAAATGAACTTAAATGATTTTAGCAAATGGCTGCAATATAACAAAGAGTGAAAAATTTAAGGGGGTTTGAATACTTTCTGTCCCCACTGTATATCAAACAAGAAGCCACATGTGACCATAAAAATAGAGATCAATCAACTCCCAATAAATCCTATACAAAACACTTTGAGATTAATAATAATACAAATGAAAAAGTCCACCATTCTGCTTTTATCAAAGAAATATACAGTATGTCACAAAAGTGAGTACACCCTCACATTTTTGTAAATATTTTATTATAGCTTTTCATGTGACAACACTGAAGAAATTACACTTTGCTACAATGTAAAGTATTGAGTGTACAGATTGTATAACAGTGCCACACGGAGCATGGAGAAGAGAAAGAACAGAAAATAATTGTCTGAGGATTTAAGAACAAAAATTGTGTAAAAGCATGGACAATCTCAAGCTTACAAGTCCATCTCCAGAGATATTAATGTTCCTGTGTCCACTGTGCCCAACATTGTCAAGAAGTTTCAAGCCCATGGAACTGTAGCTAATCTCCCTGGACATGGACGAAAGAGAAAAATTGATCAATGATTGCAACAAAGGATTGTTCAAATGGTGGATAAAGAACCTCGATCAACTTCCAGACAAATTCAAGTTAACCTTCAGGCACAGGATGCAACTGTGTCAGCTCGCACTATACGTCACCATCTGAATAAAAAAGGACACTATGGTAGGAGACCCAGGAGGACCCCACTGCTGACACAGAAACCTAAAAAGCCAGACTGGAATTTGCCAAAACTTACCTGAGGCAGCCAAAATACTTTTGGGAGAATGGGCAGCGGACAGATGAAACAAAATTTTGGTAAAACCCATCATTCTATTGTTTTCAGGAAAAGAAATGAGGCCTTTAAAGAAAACTGTTGTTTTGGGGTTGCTTTGCTGCTTCAGGCACTGGATATCTTAACCATGTGCATGGCATTATAAAATCTGAAGACAAACAAAGAATTCTGGGTTAAATGTAGGGCCCAGTGTCAGAAACTTGAGTCTCTGTCACAGGTCATGGGTCATACAGCAGGACAATGACCCAAAGCACATGTCAAAAAGCACCCAGAAATGGTTTAAGACAACGCGCTGGAGAGTACTGAATGTCCAGCAATGAGTCCAGATCTAAATCCCATAGCGTACCTGTGGAGAGATTTCAAAACAGCAGTTGAAAAAAGGAACCCTTCCAATCTAAGAGACCTGGAGCAGTTGGCAAAAAAGAGAGTGGTCCAAAATTCCAGTAGAAAGGTGTAGAAAGGTGTTTCCAGTAGAAACTCATTGATGGTTACAGGAAGTGGTTGATTTCAGTTATTTTTTCCAAGGGGTGTTCTACCAAATATTAAATTATTAATTGTATCCAGTCCATTTTCGGAGCTTTGTGTGGAATGTGTCAGATTTGGCTTTTTGTTTCTTCAATTCACCCCCCTCGCATGTTTGTAAATATTTTATTCTATCTTTTCATGTGACAACACTGAAGAAATGACACTTTGCTACAATGTAAAGTAGTCAGTGTAAAGCTTGTATAACAGTGTAAATTTGCTGTCCCCTCAAAATAACTCAACACACAGCCATTCATGTCTAAACCGCTGGCAACAAAAGTGAGTACACCCCTAAGTGAAAATGTCCAAATTTGGTCCAATTAGCCATTTTCCCTCCCCTGTGTCATGTGACTCGTTATTGTTACAAGGTCTCAGGTGTGTTAAATTTGGTGTTATCGCTCTCACTCTCTCATACTGGTCACTGGAAGTTCAACATGGCACCTCATGGCAAAGAACTCTAAGGAACTGAAAAAAGGAATTGTTGCTCTACATAAAGGTAGCCTAAGCTATAAGAAGATCGCCAAGACCGTGAAACTGAGCTGCAGCACGCTGGCCAAGACCATACAGCGGTTTAACAGGATAGGTTCCACTCAGAACAGGCCTCATCATGGTTGACCAAAGGAGTTGAGTGCACATGCTCAGCGTCATATGCAGAGGTTGTCTTTAGAAAATAGATGTATGAGTGCTGCCAGCATTGCTGTGGAGGTTGAAGGGGACGGTGGTGCAGCCTGTCAGTGCTCAGACCATACGCCACACACTGCATCAAATTGGTCTGCATGGCTGTCTTCACAGAAGGAAGCCTCTTCCAAAGATGATGCACAAGAAAGCCAGCAAACTAAGGACATGGATTACTGGAACCATGTCCAGTGGACTGATGAGACCAAGATAAATGTATTTGGTTCATATGATTTCAAGCATGTGTGGCGGCAACCAGGGGAGGAGTACAAAGACAAGTGTGTCTTGTCTACAGTCAAGCATAGTGGTGGGAGTGTCATGGTCTGGGGCTGCATGGGTGCTGTCAGCACTGGTGAGCTACAGTTCATTGAGGGTACCATGAATGCCAACATGTACTGTGAGATACTGAAGCAGAGCATGATCCCCTCAGGGCAGTATTCCAACATGATAACGACCCCAAACACACCTCCAAGACAACCACTGCCTTGCTAAAGTAGCTGAGGGTAAAGGTGATGGACTGGCCAAACATGTCTCCAGACCTAAACCCTATTGAACACCTGTGGGGCATCCTCAAATGGAAGGTGGAGGAGCGCAGGGTCTCTAACATCCATCAGCTCCCTGATGTCGTCATGGAGGAGTGGAAGAGGACTCCAGTATCAACCTGTGAAGCTCTGTTGAACTCCATGCCCAAGAGGGTTAAGGCAGTGCTGGGAAATAAGAGTGGCCACACAAAATATTGACACTTTGGGTCCAATTTTGACATTTTCAATTAGGGGTGTACTCACTTTTGTTGGCAGCGGTTTAGACATTAATGGCTGTGTGTTGAGTTATTTTGAGGGGACAGCAAATTTGCACTGTTATACAAGCTGTACGCTGACTATTTTACATTGTAGCAAAGTGTAATTTGTTCAGTGTTGTCACATGAAAAGATATAATAAAATATTTACAATAATGTGAGGGGCGTCATCACTTTTGTGAGATACTGTATATATTCTTGTGCAGTGCAGAGATCCGCTCCCAGGGTTTATTGCAGAGTTCTGTGGAGATAGATAATACACCCTCCTTACCATAGATAAATAGCCCTCTGATTACTTAGCAGCCATATACGCTTGAGGGATCAAATCCCTGTATAACCAATAGCAGGAACAGCTTCAGGCCAGGTTCACATTGTTGTGAATTGGATGTGGGATCCCCGCATCCAATTCCCAATAGCAGGAGATTGTTACCGGATCTCTATGGAGCCGGTTCACATATCTCCGATGCGGCTCCGGTGCAAATTTGCACAGGAGCCCTGTGCGTCTTTTGGTCCATTTCAGGTCTGAATTCAGCCCAAAATTCGGGCTGAAATCAGACCTGAAACGTGGAAACCAGGACGCACAGGACCCCTGCTGGGATCCGCATCAGCATCCAGTGTGAACCGAGCCTCATACTCCAATCAATATCCACTCAGACCATAGAAAATATAAAATGAGGACCAAACCTTATAGAGTAGTAAAGTAATAATAAAAAAAACCCTCTTATATTTAAAATAAAGTATCACACTTAAAATAATAATCCTCATTGCTGTGTAAAGTTGCAGCATAAACACAATCCCGATCTCCTGGCTGGTGGCCGCTATGCGTGATATTTTCATATATTTGAATTTATTTTTAATATTTACCCCAGTCAACGTTAACTGGTTTGTCTCAACCCCCCTAACTGCCACTTTTGCTATACAGTTTTGTCTCTTTTAAAGTAAGTTTGAAAATAACAGACCTACTAACCAGATCACCAGATGAAAATAAAGGAAAAAATCCTCATAAAAGAAAACGAATGTAGTCACCACATCTATGAACTGGTAAGCTGCAATATAATTCATTTTTGTTTTTGTGTTTCTTACCTATTTAAATGAAACAGAATCAAATGTATAGGAGAAATGACAGCCATGCTATACTAACAAGTTGAGGTCACTGAAATAGTTTAAAGGCGTTGAAAACCCTCAAGGTTTTTTACTTTAATGCATTCTGTGCATTAAGGTGAAAAACCTTCTGTAGTGCAGCAGCCCCCCAGAGCCCCCCTTTTTCTTACCTGACCCCGATCTTTCCAGCAGCGAGAATGAGCCCAGCAGCTCCAGCCACTGTCTTGGGTCCTCATGGGATAGATTGATTGCAGCAGCAGCCATTGACTCCTGCTGCTGTCAATAAAATCCAGTGATGCAGGATTCAGGGCCGAGTCCTGCTCTCTGTGTCAATGAAGAAATGAAAGTTGAATCCGCGCAATTAAAATAGGTACAGGTGTAGTGTAGAACTGCTGCCTCTACAGGTACAATCTCCAGCAAAGTGGAAAATGCTGAAATAGAGAGAAAATTGGATGTAGGTGCGGCGCTGTTCTGGTGGCTAATTGGTGATGAACTACTGTTAACTAGCAGTGTGTTATAGTGTCTGGGTGGTGTTACAACCTCTTTTAATTAGAAGTAGTGACAATATATAGAGGGACTCATTTTCCGTATGTGATTTGTCCCATGTGAATAGCAACTAAACATTTGAATAATACTGATATTTGCAAAAATATATGAAATCATGTCCAATATAACATGCCATACATAAATGGACCTGATGATTAAGTGCATAGACAAGAACGTGCTTAGTGAAAGATGAAGGGGGGGGGGAGGGTTGTTATTTTACAAAGTAGTAAAGTGACCTGTGCTCAAAATAATGAACCAGTGCTTGCTGGAAAAACAATATTGCTTTAAAAAGTCTTATTGCATGCACAAATAGTTTTGTGCTTAGAAAGAATTATTCCTCTGGTAAAACAATATTGTTAAAGTGGATCTTCTTGTTCCAGTGCTGGCTTAGTGATAGTGCTGCTTATTCGTGCTCCTAATGTGCATACACTCACTGAATAGCCTCACCCCTACAGGGGTATTGCGCGATCACAGTATTTGCCACTGTGTAGCAACTCCTGACAATTCCGGTTCGTGCTTTTAATGTCGTTAAGCATATGGAAGAGAAGGGATGCCCATAGCGTAAAACCGTTTTAAAAGACTTAATTTTAAGTATAAACAAAGATGGTACTCACATTGTTAGAGTTTAGTATAAGCATGAGAGATTAGAATTAAAAACCGTCAGATTATCCTGTGTTTGTTTGGTTGGAGGTGACGCAGACGTTCACAAGCCAAGCCCTACGCATTTCGTCATTGGACGTTTATGGGAGCGTGCTTCTTGCTACACCTCCCGTTCTTAAATAGTGTGCGGTGTTCACATTGCGCTTGCACGCTTTTGTTTATCGGTGGCCATTTTGGCTGTGGTTATTGCAGACCGAAGCCTATTTCGTTCAGATGTTAGAAATCACTATCTACTGCGGCTCTACACGTCTGCTCCCCCATAATGAGGTTTAGGCTTGTGTCCGGGTTAGTGACACCGCACATTTGTTACTTAATCATCCGTTAATGTAATTGTACGTGTTTGCACAAGGCAAATGTAAATGAATCACCGCATACCTACATTCAGGATTTGTTATTTTGACGGTATATACACAACAACATATAAAATTAAGATTTAAATAAAAATACTTAAAAATAAATAAGATTGCATAAAATGTAATACAAGACCTTAATACATTCATGATGTTAAAGTGAAATGTTGAAAATATTATATATAAATGAAAAATAAAATAAAATATATATTAAAAATATATATATAAAAAATATATTGCAATATGTGGAATAGGTGGTATATGGATATTATTCCTGGAAACTAGATTGCTTCTGGTGGAAGATAAGGTTGGGGGATTCTAAACCCATAGGAGTTCTATTTTGAATAAATTGCAGAAATAAATGAAGAGGAAGAAAGTATTAACCTCTTCAGATCCGGGCCATTGCCAAATGACGGCAACAGCGCGGATCTACATTGCCGGGACTACGTCAATTGACGTTGTCCCGTGCACGAGTGGCCTGCGCGCCCCCTGCAGGGCACGCGTGGCATGCTTGGTGATCAGCGAGTGTATGAGACTCGCCTGATCACAGATCAGAGTAAGGGGTCGGTCCCGACCCCTTACCACATGATCAGCTGTCAGCCAATGACAGCTGATCATGTGATGTAAACAGAGCCAGTAATCGGCTATTTTTCCTCCTTGCGCTAACAGCGTGAGGAGGAAAAAAAAACCTGATCACCGGCAGCCGTGATCGGGACATCAGTCCCGATCACGGTGATCATCTGTGACAAAGCAATAGGCAGCAGTGCCGCCTACCAGTGCCCGCCAGTGTCACCCATCAGTGCCCACAGTGCCATCAATCAGTGCCATCCATCAGTGCCCACAGTGCCACCCATCAGTGCCCACAGTGCCACCCATCAGTGCCACCCATCAGCGCCCACATCAGTGCCACCCATCAGTGCCGCCCATCAGTGCTCCCCATCAGTGGTACCTATCAGTGCCCATCAGTCCCACCTATCCGTGCCACCCAGTGCCACCCATCAGTGCCGATCAGTGGCCATCAGTGCCGCCCTATCTGTGCCCATTCGTGCTGCCTTAACTGTGCCTATCAGTGCCGCCTTAACTGTGCCTATCAGTACCGCCTTATCTGTGCCTATCCGTGCCCATCAGTGCAGCCTGTCAGTGCCCACCAGTGCCGCCTCATCAGCGCATATCAATGAAGGAGAAAAAAACGTGATTTTTTTTTTTCAAAAATTTCCATCTTTTTTTGTTTGTTTAGCAAAAAATAAAAACCCCAGCTGTGATTAAATACCACCAAAAGAAAGCTCCATTTGTGGGAAAAAAATGATAAAAATTTCATTTGGGTACAGTGTTGTATGACCGCGCAATTGTCATTCAAAGTGCGTCAGCGCTGAAAGCTGAAAATTGGTCTGGGCAGGAGGGGGGTTTAAGTGCCCAGTAAGCAAGTGGTTAAATAAAAAATATTAAATAAAAAATAGAAAAAAATAGAAAAAATGGAGAAAAAAGGAAAAATAAATAAAATGTTAAATAGTGGGATACTTGCCACATTCATATTACCTAACTATTAAACATGATTTTTTTTTCAAAAATTTCCATCTTTTTTTGTTTGTTTAGCAAAAAATAAAAACTCCAGCTGTGATTAAATACCACCAAAAGAAAGCTCTATTTGTGGGAAAAAAATGATAAAAATTTCATTTGGGTACAGTGTTGTATGACCGCGCAATTGTCATTCAAAGTGCTTCAGCGCTGAAAGCTGAAAATTGGTCTGGGCAGGAGGGGGGTTTAAGTTCCCAGTAAGCAAGTGGTTAAATAAAAATTATTAAATAAAAAATAGAAAAAAATAGAAAAAATGGAGAAAAAAGGAAAAATAAATAAAATGTTAAATAGTGGGATACTTGCCACATTCATATTACCTAAACAAAATTGAATGTGACATGATCTACTAATGGGAACTGTTTCCATATTATAAGGGCCCAAAACTCCAATGTTTAAAAATACAGATCTAATATGAACCAAAGGTCATGCTGGATTTGTGTCCTCAATTGTTATGCAATATATATAAAAAATATAAAAAAAATATAGTGTCTACTTTCCAAGACTACTTCTCGTGATGCATAAAAGATGTTACCTTGAAGGGAAAAGTATATGTTTAGAACCAGATTTTAGTGAGTTAACATATGTGGGTCAAATGTGATTTATTGCTAAACCCCTCAGAACCATTCCTTTGCATGATGCATGATAAGGCTAGTTTTGATGGTATATGATATTGCCAATACTCCTGTTAATGTTACCAGTAAAATTTGTTGTTAATGGTTCTAGAAGTCAATGGGGAAAAAAACACTTTAGGTTGTGTGGCTATTATGGGATGTTGTCCTGAAAAAAGTGAAAAACAAAGAATGGATCATAGTGGGTTGTGATGTATGGGTCAAAATTGAAAGCAGAGAGTGGGTCCCAGTGAGATATGTTATAATCTATTATATGGATCGAATGTGATATATCCATAAAACCCTCAAGGATGTTATTTCCGATGTTTTTTGCATAAAGCATTGTTTTAGTGGTGTATGGTAGTTGTCTACTACACATTTGATGCTAGAAATTGGTGAGGAAACAATTTAAGTCTACGGCAATGTTCATTCCTGTTGGTTGGAGAGTGTCTAACTGAAAGATCCACTTAGTTTCATTTTGTGAGATCTGAATTCTTTTGTTGTCACCTCTCCAGTGTCCCTTTATTTTATCGATAGCGTAAAAGACCATACAGGTTGGATCTTTATTATGGTAGTCTCTAAAATGTCTTGAGACACTGGGGGTCATTTACTATAGCGCCAAAAAATTCTCCTGCAGTACCAAAAAATAACTCTCAAAAAAGGCCAGAAAGACTTCAAATCTCAGAAAGTCAGCGCTAATGCAAATGGAAATCAGCGCTATTGCGGCAATAATGCCTGTCAGATCACATATGCTGGAATAGTAGAAGTCAATGGAGATCGAACCTGCAAAATCCAAAGTTCTCACTAAAAGCTTATATGCAAGTTCTTTGCCATAAAAAGTGTTTGGAGACCCAGGTCCTGCCCCAGGGGACATGGATTAATGCCAACATTTTTTTTTAAAACGGCCGTTTTTTCGGGAGCAGTGATTTTAATAATGCTTTGAGTGAAACAATAAAAGTGTAATATTCCTTTAAAATTCATACCTGGGGGGTGTCCATAGTATGCCTGTAAAGGGGCGCATGTTTCCCGTGTTTAGAACAGTCTGACAACAAAATGACATTTCAAAGGAAAAAAAGTCATTTAAAACTACTCACGGCTATTAATGAATTGCCAGTCCGACAATACACATAAAAGTTCATTGATAAAAACAGCATGGGAATTCCCCACAGGGGAACCCGGAACCAAAATTTAAAAAAAAAATGGCGTGGGGGGGGTCCCCCTAAATTCCATACCAGGCCCTTCAGGTCTGGTATGGATATTAAGGGAAACCCCGGCCAAAATTTTTTTAAAAAAATGGCGTGGGATCTCCCTCAAAATCTATACCAGACCCTTCAGGTCTGGTATGGATTTTAAGGGGAACCCCGCGCCAAAATTAAAAAAAAAATAGCGTGAGGTCTCCCCAAAAATCCATACCAGACCCTTATCCGAGCACGCAACCTGGCAGGCCGCAGGAAAAGAGGGGGGATGAGAGAGCGCCCCCCTCCTTAACCGTACCAGGCCATATGCCCTCAACATTGGGAGGGTGCTTTGGGGTAGCCCCCCAAAACACCTTGTCCCCATGTTGATGGGGACAAGGGCCTCATCCCCACAACCCTTGCCCGGTGGTTGTGGGGGTCTGCGGGCAGGGGGCTTATCGGAATCTGGAAGCCCCCTTTAACAAGGGGACCCCCAGATCCCAGCCCTCCCCCCCGTGTGAAATGGTAAGGGGGTACAAAGAAGTAAAAAGTATCAAAAATGTTAAAAATGACAAGAGACAGTTTTTGACAATTCCTTTATTTAAATGCTTCTTCTTTCTTCTATCTTCTTTCTTCTATCTTCTATCTTCCTTTGGTTTCTTCCTCCATTTTCTTCTTCTTCTGGTTCTTCTCTTTCTTCCGGTGTTCTCATCCGGCATCTTCCTCCGCGGCGCCGGCGTCTTCTTCCCTTCGTTTTCTGGGCCGCTCCGCATCCAACCATGATGGGAGGCTCCCGCTGTGTGACGCTTCTCTCTTCTGACGGTTCTTAAATAACGGAGGGTGGGGCCACCCGGTGACCCCACCCCCCTCTGACGCACGGGGACTTCCCTGTGGCATTCCCCGTGATGTCAGAGGGGGCGGGGTCACCGATGTCCCCGCCCTCCGTTATTTAAGAACCGTCAGAAGAGGAGAAGCGTCACACAGCGGGAGCCTCCCTCTATGCCATCATGGATGCGGAGCGACCTGAGGAGAAAAAGGGAACAAGACGCCATGAATGAAGATGCCGGACGAGAACACCGGAGGAAGAACCAGAAGAACCAGAAGAAGAAGATGGAGGAAGAAATCGAAGGAAGATAGAAGAAAAGGATAGAAGAAAGAAGCATTTAAATAAATTTGTCATTTTTAACACTTTTGACACTTTTTTTGTGAAATGGTAGGGGTACAAACCCTTACCATTTCACACAGGGGGGAGGGCTGGGATCTGGGGGGCCCCTTGTTAAAGGGGCTTCCAGATTCCGATAAGCCCCCTGCCCGCAGACCCCCACAACCACCGGGCAAGGGTTGTGGGGATGAGGCCCTTGTCCCCATCAACATGGGGACAAGGTGTTTTGGGGGGCTACCCCAAAGCACTCTCCCAATGTTGAGGGCATGTGGCCTGGTACGGTTCAGGGGGGGCGCTCTCTCGTCCCCCCTCTTTTCCTGCAGCTTGCCAGGTTGCGTGCTCGGATAAGGGTCTGGTATGGTTTTTTGGGGGGACCCCACGCCATTTTTTAAAAAATTTTGGCGCGGGGTTCCCCTTAAAATCCATAACAGACCTGCAGGGTATGGTATAGATTTTGAGGGGGACCCCACGCCATTTTTTTTAAATGTAAACATGGGATAGGACTAAAGGGATTTTGACGGTGCAATTTTTTCTTTCTTAAAAACGGAGACTAAGCCCAGTCCAGACTCCAAATCCCATAGACCACAGCGGCAGCCGAGGTAACCGACATACACAGTACAGTGTGCAGCGGCTCCTCTCACACTGAAGCCGCGTCATGGGACGAGAGGGCAGGGGGAGGGCACATGAGTGCCCTATGGTGGATCAAGTCTAGCGGGGAGGCATGGCGCGGAATGGGCACATCTCAGAGGTGTGCCCCGGGCGTCCGTGTGGATGCGGCGGCCCTTCCTATGTCCCGGCATGGTATGGGCCAGATGCGGTCTGACATGTGCCCTCCCCCTGCCCTCTCGTCCCATGACGCGGCTTCAGTGTGAGAGGAGCCGCCGCGCGCTGTACTGCGCATGTCGGTTCCCTCGGCTGCCGCTGTGGTCTATGGGATTTGGAGTCTGGACTGGGCTTAGTCTCCCGGGCATGCGCACCGGCGCCATCACGTCCGCATCGAGCCGGCGACGTCACACGCCGGCTCGATGGGGAGCATTATTTAACCGGCCTATCTGACAGCTCAGTCTGCCAGTGCCGGTAGATGGAAGCCAAGTTTCTAGCAGAGTGAGTGACTGGTGAGTACATCACACTCTGCTCTACACATACATGCCCATCTTCATTCTTATCTATCTTATGAACTCTCTTAGATCCATAACTGCATATGTATCTATTGCTGTTACTAATTCATAAAATCCTGAGACTTTGTGGTCCTGAGATAGTAATCTAAATATACTATTATGACATATATGTAAATCTTCAGTATCCATCTATAAATATTTTACCAGTTTAAACCACTCAGTTCAGTATCCTTCTATGCAGTAATAAGATTCTTTGCTTTATTTAACTTCCCAGCTTGATCTACTTACCACCCGAATAATCCTTGTAACCACCATCCCACTGATACTGACATATATCTGTATCCTTGGTTGCAGTTTTAATCATTTATCGATGTAAGTGTTAAACTTATTGGTTCTTTAGTTTAAATTAACCCTTTACATATAATTCTGTCGATACTGACTCTCAACCTTTTATTACCCACATAACAGCTCCATCTTTTTGCTCCCTGTGGTTGCACAAAGGCCCCCATGCTATCCCGTTTTGGTTGGGTCTGGTCACACCGGTGCTGTTGAGGCTCTGTTGGGTCAATTTTTTGGGGGTAAGCCATCTTGTATATCTCAGAGTGACAACACGTGTTTTTCCATTGTATCTACTTACTGCAGTATCCATATTGAACACTTTGTATGTATGCACATAAAAACTCTTCTTTTCTCTATTTTTGTAGAATTGCTAAAAGTGTTGGATGACTCACTTAACAGTTGCATATCCCTTGAAAAAGTGACAATGCGAAACATGTCGGGTTAATATGCAACAACTACCATCTGTGAACTTATAGTATACACCTTTTCCCTACTTGACCACCTTGTTCTTATATTGTTGTAAAAAGAATTTTGTCTGCTACTATATACAAACTATGTTCTTCTTTTAATTGATTGTAAACAATAAACTGTTTTTAAGAAAGAAAAAATCGCACCGTCAAAATCCCTTTAGTCCTTTTCCATGTTTACATTTATCTTTGCTTAGGGATGTGGTGCCTACGTATGAGGGTGTTTTTCCCATATTCAGAATCAAAATTCTTACCAATCATTTTTTTTAAAGTTTTGGCCAGGGTTCCCCTTAATATACATACCAGACCTGAAGGGCCTGGTATGGAATTTAGGGGAACCCCCACGCCATTTTTTTTTAAATTTTGGTTCGGGGTTCCCCTGTGTGGAATTCCCATGCCGTTTTTATCAATGAACTTTTATGTGTATTGTCGGACCGGCAATTCATTATTAGCCGCGAGTAGTTTTAAATGACTTTTTTTCCTTTGAAATGTCATTTTCTTGTCAGACTGTTCTAAACACGGGAAACATGAGCCCCTTTGCAGGCATACTATTGACACCCCCCAGGTATGAAATTTAAAGGAATATTACACTTTTATTGTTTCACTTTAGGCATGATTAAAATCACTGCTTCTGAAAAAACAGCCATTTTTAAAACTTTTTTGCATTGATACATGTCCCCTGGGGCAGGACCCAGGTCCCCAAACACTTTTTATGACAATAACTTGCATATTAACCTTTAAAATTAGCACTTTTGATTATTCATGTTCGTGTCCCATACTTTAACCACTTGCCTACCAGGCCAATTCTGACATTTCTCTCCTACATGTAAAAATCATAATTTTTTTGCTATAAAATTACATAGAACCCCTAAACATTATATATGTTTTTTTTAGCAGAAACCCTAGAGAATACAATGGCGGTCATTGCAACTTGTTAACTAGCACGGTATTTGCGCAGCAATTTTTCAAATGCGTTTTTTTAGGTAAAAAACAGTTTTGGGCTTTAAAAAAAAAAGCAAGAAAGTTAGCCCAATGTTTTTGCATAATGTGAAAGATGCGTAAAGTAAATAGAGTAAATAGATACCCAACATGTCACCCTTCAAAATTGCACACGATCGTGGAATGGCAACAACCTTCGCTATTTAAAAATCTACTTAGGCGACGCTTTAAAAATTTTTACTGGTTACATGTTTTGAGTTACAGAGGAAGTCTAGGACTGAAATTATTGCTCTCGCTCTAACGTTCATGGTGACACCTCACATGTGTGGTTTGAACACCGTTTTCATATGTGTGCGGGACTTATGTATGCGTTCGCTTCTGCATGCGAGCTCACGGGGACAGGGGCGCTTTAAAATTTTTTTTTTTTTTTTTATTGTTAATTTTACTTTTTTTATTTTAGCTTGACACTTTTTTTCCCAAAAATTTTTTTTAAACACTTTTGTTTCTATTACAAGGAATGTAAACATCCCTTCTAATAGGAATAAGCATGACAGGTGCTCTTTACAGTGAGATGTGGGGCCAATAAGACCCCACATCTCACCTCTAGGCTTAGAAGCCTGAAATAAAAAAATAAAAAACAAAAAAAACAATCACCGCTTCCCAGCCGAAGCGGCGCAGTTTTTTTTAATACAGAGGCCGGGCGTGACATCATAACATCACGCCCGGCCTCAGAATGATCATAAAGACTCCGGCGACCATCTGGTCCGCCGGAAATCTCTATGCTAAACATCTGGGGCTGGCGGATCCTGTGACCGACTCACCGATCATAGCGGTGAGTCGGTACAAGCACCGGAGGGTGGCGGGAGGGGGGGACATCCCCTCTCACCTCCCATAAGAACGATCAAGCGATGGAACAGCCCCTATGATCATTCTTATGGTGTGCAGATTCGCCGGCTCTAAAAAACGATATCTGGATGATGTCTGTAGCTACAGGCATCACTCAGATATCCCCACTCAAAGCCAAGGACGTCATTTGGCGTACGGCGGGAGGGAAGCGGTTTTAATGGTGTTCGCACAAATTTTTTGTCTGTTCGTATGTTCTGCTGCGAACCAAACAGGGGGGATGTTCAGCCCATCCCTAGTTATCATTGAGAACCATGGGGTACAACTTGTCAAGCAACTCGGTGGTCCAAAGTCGCCCAACTGTGAAACAAGTCATATATATTTTAATAGAAAGGAGCTCTCATTTATACTTGCATTTACATCAGCAGAAGAAATGCAGGAAGTGATGTGTGCACATAGGCCAGAAGCAAATGTGTGGGGATGCCAAACAAATCAATGAACCACACCAAATCTAACTACCACATCCACCCCTGCATTGATTAAGCACAAGTACATATCATACCCTTATCCGGAAAATGAGCAGCACCTCCTCTTTGGTAAAGAGGGACCTCACCATGTCCACCTAGATGGAGATCTTGACCAGCACAGGGACTTCCGGGTGATTACAATGACTTATTTCTGGGTCAGAAGGCGAAACCACACTCTTTTGATTGCTGCTGCGAATATTTGATCGCAACCACTATTAAAATTTTATTATTTTTGTTTATTCGCAGATATGCAAATTTGTATTTCTACTTATGATATTTGAAGGCGTTCGATAAGAAATGGTGTCCCTGGGTTAGCAGCAGGAGGAAATCGTTCAGCTGAAATCACACAATTTCATTCCCGCATGTCAGTCCCGACTGCAGCAGGAATTTCAGAGACATCTGTGCAGGTTTCTGCACTGATATCAATACAAATTGCACCCCAAAGTCGCACCAATTAAAACAGTGCAATTGTCACCGCTTTGACATGTCAAATCACACCAATGTGAACTAAAGCTGATTCATACAACACTGCCTATCCACCAGCTGAATTCATTACCTGCAATTCTCCACAGCTGTTATATATAAAGATTCCACCTTTATCATTAACGTGCAGGTGTACAGAAGCCTAGGTTTACATTGGAGCGGTTTGTCATGCGATTTGAGAGATCAAATCACATGACTATTGGCAGCAATGGCACTGTTCCAATCGATGCAACATTTTTTTGTGGCACCGCACCAATTTGCTAAAGTAGTTCCTGCACTACTTTTGCCGACTTCAGGTGTGACTTCAATAGACATTTGTGTATGAAGCCACACGGATGTCTATCAAGTAGCACCTAAAATCACGCTGACCTTGCTACTTTGAAATCGCGCTACTTCAAGTGAAGTAGCGCTATTTCAAAGTATCATCAATGTGAACCAGGGCAAACAGATTAGTTTTTTGGTACACAAATACATATTTTAATAAAATATAAGAGATATTGCACTTTCCTAAAACCACCACCCACAGAAACTAAAGAGAAAGAAAAGTGGAAGAAAAAAAACCCCACCACACCAAAGCTCAATGTACTTTTATTTTACCAGCAGAAAAAAAAAATTACATTCATTTACTAGCTTCAAAAAAAAATTTGGACAGGATCTATGGTGCTACATTTAGCAATGGGATTTTAAGGGCCCTGCTCAAAGGAGCTTACAATTTAAAATTTGACAAAACCTTAGAGTGGACACAGCTTTAATTTCAGTGTATAAAGTGCAACATATCACATTTTTATCAGCAAGATTATAGAAACATACTCAACAGTCATTCTTACAAAGCATTACAACATAATATTAAAAGACCTTATTCAAAACACCCACCACCAGCCCACAATCCACACATACATACATTGGTGACCATGTTCTGCTGGAAGCTGCATTTCGGTGTACACGATTAAACGAGATCAAAAAGAGTAGGTCAGCAGATGCTTCCAAAGGATGTTTGCATGATCAGACAGGAACAATACACACACAACATTGACAGCATGGCCACATAAACCCACTTTTGATTGAAAAAATGCACAAGAATTTCATCAAATCTCCCAATATCATTCCTTCTTCCCCACAAATCACAGCAAAAAAACCTGACCTGGGGGGCGTGGCTTAGCAATGGCCGAGTGAGGAGGTGTTTTTTGAGAGCTCCTGGTTTACCCATCTCCCAACTGCTCAGCATACGGTTTATACACATGAAAGTGAGGTATGATAGCCTCTAAGAGGTACAGAACAAGAGCATCAGTCAGCGGGAGCCAGCCACTGTCTGCACGGAACGGGATTTGGAGATATTTCCGCAACTCACAGCAGGGATCACCGGGCGCCATTGCAACAGCGCCGCGGGCCCTGCACCGGGTAGAGGCCGACACACTGGACTTACCTGCCTCCCCGGCCCCGTCCACTGCTTCAGAGGACTTCTCAACATCACCAGCTATATTCCAGTCTGAGATGGCGAGCTCCTACCAGAAACAGAGCGGACTGCCGGATGACCTCATCTTACAGGCCCTTCCCACGAAGGCGGACATCGAGGCGCTCCCATCCAAAATGGACATTGAAACCCTCATACTCCGGGTGGAAGAAGCACACACCAGAGATATCCAAGAGGTCAGGGCCGAGCTACAATCGATCTCAGATCAGATGGGGGTAGGAGAGGCCTCAATCTCCTCTCTTACACAGAGAGTTACCGAACTGGAGCAATCTCGGGACTCCCAGGCGGCCACGGCGGTGGAGCTGCAGCTTCATTTGGAGGACTTGGAGGACCGCAGTCGCCGCAATAATTTGCGGCTGCGGGGCCTCCCTGAAGCAACAGGCGTGGAGGATCTGGAGGAGACGGTGGTGGCGATCTTCCGGAAGGTCCTGGATGCACCCCCGCCCTCAATAGAGCTAGATCGGGTCCATAGAACCCTGGGGCCTCGATCACCAGACCCTGAGAGACCCCGTGATGTATTATGCAGGATCCACCGCTACACCCAAAAGGAGCTGATACTTCGGAAGGCATGGGAGCATGGGGAGGTGGATTTTGACGGTGCTGCTATCAAGATACTACCAGATTTATCCAGGGCCACCCTACAGAGAAGATCGATGCTGAGGCCCATTCTGGAGTTATCCAGGAGACAGGGATGCACATATAGATGGGGGTACCCTCTGGCGGTTACCTTCAGAAACGGGAATACCTCCTTTACCCTACGTACACAGGCAGAGCTACCAGCCTTTTTTACATTTATCGGCGTGGAACTGATCCCGGTCCCAAACTGGCTTGCACTGGTCCCGCGTACAATGGGCCGCTCAGGTTCCTCTACTCAGCGGGCTTACCAACCCCCCCCGCCAGCAGCGTTCAAGAAGGGGACAACGGACCCCCTCGGCTGAGGGGCCACGTGAGTCATGACTTCTCTATCCTTTAGCAAACCTGGTTAAAGCCTGATCGAGTTTAACTCAAGTTGCCTCCGAGTTTACTGCTGTCTATTTGCTCCTTTTTGCCGCTCTGTGGACATAACACATGGGACTTCCAACTCCTAAATGAGAAGCAGGATATAGCCCAGAGAATAGGACTTATTACTCCACCTGACTGCAGCTTCTCATCTCCACCGTTTGCCAGCACCTAGAAGACGGAGTGGAACACGGGACTGGGCAAAAGTTCAGGGACACCTACACTTCGCTTTCTGGGTACGTGAACCCGCTACAGAACTTCTGGTACTGAGATGACTCATACTAAAGACCTTCACGGTCACAGATACCCAGACCCAGAGACACCTGTACTGTTTCTTTACGGGAGAAGAGAGGGTGTTTTCGCCTGATTTCTCCCATACTTCTGGAGACACTCAGTGTCACTACATGCTAATACTTGCAAGTAATGGTATCTCACCACAGGGGAATAGATGAGATGGGGGCAAGTGCTTCGATTTGATTGCTGTCTATTGCTTTGGGTACGGGTGGTATTGTCACAACGGTTCGAAATGTCTCGCTAGCGGTGCCGTGCTCTCCCCTTCCTGCCCCTGGTTTTTCAGATCACCCTAGAAGGTCAGGTGAATACAAATTGTCCCCGGGACTTTGAGACCTCCATAGACCCAATATCAAAGGGAGACTTGTGAGGGTATTCCTTTACAGCCTCTCCCCCCTTATTTTCAGGCTATGTGTTTAGCGGAGAGAGGCTCTGACTTGGGGGAGGTGGAGGGCATGAGCCACCCCGCTCTGACAGACAGGTGGAGAACATGTGCTCATATTTGGAGGATCTGGTATAATGAGGTGGAGGGGGGGTAGGGGGCTTGAAACCGGGGGAGATGAGGGAAGTTATAGTCAGAAAACTAGATAATTAATATCTACTTATGCTCATAGACCCTTAGGGGTCGGGGGCTGCTTTATTCTCCTCCGGGTCTGGGGTCTGACAGCAGTTCAGTATTAGGGCAAAGTGGGAAGTTGGCTAGCATGAGTTCAGTTGTTATCATGATCAGGCTTGGGGATTGAATGGTTAGCATACTTTATAAGTTGTTTTTTCTGTATTTTAAACCTCTGAATAAAGTTTATTTGTTTTCTCACTAAATATATCCGTTCCAAATGTGAGTTCTAACCGTTAATATTTTTGGCAAGTTATATTTAATTGCGGAATGGGAGTGGGGGAGCCGGGAGCCTCGTCACTGGCTGTTCCTTTCCACGTCTCCACATAGGCCTGCGCTTGATTACTAGTCTCCTACTAGTGAGCGTTCTAGCACTCCAGTGCTACATACTTAGACTACTTCTCTTATCTCTCTTATTCCTCCTCTTTTCTCTCTTGTCTTCCCTTTCCTCCTCTTTTCTTTTTCTCTCACTTCTAACCCTACCCTCCCTATATAGATTACTTTTATTCAGAGTATTTTATCTACGCGGGGGGGGCCATGGAGGCAGTGACCGTGTTGTCCTTAAATGTGAAAGGCCTAAATGTGCCGGAAAAACGGCGCATGTTGCTGAATGATCTCCAGCGCCACAAGGCCAATTTGGCATTTATACAGGAGACTCACTTTAAAGAAGGTAATCTTCCAATACTGAGGAGCAGATACTACCCAACGGTGTACCACTCTATGTATGGGGCTGTTAAGTCTCGGGGTGTGTCTATACTGATTTCACGTTCTGTCCCTTGGAAGTGCACAGAGGTGAAATCTGACCAGATATTTGTTCCTCAGAGGAGACATCGGGGGTATAGAAGTGACGTTGAAGAACATTTATGCACCCAACAGCCAACAAGATCAGTTTATCTCTAAGACCCTAGATATTCTGGAGGGGTTTAGTAGAGGCCAATTGATCCTTGGGGTGGATTTTAATGTTCCACTGATCCCTGCTGAAGACACTTCCTCCGTGTACTCATTGGTTACACCGGCAGTGAGGAAACGTATAGCCTGCTCTCTACACAAAACACAACTGATTGACGTGTGGAGACTTCTCCATCCGTCAGAACGGGACTACACCTTTTACTCTAATCCACATAAACACTACTCTAGGATTGATTACTTCCTAGTCCCTCATGCCCAACTGCATGCCATCCGCAGTTCCTCGATCGGTTCCATTACTTGGTCTGACCATGCCCCTGTTCTAATGACGTATGCCCTAACTGATAGCCTCACTTCTAGAACGCGGACCTGGAGACTGAATGAAAATCTTCTACAAGACGAAGAGATCCACAAAGAGGTAGTTAGGGAATTGGAATCTTATTTTCAGACTAACGACACCCCTGACAGTGACCCTGGTATTGTGTGGGAAGCTCACAAGGCTGTGTTGCGAGGAGTACTAATTAAACATGGGGCACGTATTAAGAGGCAACGTTCGGCACAAATGACGTCGCTTTTAGAGGACTTGCATAGGACTGAGGCTAAACACAAACATGCTCAGACTCCTGCAGGGGCGGCGGAACTCCTGCTTCTGCGTGCCAAAATTACAGACATAATGCAATATCGTGCCAAAGCGGCGATACAGGTATGTCGGCGGGTGGCGTATGAATCGGGGAATAAGTGAGGTAGAATCCTAGCCAACTCACTGAAGGAACAGGTTTTAGCGAGTTACATCCCGCACATCAGGACGTCCTCAGGCCAGAAAATTACACTCCCAAAAGCATTGCACGAGAATTTAAAGATTTTTATGCCTCCCTTTACAACATAAAGAAACCAGCCCCCACACGTTCTCAAATTGAGGACTATTTGTCCAAGTCTGGACTGCCTAAACTACCCGCTGAGACCAGCGCTTTGCTGGAGGATCCCATCTCCATAGACGAAATAAAACTGGCGGTAGGTACCATAAAACTAGGAAAAGCCCCGGGCCTGGACGGGTTTACTGCCCAATATTACAAACTCATGTTGCCATACCTTGGGGAACACCTATACAAATTTTCCAACTCCTTGGGCTCGGGAGGGAAAATCCCTTGTGATACTCTATCAGCGCACATTATGGTGATACCCAAGGAGGGGAAGGATGCAACTGCATGCGGGAGCTACAGGCCTATTTCACTCCTCAATGTAGATCTAAAGATTTTCACTAAAATAATAGCCACCAGAATTCAACAATATATCCCGTCCTTAATTCACCAAGACCAAGTAGGGTTTGTCCCAACTAGAGAGGCTAGGGACAACACAATCAGAGTCCTTAACTTACTACACGTAGTCAATAAAAATAAGATCCCCTGTATATTTTTAAGCACGGACGCTTAGAAGGCCTTTGACAGGGTGACAGGGTGGATTGGAAATTTATGATTTCTGTTTTGGATCACGGCGGTAGAAAGCTAAATTGGATCAATTCGGTTTACACAGGCCCTACGGCCCAAGTACGTGCTAACGGGGTCCTTTCAGATCCTTTTATGATTAAAAACGGAACCCGTCAGGGTTGTCCTCTGTCCCCGCTCCTCTTCGCCCTGTCACTTGAACCCTTCCTGTGTACTATACGCTCCAACCCGGACATAACAGGGGTTGTTATGGGGGACTCACAACATAAAATCGCTGCATATGCAGACGACATGTTGTTCTCACTTACTAAGCCATTGGTCGCTCTTCCTAATCTTCTGCAGGAGTTTCGAGCATATGGGAGTATTTCTAATATGAAAATCAATTTTGACAAGTCCGAAGCAATGAGTGTTGGTATACCTTCAGATTTACTCAAAACACTTAAAGACAGTTTTAAATTCAAATGGACTGCGATGGCCCTAAAATATCTGGGAACACTTATTCCCCCCAAAATCTCCCAGATATTTTCCTTAAACTTTCCACCGCTACTGTCAGTAGTTCGTGCTCTGCTGACCAAATGGCACACAGGGCTACATTCATGGTTCGGAAGATGCAATATCCTTAAGATGTGTATACTTCCCAAGTTTTTGTACCTATTACAGGCACTACCGATTCAAATCCCTTCCTCCTTTTTTGCCCAAACCAACGCCCTATTTTCTGATTTTATCTGGGCTCATAAAAGACACAGACTCAACAGACGTCAGATAACACTCCCCAAATCATTTGAAGGTCTTGCGGTTCCTGAACTCTGCAAATACTACTATGCGACCCATCTGACCAGACTAATTGATGGAATTGCCATCAGTCCACTAAACAGTGGACTAGAATGGAACAAACCCAATGCACCGTCCCCTTGCACAGAACACCATGGATTCACACTGTCTTACCTAGAGCGGTTAAAAATCACCCCCTAATAGGTTTGACAGTACGTACATGCTCATTTTTATTCACACGATACCGTCTCTCGTCACAAAATTCCTCGCTCCGCCCGATATTAGAAACACCAGAGTTTACACCTGGATACACAGACCCAAGATTTCACCTCCTGCGACAGTCAAACTGTTTCCAAGCCTCTCATTTTCTTAGGAATAACCGATGGCCCACCTTGACCGAACTCATAAGTTCAGACGGACAATTCCGTCTGGATTATTGGAGAGCACTACAACTCTCTCATTTTCTCAAGTCATTTTCCCCTTCTGGCAATTACACTTTAACCCTGACCACTTATGAAACCTATTGTTCGGAAGAGGGCCCAATTTCCCACGCCCTTTCTGCTACATACCATTTATTGATTACACCACTAGAGGAACCTCGCTTGCATTGTCTCGAAGCATGGGAGAAGAACTTGCACTGTACCTTCACGTCTCGTCAAAAGCAGAACATATTACAATTCATACAGAAATCCTCGATATGCACAAAGATGCAAGAGACTAATTATAAGATTCTCACCAGGTGGTACAACACCCCTGCAAAATTAAATATCATATTCCCATCTGCCTCAGATCGCTGTTGGAGATGCCAGAGCGAACGGGGAACTCTACTACATGTCTTTTGGAGTTGCCCCATGCTGGGACAATTCTGGAAGACCATTCAAAGTACGACACAGAGATTCACTGAGCGCCCCATAGCGGCAGACCCAGCCCTCTTTCTCCTACATGCCTCCAATATACCTGGTAAGGCCTACAAAAAGTCATTGATCCGCCACCTTCTTGACGCAGCCAAAGCGTGCATTCCCTTACTCTGGAAATCCAAGCAACCTCCTACTGTTAGTATGTGGGTTAGGAAAGTGGAGGATATAAAAAAAATGGAAGATCTTGTTCTCACAGCCCGAAACCAAAATGAACGGTTCTCCAGGACATGGTTTAAGTGGAATATGTTCATTTTCTCAGATGAGGGCCAAACCCTCCTGGAGAGTTATACTCCTGTTTAATAAGTATCCAATTTGCTGGACATACAGTTCAGCAAGGGGGGGAAGATCAACTAAAATAGATTAAGATATGGGTGGCTAGTGGTGATGTGGGCGTGTGCAGTTGATGCCTCCATGGGCCACTTTGCTTGTCTTTCCCCTCTCCTTTCCCCTGCCTCCTCATTTCCCCCCCACAGACCTCCCTCTCCCCTCTTTAGATTGGTTTCCCCTTTCCCCCAGCTGGCTATTTAAGGGCTTCCATTTCATCTCCCCCCTTCCTCTCCCCTTCTTTTTTCTTTGTCTTCATCTTTTCATTCTGAACTAATTTCTTCTGTATCTTTAAGAAAATCGGAAATGGAGAAGGACAGACTTACCTGATAACGTAATAATATGATATTAGGATTAGCGATTGTACATCAATGATGTGATAAACTAAGTGATGGAACCAAGAAGATTACATAGTTAGAGGCTGCGCGCTTATTTACTTTTTGTACTGATAAAGGCTGTGTCCTCATTTATTTCTACATGTTTATGTAAAAAAATGTTGTACTGATGTCTTACCCTCTCCGAAAGTTGAATAAAATTATATTTGAAAAAAAAAAAAAAAACCTGACCTTCTCAGGCCAAACGAACGAACCCCCTACTGCAGGCCTTTATATAAGAGAGGTTGTATTGTTACACACCCAATAGAAGTACACGCCCACCAGTATCTTTCAATCCATCTCTTCATGTATGTCTAAAGTGATTGCACCTGATGGGCAGGAACACATAATAGTATTCGCAACTGTGTTAGCTCTTGGCTATGTGCATCAAATCTCCAACTACAGGACAAAGATCAAAGTCCATTTGCATCCACATAAACAAAGCAACAGTTTTCTAAGTATATGTACCTGTGCAGTGTAAACCCTACAATGTCCAAGTCCCTGGGCATGATTAGTGCTAATAAACATTAACATCAGTCCCTGGCTGCAATGAGCTTCCAATCTAAAGTCCAAAATTATCTTTCTTACATTAGAACAGGAGACAAACAAAGTGCCAGTATGTCTTTGGATTGTGGTGAGAAACCCACACAGGGAGAACATATAAACTTCCACACAAGGATTAGCATGTTGGGGAATTGAACCAACATCCCAGGTGCTGCTAGACAGAACTGCTACCCACTTAGCCACCAGGCAGGCCCACACATGTTCTCTGCATCTCTGTGGTGTGAACCAGCGATAAGTCTATAGCCATGCTCAGTGTCACAAGCAATATACAATATATTGGCCTAAGTATTCGTACGCCTGCCTTTAAACGTACATGAACATATAATGGCATCCCAGTATTAGCATTGGGTCCAAAACTCATTTGGCCCACCCTTTGCAGCTATAACAGCTTCAACTCTTCTTGTCCACAAGGTTTAGGAGTGTGTCTATGGGAATGTTTGACCATTCTTCCAAGTGCATTTGTGAGGTCAGGCACTGATGTTGGACAAGAAGGCCTGACCTACAGTCTCCTCTCTAATTCATCCCCAAGGTGTTCTGTTGTGTTGTGGTCAGGACTCTGTCCAGGCCAGTCAAGTTCCTCCACCCCAAACCTCCTCATCGATGTCTTTATGGACCTTGCTTTGTGCACTGGTCCAAATGATTTGGTGGGGGGTTATTATGATGTGGGGTTGTTTTTCAGGGGTTGGGCTTGGCCTCTTAGTTCCAGTTAAGGGAACTCTTAAGGCGTCAGCATACCAAGACATTTTGGACAATTTCATGCTCCCAACTTTGTGGGAACAGTTTGTGGAAAGCCCCTTCCTGTTCCAACATGACTGCACACGAGTGCACAAAGTAAGGTCCATAAAGACATGGATGAGCAAGTTTGGGGTGGAGAAACTTGACTGGCCTGCACAGAGTCCTGGCCTCAACCCAATAGAACACCCTTTGGCTGAATTAGAGTAGAGACTGCGAGCCAGGCCTTCTCATCCAACATCAGTGCCTTGCCTCACAAATGCACTTCTGGAAGAATGATCAACCATTCCCATAGGCACACTAAACCTTGTGGACAGCCTTCCCAGAAGCTGTTCTAGCTGCAAAGGGTGGGCCAAATAAAATTTTAGCTCTACGGACTAAGACTGGGCTGCCACTAAAGTTCATGTGTGTGTAAAGGCAGGCGTCCTAATACTTTTGGCTAAATAGTGTACCTGGAAAAGACTTACAATGGTGGTAGAACCCTCCTACACATAAATACTACATTTAGACATAGTTATAGGACCTGGAAGATGAGATAAATTCTCTACATGAAGCAACATGGCTGGGATTTAACCCCATACACTCAGGGATGCTAAGCAGAAGTTTTAACCTCTAAGCCACAGAGCTGCCACATGTGGTAACCTCCTACACATAACTACACATAAAAACACATAAATACTGCATTTCTTTGGACATACAGGTGGTGGAATTACATTACTCAAGAGTTATGCTTCTTGATTTTTTTCTGTGATATTTGGTGTTTTTTTGTGGGTGGGAGTAGAATATTACCCTCAAATTTTGGGGAATTACATTTTGCTTTCTGATGTTGGTACACATATCACATTTTTTGGGCTCAAATTATGAATATTTGGAAATAATAAAAAGCACAAAAAATTGTGATTCATTTTAAATTTGCATCAGCAATGGTATTGTTTGTGCTTTGTAAAGACACCTGTGTCAGTTTGGGGTAAAGATTGTTGTGAGATGGAGAGTAACAAGTGAAATTGACAGAGAAAAATATATTTTACCAAAACATCAAAACATTCCACATTGTAGTATTCTTAAAATCAAAATCTTTTAAGTAGAAGCAACAATGTTAATTTTATGAATGTAGGTATGCGGTGATTAACTTACATTTGCCTTGTGCGAACATGTACAATTACATTAACGGATGATTAAGTAACAAACTTGCGGTGTCACTAACCCGGATACAATTCTAAACCTCATTATGTGGGAGCGGACGTGTAGAGCCGCAGTAGATAGTGATTTCTAACATCTGAACAACACAGGCTTCGGTCTGCAATAATCACAGCCAAAATGGCCACCGCTAAACAAAAGCGTGCAAGCGCAACGTGAACACCGCACACTATTTAAGAACGGGAGGTGTAGCAAGAAGCATGCTCCCGTAGATGTCCAATGACGAAGCGCATAGGGCGTGGCTTGGGAATGTCTTGCGTCACCTCCAACCAAACAAACACAGAATATTCTGACGGTTTTTAATTCTGATCTTTCATGCTTATACTAAACTCTAACAATGGGAGTACCATCTTTGTTTATACTTAAAATAAAGTCTTTTAAACCCTTTTACGCTATGGGCATTCCTTATTTTCCATATGCTGAACGACATTTAAAGCACAAACCGGAATTGTCAGGAGTTGCTACACAGTGGCAAATACTGTGATCGCGCAATACCCCTGTAGGGGTGAGGCTATTCAGTGAGTGTATGCACATTAGGAGCACGAATAAGCAGCACTATCACTAAGCCAGCACTGGAACAAGAGTATCCACTTTAACAATATTGTTTTACCAGAGGAATAATTCTTTCTAAGCACAAAACTATTTGTGCATGCAATAAGACTTTTTAAAGCAATATTGTTTTTCCAGCAAGCACTGGTTCATTATTTTGAGCACAAGTCACTTTACTACTTTGTAAAATAGCAACCCCCCCCCCCTTCATCTTTCACAAAGCACTTTCTTGTCTATGCACTCTATCATCAGGTCCACTTATGTATGGCATGTTATATTGGACAAATTTTACATGATTTCATATATTTTTGCAAATATCAGTATTATTCAAATGTTTAGTTGCTATTCACATGGGACAAATCACATATGGAAAATGAGTCCCTCTATATATTGTCACTACTTCTAATTAAAAGAGGTTGTAACACCACCCAGACACTATAACACACTGCTAGTTAACAGTAGTTCATCACCAATTAGCCACCAGAACAGCGCCGCACCTACATCCAATTTTCTCTCTGTCTGTGTCAATTGACACAGCCGCAGGACTCGGGAGCGCAGCCAGGAGTGCCATTGGGGGAACTCAAAAGAGGAGGATTGGGGCCACTCCCTTGAACAACCCTTTCACAAAGGAGGTAAGCATACCATGTTTGTTATTTTAAGAAAAATGAACCTTTACAACCCCTTTAATGTAAAAAATCTTACACAATAGCCGGACTGAGCAAAGCAACAAGACATAGGGTGGTCCTACTGCATCAATAAAGTCTCTCACAGGCAGACATTTAAAGAAGACAGGTGTTTCCAGAAGTGCTGTCCAAGCTCCCCTGCAGAAGCACAAAGAAACAGAAAATGTTGAGGACCAAAAAAAAAAGTGGCCAGGCAAGGAAACTAAGGTAGCAGATGAAAGACACATCATGCTGACTTTTCTTAGCAATCAGGAGATGACAAGTGATGCTATCAGCTCAGACTTGGCAGAAACCGGTGCCTGTTCAGAAGTGGTTTTCATAGAAGACTTCTGATGTTATTTTTAGGGTGATAATTCTCCGGAGGAGCTGCGGCGAGAGTAAAAACTCAGCAATGTTCACCAGAAAAAAGAGAATATAGGATGAGAGATGAGACAGCCATTATAGTATAGTAAATATGCAGATATTTTAGAAGTGTGATGATTTGATGAAGATGAAAAGTACTTACGTTTGGTAAGGTTGTAAGCAGCCAAAATTAAAGGTACAGTAAATGCAACCTTTCAGTTTAGTACATGGAGAAGATCCCTGTCTCCATGCAGGAAGTGGATGGTCACAGTCAATGCCTCTAGGGGCCCAACCCTATTTCCTCTGGAGAGATGTTAGGGTGGCGGGTAGAATTCATAGGAGAAGAGAAAAAACCCTTACCGGATTATGTGGCAGAACTTCACAGCCCTTGTGCAGGCTATTAACACTTGCCAAGCTACCCTCACTGCTATGATGGATCATTTGAAGATGGATATTGGACTGTTCTGCAAGGACATGGATAAGTTCTTGGAGTAGCTTGGAGAAGTGGAATGCCGCATCGGCAATCAGAGGGCGCTCATCAGGAGCACTCCTGGGATATCTGTAACCTACAAGGTTGACAATGCTGAGAAACGCAACCAACGAAACAATCATTGGCTCATTGGGCTACCAGAGGATGCGGAAGACCAAGAGGAGGTGGCCTTTTCTGAGCAGTTGCTCTGCTCTCTCCTGCCACAGGCACGATTGTCGGCCTTCTTTGCTGTGGAGCAGGCTCACACAATGTTGGCCGCCAGGGGCCCTAGTGGATCTGCTTCCCGCACTTTCATCTTTTTGCCTCCTGAATTTCAGGAACCGTGACTTGGTTCTGTGGGAAGCCAGGAAGTTTTAAGCCTTGAACTATGAACACTCTCGTCTGATGAGCTTTGCCTTTAGTTTGATCACCTCAAGCAACAGCTTTGGAATTTGGGGCTCAAATACAGTATGCTCTTTCCTGCCAGGCTGTGATTCCAGGATGGTGAGACCATTAAACTCCTTACCATCTCTGATGAGGCCTCTACATGTTTGGAAACGCTGCCCACAGGCCGCTAATCTGCTTAAGTTGTTCACATTGTTTATCTATTACTCTGACAATGGCAGTGCTGGCTCTAATGTTAGCTCTGCTCCTGAGTTTGTTATCTCTGTGACTTTGTTTCTCTCCCTCTGATCTCTCTGATCCCGGAGCTCCAACTGGCCAGCCTGTATATTTTTTTATCTCATTTCATTTTTATTTATTAACTCAGTTTTATCTTTTAGATTTAGCAGGAATTATGTGAGTTATGTTGTATTCGTGTCTGCTAATAATGATTTTATTGTATTTTTAGCGAAATATAGCATTAATACTTTCTTGGGGGGTCCTGTCATGTAGTCTGTATGGAGCCCCACAATCAGCTGCCCTACTTATGGGTGTTTTACCTGTTCAAGTTTGGGGATCCAAGCACTCCCATGTTCTGGGGCAGTGCAGGTTGGGCTGGGGGGTATAATTGGTAGTAATGTTCTCTTTTCTGTTTGTTTTGATTGCACATTGTGGGGAAGATGCTGTGTAAGTGGGCCCAAGTGTATTCAATGTATACTGGTCCAGGACCAGTGGGATTCTGGCAGAATTGTTCAGGTGATTTTCCCTCCTTTAGTTCCCATGGCTCCTCTCATTATAGTTTCCTGGAACATTCAGGGGCTTAATGCTGGGATAAAACACTACCTAGTTTTTACATATTTTAAAAAGTATAATCCCCAGATTTTCATCCTACAGGAAACCCACCTGGTGGGTAGTAAGGTTCTTAGCCTTAAAAAATCATGGGTGGGCCACTATTATCATGCCTATGATAGGGGACTTAGCATCCTAGTACAGAAGTCCCTGCCATTTCCCTGCTAGATCTCAAATTGGACCCAGAGGGTAATTACGTTCTCTTATGCCGCGTACACACGGGTGGACTTTTCGACCGGATTGGTCTGATGGACTTTCCGACAGACTTTCAACGGACTTTTGATGGACTTCCGACTGACTTTTGAACGAACGGACTTGCCTACACACGATCACAAAGTCCGACAGATATGTACGTGATGACGTACGACCGGACTACAATAAGGAAGTTAATAGCCAGTAGCCAATAGCTGCCCTAGTGTGGGTTTTCATCCATCGGACTAGCATACAGACGAGCGGACTTGAGTCCGTCGGACAAATTTGAAACATGCTCCAAATCTAAAGTCCGTCAGATTTTTGACCGAAAAAGTCCGCTGCAGATCCGATGAAGCCCACACACGGTCGGATCGTCCGCTGGATTCGGTTCGTCGGACCAGTCCGGTCGAAAAGTCCACCCGTGTGTATACGGCATAACATGCGCTTATTGATTTTCGAAACATGGTGATTTTGGGAGTTGACTTTCCCCTGCCAGTACAATCCTCCCACTTGTATAGATTGTACTCCTTACTCGCTGCTTTTCTCACAACTAAATTTGTGGTGGCAGGGTGATTTTAATATGCCACCTTCCACTGCTGTGGTTAAACTTAACTCTGATGTTACTAGAGATAGTGCATTGTCTAAGTGGGCGGCTCTGTATCGGCTTCAGGATGCCTGGCACTGGAAACACCCAGCTGACAAATGTTTTACATGCTTTTCATCTTCTTCTTACTCGCATTAATCACTCACTTGCATTAATTTGATCTTTGTCTCTGTCCACCTGCTGGGTAAGTTCGGGATGTGTCTATACTCCCCAGGGGTATATCGAATCATGCACTTATGCTGATTCAGTTGGAGAGCTGTTGTGCCCCTGTGGATAGAAGATAGAACCTTTGGCCCCTGAGATGGTGCAGGCTTATTGGCCACTTAACCACGGGTCTGTAAGCTTACAAGTAGTGTTGGGATGCCTTCAAAACTCCTATGAGAGGGCAATCCCAAACCATTAATTTGGTAGTCCTCGTACATTGGAGTATCTACTAAAGCAAGGGCACAGGACCTTGAACAAACATTTGTGGCTACCCGCAACCCTGTTACCTTGCTAGACATGAAGGGAGGTTGGGCTTTTTCAGAAACACCAATCGCAGCATATTTTTGAGCAGGGAGACAAAACAGGGCATCTCCTGGCGTGACTATCTAAAGGAGCATTCTCTTTTGACTCTACCCAGTTGCAATTAATGGTTGCTTTGTTAGGTTCTATCAAAGGCTATATTCATTTAGGTGGTGATTACACTGAGGTGGACCTTTGCTCTTACTTGGCAGGTATTAAATTTCCCACCCTTCCCTTAGACCTGCAAACTGAGCTTGATGCTCCTATCACGGTGGAAGAGGTTCAACAGGCTATTTACTTTCCGCAATCCGGAAAGACTCCTGGGTCAGATGGTCTTCCTTCTGAGTTCTAAAAAAATTTCACATATGAATGTACCCCCCGATTCTACAAAACACTTGCACCCCTACTAAGGCCACTCCTGGCCCGGGCCTTTAATGCGATCGATAACTCTACTCTCCCCTTCAGGGACCTCCTGTCGGACAATGTTTGCATCCTCCTAAAGCCCGGTAAGGATCCTTCCCAATGCAGTAGCTACCACCCAATATCCTTACTGAATATAAACTTAAAGTTATTAGCGAAGGTCTTCGCTAACCGCCTTTCCCCACTGCTGCCAGGGATTATCCACAGAGACCAGGTTAGTTTTGTCCCGGGTAGGACAACACAACTAAAACAATACACCTCATATCCTATCCATATCCAACGTCACCGCCTACAGGCATCCCTCCTGTCCTTTGATGCAGAAAAGACATTTGACAGGGTTAACTGGCACTTTCTGTGCTTTTCCCTAGAACAAATAGACCTAGGCTCCCCTTTTTTATCACTAAAATTATGTCTTTTTACTCACACCCGTCTGCCTTAGTCTTAGTAAATGGCACCTCGTCGGAGGCGTTCGACATTTGGAATGGCACCCGCCAAGGTTGCCCCCTCTCCTATTTGTTATTGTAATTGAACACCCGGCATGTGTCATTTGTCAGAATGTCTCCATACAAGGAGTCCGAACTCCCTCTGACCACCATAAACTGTCCCTTTACGCGGATAATCTGCTGATATATGCCCTGTAACCCCATACTACCCTGCCTTCACTGTTTTCTAAATTCAGGCGCTTTGGCTCTTTTAGTAATTTTAAGCTCAATATCTCCAAAACAGTGGCCCTTAACATCTCATTATCTGCCCCCACAATGTCCTCACTTCACTCCAACTACACCTTCTAATGGCAGACCAAGGGCATCTCCTACTTAGGCATAATGATACCTGTTAACCTTTCTCACTGAACTACATCCCCCTCCTCTCCCATCTCCGGAAAGACCTAGCTTCCTGGGCACTGTCAGCCGAATCAACATTAAAATGGATACTCTCCCCAAATTAGTGTATCTTTTCCAAACTGTACCCATACTAATCCCCAAATCCTTGTTTGCTGCCCTACTTTCCTTTTCCATCCGCTTTATCTGCAACCAGGGATCTAGAATCAAATATAAACTGCTCATCTGAAACTACAGGGAGGCACAGGACTCTCCGATTATCATTTATACTACAAAGCTACACTTATGGCACGCGCCCTTGAGTGTTTCCCGCACCCTTTTCAAAAAGCCTCTGTCATGGTCGAGCAGGATCTGGCCCCAGTCAAATTCCATGCCCTCCTATGGGGTTATAAAAGTAGTTTTTCCAGCTTATCATCTGCCTCACCCCTAACCAGCGCTGTCCTCACACTCTGGTATTGGAGGGGGCTGTGTGAGGTCCTCTCCTCAGATCCCTCTCCTCTATCCTCCCTATTTGACAATCCAGCTTTCCCCCGGACATCGAGTCCCTACATTGGGTTCATTCTACCGCTCCTCCTGGCCCCAAGGCCATACTTTCATTCGCCCAGGACTCAGGACCCCGATCGTCCCTGAGGATACTCGATACTGGCTCACCTCCCTCCACTTGGCTTCCTTTGCAAAACACTTATTCCTCTCCTCTCAAATACATTGCCCACTTTCTGGATTTGAATGTTTAAGCTTCCTCCATGATATGCCCAGACATCTTCTTTCCTCCCTCTATGGCTTAATCCAAGCCCTCACACATGATGACCTACCCCCTTACACTAGGATATGGGAAAGAGCCTCTCCAGAGCGGATTAGCAGACTGCGTTCTACTTCGCACACAAATCCTCTATTTCCTTTTACTCACAGGAAAAGAATTTCAAGATCCTTTCCAGATGGTACAGAGACCCCTCTACATTACACAAAACCTTCCCATCTACCCTGGCCTCCTGCTGGCGATGTGGTGCAACCTCAAGTATTTAGCTCCATGTCTGGTGGGAGTGTGAATGGATAAGACCTTTCTGGACTCAGGTATTTCAGTTGTATAATGCTATCTATGAGGAATCTTTACAGCCGACCCCAGAGATCGCCCTCCTCTCCATGTTGCCGGGCTCGGCAGCCTCCCAGATACAATGTCTCCTCTGTTTCTTCTTGTCTGCGGCTTGGCAACTTATCCTGCTTTACTGGAAAACCGCCACTACTCCCCCATTGTCACTGTGGGTTTCCACAGTGAACGATGTCATGAGAATGGTGGAGATGCTGGCGCTTGACAATAATACCTATGATAAGCATAAAGTTTTGTAGTCTGCTTGTCTTCACTTCTCCTCATTCAAAACTTTGGCTGACATGCTCCCCACCCCTGCGAGCTCAGTCCAACCTTTACCATGAATTTTCAATGTGTGTTAATGGCCCTCACTAGCCAAGTTACTGTCTTTTTTTACTCCATGCTCTCCCAGCAGATTCCCTCTCTTCTCCCCCCTTCTTTCTTCCTTCTCCCCCATTCCTTTCTTTCCCTATCCTTATTTTTCTTTTTTCCCCTCAATATCTATTGTTTGATATCATTTGTACTTATCTATGTTTATGATATAAAGCGCGAGCACCGCTGCAGGCGATAGCCACTTGGCCCACTCTCTGCCACTCTACTTTATTTGATATATCAGTCATGTCATTGTTACGCTGTTTATACTACCAACAAAAACATTTTCAACCCCAAAAAAAATCTCACGTTGAAGCACTGGCCCCTAAATTGCATGAACTCTACCTTGCAGTCTTGGAAGATGTCTGTCTCCCACATTCTATGTCGCAGACAATTATCATAGTGCTCCCCAAGCCAGGAAAACACCCTGAGCTGTGTTGTTCTTCATATCACCCTATATCTCTATTGAAAGGGGATACTAAATCATTAACTAAAATCGAGTCTACCTGTCCTAATAAGATTATCCTGTCCCTGATTCATGGTGACCAATCGGGTTTCATGCCAGATAAGACATTAATCTTCGTAGGTTATTTACTTTACTGGCCTCCTCTGCTGCAAATCTATTATGCTAATCCTAAGGCCCAGATTCGTAGTGGAGAATAACTATCCCGGCAGTTCAGTCTGCATCATGGTACCTGACAGGGCTGCCCATTGTCCCTGGGCCTATTTGCATGGCTATAGAGCCCATGACCATCCTACTTTAAGCCTTGGAGAGGGTTAGCGGGATTACCGTGGGCCCTTTGGAGGAAAAAGTTTTGCTTTATGCAGATGATACCTATAACTTTGTGATGCCTCCTCATCCTTAGCTGCAGTCCTGAACTTGAATGATATGTTTGGGCACTTTTCTGGCATTAGAATGAATTGGGACAAATCAGTTCTTTTCTCCCTGGGCCCTGCAGATGCTTCTCTACCTCCGTCTACTCCTCCCCAATGGGTCGCTGAATTTAAATGCTTAGAGATACAAAAGGAGCTCCCTGCTTACTTATCTTTGAACCTGCAACCGTTGCTGTCCCAACTAAGGTTTTCTTATAAAAGGTGTATAGTACCCCTCGGGTAGCTAGGACTACTTTTCAACTGCCCTTACTTTAGGAGGTCTAGCTCTTCCCTGCTTCCAAAAATACTTCTGGGCAATGCATTTGTTACAGTTTGGTGGTGGTTTTCTCAGGTGCAGAATAACCTGGCAGTGGATTTGGAAGTGGCCCTGTTAGGGTCTTATGCGAAGCTAAGTAATCTGATGTTCCCTGGGCCCCGTTCCACCCCTAATGTGACAAAACATATGCAGACCACCTTACATGTGTGGAGACAGGTGAAAACTCTGGTATGGGTCGAGGGGGCATGGTCATCCCATAACCACTTTGGGAAAACCCCTGGTCAGACGGTGACCTTGTGGGCACATCATGGCATTAAAACGCTGCAGGACGAATCACACAGCATTATGGGTCTCCGGGTCGGCCCTCTGGAGGAGAAAATATTGCTGTATGCAGACGACACCCTGCTATATTTGCAGGATGCTGGTCCTTCACTGCAGGCTGCTCTGGAGGCTTTTGATGAATTTGGAAGATTCTCTGGAATCCGTATCAATTGGAACAAATCTGTCTTGTTCCCTCTAGATGCGCAGGCCAAAAACTCTGCAGCTCAGACTGCGTTGCGATGGGTGGACAAATTTATGTATTTAGGAATCAGAGTTGCACGAGATCCCCAGTCCTTCCAACCCCTTAATCTCCAACCCATAGTAATACGCATTAAAGATCACTGCTCTCGGTGGGCTAAGTTACCCTTAACCTGCTAGGGCGAATTAATATCTTAAAGATGATCTATCTTCCTAAATTTAATTATATTTTCAGGAATTGCCCTGTGTGGATACCCCAGACCTTTTTCAGAGATTTAGATGGCTGCATTGGCTCCTTTATGTGGCATGGATCCTTCCCTCGGATGGCTAGATCGACCCTCCAGCTTCCTGTTAGCTGTGGTGGATTGGCCTTACCTAACCCGCTGCTGTACTATTGGGCAGGCAATGTTGGTCACGGTTCGATGGTGGTTCGAGCAGTCTAGAGCCAAAGCTGCGGTCTGTCTAGAGGCAGCTATAGTGGGATCTCTCAGGGAGCTGGGTAACCTGTTATATCATGGAGCCTCGGCATACCCTTTCTTGCCGATCCCCACCAAAGTCACCCTAAGGGTATGGAGCCTAGCTAGTAGGCGGTTTCTCTCCCCCAACCGTTGGTCCCCTTTTTGCCCGTTATGGGGAAACCCCTTGCTCCCACACTTTCGGACAATCCCTGACCCGCAAATCTGGGCCCGCTATGGAATTAAATTACTGAAGGATGTTGTGTCGGCTGGATGTCTTCAATCTTTTCAGGATCTTGCTGGCAGACATGACCTCCCTGCATTGATGTTACTCCGTTATTATCAGCTAAGTCATGCATTTCAAGCTCAGTTCCCAATACCGCCCGATCCAGAATCGGATGTAGTTGAGGACTTACTGGCTCAGGAATCATTAGCTAAGCCCCTGTCCACTTTATATCTAACCCTTATTAGGAAAGATGGATGCACTGTGGGACAAAAATGAAGGCGGAGATCCCAACCCTGGATAGGGAGACATGGGAAGAGTGCTTTGAGGACAGCTCTAAACTAGTGATATCCTCTAGGGATAAATTAATACAAGCAAAATGTTTACATAGGATATACTTCAAGCCTGCATAGAATATACCCGCAGAGGTCCCCGAATTGCCCGCAATGTCAATCTCCTGACAGCACCTACATTCACATGTTCTGGGCTTGCCCCAGGCTTTCCCGATACTGGTCGGCCATTGTGGAGTTCATTAATGTCCGTCTTTAACTAGAGATACACCTGATGCCTGAGCTGGCTCTGCTGGGCATACAAGATGATGACCAGAGGCCTATATATACCAAATTGCTGGTTTCGCTGTTGCTCTTTTATGCCAAAAAAGAGATCCTGTTAAAATGGACTTCTCCTATGCCTCTCCCAGCGAGAGCATGGGAGAACTCGGTGAATACTATTTTACCTATGTACAAGTTGACTTATATGAATAGAGGATGCCCCCAGAAATACACGAGGGTATGGCAACCTTTGACTGATCGCATTTGAGTATTCATTCGCAGAGACCTAACCCCCTCTCTCTACTAAATGCTGTTTTATGTGATGACTGCCCCCCCCTCTCTCTCCCCCCTTCCTCATCCTCCCTTCCCTCCTTTTCCACTATGCACGTAATTAATCTGCTCCCATTGTTTGGATATTCCACTATCACGTGGTCTATTGTGTACATATGAAGGCTATGGACCACCTGTGTGCCCACTATACTTTATTCGAAATATGCTATGTATTGTGTACCATTTTTTCTCCAATAAAGACCAACCTTGTTGTTAAAAAAATGCTGCAGGACATTATTTTCCGTGGACAGTTGCTGACATTTGATGGCCGTAAGACCCAGTTGCATTCACCCAATAATATGTACTTTAGATATCTTCAGCTCCACCATACGGCTCAATCTCAATTCACTTTCCCATAGGTGCTGTCATCCCACGTGATTGAGAGTTTGTTGATAGCTGACCAACTTGACAAACCCCTATCATCCCTAGGCAAGTGCTTAGCTCAGTAGGATACATCTAAAGTCTCCCATCTGTATGATGCATGGCAGCGTGACTTGCCAACCTTGATGGTCGGGGACACGGAAGAAGGTATACAGCAGTATCTCCCTCTCATGATTTCAGCTAGGGACAGATGGATACAACTCAAGTTTCTACATTTTTTTCTATCCATTGTTGGACACTACTTACTCTAAATGCATTTTGGAGTGAGGTGGGGTCTAAACTCAGTGCCCTACGTAGGGGAAGTGGTGCGTGTGGACCCACTCTTTCTACTATTGGGATTCTGTGATAAGTTGGCTACTACCCATCATAAACAATTGTTTTTGTTCTATACATTGTACTATGCTAGGAAGTCTATTCTTCTCAAATGGAAATTTCCTGCTCCCACTACAATACAGCAGTAGCGCTCTCTTAACAACCATATGTTACCATTGGATAAACTTACCTATATTGACCAAAATTGTCCTAAGAAATTCCCCAAAATTTAGGTAGTTTGGATCAAAGCTAGGAACTTAACGCTATGAGCCCTTGATCTATCTGTGGATTCAGCTCAGCATCTGCTATTCCTGTTCACCCCTCCTTAGCCCCCCTTCCCATTTTCTCTTTCCTCCCCTCCCTATTTTTTTCCTCTCCCCCATTATGTTGGGTCTGGGGTATACCCCCTTCTGTCCTGCTCCACCGTTGTGGAATAGCTGCAGGTTTATCTCGTGATGTGATCAATTTTCCGACAATTTTTTTGTTTTACTGTATGTTTGATGTTATTATGTTTGTAATTTATAACAAGCTATTTAATAAAAATTACTGTAAAAAAAAAAAAAAGACGTGCTGAGGCACTGAACCTTTGTGAGACACCACATAAACCAAGGAAGTGGTGTTTCAACTATAAAACATGCCTTTGGTGTTATCAATAAATGTCTCTTTATTACTTCTGACAACTGACAGTTGTCTGACAGTGACAACAACGAAGTCTTCCATGACTACCACCTCATACTACCAAGGACACCTCTGCCGCTGTTTTGCTTGCGTCTATCTAGCAAGGTTACTCTGTCATATAAGCAAGGAAGCTGAGATTTCTGCAATGTGTAAATGTGCTTACTATACAAAGATGCTGTACATACAAAAAAACTATTACAATATTAGGAATACAATACAAGACTGACAGATATCTATAAAAAGCAAAATGCCTAGCAAACTGAACAGCCTATAATAGCCTATAACAGTAATAGCCTATAATAGTACAAATACACTTAAAGGTTACTTATCTTCTGTTACTGTATGTTTGTGATCTCCATTGGCAACGATTCTCCTGGAGCATCAGGCAAGTTTCTTCTATCATGAGTGGCTTCAGATGTTACAGCATCATGGTGTGTGTGTGTGTCCCTAGCTTATGCCTGAATCCCCCTTTTATGTGCCAGGCTGTTTACCATAGTTACCAAACAACAGAAAACATACCAGTTTGCTGTAGCTGTGTAGACAATGACCTGTTGAAAACTGTATCTATGTACCCATTGTCTAATCAAGCCAACACCTGATAGTAATCTAACAGTCATTCTTTTAGTTTTGAGAGCTGAAAAAAACCTCAAACCACTAAATCTCTTTCTTGTGTACTGTAGCTATAGAGACAATACCCTGTTGAAAACAATACAACAATACCCATTGTATCCAGCATTTGTTTGAGAAAGTCTGTCTCTGTGACACCAGAATGCTATGAGTCTTATAGAAAAATTATATTTTATATCAAGCACAACACATTCCGCCCTTGATTTTTCTCTCAGACTACACACAGAAAATCTCTTCATTACTAAACTCATTCTAAACATTAATTTTCCTTGAATGCAACACCTCCCATTTCTGTCATTGAGAAGGTCTTTAACTAAAAAGTTAATTAGAAAGTCCATTCTAAAGTTCTTTAGAAACAAGTCCAGGCTTGTAATACATCAAAGGCCTTGCTCTACACAACTCTTGCGATCTTCCGTCATTCTTTCCATCATGTCCTATGAATCAAATCGGAGACAGCCTGTGGAGTGGAAAACAAAGCGGATTATCTGTTCCTTCTAATAATACATAAACAGTAGATCCAAGCCCTTCAGCTACAATCTCTGCTCTAAATGGCTTCTTGCCTGGACATCACTAACACTTTGCCCCCTGCCTGTACCCACTTCTTACCTTCCCAAAGAACATCAATAGGGAGGAGAGGAAATATACTGATATTTCCCATAAGATCACTGCTGTTTATTTTGGAAGGTTTTCTGTTATGTAGCCTCACTTTCCACTCTTGCTGAGTATCCACTAACCAGTCACTGTATTGAAGCTCATCTGTCAATGTAAATGTAACTTCAAACCTTCCTGCCAGATTCCCTCTCATTCCTAGATAGGCTTCGGCTTCAGATATGTCACTCTTGGTTTCTATGTCATGGGAAGCAGTAACATGGTATCTATTAAGCCCTGTTCTTTCAGGAACCTTACATAAATACTGAACTCTGCACTCCAGCTGTGGAATCTGTGCCCCAGCCCCTACCATCCTCTCATATGGTGTGCTTTTGGCTATTGGCCTAGAATTTAACAACATGACTGCCTGTGTGAGGACCCGATCCCACCCCCTTAGTATATGTGTGGGTGTAAGTTTGGGTATCTGGTCCTTCAATAGCCCGTTGTATCTTTCAATCAAACCAGCTGCCTGTGGATGGTATGGGATGTGGCACAACCAGTACACTCCAGAATCTTTGGCCCACTGCTGTACTGTTGATCCGGTGAAGTGTGAGCCGTTATCACTTTGGACTCGTTTGGGACGACCATAAGCAACAACAAGTTTCTGGAGCAGTTGAAGCATTGCGGCTTGATCTGCATGTTTGCAAGGATGAACAAGCATAAGTCCTGAATAGGTGTCCACTGCAATGCAACAATATCTCAGTCCATTGTTTCCCCGGGGCAGGGGACCGATGAAGTCAATCTGCCAGATCTCTGCAGGCCTCTCACCCCTCTTAATCGACCCGGTGGAGTACTTTTGCAATGGCCATTGTTGCACTTCTCCACACACTGTACAGTTCCCTATTACAGTCATTATCATGTCCATAGATATAGGCAATCCTCTCTGCTGTGCCCATTCATATGTTGCTTTCTGCCCCAAATGTCCAGATTGCTTGTGGGCCCAGTTGGCCAAGTTCATCAAGACAGGAACAATTGGCACAACTGCCTTCACTTTGGCGATTTCATCTGCAACTCTGTTATAGTTCTCAAAGTCTGGGACTAGGGGCACATGTGCATCAACATGCCCCACTTTTATGGTGCGGGAGTGAGCTTCCTTCCAGATGTAGTCCCAGACTTCCTTGCCTCCCCATACCACCTTTCAATGAATCATCCATTCATTGGACTTCCACATGGGCATCCAAGTTGTCAGTCCTTTAAAAATCGCCCAGCTGTCAGTGTAGATAGTGACATGGGAAGAAGGATCCTCCTGAAGAGTCATCACCACAGCTTTCAACTCTGCATACTGACTGGACCCTCCAAATCCGGTCTCCTGCAGGACTGTGTCTGTACTTGGGTTGTAGGCTGCTGCTGTCCATTTACGTCCAGACGAGATGACTATGGCTGAACCATCAGTGAACCACGCTGGCTCCTTCATGTCTTCTAACAGAGACTCAAAGGGTGGAGCCTCTTGAATGGGGGATGACTGCAGCACAGGAATTTCTTCTTCTGGCTGGGTGCTGGTGAAAGTAACAAGCCCTGCCAACTGTTTTGAAATGTCTCTAACATCCCCAGCTGCAATACCCCCTCTTTCTTGAAGGTACCACTTCCATTTCATCAGTGTCTGGTTCTGGGCTACAGCTGCCCTAGTGGTCAGTCCATTATCTCTCACCCATCCTGCTATTGGCAATACAGTATGGATGGTGACTATGTCCTTTCTTGTAATGGTCTCTACATGTTGAAGTGCTGTGTAGGCCCCAAACAGGTACTTCTCTAGGGGCGTGTATCTCTTCTGTGCCCCTGTCAGTTGTTTGTACCAAAATCCAATGGGTATTGCTCTCAGTCCATTCTTTTCATTTGGCTGCCACAGACTCCAAGATATGATTACCAACAATACAGACCTGATCACGGATGTGGAAATACAGGGCAATTTAGGTAATAGCGATCACAGGTCAATTAGTTTCAGTATAAATCACACAAATAGGAAACATAAAGGGAATACAAAGACACTGAATTTCAAAAGAGCCAACTTCCCTAAACTACAAACCTTGCTAAAAGGCATAAATTGGGATAAAATATTAGGAACAAAGAATACGGAAGAGAGATGGGTTTGCTTTAAGAGTATATTAAATAAGGACATTAGCCAATGTATCCCATTGGGTAATAAATTTAAAAGAACGAACAAAAGTCCTGGATGGCTTAACTCCAATGTAAAAATGCATATAAAAGCAAAGGAGAAGGCCTTCAAAAAATACAAGGTTGAGGGATCATCCTCAGCATTCAGACTTTGTAAAGAATGCAACAAGAAATGTAATGGTGCAATTAGGACGGCTAAGATAGAACATGAAAGACACATAGCGGAGGAGAGCAAAAAAAAATCCCAAGAAATTCTTTAAGTATGTAAACAGTAAAAAAGGGAGGACAGACCATATTGGCCCCATAAAGAATGAGGAAGGACATCTGGTTACAAAGGATGGGGAGATGGCGAAGGTATTGAATTTATTCTTCTCCTCAGTCTTCACGAGTGAATCGGAGGGCTTCAGTAACCAAAACTGCAGTGTTTATCCTCATGACACAACACAGGAAGCACCTACATGGTAAACAGAGGACAGAATTAAAATTAGACTTGAGAAACTTAACATTAATAAATCACCAGGACCAGATGGCTTGCATCCGAGGGTAGTTATGGAACTCAGTCAAGTTATTGCTAGACCGTTGTTCCTAACTGACTGGAATGGTACCAGTTGATTGGAAAAAGCCAATATAGCACCAATATTTAAAAAGGGCCCAAAATACATCCCTGGGAATTACAGACCAGTTAGCCTAACATTAATAGTATGTAAACTCTTGGAGGGGATGATAAGGGACTATATACAAGATTTTAGTAATGAGAACGGTATCATTAGCAGTAATCAGCATGGATTCATGAAGAATCATTCTTGCCAAACCAATCTACTAACCTTCTATGAGGTGGTGAGTTGCCATCTAGATAAAGGAAGGCCCGTAGACGTGGTGTATCTGGACTTTGCAAAAGCATTTGACACAGTTCGCCATAAACGTTTATAAACGTTTACTGTACAAAATAAGGTCCGTTGGCATGGACCATAGGGTGAGTACATGGATTGAAAACTGGCTACAAGGACGAGTTCAGAGGCTGGTGATAAATGGGGAGTACTCAGAATGGTCAGGGGTGGGTAGGGGGGTTCCCCAGGGTTCTGTGCTGGGACCAATCCTATTTAATTTGTTCATAAACGACCTGGAGGATGGGATAAACAGTTCAATCTCTGTATTTGCAGACGATACTAAGCTAAGCAGGGCAATAACTTCTCCGCAGGATGTGGAAACCTTGCAAAAAGATCTGAACAAATTAATGGGGTGGGCAACTACATGGCAGATGAGGTTCAATGTAGAAAAATGTAAAATAATGCATTTCGGTAGCAAAAATATGAATGCAATCTATACACTGGGGGGAGAACCTCTGGGGGAATCTAGGATGGAAAAGGACCTGGGGGTCCTAGTAGATGATAGGCTCAGCAATGGCATTGTCAGAGAGGTTCTCGGTTCAGGATACTTGCTGGGCACTCTAGAGGGCGCCGGTTGCCTATTTAAGCTGATGGGATGCTGTGCTCAGTGCTGTCCGATCATCAGCTTCCTGTTTCCGAACTTCCTGTTTCCTGTGTATTGCTCTGATCTCCCTGTGACCCGGCTTGTTTACTGGATTCTCTCTCTCTGCTATCCGCCTGCAAATTGACCCCGGCCTGCCTCTGACGTTGAACCTGCCTGACCCCTTGTACCGTGCTGATTGCCTGTTGCCAAAACCTGCCTGTGACCTGGACCTTGTACCTGCCTGCTCCCTTTGTACCGTGCTGACCGCCTGCTGCCAACTTTGCCTAGTGACCGGATCTGCCTGCTCTGTACCTGTTAGCTGATCTCCAGCCTACCTATTACCAACTGCCTGCTTGTGTCAGGATCCTGGGCCTTATTCCTGCAAACCATCCGCCAGGCTCTCATACCATTCTGTGCTCCTGTGCCTTCTGTGTACTCTATCAGGGGCCGGGAACCAGATACGTACGGGAGGCCATCCTCTGCTACATCGGGTTCGTCAGTCTGGTACGGGTAAGTCTGACAGTATCGGACAGCCATGTCCGAGCCCGAGCAGGGGACCTCTCCCATGGATGAATTATGCAGACACCTGGCGGGTCTCACACAGGCGGTAAAAAGCCTTCAAGAGGGCTATACCAGACTGGAGGAACGAGTTCAGGTGTTGTCCTCACCTGCGAACCCACAAGTTGCTTCCTCTGCTGGACTCTCACCTGCACCCTCAGTGGCTATGTTACCCCCTGAACCCAGGGTCCCTACTCCCGAAAGATTTACCGGTGAGCGCAATAAGTATCGAGCGTTTCGCAACGCTTGCGAATTGTACTTCGCATTGCAACCACGCACCTTTTCTTTGGAAGCAACCAAGGTGGGTTTTGTCATCTCCCTGCTATCTGGAGAACCACAGTCCTGGGCCCACCGCCTTTTGGAGCAAAAATCAATCTGTCTGGATAACCTGGATACTTTCTTTACCGCCATGTCTCAATTATATGAGGACCCTCAGTTAAAAGCCACCGCTGAATCCGCCTTACACGCCCTACAACAAGGGCGCAGGCCTGCGGAAGACTACGTTCTGGAATTTAGGCGGTGGAGTTCAGACACGGAATGGAACGACGCGGCCCTCCGTTACCAATTCCGTTTGGGGTTATCCGATGCACTCAAGGACGAACTAGCACGGGTTGGCATACCCCAAACCCTGGAAGATCTCATTAACCTGTCGGTGCAGATTGATCGGCGCTTGAGAGAGCGCCGTTCCGAGAGGTCTGTTAGCCAGTTCCGTCCCACTTGGGTCCTCCCCAAGGTCCCAAGTGCTACCAGCTCTGTAAGCCAAAGTCTTCATGCACCAGCTGCCTCAGCCCTTGATACTTCTGAACCGATGCAACTGGGGGTTCTCCGTCAGTCCCTCACTTCTGAAGAACGACAGCGCCGACGAGTCAATAACTTATGTATGTATTGCGGAGAACCAGGTCATTACGTGAAATCTTGCCCAAATAAGACACGTAAGTCTCATTCAGCTACTTCTAAGTTTGCACCTGCCTTGCCTAACCTTGCTAACCATCTGGCTCTCTCCGTTATCCTCCAGCTTCCAGGACAGGATCTGCTTACCTCGGCCATCATTGACTCAGGAGCCTGCAGTTGCTTCATTGATCTCGCCTTTGCGGCCCATCATCGCATCCCTCTTCAATCAAAGTCGCAGGGACTTGCTGTCCACCTCGCTGATGGGTCCACTCTTAGCTCTGGTCCGGTCACTCAGGAAACCATCCCACTGCTGGCTATCCTGAACAACTGTCATCGGGAGTTTCTCCGGCTGGACGCCATTTCTTCACCACTCTTCCCTATTATTCTCGGAATGCCTTGGTTGCAGGCTCATAACCCCAGCATTGATTGGGTTTCTGGAAAAATCAAGTTCCCGTCCAGTTACTGCCAACAGCACTGTTTATACAGAACTCTTGCGGAACCCAGTCAACTCTTGTGTCTGAACACCGACATGGAATCGCAGCAGGCGATTCCTGACGCTTACCGAGACTTCTCCGATGTTTTTAGTAAGAAAGGGGCAGAAACCCTTCCGCCCCATAGACCCTACGACTGTCCCATAGAGCTGTTGCCGGGATCTGAAGTTCCCTTTGGGAGAATATTCCCTTTAACTGAGCAGGAGTTGGTTACCCTCAAAAAGTATATCGATGAAAATCTTGAGAGAGGCTTTATCCGCCCTTCTACCTCACCAGCCGGAGCCGGCATCTTTTTTGTTGAAAAAAAAGACCACTCGCTACGACCCTGCATCGATTATAGGGAACTCAATAAAGTGACCATTAAAAATCGCTATCCCTTACCTCTCGTGCCAGAGCTGTTTCAAAGATTGGGTTCAGCCAAAATCTTTACCAAACTCGATCTCCGTGGGGCCTACAACTTAATTCGCATTAGAGAGGGAGACGAATGGAAAACGGCCTTCCGTACCAGGTTCGGACATTTTGAATACCTCGTCATGCCCTTCGGCCTGTGCAATGCACCGGCGACTTTTCAACATTTTGTCAATGACATTTTTCGTGACCTTCTAGATTTATACGTTATAGTATACCTGGATGACATCCTGATCTTCTCCCCCTCAGTTGATGAACACCGCAGGCATGTCAGGAATGTGTTAACCCGGCTCAGGCAGCATGGACTTTATGCCAAATTGGAGAAATGTGAATTTGAGCTCCAGAGCATTCAGTTCCTCGGCTTAATCATCTCTACCGATGGTGTTAAGATGGACCCTCAAAAGGTTGCAGCTATCCTGGACTGGCCCGCTCCCTCCGATAGAAAAGGGGTCCAACGCTTTATCGGCTTCGCCAATTTTTATCGGAAATTTATAAGGGGCTTTTCTGCTATAATCGCCCCCATCACGGAACTGACGAAACAGGGAAATCAATTCTGTTGGTCACCTCAGGCACAATCGGCCTTTGGAAGGCTCAAGGAACTCTTTACGTCCGCTTCTATCCTGAAGCACCCAGACCCTGCTTTACCGTTTGTCCTTGAAGTGGACGCATCGGAGGTCGCGGTGGGGGCAGTGCTTTCTCAGCGGCAAGGTGCCAAGGCTCTTCTTCATCCCGTGGCCTTCTTCTCGCGAAAACTCTCCGATGCAGAGAAAAATTACGATGTAGGAGATTGGGAGTTGCTGGCCATTAAAGCCGCACTTGAAGAGTGGCGCTACTTATTGGAGGGGGCTGCTCACCCCATTTTGGTCTACACGGACCATAAGAATCTAGAGTACTTGAGGTCAGCCAAGAGATTGAGACCACGGCAGGCAAGGTGGGCTCTGTTCTTCTCTAGATTCCAATTCCACATAACGTACAGACCAGGTACCAAAAACACCAAACCAGATGCATTATCTCGTATGTTCCATGACTCCAGGGAACCTTTGCCTCCAGACACCATTCTTCCGGCTGGAAACTTCCTGCTTCTTCAAGGAGATCTCATATCACAAATTAAACAGGCCTCAAGGAATTGGTCCCCTCCCGTGGAAGTTGATGTAAGCTCGCAAGACGGCCTGTTCCGATACAAGGACAAAATCATGGTCCCAGAGGATCTGAGGATTGCTGTACTGGAACTCTGTCACGACCACAAATTGGCTGGGCATTTCGGTGTGTTGAAGACAACAGAGCTGGTACAACGTACCTTTTGGTGGCCCCAGCTGGTAAGCGACTGCAAGAGTTTTGTGGAGTCTTGTATCACCTGTGCTCGGAGCAAGAGCAGTCGAGCGAAGGCTTGGGGTCTATTAAGACCCTTACCTGTGCCGGAAAGGCCATGGAAAATGATCGCGATGGACTTCATCGTTGAGCTCCCGCCGGCAGAAGGCTACTCCACCATCTTTGTCATTGTAGACAGACTCTCCAAAATGGCCCACTTCCTACCCATGAAGGGTACCCCATCAGCTTTGGAAACTGCAAAAATATTCATTAAGGAAATTGTACGTCTACACGGAGTCCCCTCAAGTATAGTATCTGATCGGGGGGTACAGTTTACTTCCAGGTTTTGGAAAGCTCTCTGCAGATCTCTTGAGATAGAATTGGCATTCTCATCGGCCTACCACCCCCAGACAAATGGGCAGACGGAGAGAACTAATCAGACTCTAGAACAGTATCTCCGATGTTTTTCTGCTTTCTCACAAAATGACTGGGTCTCTCTTCTGCCTATTGCCGAGTTTGCCTACAATAACTCAGTGCATTCGGCCATCAAGCAAACACCATTTTTTGCAAACTATGGTTTTCACCCATCCTTTTTAACCAGCTCCTTACCTGAATGTACGATTCCTGCAGTCTCTGAAACTATGAACTTCTTCATCAGTAACAACAAATTATTGCAGGAAACCATGGCTAAAACCCAAGAGTACAATAAGAAGATGTATGACAAGAAGAAGCGAGGACAATTGTTGTTGGAACCTGGCAACCAGGTCTGGCTGTCTACCAGTAATGTAAGGATGGCCTGTCCCTCGAGGAAGTTAGGTCCCAGGTTCATGGGTCCCTTTTCAGTCAAAAGGAAGATCAATGATGTGACCTATGAGCTGGACTTACCTAACTCACTGAAGATCCATCCGGTCTTTCATGTGTCTCTACTTAAACCCGTTACCCCCAATTCCTTCTTGGGTCGCAATACTGGCCCGCCTGAACCCGTAATTATCGACAACGAGGAAGAGTTTGAGGTGGAGGCAATTTTGGATTGCAGGAAGAGACAAAACCAAATCCAATATTTAATCAAGTGGAGGGGGTACGGACCAGAAGATAATTCTTGGGAGCCGGAGAGTAACTTACACGCTGAAGAACTCTTGAGGGGTTTTCGGAACACCCATGCGGATAGACTGGCCCGGCTGGGCATCCGGAGGCTGCCCTTAAGGAGGGGGCATTGTCAGAGAGGTTCTCGGTTCAGGATACTTGCTGGGCACTCTAGAGGGCGCCGGTTGCCTATTTAAGCTGATGGGATGCTGTGCTCAGTGCTGTCCGATCATCAGCTTCCTGTTTCCGAACTTCCTGTTTCCTGTGTATTGCTCTGATCTCCCTGTGACCCGGCTTGTTTACTGGATTCTCTCTCTCTGCTATCCGCCTGCAAATTGACCCCGGCCTGCCTCTGACGTTGAACCTGCCTGACCCCTTGTACCGTGCTGATTGCCTGTTGCCAAAACCTGCCTGTGACCTGGACCTTGTACCTGCCTGCTCCCTTTGTACCGTGCTGACCGCCTGCTGCCAACTTTGCCTAGTGACCGGATCTGCCTGCTCTGTACCTGTTAGCTGATCTCCAGCCTACCTATTACCAACTGCCTGCTTGTGTCAGGATCCTGGGCCTTATTCCTGCAAACCATCCGCCAGGCTCTCATACCATTCTGTGCTCCTGTGCCTTCTGTGTACTCTATCAGGGGCCGGGAACCAGATACGTACGGGAGGCCATCCTCTGCTACATCGGGTTCGTCAGTCTGGTACGGGTAAGTCTGACAGGCATGCAATGCCAAGCTGCTGCTAACAAAACAAATAGAATTTTGGCATGCATTAAAAAGGGGATCAACTCCAGAGATAAAACGATAATTTTCCCACTCTACAAGACTCTGGTCCGGCCGCACCTAGAGTATGCTGTCCAGTTCTGGGCACCAGTCTTCAGGAAGGATGTACTGGAAATGGAGCGAGTACAAAGAAGAGCAACAAAGCTAATAAAGGGTCTGGAGGATCTTAGTTAAGAGGAAAGGTTGCGAGCACTGAACTTATTCTTTCTGGAGAAGAGACGCTTGAGAGGGGATATGATTTCAACATACAAATTCCGTACTGGTGACCCTACAATAGAAATTAAACTTTTTTGCAGAAGAGAGTTTAACAAGACTTGTGGCATCGATAGCTTCAAGAAACTATTAGATAAGCACCTGAATGACCGCAACATACAGGGATATACAATGTAAAACTGACACATAATCACACATAGGTTGGACTTGATGGACTTGTGTCTTTTTTCAACCTCGCCTACTATGTAACTATGTAACTATATGGTACCATTCTGCTCCACTACATCCAGCTGAAATGGTACTCCTTGTCTCACGGGTCCTAATCCCTGATGCTGCAAAATAGCTTCTTTAGCAGCCAGGAATGCAGTCCGCTGCTCTGAACCCCATGAGAACTCAGTCTTTTTTCTGGTGACATTATATATAGGCCTCAGAATCAGTCCAAGATGTGGGATGAACGATCTCCAGAATCCCACAACTCCAATGAACTTCTGTGCCTCCTTTTTGGTAGTAGGGGACGACAGCGCCTGGATAGTTTGCACAACTGTCTCTGGAATTTTCCTCTGTGGCCCAGTCCACATCATTCCCAGGAATTTCACTTCTGTGGCAGGTCCTTGGTCTTTGTCTCTGTTGATAGCCCACTCTCTGTTCTCCAAGTGCTCTATCAGCAGGTGCAGTGCTTCAGTTACATCTTCTTTTGTCCCAGAGATCATGATGTCATCAATGTAGTGAAACACAGCGACTTTCAAATTCAGGGTACTTAAATCTCGGGCAATCAGTCCATGACAAATTGTTGGAGAATGAAGATAGCCTTGCGGAAGGACAGTGAAAGTGTACTGGCGGCCGTCCCACACAATAGAAAACTGGTCTTGACACTCTGGGTCTATTAAAATCGAAAAGAAAGCATTAGCCAGGTCTATCACAGCATGATATTCTCCTGCATTTTTAGCAATTTTCTCAACAATTGAGATCATATCTGGTACAGCTGACTTCAATGGAGGTGCCACTTTGTTTAGACCTCGGTAATCCACAGTCATTCTATATGTCCCATCAGGTTTTTTTACTGGGAACACCAGAGACGAGAAAGGACTTACAGCAGGTCTAAGGATCCCTACTCTCAACAGTTCTTGAATAGTCTCCCCAATTTCTTTGTGGCCTCCAGGAAGTCTGTACTGCTTGAGACAGACTGGCTTCTCTGGTGGAGGAATGTAGACAGGGGTCCATTTCGCATGACCTCTGACCACAGCCTTCACCGCCCTAACCAGATACGCTTTATCAGGATACCCAAATGTGAATGTAACTCTTTCAGTCTGAATTGACTGACCTTGAAGTACATCCATCCCAAGAATATTTTCGGGTATCTCTGATAGAAAAACATTTGTCATAAATTCCGATCCCTTGCCAATAGCCAATTTCACCCATATCCTAACTGCTGGTGTAGTTTGCCCTCCAAAACCTTCTACATAAATCAATTCTTCTTTGTGATGGGAAAGATTTCCTTGCAAAAGTGTAATTTCGGCTCCGCTATCAACTAAAGCCATTACATGTGTAGGAGAAGATGACTTTCCCCACCATACAGTGACAGGTGTATATGGGCGTCGGTCTCCTGCTGTCACTTCCCTCACGGCTATTACAGAAGTCTCACCTTCCCTTCATAAAGGATAAGGAACCTCCCAATCTCCTTTTCTGATTCTCTCTAATTCCTCCCCAGGATAAAGGGATTTGGGTTTGGGTTCATGTTCAGTTTTGGGAATTGGTTTGGGGCTAACAGGAGAGGTCTGTTCTGTTTCTAGGCTGATGTTATCTTCACTAGGAGTAGTGTTTCTAACCCTGACAGTTTTCCCTACTAAATGTTTCCACCTCTTCAGCATTTCTGCAGTAGAAATCCCATCTATTTCATCTTTAGGTACTCCTGCCTTTAATAGGTCCACCTACATTTCTTTCCTAGAAATAGCTAGCCTGGTTTTCTCTTCATCTCCTGTCTTCTCTACCCCATTCCCTTTCTTCTCTGTTCTTTTCTGCTTGTATTCTTCCTGTCTGGCCTTGACCTTATCTACTGCCCTGACATGTTTTGTTTTAGTCTCCTCTAGCTCCCCCAACTGGCCTCAAAGGGTTGTGGCTTCATGAATCTTGCTGTTTAATCCCAGGCTTCCCAACAAGGACAATAGTGGAGCCCTGAGATTAAATGGCGCAGACTTCATCAGCTTAGAGCGCAGAGCAGACGTAAAGGGTTCCATATCTGGACCCATCCATTCTGGAAACGTATTTAATCCGGTTATAGAACCCATCTCACATAACCTGGAAATACCCTCTCTTACTGATCTCCAGGAGTAGGTATTTTCCAGGTCAGTAGGACTAGCGTATACTCGGACTATTCCATCTCTCACAAGGTCTAACAGTGAAAAATTCACGCTAAACTCTCGGGCTTTTCGCATTGCCTGACGCAATTATGGATCATGGGTTAACACTCCCATAGTCACTGCTTCCTTACCTTACAAAACAACACTGTCCGCCCCTTCATCCCATAAGCGTAGGAGCCAGGTCAATAGGGGCTCCCCAGTCCTTTGTTTGTATTGTTTTGCCAGCTCATGGAGTTCAGTTTGTGTAAACTCCCGTACTTCTTCAAATTCAACATCTCTGGGGTTGCGATAATGCACCTCCCCATCTGCCATATCCTCTCTATCATATTGCCATTTCCTATGCTTAGTAATGAGAGGTCTGGCATACTTTAGCAGATCATCATGTGAAATATCAAACTCTATCTCCTCATCCTCACTATCATTTGAGAAGAGCACATCCTCACAATCCCAATTTTGGGATGTGACAATGGCATGTACCCTGGCTTTACTAACAGGTTTACGGCCCTTCCTTTTCCTTAAGGCATTAATTGATTTGGTCATGAGGGCTGCACACCGCTCTTGCAAATCATCAGCCCGACTAGCAGTTGAGCGCACACACTCTGAAGCAACTGCTAGCTGGTCTTTTAATACCGCAACTTCTGCCTCTGCCTTCTCCCTTCTATGTGATTCAGTATAAATAGCATTAAGGAAGTGCCAACCCACTGTGGACACTGTTCTCTTCTCTTTTTAACTTAAATCCAACCCCTTAAGGCTAAAATTTACAAAATGATCTAAGACTTTATCACCCCAAGTCAAGTATTAAAGGGAGAAGCATACTTCACAAATTCTTTAGCAAGAGGCTCCCACTCATTGTCTCTGGCCCAGATAGGTAAGCTGCACACTTCCCTCTGGCCACCAGAACCCTCTGCAGCCTTGATTTTCCTAAACAGCTTATGCAGAATTTTACCTAGCACAAGCTACACACTACAGAAAAACAGGTCTGCTTCAATTGAATTATAGCACAAATCCCGGACGAGCCCCCAAATGTTTTGCTTGCATCTATCTAGCAAGGTTACTCTGTGGTATAAGCAAGGAAGCTGAGATTTCTGCAATGTGTAAATGTGCTTATTAAACAAAGATGCTGTACATACAAAAAACTATTACAATATTAGGAATACATTACAAGACTGACAGATATCTATAACAAGCAAAATGCCTAGCAAACTGAACAGCCTATAATAGCCTATAATAGTAATGGCCTATAATAGTACAAATACACTTAAAGGTTACTTATCTTCTGTTACCGTATGTTCGTGATCTCCATTGGCAACGATTCCCTTGGAGTGTGTAAATGTGCTTATTATACAAAGATGCTGTACATACAAAAAACTATTACAATATTAGGAATACAATACAAGACTGACAGATATCTATAACAAGCAAAATTCCTAGCAAACTGAACAGCCTATAATAGCTGTACAGGACGCCGTGGCTGGGTCCTGGAAGGACGCTATGTTTCCCCTCTGTTTGGACTGTGGTCCCTTTAAGGGAACAAAAAGGGTTAACTCACCTGTCAGAGGAAGTAGGTTTAAAACAAGACAGGAAGTTAGAGAGGGGTGTGGAGGAGTGTAGAGGAGAATGTGGATGGTGGTTTGGTGTGTAGCAACAGTGAATAGCAGTGTCCTGCCTGGAAGCCTCTTGCTAGGGGAATGTACCTGCAACAGAAACTAAGGACTGTTTAACTGCGATAGCAGTTCTGGACTTTGCAAGTCGGTGAGACTGAAACCCTTTTCTTTTGTTTTTGCTGCTGTAAAGCTATTTAAATTCAATATATCTCCTTTTGAGTGAAAAGCCTGTGTCCTGCGATCTAGCTGGTTCCCCAAACATTACAAGTGGTGCTCAAATGCGGGCAGGACAGAGTAACAGGCATTTTTCTTGCTGTTTTTTTTTTTTTTTTGTGGATTGGACTTAAAACTGACATTTAAAGGGACAGTACAGTGGATTTATGTCCTGGGTTAAAGCCGCACAAACCCTGAAAGCTGAAGCAATGGAGGAGCTAATTAAACAGCTGTCCTTGGCTAATATACAAGCGCAGACTCGCTATGAGGTACAGCAAGAAAACACTCGCCTGTTGGTGGCCCAGTTGGCAGCCCAGCAAGCGACCCAGCAAGAGGTTATGCAGGCTCAAGTGACTGCCTTAAAAGAAGTAGTGCAGCAGCTTTCTCAGGGCCGTGAGCAAGCGGGTGTTGCCCCTGGCAACCAGGTGACCGTGAGGGCAAGCCATTTTTTGCAGAAGTTGTCCCTGAGTGATGATGTAGAGGCATTTCTTGCTACATTTGAGAGGACGGCAGAGAGAGAAGGGTGGCCCCAGGACCAGTGGGCCGGCCTAATTGCTCCTTTCCTAACCGGAGATCCGCAAAAAGCCTACTTCGACCTGCCACCAGATCACGCTAAAGACTATCAAAAATTAAAGGCAGAAATATTGGCTCATTTGGGGGTAACTACAGCTGTTCGGGCCCAACGAGTGCACCAATGGAAGTATCGTCCAGATCGTCCACCACGGTCTCAAATGCATGACCTGGTGCAACTGATAAAAAAATGGCTGCAGCCCGAAATGTTGTCTGGCCTCCAAATCGTGGAGCGGGTCATGCTGGACCGATACCTAAGGTCACTGCCAGATGACCTTCAACGGTGGGTCAGCCATGGAGACCCCAAAACAGTGAACCTCCTTGTCGAGATGGTAGAACGATACACAGTGGTGGAGGATCTGCTTGGCCCTACCAAGCACCAAGGACCCAGTCTGCCAGGGCCTATTCGTTGACTGCTGCCCTTGGAAAGGACGTTCCCCGGAGCCCTGGAACCAACACCCCGGAAGGTCAAGAGTCACTCCCGATACCTTCTCAGCGACCTGTTCCTGTTCGGAGAGGAAGGGATGTACAATGTTGGCGATGTCATTCCTGGGGCCATACCCGAGCCTACTGCCCACTGCAAGAGGAGCCCATGGAATGCGGGGTTCTTCGGAGGGGGTCTTTTTATGCCCATAAAGCATGTACAACACATATCGATCTTGGAGAAGAGAAATTTGAGTGTGAAGTCCAAGTGAACCACCTCCCTGCCCGGGCTTTGCTGGACTCCGGAAGCATGGTAACCCTGGTCCATCCTAGAGTAATTGGGAAGATCGGTCCGGTAAGAAAAACTTTACGGATGGTGTGCATTCATGGGGACATTAGAGAGTACCCTCTCATCTCGGTGACCATCTCCACAGCATGTTGCGCTGGTACTCAAAAGGTGGGGGTGGTAAAGAACTTGGTACATGATGTTATCATAGGACGAGACTGTCCATTATTTGCAAAACTGTGGGGACAAGGAGAACTACCTGGACGGTTCAGAGACTGGGGAGAAACTAGTCCCTCTGTTCCTGCAGTTGAGAGAAATAACCCTGAAATGCCGAATGTTCTTGAAAATGCTAATGATTTGGTTAATGGTGATGAAAGTAGTGCTGATGTTATTAAGGGTGTCAAAATGTGTGGTTCACAGACCTACCTGAACACTGAAGAGGGGGGGGAACCTTCCCCACTTCAGGTAATGCTGGGGGAAGAGGATGAGGAAGTGGCCATTACCCCTGCCCTGCCGGATTTGGATGTTCCGCCGGGGGCATTTGGTACTGCCCAGATGCAGGACCCCACTTTGGCCCATGCACGGGAACAGGTGGTAGTAATAAATGGGGTTCCCCAAGAGCCAGGTGCGCATGAGCGGTGGCCACATTTTGCAATATGTAATAAATTGCTTTATCGGGTTACCAAAGTGAGAGAAAATGTGGTAGAGCAATTATTGGTACCCCAACAGTATAGACGCAAGGTCCTGGACCTGGCCCATGATGATGTTTTAGGGGGACACCTGGGAGTTGAAAAGACGGAGGCACGGATCACCGACCGGTTTTACTGGCCAGGTCTGAAAGCAGAGGTAAGGAGATACTGTACCTCTTGTCCCACCTGTCAGTTGACCGCTCCGGTGACCCACTTCCAGGATCCTTTGGTCCCTCTGCCCATAATTGAGGTCCCATTTGAAAGGATAGCCATGGATATAGTGGGTCCCTTGGTGAAGTCGGCTCGAGGTCACTCCTACATACTGGTGATTCTCGACTATGCCACCCGATATCCTGAGGCGCTACCCCTGCGGAATACCTCCTCTAAGGCTATTGCCCGGGAATTATTCCAGTTGTTTACACGGACTGGTTTTCCCAAGGAAATACTAACGGACCAGGGCACCCCATTTATGTCGAGGGTTATGGCCGACGTGTGCAAGCTCTTCCGGATTAAACAGCTGCGCACATCGGTCTACCATCCCCAAACGGATGGGTTAGTAGAACGCTTTAATAAGACCCTTAAATCTATGCTTAAGAGAGTTGTACAAAGGGATGGGAAAGACTGGGACTGTCTGTTACCAGCTCTCCTGTTTGCTATCCGGGAAGTGCCCCAGGCCTCCATTGGGTTTTCGCCTTTTGAGTTGGTATATGGGCGGAGACCTCGCGGACTACTGGATTTTGTTAAAGAGGAGTGGGAAAGGGAACCTAGTCAGCATAAGAGTGTTCTTGAATATGTTTCCCAAATGCAGGAGAGGATCCGAACTGTGTTGCCACTAGTCAAGGAACATTTACAAAAAGCCCAGGAGGCTCAACGACGAGTCTATAATAGGGCTGCTAAAATAAGGAATTTCCAAGTGGGGGATCGAGTAGCGGTGTTGATTCCCACTGTGGAAAGTAAACTCTTAGCCAGGTGGCAAGGCCCCTTTGAAGTTGTAGAAAAAGTGGGAGAGGTGAATTATAAAGTCCACCAACCGGGTAAGAGGAAACCCTATCAAATATATCATGTAAACTTGATAAAGCCCTGGACAGAGAGGGAACCAGTGACCTCCCTGGCTAGTGCAAGATTGGAGCCTCGGGTTGGGGTGGAGAGTGTCCAAGTAGCAAATACCCTGTCTAAAACCCAAAGCCAGCGGGCAAAGGAGTTCTTGCAGAGAAATAAAGAAAAATTTTCAGACTTGCCAGGGCTCACGAGTACCATAGAGCATGATATCATCACGGGACCAGGAGTCAAAGTTTTTGTCAGGCCCTACCGCATCCCAGAGGCCCAAAGGAAGGTTGTTTCAGAGGAAGTGAAAAAGATGCTAGACCTGGAGATTATTGAGGAATCGCAGAGTGAGTGGTACCGAAGCCCAACGGGACTCTGCGATTCTGCAATGATTTTCGGAAACTTAATGAAGTTTCACGGTTTGATGCCTACCTCATGCCCCAGGTAGATGAGCTTATTGAGAGACTAGGTCCAGCCAGGTATATCACTACATTAGACCTTACCAAGGGATATTGGCAAATCCCGTTGACTAAGGCTGCTAGAGAGAAAACTGCTTTTTCTACCCCAGAGGGGAGTTTTCAGTACAAAAGGATGCCTTTTGGATTGCAAACTGCTCCAGCCACATTCCAGCGAGCAATGGATAGGATTTTGCGACCTCACCGAAAATATGCCTCAGTGTACTTGGACGACATAGTCATTTTTAGCAGAGACTGGGAATTACACTTGCCCAAAGTCCAGGCAGTGCTGGACTCTCTTTGGAAAGAGGGGTTTACAATAAACCCTGAAAAATGTGCTTTGGGAATGGAGGAGGTGAAATACCTGGGCTTTATCGTGGGTAGAGGGGTGGTGAAACCTCAGGTCAGCAAGGTAGAGGCTATACAGAGTTGGCCCCGCCCCCTCACAAAAAAAGCAGGTACGTGCATTCTTGGGCATGGTGGGATACTACAGGAGGTTTGTACCCAACTTTGCCACGTTGGCGGCTCCATTGACCGATCTGACTAAGGGTCAGAAATCGGTCATGGTGGAGTGGAATGCAGACGCTGAGAAGGCCTTTTTGGAGCTCAAGTCGGCACTGTGCCAACACCCTGTCCTGGTAGCACCCAATTTTTCAAAAGAGTTTGTTGTCCAAACTGATGCTTCCGATGTAGGATTGGGAGCGGTGTTGTCACAGGTTATTAATGGAGAGGAGCACCCGGTAGTCTTCCTCAGTAGGAAGTTAACACCAGCGGGAAAAAAACTACGCTATAATTGAACGAGAGTGTCTGGCCATTAAGTGGGCTCTGGAATCCCTCAGATATTACCTTTTGGGGAGGAAGTTTAGGCTGATTTCTGACCATGCCCCTTTAACATGGTTGAGACAGGGTAAAGGGAATAATGCCAGGGTTACTCTTTGGTTCCTGGCACTTCAGGAATTTAAATTTGTAGTGGAGCATAGGCCCGGGAGACTGCATCAAAATGCAGATGCCCTCTCCCGAGTCCATTGTTTGAGCTCCACTGTTGCCTCCACCTCCATGGCGTTGGGGCACAGGGGGGGGATATGTACAGGACGCCGTGGCTGGGTCCTGGAAGGACGCTATGTTTCCCCTCTGTTTGGACTGTGGTCCCTTTAAGGGAACAAAAAGGGTTAACTCACCTGTCAGAGGAAGTAGGTTTAAAACAAGACAGGAAGTTAGAGAGGGGTGTGGAGGAGTGTAGAGGAGAATGTGGATGGTGGTTTGGTGTGCAGCAACAGTGAATAGCAGTGTCCTGCCTGGAAGCCTCTTGCTAGGGGAATGTACCTGCAACAGAAACCAAGGACTGTTTAACTGCGATAGCAGTTCTGGACTTTGCAAGTCGGTGAGACTGAAACCCTTTTCTTTTGTTTTTGCTGCTGTAAAGCTATTTAAACTCAATAAATCTCCTTTTGAGTGAAAAGCCTGTGTCCTGCGATCTAGCTGGTTCCCCAAACATTACATAGCCTATAATAGTAATGGCCTATAATAGTACAAATACACTTAAAGGTTACTTATCTTCTGTTACTGTATGTTCGTGATCTCCATTGGCAACGATTCCCTTGGAGCATCAGGCAAGTTTCTTCTATCATGAGTGGCTTCAGATGTTACAGCATCATGGTGTGTGTGTGTGTGTGTGTGTGTGTGTGTGTGTGTGTGTGTGTGTGTGTGTGTGTGTCCCTAGCTTATGCCTGAATCCCCCTTTTATGTGCCAGGCTGTTTACCATAGTTACCAAACAACAGAAAACATACCTGTTTGCTGTAGCTGTGTAGACAATTAACTGTGGAAAACTGTATCTACGTACCCATTGTCTAATCAAGCCAACACCTGACAGTAATCTAACAGTCATTCTTTCAATTTTGAGAGCTGAAAAAAACCTCAAACAACTAAATATCTTTCTTGTGCACTGTAGCTATAGAGACAATACCCTGTTGAAAACTGTAACAATACAACAATACCCATTGTGTCCAGCATTTGTTTGAGAAAGCCTGTCTCTGTGACACCAGCATGCTATGAGTCTTATAGAAAAATTATATTTTATATCAAACGCAACACAGCCGCATAAACCCTTAAGGGTTTTTTCTCATCACCTACAATATCTCTGATATGAAATTAAAACCAATTGACACCCCTATTTGTGAAAACACAAAGACTGGTGTGCAGAAAAATGGCAGCAGGAGCCCCAGACCAGGTTTAGATTTTAAATGATTGGTTGTAACAGAAGGCAGTTGGTCTGCCAAAATGCAAAGATGAGGGTCTGCATGCAACAGTGAAGTGTAGTGGAGGTTTCATACAACATAAGCCTGCCACTTACCACTAATGTTAGAGGGGAATCTTATTACAACTTCAGCCTGCCATTGACCTCCAAAGTTGTGGCAAAGGAGGATTGTGAGGGTTGTTATTACAGCCTGCCACTGGCCATCAGTGCTGGGGGTTTAATATTAACACCACCGATCACCAATAAAGGGGGAATTTTTGCAGACACTACACCATCTCTGGGGATCACTATTACCATCACTAACACCAATGGTGGACCTTTTTTTACTCATGGCTACATGCCACACATCATAAAGTGTCACCCACGTTATTCCTTTCTAGAAATCCCTCCTAACTATTTTCACATGTTGGCACTAAGGCAGGGCATAGTGTCTCTAATGCTGCGTACACACGAGCGGACTTCTGACTGAACTCCGAAGGACTTTTCAACGGGTTTCCGACGGAGTTCCAACGAAACGGACTTGCCTACACACGATCACACCAAAGTCCGATAATTTTGAACGTGATGACGTACGACCGGACTAGAATAAGGAAGTTCATAGCCAGTAGCCAATAGCTGCCCTTGCGTCGTTTTTGGTCAGTCGGACTAGCATACAGACGAACTGATTTTTCGATAGGAATCGATTTCGTTGGGAAGATTTGAAACATGTCCTATTTCTATGTCCGTCGGAATTTTTGACACAAAAGGTCCGATGAAGGTCCAATGAAGCCCACACACGATTGAAATGTCCGATGGAGGGGGGCGTGGCCAGCAGCCGAGGTGAATGGCCGCAGTATGAGAGAGCTCTGTCATCCACAGGCATTCCGGAGCTCAAAGAGCGACTTCTGAGCCTCCAAAAGCGGCGATTTTTACCCACAGCAGGTCGGGCACACCCTGGGATCATGTCCAGGAAAAGAAAAGACACCGGGAAGATTAGCAGAATGACGGACTTTTACACGCTTCCCCGCAGCACACAGGCCCAAGATGGCGACGGTAAGCACAACGGCGGAGAGCGTGGCAGGCTCTCTAGCTACAACAATAACACACACCGCTCCATGCCTCATCCTCACAAAGGGCACAAGGGGAAGTATACTATTTTCCAGTCATCTTCCGCATCATCTAGCCCAGTCAAGGCTAAACAACAACACATGCAGGGAAATAACATGGCTGAGGAAGAAACAGATACATCTCTTAATGACACCAGGGAGCTCCAGGACTCCATCTTGGAATTTCCTACTAAAAACCAGCCGGTAATTGACACAACATTGAAGGACATGCTAGTGTCTCTCCGTAGCACCCTACATGCGGACATATTAACCCTCACCAGTCATTTTAAAACAGAATTCAAGGCTGTCAACAACAGGGTTACCCATATTGAACACAAAATGGGAGAATTTGCGGGTGCCATCAATGAAGTGATTGATGCTCATAATGAGAAAGATGACGAAATACACCAATTAAAGTCCAAGATGGCCGACCTTGAAGATCGTTCGAGAAGAAATAACATCAAAATCAGGGGGATACCCGAGTCGGTAAAACCACCAGATTTAAACGCTTACTTTCAAAACATCCTACAAGAAATGCTTCCTGGTGCTTCGGTGACAGATCTCTCTATCGACAGGATCCATAGACTGCCGAAACCTAAGCATATTCCTGATCATCTGCCAAGAGATACAATTGCAAGGATTCACTTCTACCAAACTAAAGAGAAATTCCTTCAATGCATGAGAAATCCTGACAACGCATTACCATGCATCCAAGGCCTTTCCATCTTTACTGATTTGTCTGCATATACAATGCAAAGACGGAATAATTTGGCCACCATCACCAAACCACTGAGAAACCACCATATTACCTACAGATGGGCCTATCCTGCAAAACTGCCCATTACAAAAGATGGGAAAACGTTCCCTATCCAGTCAGTGGAAGATGGTATATGGTTACTGAAGGAATGGGACATCCTAGACAAGACAGAGGATCTACCTTCAAGCGCCTCATCAACCCGTCCACATTCTCCCACCTGGCCACAAGATGCAATTGACTGAGGCTCAAGCTATAAATAACCACTATTACACAAAGTTGTGCTCCGGTGCACCCGTGGAACTTTATTTGGTTCTCTTTTCGCTCCTAAGAAGTTACGGGATAATATCCCAACAGATTCAGTTGAATCGTTAAAATTTTTTACTAACTTTCTTTTTCTACCCTGTTACCCCGAAAATAAGACCTAGCGTGATTGTCGGTGATGGCTGCAATATAAGCCCTACCCCCCAAATAAGCCCTAGTTAAAGTCCTTGTAGGTCTTATTTTCAGGGTAGGGCTTATTTTCGGGGAAACAGGGTAGGGCTTACTTGGGGGGTAGGGCTTATATTGCAGCCATCACCAACAATCACGCTAGGTCTTATTTTTGGGGAAACAGGGTATAATTTTACTTGGAGATTTTTCATTTTTGTTGTATTAATCTCTGAGACATTACCTAAACAGCTTAACAACATCTGGACTCTGGTTCACTATTAAAATACTTCTTCTACAAGGAATCTTACCTCAGTTTTCAGTTTAACAAGGCTACTAATCCTAGGAACTTTACTTTATCCATTCTTCAAGATCAACAACATGGGGTTTAAAATGTCCTCGTTTAATGTTCGCGGACTGAACAGCCCACAAAAAAGGTCAATGCTTTGGAAAGAAGCTCGACTCCTGCAAAGTGACATTCTTTGTCTTCAAGAGACTCATTTCTCCGTATCCAAGCCTCCGAAATTCTCCCACCAGAACTTTCCAACAATTATTGGTTCCAATGCTCCAAAGAAGAAGAGGGGAGTAGCTATTCTCATCAAAGACACCATTTCTTTTCGTTAAATCTACAAGGATGTAGATGACATGGGTAGATTTATTATACTGGTTGGTGAGGTAAACAGCACAGTATACACTATAGTAAATGTTTATTTACCTAATGTGAAACAAATCTCTTTTTTGAACAAAATTTGGAAACGAGTACATGCAGTGCAAAAGGGGTACACCATAATTTGTGGAGATTTCAACGCTATACCAAACAAAATTCTAGATGTCTCGGCCGAGACCCTGAAAAGTCGGGAAAGAGTGACCCTTTCGCGCTCCATGGCCTCAGAAAGTCTACACGACGTGTGGCGATGTCAACACTCGACTGAGCGGGATTATTCCTACTTCTCGAGTGTTCATCACACATATTCAAGAATTGATTTCTTCTTGGTGGATAGGTTTCTGTTGTAGAACATTAGTTTGTCCACCGTACACAATATTACGTGGTCAGACCACGCTCCAGTCTCTATTACAGTGGAGGGATCTCGCACTGAGACAAGGGCAAACAGATGGAAAAACGATACCTTTCTTTATACACATCCAGGCCATAAGCATAAAATTACTAAAAAACTGCACGAATTCTTCAATACTAATGCCGGCTCGGTGCCAGATCCCTTCACAATTTGGAACTGTCATAAAGCTTACATAAGAGGCATCCTCATGAAAATGAGCAGTGTAGCTAAAAAACAAAGAAACAAACAATTAAATGATCTACTCCTTCAGATAAAAAACCTAGAATCGGTAAATAAAAAAGCCCCAGACCCCACCACTAGCTCACAACTAGATAAAACCAGACATGATCTTAGACTGTTACTTATCTCCCAACATAAACATACGGTTCAAAAATGGAAAGCACAATACTATAGCCATGGTAACAAAGCAGGCAAATTACTAGCAAATCAAGTAAAGGAAAAAACCATCAAACAAAAAATTCCATTTATTTCACACCCGAATACAGGCATTAGACTATCCAATCCAAAAGATATTGCTAATGCTTTCAGGGACTACTACAATAATCTCTATAACCTTAAAGATGACACTACAACCTACCAACCATCACCTGAGTTAATTCAGACGTTCCTGGACTCTATCTCAATGCCCAAACTGAATTTAGGCCAATTGCAAACTATCAATGCACCAATCTCTATGTCTGAAGTAAATAAAACAATACTATCTCTCCCTAATAATAAATCCCCAGGCCCAGACGGTTTCTCGTCAGAATACTATCGGACATTTCAATCCATACTAGGCCCACACTTATTAAATGTATACGCTCCAGCCATATCTACATCTTCATTCCCTTCAGAAATGTTAACAGCCACAATTGTGACTTTACCCAAACCTGGGAAATCACCTGACACTCCACAAAACTTCAGGCCTATATCGTTGCTAAATGTAGACCTGAAGATTTACGCAAAGATTCTAGCCAACAGATTGGCACTATTTTTACCTACGCAACACGAAGAATTATTAACTTAATTCACGCAGCGGAATCCTCGGGCACTCCTTCTCTGCTTCTATCATTAGATGCAGAGAAGGCCTTTGATAGGATCCACTGGGGATATCTGAAACTCGTTTTGGACAAATTTGGCATCTCGGGAAATATAAACTCAGCCATTTTAGCACTATATACTAACCCCTCTGCAATGGTATACACAGAAGGAATGTTCTCGGACAGCTTCAATATTACTAACGGGACAAGGCAGGGCTGCCCCCTATCCCCCCTCATTTTTGCTTTATTAATGGAACCCCTGGCCAAAAAAATTAGATCACACCCAGAAATTTCAGGTATCACAATCTCCAAACAAGCACACACTATCTCCCTCTTTGCAGACGATGTGATTTTATCTCTATCCAATCCCAACACCTCCTTACAAACGGTACACAATATTTTGAACCATTTTAATCAAATTTCATACTACAAAGTTAACGCATCAAAACCCAATCTACTTGCCATAAACATAAAAGAAAAACTCTGCAAATCCCTACACTCACGCTTTCCGTATCCATGGGCTGACAAACCTATCCAATACTTAGGGATAAAACTAACGACACCTAGCAGCAATCTATTTAAAGTGAACTTGGTTCCATTCATTTCCTCTATCCAACCAGAACTAACTAGATTAAAGTCCTTTTGTTTGTCTTGGATGGGAAGGCTGGCGGCATACAAAATGCTTATTTTACCAAAAATACTGTACTACTTTAGAGCTCTTCCGATCTCTATACCAGCAAAATTTTTTACAACAGCTCAGTCACAGCTACATAAATTTGTATGGGCAGATAAAAAACCGAGATGCTCTCAGTCTTCTCTTTCGAGACATAGAAAGACAGGGGGAATGGGACTCCCAATCTTAAGAGACTATTTCGCTGCTAGCATACTGGATCAAACAAAATATTGGTTTCAAAACCATTCCTCTAAACACTGGGCCACTATAGAACAAGCCTGGTCGAACCCTAATTCCCTGAAATCCACATTGCTAGCAAACTCTTTCTCAAATACTCACCTCAAATCTAAGTACCCCACCATACAACTAGTACTAGACACATGGAAAAAATTCTGTTCCCAAATAATACACAACACAGACCTTAAGGAAATCCCCATTCCACTGAATGCGATTTGCACACATATTAAAGATCTACAAACAACTCAGTGGGAACATAAAGGAATAACCCTAATCTCGGATATGTTTGACCGAGAAAAAATCATTCCCTTCAACACACTAGCCCAAAACTATTCTCTTCCTACCTCTGATTACTACATGTACATAAGAATCTCAACATTCTTGAAATCTCACCAGCTGCAACCCATTAGAATTCCACATAAGGCATGGGCATACTGGAATGACAAATCTACCTCAAAGAAAGGAATTTCCTTATTCTACACCTTAATACAACAAAAAGATTCATACATTAAATTGCCAGCGCACCAAAAATGGGAGTCAGAACTCTCCACGTCCTTTTCAGAAAAACAATGGCAGGAAGCTATTAAATCTAACAACTGCTACACGAGATCTACAGCACATTGGGAGACAGCCCAAAAACTACTACTTCGATGGTACTATACCCCCTACCTAACTGCAAAATTATCCAACAGCAGCTCTAATGAATGTTGGCGAGGTTGCGGTAAAGTAGGTACTCTTCTTCACATGATCTGGGAATGCCCAAACCTTTGGAGTTTCTGGAGAGCAATATTTAGATTAATATAAAAAATTACAGGTTTCATCAGGGAAGGTGAAGCAGAACTAGCCATTTTAAGCATAAACATAGTCCAATACCCTCCTGCTCTTAGACCAATGATGGTATAAATTCTGATGGCAGCCAGATTAACAATCACTAGCAACTGGAAATCTGGCAGCTCACCAAACATTAGTGACGTCATCAGAAAAGTTGATGAAGCTTTTAAATATGAACAGATGATGGCAAATATACATGGTAACACACTCCGTCTGTATAAACAATGGGATCCTTGGATTAGTTTCAGAAAAATTGCATAAAAACTGTATTTGTATACTCTCTTCTTCCTTTCTCCCTTTTTTTGTTGAATATGCAATAGGGAGCCAGAGTCCCTACCTTCTTTATCAATAAAGTTTTCTTTTCTTTTTAATTTTTTAGATTAAGATATATACTCTCCAATTCATTATATTATTTGAAAATATAGATGTTTGATCATAATCAATCTACGATTGTTTAAACATAAGCTGCGGTTTGAATGTAAAAAAACATATGGGGATGTATCAATGACCCTGTAGAACTGTTATGTCATTTATGAAAATACCTTGTATGGTATAACATTGTGAATTATTTTTTTTGGAAAACCTTTAATAAAAAGATATTTGATAAAAAAAAAAAAAAAAAAAAAAAAAAAAAGAAATGTCCGATGGAATCATTCCGTCTGACCTTTTTTGCTGGAAAGTCCACTTGTGTGTATACGGCATAAGGCTTCTGCACATTGGACGGATTGATATATTAAGGTTAGTCTTTCTGCATAAAATTGCAAACATTTACAGCTATTACTGTCTGCCATCTTTCAGTAAATTCTGCTGCCACCCCCAGTGTGCATAACATTTAATTTCATGATTCTAACTGAAAATAAATTTAATGTATTAAGGGAGGAGTGTTACAAAATAATCTGCACTGGGTGCCAGATATGCTAGATATGTCACTGTGCCCACACTCCTCACTAGGGATGAGCCGAACACCCCCCGGTTCGGTTCGCACCAGAACCTGCGAACGGAACGAAAGTTCACGCACACAATAGAACCCCATTAAAGTCTATGGGACTCGAACGTTCGAAATCAAAAGTGCTGATTTTAAAGGCTAATATGCAAGTTATTGTCCTAAAAAGGGTTTGGGGACCTGGGTCCAGCCCCAGGGGACATGTATTAATGCAAAACATTAAGTTTTAAAAACGAAGTTTTTTTCGGAAGAAGTGATTTTAATGATGCTTAAAGTGAAAAAAAAGTGAAATATTGCTTTAAATATCATAACTGGGGGGTGTCAATAGTATGCCTGTAAAGTGACGCATGTTTCCCGTGCTTAGAACAGTCCCTGCACAAAATGACATTTTTAAAGGAATAAAAGTCATTTAAAACTGCTTGCGGCTTTAATGTAATGTTGGGTCCCAGCAATATGGATGAAAATCAGTAAGACAAACGGCATGGGTACCCCCCCAGTCCATTACCAGGCCCTTTGGGTCTTGTATGGATATTAAGGGGAACCCCGCACCCAAATTAAAAAAAGGAAAGGTGTGGGGCCCCCAGGCCCTATATACTCTGAACAGCAGTATACAGGCGGTGCAAACAAGACAGGGACTGTAGGTTTGTTGTTAAGTAGAATCTTTTTGTAATTTTGAACTGGTCCATTTTTAAAGTGTAGCTCCAGTCAGAAAATCAATTTTTAAGCTTTTTGGAAAACATAAGGAAGGGTTATCACCCCTTTAACATTTGTTTTGCTGTCTGTGCACCTCTTCAGAAGATTTCACCTCACTTTCTGTCCCAATGACAAATGTTTTTGAAAATTTGGGGATTTTAGTGAAACAAGGATTGGTGATAAAGCATCAGTGAAGAGGAGACACGCTTTTCCCATATTAACTCTTACAGGAGAGAATTTCCCTTCATAGGTGTAGATTTCATCTCACTTCCTGTTATCTCCTTCCGTTTGCAAGTAGGAGTCGTTTGTAAGTTGGATGTTTGAATGTAGGGGCCTGCCCTATATACTCTGCAGAAATTGGGGCCTTAGGTGTTGGTGTTGCCACAACACTGTAAGCCCTCACAGTTACTCTTGGTGGGCGCAGGAACGGGCCCTGCTGTGAAATATTAGATCAAGAATTGTAATTACATGCCATTGTTGAACAGTGGTAGAAAAATTGGGCCTTTGGTGGTGGTGGTGCTGGTGCCACAACACTGTAAGCCCTCACTAGAGATGAGCCGAACACCCCCCGGTTCGGTTCGCACCAGAACCTGCGAACGGACCGAAAATTTGCACGAACGTTAGAACCCCATTGACGTCTATGGGACTCGAACGTTCAAAATCAAAAGTGCTCATTTTAAAGGCTAATTTGCATGGTATTGTCCTAAAAAGGGTTTGGGGACCCGGGTCCTGCCCCAGGGGACATGTATCAATGCAAAAAAAACTTTTAAAAACGGCTGTTTTTTCGGGAGCAGTGATTTTAATGATGCTTAAAGTAAAAAAAAAGTGAAATATTCCTTTAAATATCGTACCTGGGGGGTGTTTATAGTATGCCTGTAAAGTGGCGCATGTTTCCGATGCTTAGGACAGTCCCTGCACAAAATGTCATTTTTAAAGGAAAAAAAGTCATTTAAAACTGCTTGCGGCTTTAATGTAATGTAGGGTCCTGGCAATATGGATGAAAACCAGTGAGACAAACGGCATGGGTACCCCCCAGTCCATTACCAGGCCCTTTGGGTCTTGTATGGATATTAAAGGAAACCCCGCACCCAAATTAAAAAAAGGAAAGGTGTGGGGCCACCAGGCCCTTTATACTCTGAACAGCACTATACAGGCGGTGCAAAAGACAGGGACTGTAGGTTTGTTGTTAAGTAGAATCTGTTTGTAATTTTGAACTGGTACATTTTTAACGTGTTTAGCTCCAGCCAAAAAATCTTTTTTAAGCTTTTTGGAAAACATAGGGAAGGGTTATCACCCCTGTGACATTTGTTTTGCTGTCTGTGCTCCTATTCAGAAGACTGAACCTCACTTTTTGTCCCAATGACAAATGTTTTTTGAAAATTTGGGTTTTTTTGTGAAACAAGGATTGGTGATAAAGCATCAGTGGAAAGGAGAAATGTTTTTCCCATATTAACTCTTACAGGAGAGAATTTCCCTTCCTAGGGGTAGATTTCATCTCACTTCCTGTTGTCTCCTTCCGTTTGCAAGTAGGAGTCGTTTGTAAGTTGGATGTTTGAAATTAGGGGCCTGCCCTATATACTCAGCAGAAATTTGGGCGTTAGGTGTTGTGGCCACAACACTGTAAGCCCTCACAGGGCCCTGCTGTGAAATATTAGATCAAGAATTGTAATTACATGCCCCTGTTGAACAGGGGCTGAAAAATTGGGCCTTAGGCACTGGTGCTGGTGCCACAACACTGAAACCCCTCACAGAAACTCTAGTTGGAACACAGGAACGAGCCCTGCTGCAAAGTATTGCATCAAAAATTGTAATTACATGCCCCTGTTAAACAGGGGCTGAAAAATTGGGCCTTGGGCACTGGTGGCGGCACCCAGAACCAAAAATGTTCTTACAAGCTATCAGCGTGATCATTGAGGAGGAAGAGAATAATTACTCAGGATAGTCACTCAGCATAGGCAGTCTTTGAAGGGATCTGAGATTTCAGAAAAAATTATTCGGTTACATCAGCATCAGGTGATTGGTAGCTAGTGGTGATCCAAGACTGATTCATTTTTAAGAAGGTCAGTCAATCGACCAAGTCGGTGGACAGACGCACCCTGTGATCGGTTACAAAGCCTCCAGCAGCACTGAATGTGCATTCTGAAAGAACGCTGAATGCAGGACAGGCCAGTAGCTCAATTGCATACTGTGGAAGCTCTGGCCAGTGATCCATCCTCAAGACCCAGTAACCCAGAGAATTTTCGGTGGGAAAGGTGTCCAAGTCAGCTCTTGCCCCTAGGTATTCCTGCACCATGTAAAACAGACGCTGGCGATGGTTGCTGGAACCGATCATACCTTGGGGCTGCGGACTAAAAAATTGTCTGAACGCATCGGTCAGACGGCCACCTTCTCCACCGCTTCTTCTTTGACTGACCGAAGACTCAGCAACACGTTGTCCAGAAACAGGAGTTTGTAACCTCCCAGTCTCTGGGAAAGCGTTGCACAGACCATTCTGCAAGGCCTCCCGAAGATTTTTCATCCTCTGCTCCCTCTGCGATGGCAAGATAAGGTCCGCAACCTTACCCTTGTAACGTGGCTCAAGGAGGGTTGCCAGCCAGTATTGGTCCTTCTCCTTGATACCACGAATACGAGGATCCTTACGCAGGCTTTGCAGGATCAGGGAGGCCATGCAGCGTAAGTTTGCTGAGGCATTCGGTCCGGAGTCCTCCGGGTCACTAAGGATGGCATGGTCGGCAGCCACCTCCTCCCAGCCACGTACAAGTCCATGTTTTTCTTGGGACTGATCCCTTAAAGACTGCTGCTGATGCTGAGTGCCAGGCTCCACCTCCATACTGACACAATCCTCCTCCTCCTCCTCGTCCTCTTCCTGTGTTATCAGCGGGTATGCAGGAACACTCTCTGGATAAAGGGGGCCTGAGAGCTAAGGAAGTCCTCCTCTTCCTGCCTCAAGTGCCCTGTCCATTATTCCACACAGCGTGTGCTCCAACAGGTGGACAAGGGGGACAGTGTCACTGATGCATGCACTGTCACTGCTCACCATCCTCGTGGCCTCCTCAAATAGTGACAGGACAGTGCATGCATCCCTGATCATGGCCCACTGGCGTGGGGAAAAAAAACAAGCTCCCCTGACCCTGTCCTGGTGCCATAGTCACACAGGTACTCATTGATGGCCCTCTGCTGAGTGTGCAGCCGCTGCAGCATGGCCAACATTGAGTTCCACCTGGTGGGCATGTCACAGATTAGGCGGTTCTTGGGCAGGTTAAACTCCTTTTGGAGGTCCGCCAGCCGAGCACTGGCATTATATGACTGGCGGAAATGCACACAGACTTTCCTGGCCTGCCTCAGGACATCCTGTAAGCCCGGGTACCTGCCCAAGAACCGCTGCACCACCAAGTTAAGAACGTGAGCCAAACAGTGCACATGGGTCATTTGTCCCTGTCGGAGGGCAGAGAGGAGGTCGGTGCCATTGTGGCAAACCACAATACCTGGCTTAAGCTGACGTGGCATCAACCACCTTTGAACCTGCCCCTGCAGAGCTGACAGAATCTCTGCCCCAGTGTGGCTCCTGTCCCCCAAGTACACCAGCTCAAGCACCGCATGGCATCTTTTTGCCCGCATACTTGCATAGCCCCTTGAACGCCTACGGAGCACCGCTGGTTCTGAGGACAAATCAGCACAGGAAGAGGCCATGGAGGAAGAAGAAGGGGAGGGGGTGGAGGAGAGAGGTGTGGCAGAATCACCACTAGTAGAATTTTGAAGGTGTGGTGGCAGAACAACCTCCAACACCACTGCACCCTGTTCTGCATCCTTCCCAGCTGCCAGAAGAGTCACCCAGTGCGCGGTGAAAAATAGGTAACGTCCCTGTCCATGCCTGCTGGACCATGAGTCAGTGGTAATATGCACCTTACCGCTGACCGCCCTGTCCAGCGAGGCCAAGACATTGCCTTCCACATGCCGGTAGAGAGCTGGAATCACCTTCCGTGAGAAAAAGTGGCGTTTGGGAACCTGCCACTGAGGAACCGCACATTCCACAAACTCACGTAAGGAGGCAGAGTCTACCAACTGAAAAGGCAGCAGTTGAAGTGCTAGCAATTGGACACGGAGGGAGGAGCTGGATGTGGGCGTCAGGCTGGATTTGATGCTAAGCCAGGGACGCCTGGAGACCTCCTCCCTGTGATGCCGGCTTCTGCTTAGGCAGAGCCGCTGCACGTCGGTCCCCCTTCGGCCCCCCCCACCCGCTGCTCCTGTTCCTTCAGTTCTCTCGTTCCTCTGCTGTGCACGCTGCTGCTGAGAGGCTGAGCGGTTTACCGGACTAGGATACGAGTGGTCGCGTTAGGCGAAAACCGACGCTGCTCCTTTCTGCCTTGCCCAGCCTGTCCAAGCCTGTCTGAGCTCAGAATTTTTTTTTTTTTCAAATAACATTTTTTATTAAACATATAGATATACATATGCATTGAGCAATAGTGTTGCTTATAGTTAAGTGCAATAGGTAAACAGTCAACGCTATAGACATTGAGCTTCTGATGATAATCATCCAGGTACATTAGTGGTATAATATCTTCCATACCATCTGAAGTTTTCAACCAGCAAATAACATTATTAAACTGAGAATGTATTAGCATTTTACAGAGAGAAGGAAAATAAAGTAGGAAAAGAGAAAAGAGGGATGGAAGGGGGAAGGGGAAGTGGGGGGGGTCTAGCCGCAGACCTAGGGCGGGTCCTCTCGCTTATGCCATTCCTCCCAGACCATGTCATGGGCCTCCATTCTGTTTTGTATCCTGGCTGTCATTTTCTCCATTAGCTCTATGTCCTTTATTCTGGTATAGAGGTCTGCTTGGGAGGGTGGAATCTGTTTCTTCCAATAGAGGGCTACCAGGCATCTCGCTGCTGTGAGAACATGACCTAGTAGTTTCCTAGAATGTCGGGATATACGTAGCCCAGACACACCAAGAAGAAACAGTTTCGGGACTTTGGGGACCTGGACGCCCAGTAGGCGATTCAGCAATAATTGTGTTTCCGTCCAAAAGAGAGTTATTTTGGGACATGTCCAGTAAATGTGAAATAAGGTCCCCCTGTCCTTCATACACCGCCAGCATCTATCCGAGCTAGATGGGAAAATGGTGTGGAGGACATCAGGTGTCATATACCAGAAGAAAAGGACCTTGTATGCATTCTCTTTGTACAGAGTGCATAATGAGCTTTTAGCCGCCCGGGACCAAATCGTCTTCCAGGTAGCTTCCGAGATCTCCTCCCCTAGGAACTTCTCCCAGCGGGTCATGTACGAGTGCTTGCCATGGTCTGTAAAGTTATAGGAGTTCAGTATCTGATAAATATCAGATATTAGCCCGCGTCTAGTTGAGCCCTCTAATATCAATCCCTCAAAGGGTGATGGGACCGAGAACTGTAAGTTCGGGGCAATTGATTGAGCGTAGTGCCTGATCTGCAAGTATCCAAAGAACACTTGCCTTGGTAAATCAAATTTTCTCTGTAGCTCTGTAAAGGACAGTAATCTGCGCGTGCATGGGTGTACCAAATGGCCAAAGTGGAATAAATTCCTCATCGCCCATGGATAAGACATCTGATGAGTGAGGCCTACAGGCAGCTTGGGGTTGTAGAGGAACGATGTGAGGAGTGATCTTTCTGAGCATAGCTTATAGAGCCGTGATACTTTACGCCAGAGTGTACTAATGTGGAGCATGGGGCCCAAGAGTTGAGTGGACTTCACCTTCACCTCCGCATTCCACAGCATGCTATTTGGATGGACTGGGGCCATCCAAAGTTTTTCTATTTCTGTCCACTTATTATATGAGCGTTGGGTGAACCAAGAGGCCAGGGTTCGCAGTTGAGTGGCTTGGTAGTATTTAGTTAGGTCAGGGAATGATAGACCGCCGTCTGATCGTGCCGCTGTCATGACTGATTGTGGAATTCTATGTCTCTTGTAATTCCAAACAAATCGTATTAAATCCGCCTGGAGTTTTTTCAGCTCTGATAGGGGTATTGGGATGGGGAGAGTCTGGAATAAATACAGCAACTTTGGTAGGATGACCATCTTAACAGAGGCTATCCTCCCTAGTAGGGAGATATGATGGGCCTTCCATTTCAGTAGAAGGTCCCTTATAGTTTTAAAGAGAGGGGGGTAATTGGCTCGGTATAGGGTGGAATAAGAGGGAGTTAGCTGTACTCCCAGGTATTTCAGTGATGATGTCTGCCAATGATAGGGGAAGTAATGTTGTAGATGTTGTGTTTCCTGTGTTGGGATATTAATGGGTAGGGCTTCTGATTTAGTTGCATTTATCTTGTATCCTGATAGGGATCTGTATAGGTCAAGTTCGGCGTGTAGGTTAGGGAGTGATATTCTGGGTTGGGTTAGGGTGAGGATAATGTCATCAGCAAACAAGGCTAGTTTGAATTCCCTGTCCCTCAGCGGTATGCCGTGAATGTTTGGGTTTTTACGAATGGAAGCCGCCAGAGGCTCGACACACAACGCAAAAAGTAGCGGTGAGAGTGGGCACCCCTGGCGGGTCCCATTCGTGATTGGAAAGGCCCGTGATAGGGCGAAGGGAGTTTTTACTTGGGATGAGGGATTAGTGTACAGGTGTCTAATTGCTTGGAGAAATGGGCCCTGAAATCCCATGCAATTCAACGTGGCGAAGAGGAAGGACCAGCCGAGGCGGTCGAAAGCCTTTTCCGCGTCCAAGCCAAGGACTAACGCTTGCTGCTTATTCCTGTTCGCCACGTCTATTAGGTCAATAATTCGTCTCGTATTATCCCCCGCCTGACGTAGGGGGACGAATCCCACCTGATCCTTGTGTATTAGCGAGGGAAGTATCAGGTTTAGTCGCATTGAAAGGAGTTTAGTAAAAATTTTTAAATCAGAGTTTAGGAGTGCGATTGGCCTGTAGCTGGCACATACAGAAGGATCCTTGCCAGGCTTAGGAATCAACGTGAGGAACGACCTCTGCATATCAGTGGGAATGGAGGTTTTCTGAAAGAAGGCGTTAAACATCCTGCACATATATGGTAGTAGAATCGGGAGAAATGCCTTATAATACTCATAGGGAAGGCCATCTGGGCCAGGTGATTTATGAGAGGGCAGGGTTTTGATGGTGGCCGTTAGCTCTTCCCTGTGATCGGTGCATTAAGTGACATTAGATCCGTCTTAAGTAATTTGGGGAGTCCACTGTCCTCTAAGTATTGTTTCATACGGTCTTTTATATCAGGTGGGGGCTGGTCTCGGGGAATTTCAGGGTTATTATATAGTGTTGTGTAAAATTCTCCGAAGGTCCGGGCTATGTCTTGGGGGTGTGACATGAGGGCCCCCTTTTTATCTTTAATTTGGTGGGGTGTGGACATGTGAGAGTGCTCCGAGAGTTTACGTGCCAGGATAGTATGGGCCTTATTCCCCTTGTCATAATAAGTTTGTCTTAATCGAGTAAGTGCTTTCTCTACCTGTCCTAACGCTAAATCTCGAAGGGTGTTTCTGAGGCAGATTACTTTTTTGAGAAGGTTTAGGGATGGTGATACTTGCAGTCGGAGTTCTAGGGTCTTGAGGTCTCTTTCGGCTTGAATTTTAGATGCCATCGCGTTTTTCTTCATAGCCGAAGAAATCGCTATACACCGTCCCCGTAGGACTGCCTTGTGGGCTTCCCAGAGGGTGGTTAAGGAGACTTCGGGGGTGTTGTTTTCTAGGAAGTAATTCTGCAGGGTTGTCTCTAGTTCCGATCTGGACGGAATATGTTGTAAGAGGAAGTTGTTTAGCTGCCAATTACTAGGTTTACGGGTTGGGATACCTATTTCTAGTGACATAAGGACTGGGGCATGATCAGACCACGAGATGGGGAGGATCTGGGCGGTTTTGGTGACGCGTAGGGTATTGTTATTAACGAAGATATAGTCTATGCGGGAATGCATGAGGTGGGGGGCAGAATAGAATGTGAATTGCTTATCCCCTGGGTGTAAGGCTCTCCATGCATCGAATAAAGCATGTCGCCTAGTCAGCTGACGAAACAACTTGGAATCGCGGACGGCCCGAGCCTGATGGGCTGCAGGGTTAATCACGTGACGGTCCAAACCCACTGAGTGCACTAAGTTGAAGTCTCCGCCAACGATTAAGTAATCATTGGGTTGTCTAAACAGGCGGGCGAGGACCCTAGATAGGAAATGTATTTGATGGGTATTGGGTGCGTAGATATTACAGAAAGTTACCGCCTGTGTTTGCCACTGACCTCTTAGAATTATATAGTGTCCCCCCGGGTCGACGAGGGAGTCGGTGCATTTAAATGGAGAGCCTTTTTTAAACAGAATGGCAACACCCGCACGCTTACGAGGACTAAAGGCCTGATAAATCTGGGGGTACTGTTTGGATGCGAAGGCGAAAGCATTCCCTCTATTGAAGTGTGTCTCCTGCAGCATAGCTACATCTGCCCCAATCTGCCTGAGTTCCCTCAATGCGAGATGTCTTTTTTTGTTTGAGTTCAAGCCATGGACATTAAACGATAAGATCTTAGCCATGGTCGGTGGTGTGTGCGTGCATCAGATTACTTAGCTTATCCAGTCGTGGACCTTCCAGGAAGTCCAAGGTGCGGCGGGGATCAGGCGTGAGAGGAAGCCGAGTGATTGCTCCAGACCTGCGGCAAGCCATAAAAGGAAAAAAAATAGGGGTGGGGGGGAGATAGAAGAAGTAGAATAAGTGGAGGGGAGAAAAGAAAAGGGGAAAAATAGTTAGTAGCAAATCATTTAGTAATAAACATTTTGTTGTTGTCTCGGGCAGTAGAGACCGCCCGGATTCTAAGAGGTTCCAGTAGGTCCCCTCGGCCGGGGCCCCCAACGAGGGTTCAGGCCGGGGGGGCATAGCGAACAAGCAAAATCAACTGTGTTCAAGTCCTCAAAACAGAGTGACAATAGGGAACTCTAGTGGGAGATCAGCGACCAAAAGTTCCACCGCTGAGCTGTCTCCAGCAAGAGGGGGGTGCCCTGTGTTGCTAATGAAATGACAGGTGGGGAAGGCCTGGGGGGGTAGCTTATAATTGTATTGGGTGGGGCAGGAGAGGGGGGAGATATAGTCATCCTTTTTTAGGCTTTGTTTTGGTGGATCCGCTGGGGGAGTCCCGATCTCTGGGTCGCTTAGTTGGTGGGACCTTCTGCCACACCACTGGAGGAGGTGTGGGCAAATCCACTAAGTCCCATTCAGGCAAGCGAGGTAGTGGGATTTCCATGGTGTCACAGAAATTTTCCAAGTCTTCTGGAAAGCGTAGCACTGCAGTTTTTCCCTGCCTTCGGGCAGTGAGGCTGAAGGGGAATCCCCAGCGGTAGGTGATGTCGTTTTCTTGGAGCAGGATGAGTAGGGGTTGGAGCAGTCTGCGTTTCTGTAACGTTATCCAGGAAAGGTCTGGAAATAGCTGGACCTGCGTGTTTTCAAAAAGAATCTTTTTTGTGGTGCGGGCTTTGCGCATGATGTCCTCTTTCAGGGGAAATGAGTGGACCCTGCATATGACATCTCGGGGTCTGGAGATGGGCCCTTTGGGGCGGAGGGCACGGTGGGCACGGTCCATCTCAATGGGTTTGTTTGGGGGGTCCCCCAGAAGGTTGTTAAACAGGAGTTGCAGAGTTTCGTGAAGATCTTCGGGACCCTCTGACTCAGGCAGACCCCGGACACGAATGTTGTTTTGACGTCCTCGGTTATCCAAGTCTTCGAGGTGACGTTGCATGTTACTGAGCATTATATGATGGTCGGCCCCCTGTACTTGGGTGCGATGTACTGCCAGCTTGGTCTCCTGAATTTCCTCCTCTGCCATCTCCACCCTGTCAGATAGGTGTTTAAGGTTAGCATGTATCACTTGAATTTCTGCTCGGCATGCTGACTTGACTTCCTCGATAAGGAGTCTGAAGTCCTCCTTAGTGGGAATAGCCTGGAGACAGTCCTGCCATGAGGTGGGGTGCTGGAGGTGGTGAACGTGTTCCATATGGCGTTGTGGGCTATGTGGTGGGGATGGTTCCCTTGCGACTTGGGAGGATGCTGATCCCCTGGGGTCCCAGTGTTGTGGTTGAGGGACCGTCCTGTCCCCCCATGTGAGCCTCTGTGAGTGAGAGGGGAGACCCCCATCTCTAACCTCCATAGGGATCAGGGACGGCGAGCTTGTTACCTGGGCATATGATTTCGTCTGATTTGTTCCTTGCTCTGTGGACCTGGAGGCATTATGGCGGGTCTGTCTCTGTGGCTGAGGGGAGAACGGAGGGGGGCCGAAGTATGGTTGGAGGGTGTCGCCGTCAAAGTTTATTTCTGATAACTGACCAATGTCCCCTGTGTTCCCTGGCCCTGGCAGTGGGGGAAAGTCACTGGGTTGCAGGGATGGTGTGGGGGTCGCCGATCCTCCCAGGGACAGGGATGGATCAGACATGGTGCGCAGCAGCTGCGGGAAGGCCTGTGAGCACTGCGTGTAGGAGTTAGTGAAGAGGCCTAGTGAGGGGTCCTGTGGCGGGCCGGGATGCATCCCTTGTGCTGGGAGTGAAGGGGGTGGACTCACCGCAGTTGATCCCCTGCTTCTCCGGTCCCCTGTCTCCCGTTCCAGGTCCGCTGTGCTCTGGAGTAGTGGAGGGGATGCCGAGCTCCGCCGCGGTGACTGCCTCGTGGATGAGGCAGGAGCCGTCGGCGCCATCTTGTCCCTGCCGTCCTCGGACATAGAGGGATGTTTAAAGTACCCGTGGAGGGTTGTTGTGGAGCCGGACGGCGGTTGGGATGATCCCCTGGGTTTGGAGGATCTGGTTCTCCTGCTGCCTCCCATAAAATGTAGCTGAAAATCCCCCTTTCAGGCCTTAACGCTGCGGGCTGATGGAGAGCTGAAGGCTCAGGCGTCCATGCAGGGCAACTTCCGGTCCCGCCCCCCCTGAGCTCAGAATTAACTACCGACAAGGCATCGGGAGCCTGAGACAACGGAGCCGAGAGAGGCTAAGCTGCATGTGGGGAGAGCCTGGCAAACGCTCCGACCGATGGGGTAAGTGCACTATATTGAGACATCGGAGATATCGGAGGCACCGGATGAAAAAACACCTGCACAACGGACACATGAAGAGTGGCAAGTAGTACAAGTTCAAAATACTTTTCGCCTATCTTCGTATGCTTATATCATAGAGTGACTATGTGCTTGATGTGTAAGGTTAATTTATAGTGGCAAGCTTACCCAATAACAACTATCTATAAGCCATAGACTGTCCCATGTATCTGGAGACTCACGGTGCTTCTAGAGCTAACACGATTTTTTGTCATCTTCCTGGGTAGTATACCCCATAAATCCCCTATCAACCTGTGAAGGTTGGAGGAGGTAAGAGAGCCACAGGAGATACTTGATGCTGCGACTCTATGACTAGCGAACTTATGGAAAATAGACGGAAAGTCCGGCAAATAAATTCAACTTCAATCAATTTTAATTATTGATCAGTTTTGATTGTCTATGGCTTAAAGAGACTTTTTGCTTATGGCACAAGGGTAATTTTTAGAAAGCTAAGTTAACTAACTGTAAAGCACATATTGTAACACGTACTACGAGATCAGCAGAGGCTCTTGTCCTGACGTTTTTTTTCCATCTTAAAACCTCCTCGTTATACCACATGCTTGCCACGCACCTGTCATAACCTTGCATACTGTTCGCATGTCTACTTACTTTACTCAGTAAAAATTTATACTGCCCGCGGAAGCAAGCCGGACAGAGTTGGTCTCACTTGGTGAGTGTAGTGTTATGGAGATGCGCATTGCTACAAGTGAAGTTAAATCCATAGCAAACTCATAGTAGTATAAAAATGCTGTGAAAACAAGGTTCTGCTGTGCCATTGCATTGATAACAGTGTGGACTGCGGGACTGTTGCACGTACTATTTGGTCTGTGTCACGGAACGCTAAGTAACACTAAGTAACGCGGTTCAACGTGGTGTGACACGGGCAAGCTGGCAGGCGGGTACATCAGCTGCAAAAATACTTACTTCATAACTGATTGTCATCTGACTATGTTAATTTAACTTATGGTAGTCAAAGTATGCTAAAGTGAGATAATATCTCTGAAGGGGGAAAAAAAAAAAAAAAAGGAAATATATAAATATATACAGGTGAAATAAGATCAACAATCACAGTGGTACTATAGCATCGTCAGTTGACAGAGTCGTTTCTTCCCATATAAATTGCCACAGGTGTTCAGCCCACAAGGGGACAAGAATTTGGAATTTGGAATCTCCACTCTGTTAAAAGCGGGTGTTTCCTGAGAACCTCCCTGGGAACTTTCCATAAATCCTTCCTATAATATTCCCAAAAGCCTACTCTAGATGAGGTAATACCAGAGTGAGCTTGCCTGGGACCAAGATTGGAGGATTAGGAGAGGGAGGAAGGGAGGGTAAGGAAGAGTAGGTAGGGAGTGGGCGCCTGTACTAAGTGCAGTAACTAGGAAGAAATGAGGGGTAAATCAACGAAGGGGGCGACAGCTAATCCAGCTAATCCACCTAGGACAAATGCAAGCCTGGGAACCAGCAGAAAATACATGGTGCACGACAGCGGCAAAGACAGCCAGGGTAAACAAAAAGAGACTAAAAGTAAAACCCCTGAGTGCTTATCAAGGACAGGGACGAGAAGACAGTTAGCCGAGGCTGACACTCACACAGTAAGCAGCGAAACACTAGAGGAAACAACAATGGAACCCCAACAAAAAAAACTGCTACCAACAAAAGGCGAAATGGCAGAAATGTTTGCGAAACTGGAAGTATCTATAAAGGGGGAAACAGGCTCTCTTCGTGAAGATATGAATCATATTCTAAAAAGAGTTGAAGATGCAGAAGCAAGGATGGACAAGCAAGAAGATGAGATAAAAGGACTTAAATATCAGATGGAAGAGATACAGAAAGAACAGAGAAATTTACGGTATAGAATGGAAGAACAAGAAAACCGGAATAGAGGGAAAAACCTACGGATCAGAGGCCTACCAGAGACACAAGGGGAAAAAGAGAATTTACAAGGAATAATGGATGAAATCTTTGGTGGTATGATAAACCCCCTAGATAGTAAAATAAGGTTCGAAAGAATCCATAGGATCAGAAAGCCTGCTGAAATAAGAGGGGAGGTCCCAAGAGATGTTATTGCAAGATTCCATAACTTTAATGATAAAGAGAAGATTAAGGCTAATATGAAAAATAATTATCCAGTGAAGTTTGGCGATACAAATTTGAAGATTTTTTCGGACCTGGCAGCAGGGACGTTGGCCAGGAGAAGAATCCTGAAACCACTACTGGAGCAGCTAAACGCATATGAAGTTCAATACTCTTGGGGCTTCCCAGCCTGCCTAATAGGACGTAAAGAAGGCCGTTCAGCAACCTTAAGATTCCCGGAAGAAACAGCAAAATTCTTTAACCGGTTAGATGTGCCACTAATGGAAATCCCGGGTTGGTGGGAAAAGATAGTAGACAGAGAAACTACCGAGGAACAGCACGCCTGGAAACCTGTATTTAAAATGAAAAGATCATAAGTAAAGAAGAAATATGCTCTAGGGAAATAGAAAATATGCATGGGCCTATTAACTTATTAGATGGCGAAGCCGGGGGCGCAGGGCAGAGGGGGGAAGGGGGGTTGGACAGGCATGGGAACCTCCCTATTACAGGGGGGAGCATTGGATCTAGGGACGATCAGTCCGAGCTCAACCTCAAGGGGGACAACCGAGGGGCTGGGAGGTGTCGTGGGGCCATGGTTTTCTAGGCCATGGGAAGGCCTGTTACCCCCAATTGGGAAGGGGGGGTGGGGGGGTTGGTTGGGAGGAAGGGAGAGGGAGGGAAAGGGAGGTGAGGGTGGGAGTGGGTTGAAATCAAGAAAGAATACCCACCGGATTAACATACCATATAAGTACTCAGACCACCACTCTGTTGCAGGGCTCATGTCAGATACTTCCAGGCAAGAATGCCCAATTTAAAAATAATATCGTACAATGTACACGGTATAACTTCCCCCATAAAGTGCGCTAACATCCTGCAGGAACTAAAATTCCTTGGAACTGATGTGGTCTTGCTGCAGGAAACACATCTATTCCTGGGTAAAAATCAAAAAATCTTCTCTAAGGAATTCCCAGTCTGGTTCTACGGAGACTCACCTGTAACCCGTGCAAAAGGAGTAGCCATAGGGTTTGCCAGTGGAATAAGGTTTGACCTGTATGAGAGAAGGAATGACCCGGGGGGACGGTTCCTGTTTCTGAGCGGGAAATTAAATGGAATCTGTTCATTGGCAAATATTTATGGCCCAAATAAGAATCCAAATAGCTTTTTGATAGCGAGGCTGGCCGAATTTGTGGAATTTAAGAAAGGACTGTCCATAATGGCTGGCGATTTCAATCTCTGTTTGGAACCAGGAAAGGATAAATCGTCCCATACACGGGGGATGATTACGGCTTGGAACAACAAAGTGAGACAGAAACTGCATCTGTTTCAATTTGTGGATGCATGGAGGTCGCAGCATACTAATCGCAGGGACTATACGTTCTATTCCCCCGTGCATGGGACCTACTCCAGACTTGATTTTTTTTTGATTGACCATCGATGGCTGGAAGCTGTTATTAGCTCAAATATTGGAATAATTAGAATTCTACTTTAAAACTAATGCAACAGCGGAGATATCAGAATCCATCGTATGGGAAGCCCACAAAGCCTATATAAGGGGGATCCTGATTAAAGCGGGCGCGGAAAAAAAAAAAAGATTAAGAAAGATAAAGTTATATTAACAAAAGAGATATTAGAACTTGAGCAACTGCATAAATCAACTGGAGGGAAGGAGGCGCTCCTAAGACTCTACTATAAAAGAGAGGCCATGAGAGACTTAGTTGAACAAGAAACACGAGCGGCCTACAATCTAATAAAGAAGGAGAGGTATGTGGGGGGGAATAAACCGGGGAAGTATCTTGCAAAGATTCTAATAAAAAAGAAAACTAGCAACTATATTGAGAAAATTAAGTGGGTGGGGAGGAGGGAATGGTAAACGGAAAAAAGGAGAATGGTGATGGAATGGTAAAAAGAGTCCTCCGCCCTCTTCCTCCCATAGTAATGGAGGGAGGATGGAGAATCACCTCGCCCCACTGTGAGAGCTCCACCATATTGCACGGGGGGTCATAGGCGGTGAAGGTGGTGAATTGGATGCCACGGTCCCAAGGTCAGGAATTGGCAGGGGGGGGAGGGGTGAGGGGGGGGGAGTAAAAGGGGGGGGAGGAGGGGGTCCCCACAGATTTTTTGATTTTTATTTTTTCTCGGGCAAGGATCCTTGGACAAACTTGGGAAAAGGTGGAGGTGCTCACGAGGGATATAGGAGCAAACCCAAAGATTGGCAGAAATGGAAGTTAGGTGTCTGTCGTATAATGTAAAAGGGTTAAACTCTCCTGGGAAAAGGCGTAAAGTGCTAAAAGAATTACAGATGTATGGTGCAGATATTATTTTTTTTGCAGGAGACACACCTGGTGCGGGAGGAAGGCATTAAGCTGGACTCAAGAAGTTTTCTGGATTTATTGTGATACACCTACCAAAAGGGCAAAGGGAGTGGTTATCGGGTTCTCGAAACGGACCAAATTCACATTGTTAGACAAGAGGGTGGATATAGAGGGGCGTTTTTTGTTTATAAAAATAAAGCTTGGGGATAGGATCTTTACATTGGCTAACGTTTATTGCCCAAACAGAGACCTGATTAGATACTTCTCCCGGACCCTGAACAGTTTGGTGGAATTTAAAGAGGGGGAGGTGATCCTGGCAGGAGACTTTAACTTCTGTCTAGACCCGGCCTTGGATAGGTCATCTGGAATTGGGGGGGCAGGTAAAAATCTGTTGTTGAGTTTAGGGAGAAAACTCCATGACAACCACTTGATTGATGTCTGGAGGGTGCAGCACCCTAAAGAGAGGGATTACACCTTCTTTTCTCCGGTCCACAGGACCTATTCAAGGCTGGATTACCTGATGGTAGACCATAGTTTATTGGACTCGATAGTGGGATCGAAGATAGAAATCCTGACTCTATCAGATCACGCACCCGTTATGATGACAGTAGGGATCAAGGGTCTTCAAAGGATCCCCTTCACATGGTGGTTAAACGAAAAACTCCTCGAGAAAAACAGTATTGTTGAGAGAATTCAGCAGGCGATAGACGGGTTTTTCCTTAATAATGAATCTGAAGAGATCTCGGGGGCGGTCATTTGGGAGACCTTTAAGGCATACGTAAGGGGGGTGTTAATATCGATCGGCACGGGGGAGAAGAGAGAAAGAAGAAAAAAGAAAGAAAGTCTCATAGTTAAAATACAGCAATTAGAACAGCTCCATAAAGCAGACGGGGGGGATGAAAGATCGGTATTTAAAGAACTGACAATAAAAAGAGATGAGTTAAGGGAGTTATTAGAAGAAGAATCCTTTAAAATCAGGAATAAATATCTAAAAAATTTCCATCAGAGGGGAAACAAGGTAGGGAAACACCTGGCATCAATTTTTTCATCTCTTTACTCGGTCGGGCAGAGGGAAAAATGGGGTGGAAATAAGGAGGAGAAGATGAGAGAGTTCTTAAAGGGGGCAGGCCTCCCCACTCTATAAGAAATAGATACTATGGAGCTAGAGCGACCGATAACGGAAGAGGAGGTATACTTGGCTCTGAAATCATCCCCCATGGGTAAGAGTCCTGGGCCAGATGGCTTTACAGCCAGCTTTTATAAAAAATTTAAAGAGTCCCTGGTTCCTCGGCTCTGCCAGATGTGGAATGGGCTAGGGAGGCAGGGAGAAATGTGCAGGGACGCTCTATTGGCATCAGTGACACTCATCCCTAAGGGGGGGAAAGACCGCACCTTGTGCTCGAGTTATAGGCCAATTGCGCTTTTAAATGCGGACATTAAACTATATGCCAAGGTGTTGGCACTCTGGCTCAGGGAGAAAATGGCCTATCTGGTGCATCCGGACCAGGTGGGATTTGTCCCAGGGAGAGAGGGCAGAGATAACTGGGTGCGGTCTCTCCATATAATGGAGGCATTTAAGGCAAGCGGGTCCCCAGGTCTACTTCTGTCGATAGATGCCGAGAAGGCATTCGACAGAGTAGAGTGGGGATTCAAGTTTAGTACGCTTGAAGCAATGGGAGTGGGGCCAACAATGTTAAAATGGATAAAAATACTCTATAATCAACCTACTGCTTTTGTAAGGGTGAATAACCTACCCTCAGCACAGTCTGTTATGGAGAATGGAACCAGACAAGGATGACCGTTGTCCCCGCTCCTATTTGTCTTAACCCTGGAACCCCTACTCGCTATGATCCGAAAAAATCCGGACATTAGCGGCTGCGCGGTGGGTGAGGAGGAACACAAATTGGCCGCATTCGCCGATGATGTACTCTTCTATATCTCTAAACCTAGAATCTTGATACCTAATCTGTTGGCTATATTGAGGAAATTTAGTGAGCTCTCAAACTTTAAAATTAATATAGAGAAGTCAGAAGCATTAAAGATCAATATTAATAAACAGGAAGCCAGTAGACTCGCCGAGGTGTTCCACTTCCCTTGGAGAGACAACATAAAGTACCTGGGGGTTAAGCTCATAGGTTCTAGGGGGAAATTGTATAAGTTGAACTTTATTCCCCTTCTAAATGAAATTAGATCAGAAATAAAAAGAATATTATATCGCCCCGTCTCATGGATAGGGCGAGTTAATATTGTGAAGATGGTGTTAGCACCCAAGGTGTTATACAAGATGCAGATGCTCCCCATTCCTCTACCGCAAGATTTTTTCAGAATTTTGACAGATTTAATAAGCAGATACGTATGGGACAATAAGAAGCCTAGGATAGCGTATACAGTGTTGAGTAGAGAAAAAGCACGGGGGGGTTAGCTATCCCAGACTTCAGAAACTATTTCAAAGCGATTGTTATATCACGGGCACTGGAGTGGGGAAAAAGTAGTAAAAATAAAAGGTGGGTTAATTTAGAAATAGGGTTAAGTAATGCATGTTTGAATCATGTGATATGGAATCCCTTACACTATAGGTGCCTAGGTAATGACACGCACTATATAACGCACCTTACATTTAAAATTTGGGATCAGATCCACCACATTATTAAGTGGGAGTATAACTCTCCCTTAATTTTTCTAAAAGACAATTTGTTATTCCCCCCCCAGGGATGGAGAAGGTGGGAGGAAATTGGATTTTGGATAGGGAAGCACAATTAAGGGATATTATAAATAGAGGGAAAATTTGAACACATCAGGAACTAGTATCACAAGGAGATTTAATGTTACTAAATGGGTGGCGTTATAGCCAGCTCATGCACTTCTGGTCCCTTAAGTTTTCCTGGCCCCTTAAGGGAGGAAGCGGATTATAGATTGATAGAGATATTATTTTGCAGGGATACAGTAAAGAGGAATATTTCTGAAATTTATAAAATTTTGATGAGTAGAGGGGGGCTGGAACCACCGCCATTTATTAAAAAATGGGAGGAGGAATTGGGAGCACGCTGTGGTAGGGGAATGGTGAGGAGTATCCTGGGGGCGACGCATGGAACGGCAACTGCAACGGCAACTGATATGAAAACGATGGAGAGCAATTACAAGTGTCTAGCCAGGTGGTACATGACCCCTGTTAAAGTTAGTAAGTTTTCACCGAGTAAGGTTCCCCAACTGTTGGAGAGGGTGTGGAACACCGGGAACTATGGCGCACTTATGGTGGGATTGCCCTAAAATTAAAACATTCTGGCAGGAAGTGATTAGGTTAATAGAAGAGATAACGGGTATGGTTATCCAGTACGACCCTTGGGACTGTTCATTCCATAGGTCGGAGGGAGGAAAAAGGGTATAAATCCTCATTAATCCCGGTGCTGTTAAATTCAGCAAAGAATGTAATTCCAAAGAAATGGCTGGAATCGGAGGCGCCGAAGATTAGGGATTGGATTGCTAGAGTGAATGAAATCTATATTTCAGAGAAAGTAGAGGTAGAAGATCATTCAGAAAGGGACCAAGCGGAAGAGAGGGGTTAATGGAGCACCTGGGTTGCCTTTAAAAAAACTGAGCGATATATGGAAGTCATGACACAGTAATTTTCGGAACATGAGCACTAATCACCTGATATGACCATAGGGGAAGTAAACAGTCTGCGAGGGAAGAGAGGGGGAGGGGGGGGGGTAGGGGAAGGATAATTGGGGGAGCCCATTTATATTTTAGGTCTACTCTGTGAAATAGATATATTTTGCTATATGATTTCTTGTGCCCCACAACTGTAGGGGTTTTTGTATTGTAATTCTTGTAAAATTAAATTCCTATTACGAGGGACTATATTCCATCAATAACAAGATTACAACAAACGAGGCGGACAAGAAAAGGGAGAAAACCAAAGCCTTTTTTCAAGATTTAGGATTAAATAAAATAGAAGAAGATAAATGTAGTTTATTAGAGGCCCCCATAACAGAAGACGAGATAAAAAAAACATTGAAAGAAATGCCGGTAGGGAAAAGCCCTGGCCCCAACGGTTTCACCGTATTATATTACAAAAAATTCCAGGACCTACTAATTCCCAAATTATGTTCCTACATGAATGGGATAGGAGTAAAATGGGAGATGGGGAAAGAGCCGTTAGAGGCCATCATCACCATTATCTTGAAAGAGGGCAAAGATAGCACACTCTGCTCTAGCTACAGGCCTATAGCACTCCTCAACACGGACAAGAAACTGTTCGTGAAAGCATTGGCTGGGAGACTGAAGAATATATTGAACAACATTGTCCACCCAGACCAGGTAGGGTTTATCCCTGGTAGAGAAGGGCGGGACAATGATATAAGAACACTTTTGGTAACGCAGAGAATTAAAGAAAGTGGAGCCCCAGGTCTACTTCTGTCAATTGATGCTGAGAAAGCCTTTGACAGGGTAGACTGGGGCTTTATGTACTGTATGCTGGAGGCCTAACATGATCAGATGGATAAAGGCATTACATGCCCGCCTTTCTGTGAGGGTCAAGGTCAACGGAACACTCTCGGAGTAGGTTGTAATGACTAATGGAACTAGACAGGGATGCCCACTCTCCCCCCTTCTGTTTGTGCTTAAGCTCGAACCTCTTCTAACAAGGATTAGGCAGAACCCGGATATTACAGGAGTAAATGACGGGGAAGAGGTACACAAATTGGCAGCTTTTGCAGGCGACATTTTATTTTATATCACTAGACCTAGGATAACCCTCCCTAATCTGCTTAAAACATTAAAAGAGCACAAAGAAATATCAAACTACAAGATTAACCGGGCCAAATCAGAAATATTAGAAATAAATTAGATTGAAAAAGGGGACCGTTCTGTTTATAGGGAGCTCCCATTTGCGTGGGGGAAAAAAGAGATTAAATATCTTGGGGTCAAGATAACTAGATCAAGAGAGTCTCTGTATCCGGCTAACTTTGTTCCTCTCCTTAACGAGATCAAAGGGGAGCTGAGCAGAATTACAAGAGGACAGTTATCATGGGGGGGGAAGAATTAACATCCTTAAGATGGCAATCTTGCCAAAATTTTTGTACAAAATGCAAATGCTCCCTACCACAAGCATATTTTAAAACATTGCATACACTCTTTTTAAAATTTATTTGGAGAGGGAAAAACCCACGTATAAGTTTTGCAACACTGGTTAAAGATAAGGAGAAGGGGGGGCTGGGGGGCACCAGATGTTAGATGTTACCACGAGGCAATTATTTTATCACGAATAGTAGAATGGGCAAAGACCAATAAGGAAAAGCATTGGGTGAAAATGTAATGCAAAAATGGGTAAAGTAATATGGATTCCTCCACCTTTTAGGAAACTTAGCACTGAGACACATATTATCACTAGATACGCATTAAAAATTTGGGATAATTTGCACAAAAGTGAGAAATGGGAGTACAATTCTCCTTTAATCCCTCTGAAGGATATAGAGTTTTTCGCACCTGGAATGGAGGTTTTGAGTGGGAGATGGATTTTGCAAGAAGAAGCACAACTAAAGGATGTGATGGAACGGGGTAAACTTTGTTCATTCCAGGAGTTAAAAAACAAAAGGGATCTCATAGCCATCGACAGATGGCGTTACACCCAATTAAAACATTTTATCGAAACACTCCCTCAACCCATTAGATCGGTTGATAACTTTCGCCCATTAGAGAAATTGTGTGTCGATAAAGTAGGGAAGAGGGGATCTCGAGAATTTAAAAGGTGTTAATAGATTTGAAGGGAATTGAAATACCGGTATTTATTAAAAAGTGGGAGACTGAATTAGACTCAAAACTCACAGACTCGGAGGCTATGATCTTATTAAAGCGAGTACATATCACATCAGTAAACTACAAGGTGTCTGAGCTAAACTACAAGTGCTTGGCAAGATGGTATATTACCCCAGATAGAGCATCTAAGTTTCAGAGGGAAACCTCGCAATATTGCTGGAGGGGATGCAAAGAGCTCGGGACAACGGCGCACATCTGGTGGCATTGCCCAGAAATCAAAAAATTCTAGGGTGAGATCAGGAAAATCTTTGGTGAGATAACTCATATTGAGGTCCCCGATGATCCATGGGCATGTTTATTTCATGGTTTTAGAATGCCAACTGAGTCATATGTGAGAACACTCTTACTACAATTTTTGAAAGCAGCCAAAAGTCTCATACCCAAATACTGGCAGGAAAGAAGTGGCCCGACATTACAAGATTGGTACGATAAAACAAACAAAATCCAAATTCTCGAATACCTGAGATATAGTGAGGGAGTGGAAATGGAAGAGTACGAGGAAAAATAGAGGGACTGGCTAGAGTTTAAAAGCTCAATAAGGTCTGCAGAGGTGTTAGGAATCTCAAAGGATTTTGTGGTTTGACCCTTTATTTAGTTAGAGATCTGTAAGAAGCAACATGAGTGGAGTCCATGAGTGGATTAGAACCGGTAGGACTCAAGGTCTGTGGTGGAATGATAGGACCGGAATAGGGGACTTCGGGGGGTAAGGGGGATGCGGGGTAGAATTAGGGAGAAGGGAGGGGGGTCTAGACAGGCTTGGTACTAGACTCATTTCAAGTGCCACTAACAAAGAGATGCTTGTCTCTAAGCCCCTTTCCACCTTGTATGCTGTACTTCTGGGTAAGGACTCTCCTAAAATAGCAAAACTATGGGACAGTTGGCACACCGACATTCCATCATTAGACAGAGAGGATTGGGAGGAATGTCTAGATAATGGTCCTAAACTGGTAAATGCATCCAAGGATAAGTTAATCCAGGTCAAATTTATACATACGATTTACTACACCCCATAGAGACTCCATCGCATATTCCCTGACAGAGACCCTATGTGTAACAAATGTAAGTGTCAAATTGGAACCTTTTTCCACATGTTCTGGGAATGCCCATTGATAGCAACATATTGGTGTGCAATATTTGCAGAGATAAATTCCAGATTGCAAATATCCATACCAATTACTCCGGAGTTGGCCCTTCTCGGGATTCATGACAATGAACAAAGAGCCTATCATTTAAAATTGCTTGTTTCCTTTCTACTTTATTATGCCAAGAAGGAGATACTGATGAAGTGGACAGACCCCTCACCCCCGACCGTGTCGGCCTGGGAGGCACAGATTGAGGCAGCTATACCTATGTACAGAGTCACATATATCAATCGAGGTTGTCCATGGAAATTTGAGAAAGTGTGGACACCTTGGCTCTCATCTTAGAGAACCACAGTGGATTTTTGTAATATGTGGGGGGGAGGGAGGGGTAGTCCCCGGATACATGAGGTACTTTTCTCTGTGATCATCTTGTCTAAAATATTAATATATACTGATGTTTCACCTCCTACACATGTATGACACTGCTATGCGATTGCTCATGCTTATCTGTCATGTAATGTTCTGAATTATGTCAAGAGGTATTCTGTAACCTTCTTCCTTATGATACAATAAAGCACACCTGTTTGTTAAAAAAAAAACAAAACAAAGAGATGCTCCAAGAAAAGACCGGGTCGTTAGTGTTGGAGATTTTTAGTGATATATGTATTCATGGCGAATGGCCAGAAAATAAATTAGTTTAATCAGAAAAAAACAAAAAACAAAACAACAACATATGCCACTATGATGTGAACAACGAGTCGGGCTAATATTGAACTTTAAAGTTGAAACTTACCCCCCTGAAAACGGTCACTGATGTGGTTAAAAAAAAAAAGTGCTAGCAATTTAGCCAAGCTAGCATTCAACAGCTGGGCATGTGGATGGCTGGGAGCGAACGTCTTTCAGCGGTGCAGCAGCTGGGGCAGGATAATTTGCCTGGTACAATCTGACGTCGGTGTACCGATAGCAGATTGCCCGCAAGTACATGGCTGTGACACACCTAATTCTACACCTTCATTCCTCTCAGTGCAGGTTTCAGAGAGGACTGAAGGTATAGGGGAGTTGGAGATCCCAGCTGATGAGGAGCAAGGAGAGGTCTGCTTTGTTCTTTGGTGTGGGTCTTTTAGGGACACTTGCCAACGAACTGCATGGCAGGTCCACATATGTCTGGTCAAGCATGTGGTGCCCAAGCGGGTGATGTTGTGGCCAGATACGCTTGAGACATATGTTGCAAATAGCAGCGGTGGGATCTGATGCACTTGTCTCAAAAAAGGCCCACACCAAAGAACTTTTGGAATAACACGCAGAGACAGCAGTGCCCTGCACATGCGGAGCTCTGCAGTGTGATGCAGTCGGTGTGCTGCCCTTAAGCTGTCCCCTGGAGGGCATCCTGCCTCATTGGAGATGTGCCTCCTCCTCCTCCTCCTCCCTCCTATCAGGCACCCACGTGGAGTCAGTGATTTCCTCATCATCCCCTCCCTCCTCATCACTGGAGCAAAGCTGGCAGTATGCTGCAGCTGGGGAAACATGACTGCCAGATTGCTGTCCTTCTTGGGCACCCCCTCTCTCTGGGCTCACCTTACTGCCTTCCTCTAGCTGGGTACCATCATCAGGGCCTTCAAAACGATGGGCTTCCTCCTCGGGCATGTACCCAACACTGTGGTCAAACAGTTAGGGGGACTCCTCAGGAGGACATGGTGGGGCTAGGGAAGGAGTGACTGATGCCATTGAGCCGAGGGAAGAGGCAGCGTTGGCAGCTGCTTTGCCAAACAAGTACCCTGAGCCTGGGTGAGAGAGGATGAGGAGGATGAGGACGGCTTGGTCATCCACTCTATCAAGTCTTCCGCATGTTGTGGCTCAACACGTCCCACGGCCACCTGCTGATGAGGATGCACCGTGTTCACGACCAGCACTGTTGCCTCTAGACACAGAGCCTGCTTGCCCTTTTTTATTGGCTTGTGACTTTCTGCCTCTCCTTGTTGGTCTTCCAGACTTACTAATGGCCTGCAGTGAGATGTAGCTGCACAAAGCTGGGATGTATATATATACTGATACTGCATCTAGCAGAATCAACTGCCTGCCTGTAAAATTATTAGTATGAGAACACCAGCAATTGTCTTCAAAAACTTTAGGTGCACACCGTGCAGAGGACACAGTACACTAACTGTAAATACTGTAGCTGCCTGCCTGTGGTACTAATAGAACCAGAAAAACACCACTAATTTTCTTCAGGTAGCTTTAGGTGCACACTGTGCAGAGGACACAGTACACTAACTGTGAATACTGCAGCTGCTTGCCTGTGGTATTAATAGGATCAGAACAACAGCAATTGTCTTCAGGTAGCTTTAGGTGCACACTGTGCAGAGGACATAGTACACTAACTGTAAATACTGTAGCTGCCTGCCTGTGTTACTAATAGGGTCAGAAGAACACCACCAATTTTCTTCAGGTAGCTTTAGGTGCACACTGTGCAGAGGACACAGTACACTAACTGTAAATACTGCAGCTGCCGGCCTGTGGTACTAATAGGATCAGAAGAACACCACCAATTTTCTTCAGGTAGCTTTAGGTGCACACTGTGCAGAGGACACAGTACACTAACTGTAAATACTGTAGCTGCCTGCCTGTGGTACTAATAGAATCAGAAGAACACCACTAATTTTCTTCAGGTAGCTTTAGGTGCACACTGTGCAGAGGACACAGTACACTAACTGTAAATACTGCAGCTGCTTGCCTGTGGTATTAATAGGATCAGAACAACAGCAATTGTCTTCAGGTAGCTTTAGGTGCACACTGTGCAGAGGACATAGTACACTAACTGTAAATACTGCAGCTGCCCCTGCCTGTGATACTAATAGGATCAGACGAACACCACCAATTTTCTTCAGGTAGCTTTAGGTGCACACTGTGCAGAGGACACAGTACACTAACTGTAAATACTGCAGCTGCCGGACTGTGGTACTAATAGGATCAGAAGAACACCACCAATTTTCTTCAGGTAGCTTTAGGTGCACACTGTGCAGAGGACACAGTACACTATCTGTAAATACTGTAGCTGCCTGCCTGTGGTACTAATAGGATCAGAAGAACACCAGCAATTTTCTTCAGGTAGCTTTGGGTGCACGCTGTGCAGAGGACACAGTACACTATCTGTAAATATTGTAGCTGCCTGCCTGTGGTACTAATAGGATCAGAAGAACACCAGCAATTTTCTTCAGGTAGCTTTAGGTGCACACTGTGCAAAGGACACAGAACACTAACTGTAAATACTGTAAAAACACCTGCCTGCCTGTCAGTAGGAAGAGAATAACAGGAACGGATCTAGCTAAACTGAATACAGTGTATATATATATATATATACACAACACCTAGGATACATATATATACACAATACACTGTAAGTGCAGCTAACTGACTCGCCTGCCTGCCTAACTTAAATCAAATGACACTGTCTCTCTGTCTATCTCTCTCCGCCGCAACCCACTACACAAGGCCACCACGCAGTCGGCCTTATATAGTGTGGGGCGTGTACTAAACCCCCTGAGCCATAATTGGCCAAAGCCACCCTGGCTTTGGCCAATTATGGCTCTCTGTACAGATGGCGCTGTGATTGGCCAAGCATGCGGGTCATAGTGCATGCTTGGCCAATCATCAGCCAGCCATGCACTGCGATGCCGCAGTGAATTATGGGACGTGACGTGCCACTCAAATTTGGCGCGAACAGCCCATAACGTTCGCAATTCGACGAATGGTTGAATAGGCGATGTTCGAGTTGAACATGGGTTCGACTCGAACTCAAAGCTCATCCCTACTCCTCATCACTGAAGATCAATTTTATTGTTGACATACGAACTCTGTGACTATGTGCAGAAAGAATCACTACAGATTCAAGCAGCTGTTTACAAGTATATGTGCATTTTCAAGATAATGTGAGTCTTTAAGAATTGTCTTCTTTAAAGGTAAATAAGCAGTCATATATATATATATATATATATATATATATATATATATATATATATATATATATATATATATATATATATATACAGTGCATAGATTTAGTATTAACAGAAACACATTTCACATTAGCTGTATCATGCTCAGAAATAATAAGGGAAAAGTGGTTCTCTTAGCAGAACAATGAATTCTTACAGGGCTTTTTACTTCAATATGTATTTAACCATCTGTCTATTTGGATGGTGTGTTTTTTTTTCAATACAGTACACTGCGTTGTTCTACCATTCACACAAGTAGCTCCTGACAGCCCGTATTTACAAAGCTGTCTCTGTGCTGCTGTTTAACTAGGAGTGTGATTGTTTGAAAACCAGCTAATAAAAGGAAATGAACCTTTGACTCTGATCAACTAAAGGGATTTGAAAAAAGGTATTGAACACAGATGTGTAATGACACCTTTGTAGGTCAAATTAGGTATTAAACAATTAAAAAAAATTTGAGCACTAAAGTAAATTGTACTACAAAATATGCATATATAAAGCTGTTAATAAAAATCTCTTTAAAATGGAATAAATAAAAATGTATTTTTTATTTTAAAGTAATTTTTGGTAAGTATATTAAGGATTGTGTTCTGCATAGGAGCTGTCCTATTTTATTCATCCAAGTGATTCTTACATTTTTGGAATTTACAGGAAATTTTACTTGGAGACACTTTACCATACTTTTCCTTGTCCTAAATATATCAAAGTGATGTTCCACCCTAAAAAAAAAAAAAATTCATGACTGTACCTAAAAAAAAAATAAAAAAAAAAATTTGGAAATTTTTTTTTTTACTTACCTCTAAATGCCTGTTGCTAGGGGGTCCCTCGTAGTCTGCCTCTTCCAGTGCCTGGGCTGGTGACATCACTTCCCCCTCGGCACAGGAAGGACTCGGCTCTGCTCCCTCCCTCCTGTCAATCATCTGGGACCCATTACAGGTCCCAGGTGACTGAGCGGCCAATCGCGCATGCGCAGTGGTTGCCAGGCTGTGAAGCCACAGCCCAGCGCCCACAGTTACAATGATTCCCCGCATCGCTGAACCCTGGGACAGGTAAGTGTCCAATTAAAAGTCAGCAGCTGCAGTATTTGTAGCTGCTGACTTTTAATTTTTTTTTTTTGATTGGCCCTCCTCTTTAAGTTATCCAGTAAATGATGTATTTTATAAAAAGAAAGACTACTTTATGGTCTACACAAGATTGCGTTAAGTTTTTTACTCAAAGATTTCTGACCTAGCTAAAAGAAAGGCCTTGCAACTTTTTTATTTGTGTGGTCTCTTCTTGGATTTTTTCCGCTGTAACTTGTGCACAATTAGAATATGTCCCTCTTATGCCCTGTACACACAATAGGATTTTCCGATGGAGAATGTGTGATAGGACCTTGCTGTCGGAAATTCCGACCGTGTGTAGGCTCCATCACACATTTTCCATAGGAATTTCCGACACACAAAGTTTGAGAGCTTGCTATTAAATTTTCCGATAACGAAATCCGTTGTCGGAAATTCTGATCGTGTGTACACAAATCCGACGCACAAAGTGCCACGCATGCTCAGTATAAATTAAGAAACTAAAGCTATTGGCTACTGCTCCATTTATAGTCCTGACGTACTTGTTTTACGTCACCGCGTTCAGAACGATCGGATTTTCCGACAACTTTGTGTGACCGTATGTATGCAAGACAAGTTTGAGCCAACATACGTCGTCGGAAAAAAACATGAATTTTGTTGTCGGAATGTCCGATCAATGTCCGACCATGTGTACAGGGCATTACTGTGCATGATTACATTTTGTTCTGTCATTTGAGTTACATCGGGAAGCTTCAACCCTTGTTAGGTCTCACTCTGTTCTCCATATCCATCATTTCTTAGTTCTAAATTTCTTGTTTTTTTGTAAAGATGCATTTACCAAAATCTTTTGTACATCCACAAATTTCCTAATTTTGGTTTCCATGTGGGTGGTACTTTCTTTTCTTGTTGTAACACAATCTTTACATTTGTGGTGAAATCTTCTGTCTACATCCTTAAGTTAGAATGTGGTGGTATTCTAATGCCCCGTACACAGGTTTGCACATTGAACGGACATTCCGACAACAAAATCCATGGATTTTTTCCGACGGATGTTGGCTCAAACTTGTTTTGCATACACACGGTCGCACAAAGTTGTCGGAATTTCCGAATTACCAAGCGTGGCACCCTTTGGGCTCCTTTTGCTAATCTCGTGTTAGTAAAAGTTTGGTGAGAGACGATTCACGCTTTTTCAGACTCGTGGTTTTCAGATCATTTTCTGCTGTTCAGTTTGTGCTTGTGAGTTTGTATCTGCTCTTCAGTGCATGCAGCGAGTTACGCGTGACTCTGTCATTGTGTTCTTGTTCGTTCGTTACTGTTTTTCAGGTCGCTCTTCACAGACCTTGCTGTTCTTCAGTGTGTTCTGTTACTTAGTTCTGAGCAGCCGACCGTTTTCTAGCCATGTTGCGTATACGTACTCCTCGTAGAGTTCGCGCTGTGCGGGGGCTTGGTGTTGGGGTCCTTACCTTGACACAAGTCCAGTCCATAAACAGGGTGGGGAGGAGTTCATGGACCAAGAATTGGTTGCTCCAGCGTGACCAGTTCTGTCATATGCCTTTGCTCCGTGAGATCCATAAGAATAATCCTGATGATTTCAGGAACTTTCTCCGGATGACGGACCCCATATTTCACCGTTTGTTGGCTTTGCTGACCCCTTATATCAGCAGGCAGAATACCTGCATGCGGCAAGCCATCATTCTGGAGCAGAGGCTAGTCACCACCCTGCGGTACTTGGCGACGGGGAGAAGCCTGCAGGGTCTCAAGTTCTCGACAGGCATCTCCCCAGAGGCTCTGGGGATCATTATCCCAGAGACCTGTTCTGCCATCATCCAGGTCCTGCAGAAGGATTATATTAAGGTAAGAATTATCCTTTAATATCACATTTTATTGTATAGAATGTTTGCTAATGTATTGTATTTCTTTCCTCATTCCCTAATTACCATGATTGTAATATGCTGTGAATGTCCCCTTTGTCTTCATGCATGCTGGAATTTTAGTTTTTTTTTGTCCTTCATACATATTTGCCTTCACTTACCTCCCCAGCATGCTCTCCTGTGCCTATATTCACCTCGTGTAGTCAATTAACAATGTATTTTGTCAGCTCCACAGTAGTGCTTCACCCTAAAAACCCCCTAAAATGTAGAAATTTGTGATGTGTGTTTGAAATTCTGGTAGAGTGCCAGAGGCTTTTTTTTTGTGTTCCAAAATCATTTGGAACGCTACCTCCCCCCCAAACTGCTAACTCAGCTGATACCAATCCTCTATCGGCTGACTTTGGCAAACCCATACACACTATACCCACCTCTTTAGTGGTCATATTTATGGATGAATTCCCCAAAGCATGTAGTGCAGGGGCCTGCCTGAATACTTACAAATGGTACTGTTTAAAGTTTTGGTATCCTATTATTATCTTGATAGGTAATAGCAGAATGTAAAAATGTGCTTCCATTTGTACAGTGTGTATTTTTATCTTTGTATTATGACACTTCTTACCTGTCCAGTGGGCTGCCAATAGTGTAAAGTAAGGAGGGGCTGGCCAAAGTAATACACATTATTTAGGCATTCATCTCTCAATGAAGTGGAGAGGGTTACCTGTCCCAAACATATCCCCCTCCATAAAATTTAGCAAATGGCCCATGAGAGGAGGGGGGAATCATTTGGAACGCTCCCTCCCCACCAAACTGCTAACTCAGCTGATACCAATCCTCTATCTGCTGACTTTGGCAAACCCATACACACTATACCCACCTCTTTAGTGATCATATTTATGGATGAATTCCCCAAAGCATGTAGTGCTAAGGCCTGCCTGAATTCTTACAAATGGTACTGTTTAAATTTTTGGTATCCTATTATTATACACATTATTTAGGCATTCATCTCTCAATGAAGTAGAGAGGGTTACCTGTCCCAAACATATCTCCCCCCTCCATAAAATATAGCAAATGGCCCATGAGAGGGGAGGGGGATCTGATAGGTGGACCTTATACCTTTGTCTTTAAATACTCCCTAAAATAAATGCTATACTGATGTTGGCCAAGAATGTTTGTGTCTAATCTGCTTTCCATGTTTATGTGCAAAATGATTCATTTTATTTTCTTGTTTGACTCCACAGTTTCCTTCCACGCCACAGGAATGGCAGACTGTTGCCTCCCACTTTGCCCAGTGGTGGGACTTTCCTAACTGCGGAGGGGCAATTGATGGGAAACACGTCCACATTGTCCCACCACCCAACTCGGGGTCATACTATTACAACTACAAGGGGTTCAATAGTATTGTGATGTTGGCAGTGGCGTCGGCTACTTATGAGTTCCTGTATGTGGACATGGGGAAGAATGGACAGATGTCCGATGGTGGAGTCATTGCCCAGACGGAGTTCTACAGGCGTCTCCAGAATGGCAGCTTGGACTTGCCACCTCCAGAAGACAATGTGGAAGGACTCCCATTTGTCTTTGTTGTGGATGAAGCGTTTGCGCTGGGGGGCCATCTTATGCGGCCATTCCCAATGAGGACCCTCACCCCAGACCAGAGGGTTTTTAATTACCGGCTGGCCAGAGCCAGAAGAGTGGTGGAGAACACATTTGGAATCATGGCCAGCCGGTTTCGCCTATTTCCTACACCCATACACATGGCGGAGTATAAACCGAATCATATCATCCTGGCGTGCTGTGTTCTCCACAACTTTTTAGGGCAAAATTCTGCCAACTATGCTGCCTCATCTGGGCCTGAGGCCGGAATTCCTGGAACTGAAACAACCCTGACAGCGCTTGAGGCTGGCAGTCCTGGCTTGCCCCCCCCTGAGTGCCCGCGAGGTCCGTCTTAGCTACCTTGAATACTTTGCGGGTAAGGGCCATCAATATGCCAGACAATGTATGATACATTTTTCAAATTAAAAAAGCATTTTAACTACTAAAATCTTTGGTGACATTTACTGCTTGTGTTTTTTTTAGCTGACCCTGACAGAAATGTGGGGAGTCCTGAAAATGGTGTGATTGTGTAACATAAAAAAGCACTGTTGGGTTTTATTTACTAAAGGAAAATCCACTTTGCACTACAAGTGCACTTGAGACTGCACTGAAACTGCACTTGTAGTGCAAAGTGCATTTGCCCTTAGGAAATAACCACCATTGTCACTGAAAACCACAATTTTACCACCACAAAATTTAAGGAGCATTGAAACAATAATCCACACATTCTTGAGTATCAATCTTTTTAATACCAGCACAATCACATGTGCATTTATAAAAGGTTTTTAAAACAAACCAACATGTTTGTTGTATAACAATTTTTTGGGTCACATTAATAAAAGTAGAAATGTCCATTTAATGTAAAACAGGCATGTTTCAAACCAACAATAAATACACAAATCTGGAACTTACAAAGTTCAACTTTTGTAGAAATTGAAGGCAATATCAGACATGAGTGTTTATAAACTGTGTTTGATATTGCGTTCAGATGGGGTGAAGTCACCCCTGGAAAAGCCAAATTTTGAAGATGCACACAAATTGCAGAATGTCAACATGTGCTAGCTGCCATCATGGAGGATCAGGGGACGTGTTTTGGGGGTGCAACCCCTTCCTCACAGCTACTTTATTATTGAGGAAGGGGTTGCACCCCCAAAACGCCTACATTGATCTCCCGTGATGGCAGATAGCACATGTTGACACATTGTGTGCATCTTCAAAATTTGGCTTTTCTATAAAATGTCAGAAAATATAACAAATTCTTCGATTACAAATATCACCAAAAAGTAAGGGCTTTGGAGGTCTTTTAAACTCTCCCTAAAACATCAATGATGTTCTTCATTTTGTTTTTAACCTCATTGACGTTTTTCTGGATGTTTTCCAAGTCCCTATTACACCCCATGATCTCCCCGATAAGGATCTGGGCACTCTCACTGGTGAAATGACCTGGATCCACAACATCACGATCACCTACAAAAATAAATAAAAAAAACCCCCATGTATTAGAAATATGCAGGCATCCATCTCTTACCTGAGCCTGTGGTCGCAGACACTCACCTGTTGTGGTGACTAGTTCCACCACGTCTCCTTCTTCCTCCTCCTGCTCTGCTTGGCTTTGGGGTATTTCCCCTTCTTCCAGAGGTGGGGGGTCTGTGGTCTCCGCTGATGAGGGGTGTCCTCCGAGTCTTTTCTCTCCTATGTCCAAAAAAAAAAGTTATACTTAGCACACAGATATTTGATGGCAGAAATAGGAACATGAAACATTGCTTGGAAGTGGGGTACCATTGTCTGTTTGGTCAGAGTTCCAAGATGAAGAAATATTGTTTTCCTTTGTCAAGCTTGAATACTTACCTGTTTTGTACAAGCTTCACAGATGGAGACACCCCTATAGTATACACTGGAGCACCTGTGTGGGCCCCCCAATAAAAAGGCTGTTCTTTTGTCCCACACTAGTGCTCCAGCGTCCAGATGTGTAAACAGCTGCTGAGTGTCCTCTCCTTACATAGAATCTAGTTTGCATTACATTCTAGTTACAAACCCATCTAGACAAAATTATTTTAAGAGAAGTAGTCCAGAAAAAGGTATTCAAATGCATATGGCCAAAACAATGGGGTTTTCTATGCCGAATGAACAATGTTTCATACGAATGAACAATGTGCCCATTAACATGAAAGTTGCCATTTTAAACTGTACAACAGTAAAGAAAAGCACATGGAGCAGCACGAACGTTATAAAAATAAAGAATAGGAACACAGGACAAGTACTTACTTTTTTGCAGCACTCTCCTGATCCTTCTGTACTGCTCATGCTCCCTAAATTTGTGGTCCGACCATCGCTTCCTCAGTTGATCTTTCGATCGTCGTACCCCAAAATTCTGGTGCAGGCTCTTGACCACTTTCGCCATGATCTTGGCCTTTCTGACATTGGGGTTGGGGCACAGTCCATACTTCCCGTCATAGTCGGCCCTCTTCAGGATGTCGACCATCTCCAACATCTCCCCAAAGGACATATTTGAGGCCTTAAATCGTCTCTTCCGGGATCGGGACGTTTCAGGCTCCGGGCCTTCCTCCTCCTACTCGTTGCTGTAATTAGCACGCACCTGTTGTGTCTCCGCCATGTGCTCTTCCCCACTGCACCGAACGAGAAGGGGCGGGGAATAGACTAGAAAGAACGTCAGGGGCGGGCGCAGTTTCACGCATGCGCAGTGTATATAAAGCGTAACACGCGTGCGTAGTACGTACAATTTGTGAGCGGAGGAAGGAGTATCGGAGGCGCTGATCGTGATAACGAAGGTAAGATCTAAACTTGGGCCTATACTGCCTCTAGATTGAGGCCTATATTGCAACAAGATTAGCAGAGTTTCGCATGACATTAGGGTTTGTCTTGTGTTGTGTCTTGCAGACAAAACGGATGGCTTCAATGACCACAACTTCCTCCCCCTGTTCATAGATAAATACAGGGAGCTGCCCTGTCTGTGGCAGGTCAAACATCCTCATAATCATAAACAAGAGGCAGACAGCGCTGTAGAAACTGCTGGAGTTGGTGAAGCCAGTAGTCCCCACGGCAACCATCCCCTATTTAAAAGCAAAAATTGGTGGCCTGAGGAGCACTTATCTAAGGGAGCGCAAGAAGGTCACAGATTACCAGAGACCTGGAGCTGCAGCAGATGACATTTATGTCCCCCAGCTGTGGTACTATGAGAGACTTCGTTTTCTGTCAGACCAGACTGGAGTCAGGGAATCCCTCTCCACCCTTCCTTCCACTCTTCCTTCCACCCTATCTTCCACCCCAGCTGAGGCTTCCGATGTCCAACCTGGGACTTCCAGCCAGGAAGAAATGGAGGAGCCCAGCTGGAGCCAGGTATAGCATTGTTCTACAGATTTCTGGTCAATAAATAAATGATGTTTACTAGATGTTATTATTGATCACTAATTGCTGATTTCATAAAGTGTTTTACATATCATTAGACAGTAGTGGGCAAAAATAATTGGGACAAGAATGAAAAATGCTGGGCTCAGAATGATAGTCTGTTATATTTGTTAACTTTCAATTAGCAACAGTCATGAGATGAAAATTGTGTGTGATTGATGAAGAAAAAACTAAAACGATGTTACTTTTTCATACACAGGAAGACCTCAGCCAGGACGAGGCTCTGGAATGTGGCACACAGGAGGAGGCGGGGCTAAGTGTCAGCCAGGAGGAGGCAGGGCTAAGTGGCAGCCAGGAGGAGGCGGGCCTAAGTGGCAGCCAGGAGAAGGCCGGGCCCAGTGGGAGCCTGACAGAATTGCAGGTTCCTCCCCTCCGCCTTCCAAACAAAAGACCCAGGAAGGGGAGTCACGTGCAGGATTCAGCGCTCAGGCTGATTAAGGAGGCTTCTGCGTCCCTCAGAGCCTTACCCACTCCTGAAGAGGCCTTTGCTTGCAGGGCTGGCACAAAACTGAGGGGCATGCAGGAGGGCCAACGCCTCATGTGTGAGGACCTTCTTTATAAAGTCGTAACTAAGGGGGTGAGGGACGAAATCACACCCAAAACCCACCTGTGTGAGTTGGACCATCCTCCTCCTCCTTCTCCTCCTCCTGCCACAACTCCACCACCAGAGCCACAGCGTGGAAGGAAGCATGGAAGGAAGACCAGAGAGTGAGGGCCCTGGGTTCACTCTGGTCTGACAAAAGATGCAGGCTCTTGTATGACCACAGCCTGGGGACACAGATGTCATCTGCTGCTGTTCAGGATGTCTTTGACTTCTGGACCAGACTGCACTCCCTTATATATGGACTCCTTAGGCCACTAATTTTGCAGTGAAATAATTGATGTCTGCCCTGGGGCCCAAAGGCTTCGCCAATTTCTGCTGTTTCTCCAGCGTTGCCTCCCTTTTTGTTTGGTTCTGATCCCTTAATAAAGGAATTTTTGTTTCAATTATAATTGCCTATGTGTGTTTTCCTTCAAAAAGGACAGTTTGTTTGTGAGGAGGCAGGTAAATTTCAAAAATGTGAAATTAACAAGAGACACCAACACCAAGCAATCTCCTTGAGATTAAATAATACAAGATAATAATGGTGTTGTGGTAACTTGACACACAAAACACACCCAAAAATATTCTGGATAAAAAAAAAAAAAAAAACACGATCAGGCTTGAAAAAAATACAAACCCAAAAATATAAACATATTGCTTTTTTGTCAGATGTGACAAATCAAAATATATTGATGAAATCATGATAAATAATATAGAAAGAAGTTTGTAAGAACTCTGTGTGAATATGAGCAGCAAAACAACTTCATACTTCTCACATTATAAAGAAGAAGAGAGTGCGCTGCATTAAACAATTTTAAACATTGCAGCCTGACGAAAGTGCTATATCCATTCCGAACGCTAATTTTACCAGACCGAGCTGTTCCGTCTCGGAATTTCTTCTGAGCATGCATGGCACTTTGTCCATCGGAATTGTCCACACACGGAATTTACACGATCGGATTTTGTTGTCGGAAAATTTTATAGCCTGCTCTCAAACTTTGTGTGTCGGAAAATCCGATGGAAAATGTCCGATGGAGCCCACACACGGTCGGAATTTCCGACAACACGCTCCGATCGCACATTTTCCGTTGGAAAATCCGACCGTGTGTACGGAGCATAAGTTTCTTTGGACACAGCTGTGAAAAAATCCGAGAACATCCTGGACTGGATGGACTGGTGTCTTTATTCAATCTTACTAACTATGTAACATGATTATGGCTCAGTCTATCTTCATGGTGGATACTCATTCTTATGCCGCGTACACATGAGCGGACTTTACGGCGGACTTTGCCCGGCGGACTTTTCGTCGGACTTTGTTGGCTCCTTGTGCCGGACTTAAAAACGGACGGACTTGGCCACACACGCTCACTGCAAAAGTCCGCTGGTTTGGAACGCGGTGACGTATAGCACGTACGACGGGACTAGAAAAAGGAAGGTTAAGCCCCACTACGGCACCCTTTGGGCTCCTTCTGCTAATCTCGTGTTTATCTCGTGTTAGTAGAAGTTTGGTTAGAGACGATTCGCGCTTTTCACACTTCAGCTTATTTCGTTCGTTTTCTGCGGTTCAGTTTGTGCTTGTGAGGTTTGTATCTGCTTTTCAGTGCCTGTTGGTCAGTTCGTAACCTGCCTTGCAGGCCGTTCTGGTCCGCTCGTTCCTGATTTTCAGGTCGTTCTTCATAGGCCTTGCTGTTCTTCAGTGCGTTTGTTATAAGTTTGTTTGTTTGAGCAGCCGACCGTTTTGAAGCCATGTCGCGTGGATGTTCTGGTTCTCGAGTTCGTGCTGTGTGGGGACTTGGTGTTGGGGTTAATACTTTGACCCGAGTCCAGTCCATGAACAGGGTGGGGAGGAGTTCATGGACCAAGAATTGGTTGCGCCAGCGTGACCAGTTCTCTCATATGCCTTTGCTCCGTGAGCTCCGTGAGAATAATCCTGAGGATTTCAGGAATTTTCTCAGGATGACGGACCCCGTCTTTGAGCGTCTGCTGGCGTCTGCTGGCTATGCTGACCCCCTATATCAGCAGGCAGGATACCTGCATGAGGCAAGCCATCAGTGCGGAGCAGAGGCTAGTTGCCACGTTACGTTACTTGGCGACAGGCAGAAGTTCTCAACAGGCATCTCCCCCCAGGCTCTGGGGATCATAATCCCAGAGACCTGTTCTGCTATTATTCAGGTCCTGCAGAAGGAATATATGAAGGTAAGTTTTATCCTTTAACATTACATGATATGTATTAAATGTTTTTTGATGTATTGTAGAACTGTCCTCTTTACCTAATTGCCATGCTTTCAATCTGCTGTGAATGTCCCCTTTATCTTCGTGCATGCCTATTTTAATCATTTATTGCCCTACATGCATAATTTCTTTCATTAACCTCCCCACCATGCAATGCTGGGTCCATTTATATCTCTAGCCTATAGTCCCTTGAACAATGTATATTGTCTGCTCCATTGTCTTGTTTGTCCCTCCCCCACCCCACAAATGTTTGAACCAGTCAGGTGTGTTTGTTAACCTAATTAGAACCCCTCCCCCACCCCACAAATGTTTGAACCAGTCAGGTGTGTTTGTTAACCTAATTAGAACCCCTCCCCCACCCCACAAATGTTTCAACCAGTCAGGTGTGTTTGTTAACCTAATTAGAACCCCTCCCCCACCCCTCAAATGTTTCAACCAGTCAGGTGTGTTTGTTAACCTAATTAGAACCCCTCCCCCACCCCACAAATGTTTCAACCAGTCAGGTGTGTTTGTTAACCTAATTAGAACCCCTCCCCCCACATTCAAATGTATCAATGGGCCATCAGAGGGGGTGAGTAATCTTATAAGTGTGCCTTATGTTTTTCAACATTTCAATTACAAACACACATATTAATAATATTTGACTGCTGTTGTTTACTAATGTTTTGGTGTAATCTGATATACAATTTATTTTTTAAAGTCCTTATCTTATTTTTTTGCAATCCACAGTTTCCTTCAAGTACACAGGAATGGCAGACTGTGGCCTCCCAGTTCGCTGACCGCTGGGACTTTCCCAACTGTGTAGGGGCGATTGACGGGAAGCATGTCCGGATTGTGCCACCACCGCATTCGGGGTCTTATTTCTATAACTACAAGGGGTTCCATAGTGTAGTTTTGATGGCGGTGGTCTCGGCACATTTGGAGTTTATGTTTGTGGATGTGGGTAAGAACGGCCGGATGTCTGATGGAGGAGTCTTTGCACAGAACGAGCTGTGCCATTGTCTCCAGACCGGTGGCCTGGAATTGCCACCTGATGACGAGAATGTGGATGGACTCCCCTCAGTTTTTATTGCTGATGAAGCATTTGCTCTCGGTGAGAACTTGATGAGGCCGTTCCCCCAAAGGACACTCACCTCTGAGAGGAGGGTATTTAATTATCGGCTGGCCAGAGCAAGAAGAGTTGTGGAGAATGCCTTTGGGATTCTGGCCAGCCGGTTCCGTTTATTCCTTTCTTCAATTAATTTGGCGGACTATAAACTAAACTACGTCATCCTTGCTTGCTGCATCTTGCATAACTTTTTAAGGAGACATTCAGCTACATATCTATCCTCTGTTGGGCCTGAGGCCAGACTGGAACAGGATAGCACTTTGACAGGCCTAGAAATTGGCCGTATTGGCTTGGCCCCCCGAACCGCACGTCAAGTGCGTGACTGTTATGTCAATTATTTTAATGGTCGGGGGGCCATTGCTATTCAGCAACAGCTGTAAGTTTCTTACAAAAATAAAAAAGAAAATTGGTTTATCTAAATATTTTGTTTTTATTGTTGTTTTTACATTTAAGTTATGCCTGTCTCCTAGTGCACTTGTAGTAGTGTCAAGTGCATTTAGCTTTAGTTAATCAGGCCCACAAAAACAAACCACAAAATTTGACTTCAAGAATCAGCCACACACATTGTATTGCGTAAAAAATTTTACTTTGTGCACATTGAAAGGTGCATTTTTTAACCAAAATTTTTTTTTTTTTATTTTGATTTTTTTTTTAATTATTTTATGTTGTGTAAAAAATTTTTCTTTTACTAAATTATTCAAGGCATATTTTCACAAATATATAGACCTTTATATAAAAAGATTTACATACACAACAGTGTTTTTATAAACCAAACAAAAAATAAATGAACTTACAAAGTTCAATATTTAGAGAACGGTGCATGTAATGTCACCCTTGCAGAAATTGTTCATTTATAAGATGCTCAAAATTGAGCTTTACAAAAGGGTCAAGTCAACATGTGCTATCTCCTATCATGGGTGAGCAATGTACGTGTTTTGTGTGTGCAATCCCATTTTTGGTTCCTCTCACTACCAAAGATTTTTCAGGATGAAGGGGTTGCAAACACAAAACAAGTACATTGCTAACCCATGATGGAAGATAGCACATGATGACACACCGTGTGCATCACACAATGTAAATTTGGGTATACCCCAAAAATTTAAAATACAATATTTAAAACAAACCAACTTCCCAAGGAAATGAAGAACATGATTGATATTTTTAGGCCAAACGTGATTATATTCGGCCCAAAACATCAATCATGTTCTTCATTTCCTGTTGCATGGAGTCCAGGCGAAGTTGCATGCTGTGAATTTGGTCATGCATTTTATCGATCTGGCCATTCCACAGCATTATCTGGCCAATTAGTCTTTGCGCACTGTCTGTGGTGAAGTGCTCTGCCGCTTGGCCTTCCACAACCAGAAACTCACCTAAAATGAGTGAGTAAAAACAAGGTTTACAATATGCACGCCAAAATACAGTAACTCAAGCTGGGGTGTCAGTCACTCACTTGGTGGGCTTGAAACCTCGCACACTTCCTCCACCTCTCCTTCCTCAAGGTTGTCGGGTGGGCGTGGTCTTGGGCTGGGGCTTGGGGTATCTTCTGCCTCAGGCTGGTGACTTGGGGGGGTCCTGAGATCCTTGGACTGTTGTCTGAGTCTTTTCTCCCCTATGAGAATTGAACAAAAGGTATAGTTAAAACACACTGATCTTTTAGCTTTTAATAAATAAAGTTAAACGTTGGTTATGATTTTTGGCCAATTTTTCATCATAATAAATGTTGAAGACAGGATGAACATTACCTCTGAACAACAATCATAAACAATGCTCATTTTCGGGGAAGTTTCACAGATGCTGACACCTCAATGATCTCCTATGTGTATTACCCCTCTAAAATTTATTTATGGTCACATAGTACACTATAGTGCTCGTGAGTCCAGATGTGGAAACAGCTGATGTGTCCTGTCCCTACATTACACTGAATCATTTTTGATGAAGCATTATATTTTCAAACACATCTACACCACATCAACTCATTGTGGGAATTCGACAAATTATCAAGACATAAATGTATGTCCAACCCTGTCCCATCGTATTTGGCGAAAAAATAACGTCACTTTATAAAGTATCATATCTATTCTAAAGAACGGTCTTTACGAACGATGCAGAAAAAACTCCAAAAATAAGGATCAGCATGCAAGTTCAGTATCTCAATAGTAAAACACAAGTACTTACTTTTTTTTTTTTTTTTTTTTTATCACAATCAAAGTTTATTGAGAGCAAATTCAGTATACATGTTATATTATGATAAACATCTGTTTAAGCATGTAACATTATGTCAGCGAACAACTAGACATTGCAAATATATTCTGAAAATTGAGTTTAAAAAAAAATTAATATTTCAAGTATTCTGGAAATAGGGTACAAGGGAAAAGGGAAGAGGGGGAGGAGAGAAGAAAAAAAAAAAAAAAAAAAAAAAAAAAAAAAAATAAAGGGGGGGGGGGAGGGTTTAAGGATGAGCAGGTACCAATATGATACCATTTAGGAATGTTGTTGTAGGCTTATAATACATATGTATATAAATGAGTATTCTGAAACAGATAGTAAATGATAGCATCATTCAAGTTAAAAGTTCTTGACAATTGAAACCAGGGTTTGTTAGTTCGGGATGGTTGCTGTTTTAAATTCGTCCGATAATGTAAACAGATACCAGGGTTGCCACATCTTGTTAAAGTTGGTGTTGTTTTCTTTTTTCATAGCTAAAATTTCTTCCATCTTATAGGTATACTGTACTCTATCAAACCAATCTTTAACTCCTGGAGTATGTGTAGATTTCCAGTGTAATGGAATTAGGGTTTTAGCTGCGTTTAAGAGATGTCTGGTGAGGGACTTTTTGTATTTGCTCAGTGTATATGCGTTGACGTGAATCAGGCAGGCAGCGGCATTTAGGTTTATTTTGGTCTCAGTAATGTATTTTATCCAGCGTATTATTTTTCCCCAATACTCTTGGATTGGGGGACATGTCCACCATATGTGCATAAATGAGCCCGTTTCTGTTCCACATCTCCAGCATGTGTCTGAGACTGTGGGGAACCACCTCCTGGCCTTTTGTGGTGTCACATACCATTGGGTTAATATTTTATATGATATTTCCTGAGCTTTTGTGCTTAGTGAACATTTATGAGCTAAGATACAAGCTTTTTCCCATTGAGCATCGCTAAATTTAATTCCCAAATCTATTTCCCACTTCTGTTTATGATTATGGCTATCTATAGGAATCGGTTGGGTCAACCATTTGTAAGCCATGGAAGTGGATTTAAGATTCGGGGAACGTTTGTAGCAGATATGTTCTAGAGGTGTCATTGGAAGGTAGTATGAAGCTTTATTTTTGCTGTTCAGCAGGAAATTTTTTAGTTGCATATAGAACCATAGGCCAGGAAATGATTCCCCGTATTCTTCATTAAATGATTCCAAGGATCTCATCTTATTTCCAAGAAAGCAGTGGGATGTTAGGAAGTACTTACTTTTTTTAAGCAGCTTCTTTATTCGCCAATATTGTTCTGGCTCCCGACTTTTGATGTCAGACCACCACTTCCGCAATTGTTCTTTCGAACGTTTTGTACCAAATTTCTGTTCAAGAGCGGTGACAACTGAGGACATTATTTTGTCCTTCCTCATATTCGGTCGTGTGTACGGTCCTTTTTTGCCATCGTAGTCCTCCCTTCTCAATATGGACACCATCTCCACCATCTCTTCAAAAGCCATGTTGGTGGCCTTATATCTCCTCCGGGATGTGGATGTTTGGGGCTCCGGGATTTCCTCCGCGCTACTTCCACTTAATCTCTCCGCCATCTTTTGCTATCTACTCCCACTGCGCAACGAAGAGTGAAGGGGCGGGGCCAAATCGTACTTACGAACGTCAGGGGCGGGCGACGCAGGCGGAGCATGACACATGCGCAGTGTATATAAAGCTATTACGATGGCCTACGTATGTCCGTGCGGAAGTAGCGAGCGTCACAAACGAAGGTAAGATTAAAGTGTGTGTGTGTGTGTGTGTGTGTATGTGTCCCCTAGATTACAACCCAAACTAATCCTGTGATTTGGGACTGACATTTAAGTTTGGATCTTGTGTCTTGTCTTGCAGAAAAAATGAATCCCTTTAAAGAGGAAGAATTTTTGTGCCAATTTATTGTGCTCTATGAGGACAAGAAAAACCTGTGGGAGGTCAAACACCCCCTATATTATAATAGGGATGTTAGGAAGGCAACACTGGGCACACTTTTAGAGTTTGTGAAGACTCGACTCCCCCAGGCAGACCTCAAGTTTGTGGACAAGAAGATTGGTATCTTGCGAAACATGTATAAGCGGGAACACAAAAAAATCCAGGAGTCGCTCAGATCCGGGGCAGCAGCTGACCAAGTATATGTACCCAAGTTGTGGTACTACAACAAACTGCGATTCCTGGATGACCAGACCGAAGCCAGGCAATCACTTTCCACCCTTCCCCCCACCCTTCCCTCCAGACTTCCCTCCACTCTTCCCTCCAGCCTTCCTTCCACTCTTCCCTCCAGCCTTCCATCCACCTCCACCCCAGCTGAGGAGTCCCAGGATGAACTGGGCCTTTTCAGCATTGATGAAGTTGATGCGCCCAGCTTCAGCCAGGTATCCTTTTTTTTTGAATTTGGGATTGTGTAAATGTTATTAATGATGTTAAGGTGTTAATTTTGAAAGTGCTTCCTAAAAAATCACTTCTGCACAAAGACTAATATGTAGACATATCACTAGACAGTAGTGGCCAAATATATACTTCACTTCAGATCTTGTTGATCATCTGAAATAATGGTGTTGTCAAATAGATAGCCTTTACTATTTTGTGTAATTATATTTGAAAGTCATGAGCTGAAAATTGTGTGTGATTGCATAACACAAAATTACAACTTATGTCCCTTTTTTTTATACAGGATGACCTCAGCCAGGAGGAGGCCTTGCCCAGTGGGAGAGAGGAGGAGGCCTTGCCCAGTGGGAGAGAGGAGGAGGCTGTGGCTGGGCCAAGTCGAAGCCGCACAGAGTGTCAGGTGCCTCCCCTCCGCATTCTCCACAAAAGGCCCAGGAGAATGACACCAACTGAGAAGGAATCCCTAGCCCTCATACGGGAAGCAAGCCTCATCCTGAGCAAACCACCCAATGCAGAGGAGGCGTATGGCACCTATATAGCCAGCAGATTGCTGGAGTTGGAAAAGGGCCAACGCCTCCTCTGTGAGGGTCTAATTTTTGAGGCTTACCAGAAGGGCTTGAGAGGGGAGCTTACTGCTACCACGTATCTGGCAGATGAAGCCACTCCTCCTCCTCCTCCTGCCCCAAGTACACCACCAGAGGCACAACCTCCAAGGAAGGCTGCAGAGAAGCGTGGAGGGAAGGCTGCAGAGAAGCGTGGAGGGAAGGCTCCACGGAAGAGTCGAAAGTGATTGCCTGGTTTCTGTCTGGTCTGACTGTGCTCCCTGTGCTCCCTATAGTCGCAAGATACCAATTTTCTTGTCCTCAAACTTGATGTGTGTCCTGGGGGATGAAAGGCTTCACAGATTCTAGAAGTGTCTCCAGTGTTGCCTTCCTAATTTTTTTCAGAATAAACTAAATACATTTTTGGTTACCTTACATTCTTGCCTATGTCTTTTGATTAAAAAACGCCTTTTTCTTTGGGAGTAGGCAGGTACAGGTCCAAAAGACTATGGGGTTGATTTGAGAAAAGCAAATAGTCTGTGCACTTTGCAGAGGGCAGTTGCCCTCTGCAAGTGCAATTGCTCCAGAGCATCAGAAATTATTTAAAATCTTGACTTTGCAAAGAGTACCCAATCCTGTGCAAGTAAAATAAAAAAAACATTTTTGCTTGCACATGATTGGATGATGGAAGTCAGCAGAGCTGCTTCACATTTAATAAAGCTTGGGAGCAACTGCTCTTGCAGAGGGCAACTGCACTTTACAAAGTGCACAGTCTTTTTCCCTTTAGGAAATCAACCCCTATGTGTGTTTTTGACAAAAGGCTTAAATCATTTAGAATATCAAGTGAAACGTTCACTTGAGAAATTGCACAGCAAGTGCACTTGTTGGAAGTGCAGTCGCTGAAAATCTGAGGGGAAGAGCTTAAATTTGGGGAAGCTCTGCTGATTTATTCCGAAAATCATGTCAAATAAAAATTATTTGCTTTTTTTTGGGCTTCCTTGCATGTGCCCCTCGGATCCACAGCGAACGCACTTCAAAATGCTCTTTCTGTGGAATTCAATGTATAATTAGCACTTGTGAAAAATGATTTTGCCTTTGTTAAATACACCCCCCTATGTCTAATGAACAAGGGACAGCAACCTCATTAAGGTTCATTAAAACAACACAAAATATGAATGTTAATTGTGGTAACTTGAAAATACACACAAAAAATGTGGTTAGCATTTAACACACACTGTAAATTAGCTAAGTGTTGAAATAAAAACAAAAACAAAAAAAATTAGTCCAAAATCGATTTTAAAATTTATAAGTTATGGAGATCTGGCTTTTACAAAATATTATATTAGTCATGGCAGGAGGATAAATCATGAAGAAAGTAGTTTGTGAGAACTCTGTGTGAATATAAAGCAGAAAAACAACTTCATTCCTCTCGCATTATCAATCCTAAAAAAAGGCTGTATTAAAAGACGACAGAAGGGGAATGTGCTAGCTTCAAGACGAAGGCTAGTTTTACCAGACCGAGCGCTTCCGTCTTGTAATTGCTTCAGAGCATGCGTCAGTTTGAGTTCGTCGGACTAGCACACAGACGATCGGTTTGTCCGCTAGAAAGAAGAGTCCATCGGATAAATTTTAAACAAGTTTCAAATCTAAGTCCGTCCAACTTTTGAGCAAACAAAGTCCGCTGGAGCCCACACACGATCGAATTGTCCGACGAAACCCAGTCCGCCGGGCAAAGTCTGCCGTAAAGTCCGCTCGTGTGTACGCGGCATTATTCTTACTGTCCTTTTTTTAGTAGTTCCATGCATAGAATCTCCTGAGCCCTAAAATTGAGAGATGACCAGTAAACAGAGAAAAGTCCAGGCCCATAGCTACCATGCACAGCTGCAGCAGATTTTGCACTCTCCAGTTTTTCTGGATGTAGAAACCAAGGTACCCGTTTTTGCATTGTCATATATGTCTGCTGTGTTCTTGTCACTGGGTTTCTATATTCCAGGAATCCTTACAATCTCCTAAGTCTCCTGCTGCCAGTGTCATTCAAGTTCACAAGTGCATTACCTCACTCCTGGCAAACACCTTTAACCACTTGCTGCCCACCCACCATCATATGACAGCGGGACGGTACAGCTGTTATCCTGGGCCACCGTCAAATGATGTGTCGGCCCTCCAGGCCCCCCAGGGGGCGCGCGCGGTACACCGGGCACCCGCGATTGCCCGGTAACTGAACAGGACCGTGGATCTGTGTATGTAAACACATAGATCCACGTCCTGTCAGGTGGGAGGAGACCGATGGTGTGTTCCTTGTACAGAGGTCTCCTCCCCTTGTGAGTCCCCTCCCCCTACAATTACAATCACTCCCTAGAAACATAATTAACTGCTACAGCGCCCCCTCCTGGTTAACCCCTTCATTGCCAGTCACATTTATACAGTAATCAATGCATTTTTATAGCACGGATCGCTGAATAAATGTGAATGGTCCCAAAGCTGTGTCAAAAGTGTCTGATGTTTCTGCCGCAATATCGCAGTCATGATAAAAATCGCAGTAAAAAAATAAAAAATAAAAAAATGCTATAAATCTATCCCCTTATTTTGTAGACGCTATAACTTTTGCGCAAACCAATAAATATACGCTTATTGCAATAATTTTTACCAAGAATATGTAGAATATGTATCGGCCTAAACTGAGAAAAAAGTTTGTTTAAAAAAAAAAAAATTTGGATATTTATTATGTCAAAGAGTAAAAAATATTGTGTTTTTTTCAAACTTGTCACTCTTATTTTGTTTATAGCGCAAGAAATAAAAACTGCAGGGGTGATCAAATACCACCAAAAGAAAGCTCTATTAGTGGGGAAAAAATAATAAAAAAAATTTATTTGGGTACAGTGTTGCATGACTGCGCAATTGTTATTCAAAGTGAGACAGCGCTGAAAGCTGAAAATTGGCTTGGGCAGGAAGGGGGTGAAAATGCCCTGTATGGAAATGGTTAACAGTGTAACGGATTCCAGACCTTGCTTTATGGTACTGGAGACCTAAAATGGAATGTTTCAATGAAGGGTTTTCTCCAGTGAATGAAGTACACACATAATTGGTAATGGAACTTTTCTATAATTAGGGAATATTAAGTGGATTAATGTGACTTGTAAGTGACCCTAGTTTTGGCTGTAGAGTGCATCAGCAACAGGAAGAGACAGAAGCTGCATGGCTCCTCCTGTTGACGTGCTGGGTTTAATTTATGGGTGTACCAAAACAAATTAGGAGTACGGCATTACATGTTAGTTTAATATGAGGCAATGGAAGAGGAATAATTTGGACAAGAGCCTTCTATCCATGAAGTACCGTAAGTATGGTGCTTTCTCCAGAACACGTGGTAAGTAAAAAAAAAAAAATTACACAGCGGGACACCATGGTCTAATTGACATGTGTTGTAGAGTTACATTGATAAAACGTTTTCCCTAAACTATATCTAAACCCGGGCACAAAAATATAATATATTGCAGCTTACCAGGCCTTAGATGTGGTGTCCTGGATTCTGAACTCTACATTTTTGTATCACTCGACCCTACCTTCGAGATTGTAAGCTCTAATGAACAGGACCCTCTGTTTCCTCCTGTATTGAATTTTTTTGTAACTGTACCATTTGCCCTAATGTTGTAAATAGAGTTGAGCCAGCAGGTCAGGCCGAGAAAAGTTCAGCTTGAACATTGCCTGTTTGCCCGTTCAGCATACACACAAATTTGCGGGGCGTTTGGGGGGATGTTTTCCTGCCAAGCTCCCCACAATGCACTGCGTGCTGCACAGTGCATTGTAAGTCCTGATTGGGCAAAGCACAGCATGCCTGCTAGACCACCCCTGCAAGGAGCACCCCCACGTACCTTCATAGCCAAGCTCCTCAATTACAAGGACAGGGATGCGGTCCTGAAAATGGCCAGAGAAAAGGGCAATATCCAGCTGGGAAACAACAAAATTGCCATCTTCCCGGATTTCTCGGCAGAGATCCAACGCCGCAGACAAGGGTTCACGGAGGCAAAACGCAGGCTGAGAATACATCATATCAAATATGCCATGCTGTTCCCGGCCCGCCTCAGAGTGGAACAAGATGGCCGAGTCTTTTTCTTCGAGGACCCTGAAGAGGTGATAACCTGGATGGAAGCAGCCCCAGAGAGAGCTGACTGAAGCCGCTGTAAGTACATTTACTGATAGACTTTTTAATGAACACTACAGTGTGCAACATATACTGCCTGTTACCTGACTGTTTAGGGTCTATACGCCATATTTTGAGCGTTGAATTGGGCATGCACAGATCCAAATCTCCCATTCATACTGGCCCACTGTGTTGTAGAGCATGCCTGACGATGGAGTGGATAAGAAGCTGAGACACAATTAATCTGCTACGAGAGTCAAGTTAGAACTTTAATGTTAAACGTTTGGGGTCTTATTTTTCCTCTTTTATTTGAAAAAGAAAGAGTGGGGGGGGAAAGGAAAGGGGAAAAAAATATTTTTTGTTTTTTCTTCTTTGTTTTCTCCTGAGATCCTCAGTGGCCCAGTATGCTTTCTTGGAGGACGGAGCCTCGGGATTGGCAAGGTCCTACTCCTTAAATGCAAAGTGCAGCGAGATTTACCCCCACCTAACACCAGAGAACACTGTTGTGAAGATGGGTGCTACTGCAAAGCACAAACATGTGCCTCTGATTTAATGTGGAGCTTGCTCCAACACTGCTCTGCAATGCAGTGGCTCCAAATATTCACTCTTTATTGGACTTGCCATGTAATGTTTTTTTTTCTCTTGTTAGGGGTTTTTAAATGGTTCGGGGACGATGCCCGCAACATTTGGAAGGGTTGCAGGGCGGGGTGGCGGGTGGTGGGAGGGGTAGTTTATTTGTTGAATAAATTTGTATATGGTGTATTTCCTTGTCAAAAGAAGTTTATTGAGTATACAATGTTTTAAAGATACATAAGTAAGTTTACAAGGATCTATAAAGTAAGCTCATTGTTTTACAGTAGGGTTTATATAGGTAAATATCATGGAATTTCAAATATTAAACATCGGGTTCACGTAAACCTAAATTAAAGATATATATCATTTCCTTAGTTACTTTTGTAGGTATTTAAATTATTTATACCTACTATACATATTGTTTACAAGTAGAGTGTATATAGGTCAAATAAATTCTGATAATGAGCTTTAATCGTAAGGTGGAGAAAAGGAAAGAGAAAGAAGAAAAAGGGTTGAAAGGTAGAAGTATGGTCCACAAGGTTGTCCCGCTCGTCAGTTTATTATTCTTTTTAGTTCTCTTTGAAGCCTTAGAATGGGTGTCTCTGTAAGTCAGGGCCGGTCCTAGACGGGGTGCACGGGGTGCAGTGCACCCAGGCGCCAGAGAGGTGGGGGTGCTGAAGCGCCGGAGTGCTCCCTTCCCTCCTCCTCCTCCTCTTGATTGCGTCTGGCGGCGGCGCTCTCCGCCGGTGTTAAAAGAAGAAAGGCGCCGCCACCGCTGTGTGTGCTGCTCAAGCCCCTCCCTCCTGAGCGGCTGGTCTCTGCGTGGAGAGAGACCAGCTGCACAGTGATGTCGCGCGGGAGGGGGGGGGGAGCGGAGGAGAGGAGCGGTATGTGCCTGACACATTCTGCTCTGTGTCTCCCACTCCTGCCTACTTTAAACTCCTCTGCTCTTCACCCGGGCGGCGCGGCTGGCTGCACACTGTTCTCTTCTCTTCAGCTGCCGCCCGGGTGTATATATGTACCCTTATGGAAGGGGGTGGGGCTGTACTAATGGAGGGGGGCTTTACTAATGGAGGGGGGCTGTACTAATGGAGGGGACGCTGTACTAATGGAAGGGACGCTGTAGTAATGGAGGGGGGGCTGTAGTAATGGAGGGGGGGCTGTACTAATGGAGGGGGGCTGTACTAATGGAGGGGGGGCTGTACTAATGGAGGGGGCGCTGTACTAATGGAGGGGGGCTGTTCTAATGGAGGGGGCTGTACTAATGGAGGGGGGCTGTACTAATGGAGGGGGGGCTGTACTAATGGAGGGGGGCTGTTCTAATGGAGGGGGCTGTACTAATGGAGGGGGGCTGTACTAATGGAGGGGGGGCTGTACTAATGGAGGGGGGCTGTTCTAATGGAGGGGGCTGTACTAATGGAGGGGGGGGCTGTACTAATGGAGGGGGGGCTGTTCTAATGGAGGGGGGGCTGTACTAATGGAGGGGGAGCTGTACTAATGGAGGGGGCTGTACTAATAATGGGGGGGTCTGTACTAATGGAGAGGGGGTCTGTACTAATGGAGAGGGGGCTGTACTAATGGAGGGGGGGCTGTACTAATGGAGGGGGGGCTGTACTAATGGAGGGGGCGCTGTACTAATGGAGGGGGCTGTACTAATGGAGGGGGGGCTGTACTAATGGAGGGGGGGCTGTTCTAATGGAGGGGGGCTGTACTAATGGAGGGGGCGCTGTACTAATGGAGGGGGCTGAACTAATAATGGGGGGGTCTGTACTAATGGAGAGGGAGTCTGTACTAATGGGGTCTGTACTTATGGAGATGGGGTCTGTACTAATGGAGAGGGGGTCTGTACTAATGGTGGGGTCTGTACTAATATGGGGGTCTCTACTAATGGAGGGGGGTCTGTCCTGGGGGGTCTGTACTAATGGAGAGGGGGTCTGTACTAATGGAGGGGGGTCTGTACTAATGGAGAGGGGTTCTGTACTAATGGAGAGGGGGTCTGTCCTGGGGGTCTGTACTAATGGAGAGGGGGTCTGTACTAATGGGGTCTGTACTAATGGAGGGGGGGTCTGTACTAATGGAGAGGGTATGTACTAATGGGGTCTGTACTAATGGAGGGGGGGGTCTGTACTAATGGGGTCTGTACTAATGGAGGTGGGGTCTGTACTAATGGAGGGGGGTCTGTACTAATGGAGGGGGTATCTGTACTAATGGTGGGGTCTGTACTAATATGGGGGTCTCTACTAATGGAGGGGGGTCTGTACTAATGGGGGGGGTCTGTACTAATGGAGGGGGGGTCTGTCCTGGGGGTCTGTACTAATGGAGGGGGGGTCTGTCCTGGGGGGTCTGTACTAATGGAAAAGAAAAAAGGAGCAGAGAAGAGGATTGTGGGACATATAGTCCCGAGAACTGGCAGCCCCATTGTAACATGGAAACTGCAGCCCACACAGCATGCTCAGCTGAATGGGAAAGAGAGAGAGAGTGACAGGAGCCTGGGAAAGTTTTCAGGGAAGTACACCCAGGACTCCAGAGGGAGAGGACAGTGCTGAGAGAACACCATCAGAGAGAGAACCCCGCTGACCTGCGCCACCAGAGGGAAAGCCACACAGCCGAGCGCCATCGCTGGCATTGAAAGGAATGGAGTCATTGCAGGAATACAGCGGAGTCACCATGGGCAATTCAGAGTGAGCTGACTCCTGATCAGAGGAACCGTTGCTGTATCGCTGGGTCAGGTGAGAGGGCCGATCGGCCAATATGTACTATGTCTGCAGTCTCTGACCATCTCCTGTATTATGTCTGCAATCTCTGATCATCTCCTGTACTATGTCTGCAGTCTCTGATCATCTCCTGTATTATGTCTGCAGTCTCTGATCATCTCCTGTAGTATGTCTGCAGTCTCTGATCATCTCCTGTATTATGTCTGCAATCTCTGATCATCTCCTGTACTATGTCTGCAGTCTCTGATCATCTCCTGTATTATGTCTGCAGTCTCTGATCATCTCCTGTATTATGCCTGCAGTCTCTGATCATCTCCTGTACTATGTCTGCAGTCTCTGATCATCTCCTGTACTATGTCTGCAGTCTCTGATCATCTCCTGTATTATGTCTGCAGTCTCTGATCATCTCCTGTACTATGTCTGCAGTCTCTGATCATCTCCTGTACTATGTCTGCAGTCTCTGATCATCTCTTGTATTATGTCTGCAGTCTCTGATCATCTCCTGTACTATGTCTGCAGTCTCTTATCATCTCTTGTATTATGTCTGCAGTCTCTTATCATCTCTTGTATTATGTCTGCAGTCTCTGATCATCTCCTGTATTATGTCTGCAGTCTCTTATCATCTCTTGTATTATGTCTGCAGTCTCTGATCATCTCCTGTATTATGTCTGCAGTCTCTTATCATCTCTTGTATTATGTCTGCAGTCTCTGACCATCTCCTGTATTATGTCTGCAGTCTCTTATCATCTCTTGTATTATGTCTGCAGTCTCTGATCATCTCCTGTATTATGTCTGCAGTCTCTGATCATCTCCTGTAGTATGTCTGCAGTCTTTTATCATCTCCTGTACAATATCTGCAGTCTCTGATCATCTCCTGTATTATGTCTGCAGTCTCTTATCATCTCTTGTATTATGTCTGCAGTCTCTGACCATCTCCTGTACTATGTCTGCAGTCTCTGATCATCTCCTGTACTATGTCTGCAGTCTCTGATCATCTCCTGTACTATGTCTGCAGTCTCTGATCATCTCCTGTACTATGTCTGCAGTCTCTGATCATCTCTTGTACAATATCTGCAGTCTCTGATCATCTCCTGTGCCATGTCTGCAGTCTCTGATCATCTCCTGTGCTATGTCTGCAGTCTCTGATCATCTCCTGTACTATGTCTGCAGTCTCTGATCATCTCCTGTACTATGTCTGCAGTCTCTGATCATCTCCTGTATTATGTCTGCAGTCTCTTATCATCTCTTGTAGTATGTCTGCAGTCTCTGATCATCTCCTGTGCCATGTCTGCAGTCTCTGATCATCTCCTGTACTATGTCTGCAGTCTCTGATCATCTCCTGTACTATGTCTGCAGTCTCTGATCATCTCCTGTACTATGTCTGCAGTCTCTGATCATCTCCTGTACAATATCTGCAGTCTCTGATCATCTCCTGTGCCATGTCTGCAGTCTCTGATCATCTCCTGTGCTATGTCTGCAGTCTCTGATCATCTCCTGTACTATGTCTGCAGTCTCTGATCATCTCCTGTACTATGTCTGCAGTCTCTGATCATCTCCTGTACTATGTCTGCAGTCTCTGATCATCTCCTGTACTATGTCTGCAGTCTCTGATCATCTCCTGTATTATGTCTGCAGTCTCTGATCATCTCCTGTATCATGTCTGCAGTCTCTGATCATCTCCTGTACTATGTCTGCAGTCTCTGATCATCTCCTGTACTATGTCTGCAGTCTCTTATCATCTCTTGTATTGTGTCTGCAGTCTCTGATCATCTCCTGTATTATGTCTGCAGTCTCTGATCATCTCCTGTACTATGTCTGCAGTCTCTGATCATCTCCTGTATCATGTCTGCAGTCTCTGATCATCTCCTGTATTATGTCTGCAGTCTCTGATCATCTCCTGTATTATGTCTGCAGTCTCTGACCATCTCCTGTACTATGTCTGCAGTCTCTGATCATCTCCTGTACTATGTCTGCAGTCTCTGATCATCTCCTGTACTATGTCTGCAGTCTCTGATCATCTCCTGTATTATGTCTGTAGTATCTTATCATCTCTTGTACTATGTCTGCAGTCTCTGATCATCTCCTGTACTATGTCTGCAGTCTCTGATCATCTCCTGTACTATGTCTGCAGTCTCTGACCATCTCCTGTACTATGTCCGCAGTCTCTGATCATCTCCTGTACTATGTCCGCAGTCTCTGATCATCTCCTGTACTATGTCTGCAGTCTCTGATCATCTCCTGTACTATGTCTGCAGTCTCTGATCATCTCCTGTACAATATCTGCAGTCTCTGATCATCTCCTGTGCCATGTCTGCAGTCTCTGATCATCTCCTGTGCTATGTCTGCAGTCTCTGATCATCTCCTGTACTATGTCTGCAGTCTCTGATCATCTCCTGTACTATGTCTACAGTCTCTGATCATCTCCTGTACTATGTCTGCAGTCTCTGATCATCTCCTGTACTATGTCTGCAGTCTCTGACCATCTCCTGTACTGTGTCTGCAGTCTCTGACCATCTCCTGTACTATGTCCGCAGTCTCTGATCATCTCCTGTATTATGTCTGCAGTCTCTGATCATCTCCTGTATTATGTCTGCAGTCTCTGATCATCTCCTGTATTATGTCTGCAGTCTCTGATCATCTCCTGTATTATGTCTGCAGTCTCTTATCATCTCTTGTACTATGTCTGCAGTCTCTGATCATCTCCTGTACAATATCTGCAGTCTCTGATTATCTCCTGTATTATGTCTGCAGTCTCTGATCATCTCCTGTACAATATCTGCAGTCTCTGATCATCTACTGTACAATATCTGCAGTCTCTGATCATCTCCTGTATCATGTCTGCAGTCTCTGATCATCTCCTGTACAATATCTGCAGTCTCTGATCATCTCCTGAATTATGTCTGCAGTCTCTGATCATGTCCTGTACTATGTCTGCAGTCTCTGATCATCTCCTGTATTATGTCTGCAGTCTCTGATCATCTCCTGTATTATGTCTGCAGTCTCTTATCATCTCTTGTACTATGTCTGCAGTCTCTGATCATCTCCTGTACAATATCTGCAGTCTCTGATCATCTCCTGAATTATGTCTGCAGTCTCTGATCATCTCCTGTACAATATCTGCAGTCTCTGATCATCTACTGTACAATATCTGCAGTCTCTGATCATCTCCTGTATCATGTCTGCAGTCTCTGATCATCTCCTGTACAATATCTGCAGTCTCTGATCATCTACTGAATTATGTCTGCAGTCTCTGATCATGTCCTGTACTATGTCTGCAGTCTCTGATCATCTCCTGTATTATGTCTGCAGTCTCTGATCATCTCCTGTACAATATCTGCAGTCTCTGATCATCTCCTGTATCATGTCTGCAGTCTCTGATCATCTCCTGTACAATATCTGCAGTCTCTGATCATCTCCTGAATTATGTCTGCAGTCTCTGATCATCTCCTGTACTATGTCTGCAGTCTCTGATCATCTCCTGTATTATGTCTGCAGTCTCTGATCATCTCCTGTATTATGTCTGCAGTCTCTGATCATCTCCTGTACTATGTCTGCAGTCTCTGATCATCTCCTGTATTATGTCTGCAGTCTCTGATCATCTCCTGTATTATGTCTGCAGTCTCTGATCATCTCCTGTACTATGTCTGCAGTCTCTGATCATCTCCTGTATTATGTCTGCAGTCTCTGATCATCTCCTGTACTATGTCTGCAGTCTCTGATCATCTCCTGTACTATGTCTGCAGTCTCTGATCATCTCCTGTACTATGTCTGGGGGCTCTTTCTAACAGACTCTCTAACAGAAGCCCTCTCTGTGTGCATCAGAGAGACTCCCCTCCAGGTCTCATTAGTGTACCCTCTTCCTGTATTTTTTTTTATTGTTAAAAGATCATGGGAGGATCCCAGGGTAACAAAGAGTTCTTAGGAGAGCATCTCTGTGTTTGAGTCATTGCCATAGAAACATTTGTAAAGGGGAGGAGTTGGTAAGATGACCACGCCCATGTGGGGGCGCCAGAAACATTTTTGCACCCAGGCGCCGGTGACCCTAGGATCGGCCCTGCTGTAAGTCATTTAATCTGTTACCATGGCAACAGGACAGAGTCATTGAAGTTTGACAGGAACTGTTGTTTTATCCAAGGATGCCAAAGTTTTTCAAATTTTGGAATTTGATTTTGATCGATGGCTACCATCTTAGCATGGGACATTGTATTATTCATTCTGTGAATTGTTTCTGCTAGTACCAATGTAGGAGATTTCCATGCCTTGGCCACTGTTTGTTTTGCAGCCGTTATTAGTTGGATCATAAGTTTGAATTGAGAGAGTGTTAACCATTCCGGTTTTAGATTAAGTAAAGTTAAATATGGATCTGGTTGTATTATTTTTTTAAATATTTTAGATGCAATCATGAAGACTTCCTTCCAGAAGATTTGGATTACTGGGCACGTCCACCATATGTGTAAATATGTGCCTATTTCTGGGCATCCTCGAAAACAAAGAGCTGAGGTATTAGGTGAATATTTTGCCACTCTAGCGGGTACAAGGTACCAGCGAGTTAGGACTTTATAATTTGTCTCCAGTGCTAAGATGTTGGGTGAAGATGACTTAGATGTGAGCCATATGTTAGACCAGTCCGTGTCTTCTAAAGTTCGTCCCAGGTCCTCCTCCCACCTCTGAACGTAAGAGGGTCTATTAAGATTTGCTACTCCATATAATTGATTATAAAGTGATGAAATTGTACCTTTAGCAAATTGATCTTTTGTACAGATTGATTCAAAAATGGATAATTGGGATAATGGTGTATCCTCCTTTAGGAATGGTGTATAGAAATTTTTGATTTGGAGATATCTAAATATCTCAGAGTTTGGTAGATCATATTTTTCTCTAAGCGATGGGAATGAAAGGAATGATTTAGATGCTATGAAGTCATTTAGTGTCTGAATGCCTGATGTTGTCCAAGCTTTAAAAGAATTTGGGTAGATCCATGCTGGATAAAAGGCCAGATTTCTGATAAAAGAAAGGAGAGGATTGTGTGGAGATTGTAACTGATATTTGGTTTTTAGTTTATCCCAGAGAGATAAGAAGTGTTTAGTTATGGGATTATGAATTTTAAAGCGGTCTTTAGGATCAAGCCATAATAAATTTGATATTAATAGAGGGTCATTTTCTGAAGCCTCTATAAATACCCATAATGGGATTTCCTGTTTTGCATGGTATTTGGTCAGACTGGCCAAATGTGCTGCTCTGTAATAGTTAGTAAAATTAGGGTATCCCAGGCCTCCTTTATTTTTGGGAAGATGTAGTGTGTGTATAGGTATACGTAGTTTAGAAGAGCCCCATATAAACGAAGTTGCTCTTTTTTGTACTAGTCTCAAAAAATAGGAAGGAATTGGAATAGGGAGGACTCTGAATAGATAAAGCAATTTGGGTAGAATAGTCATTTTGATTGCATTAATCTTCCCTATCCAGGATAAAGGAAGTTGCGACCATTGTTTTATTAGATTTGTGATCTGTCTTAATACAGGAGGATAATTGGTTGAGAATAAGTCAGAATGAGATGCTGTTAAATGAATTCCAAGATATGGGATTGATTTTTCTGCCCATGTGAATGGGAGTGCAGCCCTAGCCGGGATCAATTCCATGTTAGTGAGTGAAATATTAAGCACTAGGCATTTCTTAGGATTAATCATAAGGCCGGATAGGGCTGCAAATCCATCAAGAGCTGGTATTAAGTTAGGACCAGAGACCTGTGGTGATGATAGAAAAAGTAATATATCGTCTGCAAATATACATAGTTTGTGTGTAATACCTCCTACTTCAATGCCAGTTATAGTTTGGTTTGTTCTGATGTATTGGGCCATGGGTTCGAGTATAAGGGCAAATAATAAGGGAGATAATGGGCAACCCTGTCGGGTACCTCTTTCGATATTAAAGGCTTCAGATTTGTATCCAGCATATTTTATATAGGCTTTGGGTTTATTATATAATGCTTTGATCCATGTTAAAAAGTGGGGTCCAAAACCCCATTTTTGTAATGAATATTGCATATATTGCCAGGATACTGTGTCAAATGCCCTCTTAATATCGAGAGATAGAAAACATAAAGGGATTTTCCGTTTTTTAGCAATATGTGCCAATAACACTGCCCTGCGTACATTATCGCCTGCCTGTCTATTTGGCATGAAGCCTACTTGATCTCTATGTATTAATTTTCCTATAATGCTATTGAGGCGTTTTGCTATTATTTTTGCTAATAATTTAATATCGAGGTTTAACAGAGAGATAGGCCGATAATTCACACAGGAAGTATCATCAAAAAGGGGTTTTGGGATCATACAAACAATTGCCATTAGTGTTTCTTGCCGAAAAGAATGTCCATCTAGAAGTTTGTTAAAAGTTTCAGTGAGAATGGGAGAGAGTATTTCTGAGAATGTTTTATAGTATAAAGCCGAGTAGCCGTCTGGGCCTGGTCTTTTGTTAAGTTTTAGGGCTTTTATGGCGTTAGCAACTTCATCTATAGTTATAGGCTCATCCAAACTGCTTTTTTGATTCTGAGATAACTCAGGTAAGGTTATTTTTGAGAAGAAGGATTCAGCCTCTGTAGGATTAAATTCATTGTTTGTCTTGTATAAAGTTGCGAGATGTGAGTGAAATTTATGGACTATTTTAACTGGATTACAAGTGTAAACATTTTTTTATAATTTCAAACGTATTGGTTTGAAAGATTTGTTAGTTGAATTTAATGCCCGAGCCAAATATGTACCTGGTTTGTTTGTATTCATGTAGAAATTGTGTTTGGAGCGTTTGAAGGATTTATCAACGGACTCAGTGAGAAATAGATCGTATTCCAATCTAGATTTTTCCAGATGAGATTTTGTACTCTGAGATGGATTATCTTGAAATGATATGTAGGCTGCATTAAAATTGAGTTCTAGTTTTTTTGCTAGATTTTTGCGTTCCCGTTTAAATAGTGCCATTTGTCTTTGTATTGTACCACGCAAGACAGGCTTATGAGCTTCCCACAGTGTTATTGGGGAGATGTCTGTTGTATTATTAATTGATATGTATTCCTTTAAAGCTTGTTCAATGGCCATCTGATGTAGTGAGTGTTTGAGCATTATGTCCGGTAAGTACCACGTTGGGTCATGCGCTTTTGGTATGGTATAGTAGTGTATACTGCATTATGGTCAGACCACGGAATCGGAATTATATCTGATGCAATAATTTCTGGTATCATTCCTATTGTTAGAAAAATATGATCTATTCTGGTGAAGGTTTGATGAGGGTGTGAGAAATAAGTGAATTTCTTTTTCATTGGGTTACTTTCTCTCCACGAATCTACCAGATTGTATTTGGAAAGAAGTTGAGAAAAAGGTAATCTAGAGGTTATTTTGGATGGTGTAAAAGGTGATTTATCTAGAAATGGGAGGAGGACCTGGTTCGAATCCCCACACATTATCACTGTTCCTATTTTGTGTGTGTTAATCACTTGTAATATATGTGAGAGGAATGGTGTAGGTTGTTTGTTAGGAGCGTAGTAGGAAATCACCGTGATTGCTGTATCCATTATATAACCCATGAGTATCAGGTATCTACCTTCTGGGTCTTTAATTTCTGATGATAAGGTGAATGGTGTGGATTGGTGAAATGCAATTAGAGTTCCCCTTTGCTTGGTACAGGCAGAAGCCGTGTAAATTTGTTGATAAAAAGGAGAAATATATTTTGGAGTAGAATCTTTGGTGAAGTGTGTTTCTTGGAGGCATACTATGTGAGCCTTCTTGTTATGGAAAGTACGGAAGGCTTTGGTCCTTTTTTGAGGGACATTTATTCCCTGAACATTCAGGGAAAGTATATTCAGTGGTGCCATGGCAATAGATCAAATAGTTTTGACTTACTTTTTGTTATGCAGAGCTGACTGCGCAGATCAACCTGTGTGGACTGAAGAGATGAATAGAAAGAAAAGAAACCAGTGAATTCTGGAGTAAAGAGTAAACAAAAAACATATGAGATTAGATGATACATTGTATAAATTATTTTTTGCAAGTAATCACAATTTACCCGTGAAAGAGAATAAATATCTCTCTCAGGGGAATAAGTGCCTTCGTCACACTCCCACATAATATGGTTGGGAGAATGAGGAGGGCTAATGGGGGTACACGGATCTTCCGCTTACAGGAGAGAAGTGCTATGTCAAAAGACATCAAAATGATGTTTCATTAATTGGAGTGCAGAATATAGTTTTTGTTGAAATTATTTATTCCAGGGTGGTTGTATATGGTTAGTCTTGCCCTAGGCTAAATAATTCAGTTAGAAAGGTACTGTTAATAACTTTGGTATTGATGAAGATAGTTTGAATTATTTTGGGATTTTAACCCTTTTAGAATAAACAATTACATATTTTATTCATATGTAACTGTTTAGATATGTTAACTCATAAAATTGAGGTTGTATTGCTTCAGATTAGAATAAACAAAAACATAGTTCTAGGAACTTGTTAGGTAATAATATATTTGTTTTAAGAAAAGAAAGAAAAAGCTTCCATTACTTCTGGATTATTGAACATATTTGTCCTAAAAAGTAATAAATCTATTGTTATTACCTGATATATATAACTGAACAAGAATTTCCTTATTTCACTTATATATTCTAAGGCTATATGAATCAGAAGTAATAAGAAATATAACTGGAATGTAACATGATCCCACACAGTGTGTGACTATCAGAATGCAGTTACATTCAGTTATAAATATAGGTTTTTTATAGAGAACCATCTCTTATGCCGCGTACACACGAGCGGACTTTACGGCGGACTTTGCCCGGCGGACTGGATTTCGTCGGACAATTCGATGTGTGTGGGCTCCAGCGGACTTTGTTTTCTCAAAAGTTGGACGGAATTAGATTTGAAACTTGTTTAAAATTTATCCGACGGACTCTTCTTTCTAGCGGACAAAACGATCGTCTGTGTGCTAGTCCGACGAACTCAAACTGACGCATGCTCTGAAGCAATTACAAGACGGAAGCGCTCGGTCTGGTAAAACTAGCCTTCGTCTTGAAGCTAGCACATTCCTCTTCTGTGGTCTTTTATTACAGCCTTTTTTTAGGATTGATAATGCGAGAGGAATGAAGTTGTTTTTCTGCTTTATATTCACACAGAGTTCTCACAAACTTCTTTCTTCGTGATTTATCCTCCTGCCATGACTAATATAATATTTTGTAACAGCCAGATCTCCATAACTTTTAAATTTTAAAATAGATTTTTTTTTTTTTTTTTTTATTTCAACACTATAGCTATTTTACAATGTGTGTTAAATGCTAACCACATTTTTGGTGTGTATTTTCAAGTTACCACAATTAACATTCATATTTTGTGTTGTTTTAAAGAACCTTAATGAGGTTGTTGTCCCTTGTTCATTAGACATAGGGGGGTGTATTTAACAAAGGCAAAATCATTTTTCACTCCAATTGCTAATTATACATATAATTCCACATAAAGAGCATTTTGAAGTGTGTTCGCTGTGGATCCGAGGGGCACATGCAAGGAAGCCCAAACCAAAACAATTAATTTTTATTTGACATGATTTTCGGAAAAAATCAGCAGAGCTTCCCCCGAGCTTGTTTTTGACAAAAGGCTTAAATCATTTAAGAATATCAAGTGAAACGTTCACTTGAGAAATTGCACACCAAGTGCACTTGTTGGAAGTGCAGTCGCAGAAAAACTGAGGGGAAGAGCTTAAATTCGGGGAAGCTCTGCTGATTTATTCCTAAAATCATGTAAAATCAAAATAAATTCTTTTTATTTGACAAAAACACACATAGGGGTTGATTTCCTAAAGGGAAAAAGCCTGTGCATTTTGGAAATTGCATTTGCTCTCTGCAAGAGCAGTTGCTCCCAAGCTTTATTAAATGTGAAGCAGCTCTGCTGACTTCCATCATCCAATCATGTGCAAGCAAAAATGTTTTTTTTTTTCTTTTACTTGCACAGGATTGGGTACTCTTTGCAAAGTCAAGCTTTTAACTAATTTCTGATGCTCTGGAGCAATTGCACTTGCAGAGGGCAACTGCCCTCTGCAAAGTGCACAGACTATTTGCTTTTCTCAAATCAAGCCCATAGTCTTTTCGACCTGTACCTGCCTACTCCCAAACAAAATGGCGTTTTTTAATCAAAAGACATAGGCAAGAATGTAAGGTAAACCAAAAAGTATTTTTTTGATAAACCAAAAAATTAGGAAGGCAACACTGGACACACTTTTAGAATCTGGGAAGTCTTTCGTCCCCCAGGACACACATCAAGTTTGAGGACAAGAAAATAGGTATCTTGCGACTATAGGGAGCACAGGGAGCACAGTCAGAACAGACAGAAACCAGGCAATCACTTTCGACTCTTCCGTGTAGCCTTCCCTCCACGCTTCTCTGCAGCCTTCCCTCCACGCTTCTCTGCAGCCTTCCTCGGAGGTTGTGCCTCTGGTGGTGTACTTGGGGCAGGAGGAGGAGGAGGAGAAGTAGGAGTGGCTTCATCTGCTAGATATGTGGTAGCAGTAAGCTCCCCTCTCAAGCCCTTCTGGTAAGCCTGGAAAAATAGACCCTCACAGAGGAGGCGTTGGCCCTTTTCCAACTCCTGTAATCTGCAGGCTATATAGGTGCCATACGCCTCCTCTGCATTGGGAGGTTTGCTCAGGATCCGGCTTGCTTCCCGTATGAGGTCTAGGGATTCCTGCTCTGTTGGTGGCATTCTCCTGGGCCTTTTGTGGAGAATGCGGAGGGGAGGCACCTGGCACTCCGTGTGGCTTCTACTTGGCCCAGCCACAGCCTCCTCCTCTCTCCCACTGGGCAAGGCCTCCTCCTCTCTCCCACTGGGCAAGGCCTCCTCCTGGCTGAGGTCATCCTGTGTAAAAAAAAGGGACATAGTTGTAATTTTCTGTTATGCAATCACACACAATTTTCAGCTCATAACTTTCAAAGATAATTACACAAAATAGTAAAGGCTATCTATTTGACCACACCATTATTTCAGATGATCAACAAGATCTGAAGTTACGTATATATTTGGCCACTACTGTCTAGTGATATGTCTACATATTACTCTTTGTGCAGAAGTGATTTTTGATGAAGCACTTTCAAAATTAACACCTTAACATCATTAATAACATTTACACAATCCCAAAATCTTCAAAAAAAGTATACCTGGCTGAAGCTGGGCGCATCCACTTCATCTATGGTGAAAAGGCCCAGTTCATCCTGGGACTCCTCAGCTGGGGTGGAGGTGGATGGAAGGCTGGAGGGAAGGCTGGAGGGAAGGGTGGGGGGAAGGGTGGAAAGGGATTGCCTGGCTTCGGTCTGCTCATCCAGGAATCGCAGTTTGTGGTAATACCACAACTTGGGTACATAAACTTGGTCAGCTGCTGCCCCGGATCTCAGCGACTCCTGGATTTTTCTGTGTTCCCGCTTATACATATTACGCAAGATACCTATTTTCCTGTCCACAAACTTGAGGTCTGCCTGGGGGAGTCGAGTCTTCACAAACTCTAAAAGTGTGCCCAGTGTTGCCTTCCTAACATCACGATTATAATATTGGGGGTGTTTGACCTCCCAGAGGTTTTTCTTCTGCTCATATAGATCAATGAAATGGGTCAAAAACTCTTCCTCTTTAAAGGGATTCATTATTTCTGCAAGACAAGACACAAGATCAAAACTTAAATGTCAGTCCCAAATCTCAGGATTATTTTGTGTTGTAATCTAGGGGACACACACGGGGACACACACAAACACACACACACACACTTTAATCTTACCTTCGTTTGTGCCGCTCGCTACTTCCGCACGGACATACGTAGGCCATCGTACTAGCTTTATATACACTGCGCATGTGTCATGCTCCGCCTGCGTCGCCCGCCCCTGACGTTCGTAAGTACGATTTGGCCCCGCCCCTTCACTCTTCGTTGCGCAGTGGGAGTAGATAGCAAAAGATGGCGGAGCGATTAAGTGGAAGTAGCGCGGAGGAAAGCCCGGAGCCCCAAACATCCACATCCCGGAGGAGATATAAGGCCACCAACATGGCTTTTGGAGAGATGGTGGAGATGGTGTCCATATTAAGAAGGGAGGACTACGATGGCAAAAAAGGACCGTACACACGACCCAATCTGAGAAAGGACAAAATAATGTCCTCAATTGTCACCGCTCTGGAAGAGAAATTTGGTACAAAACGTTCGAAAGAACAATTGCGGAAGCGGTGGTCTGACATCAAAAGTCGTGAGCCAGAACAATATTGGCGAATAAAAAAGCTGCTGAAAAAAAGTAAGTACTTGTGTTTTACTATTGAGATACAGAACTTGCATGCTGATCCTTATTTTTGGCGGTTTTTCTGCATCGTTCGTAAATACCGTTCTTTGGAATAGATCGGATACTTTATAAAGTGACGTTATTTTTTCGCCAAATACGATGGGACAGGGTTGGACATACATTTATGGCTTGATAATTTGTCGAATTCCCACAATGAGTTGATGTGGTGTAGATGTGTTTGAAAATATAATGCTTCATCAAAAATGATTCAGTGTAATGTAGGGACAGGACACAGCAGCTGTTTCCACATCTGGACTCACGAGCACTATAGTTAGTGGGAATGATTTAGCAGTCCCACTATTGTTCTTCGATTTTATTTTTTTTTAAATTTACTGTATTTATTGGCGTATAACACTCACTTTTTCACCATGAAAATCGGGGGCAAATAGCGTGTGCGTGTTATACGCCAATACTTCAATTTTAGCTGCCTTGGAGGGGACAGGGAGGGGGGCGGGATGAGCGCCATCAGATTACATACAGTGATAATCTCCTGTTTACTTGGCGGCCTCTGTAATAGGAAGTCCCGTCTCCTGGGCCGCCATTGGACCACTGTTCTGTCTATCATAGGAGATTCTTACTGTATGTAATCTGGTGAGGCTGCTGCATTGATGGCAATGGTAAGGGTGCTGCATTGATGGCAATGGTGAGGCTGCAGATGGGCATTGATCAGGCTGCATTGATGGCAATGGTGAGGCTGCAGATGGGCGCTGACCCTTATTTTGCTTCAAAGTTCCTTATTTAAAATGTATATTTTTTTTCCTGAAACTTCACTCTTAAAAAGAATGTGCGTGTTATACGCCTGTGCGTGTTATACGCCGATAAATACGGTACTTTGAATTTTATTCCGTACGTTTTTTGGCTCTGCGTAACTTCTGCATACTTTCAGCTATTAAAACCATTCAACTATTAAAATGTTCGTCTCTTTTAGCTGATGTGTGGTCATTTTCAAATTTTTTACTACCATTTATACTTTATTAAATAATAATTTTTTATTCACTTTTTTCAACATTGAATTCAATGGGAGCATGCTTGAAATCCTCAAATTCTTCTTCCGCTCCCAAAAGTTTCAGCTCCTTCATACTTTCACCTAGAGACACCAAACAAACTTTACAATGTTCACTAAATATTCATCTATCTGGCTATATCCTTTCAGTTTGATATTTTTTTAATTTTTGGAGAAAAAGCTTTTTGTTTAGAGGTCATTTCGTGAAATTTTAGACATTAATCAGAGTGTACTGTGTTTGTTTTGTTGCCATGGTTACCCAAGCTTCTGTTATACACAGGGGGGGAGGTGGCTGGAGCATCTCAGCTCTGATTACAGAGCCCGGGGGGAGGGGACAGACACACCATGTACTGATTTATAATAGAGGAATATGATGGGGCAGTTTTGATGGCGGTCATTTTAGCCATTTAGCTATTCAGCATTCCCACGCATTTTGCTAAGGAAATGCATTTTCTAGTGTACTATGTGACCATAACTAAATTTTTGAGGGGTAATACACATAGGAGATCATTGAGGTGTCAGCATCTGTGAAAATTGCCAAAAAATATGCATTCTTTATAATTGTTGTTCATAGGTAATGTTCATCCTGTCTTCAACATTTATTATGATGCAAAATTGGCAAAAAATATTAACCAACGTTTTACTTTATTTATTAAAACCTAAAAGATCAGTGTGTTTTAACTATACCTTTTTTTCAAATCTCATAGGGGAGAAAAGACTCAGACAACAGTCCAAGGATCTCAGGACCCCCCCAAGTAACCAGCCTGAGGCCGAACCTACCCCAAGCCCCAGCCCAAGACCACGCCCACCCGACGACCTTGAGGAAGGAGAGGTGGAGGAAGTGTGCGAGGTTTCAAGCCCACCAAGTGAGTGACTGACACCCCAGCTTGAGTTTTACTGTATTTTGGCGTGCATATTGTAAACCTTGTTTTTATTCACTCGTTTTAGGTGAGTTTCTGGTTGTGGAAGGCCAAGCGGCAGAGCACTTCACCACAGACAGTTCGCAAAGATTAATTGGCCAGATTATGCTGTGGAATGGCCACATAGATCAAATGCGTGAACAAATTCACAGCATGAAACTTCGCCTGGACTCCATGCAACAGGAAATGAAGAACATGATTGATGTTTTGGGCCGAATATAATCACGTTTGGCCTAAAAACATCAATCATGTTCTTCATTTCCTTGGGAAGTTATTTCGTTATTAAAAATTTTTTGACAATTTTGGGGGTATACCCAAATTTACAATGTGTGATGCACACGGTGTGTCATCATGTGCTATCTTCCATCATGGGTTAGCAATGTACTTGTTTTGTGTTTGCAAACCCTTCATCCTGAAAATTCTTTGGTGGTGAGAGGAACCAAAAATGGGATTGCACACACAAAACACGTACATTGCTCTCCCATGATAGGAGATAGCACATGTTGACTTGACCCTTTAGTAAAGCTCAATTTTGAGCATCTTATAAATGACCAATTTCTGCAAGGGTGACATTACATGCACCGTTCTAGAAATATTGAACTTTGTAAGTTCATTTATTGTAAGTTTTGTTTCTAAAAACACTGTTGTGTATGTAAATCTTGTTAGATAAAGGTCTATATATTTGTGAAAAAATGGCTTGAATAATTTAGTAAAATAGAATTTTTTTACACAACGTAAAATATTTTTGCAAAAAAAAAAAAACAAACAAAAAAAAAAAATATGGTAAAAAATGCACCTTTCAATGTGCACCAAGTAAAATTTTTTTACCCTATACAATGTGTGTGGCTGTTTCTTGAAGTCAAAATTTGGGGTTTGTTTTTGTGGGCCTGATTAACTAAAGCTAAATGCACTTGACACTACTACAAGTGCACTAGGAGACAGACATAACTTAAAGGTAAACAACAATAAAAACAAGATATTTAGATAAACCAATTTTCTTTTTTATTTTTGAAACAAACTTACAGCTGTTGCTGAATAGCAATGGCCCCCCGACCATTAAAATAATTCACATAACGGTCACGCACTTGACGTGCGGTTCGGGGGGCCAAGCCAATACGGCCAATTTCTAGGCCTGTGAAAGTGCTACTAGCCTCTTCCAGTCTGGGCTCAGGCCCAACAGAGGATAGATATGTAGCTGAATGTCTCCTTAAAAAGTTATGCAAGATGCAGCAAGCAAGGATGACGTGGTTGATTTTATAGTCCGCCAAATTAATAGCCGTAAGGAAGATACGGAACCGGCTGGCCAGAATACCAAAGGCATTCTCTACAACCCTTCTTGCTCTGGCCAGCCGATAATTAAATACCCTCCTCTCAGGGGTGAGTGTCCTTTGGGGGAACGGCCTCATCAAGTTCTCACAGAGAGCAAATGCTTCATCAGCAATAAAAACTGAGGGGAGTCCATCCACATTATCGCCATCAGGTGGCAATTCCAGGCCACCGGTCTGGAGACGATGGCACAGCTCGGTCTGTGCAAAGACTCCTCCATCAGACATCCGGCCGTTCTTCCCCACATCCACAAACATAAACTCCAAATGTGCCGAGACCACCGCCATCAAAACTACACTATGGAACCCCTTGTAGTTAAAGAAATAAGACCCCGAATGCGGTGGTGGCACAATCCGGACGTGCTTCCCGTCAATCGCCCCTACACAGTTGGGAAAGTCCCAACGGTCAGCGAACTGGGAGGCCACAGTCTGCCATTCCTGTGGACTTGTAGGAAACTGTGGAGTGCAAAAAAAATAAGATAAGGACTTTAAAAACAAAAATTGTATATCAGATTACACCAAAACATTAGTAAACAACAGCAGTCAAATATTATGAATATGTGTGTTTGTAATTGAAATGTTGAAAAACATAAGGCACACTTATAAGATTACTCACCCCCTATGATGGCCCATTGATACATTTGAATGTGGGGGGAGGGGTTCTAATTAGGTTAACAAACACACCTGACTGGCTGAAACATTTGTGGGGTGGGGGAGGGGTTCTAATTAGGTTAACAAACACACCTGACTGGCTCAAACATTTGTGGGGTGGGGGAGGGGTTCTAATTAGGTTAACAAACACACCTGACTGGCTCAAACATTTGTGGGGTGGGGGAGGGGTTCTAATTAGGTTAACAAACACACCTGACTGGCTGAAACATTTGTGGGGTGGGGGAGGGGTTCTAATTAGGTTAACAAACACACCTGACTGGCTCAAACATTTGTGGGGTGGGGGAGGGGTTCTAATTAGGTTAACAAACACACATGACTGGCTCAAACATTTGTGGGGTGGGGGAGGGGTTCGAATTAGGTTAACAAACACACATGACTGGCTCAAACATTTGTGGGGTGGGGGAGGGACAAACAAGACAATGGAGCAGACAATATACATTGTTCAATGGACTATAGGCTAGAGATAAAAATGGACCCAGCATTGCATGGTGGGGAGGTTAATGAAATAAATTAGGCATGTATAGGGCAATAAATGATTAAAATAGGCATGCACAAAGATAAAGGGGACATTCACAGCAGATTGAAAGCATGGCAATTAGGTAAAGAGGACAGTTCTACAATACATCCAAAAACAGTTAATACATATCATGTAATGTTAAAGGATAAAACTTACCTTCATATATTCCTTCTGCAGGACCTGAATAATAGCAGAACAGGTCTCTGGGATTATGATCCCCAGAGCCTGGGGGGAGATGCCTGTCGAGAACTTTAAGTCCTGAAGACTTCTCCCTGTCGCCAAGTAACGTAACGTGGCAACTAGCCTCTGCTCCGCACTGATGGCTTGCCTCATGCAGGCATCCTGCCTGCTGATATAGGGGGTCAGCATAGCCAGCAGACGCTCAAAGATGGGGTCCGTCATCCTGAGAAAATTCCTGAAATCATCAGGATTATTCTCACGGAGCTCACGGAGCAAAGGCATATGACAGAACTGGTCACGCTGGCGCAACCAATTCTTGGTCCATGAACTCCTCCTCACCCTGTTCATGGACTGGACTCGGGTCAAAGTATTAACCCCAACACCAAGTCCCCACACAGCACGAACTCGAGAACGAGAACGTCCACTCGACATGGCTTCAAAACGGTCGGCTGCTCAAACAAACAAACTTATAACAAACGCACTGAAGAACAGCAAGGCCTATGAAGAACGACCTGAAAATCAGGAACGAGCGGAGCAGAACGGCCTGCAAGGCAGGTTACGAACTGACCAACACGCACTGAAAAGCAGATACAAACCTCACAAGCACAAACTGAACCGCAGAAAACGAACGAAATAAGCTGAAGTGTGAAAAGCGCGAATCGTCTCTAACCAAACTTCTACTAACACGAGATAAACACGAGATTAGCAGAAGGAGCCCAAAGGGTGCCGGAGTGGGGCTTGGACTTCCTTTTTCTAGTCCCGTCGTACGTGCTATACGTCACCGCGTTCAAAACCAGCGGACTTTTGCAGTGACCGTGTGTCCGTTCGTTTTTAAGTCTGGCGCAAGGAGCAAACAAAGTCCGACGAAAAGTCCGCCGGGCAAAGTCCGCTGTAAAGTCCGCTCGTGTGTACGCGGCATTAGTATAATAAATGAAGAGATATCAGGAATTAGGATGTCAGTCCATTGAATCTTCTTGGTCCATGGATGATGTGGCATAACGGCCTCTTTTGTGAGAATGATGATTCCCCTTTTGTTCTGAAATTTTCTGGGTGCTGCCTGAAGGTGAAGATGATGTCATTCTTCTGCTTGTGGGAGAGTTGCTGCTTGTGGGTTCTGTCAGATTTAATTTTAAAAGGGTTTGTTGTAGTTCATCTGCTGATCTGCTTCTGTAAATTGTACCTTGGTAGTTAAATCTGACTGAAAAGGGGAAGCCCCATTGATACATAATGTTGTGGCGTTGCAGTTCCATTAGTTGGGGTTTCATGGATCGTCTTTTAGTAATAGTAAGTTGGGATAGGTCAGCAAAAATTTGATAATTGTGTCCTTGAAAATTAAGTTCCTTTTTTTCTCTTGCAGCAATTAGTTCTTCGTTAAAATGGGGTCATTTGGGGGGGTTTGAACTGTCCTGGCATTTTATGCACAACATTTAGAAGCTTATGTCACACATCACCCACTCTTCTAACCACTTGAAGACAAAGCCCTTTCTGACACTTTTTGTTTACATGAAAAAATTATTTTTTTTGCAAGAAAATTACTTTGAACAACCAAACATTATATATTATTTTAAAGCAAATGCCCTACAGATTAAAATGGTGGGTGTTTCATTTTTTTTTTCACACAGTAATTGCGCAGCGTTTTTTCAAACGCATTTTTTGTGGAAAAAACACACTTTTTTAAATTTTAATGCACTAAAACACACTATATTGCCCAAATGTTTGATGAAATAAAAAAGATGATCTCAGGCCGAGTACATGGATACCAAACATGACATGCTTTAAAATTGCGCACAAACGTGCAGTGGCAACAAAATTAATACATTTTTAAAAGCCTTTAAAAGCCTTTACAGGTTACCACTTTAGATTTACAGAGGAGGTCTACTGCTAAAATTACTGCCCTCGATCTGACCTTCGCGGTGATACCTCACATGCATGGTGCAATTGCTGTTTACATTTGACGCCAGACCGACGCTTGCGTTTGCCTTAGAGCGAGAGCAGGGGGGACAGGGGTGCTTTTTTTTTTTTTTCTTTATTATTTTTTTGCTTTTTTATCTTATTTTTAAACTGCTTCTTTCATTTTTTTTTAAATCATTTTTATTGTTATCTCAGGGAATGTAAATATCCCCTATGATAGCAATAGGTAGTGACAGGTACTCTTTTTTGAAAAAAATTGGGGTCTATTAGACCCTAGATCTCTCCTCTGCCCTCAAAGCATCTCACCAAGATCGGTGTGATAAAATGCTTCCCCAATTTCCCAATGGCGCTGTTTACATCCGGCGAAATCTAAGTCATAAAATGCTCGTAGCTTCCAGTTTCTTAGGCCATAGAGATGTTTGGAGCCACTCTGGTCTCTGATCAGCTCTATGGTCAGCTGGCTGAATCACCGGCTGCATTCTCAGGTTCCCTGTTGAGACAAGAGAGCCAGAGAAAAACACGGAAGACGGTGGGGGGGGGGCATTCCCTCCCACTGCTTGTAAAAGCAGTCTAGAGGCTAATTAGCCGCTAGGATTGCTTTTACATGAAAGCCGACTGCTGGCTAAAAAGAATGATACCAAGATGATACCTAAACCTGCAGGCATCATTCTGGTATAACCACTCAAAGTCGTGAATGGCGTACCTGAAGACAAAAAAATGGTTAACAATAAAGCACAGTAAACGGTAAAGTATAAAAAATTGCATACCTGAAAAGCAAACATGATAAAACATAATAACAATAAAACATTGCAGAATATAATACAGTAAAAAATAGCAGAACAATAGAGAGAGAATAGAGAGAGAGAGAACAATGAAACGACAACTATTTTTTTTTATTTTTGTTTGTGTTTTTTTTTTTTTTTACACTTTTTTTTGTAACTGTAACTTTTATAACTGTAACCGGTTCCAGGTTCGGGTCTCTCAAAATGCAATGGCATCTTGGGAGACCCTGTGAAAGTGTGCCTAGTCTGTGCAATGCTGTACCCTACGCTAATACTCAACTAGTGAATGGTAGCGTTCAAAACATTCACCAATGCAAAGACCAGGATTATCAGGACAGGAGGGACAATAATAGCGGGTGTCACGTCTATATCCGCGCTTGCTGCAGACACAACATCTTTTTTGGGGGGGTTCGTTGGGTAGGGGTACTCAGGAGGACATATAAATGCCTCTCATGCAGCCAACTGCATTTGGTTGGGGATGTGAATGGGGGAAGTACGGGCGCTGCAGAAGCGGTGGGTTCCCAATTAGGATTGGCGAATCCAGCAGGAAGGGCATTATGGCACAACAGGCCTATGTTTGTCTTTTTGGTGGCAGCGGGACACTACTTGTGCTTGCCACCTCACCAGCTTGAACTGCACTTATGGGACTCGCCAAGTCACCAAGTGTTACTGCAGTGCTGGTATGACTATGACCGGGGTGTACTAGGCCGCTGGTGCTTGCCAGTTCACCAAAACGCTACAAAAAAAGTGACAGTGATCGATCGATACTGCACTTGGGTGGGCTGGGCTGGGCCGGGCGGAGGGGCAAAATGCAGGTGCTATCAGGTATCTGGGCTGATCCCACTAACACTGCGTTTTTGGGAACCCTAAACTGCTGGAGACGCTAGTATAGATCTGATCGGATCAGATATTGATCCGATCAGATACTATACCACTAAGGGAGGCGTATGCTGCGTGTGTGGGTGTTAGCAGTACTGGCACTAATCTGACGCTGCCTGGGGCTGGTGCTTGCCAGTTCACCAAAATGCTACCAAAAAAACTGTTAGCGATCGCAGGGATCAGGCCTGACTCTGCGAACGCTGCAGTTATGCGTTTAGTGTTTTGTAAGTGACAGTGATCGATCGATACTGCACTTGGGTGGGCTGGGCTGGGCCGGGCGGAGGGGAAAAACGCAGGTGCTAGCAGGTATCTGGGCTGATCCCGCTAACACTGCGTTTTTGGGAACCCTAAACTGCTGGGGACGCTAGTATAGATCTGATCGGATCAGATATTGATGCGTTCAGATACTATACCACTAAGGGAGGTGTACGGTGCGTGTACGGTGCGTGCGTGGGTGTTCGCGGTACTGGCGCTAATCTGACGCTGCCTGGGGCGACGCATATCACCGCCGGGCGATCAGGGGGCTAAACCTTTATTCGGTAATAAACGGCGGGTGCCCTGACACTATAAAAAATAAACAAACTAACCAGCGTCACCCGTAACAGTTATACGGTGATCAGTGGTGAAAGGGTTAACTAGGGGGCAATCAAGGGGTTAAAACATTTATTAGATAGTATATGGGGGTCCCTGTCGCTATAAAACCCTGACAGCGAACCTAAATATTTACGTTCCTAACTAGCGTCACCAGCGACACTAATACAGCGATCAGAAAAATGATCGCTTAGCAACACTGGTGACAGGGGGTGATCAAGGGGTTAAAACTTTATTAGGGGGGGTTAGGGGGGTACCCTAGACCTACAGGGGGCTAACACTCACTGTCCTAACACTGCTAACTGTCACAAACTGACACTATGCAGTAATCAGGAAAAAAAAAAAAACCTGCTTGGTGTCAGTTTGTGACTGGGGGGGGGGTGATTGGGGTGGGATCAGGGGGCGATCGGGAGGGGATCGGGGGTGTTTAGTGTGCCTGGCATGTTCTACTGTGTTGTGTGTGAGTGTTGGTGCACTTACATGTCTTCTCTCCTCGGCGCTGGAACGGAAACTGCCGAGCCGAGGAGAGATGACATCACATCCTCTGCCTCTGTGTACTATACAGAGGCAGGGGATGTTTCTCATTGGCTGGGAGCGATCGCGAGGGGGGGGGCCACGATCGGATGGTCTCCCCCTCGTCTCTCATCGCTCCCAACCAAATGCCGACCGCCGATGGCACCGGGGGGGGGGGGGTCCGATCGGACCCCCCGCCCGCGGGAAGGCAATCACATACCAGGTACGTGATTTTGCCTGCCCGTGCCGCTCTGCTCACGTATATAGGCGTGAGGCGGTCGGCAAGTGGTTAAATATCGTACCTGGGGGGTGTCTATAGTATGCCTGTAAAGTGGCGCATGTTTCCCGTGTTTAGAACAGTCCCTGCACCAAATGTCATTTTTAAAGGAAAAAATCTCATTTAAAACTGCTTGCGGGTTTAATGTAATGTCCAGTCCTGGCAATATGGATGAAAATCAGTGAGACAAACAGCATGGGTACCCCCCAGTCCATTACCATTACCATTTGTTTTGATGTCTTTCCTCCTCTTTAGAAGATTTCACCTCACTTTTTGTCCCAATGACAAATGCTTTTTGAGAATTTGGGTTTTTTTGTGGAACAAGGATTGGAAAGCATCAGTGGAAAGGAGAAATGTTTTTCCCATATTAACACTTACAGGAGAGAATTTCCCTTCCTAGGGGTAGATTTCATCTCACTTCCTGTTGTCTCCTTCCGTTTGCAAGTAGGAGTCGTTTGTAAGTTAGATGTTTGAAAGTAGGGGCCTGCCCTATATACTCAGCAGAAATTTGGGCCTTAGGTGTTGTTGTGGCCACAACACTGTAAGCCTTCACAGGGCCCTGCTGTGAAATATTAGATCAAGAATTGTAATTACATGCCCCTGTTGAACAGGGGCAGAAAAACTGGGCCTTTGGTGGTGGTGGTGCTGATGCCACAACACTGTAAGTCCTCACTCGCTCTTGGTGGGTGCAGAAATGGGCCCTGTTGTGAAATATTAGATCAAGAATTGTAATTACATGCCCCTGTTGAACAGGGGAAGAAAAATTGGGCCTTTGGTGGTGGTGGTGGTGGTGCTGGTGCCACAACACTGCAACCCCTCACAGACACTCTAGTTGGAACGCAGGAACGAGCCCTGCTGCAAAGTATTGCATCAAAAATTGTAATTACACGCCCCTGTTAAACAGGGGCAGAAAAATTGGGCCTTAGGCACTGGTGCTCATGCCACAACACTGCAACCCCTCACAGACACTCTAGTTGGAACGCAGGAACGAGCCCTGCTGCAAAGTATTGCATCAAAAATTGTAATTACACGCCCCTGTTAAACAGGAGCAGAAAAATTGTGCCTTAGGCACTGGTGGTGGCGCCCAAAACCAAAAATGTTCTTACAAACTATCAGCGTGATGATTGAGGAGGAAGAGGATATATACTCAGGGATAGTCACTTAGCATCAGCATAGGCAGTCTTTGAAGGGATCTGAGATTTCAAAAAAAATTTTACATCAGCATCAGGTGCTTGGTAGCTGGTGGTGATCCAAGACTGATTCATTTTTATGAAGGTCAGTTGATCGACCGAGTCGGTGGACAGATGCACCCTGTGATCGGTTACCACGCCTCCAGCAGCACTGAATGTGCGGTCCGAAAGAACGCTGGATGCAGGACAGGCCAGTAGCTCAATTGCATACTGTGCAAGCTCTGGCCAGTGATCCATCCTCAAGACCCAGTAACCCAGAGGATTTTCGGTGGGAAAGGTGTCCAAGTCTGATCTTGCCCCTAGGTATTCCTGCACCATGTAAAACAGATGCTGGCGATGGTTGCTGGAACCGATCATACCTTGGGGCTGCGGACCAAAAAATTGTCTGAACGCATCGGTCAGACGGCCACCTTCTCCACCGCTCCTTCTTTGACTGACCGAAGCCTTAGCAACACGTTGTCCAGAAACAGGAGTTTGTAACCTCCCAGTCTCTGAGAACGCGTTGCACAGACCTTTCTGCAAGGCCTCCCGAAGATGTTTCATCCTCTGCTCCCTCTGCGATGGCAAGATAAGGTCCGCAACCTTACCCTTGTAACGTGGATCAAGGAGGGTTGCCAGCCAGTTTTGGTCCTTCTCCTTGATACCACGAATACGAGGATCCTTACGCAGGCTTTGCAGGATCAGGGAGGCCATGCAGCGTAGGTTTGCTGAGGCATTTGGTCCGGAGTCCTCTGGGTCACTAAGGACGACATGGTCCGCAGCCACCTCCTCCCAGCCACATACACGTCCATGTGTTTCTTGGGACTGATCCCTTAAAGACTGCTGCTGATGCTGAGTGCCAGGCTCCACCTCCATACTGACACAATCTTCCTCCTCCTTCTCCTCCTCCTCGTCCTCTTCCTGTGTGATCGGCGGGCATGCAGGAACACTGTCTGGATAAAGGGGGCCTTGAGAGCTAAGGAAGTCCTCCTCTTCCTGCCTCTGTTCTGCCTCAAGTGCCCTGTTCATTATTCCACGCAGCGTGTGCTCCAACAGGTGGACAAGGGGGACAGTGTCACTGATGCATGCACTGTCACTGCTCACCATTCTCGTGGCCTCCTCAAATGGTGACAGGACAGTGCATGCATCCCTGATCATGGCCCACTGGCGTGGGGAAAAAAAAACTAGCTCCCCTGACCCTGTCCTGGTGCCATAGTCACACAGGTACTCATTGATGGCCCTCTGCTGCGTGTGCTGCCACTGCAGCATGGCCAACGTTGAGTTCCACCTGGTGGGCATGTCACAGATTAGGCGGTTCTTGGGCAGGTTAAACTCCTTTTGGAGGTCCATCAGCCGAGCACTGGCATTATATGACCGGCGGAAATGCACACAGACTTTCCTGGCCTGCCTGAGGACATCCTGTAAGCCCAGATACCTGCCCAAGAACCGCTGCACCACCAAGTTAAGGACGTGAGCCAAACAGGGCACATGGGTCATTTGTCCCTGTCGGAGGGCAGAGAGGAGGTTGGTGCCATTGTCGCAAACCACCATTCCTGTCTTAAGTTGGCGTGGCGTCAACCACCTCTGAACCTGCCCCTGCAGAGCTGACAGAACCTCTGCCCCAGTGTGGTTCCTGTCCCCCAAGCACACCAGCTCAAGCACCGCATGGCATCTTTTGGCCTGCGTACTTGCGTAGCCCCTTGAACGGCACCGCTGGTTCCGAGGACAAAGCACAGGAAGAGGCCATGGAGGAAGAAGAAGAGGAGGGGGTGGAGGAGAGAGGTGTGTCACAATCATTAGCATTTTGGAGGCGTGGTGGCGGAACAACCTCCAACACTACTGCACCTTGTCCTGCATCCTTCCCAGCTGCCAGCAGAGTCACCCAATGCGCCGTGAAACTTAGGTAACGTCCCTGTCCATGCCTGCTAGACCATGAGTCAGCGGTAATATACACCTTACCGCTGACCGCCCTGTCCAGCGAGGCATGGACATTGCCTTCCACATGCCGGTAGAGAGCCGGAATCGCCTTCCGTGAGAAAAAGTGGCATTTGGGTACCTGCCACTGAGGAACTGCACATTCCACAAACTCACGGAAGGGGGCAGAGTCTACCAACTGAAAAGGAAGCAGTTGAAGTTCTAGCAATTTTGCCAAGCTAGCATTCAACCGCTGGGCATGTGGATGGCTGGGAGTAAACTTCTTTCGGCGGTGCAGCAGCTGGGGCAGGGAAATTTGCCTGGTACAATCTGACGTCGGTGTACCAAAAGCAGATTGCCCACAAGTACTTGGCTGTGACACACCTAATTCCACACCTTCATTCCTCTCAGTGCAGGTCTCAGAGAGGACTGAAGGTCTAATGGGGTTAGAAATCTCAGCTGATGAGGAGCAAGGAGAGGTCCTCTTTGTTTTTTGGTGTGTGTCTTTTAGATACGCTTGTCAACGAACTGCATGGCAGGTCAACATATGTCTGGTCAAGCATGTGGTACCCAAGCGGGAGATGTTTTGGCCATGCGAGATACGCTTGAGACATATGTTGCAAATAGCAGCGGTGCGATCTGATGCACTCGTCTCAAAAAAGGCCCACACTAAAGAACTTTTTGAATAACGCGCAGAGACTGCAGCGCCCTGCACATGTGGAGCTTTGGGGTGTGATGCAGTCAATGTGCTGCCCTTAGGCTGGCCCCTGGAGGGCATCCTGCCTCGTTGGTGATGTGCCGCCTCTTCCTCCTCTCTCCTATCAGGCACCCACGTTGAGTCAGTGACCTCATCATCCCCTCCCTCCTCATCACTGGAGCAAACCTGGCAGTATGCTGCAGCAGGGGGAGCATGACTGCCAGATTGCTGTCCTTCTTGGGCACCCCCTCTGTCCGTGCTCATGTTACTGCCTTCATCGAGCTCAGTATCATCATCAGAGCCTTCCAAACGCTGGGCATCCTCCTGGAGCATGTACCGAACACTGTGGTCAAACAGTTCGAGGGACTCCTCAAAAGGACATGGTGGGGCTAGGGAAGGAGTCACTGATGACATTGAGCCGAGGGAAGAGGCCGCTGCTTTGCCAGACAAAGTACCCTGAGCATGGGTGAGAGAGGATGAGGACGGCTTGGTCATCCACTCGACCAAGTCTTCCGCATGTTGTGGCTCAACACGGCCAGCTGCCGAAAAAAAAGGCAAAGCGTGTCCCACGGCCACGTGCTGATGAGGATGCACCGTCTCCACGACCAGCACTAGACACAGAGCCTGCTTGCTCTCTCTTATTGGCTTGTGACTGTCTGCCTCTCCTTCTTGGCCTTCCAGACATACTAATGGCCTGTAGCTGCACTAAGCTGGGATATATATATATATATATATATATATATATATATATATATATATATATATATATATGTACTGATACTGCAGCTAGCAAAATCAACTGCCTGCCTGTAGTATGAGAACACCACCAACCTTCTACAGGTAGCTTTAGCTGAACACTGTGCAGAGCTCGCAAAAAACTAACTTGTAGCTTATTTAGCTGCCTGCGGTAGTGATAGGATCAGGAAAACACCACCAACTTTCTACAGGTAGCTTTAGCTGAACACTGTGCAGAGCTCGCAAAAAAATAACTTGTAGGTTTAGGTGAACACTGTGCAGAGGTCTCAGTACACTAACTTGTAGTTTTAGCTGAACACTGTGAGCAGGACGCACTACACTAACTTGTAGCTTTTGCTGAACACTGCAGAGGTCTCCCTACACTAACTTGTAGTTTTAGCTGAACACTGTGAGGAGGATGCACTACACTAACTTGTAGCTTTAGCTGAACACTGTGCAGAGGTCTCACTACACTAACTTGTAGTTTTAGCTGAACACTGTGAGGAAGACGCACTACACTAACTTGTAGCTTTAGCTGAACACTGTGCAGAGGTCTCACTACACTAACTTATAGTTTTAGCTGAACACTGTAAGCAGGATGCACTACACTAACTTGTAGCTTTAGCTGAACACTGTGCAGAGGTCTCACTACACTAACTTGTAGCTTTACCTGAACACTGTGCAGAGGTCGCACTACACTAACTTGTAGTTTTAGCTGAACACTGTGAGCAGAACCCACTACACTAACTTGTAGCTTTAGCTGAACACTGTGAGGAGGACGCACTACACTAACTTGTAGCTTTTGCTGAACACTGTGCAGAGGTCTCCCTACACTAACTTGTAGTTTTAGCTGAACACTGTGAGGAGGTCGCACTACACTAACTTGTAGCTTTAGCTGAACACTGTGCAGAGGTCGCACTACACTAACTTGTAGTTTTAACTGAACACTGTGAGCAGGACGCACTACACTAACTTGTAGCTTTAGCTGAACACTGTGCAGAGGTCTCACTACACTAACTTATAGTTTTAGCTGAACACTGTGAGCAGGATGCACTACACTAACTTGTAGCTTTAGCTGAACACTGTGCAGAGGTCTCACTACACTAACTTGTAGCTTTAGCTGAACACTGTGCAGAGGTCGCACTACACTAACTTGTAGTTTTAGCTGAACACTGTGAGCAGAACCCACTACACTAACTTGTAGCTTTAGCTGAACACTGTGAGGAGGATGCACTACACTAACTTGTAGCTTTAGCTGAACACTGTGCAGAGGTCTCACTACACTAACTTGTAGTTTTAGCTGAACACTGTGAGGAGGTCGCACTACACTAACTTGTAGCTTTAGCTGAACACTGTGCAGAGGTCGCACTACACTAACTTGTAGTTTTAACTGAACACTGTGAGCAGGACGCACTACACTAACTTGTAGCTTTAGCTGAACACTGTGCAGAGGTCTCACTACACTAACTTATAGTTTTAGCTGAACACTGTGAGCAGGATGCACTACACTAACTTGTAGCTTTAGCTGAACACTGTGCAGAGGTCTCACTACACTAACTTGTAGCTTTAGCTGAACACTGTGCAGAGGTCGCACTACACTAACTTGTAGTTTTAGCTGAACACTGTGAGCAGAACCCACTACACTAACTTGTAGCTTTAGCTGAACACTGTGAGGAGGATGCACTACACTAACTTGTAGCTTTAGCTGAACACTGTGCAGAGGTCTCACTACACTAACTTGTAGTTTTAGCTGAACACTGTGAGGAGGACACACTACACTAACTTGTAGCTTTAGCTGAACACTGTGCAGAGGTCTCACTACACTAACTTGTAGTTTTAGCTGAACACTGTGCAAAGGTCGCACTACACTAACTTGTAGCTTTAGCTGAACACTGTGCACTACACTAACTTGTAGTTTTAGCTGAACACTGTGCAGAGGTCACACTAAACTAATTTGTAGCTTTAACTGAACACTGTGAGGAGGACGCACTACACTAACTTGTAGCTTTAGCTGAACACTGTGCAGAGGTCTCACTACACTAACTTGTAGTTTTAGCTGAACACTGTGAGGAGGACACACTACACTAACTTGTAGCTTTAGCTGAACACTGTGCAGAGGTCACACTAAACTCACTTGTAGCTTTAGCTGAACACTGTGAGGAGGACGCACTACCCTGTCTTGTAGCTTTAGCTGAACACTGTGCACTACACTAACTTGTAGTTTTAGCTGAACACCGTGCAGAGGTCACACTAAACTAATTTGTAGCTTTAACTGAACACTGTGAGGAGGACGCACTACACTAACTGTAAATAGTCTAGCTGCCTGACTGTGGTACTAATAGGTTTAAAAGAACACCAGCAATTTTCTTCAGGTAGCTGTAAATACTGTAACAAGACAAGCCTGCCTGTCAGTAGGAAGATAACAGGAATGGATCTAGCTAAACTGAATACAGTGTATATATATTGTGGCAGAGCAAGGCTCTGTCCCTATGAAAATGGGGTTAAAGTGGACACAGAGTCTGCATATTGGCTGAGTGCAGAGCTACAGTGTGTAAATTTGAAATGGAGAAAACTGCTCTGGCAGTTTTCTCCAGGTTTTGCTAGTTCCTTATGGGGCTCTGTAATTTGGAGATCCTTCAGAGTCTTGGGTGGGACGGGATCTCCAACCCTGTGTCCGGGTCTTGTGGACAGCCAGCAGGGTGTGTGCCCAGGTGCACACAGCCCATATAACGAGGGACTGGTGAGAGCAGAAAGAGTGGAGGAAGGTGAAGTTGGAGCAGTGGCTGCTAGTAAGTGTCTCTATGTGAGAATAGATGCTGTGTGCGTTGAAGGGCTTCAAAGCTGTGTGCGTCCAAGGAGCCAGAAGCTGTATGCATTGAAGGACTTCAAAGCTGTGTGCGTCCAGGGAGCCAGAAGCTGTATGCGTTGAAGGGCTTCAAAGCTGTGTGCATCCAAGGAGCCAGAAGCTGTGTGCATTGAAGCTCTTGAAACTGTGTGTGACCAAGGAGCCTAAGACTGTGTGCATCCAAGCAGCTTGTTTGAGGGGCCTGTTCCCTATAGCAGCATTACTGCTGAAGAGTAGCCAGGTGGGCTAGCATTTTCATTTGAATTTTCTATTGTGTTTAACTGAAGCTTGGACCCCTGTGTGGGATTCCTGGATGGACTTTTGTTTTGTTTTTTCCTTTAATAAACGTGGGCTACCAGGCCCTTAACTATAAATGCCTCTCTGATGTGGACTCATTGCACCAAAACGCATCTATCCACTTGAGCTGAACAATCCCCAATGTCACAAAATATATATATATATATATATATATATATATATATATACACAATACACTATAAGTGCAGCTAACTCACTGACTGTCCTGCCTAATCCAGCTAACTCAAATGAAATGACACTGTCTCTCTCTCTCTATCTAAGCACGCCGGAACACACTACACAGGGCCGCCGTGCAGGCTTGGCCAATCATCAGCCAGCAATACACTGCGATGCCGCAGTGAATTATGGGCCATGACGCACCACACGAATTTGGCGCGAACGGCCCATATTGTTCGCAATTCGGCGAACGATCGCACAGCCGATGTCCGAGTCGAACATGGGTTTAACTCGAATGCGAAGCTCATCCCTAGTCAGCAGTAAGGTTCATATTACTGCTGACTCATGGTCCAGCAGGCATGGGCAAGAACATTACCTTTCCTTCATGGCACACTGGTTAACTCTGCTGGCAGCTGGGAAGGATGCAGGACAAGGTTCAGTGTTGTTGGAGCTTGTCCCGCCACCACGCCTCCAAAAAGCTAGTGGTAATTCTGCCACAGCTCTCTACTCCACCCCTCCTCTTCTGCTTCCTCTATGGCTCTTCTGCAGATTTGTTCTCTGAACCAGCAGTGCTCTGTAAGCGTTCAAGGGGCTATGCAAGCATTCAGGCTAAAAGATGCCATGTGGTGCTTGAGTTGGTCTGCCTAGGGGACAGGAGCCACAATGGGGCAGAGATTCTGTCAACTCTGCAGGGGAAGGCTCAGAGGGGGTTGACGCCACTCCAGCTTCAGCCAGGAATGGTTGTATGCGATAATGGCACCAACCTTCTCTCCACCCTCTGACAGGGGCACTTAACCCATGTTCCATGTTTGGCACAAATCCTGAATTTGGTGGTGCAGTGATTCTTGACCAGGTACCCAGACTTACAAGATCTCCTGAGGCAGGCCACAAAGGTCTGTGGTCATTTCCGCCGGTCATACAATGCCAGTGCTCAGCTGGCTGACATTCAAAGGGAATGCAAACTGCCCACCAACTGCCTCATTTGTGACATGCCCACCAGGTGAAACTCAGTGCTGCAGCGGCTGCACACGCAGCAGAAGGCCATCAATGAGTACCTGTGCGAGTATGGCACCAGGACAAGGTAAGGGGAGCTTGGATTCTTTTTGCCACGCCAGTGCCTACTGATTAGGGAGGCATGCACTGTCCTGTCACCATTTGAGGAGGCCACAAGGATGGTGAGCAGTGACAATGCATGCATCAGTGACACTGTCCCTCTAGTCTTCCTGCTGGAGCAAATGCTTTTTGGAATCATGGATAGTGCACTTGGGGTAGAACAGCAGGAGGAAGAGGAGGACTTCCTTTCCTCTCAAGGCCCCTTTTATCCAGATAAAATTCCTGCGGGCCGGCAAAACACACAGGAAGAAGAGGAGGAGGATTGTGTCAGCATGGATGTAGGGTATAACACTCAGCAGCAGTCTTCAAGGGATGGTTTTCAGTCCCCAGAAACTCAAGTTGTACATGGCTGGGAGCAGGTAGTTACAGATAATGTGATCCTTAGTGACCCAGAGGACTCAGAATCGAATGCCTCTGCAAACTTACGCTGCATGGCCTCCCTGATTCTGCAAAGCCTGCGAAAGGACCCTAGGATTTGTGATATCAGGAGTGGGATCATTACTGGCTGGCAACCCTTCTTGATCCACATTACAAGGGTAAAGTTGCAAAACTCATCCTGCCTTTGCAGGGGGAGCAGAGGATGACACATCTTCAGGAAGCCTTGAAGAAAGGTTTGTGTAACGTATTTCCAGACCCTGGGAAGTTACCATTTCCTGGTGCTGGACAACGTTTTGCTTAGTCTTTGTTCAGTCAGAGGAAGAGCGGTGGAGAAGGTGGCCGGCTGATCGATGCCTTTAAACAATTTTTCAGTCCTCATCGCCAAGGTCTGATCGGTTCAAGAAACCATCACCAGCATCTGCATTATATGATGCAGGAATATATAGGGGCAAGAGCAGACTTGGAGACCTTTCCAACAGAGCATTCACTGGGTTACTGGGTCTTGAGGATGGACCACTGGCCAGAACTTGCTTAATGTCAGGGATCTGCTGTGACAAGACAAAGGTGCGTGCTTGCGTACATGCGCACACGGGTACCAGTCGGACAGCGGCATGTGTGCGATAGTGAGCGCCGGATGCGCCTGTGTGCGCGTGTGCACTGAGACACGTGCCGGATGCGTGTGTGCGCGCGCATTAGGCGCTGTTTAGCGCCAATAGGCCTTTAAAAGGACAGCAGCGGCACAAGTGCAGTGTTGTTTGATCTGCAGCTAGTGATTCCTGTAAACCTGTACCTGCCTTCTGATCACCTGTATTGACTCGGCTCTGTTTGACTTGCCTAATCTCTCCAATGCTGACCTTGGCTTGCCTTGACCCTGCTATAAGGACTTCCTTGCTGACACCCTGTTGCCGACCTCTGCTTCAGCTGCAGCCCTACCTGCCTGATTATCTGTGTTTTGACCCGGCTTGTCTCACTCTGCTCCTGCCTACTGATCCGTTCTATTTGATTACCTGTGTTTGACCTGATTGTCTCACTCTGCTCCAGTCTGTACCTGCCAGCTGCCAGGTCGCTGACCTGCACCTGCCTCCACTGACATCAGCATCTGGACCTGTCTGGTGGCTCATCATCCATCCACCCATGCCTACACCACAAACAGGCACTCCTACCTCACTGCGCTCTTAAGTCTACTGTTCCCACTCCAGTGGCTCTTGAGCCAGGGGCTGTAAGAGAGGTCTCCTTCTACAAAGTCAGACTCTACCACACGGTATGTAACACTTAATATTCAATCAAGCTACTGGCCTGTCCTGCATCCAGCGTGTTTTCTGAACGCACATTCAGTGCTGCTGGAGGGTTTGTAACGGATCACAGATTGCGCCTGTCCACAGACTGTTGATAGGCTCACATTCATAAAAATGAATCAGTCTTGGATCAGCAGCTATCAAGCACCTGATACTGATTGAATTTGCTATGGATCTGGGATCCCTTGAAGACTGCCTATTCTGACTTTCCTATTCCTCCTCAATCTTGATGATGCTAGCTTCCAACAATATTTTTGGTTTAGGGCACCACCACCACCAACCAAGACCCAATTTTTCTGCCCCTGTTTAACAGGGGCATGTATTTAAATTTTCGATATAATATTTCACAGCAGGGCCCGTTTCTGCACCCAACAAGAGTATCTGTGAGGGGTTATAGTGTTGAGGCACCACTACCACCACACGAGGCCCAATTTTTCTGCCCCTGTTTAACAGGGGCATGTATTTAAATTTTTGATATAATATTTCACAGCAGGGCCCGTTCCTGCACCCAACAAGAGTAATGCCCCGTACACACGGTCAGATTTTCCGACGGAAAATATGTGATAGGACCTTGATGTCGAAAATTCCGACCGTGTGTGGGCTCCATCACACATTTTCCATCTGATTTTCCGGCACACAATGTTTGAGAGCAGGCTATAAAATTTTCCGACAACAAAATCTGCTGTCGGAATTTCCGATCATGTGTACACAAATCCGACACACAAAGTGCCATGCATGCTCAGAATAAATAAAGAGATGAAAGCTATTGGCTACTGCCTGTTTATAGTCCCGACGTACGTGTTTTACGTCACCGCGTTCAGAATGATCGGATTTTCCGACAACTTTGTGTGACCGTGTGTATTCAAGACAAGTTTGAGCCAACATCCGTCTGAAAAAATCCTAATATTTTGTTGTCGGAATGTCCGATCAATGTCCCACTGTGTGCACGGGGCATCACTGTGAGAGCTTACAGTGTTCTTGCACCACCAACAGCTAAGGCCCAATTTTTCTGCAGAGTATATAAGGCAGGCCGTATAGCGTATATATACTGCTTTTCAGAGTATATAGTGCCTGGGGGACTTCCACGCAATTTTTTTAAAAAATTTTAATGCGGGGTTCCCCTTAATATCCATACCAGACCTGAAGGGTCTGGTATGGATTTTGGGTGCGCAATCCACGCCATTTCTTTTTGGTATTTTTGGACTGGGGCGGAACCCACACTGTTTTTTTTTTTTCAATGATTTTTATCTATATTGCCGGGAGACGACAATACATTACAGCCGCGAGCAGTTTTAAAGTGTAAGTAAACGCTCCTATCGCTTTCAGCCAAGGAAGCTGCCATCTTTGCTTCTGTTTAATCTACAACTGCCATGATGCTATACATGTGATCAGTTATGACACCAGCCATAGGATGGTTTGACAGTATGGTTGAGAGTACAACCAATGGGAGTGTTACATTTCCAGCACGTGCCGTAAATGAAACTGTTTTATGGATGGGTTTACTTCCGCTACAAAGTACATTTTTTCCTTTAGAAATGTCAATTTGCTGTTGTACTGTTATAAACATGGGAAAGATGCGCTGCTTTACAGGCTGAGACCCCCCCAGGCACAAAAAAAAATGCAAATGAAAAAAACGCAGTTTTAAAAAAAAAATGTTTGCATTGACACATGGCAGGACCCGGGTCCCCAAACACTTTTTATGGTAATAACATGCCTATAAGCCTTTAAAATTAGCACTTTTGATTTTTCATGTTCGTGTCCTATAGACTTTAATGGTGTTCCCACGTTTGCACAAATTTTATGCCTGTTCGCAAGTTCTGGTGCGAAACGGGGGGGGGGGGGTGTTTGGCCCATCCCTAATTATATAAACTACACCAGGGGTAGGCAACCTGGGGCCCTCCAGCTGTTGCAGAACTACAAGTACCATCATGCCTCTGGGAATAATTGTAACTGCCAGCCTTGCAATGCCTCATTTGAAATGTAGTTCCACAACAGCTGGAGGGCCCCAGGTTGCCTACTAGGGCGTACACACGGTCGGACTTTGTTCGGACATTCCGACAACAAAATCCTAGGATTTTTTCCGACTGATGTTGGCTCAAACTTGTTTTGTCGGGGGCGCATGCGCAGCGCTGAGCGTGATGGACGTCTGAGAGTGTAGCTCCGTCCAGCCCGGGAAGATAACGGCTTTAGCAGGGCTAATATCAGCTATTTTCTCAGCGATTTTATCACCCCTCAAGCCCCTTATACGTGGTGCATGCCTGGGAGAAAGAAGAAGCTCAGCACACCCTAACCCACTATCTCCTCCGTGCCCGTGATCTCGGCAGCATGTCTCAAAATGGCGCTGCAGGGAGAAACAAACCTCCGTCTCCGGCCTCATCACCAGGATATCTCCCAGACCAGACACCTCCCCTGGATCCTAGCCGTGAGTACACAGCCTCCCTTACCAAGTTAGACCTAGAAAGTAGCTTGGAGGCCATGTACGCAAGACTGGCTACAAAGTTCCAGACGGAGCTGCATAAAACCTCTCACACACTCTCCCAGGAGATTGCGGCCTTAGGCTCCAGGACAGAAAGACTGGAAACTAGGCACGACGAGCTGGCACTAGCATACAGTGACCTCTCCAGAGAACATGAATCCCTAGCCACGGCCTTTTCCTTGATGCAATCCCAAATTGAGGACCTCGATAACCGCAATAGACGCAACAATTTGCGCATAAGAGGTATACCGGAATCCGTTACGGATCTCATCCCCACAATAATTCATCTATTCAAATCTTTGCTCCCAGACACGGATGCTGGAGCTTTCACCTGTGATCGCATTCACAGAGCCCTCAGACCTAAACCTCCAGATGACAAGCCTCCCAGGGATATTGTTCTTTGCATGAAGGACTTTTTAATCAAAGAAGAGATTCTCAGAGCTGCTCGCAATCAACAACGCATCACTCTGGACGATCGTACCATTCAAATATATCCCGATATTTCTCCCGCCACCCTGGACAGGAGACGTGGCATGAAAGAGGTTACATCTGCCCTTTAAGCTGCACGCATTCGCTACAGGTGGGGCTTCCCTTTTTAAGCTTGTAATCCCCCATAATGGTACCACTTACTCTGCCACATCACTCCTGGAAGGCCAAGAGGTACTGGTCAAATTGGGCCTTTTGGATCCGGATGTCATTCGCCGGCCCCCTTCTACTCCTAGACTTTCACCCATCTGGCAGACTCCCCCAACCAGGAGAGACAGACGGAGAATCAGATACGACATCGGAGATAGATTGGAAGATCCCTTTCCTTGATCGTCTCAGCGTAGACGACAACTACAAGATACCCCAGCAACTTGCACCCCGCACCAGATTACAATGACCCGGATGTCGGTCCCTTGGAGCTGCGGCATGTACACCCCACCCAGCCGCAGCCTGCAGATTCTGACCTCTTTTTTATTTTTGGTTTGAGTCATTACCGCAGGCCTGTTCTCTTTTTATTTTTTTTTTGGTTTCTATCCACTTGATCTGCAAAGTTCAGAACTTATTCCAGGCTGGGTTCGAGACCTTGCAGTCTCGGGAGTTGGTATTTGTCTTATCAGGTTTATTATAGTTACCTGATCCGGTTTCTAGTTATGAAGACACTTGTGTTACTATCAGACCTATGTTTTTTTTTTTCTTATTGTTTTTCTTTTTATTTATTTTTTCTCTCCATTTTAGCTTCAGGTTTGGGTCAACCAATAGACTATGTTTGCATCGATTCTCTATTGCAGAAATATTTTGCAGGGTACATGCCTTATTAAGCCTTTATGGCTTACTTTTTTGTATGTCACACTCTACTGCCCTCCAGTGCTCGAGTATGTCGGCCCTCTATTTGATCCCTGAAACAATAGGTGCCTGTCTTAGGACCCATTTGGCTCCTATTTATCCCCAGACCATAGTGTATAATAACTTTTACCATGGTAATTAAATGTATATCACACAATGTTAAGGGATTTAATTCCCCACCTAAAAGGAAGAAGGCCTTTGCCTTTTATAAACAGCTGGGAGCACAAATTCTCCTTTTACAGGAGACACACTTTGCACATTCCTCGCACCCTAAATTTCTCCACAGAAGCTTTCCTCAGACTTTTTGCTCTTTACACCAGACAAAAAGTAGAGGAGCCGCCATACTCTTGCACAGATCCTTCCCAATGGAAGTCAAACAGGTATTTAAAGACAAAGATAGTAGATATGTAATAATCAAAGGTCAGATTCATAACAGAGAACTTACTATTGCTAGTATTTATGCCCCAAATGACTCCCCTGCCTCTTTTTTTCACTCCTTCTTTAACCGCCTTTCTCATTTCCATTCACCACACATGATAATTGGAGGGGACTTCAATATGGTTGCTAATTCTAACCTTGATAGGTCCACTTTGTCCCCCTCCTCCAAATCATTTCCCCGCTCTCTCTCCAGTGGACTACTTGGAACATCAGCTAGTAGATTCCTGAAGAGCACTCAATATCGGTACTAGGGAATACACATTCTACTCCCATCCTCATAAAAGTTATGCGAGATTGGATTATATCTACACTACCCCTATTATTCTTGCTAATACTACAGAGGCTAGCATCCACCCCTGCACCTGGTCTGACCATCATGCCACTGCCTTCACCACTACTTACATTAGGCTTGCACCTACCTCTTACTCTTGGCGACTAAATGAGGCCCTCCTCTCAGATGCAGTGGTGGAAGCAGAAGTTGCACAAGCCATTGAAGAATATTTTAATCTCAATGCCATCCCAGAAACTCCCCCCTCCATTGTTTGGTCGGCGCATAAAGCAGTCCTGAGGGGCAAATAAATTAGTTTAGCCTCAGCCCAGAACAAAATTGACAAACAAAACATTTTAACCCTTACTAAAGACCTAGATAATCTCTACAAGAATACCAATCTCCTACACTTAGAATCCACCAGACAGCTGATTGATCAAAAGAGACTAGAGATGGATGGCATCTTGTCGAAGAGGGTGGAAAAAGCTCTGCGTTGGTCTAAAGCCAAATTTCTCCTTCATGAGAGCTCCGCTTCTACCCTCTTCACCAGAAAGTTAAATCACTCATCCCGCCCACCCCACGTATATAGATTAATGACCCCCTCAGGGCAACTCGCATCCCATCCCCAAGAGGTCCTTCACATCTTTGAATAATTTTACTCCTCTCTGCTAGCCCCTTCCCAATTAAAACCCTCACCAGCTGATGAGGCCTGGTTTCAGAACATTCCTCTACCACATCTTACACCTACACAACTTGATAAACTGAACGTCCCCATCCCACCAGCAGAGGTTTTGAATGTAATTAAATCTTTAAAATCAGGCTCAGCCCCAGGCCCCAACGGATTTTCCTCTATATACTATAAGAAATTCTCATCCCTCCTTACCACTAGGTTGGTTCATTTATTTAATTGGGTCCTACAAGGGGGTAGTTTCCCTGAAGAGATATTACTAGCCAATATGTCCCTGATACCGAAACCTCACAAAAACCACACCCTACCCCAAAATTACCGACCTATCTCGGTCATTAATAATGATTTAAAAATTTTTAGCAGGATCATGGCAGACAGACTGGCAGGGGTTATCCCCTCTTTGATTTCCCCTTTTCAGTCTGGATTTATATCCCATAGACTTATCACCGATAACATTCGCCTGGCGACAAATATAATACAAGATGCCAACCTTTTTTCACGTAAACTCCTCATGCTTAGCCTAGACATACAGAAGGCATTTGACAGTGTCTCATGGACATACATCACTACACTCCTACAACGTATGGGATTCCAGGGAGCTTTCCTACAAGCATTCTTGGCCCTCTATCGTAACCCGAAAACTCTGATTAGACTCCCTGGCTGTAATTCTAGGTTTTTTGACCTGGGCAAGGGTACGAGACAAGGGTGCCCGTTGTCACCTTTAATTTTTGCGTTAGCTCTCGAACCTTTGGCCATAGCTATACTCCAAGATCCTAATATTTTTGGTTATGTGAAGGGTCATTCGACATACAAATTTGGGATGTATGCTGATGACGTTCTAATGTTTCTCACCAACCCCCTGGTTTCTCTGCCAAACTTATTTCAGACTCTATCAAAGTTTGCAGAGATCTCAGGTCTATCCATTAACATGGCAAAATCAAGCGCCCTCCCTATAGGTTACTCTTCTGGAGAACTGCATCATCTTCAGTCAGTCTATCCCTTTATTTGGGCAGACTCTCACCTCCTTTACCTGGGAATAGGGATGAGCCGAACACCCCCCTGTTCGGTTCGCACCAGAACATGCGAACAGGAAAAAAATTTGTTCGAACACGCGAACGCCGTTAAAGTCTATGGGACACGAACATGAATAATCAAAAGTGCTAATTTTAAAGGCTAATATGCAAGTTATTGTCATAAAAAGTGTTTGGGGACCCGGGTCCTCCCCCAGGGGACATGAATCAATGCAAAAAAAAGTTTTAAAAACGGCCGTTTTTTCAGGAGCAGTGATTTTAATAATGCTTAAAGTCAAACAATAAAAGTGTAATATCCCTTTAAATTTCATACCTGGGGGGTGTCTATAGTATGCCTGTAAAGGGGCGCATGTTTCCCGTGTTTAGAACAGTCTGACAGCAAAGTGACATTTTGAAGGAAAAAACACATTTAAAACTACCGCGGCTATTGCATTGCCGACAATACACATAGAAGTTCATTGATAAAAACGGCATGGGAATTCCCCACAGGGCAACCCCGAACCAAAATTAAAAAAAAAAAATGATGTGGGAGTCCCCCTAAATTCCATAAAAGGCCCTTCAGGTCTGGTATGGATATTAAGGGGAACCCCAGCCAAAATTTAAAAAAAAAATTGACGTGGGGTTCCCCCTAAATTCCATACCAGACCCTTCAGGTCTGGTATGGATTTTAAGGGGAACCCCGCGCCCAAAAAAAAAAAAAAAACGGCGTGGGGTCCCCCTAAAAATCTATACCAGACCCTTATCCGAGCACGCAACCTGGCAGGCCGCAGGAAAAGAGGGGGGGACGAGAGTGCGGCCCCCCCCCCTCCTGAACCGTACCAGGCCACATGCCCTCAACATTGGGAGGGTGCTTTGGGGTAGCCCCCCAAAACACCTTGTCCCCATGTTGATGAAGACAAGGGCCTCATCCCCACAACCCTGGCCGGTGGTTGTGGGGGTCTGCGGGCGGGGGGCTTATCGGAATCTGGAAGCCCCCTTTAACAAGGGGACCCCCAGATCCCGGCCCCCCCCCTGTGTGAAATGGTAAGGGGGTACTTACCCCTACCATTTCACTAAAAAACTGTCAAAAATGTTAAAAATGACAAGAGACAGTTTTTGACAATTCCTTTATTTAAATGCTTCTTCTTTCTTCTTTCTTCCTTCATCTTCTTCTTCTTCTGGTTCTTCTGGCTCTTCTGGTTCTTCCTCCGGCGTTCTCGTCCAGCATCTTCTCCGCGGCGTCTTCTATCTTCTTCTCCTCGGGCCGCTCCGCACCCATGGCATGAGGGGGGAGGCTCCCGCTCTTCTCTTCATCTTCTTCTCTTCTTCATCTTCTTCTCTTCTTCATCTTCTTCTTCTTCTTCTTCTTCTTCTTCTTCCTTCTTCTCTTCTTCTCTTCTTCCTGTCTTCTCCGGGCCGCTCCGCAGCCATGCTGTGGCATGGAGGGAGGCTCCCACTGTGTGACGGCGTCTCTTCGTCTGACGGTTCTTAAATAACGGGGGGCGGGGCCACCCGGTGACCCCGCCCCCCTCTGACGCACGGTGACATGACGGGACTTCCCTGTGGCATTCCCCGTGACGTCACAGGGAAGTCCCTCAAGTCACCGTGCGTCAGAGGGGGGCGGGGTCACCGGATGGCCCCGCCCCCCGTTATTTAAGAACCGTCAGACGAAGAGACGCCGTCACACAGCGGGAGCCTCCCTCCATGCCACAGCATGGCTGCGGAGCGGCCCGGAGAAGACAGGAAGAAGAGAAGAAGGAAGAAGAAGAAGAAGAAGATGAAGAAGAGAAGAAGATGAAGAGAAGAGCGGGAGCCTCCCCCCTCATGCCATGGGTGCAGAGCGGCCCGAGGAGAAGAAGATAGAAGACGCCGCGGAGAAGATGCTGGACGAGAACGCCGGAGGAAGAACCAGAAGAGCCAGAAGAACCAGAAGAAGAAGAAGATGAAGGAAGAAAGAAGAAGCATTTAAATAAAGGAATTGTCAAAAACTGTCTCTTATCATTTTTAACATTTTTGACAGTTTTTTAGTGAAATGGTAGGGGTAAGTACCCCCTTACCATTTCACACAGGGGGGGGCCGGGATCTGGGGGTCCCCTTGTTAAAGGGGGCTTCCAGATTCCGATAAGCTCCCCGCCCGCAGACCCCCACAACCACCGGCCACGGTTGTGAGGATGAGGCCCTTGTCCTCATCAACATGGGGACAAGGTGTTTTGGGGGGCTACCCCAAAGCACCCTCCCAATGTTGAGGGCATGTGGCCTGGTACGGTTCAGGAGGGGGGGGGGCGCACTCTCGTCCCCCCCTCTTTTCCTGCGGCCTGCCAGGTTGCGTGCTCGGATAAGGGTTTGGTATGGATTTTTAGGGGGACCCCACGCCGTTTTTTTTTTTTTTTTTGGAGCGGGGTTCCCCTTACAATCCATACCAGACCTGAAGGGTCTGGTATGGAATTTAGGGGGAACCCCACGTCAATTTTTTTTTTTTTAATTTTGGCTGGGGTTCCCCTTAATATCCATACCAGACCTGAAGGGCCTTGTATGGAATTTAGGGGGACCCCCACATCATTTTTTTTTTTTTTATTTTGGTTCGGGGTTCCCCTGTGGGGAATTCCCATGCCGTTTTTATCAATGAACTTCTATGTGTATTGTCGGCAATGCAATAGCCGCGGGTAGTTTTAAATGAGTTTTTTCCTTCCAAATGTCATTTTGCTGTCAGACTGTTCTAAACACAGGAAACATGCGCCCCTTTACAGGCATACTATAGACACCCCCCAGGTACGAAATTTAAAGGGATATTACACTTTTATTGTTTGACTTTAAGCATTATTAAAATCACTGCTCCTGAAAAAACGTCCGTTTTTAAAACTTTTTTTTGCATTGATCCATGTCCCCTGGGGCAGGACCCGGGTCCCCAAACACTTTTTATGACAATAACTTGCATATAAGCCTTTAAAATTAGCACTTTTGATTTCTCCCATAGACTTTTAAAGGGTGTTCCGCGGCATTCGAATTTGCCGCGAACACCCCAAATTGTTCGCTGTTCGGCGAACTTGCGAACAGCCAATGTTCGAGTAGAACATGAGTTCGACTCGAACTCGAAGCTCATCCCTACCTGGGAATTAACCTGACTAAGGATTTCTGCAGACTCTTTGAAGTAAATTTCCCACCTATGGTTTCTAAACTGAAAGGTATCCTCAAACAATGGTCACACCTCCACATTTCATTTCTTGGCAGAATCACTGCACTCAAGATGACTATTCTCCCTAAACTTCTCTACCTGTTTAGATCCCTGCCACTTAAAATATCTAAAACATATCTCCACACTATTCAGGTGTTGCTTAATAGATTCATTTGGAAGGACAAACCCCCACGCTTTGCCAAAGAAGTCCTGTACCGCTCTTCCAAAAGGGGGGGTTTAGGGGTTCCTCAAATATGGTTTTACTACCTAGCCAGTAGATACACTCAACAAGCGCAATGGAATATTCATAACTCCAGAGTCCCTTGGGTGCGGTTTGAATGCGAATCCATCGCCCCTCTATATCTCCCTGGCCTTATGTGGTCAAACAATCAGACTAGATCAGAAGTAGGCACTAAAAATTTGATTACGCAAGCAGGCCTTCAACTCTGGGACACATATAAAAAAATATATAATCTCATCTCAGCTGTTCCTCTGGGTGCCTAATTTCTAGGAGATTCTAGATTCCCATTGGTCTTTGATAGACCCTCCTCTTTCCAACTCTGGATTGATTTAAAACTAACTACGTTAGATAAATTTCTTATAAACTCAAAATTTATCTCCTTTTCTCAGTTGCAATCCACGTACCACATCCCAAACACTGAATTTTATCACTTTTTACAAATACGTCACTTCTTCCAAAAGCATTACTCAGGCCCTTCTGCGACCTCCACGACTCTATATGAGGACATTTGCCACGACTCACCTCGCCAAAAAGGTCTTATTTCACTAGTCTACGTCAACTTGGAAGCTAACACGGAGGTCGCAACCCTAAAATATAGATCCCAATGGGAAGCTGAATTAGACCCTGAGGACGCTGATATAGACTGGGTGAAGGGCTGGCAGAACCTACGCAAGTGCACCAAATCTATCATGGTGCGTGAAACTGCTATTAAACTGATGACACGCTGGTACTACACCCCAATGCGTATTCACAAGATCTACCCACAATCATCCCCTCTCTGTTTTAGGGGCTGCATGCAACAAAGCTCATTTCTCCACATATTTTGGGACTGCGAGAAACTACGCCCTACATGGAATGAGATCCTGAAAGTAATAGACAAATTAGCGGGCAAACCTCTTAACATCTCATACCAACATTGCCTATTATTTCAATCCCCTTCAGACACCCCTAAACCGTTGGTTAAACTGATCCACTCTATTTGTATAACTTTGCATTGGGTGGTTGCTCTGCATTGGAAATCAGCTTCAGTACCATATTCTCAAGTTATTGCAAGAATAGACCACATGATGTTGGCTGACAAGATTTATCACACCCTACATGACACTATCCCTCAATATGATGCCATCTGGAATCCTTGGTTCTTATTTAGGCTCCAAACCTGACAGTTTTATGTTTCTCTTTTCTTTTTCTTTTTGATTTTGTACGTTTTATCTACCTGCTTGTTTTTTTTTCTTTTCTCTTTGATTTGGTCTCTAGACATGCTTCATCTATTTAGCTAAAGCTCAGACTTTCAGACTATGTCGATAGCTCTAATAGATATATATAACTCAACAGTATATTTTTGTACTTAGTTTTTGCATATAATTCGTATCCCTGCACTCTTTGTATTCATTGCTCTGATTGTCTTGGATTTGTAACCGCTTCTCTGTTATTCTAAAAAACAAAATAAACTTTTTGAAAACAAAAAAAAAACAAAAAAAACTTGTTTTGTCTACACACGGTCGCACAAAGTTGTCGGAATTTCCGATCGCCAACCACGCGGTCACGTACACCACGTACGACGAGACTAGAAAAGGCCGGTTCAGAACCAAGCGTGGCACCCTTTGGGCTCCTTTTGCTAATCTCGTGTTAGTAAAAGTTTGAGAGACGATTCGTGCTTTTTCAGACTCGTGGCTTTCAGATCGTTTTCTGACGTTCAGTTTGTGCTTGTGGGTTTGTATCTGCTCTTCAGTGCGTGCAGCAAGTTCCGCGTGACTTTAATTAATCATTGTATTCTTGTTCATTCGTTACTGTTTTTCAGGTCGCTCTTCACAGGCCTTGCTGTTCTTCAGTGCGTTCTGTTACTTCGTTCTGAGCAGCCGACCGTTTTCTAGCCATGTTGCGTATGCGTACTCCTGGTAGAGTTCGTGCTGTGCGGGGGCTTGGTGTTGGGGTCCTGACCTTGACACAAGTCCAGTCCATGAACAGGGTGGGGAGGAGTTCATGGACCAAGAATTGGTTTCTTCAGCGTGACCAGTAATCCTGATGATTTCAGGAACTTTCTCAGGATGACGGACCCCGTATTTCACCGTTTGTTGGCTTCGCTGACCCCCTATATTAGCAGGCAGGATACCTGCATGAGGCCCCCCCCTGTGTGAAATGGTAAGGGGGTACTTACCCCTACCATTTCACTAAAAAAGTGTCAAAATAGTTAAAAATGACAAGAGACAGTTTTTGACAATTCCTTTATTTAAATGCTTCTTCTATCTTCCTTCATCTTCTTCATCTTCTGGTTCTTCTGGCTCTTCTGGTTCTTCCTCCGGCGTTCTCGCCCAGCATCTCCTCCACGGCGTCTTCTATCAGCTTCTCCTCGGGCCGCTCCGCACCCATGGCATGAGGGGAGGCTCCCGCTCTTCTCTTCATCTTCTTCATCTTCTTCATCTTCTTCTTCTTCATCTTCTTCATCTTCTTCTTCTTCATCTCTTCTTCCTTCTTCATTTCTTCTCCGGGCCGCTCCGCAGCCATGCTGGCATGGAGGGAGGCTCCCGCTGTGTGACGGCGTCTCCTCGTCTGACGGTTCTTAAAAAACGGGGGCGGGGCCACCCAGTGACCCCGCCCCCCTCTGACACACGGTGACTTGATGGGACTTCCCTGTGACGTCACGGGGAATGCCACAGGGAAGTCCCGTCATGTCCCGTGCGTCAGAGGGGGGCGGGGTCACCGGGTGGCCCCGCCCCCCGTTATTTAAGAACCGTCAGACGAGGAGACGCCGTCACACAGCGGGAGCCTCCCTCCATGCATGGATGCGGAGCGGCCCGCAGAAGAAAATTAAGAAGAGAAGATGAAGATGAAGAAGAGAAGAGGATGAAGAAGAAGATGAAGAGAAGAGCGGGAGCCTCCCCTCATGCCATGGGTGCGGAGCGGCCCGAGGAGAAGAAGATAGAAGACGCCGCGGAGGAGATGCTGGACGAGAACGCCGGAGGAAGAACTAGAAGAGCCAGAAGAACCAGAAGATGAAGGAAAATAGAAGAAGCATTTAAATAAAGGAATTGTCAAAAACTGTCTCTTGTCATTTTTAACTATTTTGACACTTTTTTAGTGAAATGGTAGGGGTAAGTACCCCCTTACCATTTCACACAGGGGGGGGCCGGGATCTGGGGGTCCCCTTGTTAAAGGGGGCTTCCAGATTCCGATAAGCCCCCCGCCCGCAGACCCCCACAACCACCGGCCACGGTTGTGGGGATGAGGCCCTTGTCCTCATCAACATGGGGACAAGGTGTTTTGGGGGGCTACCCCAAAGCACCCTCCCAATGTTGAGGGCATGTGGCCTGGTACGGTTCAGGAGCGGGGGGGGCCGCACTCTCGTCCCCCCCTCTTTTCCTGCGGCCTGCCAGGTTGCGTCCTCGGATAAGGGTCTGGTATGGATTTTTGGGGGAACCCCACGCCGTTTTTTTTTTTTTTTTTTTGGCGCGGGGTTCCCCTTAAAATCCATACCAGACCTGACGGGTCTGGTATGGAATTTAGGGGGAACCCCACATCATTTTTTTTTTTTTTTTTTAAATTTTGGCCGGGGTTCCCCTTAATATCCATACCAGACCCGAAGGGCCTTGTATGGAATTTAGGGGGACCCCCCCACGTCATTTTTTTTTTTTAATTTTGGTTCGGGGTTTCCCTGTGGGGAATTCCCATGCCGTTTTTATCAATGAACTTTTATGTGTATTGTCGGACCGGCAATTCATTAATAGCCGCGGTAGTTTTAAATGAGTTTTTTCCTTCGAAATGTCACTTTGCTGTCAGACTGTTCTAAACACGGGAAACATGCGCCCCTTTACAGGCATACTATAGACACCCCCCAGGTACGAAATTTAAAGGGATATTACACTTTTATTGTTTGATTTTAAGCATTATTAAAATCACTGCTCCTGAAAAAACGGCCGTTTTTAAAACTTTTTTTTGCATTGATCCATGTCCCCTGGGGCAGGACCCAGGTCCCCAAACACTTTTTATGACAATAACTTGCATATAAGCCTTTAAAATTAGCACTTTTGATTATTCATGTTCATGTCCCATAGACTTTAACGGTGTTTGCTTGTTCGAGCAAACTTTTTTCCTGTTCGCATGTTCTGGTGCGAACCGAACAGGGGGGTGTTCGGCTCATCCCTAGTTGCACACCAGTAGACCTCAGTAGTGAAGGTTTGTCCTTGCTGGGATGTTTTGTGGCACAGCAGAAATACACATTGAGATTTGTGACATCTCTGCTCATAAGGGGTATAGTGCTGTACATCAGAAATGCACTGCACTGAAGCTTGGTTGTTGTCTGTTATATCCTAAAGGTACTGCCTTATTTGGCTACAGATCAGAAAAATACAACAGGGAAGATGGTCTGTACTTTCTGGTCTTGTGACGCATGGCGGAAATGCACATCATTGAGTCTTATGACATCTCTGCTCATATTTGTTATATTGCTGCACATCAGACATACTCAAAATTGAGTTCTGTCTGGGGTTTTTTTTGTGTCTTGTATTACTGCCTTTTTGGTTGCTTATTAGAAAGGCAGTAGTGAAGATTGATGGTCCTGAATTGTTGGGAAATACAAATTGAACCTGTGCCAGGGGTAGTACTGGTACTGCCTTTGGTAATCGGTGCAGCCCCGCAAAGTGGCGTCAGGCTGACAGTGCTATTAATCGCAAAGGTTGCCGATTTTAGGCATGCGATTTGACATGTTGAGTCGCATGCCAAATCCCTTCAATATGGATGTGCTATCTCTATTCAGATTGTTACATTGTTGCACATCAGATATATACAAGATTGAAGGTTGTCTGTCCTTTTATGTCTTACATTTACTACCTTATTGGCTGCATATCAGAAGGGACACAGCAGTGAGGTTGCTTGGCCTTTTCTGATTTTGTTTTTGCTGCCTCAGCAGGGAGACACATTGAGGATGGTGGCGTATCTGCTCAGTATTGGTATATTACTACACATCAGACATACACAAAGATTGAAGATTGTTTGTGTCCTGTATGTTCTATATTTACTGCCTTATCGGCTGTATATCAGAAAGGCACAGCAGTGAGGGGTGTCTTTTCTGTTTCTCATTGTTCTACTTTGCTGCTTCTTAGGGATACACAGCAGGGGGTTGTTGGCTGCACGCCTCCAGGGAGATACAGCATTGGGGACCCCTCGCTTGTTCAACCTGAAAATTGCAAGTTACCTGCGACCTGTGTAATCTTGAGGTCTGTGGATCCAGAAAGCAGGGTCTGCTTGGTGGCGCCGTGACCTGGAGTTGCACAGACACAAATGGTTCCCATTGGAAGCCATAGTGTATGACTTTTCTCTTGCGTTTTTGCGGTTGCAGGTTGGGTCGCACAGGTGTGGGAGCCGTAAGTTTCCCTTCTGGTTGAGGTTTTGCTACACACAAGAATAGACATTATGGAGTTTATTGCCTTACTTTGCAATACACCAGAAAGATCGCAGCTAGGAAGGCTGTCTGTTTTTATGTGGCTGCACAGCAGAAATACTCAACATTGAAGCTTGTTGGTGCTTTCTGTTTCAGATTCCCTTACCTTACTGCACTTCAGAAAAACACAATGCTGCAGGTTGCTTGGGTCCTTTCCGTGTTGGTTCTATGTGACTGCACTACAGAACTGCATAACAGAAAAGATATTGTCTTGTTATGTTGGTTTAGCTAGCCAGTGCCATATTGATCTTATAACTGTATTTGGTGGTTCATCAGAAATACGCAACATAGAAGTTTGGGTCTTTCTGTCTTATATTTATGGCCCTGTTTTGCTGTACATCAGTAAAACTCCACCGTAAACAGGACTCCCGTCCTTTATGTATATATATCAGTTATGACCTAGCTAGCTGCACTTCAGAAACACGCAGCATTTAGGGTCGGTTCACACTGAGGCAGCACGACTTACAGCGCGACTGCCTCAGGCGACCCAGGACACGACTCAGCGGCGACTTGCGAAACGACTTCTGTATAGAAGTCAATGCAAGTCGCCCCCAAAGTCGTACAGGAACCTTTTTCTAAGTCAGAGCGACTTGCATCGCCACTAGGGATGAGCCGAACACCCCCCGGTTCGGTTCGCACCAGAACCCGCGAACGGACCGCAAGTTCGCACGAACGTTAGAACCCCATTGACGTCTATGGGACTCGAACGTTCGAAATCAAAAGTGCTCATTTTAAAGGCTAATTTGCATGGTATTGTCCTAAAAAGGGTTTGGGGACCCGGGTCCTACCCCAGGGGACATGTATCAATGCAAAAAAAACTTTTAAAAACGGCCGTTTTTTCGGGAGCAGTGATTTTAATGATGCTTAAAGTAAAAAAAAAAAAGTGAAATATTCCTTTAAATATCGTACCTGGGGGGTGTCTATAGTATGCCTGTAAAGTGACGCGTGTTTCCCATGTTTAGAACAGTCCCTGCACCAAATGTCATTTTTAAAGGAAAAAATCTCATTTAAAACTGCTTGCGGGTTTAATGTCATGTCGGGTCATGGCAATATGGATGAAAATCAGTGAGACAAACGGCATGGGTACCCCCCAGTCCATTACCAGGCCCTTTGGGTCTTGTATGGATATTAAGGGGAACCCCGCACCCAAATTAAAATAAGGAAAGGTCCCTATATACTCTGAACAGCAGTATACAGGCGGTGCAAACAAGACAGGGACTGTAGGTTTGTTGTTAAGTAGAATCTGTTTGTAATTTTGAACATTTTTAATGTGTTTAGCTCCAGCCAAAAAATCTTTTCTAAGCTTTTTGGAAAACATAGGGAAGGGTTATCACCCCTGTGACATTTGTTTTGCGTCTTTCCTCCTCTTCAGAAGATTTCACCTCACTTTTTTGTCCCAATGAAAAATGTTTTTTGAAAATTTGTGTTTTTTTGTGGAACAAGGATTGGAAAGCATCAGTGGAAAGGAAAAATTGTTTTCCCATATTAACTCTTACAGGAGAGAATTTCCCTTCCTTAGGGGTAGATTTCATCTCACTTCCTGTTGTCTCCTTCCGTTTGCAAGTAGGAGTCGTTTGTAAGTTAGATGTTTGAAAGTAGGGTCCTACCCTATATACTCAGCAGAAATTTGGGCCTTAGGTGTTGCTGTGGCCAAAACACTGTAAGCCCTCACAGGGCCCTGCTGTGAAATATTAGATCAAGAATTGTAATTACATGCTCCTGTTGAACAGGAGCTGAAAAATTAGGCCTTAGGCACTGGTGCTGGTGCCACAACACTGCAACCCCTCACAGACACTCTAGTTGGAACGCAGGAACGAGCCCTGCTGCAAAGTATTGCATCAAAAATTGTAATTACACGCCCCTGTTAGACAGGGGCTGAAAAATTGGGTCTTAGGCACTGGTGCTGGTGCCACAACACTGCAACCCCTCACAGACACTCTAGTTGAAACGCAGGAACAAGCCCTGCTGCAAAGTATTGCATCAAAAATTGTAATTACACGCCCCTGTTAGACAGGGGCAGAAAAATTGGGTCTTAGGCACTGGTGCTGGTGCCACAACACTGCAACCCCTCACAGACACTCTAGTTGGAATGCAGGAACAAGCCCTGCTGCAAAGTATTGCATCAAAAATTGTAATTACACGCCCCTGTTAGACAGGGGCAGAAAAATTGGGTCTTAGGCACTGGTGCTGGTGCCACAACACTGCAACCCCTCACAGACACTCTAGTTGGAATGCAGGAACAAGCCCTGCTGCAAAGTATTGCATCAAAAATTGTAATTACACGCCCCTGTTAGACAGGGGCTGAAAAATTGGGTCTTAGGCACTGGTGCTGGTGCCACAACACTGCAACCCCTCACAGACACTCTAGTTGGAATGCAGGAACGAGCCCTGCTGCAAAGTATTACATCAAAAATTGTAATTACACGCCCCTGTTAAACAGGGGCTGAAAAATTGTGCCTTAGGCACTGGTGGTGGCGCCCAGAACCAAAAATGTTCTTACAAGCTATCAGCGTGATGATTGAGGAGGAAGAGGATAATTACTCAGGGATAGTCACTCAGCATCAGCATAGGCAGTCTTTGAAGGGATCTGAGATTTCAAAAAAAATTATTCGGTTACATCTGCATCAGGTGCTTGGTAGCTGGTGGTGATCCAAGACTGATTCATTTTTATGAAGGTCAGCCGATCGACCGAGTCGGTGGACAGACGCACCCTGTGATCGGTTACCACGCCTCCAGCAGCACTGAATGTGCGTTCCGAAAGAACGCTGGATGCAGGACAGGCCAGTAGCTCAATTGCATACTGTGCAAGCTCTGGCCAGTGATCCATCCTCAAGACCCAGTAACCCAGAGGATTTTCGGTGGGAAAGGTGTCCAAGTCTGATCTTGCCCCTAGGTATTCCTGCACCATGTAAAACAGACGCTGGCGATGGTTGCTGGAACCGATCATACCTTGGGGCTGCGGACCAAAAAATTGTCTGAACGCATCGGTCAGACGGCCACCTTCTCCACCGCTCCTTCTTTGACTGACCGAAGCCTCAGCAACACGTTGTCCAGAAACAGGAGTTTGTAACCTCCCAGTCTCTGGGAACGCGTTGCACAGACCTTTCTGCAAGGCCTCCCGAAGATGTTTCATCCTCTGCTCCCTCTGCGATGGCAAGATAAGGTCCGCAACCTTACCCTTGTAACGTGGATCAAGGAGGGTTGCCAGCCAGTATTGGTCCTTCTCCTTGATACCACGAATACGAGGATCCTTACGCAGGCTTTGCAGGATCAGGGAGGCCATGCAGCGTAGGTTTGCTGAGGCATTCGGTCCGGAGTCCTCTGGGTCACTAAGGACAACAACGTCCGCAGCCACCTCCTCCCAGCCACGTACAAGTCCATGTGTTCCTTGGGACTGATCCCTTAAAGACTGCTGATGCTGAGTGCCAGGCTCCACCTCCATACTGACACAATCTTCCTCCTCCTCCTCCTCCTCCTCCTCCTCCTCGTCCTCTTCCTGTGTGATCGGCGGGCACGCAGGAACACTGTCTGGATAAAGGGGGCCTTGAGAGCTAAGGAAGTCCTCCTCTTCCTGCCTCTGTTCTGCCTCAAGTGCCCTGTCCATTATCCCACGCAGCGTGTGCTCCAACAGGTGGACAAGGGGGACAGTGTCACTGATGCATGCACTGTCAGTGCTCACCATCCTCGTGGCCTCCTCGAATGGTGACAGGACAGTGCATGCATCCCTGATCATGGCCCACTGGCGTGGGGAAAAAAAACCAAGGTCCCCTGACCCTGTCCTGGTGCCATAGTCGCACAGGTACTCATTGATGGCCCTCTGCTGCGTGTGCAGCCGCTGCAGCATGGCCAACGTCGAGTTCCACCTGGTGGGCATGTCACAGATTAGGCGGTTCTTGGGCAGGTTAAACTCCTTTTGGAGGTCCGTCAGCCGAGCACTGGCATTATATGACCGGCGGAAATGCACAGAGACTTTCCTGGCCTGCCTCAGGACATCCTGTAAGCCCGGGTACCTGCCCAAGAACCGCTGCACCACCAAGTTAAGGACGTGAGCCAAACAGGGCACATGGGTCAGTTGTCCCTGTCGGAGGGCAGAGAGGAGGTTGGTGCCATTGTCGCAAACCACCATTCCTGCCTTAAGTTGGCGTGGCGTCAACCACCTCTGAACCTGCCCCTGCAGAGCTGACAGAACCTCTGCCCCAGTGTGGCTCCTGTCCCCCAAGCACACCAGCTCAAGCACCGCATGGCATCTTTTGGCCTGCGTACTTGCGTAGCCCCTTGAACGCCTACGGAGCACCGCTGGTTCCGAGGAAGAGGCCATGGAGGAAGAAGAAGAGGAGGGGGTGGAGGAGAGAGGTGTGTCACAATCAGCATTTTGGAGGCGTGGTGGCGGAACAACCTCCAACACTACTGCACCTTGTCCTGCATCCCTCCCAGCTGCCAGCAGAGTCACCCAATGCGCCGTGAAACTTAAGTAACGTCCCTGTCCATGCCTGCTGGACCATGAGTCAGCGGTAATATGCACCTTACCGCTGACCGCCCTGTCCAGCGAGGCATGGACATTGCCTTCCACATGCCGGTAGAGAGCCGGAATCGCCTTCCGTGAGAAAAAGTGGCGTTTGGGTACCTGCCACTGAGGAACCGCACATTCCACAAACTCACGGAAGGGGGCAGAGTCTACCAACTGAAAAGGCAGCAGTTGAAGTGCTAGCAATTTTGCCAAGCTAGCATTCAACCGCAGGGCATGTGGATGGCTGGGAGCAAACTTCTTTCGGCGGTGCAGCAGCTGGGGCAGGGAAATTTGCCTGGTACAATCTGACGTCGGTGTACCCAAAGCAGATTGCCCATAAGTACTTGGCTGTGACACACCTAATTCTACACCTTCATTCCTCTCACTGCAGGTCGCAGAGAGGACTGAAGGTCTAGTGGGGTTGGAAATCTCAGCTGATGAGGAGCAAGGAGAGATCGTCTTTGTTCTTTGGTGTGGGTCTTTTAGATACGCTTGCCAACGAACTGCATGGCAGGTCAACATATGTCTGGTCAAGCATGTGGTACCCAAGCGGGAGATGTTTTGGCCACGCGAGATACGCTTGAGACATATATTGCAAATAGCAGCGGTGCGATCTGATGCACTCGTCTCAAAAAAGGCCCACACCAAAGAACTTTTTGAATAACGCGCAGAGACTGCAGCGCCCTGCACATGTGGAGCTTTGGGGTGTGATGCAGTCAATGTGCTGCCCTTAGGCTGGCCCCTGGAGGGCATCCTGCCTAGTTGGTGATGTGCCACCTCCTCCTCCTCCTCCTCCTCCTCCTCTCTCCTATCAGGCACCCACGTTGAGTCAGTGACCTCATCATCCCCTCCCTCCTCATCACTGGAGCAAACCTGGCAGTATGCTGCAGCAGGGGGAGCATGACTGCCAGATTGCTGTCCTTCTTGGGCACCCCCTCTGTCCGTGCTCATGTTACTGCCTTCATTGAGCTCAGTATCATCATCAGAGCCTTCCAAACGCTGGGCATCCTCCTGGAGCATGTACCCAACACTGTGGTCAAACAGTTCGAGGGAATCCTCAGGAGGACATGGTGGGGCTAGGGAAGGAGTCACTGATGACATTGAGCTGAGGGAAGAGGCCGCTGCTTTGCCAGACAAAGCACCCTGGGCATGGGTGAGAGAGGATGAGGAGGATGAGGACGGCTTGGTCATCCACTCGACCAAGTCTTCCGCATGTTGCGGCTCAACACGGCCAGCTGCCGAAAAAAAGGCCAAGCGTGTCCCATGGCCACGTGCTGATGAGGATGCACCGTCTCCACGACCAGCACTAGACACAGAGCCTGCTTGCCCTCTCTTATTGGCTTGTGACTGTCTGCCTCTCCTTCTTGGCCTTCCAGACATACTAATGGCCTGTAGCTGCACTAAGCTGGGATAGAACACCTGTAATTTTCTTCAGGTAGCTTTATATACTGTAACCAGACAAGCCTGCCTGTCAGTAGGAAGATAACAGGAACGGATCTAGCTGAACACTGTGAGCAGGACGCACTGCACTGAATGTAAATAGCAGGAACGGATCTAGCTAAACACTGTGAGCAGGACGCACTGCACTGAATGTAAATAGCAGGAACGGATCTAGCTGAACACTGTGAGCAGGACGCACTGCACTGAATGTAAATAGCAGGAACGGATCTAGCTGAACACTGTGAGCAGGACGCACTGCACTGAATGTAAATAACAGGAACGGATCTAGCTGAACACTGTGAGCAGGACACACTGTACTAAATGTAAATAGTCTAGCTGCCTGACCGTGGTACTAATAGGATCAAAAAGAACACCTGTAATTTTCTTCAGGTAGCTTTATATACTGTAACCAGACAAGCCTGCCTGTCAGTAGGAAGATAACAGGAACGGATCTAGCTGAACACTGTGAGCAGGACGTACTGCACTAAATGTATATAGCAGGAACGGATCTAGCTGAACACTGTGAGCAGGACGCACTGCACTGAATGTAAATAGCAGGAACGGATCTAGCTGAACACTGTGAGCAGGACACACTGTACTAAATGTAAATAGTCTAGCTGCCTGACCGTGGTACTAATAGGATCAAAAAGAACACCTGTAATTTTCTTCAGGTAGCTTTATATACTGTAACCAGACAAGCCTGCCTGTCAGTAGGAAGATAACAGGAACGGATCTAGCTGAACACTGTGAGCAGGACGCACTGCACTGAATGTAAATAGCAGGAACGGATCTAGCTGAACACTGTGAGCAGGACGCACTGCACTGAATGTAAATAGCAGGAACGGATCTAGCTAAACACTGTGAGCAGGACGCACTGCACTGAATGTAAATAGCAGGAACGGATCTAGCTGAACACTGTGAGCAGGACGCACTGCACTGAATGTAAATAGCAGGAACGGATCTAGCTGAACACTGTGAGCAGCACGCACTGCACTGAATGTAAATAGCAGGAACGGATCTAGCTGAACACTGTGAGCAGGACGCACTGCACTGAATGTAAATAGCAGGAACGGATCTAGCTGAACACTGTGAGCAGCACGCACTGCACTGAATGTAAATAGCAGGAACGGATCTAGCTGAACACTGTGAGCAGGACGCACTGCACTGAATGTAAATAGCAGGAACGGATCTAGCTGAACACTGTGAGCAGCACGCACTGCACTGAATGTAAATAGCAGGAACGGATCTAGCTGAACACTGTGAGCAGGACGCACTGCACTGAATGTAAATAGCAGGAACGGATCTAGCTGAACACTGTGAGCAGGACGCACTGCACTGAATGTAAATAGCAGGAACGGATCTAGCTGAACACTGTGAGCAGGACGCACTGCACTGAATGTAAATAACAGGAACGGATCTAGCTGAACACTGTGAGCAGGACACACTGTACTAAATGTAAATAGTCTAGCTGCCTGACCGTGGTACTAATAGGATCAAAAAGAACACCTGTAATTTTCTTCAGGTAGCTTTATATACTGTAACCAGACAAGCCTGCCTGTCAGTAGGAAGATAACAGGAACGGATCTAGCTGAACACTGTGAGCAGGACGCACTGCACTGAATGTAAATAGCAGGAACGGATCTAGCTGAACACTGTGAGCAGGACGCACTGCACTGAATGTAAATAGCAGGAACGGATCTAGCTAAACACTGTGAGCAGGACGCACTGCACTGAATGTAAATAGCAGGAACGGATCTAGCTGAACACTGTGAGCAGGACGCACTGCACTGAATGTAAATAGCAGGAACGGATCTAGCTGAACACTGTGAGCAGCACGCACTGCACTGAATGTAAATAGCAGGAACGGATCTAGCTGAACACTGTGAGCAGGACGCACTGCACTGAATGTAAATAGCAGGAACGGATCTAGCTGAACACTGTGAGCAGGACGCACTGCACTGAATGTAAATAGCAGGAACGGATCTAGCTGAACACTGTGAGCAGCACGCACTGCACTGAATGTAAATAGCAGGAACGGATCTAGCTGAACACTGTGAGCAGGACGCACTGCACTGAATGTAAATAGCAGGAACGGATCTAGCTGAACACTGTGAGCAGGACGCACTGCACTGAATGTAAATAGCAGGAACGGATCTAGCTGAACACTGTGAGCAGGACGCACTGCACTGAATGTAAATAACAGGAACGGATCTAGCTGAACACTGTGAGCAGGACACACTGTACTAAATGTAAATAGTCTAGCTGCCTGACCGTGGTACTAATAGGATCAAAAAGAACACCTGTAATTTTCTTCAGGTAGCTTTATATACTGTAACCAGACAAGCCTGCCTGTCAGTAGGAAGATAACAGGAACGGATCTAGCTGAACACTGTGAGCAGGACGTACTGCACTAAATGTATATAGCAGGAACGGATCTAGCTGAACACTGTGAGCAGGACGCACTGCACTGAATGTAAATAGCAGGAACGGATCTAGCTGAACACTGTGAGCAGGACACACTGTACTAAATGTAAATAGTCTAGCTGCCTGACCGTGGTACTAATAGGATCAAAAAGAACACCTGTAATTTTCTTCAGGTAGCTTTATATACTGTAACCAGACAAGCCTGCCTGTCAGTAGGAAGATAACAGGAACGGATCTAGCTGAACACTGTGAGCAGGACGCACTGCACTGAATGTAAATAGCAGGAACGGATCTAGCTGAACACTGTGAGCAGGACGCACTGCACTGAATGTAAATAGCAGGAACGGATCTAGCTAAACACTGTGAGCAGGACGCACTGCACTGAATGTAAATAGCAGGAACGGATCTAGCTGAACACTGTGAGCAGGACGCACTGCACTGAATGTAAATAGCAGGAACGGATCTAGCTGAACACTGTGAGCAGCACGCACTGCACTGAATGTAAATAGCAGGAACGGATCTAGCTGAACACTGTGAGCAGGACGCACTGCACTGAATGTAAATAGCAGGAACGGATCTAGCTGAACACTGTGAGCAGGACGCACTGCACTGAATGTAAATAGCAGGAACGGATCTAGCTGAACACTGTGAGCAGCACGCACTGCACTGAATGTAAATAGCAGGAACGGATCTAGCTGAACACTGTGAGCAGGACGCACTGCACTGAATGTAAATAGCAGGAACGGATCTAGCTGAACACTGTGAGCAGGACGCACTGCACTGAATGTAAATAGCAGGAACGGATCTAGCTGAACACTGTGAGCAGGACGCACTGCACTGAATGTAAATAACAGGAACGGATCTAGCTGAACACTGTGAGCAGGACACACTGTACTAAATGTAAATAGTCTAGCTGCCTGACCGTGGTACTAATAGGATCAAAAAGAACACCTGTAATTTTCTTCAGGTAGCTTTATATACTGTAACCAGACAAGCCTGCCTGTCAGTAGGAAGATAACAGGAACGGATCTAGCTGAACACTGTGAGCAGGACGTACTGCACTAAATGTATATAGCAGGAACGGATCTAGCTGAACACTGTGAGCAGGACGCACTGCACTGAATGTAAATAGCAGGAACGGATCTAGCTGAACACTGTGAGCAGGACGCACTGCACTGAATGTAAATAGCAGGAACGGATCTAGCTGAACACTGTGAGCAGGACGCACTGCACTGAATGTAAACAGCAGGAACGGATGTAGCTAAACACTGTGAGCAGCACGCACTGCACTGAATGTAAATAGCAGGAACGGATCTAGCTGAACACTGTGAGCAGCACGCACTGCACTGAATGTAAATAGCAGGAACGGATCTAGCTGAACACTGTGAGCAGGACGCACTGCACTGAATGTAAATAGCAGGAACGGATCTAGCTGAACACTGTGAGCAGCACGCACTGCACTGAATGTAAATAGCAGGAACGGATCTAGCTGAACACTGTGAGCAGGAAGCACTGTACTGAATGTAAATAGCAGGAACGGATCTAGCTGAACACTGTGAGCAGGACACACTGCACTGAATGTAAATAGTCTAGATAGAAGATAACAGGAACGGATCTAGCTAAACTGAATACAGTGTATATATATATATGCAACACCTGGGATGCATATATATACACAATACACTGTAAGTGCAGCTAACTGACTGACTGTTCTGCCTAATCTATCTAACTCAAATCAAATGACACTGTCTCTCTCTCTCTCTATCGCTCAGCACACCGGAACACACACTACACAGGGCCGCCGTGCAGGCGGCCTTATATAGTGTGGGGTGTGTACTAAATCCCCTGAGCCATAATTGGCCAAAGCCACCCTGGCTTTGGCCAATTACAGCTCTCTCTACTGACGGCGCTGTGATTGGCCAAGCATGCGGGTCATAGTGCATGCTTGGCCAATCATCAGCCAGCAATGCACTGCGATGCCGCAGTGAATTATGGGCCGTGACGCGCCACACGAATTTGGCGCGAACGGCCCATATCGTTCGCAATTCGACGGACGGTCGAACAGCCGATGTTCGAGTCGAACATGGGTTCGACTCGAACACGAAGCTCATCCCTAATCGCCACGATTTAGAACGGCTCCATTGCACAGAACAGGACGCTACTTGTCAGGTGACTAGGTCGCCTGACAAGTCGTCCCAGTGTGAACCAAGGCTGAGGGTTTGCGTGTGTCTTAATGTTTTTACAGATTGGCTGCACATCAGAAAACCAGACTATGAGGACTGTTTTGTCTACATTGAAGTTCAGATTTGGGTCTCTCCCATATTTGATATGTTGGTTTAGCTAACCACACTCAGATACACATTATTGTCTATTCTTGTGTCCTTTCTGTCTAAATCTATTGTGCTGGGTCCACAATCTATGATCTTTTTTAATTTGTGATATTAATAATGCATGTATCACCTTTTGTATTTCAGCCCTCTTTTCCGTGCAGGGGCCTGGAGTTCTGGCTGCAGATGTCACATGTCAGAAAGCCTCAGCCCCTTACATTCAGGGATGCTGGAACCATTTCCTAGGGTTGAAGCCCAGTAGGGTTATAGGACACAGGAGGAAGGCGATAAAGAATCACCCTGCTTAGTAAGAACTTGGGAAGTTCTGTTCAGAGGAGTATTATGACCTGAAGATGAAGTATAAAGATGTCCACCAGACCGAATAGGTTACGGCTCGGTGCATGGCCTTCATCTCACCCTTCTAGCAGAACTAGATGTAGCAGTATAAGTGTTATACTCCTGCTATGAACTTTATTCTCCTGAAGTAGGCACTCAGGCGTAAGTAAAGCCACAGAGTGGGCATGCCTTAAACCCAGGGATCAAGCCTCGGTTAATCTATTACCCTTAAGTAGGCTTCCCTTTAGTCTTTGCTGATGTAAAGATAAAAATGAACAAAAAAGGTTGTCTGTTAGGGGCCCACCTTTTTTTGCAGTTTTAATTCCCTGAACAGGGTAGTGTTAAGACAGGCCCTCTTAGTAATCAATTAGTGTCCTTGTTTTACAACACAGGTCTCTGATTAATCTTTAAGGGTTCTAAGTAGCACCTACAGGCACAATAGGCCATGGTTGTTAGATGTGTGAGACAGGCAACATTGATAACCTACAAGTTTAACATGTTTTCTGATTCCATCTTTAAGAGCCCACTCCACCTAGGTCCTGCATCCGAAGCAGAGAAGGCAGATACATCGGTGGAGTAGACCTGCAGACCAGCCGCATGATCCAGCTATAATACCTTCATCAAGCATATGGAGTGGAGGTAAAACTCACTGCAGAACCAAGGTCCGCCAAGAGGGTCTTGCAGTGGTCCCACCCTAAGGTAGGCCTGAGGTACTTGATTATCCTCTCAGGTGTGCCATCCTGGAAGATGACTAGAGAAAATTGACAGTTACTTACCGATAACTGTTTTTCTAGGATATCTTCCAGGACGGCAGGCCTACTTCCCGCCCGTTGGAGGAGGGAAAATGGTAGAACACTAGAAGGTGAGTACCTATGAGGAATGACTTCCCTTGTGAACCAGGTTCAGGAGTTACTTCTCTACAAACTGAGGATCAAGGGGAAGGGTGGGGACTTAAAACAGCTATCCATTGATTGTGTTTCCTGTAGGGAGGAGCCTCTCATCTCTCAGGTGTGCCGTCCTGGAAGATATCCTAAAAAAACAGTTATCGGTAAGTAACTGTCAATTTTTTGTGGTGTCCCCAAATAATTTTTCTAAACCCTCCCTCCCCCAACTGCTAAGTCAGCTGATCCCAATTCTCTTTCCTCAATCATCTATCTGCTGACTTTGCCAAACCCATACACACTATACCCACCTCTTTAGTGCTCATATTTATGGATAAATTCCCCAAAGCATGTAGTGCAAGGGCCTGCCTGTATACTTTCAAATGGTACTGTTTAAAGTTTTGGGATCCTATTATTATCTTGATAGGTAATAGCAGAATGTCCAAATGTCCTCAAATGTGTACAGTGTGTATTTATATCTTTGTATTATGACACTTCTTACCTGTCCAGTGGTCTGCCAATAGTGTAACTAAGGAGGGGCTGTTCCAAGTAATACCCTGTATTTAGCCATTCATCTCTGAATGAAGTGAAGAGGGTTACCTGTCCAAGATTTCCACACACTCCCTATAATGTTAGAAATGGCCCATGAGAGGGGGAATATGATAGGTGTACCTTATACTTTGGCGTTGTTAAATTCCCCTTAATAAATGCTAACTGGAGGTTGCCCCATAATGTTTGTGTCTAATCTGCTTGCCATGTTTCTGAGAAAAAATAGTAATGTTTATTGTTTTTTCCTCAACAGTTTCCTTCCACGCCACAGGAATGGCAGACTGTGGCCTCCCACTTTGCCGAGCGGTGGGACTTTCCTAACTGTGGAGGGGCAATTGATGGGAAACACGTCCACATCGTCCCACCACCCAACTCGGGGTCGTACTATTATAATTACAAGGGGTTCAATAGTATAGTGATGTTGGCGGTGGTGTCGGCTAATTAAAAAGTGCTTGAAAGTGGCCGTCCTGGCTTGCCCTCCCTGAGTGCCAGTGATGTCCGGTTACGCTACCTGGAGTTCTTTGCGGGTAGGGGGGCTATCAATATGCCAGCAAATATGTGAAGCCTTTTTATAATAAAAAAACAAAAAACATTCTTTGTGGACATTTACTGCTTGTGTTTGTTTTAGCTGACCCTGACAGAAATGTGTTGAGTCCAGAAAATGTCGTGATTGTGTAACCTTTTTTATACAAAGCACTGTTGGCTGTTATTTACTAAATGCAAAAACACATTTCACTACAAGTGCACTTGCAACTGCACTAAACCTGCACTTGTAGTGCAAAGTGGATTTGCCCTTAGGAAATAACCCCCATTTTTGCAGAAAACAGAAATTACATCACCCCAAAAGTTTTGTAGTGTTGAGACAATAATCCACACATTCTTGATTAACCAAATTTTTTATACCTGCACAATCACATGTGCATTTACTAAAGGTTTTTAAAACAAACCAACATGTTTGTTGTATAACAATTTTTGGAGTAGCATTATCAAAAATGGAAATATCCATTTAAGATAAAACAGGCCTGTGTAAAACCAACAAGAAAGCCAAAAAACTTGAACTTACAAAGTTCACATTAGGTAAAACCTGAAGGCTATATCAGACATCAGTATTTAGGAACTGGGTTTGATATAGCGTTCAGATGGGGGGAAATCACCCCTGGAAAAGCCAAATTTGGAAGATGCACACCAATTTACGAATGTCAACATGTGCTAGCTGCCATCACGGGGGATCAAGGGACGTGTTTTGGGGGAGCAAGCCCTTCCTCACCGCTACTTTATAATTGAGGAAGGGGTTGCACCCCCAAAACGCATCCATTGATCTCCCGTGATGGCAGATAGCACATGTTGGCACACTGTGTGCATCCTCCAAATTTGGCTTTTCTAAACATTGCAAAAATATTTAAAAGTTTGGACCACAATCCAAAAAGTGATTTTGTGGGGTTTTAAATTCACCCCAAAACATCAATGATGTTATTATTTTTTTTAATCACATCATTGATTTTTTGCTGTATGTTTTGCAATTCGAGATTACACCCCATTATCTCCCCGATCAGGATCTGGGCACTTTCTGATGTGAAAGGATCTGGATCACGATCACCTAAAAAGAGAGAAACAAAACAAAAACAGGTATCAAAAATCTGCCACCATCCATCTCTTTTACCTGAGTCTGTGGTCACAGACACTCACCTGTTGTGGTGCCAATTTCCACCACATCTTCTTCCTCCTGCTCTTCTTGGGTTGGTGTTATTTCCCCTTCTTCCAGAGGTGGGGGGTCTGTGGTCTCCTCGGATGAGGGGTATCCTCCGAGTCTTTTCTCCCCTATGTAAAACAAAAATGGTATAATTAGCACACAGATATTTAATGGCAGAACTAGAAATAGGAAACATTGCTTGGAAGTGGGGTACAATTGTCTATTTTAGCTGAGTTCCAAGATGTATTTTTTTTATTGCCCTTTGTCAAGCTGCAATACTTTACCTGTTTGGTACAAGCTTCACAGATGGAGACCCCCCTATAGTATACACTGGAGCACCCGTGTGGCCCCCTAATAAAAATGGTGTTCTTGTGTCCCACACTAGTGCTCCAGTGTCCAGATGTGAAAACAGCTGCTCAGTGTCCTCTCCTTACACAGAATCTAGTTTGCATTTCATTCGAGTAACAAACCCATCTACACAAACAAATATTTGGCATCCAAGTAGGCCCAAAAAAATGTGGGAAAATGCATATGGCCTAAACAATGTTGTTTTAGAGGCCGAAAGAAAAATGTTTGATACGAACGAATAATGGGCCCCTGAACATTAAAGTTGCCCTTGTAAACTGTACAATTAAGAAAAGCATATGGAGCAGCACGAACGGAATAAAGACAGAAAGAATAGGAACACAGCACAACTACTTACTTTTTTGCAGCACTCTCCGGATCTTTCGGTACTGCTCTGGCTCTCTCAATTTCAGGTCCGACCACTGCTTCCTGAGCTAATCTTTCGATCTTCGTACCTCAAAATTCTTGTGAAGACTCCTGACCACTTTCGCCATGATCTTGGCCTTTCTGATATTGGGGTTGGGGTAAGGCCCATACTTTCCGTCATAGTCAGACTTCTTCATGATGTCGACCATCTCCAACATCTCCCCAAAGGACATATTTGTGGCCTTAAAACGTCTCCTTCTGGATCGGGACGTGTTCAGATCCGGGCTTTCCTCCTCCTCCTCCTCGTTCCTGCAATTATCACGCACCTGCTGTGACTCCGCCATGTGCTCTTCCCCCACTGCGCCGAATGAAAAGGGGCGGGGAATAGAATAGAAAGAACGTCAGGGGCGGGCGGAGTTACACGCATGCGCAGTGTATATAAAGCGTAACACGCGTGCATATTACGTACGATCTGTGGGTGGAGGAAGGAGCATTGGACGCGCCGATCGTAAGAACGAAGGTAAGAGACAAACTTGTGCCTATACTGCTTCTACATTGAGGCCTATATTGTAACAAGATTAGGAAAGTTTTGTCTGACATTAGGCTTTGTCTTGTGTTGTGTCTTGCAGTGAACATGGATATGCTACTGAAAGACAATGACTTCATGTCAGAACTCGTAAATATGTTAAGGGAGCTGTCCTGTCTGTGGGAGATTAAACACCCCCATTTCAAGAACCAAGCAAAGAGGAAGGCAGCACTGGTACAATTGTTGGAAATTGTGAAGCAGGTGATCCCCACGGCAGACATCACCTATTTGAAGATTCACAGAGATCCGGAGCAGCAGATGACATCTATGTCCCCAGGATGTTGTACTACTACAGGCTGCATTTTCTGGCAGACCAGACTGAACCCAGGCCATCCCTCTCCAGTCTTCCTTCCAGGCTTCCTTCCCCCCCGGCTGAGGCTTCTGACGCCCAAGCTGGGCCTTCCAGGCCACATGTGGAGGAGCCCAGATTGAGCCATGTATAGCATTCCTCTAAATATTTCTGCTTGTCCAATCAATGATGTTAACTAGATGTTAGTTGGGAGTACTAATTTAGGATTGTGATTGATGATGCAAAACATTACAACCATGTCCCTTTTTTATACACAGGGAAGTCTCAGCCAGGAGGTGGCCGGGCCGAGCCGGCTGATCTGCAGGTCCCTCCACCCCCCCTGGAAAGAGAAAGTGGCAGTAGGAGGAGTGCCCTAGAGGAGGCTACCAGAGGACTCTTTTGGAGGGCTACAGAGGTCCTGGGAGCACCACACACCATGGAGGAGGACATTGCTGACACCATTGCCTATAAAATTCAGAGGATGGAGGAGGGCCAACAAGCCATGTGTGAGTCGCTCATATTGGAGGCTCTTAACAAAGGTATGAGGGGCCAAATTACAGCTCAGACACACCTTTGCGATGGTCCTCCTCCTCCTCCTGCAGGTCCTCCTCCTCCTTCTCCTCCAGGTCCTCCCAGTCCTCCTCATCCTCCAGGTCCTACTCCTCCTCCTGCCACATCTCCAACTGCACAGTCACAGCCCGGAAGGAAGCGTGTAAGGAAGACCAGAAATTGAGGACCCTGGATCCAGTCTGGTCGGCCAAAAAATGCAGCCTCTTGTGGTACCACAGCCTGGGGACACAGATGTCATCTGCTGCTATCCGGATCTCTGCGAATTCTGGACCAGACTGCCCTCCCTTACATATGGACTCCTCAGGCCACCAATTTTGATGTTCAAGAGTTGATGTCTGCCGTGGGGGTCCCAGGCTTCGCTAATTTCTCATGTTGATCCAGTGTTGCCTTCCTCTTTGTTTGGTTCTGAGCCCTTAATAAAGGATTTTTGTTTTGAATTATACTCTCCTATGTGTTTTACTTCAAAAATGACAGTTTTTTTGTGAGGATTCAGGTACATTTCAAATATACAATGTGAAATGAACAAGGGACACCAACAACAAACAATCTCCTTGAGATTAAATAATAAAAGATATCAATGGTGTTGGGGTAACTTGACACACAAGACACACAAAAAAATATTCCGGAGTAAAAATAAAAATCACATTGAACAAAGATCAGCCTTGGAAAAAATACAAACATTAAATGAAAAAAAAAAAGGCTTAAAATCCCCCAAAAAATTAAATAAATAAAAAAAAAAATTATGTCAGATGTGACAACTAATAACAATATATTCAGGGAATCCCAATAAAAAAACAAAAAAAAAAAACTTTGTGAGAAGTGTGTGTGAATATGAGCAGCAAAACTACTTCATTCTTGTCACATTATAAAGAAGAAGAGAGTGCGCTGTATTAAACCATTTTTTACATTGCAGCGTGACGAAAGTGCTGTATCCATTGCAAACGCTAAGTTTACCAGAACAAGCTGTTCCGTCTTGGAATTTCTTCTGAGCATGCGTGGCACTTTGTGCGTCGGAACAGGCCACACACGGTCGGAATTGACGCGATCGGATTTTGTTGTCGGAAAATTTTATCTCCTGCTCTCCAACTTTGTGTGTCGGAAAATCCGATGGAAAATGTCCGATGGAGCCCACACACGGTCGGAATTTCCGACAACACGCTCCGATCGGACATTTTCCATCGGAAAATCCGACCGTGTGTACGGGGCATAACCCTGTACTTCACTGACTACACTATATACTCTGAACTGGATTATATATACTACACGTACTGCGCTATATACTCTGAACTGGATTATATATACACTACACTGACTGCACTATATACTCTGAACTGTATTATATATACACACTACACTATATACTCTGAACTGCATTATATATACACTACATTAACTGCACTATATACTCTGAACTGTATTATATATACTACACTGACTGCACACTACACTACCTGCCTAATCTCCATTCATTCACTACATACGGCCGCCTTGTAAGCAGCAGCAGCGTGATGTCAGAGGAAGACGGGGGTCGCCCGTTTACATCACCGAGTGGCCCTGCCCTTAGCTATTTAACAGTCCCAAACCTGCGCTACCCTCTTACTTCTGGATAGGCCCTCACACAGGCTGGCAGCCAGATGGCCCAATCTTTGGCATAGCAGCCCTGGGCACACGACACACATCCACCCAGACGGCAGTCTGGGTGGCACAGAACACAGATCACCTGACCTCTCCCGAATATATAGGTTCTACTAGCAGGCCAAGGGATTCAACAAAACTCCTGCCCATTGGCTGAGATACCCCATATACCCATAACCTGACCTTGGGTTGCCCTCCTCATATCTAGTACCACCAAGTGCCCAACCACCTAGTGGTAGAAGAGAAAAGTGCAACAAGGCCAAACTTGGAGAGCTATTGATTTCTCCCTAACAATCGACCAAGATGACTAATCTTGGCAAGTAAATTTGTGAGGAGCTCCCTGACTAAACCCCAGGGTGCTACACTATCCTAAAGTATTGATGTTGATTAGGGATGAGCCGAACACCCCCCTGTTCGGTTCGCACCAGAACATGCGAACAGGAAAAAAGTTTGTTCGAACACGCGAACACCGTTAAAGTCTATGGGACACGAACATCAATAATCAAAAGTGCTAATTTTAAAGGCTTATATGCAAGTTATTGTCATAAAAAGTGTTTGGGGACCTGGGTCCTGCCCCAGGGGACATGGATCAATGCAAAAAAAAGTTTTAAAAACGGCCGTTTTTTCAGGAGCAGTGATTTTAATAATGCTTAAAGTCAAACAATAAAAGTGTAATTTCCCTTTAAATTTCGTAGCTGGGGGGTGTCTATAGTATGCCTGTAAAGGGGCGCATGTTTCCTGTGTTTATAACAGTCTGACAGCAAAATGGCATTTCGAAGGAAAAAAGCCATTTAAAACTACTCGCGGCTATTGCATTGCCGGTCCGACAATACACATAGAAGTTCATTGATAAAAACGGCATGGGAATTCCCCACAGGGGAACCCCGAACCAAAATTAAAAAAAAAAATTATGTGGGGGTTCCCCCTAAATTCCATACCAGGCCCTTCAGGTCTAGTATGGATATTAAGGGGAACCCCAGCCAAAAAAAAAAAAATGGCGTGGGGTCCCCCCAAAAATCCATACCAGACTCTTATCCGAGCACACAACCTGCCAGGCCACAGGAAAAGAGGGGGGGACAAGAGAGCGCCCCCCCTCCTGAACCGTACCAGGCCACATGCCCTCAACATTGGGAGGGTGCTTTGCGATAGCCCCCCAAAACACCTTGTTCCCATGTTGATGAGGACAAGGGCCTTATCCCCACAACCCTGGCCGGTGGTTGTGGGGGTCTGTGGGGACCCCCAGATCCCGCCCCCCCTGTGTGAAATGGTAAGGGGGTACAAAAGTACCCCTACTATTTCACTAAAAAACTGTCAAAAATGTTAGAAATGACAAGAGACAGTTTTTGACACTTCCTTTATTTAAAGGCTTCTTCTTTCTTCTATCTTCCTTCATCTTCTTCTTCTTCTGGTTCTTCCTCCGGCATTCTCATCCAGCATCTCCTCCGCAGCGTCTTCTATCTTCTTCTCCTCGGGTCGCTCCGCACCTATGGCATGGGGGGAGGCTCCCGCTCTTCTCTTCTTCATCTTCTTCTTTTCTTCTCTTCTTCATTTTCTTCTCCGGGCCGCTCCGCATCCATGCTGGCATGGAGGGAGGCTCCTGCTGTGTGACGGCATCTCCTCGTCTGACGGTTCTTAAATAATGGGGGCAGGGCCACCCGGTGACCCTGTCCCCCTCTGACGCACGGTGACTTGTCGGGACTTCCCTGTGACATCACAGGGAATGCCACAGGGAAGTCCCGTCATGTCCTGTGCGTCAGAGGGGGTGGGGTCACCGGGTGGCCCCGCCCCCCGTTATTTAAGAACTGTCAGACGAGGAGATGCCGTCACACAGCGGGAACCTCCCTCCATGCCAGCATGGATGCGGAGCGGCCCGGAGAAGAAAATGAAGAAGAGAAGAAAAGAAGAAGATGAAGAAGAAGATGAAGAAGAGAGTATTGTGTATTGTCGGACCGGCAATGCAATAGCCGCGAGTAGTTTTAAATGGCTTTTCTCCTTCGAAATGTCATTTTGCTGTCAGACTGTTCTAAACACGGGAAACATGCGCCCCTTTACAGGCATACTATAGACACCCCCCAGCTACGAAATTTAAAGGGATATTACACTTTTATTGTTTGACTTTAAGCATTATTAAAATCATTGCTCCTGAAAAAACGGCCGTTTTTAAAACTTTTTTTTGCATTGATCCATGTCCCCTGGGGCAGGACCCAGGTCCCCAAACACTTTTTATGACAATAACTTGCATATAAGGCCTTTAAAATTAGCACTTTTGATTTCTCCCATAGACTTTAAAAGGGTGTTCCGCGGCATTCGAATTTGCCCGCGAACACCCCAAATTGTTCGCTGTTCGGCGACCTTGCGAACAGCCAATGTTCGAGTCAAACATTAGTTCGACTCGAACTCGAAGCTCATCCCTAATGTTGATGTATGTAGCACCCTCTACCTAGTGTAGGTGCTAGAGTGAGATTTTTTTGTAGAGCAGGTAAATTTAGGCAGGCTTCAGCTAGGCCTGTTTGTTTTGATCTGTGGGCTGGGAGTGTCCTAGAGTAGGCTGTTGACTCACAGCTAGCTTCATCTTTTGGTTACCTCCCTTCTGCTTCTAGAGGCTTCTAGAAGGAAGGTGGGGAAGAAGGGTGGAGCTGTCTGGGGTGATTTAAGGAGCCCTGACCAATCCCCAACCTCGATGGGGGGGCAGGCCTCCTTAAATAGCCCAGCTGGGGAGTAGTTCGGGTGGAAGAACTGGAGATGGAGTATTAGGCTGTCGAGGCCTTTGAAGAAGCTCCCCAGTCTGGGGGGGAACTTGGGGGTACTGCTACATTCCGGGACCACCTGTTCATGGGTAACCTGCCAGTCATTGCCCCTAGCAACCGAGGTTGACTGAGCCGGGGAACAAAAAGTCCCACACATGTGGTATCCCCATACTCAGGAGAAGCAGCTAGATGTATTTTGGGGTGCAATTCCACATATGCCCATGGCCTGTGTGCGCAATATATCATTTAGTGACAACTTTGTGCAAAATAAAAAAAATTGTCGCTTTCCTGCAACTTGTGTCAAAATATAAAATATTCCATGGACTCAACATGCCTCTCAGCAAATAGCTTGGGGTGTCTACTTTCCAAAATGGGGTCATTTGGGGGGTGGGGGGTTGTGCCATCTGGGCATTTTATGGCCTTCAAAACTGAGATAGGTAGTGAGGAGTGAAATCAAAAATTTATGCCCTTAGAAATCCTGAAGGCGGTGATTGGTTTTCGGGGCCCCGTACGCGGCTAGGCTCCCAAAAAGTTCCACACATGTGGTATCCTCGTACTCAGGAGAAGCAGCTGAATGTATTTTGGGGTGCAATTCCACATATGCCCAAGTCCCACACATGTGGTTTCCCCGTACTCAGGAGAAGCAGCTGAATGTATTTTGGGGTGCAATTCCACATATGCCCATGGCCTGTGTGAGCAATATATCATTTAGTGACAACTTTTTGTAATTTTTTTTTTTTTTGTGTCATTATTCAATCACTTGGGACAAAAAAAATTATATTCAATGGGCTCAACATGCCTCTCAGCAATTTTCTTGGGGTATCTACTTTCCAAAATGGGTCATTTGGGGGGGGGGGGTTGTACTGCCCTGCCATTTTAGCACCTCAAAAAATGACATAGGCAGTCATATACTAAAAGCTGTGTAAATTCCAAAAACTGTACCCTAATTTGTAGACGCTATAACTTTTGCGCAAACCAATAAATATACGCTTATTGACATTTTTTTTACCAAAGACATGTGGCCAAATACATTTTGGTCTAAATGTATGACTAAAATTAAGTTTTTTGGATTTTTTTTATAACAAAAAGTAGAAAACATCATTTTTTTTCAAAATTTTCGGTCTTTTTCCGTTTATAGCACAAAAAATATAAACCGCAGAGGTGATCAAATACCATCAAAAGAACGCTCTATTTGTGGGAAGAAAAGGACACAAATTTCGTTTGGGTACAGCATTGCATGACCACGCAATTAGCAGTTAAAGTGACGCAGTGCCAAATTGTAAAAAGTGCTCTGGTCAGGAAGGGGGTAAATCCTTCCGGGGCTGAAGTGGTTAAGAGAAATAGGCCAGAAAAAATGTATTGAACTGCATCAGGCCAAAACATAGTGTTTTAGTGGCCGAATGAACAATGTTTCCTACGAACGAATAATGTGTCCATGAACTTGAAAGTTGCCATTTTAAACTGTACAACAGTAAAGAAAAGCACATGGAGCAGCAGGAACGTAATAAAAATAAAGAATAGGAACACAGGACAACTACTTACTTTTTTGCAGCACTCTCCTGATCCTTCTATACTGATCGTGCTCCCTTAATTTGAGGTCCGACCACCGTTTCCTCAGTTGATCCTTGGATCGTCGTACCCCACAATTCCTGTGCAGACTCTTCACAACTTTAGCCATGATCTTGGCCTTTCTGACATTTGGGTTTGGGTAAGGTCCATGCTTCCTGTCATAGTCGGCCCTCTTCAATATGTCCACCATCTCCACCATCTCTACAAAGGACATATTTGATGCCTTAAATCTTCTCCTCCGGGATCCAGACATTTCTGGCTCTGGGCTTTCCTCCTCCTCCTTGTTGCTGGTATTATCATGCACCCATGTGCTCTCCCCCACTGTGCCGAAAGAAAAGGGGTGGGGAATAGACTAGAAAGAACGCCAGGGGAGGGCAGAGTTTCACGCATGCTCGGTGTATATAAAGCGTAACACGCGTGCGTCGTACGTATGATCTGTGAGTGGAGGAAGGAGTATCGGAAGTTTAACTTGGGCCTATACTGCTTATAGATTGAGGCCTATATTGGGACAAGATTAGGAGAGTTTAGCCTGATATTAGGGTTTGTCTTGTGTTGTTTCTTGCATTGAAAATGGATCTAGTCAATGATCATGACTTAATGCCAATATTCATTGATATGTTCAGGGAGCTGCCCTGTCTGTGGCAGGTAAACTACCCCTATTATAACAATAAACCAAAGAGCAAGGCAGCTCTGGATAAATTGGTGGAATTTGTGAAGACGGTGATCCCCACGGCAGACATCCCCTATTTGAAGGCCCTAATTGGTGACATGAGGAGCACTTATCTAAGGGAGCGCAAGAAGGTCCAGGATTCCCAGAGATCAGCAGCTGCAGCAGATGACATTTATGTCCCCAGGCTGTGGTACTATGACAGACTGCATTTTCTGGCAGATCAGAGAGAACCCAGGCCAGCACTCTCCAGTCTTCCTTCAAGGCTTCCTTCCCCCCCAGCTGAGGCTTCTGACGTCCAACCTGGGCCTTCCAGGCAGCAACATGTGGAGGAGCCCAGCTTGAGCCAGGTATAGCATTCTTCTAAATATTTCTGGTTGTCAAATTAATGATGTTAAATATATGTTAGTTTTGATAAATAATTTCTGATTTCACAAAGTGTTTTTCATATCAATAGACAGTAGTGGTCACAAATGATTGTGACAAGAATGAAAAATGCTGGGCTCAAAATGATAGTCTTTTCTATTTATTAACATTCAATTTGCAACAGTCATGAGATGAAAATTGTGTGTGATTGATGAACCAAAAACTAAAACGATGTCCCTTTTTCATACACAGGAAAGTCTCAGCCAGGAGGTGGCAGGGGTAAGTGGCAACCAGGAGGTGGCTGGGCCCAGTAGCCTGACCGATACCCAGGTCCCTCCCCTCCGCCTTCCACAAAAAAGTGGCAGGAAGAGGAGTAACCTGGAGGAGGCAGCAATTGGCCTATTTTGGAAGGCTACTGTGGCCCTCAGAACCCCCCACAGTGTTCAAGAGGACTTTGCCTATATTACAGCCTGCAAAATGCTGGAAATGGAGGAGGGCCAACGCCTAATATGTAAGTATCTCATCTTCCAAGCCCTAAATAAGGGGTTGAGGGGCCTACTCACTAGCCAAAGCCATGTTTGTGAGTTCAACCATGGTCCTCCTGCTCAGGTCCTCCTCCTCCACCTCCTGCCACACCTCAAACACCAGAGCCACAGCCTTGAAGGAAGCATCTAAGGAAGACCAGAGAGTGATGGCCTGGGTTCATTCTGGTCTGACAAAAGATGCAGGCTGTTGTATGACCACAGCCTGGGGACAGATATGTCGTCTGCTGCTGTTCCTGATCTCTTGTAGTCCTGGACCAGATTGTGTTCACTATTATGAGGACTATTCAGGCCACCAATTTTTACTGTAAAATTATTGATGTGTGCCCTGGGGTACAAAGGCTTCGCAAATTTCACCAGTTTATCCAGCGTTGTCTTCCTCCTTATTTTGTTATGACCCAGAATAAATGGATATTTATTTTTCACAAATACTTGCCTATGTGTTTTTACTTCAAAAAGGACAGTTTGTTTGTGAGGAGGCAGGTACATTTCAAAAATACAATGTGAAATTAACAAGGGACACCATCACCAACCTCCTTAAGATTCTGAAATACAATATAATAATGGTGTTGTGGTAACTTGACACACAAAACCCACAAAAATAATTATGGAGATCACCAAAAAAACCCCACAAAAACAGGAGATCTTGATTAAAAAACAAACAACAAATTATCAAAAATATAAAAACATAAAACCCCCAAAAATTTTGTTAGATCTGACGAATACAAATATTATATTCATGAAATCATGATAAATAATAAAGAAATAAGTTTGTGAGAAGTCTGTGTGAATATGAGCAGCAAAACAACTTCATTCTTCTAGCATTATAAAGAAGAAGAGAGTGCGCTGCATTAAACAGTTTAAAACATTGCAGCGTGACAAAAGTGCTATATCAATTACGAACGCTAATTTTACCAGACCGAGCAGTTCCGTCTCGGAATTTATTCTGAACATGCGTGGCACTTTGTGTGTTGGAATTGTCCACACGCGGTCAGAATTCACGCGAATGGATTTTGTTGTCAGAAAATTTTATAGCCTGCTCTAAAACTTTGTGTGTCAGAAATTCCGATGGAAAAAGTCAGATGGAGCCCACACACGGTCGGAATTTCTGACGACAAGCTCCGATCGCACATTTTCTGTCGGAAATTCCGACCGTGTGTACAGGGCATAATACGTATAAACCATACACATTTTTTCAAAAGCCAAATGGATTCTTACAAACGGTTAAAAAAAGCTTGTAAAGCGCAAACACTGTTGTAGATGACTCTTACGTCACTTCCGGTCCGCTCTATGTATGGGGCGTGGCCGGATACATAGAGCAGACCTGAAGTGACGTAAGAGGTGTCTATAACTCAGTGTTTGCACTTTACAAGCTCTTTTTAACCATTTTTAATGTAAGAATCCATTTGGCTTTTGAATAAATTTGTATAGTTTTACATATTAGAGGCCATTTTTTTGTTCCTATATAATATTCATAATCTTGAGATGACCATGTAATTGGGAGCCCCGAAGGGAAAGCTTTACACCATCAAATGGAGTTTTGAACCTGGTCTAACACCATCTGGAATTGGAACCTTCAACACGTCCAGAAATAGGAAGTCCGGAGCTGTGAGCCCATCCTTATCATAGGAGATCTATAAGGCTGATTATATTTCTTACTGAGGTAAGCTCTGTGAACATTAAGCTATTGTTTTAAGTCACGGAAATTGTGTTAAGAAGAATTTGTTTATATCTCTTAGAAGAAACGTTTCACTACATTTGGATATTTTGGACTTTGACCACTTGCCTTATTGTTATATGTCAAAAAATGGGGGTGTGACCTGTCCACAGAATTGTAAAGGAATGCACCAACATGCCTCCATCCCAATTGGGTAACAAATAGAGATAGAGAAGAAAAGCAGGACTTTGCGTGAAGCAGGTTGGTGGAAGTGTCAACTGGGTAGTATATGCTGAAGTAAGGTATCTGGGGTAGGTCCTATACATAGTTATGTCCACAAAAAGTAAACAGGTAGTAATAGTATAAAAGTTTATTTACATAGGTTCTGGCACCAAATACAGTCATTAATAAAAACATCATAGGCAACATTTCGGCATGTTATAGACAATATATTGAAAGGCATAACACAGACACTGGTTGCATAGTTACAGGAAAGAATACATCATATACTAGATGGGTATGTGCATCAATAGTTATTAACTCAACGCGTTTCTTGGCTTATAACCAATCATCAGGAGTCCGATGCAATGTCAGCTGCATTAAAACAATGGAACATGTATTAATGTGTGAACAGATATTTAGGGGAAAGATGCAAAAGAATTCAAATTTGCATTCCTACTCACGAACAGTGTCTTGATCTGTGATAACCTGAATCCTAGAGTGCAGCATTGGTCTGGGTCTCCAAAGTCTCCCCCGGGGTTGAGGCAGAAAGCTCACCCCAGGAAACCATCGGCAGCAGCCACCAAAGTGATCAAGGTAGCCATAGGGCCGCCAGGCAGGGACAAACAACCAGGCCAACATGCCCTGAGATGGCTGTGAAGAAAATAGAATGGGTGTGTAAACATGGGACCAAACGTGAAATATAATGGGTGACACCATAGTGGGAAATCAAAGAGTGAATGGATATACGTGTGACCGGAGCCAGAAAGGACAAGGAAGAGAAAATGAAGTATGTAGTAAGAGTGAAGGAGAGGGAGTGTGTGCAGCTAGGAGGCCAGTAGACCATAGTAAAGGTGTGCAACAAAGTTACCTGTGTGGTGAAAGAGCCGGGCCAGGCCAATTGCCCCACATCCGTAGCGAAACCTACATGCACCCGGCCAAGGTCGCCGTTATATGCCGCGGGCCGGGGGCGTGCACCCGCCAACGTCATGTGCGGGCGTGATTACGCAACGGGGAGGGGCAGACAGCCTAGACACAATTGCGGCCGCCTCCCATCCCCGCAGCGCAAAGGCCCAGGGGTGGTATACCACTAGACTCCCGCAGAGCGGCGGCGCACGGCGCCGCATGCGGGGCGTGGGAACATGACGCCGATGCGCCAAGGTCAAGGCCCGCCCCCGTCATGTAACGAGACGGGTGACAGGTCGAGAACTGGGCGCATCGCAACCCCGAGGAGAAACAGAAGAGAGAGGCGCCTCTGGGTGTAGACTAAAAACAAGGTTTATTCATAAAAAGATAATGATGATCAAACTCACATGTTTAAGGTCATCAATAGGCATAAAATAGTAATCAAATGGTGAAGAGGACATCATCCATCAAAGGTTCAAATCAGTCAAAGACAACTCCTGGCGGGGGGCTCTGCTTGTGTGTGAGGAGAGGTACCGCTGAGATGTGAGGCCGGCCGCAGCTTTGACAAGTCACAGTACTCGGTGGAGAGCAGGGAAGAGCGTAAACAACCGGCGAGGAGTAATGACGTCATGAATCGAGCGACGCGTTGCAGGACGTACGGGCTGTGATGACGTGACAGCCGCGCCCCTTCATCAGGCTGAGGATGGATGGGATAGGGCGGCTTAAGAAGTGGGAGGTGGGAGGGAGAACCAGAACAGGAAATGTGATGATAGGTGTGGATGAAAGAGGGGAGGGGCGGGACCGGGACTACAGGAAGTGGTCAGAGGAACAATCAGAAGTGTCAGCAGTGAAGTATTTAGTAAGGGAGCATGACAATGATAAGGGGGCGATTATGTGAAAAGAAAAGAAGAAGGGAATAATGTAAAAAATAGTACAGAGGGTATGTGGCTGGGAGGGAACTATGATATAAATGAAAATAAATACATCATAGAAGATGGTATATGACTGGAGAAAATATATGTGAATGAAATAAAATGGGAATAATAAAAATAATAAAAAATAGTAAATAATAAAATAAATAGAAAAAAAGGCAAGTATATGTAAAAAGTGGATATCTGTTGATATAAATAAATACGTGGATATATGAATATGATGAGTCTATGGAGGGGGGGGGGATTGGGGGGGGGGGAAGGAAAAGGCAGAACATATATATATATATATATAAATATATACAGGTATATATGTCCAAGCATATGGAAAAAATTTATAATGTGAAGAATATTATAGTAGAACTGGAGGGAAAAAGGGGGAGGGGGAAGGAGAGAAGGGAATGGGCATGTATCTCTCCATCACACACAAATCAGGCCTTATATAAAGACACACAATTGAATGACAATTAGTTAAAAAAGAAATAAATCTAATTATCACTAAATCGATGATAATTAATGAGAGTTCTTATTAAAAATAATTATTAGAGATTATGATTATTGTTGCATATGTGTGTGTATGTATGCGCATTATTATTATTATTATTATTATTTTTAATACATACATACACACACATATGCAACAATAATCATAATCTCTAATAATTATTTTTAATAAGAACTCTCATTAATTATCATCGATTTAGTGATAATTAGATTTATTTCTTTTTTAACTAATTGTCAATCAATTGTGTGTCTTTATATAAGGCCTGATTTGTGTGTGATGGAGAGATACATGCCCATTCCCTTCTCTCCTTCCCCCTCCCCCTTTTTCCCTCCAGTTCTACTATAATATTCTTCACATTATAATTTTTTTCCATATGCTTGGACATATATACCTGTATATATTTATATATATATATATATATATGTTCTGCCTTTTCCTTCCCTCCCCCCTCCCCCCCCCCTCCATAGACTCATCATATTCATATATCCACATATTTATTTATATCAACAGATATCTACTTTTTACATATACTTGCCTTTTTTTCTATTTATTTTATTATTTACTATTTTTTATTATTTTTATTATTCCCATTTTATTTCATTCACATATATTTTCTCCAGTCATATACCATCTTCTATGATGTATTTATTTTCATTTATATCATAGTTCCCTCCCAGCCACATACCCTCTGTACTATTTTTTACATTATTCCCTTCTTCTTTTCTTTTCACATAATCGCCCCCTTATCATTGTCATGCTCCCTTACTAAATACTTCACTGCTGACACTTCTGATTGTTCCTCTGACCACTTCCTGTAGTCCCGGTCCCGCCCCTCCCCTCTTTCATCCACACCTATCATCACATTTCCTGTTCTGGTTCTCCCTCCCACCTCCCACTTCTTAAGCCGCCCTATCCCATCCATCCTCAGCCTGATGAAGGGGCGCGGCTGTCACGTCATCACAGCCCGTACGCCCTGCAACGCGTCGCTCGATTCATGACGTCATCACTCCTCGCCGGTTGTTTACGCTCTTCCCTGCTCTCCACCGAGTACTGTGACTTGTCACCGCTGCGGCCGGCCTCACATCTCAGCGGTACCTCTCCTCACACAGGCAGAGCCCCCCGCCAGGAGTTGTCTTTGACTGATTTGAACCTTTGATGGATGATGTCCTCTTCACCATTTGATTATTATTTTATGCCTATTGATGACCTTCAACATGTGAGTTTGATCATCATTATCTTTTTATGAATAAACATTGTTTTTAGTCTACACCCAGAGGCGCCTCTATCTTCTGTTTCTCCTTAGGATTGGAATGTGGTTTCGCTTCTTGAAGAAGGCAACCCTGCTTGTGGACCTATTATCATTTGGATCCTTGAACCCCTCATTTGTACATGACCCTTCATTTGTACATGACTGTGAGATCATTTCCCATATGTGTTAATGTGATACACATTTTCTTCTTTTCGGACATATACATGTGGACATTATTTATCCATTGAATGTATTATGAGACTGGAAAATTTCAGTCTGTCCCCCATCTCTTTGCTTTTATTGTTGTCATTATTGTTATCTCCAGTTCTCTGCGCCTTTACTTGCATACTGCATCGCAACCCCGGGAAATAGACCCGATCGACCCCAGTACCAACTGCGCTTAGGGAGTAGTGGAATAAGGGTGTATGAGCCAGTTATATGAGAAAATATCAGTGAAAGAGTAAAAAAAATAAAAAATAAATAAAAAATAAAGAATAAAGGAGGGAAAATGAAGGAAGAAAAAGGAAAGGAAAACCAAGAAAGTAGAAAAGGGAAAGCAGGGGCAAACATAAGTTGCTATAAATAGGATCAATATTCAGCAAGGACAGTAACAGAATACACACTAACTTTTGCACTGAATTAATCACTATGCAAAAGAGTGTGAAATGTAAAAGCTTTAGCCCTGAATTGAATCAGTGTAAGTATGACTAAAGAAAAACAGAACAAAAAACAAAAAACTTTAGCCCTGAATTGAATCAGTATTTACCTGACTAAAGGGAACAAAAATAAAAACATAAACTTTAGCCCTGAATTAAATCAGTATTTTTCTGACTAAAGGAAAAACAAAAAGCTTTAGCCCTGAATTGAATCAGTATTTATCTGACTAAAGGGAAACAACAAAGGGAAAGAAGTGTACAAAGGGTTAAGAAATGAAAAAATTAATTCCGAATTTTTTCACTAGAATGGATATTATATAAAGGAATAGATATGCAAAAATAGATACGCGACTCTTGCACTGGAAATGACCAATGGACAAGGGGGGGACCTTAGGTCTCTATCTAGTATAAATTAAAAAAAGGGGGAGGAAAAGAACAAACAAATAATGTTAAATTGAGAAATAAAAAAATAGGAGATAAAATAGGGTGTGGTTGGGTTGCATGGAAATAAATAAAAAGTTAGTTACAAAGGATATGTGCAGACACTTGTAGGTGGATCAGGTCACCAAGAACGGGTGTTTGCCACCCTAATGTTGATATGTCAAAAAATGGGGGTGTGACCTGTCCACAGAATTGTAAAGGAATGCACCAACATGCCTCCATCCCAATTGGGAAACAAATAGAGATAGAGAAGAAAAGCAGGACTTTGCGTGAGGCAGGTTGGTGGAAGTGTCAACTGGGTAGTATATGTTGAAGTAAGGTATCTGGGGTAGGTCCTATACATAGTTATGTCCACAAAAAGTAAACAGGTAGTAATAGTATAAAAGTTTAATTACATAGGTTCTGGCACCAAAATACAGTCATTAATAAAAACATCATAGGCAACATTTCGGCATGTTATAGACAATATATTGAAAGGCATAACACAGACACTGGTTGTATAGTTACAGGAAAGAATACATCATATACTAGATGGGTATGTGCATCAATAGTTATTAACTCAACGCGTTTCTTGGCTTATAACCAATCATCAGGAGTCCGATGCAATGTCTGCTGCATTAAAACAATGGAACATGTATTAATGTGTGAACAGATATTTAGGGGAAAGATGCAAAAGAATTCAAATTTGCATTCCTACTCACGAACAGTGTCTTGATCTGTGATAACCTGAATCCTAGAGTGCAGCATTGGTCTGGGTCTCCAAAGTCTCCCCCGGGGTTGAGGCAGAAAGCTCGCCCCAGGAAACCATCGGCAGCAGCCACCAAAGTGATCAAGGTAGCCATAGGGGCCGCCAGACAGGGACAAACAACCAGGCCAACATGCCCTGAGATGGCTGTGAAGAAAATAGAATGGGTGTGTAAACATGGGACCAAACGTGAAATATAATGGGTGACACCATAGTGGGAAATCAAAGAGTGAATGGATATACGTGTGACCGGAGCCAGAAAGGACAAGGAAGAGAAAATGAAGTATGTAGTAAGAGTGAAGGAGAGGGAGTGTGTGCAGCTAGGAGGCCAGTAGACCATAGTAAAGGTGTGCAACAAAGTTACCTGTGTGGTGAAAGAGCCGGGCCAGGCCAATTGCCCCACATCCGTAGCAAAACCTACATGCACCCGGCCAAGGTCGCCGTTATATGCCGCGGGCCGGGGGCGTGCACCCGCCAACGTCATGTGCGGGCGTGATTACGCAACGGGGAGGGGCAGACAGCCTAGACACAATTGCGGCCGCCTCCCATCCCCGCAGCGCAAAGGCCCAGGGGTGGTATACCACTAGACTCCCGCAGAGCGGCGGCGCACGGCGCCGCATGCGGGGCGTGGGAACATGACGCCGATGCGCCAAGGTCAAGGCCCGCCCCCGTCACGTAACGAGACGGGTGACAGGTCGAGAACTGGGCGCATCGCAACCCCGGGAAATAGACCCGATCGACCCCAGTACCAACTGCGCTTAGGGAGTAGTGGAATAAGGGTGTATGAGCCAGTTATATGAGAAAATATCAGTGAAAGAGTAAAAAAAAAATAAATAAATAAAAAATAAAGAATAAAGGAGGGAAAACGAAGGAAGAAAAAGGAAAGGAAAACCAAGAAAGTAGAAAAGGGAAAGCAGGGGCAAACATAAGTTGCTATAAATAGGATCAATATTCAGCAAGGACAGTAACAGAATACACACTAACTTTTGCACTGAATTAATCACTATGCAAAAGAGTGTGAAATGTAAAAGCTTTAGTCCTGAATTGAATCAGTGTAAGTATGACTAAAGAAAAACAGAACAAAAAACAAAAAACTTTAGCCCTGAATTGAATCAGTATTTACCTGATTAAAGGGAACAAAAATAAAAACATAAACTTTAGCCCTGAATTAAATCAGTATTTTTCTGACTAAAGGAAAAACAAAAAGCTTTAGCCCTGAATTGAATCAGTATTTATCTGACTAAAGGGAAACAACAAAGGGAAAGAAGTGTACAAAGGGTTAAGAAATGAAAAAATTAATTCCGAATTTTTTCACTAGAATGGATATTATATAAAGGAATAGATATGCAAAAATAGATACGCGACTCTTGCACTGGAAATGACCAATGGACAAGGGGGGGACCTTAGGTCTCTATCTAGTATAAATTAAAAAAAGGGGGAGGAAAAGAACAAACAAATAATGTTAAATTGAGAAATAAAAAAATAGGAGATAAAATAGGGTGTGGTTGGGTTGCATGGAAATAAATAAAAAGTTAGTTACAAAGGATATGTGCAGACTTCGTAGGTGGATCAGGTCACCAAGAACGGGTGTTTGCCACCCTAATGTTGATATGTCAAAAAATGGGGGTGTGACCTGTCCACAGAATTGTAAAGGAATGCACCAACATGCCTCCATCCCAATTGGGTAACAAATAGAGATAGAGAAGAAAAACAGGACTTTGCGTGAGGCAGGTTGGTGGAAGTGTCAACTGGGTAGTATATGCTGAAGTAAGGTATCTGGGGTAGGTCCTATACATAGTTATGTCCACAAAAAGTAAACAGGTAGTAATAGTATAAAAGTTTAATTACATAGGTTCTGGCACCAAATACAGTCATTAATAAAAACATCATAGGCAACATTTCGGCATGTTATAGACAATATATTAAAAGGCATAACACAGACACTGGTTGTATAGTTACAGGAAAGAATACATCATATACTAGATGGGTATGTGCATCAATAGTTATTAACTCAACGCGTTTCTTGGCTTATAACCAATCATCAGGAGTCCGATGCAATGTCAGCTGCATTAAAACAATGGAACATGTATTAATGTGTGAACAGATATTTAGGGGAAAGGTGCAAAAGAATTCAAATTTGCATTCCTACTCACGAACAGTGTCTTGATCTGTGATAACCTGAATCCTAGAGTGCAGCATTGGTCTGGGTCTCCAAAGTCTCCCCCGGGGTTGAGGCAGAAAGCTCGCCCCAGGAAACCATCGGCAGCAGCCACCAAAGTGATCAAGGTAGCCATAGGGGCCGCCAGGCAGGGACAAACAACCAGGCCAACATGCCCTGAGATGGCTGTGAAGAAAATAGAATGGGTGTGTAAACATGGGACCAAACGTGAAATATAATGGGTGACACCATAGTGGGAAATCAAAGACTGAATGGATATACGTGTGACCGGAGCCAGAAAGGACAAGGAAGAGAAAATGAAGTATGTAGTAAGAGTGAAGGAGAGGGAGTGTGTGCAGCTAGGAGGCCAGTAGACCATAGTAAAGGTGTGCAACAAAGTTACCTGTGTGGTGAAAGAGCCAGGCCAGGCCAATTGCCCCACATCCGTAGCGAAACCTACATGCACCCGGCCAAGGTCGCCGTTATATGCCGCGGGCCGGGGGCGTGCACCCGCCAACGTCATGTGCAGGCGTGATTACGCAACGGGGAGGGGCAGACAGCCTAGACACAATTGCGGCCGCCTCCCATCCCCGCAGCGCAAAGGCCCAGGGGTGGTATACCACTAGACTCCCGCAGAGCGGCGGCGCACGGCGCCGCATGCGGGCCGTGGGAACATGACGCCGATGTGCCAAGGTCAAGGCCCGCCCCCGTCACGTAACGAGACGGGTGACAGGTTGAGAACTGGGCGCATCGCAACCCTGGGAAATAGACCCGATCGACCCCAGTACCAACTGCGCTTAGGGAGTAGTGGAATAAGGGTGTATGAGCCAGTTATATGAGAAAATATCAGTGAAAGAGTAAAAAAAAATAAATAAAAAATAAAGGAGGCAAAATGAAGGAAGAAAAAGGAAAGGAAAACCAAGAAAGTAGAAAAGGTAAAGCAGGGGCAAAGTTGCTATAAATAGGATCAATATTCAGCAAGGACAGTAACAGAATACACACTAACTTTTGCACTGAATTAATCACTATGCAAAAGAGTGTGAAATGTAAAAGCTTTAGCCCTGAATTGAATCAGTGTAAGTATGACTAAAGAAAAACAGAACAAAAAACAAAAAACTTTAGCCCTGAATTGAATCAGTATTTACCTGACTAAAGGGAACAAAAATAAAAACATAAACTTTAGCCCTGAATTAAATCAGTATTTTTCTGACTAAAGGAAAAACAAAAAGCTTTAGCCCTGAATTGAATCAGTATTTATCTGACTAAAGGGAAACAACAAAGGGAAAGAAGTGTACAAAGCATATACTACCCAGTTGACACTTCCACCAACCTGCCTCACGTAAAGTCCTGCTTTTCTTCTCTATCTCTTATTGTTATATGTGTTTAACTGTTTTCAGCACATTATTGATAAATCATCTTCACTATTTATGTATTAAGAAGTTGCGCTGATAACTTCTACTTACAAATTGAAGTATAACCTAAGGCAGTTTTGGTAGATTCACCCTCTCTATTTATCCTGTTTACCATTATCATTGACAATTAAAGCGGAAGAAAAACCCAAATATTGGGTTGTCCTCAGAACAGTAATAGAGGGAAAATCTTTCAATAGGGACACTTGTTCTGGTGACCTGGGGGGCCTCAAGGGATTCCCCTAATTTTTAGGGATTTTCTCTTACTTTCTATTATGGCTATGGAACAGGAAGTGAAGGGAAATCTCCCCAGTGGGTCACAGATGGCAAAAAAACTGATAGGGGTTATAACCCTCCCTTATTCCAAGCATAATGAAACAAAAGGTTTTGCTAGTTATATTTTAAGCAGAGAATAATTTCATGTTCCTCTCTTAACTGGCGTCTTAAGAATAACCAGAGCTTCTTGTGATCTCAGATGAAAAAACTGCTTTCCTAGGTGCAACTGTTTGGAAAGCAGTCTTTTGCAATAAGTACCGCACTTTGGTTTGCATGTGTTTCCATACATCAGTTTCAATGTGACACCAAATCTTATTCACAAATAAGTTGTAGGGCGCTAGCTGATGCTGGATGGCAGCTGGTTCACCTACTGAATGGCACAGTGGAGAGAAAAAAATGAAACAAGTAAAATCTAAACCCCTGTTGGTACAAGCATATCAGTTGATAAAACACAGGATCAAGACCACCAACATGAGCAAAAAAATTGTACCATGGAAGCTGTGTGTATTAGAAAATGATACCTGGGAAGAGATAGTGGCAAGCCTATCACCCCACTGTATACCACTAACTTCAACTCTGCTACGTAAGTTTCAGTGTGATTGGTGATACCTTTACACAGTGCAGGCTTTAGGATGTACAGTATCCATGACCCTTTGAGGTGCTTTTTAAATACATTTGACTACTAATACAGTATGGGGTACAGTAAAAACTCAAGCTTACCATCCATCTATGCAGTTATGTGATCTACACTAGGGATGAGCCGAACACCCCCCGGTTCGGTTCGCACCAGAAACTGTGAACGGACCTAAAGTTTGTGCGTTTGGAACCCCGTTAAAGTCTATGGGACTCAAACATTCAAAATCAAAAGTGCTAATTATTAAAGGCTAATATGCAAGTTATTGTCCTAAAAAGGGTTTGGGGACCCGGGTCCTGCCCCAGGGGACATGTATCAATGCAAAAAAAAAGTTTTAAAAACTGCAGTTTTTTCGGGAGCAATGATTTTAATGATGCTTAAAGTGAAAAAAAAAGTGAAATATTCCTTTAAATATCGTACCTGGGGGGTGTCTATAGTATGGCTGTAAAGTGGCGCGTGTTTCCCGTGCTTCGAACAGTCCCTGCACAAAATAACATTTGTAAAGGAATAAAATGCATTTAAAACGGCTTGTAATGTCGGGTCCCGGCAATATGGATGTAAATCAGTGAGACAAACGGCATGGGTACGCCCCCCCAATCCATTACCAGGCCCTTTGGGTCTTGAATAGATATTAAGGGGAACCCTGCACCCAAATTAAAAAAAGGAAAGATGTGGGGCCCCCAGGCCCTATATACTCTGAACAGCGGTATACAGGCGGTGCAAACAAGACAGGGACTGTAGGTTTGTTGTTAAGTAGAATCTGTTTTTAATTTTGAACTGGTATGTTTTTAAAGTGTAGCTCCAGCCAAAAAATCTATTTTTAAGCTTTTTGGAAAACATAGGGAAGGGTTATTACCCCTGTAACATTTATTTTGCTGTCACTTTCTCACTTTCTGTCCCAATGACAAATGTTTTTTGAAAATGTGGGGTTTTTAGTGAAACAAGGATTGGTGATAAAGCATCAGTGGAGAGGAGACACATTTTTCCCATATTAACTCTTACATGAGAGAATTTCCCTTCCTAGGGGTAGATATTCAATTCCTGTTGTCTCCTTCCGTTTGCAAGTAGGAGTCGTTTGTAAGTTGGATGTTTGAAATTAGGGGACTGCCCTATATACTCTGCAGGAATTGGGGCCTTAGGTGTTTGACTGCGAGGGCTTACAGTGTTGTGGCAGCACCACCACCAAAGGCCCAATTTTTCTGCCCCTGTTTAAAAGGTGCATGTAATTACTATTCTTGATATATTTCACAGCAGGGCCCGTTCCAGCGCCCACCAAGAGTAACTGTGAGGACTTAGTGCTGTGGCACCAGCACCACCACCAAAGGCCCAATTTTTCTACCACTGTTCAACAATGGCATGTAATTACAATTCTTGATCTAATATTTCACAGCAGGGCCTGTTCCTGCGCCCACCAAGAGTGACTGTGAGGGCTTACAGTGTTGTGGCAGCACCCTCTTGGTGGGCGCAGGAACAGGCCCTGCTGTGAAATATTAGATCAAGAATTGTAATTACATGCCAATGTTGAACAGTGGTAGAAAAATTGGGCCTTTGGTGGTGGTGCTGGTGCCACAGCTCTAAGTCCTCACAGTTATTCTTGGTGGGCGCTGGAACGGGCCCTGCTGTGAAATATATCAAGAATAGTAATTACATGCACCTTTTGAACAGGGGCAGAAAAATTGGGCCTTTGGTGGTGGTGTTGCCACAACACTGTAAGCCCTCACAGTTACTCTTGGTGGGCACAGGAATGGGCCCTGCTGTGAAATATTAGATCAAGAATTGTAATTACATGTCCCTGTTGAACAGGGGCAGAAAAATTGGGCCTTAGCCACTGCTGCCACAACACTGCAACCCCTCACAGATACTATAGTTGGAGTGCAGGAAATAGCCCTGCTGTAAAGTATTGCATCAAAAATTGTAATTGTACGCCCCTGTTAAACAGGGGCAGAAAAATTGGGCCTTAGCCACTGGTGGCGGTGCCCAGAACCAAAAATGTTCTTACAAGGCAGTCTTGAAGGAATCTCACATTAAAAAAAAAAAAATCAATCGGTTACATCAGCATCAGGTGCTTGGTAGCTGGTGATCCAAGACTGATTCATTTTTATGAAGGTCAGCCGATTGACCGATTCGGGGGACAGGCGCACCATGTGATTGGTTACAAAGCCTCCAGCAGCACTGAATGTGCGTTCTGAAAAAGCGCTGGATGCAGGACAGGCCAGTAGCTCAATGGCATACTGTGCAAGCTCTGGCCAGTGATCCATCCTCAAGACCCAGTAACCCAGAGGATTTTCGGTGGGAAAGGTGTCCAAGTCAGATCTTGCCCCTAGGTAATCCTGCACCATGTGAATCAGATGCTGGCAATGGTTGCTTGAACCGATCATACCTTGGGGCTGTGGACTAAAAAATAGTCTGAACACATCGGTGAGGCGACCACCTTCTCCACCCCTCCTTCTGTGACTGACCGAAGCTTCAGCAACATGTTGTCCAGGAGGACCAGGAAATTGTAACCTCCTAGGCTCTGGAAATGCGTTGCACAAACCTTTCTGCAAGGCCTCCCGAAGATGTTTTATCCTCTGTGACGGCAAGATAAGGTCCGCAACCTTACCCTTGTAACGTGGATCAAGGAGAGTTGCGAGCCAGTAATGATGCCTCCCCTTGATACCACAAATACGAGGATCCTTCCGCAGGTTTTGCAGGATCAGGGAGGCCATGCAGCGTAGGTTTGCCGAGGCATTCGGTCCAGAGTTCTCTGGGTCACTAAGGACGACATGATCTGCAGCCACCTCCTCCCAGCCACGTACAAGTTCATGGGTTTCTTTGGACTGTAAATGATCCCTTGAAGACTGCTGTTGATGCTGAGTGCCAGGCTCCACCTTTATGCTGACACAATCCTCCTCCTCCTCCTGTGTGATTGGCGGGCACGCAGGAACACTGTCTGGATAAAGGGGGCCTTGAGAGGTAAGGAAGTCCTCTTCCTCCCTCTGTTCTGCCCCAAGTGCCCTGTCCATTATTCCATGCAGCGTGTGCTCCAACAGGTGGACAAGAGGGACAGTGTCACTGATGCATGCACTGTCACTGCTCAGCATCCTCGTGGCCTCCTCAAATGGTGACAGGACAGTGCATGCATCTCTTACCATAGCCCACTGGCGTGGGGAAAAAAAAACAAGCTCCCCTGACCCTGTCCTGGTACTCATTGATGGCCCTCTGCTGCGTGTGCAGCTGCTGCAGCATGGCCAACATTGAGTTCCACCTGGTGGGCATGTCACAGATTAGGCGGTTCTTGGGCAGGTTAAATTCCTTTTGGAGGTCAGCCAGCCGAGCACTGGCATTATATGACCTGCGAAAATGCACACAGACTTTCCTGGCCTGCCTCAGGACATCCTGTAAGCCTGGGTACCTGCTCAAGAACCACTGCACCACCAAGTTAAGGACGTGGCACATGGGTCAGTTGTCCCTGTCGGAGGGCGGACAGGAGGTTGGTGCCACTGTCGCAAACCACCTTTCCTGGCTTAAGCTGGTGTGGCATCAACCACCTCTGAACCTGCCCCTGCGGAGCTAACAGGATCTCTGCCCCAGTGTGGCTCCTCTCCCCCACGCACACCAGCTCAAGCACCGCATGGCATCTTTTTGCCTGCGTGCTTGCATAGCCCCTTGAACGCCTATGGAGCACCGCTGGTTCTGAGGACAAATCAGGACAGGAAGAGGCCATGGAGGAAGAAGAAGAGGAGGGGGTGGAGGAGAGAGGTGTGGCAGAATAACCACTAGTAGAATTTTGGAGGCGTGGTGGCAGAACAACCTCCAACACTACTGCACCCTGTCCTGCATCCTTCCCAGCTGTCAGAAGAGTCACCCAGTGCGCGGTGAAAGATAGGTAACGTCCCTGTCCATGCCTGCTGGACCATGAGTCAGCGGTAATATGCACCTTACCACTGACTGCCCTGTCCAGCGAGGCCAAGACATTACCCTCCACATGTCGGTAGAGAGCCAGGATCGCCTTCCGTGAGAAAAAGTGGCGTTTGGGAACCTGTCACTGAGGAACTGCACATTCCACAAACTCATGGAAGGGGGCAGAGTCTACAAACTGAAAAGGCAGCAGTTGAAGTGCTAGCAACATAGCCAAGCTAGCATTCAACCGCTGGGCATGTGGATGGCTGGGAGTGAACTTCTTTCAGCGGTGCAGCAGCTGGGGCAGGGAAATTTGCCTGGTACAATCTGACGTCGGTGTACCGATAGCAGATTGCCCACAAGTACTTGGCTGTGACACACCTAATTCTACACCTTCATTCCTCTCAGTGCAGGTTTCAGAGAGGACTGAAGGTATAGTGGGGTTGGAGATCCCAGCTGATGAGAAGCAAGGAGAGGTCCGTTTTGTTCTTTGGTGTGCGTCTTTTAAGTACGCTTGCCAATGAACTGCATGGCAAGTTGACATATGTCTGGTCAAGCATGTGGTGCCCAAGCTGGTGATGTTTTGGTCATGCGAGATACTCTTGAGACATATCTTGCAAATAGCAGGGGTGCGATCTGATGCACTCATCTCAAAAAAGGCCCACACCAAAGAACTTTTGGAATAACGCGCAGAGACAGCAGCGCCCTGCACATGCGGAGCTCTGTGATGTGATGCAGTCGGTGTGCTGCCCTTAAGCTGGCCCCTGGAGGGCATCCTGTCTCATTGGAGACGTGCCTCCTCCTCCTCTCTTCTATCAGGCACCCACGTGGAGTCAGTGACTTCCTCATCATCCCCTCCCTTCTCATCACTGGGGCAAAGCTGGCAGTATGCTGCAGCTAGGGGAACATGACTGCCAGATTACTGTCCTTCTTGGGCACCCCCTCTCTCTGGGCTCACGTTACTGCCTTCCTCTAGCTGGGTACCATCATCGGAGCCTTCAAAACACTGGGCATCCTCCTGGAGCATGTACCCAACACTGTGGTCAAACAGTTCGGGGGACTCCTCAGGAGGACATGGTGGGGCTAGGGAAGGAGTAACTGATTCCATTGAGCCGAGGGAAGAGACCGCATTGGCAGCTGCTTTGCCAGACAAAGTACCCTGAGCCTGGGTGAGAGAGGATGAGGAGGATGAGGACGGCTTGGTCATCCACTCTACCAAGTCTTCTGCATGTTGCAGCTCAAAATATATATACACATATACACATATACACATACACACACACACAATACACAGCAACTGCAGCTAACTGACTCGCCTGCCTACTCTATCTAACTTAAATCAAATAACACTGTCTCTCTGTCTATCTCTCATGCAGGTGGCCTTATATATAGTGTGGGGCATTTACTAAACCCCCTGAGCCATAATTTAACAATTACGGCTCTCTGTACAGACGGCGCTGTGATTGGCCAAGCATGCGAGTCATAGTGCATGCTTGGTCAATCATCAGCTAGCAATGCACTGCGATGCTTCAGGGAATTATGCAGTGGTCCTCTCCACTCCGATGATGTCACACGCCCACGAGCTTCCTTGTTTTGGATTACGGGACTTCCATCCAGCGCAGCGGCTTGCTCTCTCCTGGTGGGGGACCGAGGACATCCCTTCAGACTTACTCCGCCATGGACGCCGGGACCGATCCAGGAGCTGTTCCCCCTTTGTAGCTGTTTTCTCCTTACTTACTTGTAAGTGTGGATAACTTGTTATTGTCATTATTAAATACATGCACACAGAGGTGCTTTTCTTTCGTTCTTCTTCTGCAGTGAATTATGGGCCGTGACGCGCCACTCGAATTTGGCATGAACGGCCCATAACGTTCGCAATTCGATGAACAATCGAACAGGTGATGTTCGAGCCAAACATGTGTTTGACTCGAACTCGAAGCTCATCCCTAATCTACACTATGTAAACTTTCATTTGAACATATTCAATAGCCACAAAAGATAACAATCCAATTTGTGTGCACCAAATGCCTTTGTATTGTAACACAGATATTATCACAGTGTTATGTTTGGCCTGTTCAGATAGCATTATCATGGTGGGGCTCAGCAGGCTCCAACCACTACAGGCGGCCTGCATAAAACTACAGGAGGGGTGGATAACAAGACCAGTCACCCTTCACAAGGAGGGAGAGAAATAGTGACTAGTCTTTATTACAGGAAGCTTCTACCCAGTGGCAAAGTTTCACACTGAATTACTTAACGGATCTGGAAGAAATAAGCATGCAAAGATTCAAGAAAGGATACACATGATAAATGTATTTAAACAATCTTTGCTTATCTCAGAATTTAGCTTTAAAGGCAATCCATCTGTATAAAACAATGCAAGTTCTCATTACAGCCTGTTTTTTTAAAGGTATACATGTTCCAGGGCGGTTACCCTGATCCTGAAAAGTCACTGACCTGGGACAAGCATAAAAGCACAGAAGATCAGACTTATCAGACTTCACTGGCAGCAACAGACAACGTTTGCCCAAGTAAATAACCTTTGTTCTGTGACCTTTCTTTGGGTCAAATTGTTGTTTGATGGATGCTTTATTTGGTTATAAGGGCAACATTTTAGTTGAAGAGTTGGCCAGCTTTAAATAAATGGTCTGCTCCCTAATTCATTCGCTAGCAAAGGCAAGCAATAATCATGGTGATGTTAAAAGAACAACAGCAAAGTTGCTTATATAAACTGACAATATATATATGCATTATACCTTTCTATCCAGCAGTTGACACTGCAGTATTAAAATATGTATTCTATGATAATGCACAAATTGTGAGTGTAGCCTCATGTAGTCAAGGGTAGTAGAATTTAAACCGTACCATCATCCAAATTAATATGTACAAGGAAAAGAGAGTGGGACATAGGGGACAGTGGCTGATGTTGGCCCCATAATGTTCGCACCCTAAAATGGCTGGACTATACCGGTACAGATAAACAGTGATAGACAATATGGATAAAAGGAATTTATTGCAAAAAGGAAATACATGGTATACTTATTAAAATGCAAAAACAGAAATTCAGGGTTCACCAAAGAATATCTGTAAATTACAAAGTATTGACTGGTCTGGTTCTCGACTAGTTTCGCGATATTATCGCTTCCTCAGGAGGACCAATCTATAAGACAAATAATATAATGCAATACAAGCAAAAAAAATTATACAGTACACTACAAGTAGTGATCATAAAAACAGCATGTAGAAAAGGGCAAAAATAAAACATAATTACTAGTTCGGCTTACCCTATAATTGGGTGATCGTGTGCGGCACCGGGCCGCCTAAAAAACTCTCCCCCGCGGCGGACAAGGGGGATAATGTAGAGCCCTCTAAATGAAAAGCATAGCGTGAGTAGGGGGCCACAAAGATAGCTGATGAAAGGATATGAAGGATTTAGCCATACACATATTGAAGGGGCGGAAGGGGGGAGGGAAAAAGAGGGCTAGAGGGGCCCGGTGCCGCACACGATCACCCAATTATAGGGTAAGCCAAACTAGTAATTATGTTTTATTTTTTCCCTTTTCTACATGCTGTTTTTATGATCACTACTTGTACTGTACTGTATAATTTTTTTTGCTTGTATTGCATTATATTATTTGTCTTATAGATTGGTCCTCCTGAGGAAGCGATAATATCGCGAAACTAGTCGAGATCCAGACCAGTCAATACTTTGTAATTTACAGATATTCTTTGGTGAACCCTGAATTTCTGTTTTTGCATTTTAATAAGTATACCATGTATTTCCTTTTTGCAATAAATTCCTTTTATCCATATTGTCTATCACTGTTTATCTGTACCGGTATAGTCCAGCCATTTTAGGGTGCGAACATTATGGGGCCAACATCAGCCACTGTCCCCTATGTCCCACTCTCTTTTCCTTGTACATATTCTATCATAATGTAATGAGAGGAAGTGTTATCTTTCTCAGTGTATGTGTTCTCTTATGTTTCCGTTTCCTGTTCCATGATAAAGACATGCTGAAAGATAGGTTCAGCTATTTCTCCATGTTATGGGTCCAGGCATTGGAAAGCATACCCCAGCATCCCCCAAGCACTGGAAAGAGAACTCTGCCAATCACAGCGAGTAATGTATACAAGCTACTGAAAGATGGCAAACAGTTCAGATGTGAAGTTTGCAATTGCAGAGCTGAACAATGCCAATAACCAGCTGTGGAAGTTTAAACTAGAAATGTTTCTCAGCAAGGCTGACTTGTGGCAAGTGCTGAATACAGACAGACCCAAATGGAGAGACGGAGGAATGGGACAGGAAGGATAAGCAGGCAAAAGCTACTTTAAGCTTACCAGTGGAAGATGACCAGCTTATCCACAAAAGAACAGAGAAAACGGCCAAAGGTATGTGGACTTCATTACAAAATCTGCCTGAGCGTTCAAGCCTCAAAAGCAAACTGTTTTTGCTATGAAAGCTATAAAAAAACGAGACTAGAAAAAGGCCAGCAAATATGTGATCATGTGAAAGCTATGCTAGAGGTCATAGAGCAGCTACGCGCCATTGGAGAGGACATTAAAGATAACCATATTGTTGCCCTGCTCCTCTGCAGCCTTCCAGAATCATATACTGCTCTTATTACCGCTTTAGAAACCAGACCCGAGCAGAAGCTGACACTGGAATATGTGAAAGGCAAAGTCATTGATGAATATGACAGAAGTAAAGAAAATATGCACCATGATGACAAAGCTCTTCAGATGTACAAAGGCACAACAAACAACAAAGAAAGCAGAGTCTGTTTTCGCTGTAAAAGGACCGGTCACTTAAAAAAAGGACTGTTCTATCTGGAAAGCCGAGCAGCGAAAGCTAAACTATGCACAAAAGAAAGAGTCAAAGCAATCACCAAGGAAACTGCAGACACATCATGGAGACACAGTGTGGCAAGACAGAGTGGCAAGCCACTCGGCTGGTGCATAGACTCAGGTGCAACAAGCCACATGACTAGCGATGAGACCTTCTTCACAAACATTGATTACAGTGCAAAAGATAAAGTTTTCCTAGCAAATGGGAAAAGCATCACTGCAGAAGGTAAAGGCCAGGGCTTCCTGAACTGCATTACACCACAATGCAAGCAGCCTATCCTTGTAAAGAAATTGCTGTATGTCCCAGAACTAGAAGGCAGCCTTCTATTAGTGAAAAGTCTTGCAAACAATGGTCTGACAGTTAAGTTCCAGGGTAATGAATGCACAGTTCAAAATAAGGGATTCCTTGCAAAAGGAAAACTGAATTATCAACTATATAGGCTTATCACCACAGACAAGCAAGCCCATATAGTCTAATGACGTACACAGCAAATTTATTCACTTATGGCACAGACGGCTGGGGCACAGAAGTCCAGAAGCTCTACAAGACATTATAAAGAGAGGCTTATCAGAAGATTTGACAATAGTGCCTTGCAAAGTGCTCATGAAATACAGGTGTTGTATTGAAGCAAAAGCCATACATGCTCCCCTTTCACAGGCATCTTGAAAAAACTACCCAACCCCTGCAGCTCATACAAAGTCATGTATTCGGTCCAATGAAAACTCCCACGTCAGGGGGGGAACAGATATCTACTGACTTTTATTGATGACTATTCCAGGTACACAACTACTTATCTGATTAAACACAAGAATGAAACATCAGAGAAACTTCAAGAGTTTGTTGCCACGTCTAGCAACAAATTTCAAGAGAATCCAGGAATAATACGCATGGACAATGGGGGAGAATACATAAGCAAAGAAGTGGCCTCATACCTGAAGAGACAAGGAATAGTATGCCAGACAACTGCACCATACACTCCTGAACAAAATGGTGTAGCAGAAAGGACAAATTGCACTCTTATAGAAATGGTGCATTTTGTCGGATGCCAACCTGCCTCACCAATACTGGGGAGAAACAATCATGACTGCAACCTACCTACAGAACAGACTACCCTCAAGAGCCATTAAAAGTACTCCATTTGAAATGTGACATGGATCAAAGCCTAGCATAGGGCACATCCGAGTGTTTGGATGTAAAGCATATGCCTTTATTCCAAGTGAAAAGCGATCCAAGCTGGAGAACAGAGCCACAGAGGGCATTTTAGTAAGCTGCAGTGAGCAAACTATGGGTTACAGAATCCTACACCCAAAGACTGACAAAGTGACAATAAGCCGTAATGTTTTTTTTGTTGACAGCCCATTACCAGAAACACCGATCCCTGAAAGCTGTGAAGTGGAAATGCCAAGCAAATCAGAAGAAAAGGTTGACCAATGCAAACCTGCGCAGGAGTCAGAACAAGAGGTGGAACTCACAATGCCTAAATCAAGTTCCCCACCATATCCTGCTGTGCTGCTTGAATTCAGTAGATCAACTTGGACTACAAAGGGGATACCACCCCACAAGCTGTCATAAACTGTCAAAGCACACAGCATACTTGAACCAACATCCTAGGAAGACATAGAAAAACTGCCAAAATATGAAGCCAATAAATGGAGAAAGGCAGCAGGAGAAAAATTAAAGTCACTTCAAGAAAATAAAACCTGGACACTAGGGATGAGCTTTATGTTCGGGTTGAACATGAGTTCGACTCGAACATCGTATGTTCACCTGTACGTCGAAAAATGAACATTATGGGGCGTTTGCAGCAGATTTGAGTGCCGCGTAACGCCCCCATAATGCACTGCAAATTCGCAGTGCATTGCTGTATGAGGATTAAAATTTACGGTGATATATGGGTACCTTAAATGAAAAAAAAAAATAATAATAGAAGAGCATCTTAATTAGACACAATGTATAGGGACAATTGTAGACACGTACCCACACTCAGGTTGAACTGGATGGACTGGTGTCTTTATTCAAGCTTACTAACTATGTAACTATGAGTGGCCAAAGCATGCACCATGACCTGCATGCTTTGGCCAATCGCAGCGCCCTCAGCTAAGAGAGCCATAATTGGCCAAAGGCAGGGTGCCTTAGTTCACACTCCACACTATATAAGACTGCCTGCACGTTGGCCCTGTGTAGTGTGTTGTTGGCGTGGACAGAGAGAGAGTGTGATTTAGATTGAGCAGGCAGGTTATTCAGTTAGCTGCAGTGTATTTGATATATATATATATATATATATATACACAGTCAGTCGTGTGTGTGTGTAATCCAGTGTAGCCAAGCCTATATCTGACTGCAGGCTATTCCTGGTGTACTTTTTATAATGCACTGTATTGTGTACATCACCAGAAAAGTAGTAGCAGCTGCAATATGGGTGCACGGTGCTATGTACACAGATATAGGCTTGGCTACACTGGGTGCAATATATATATATATATATATATATATATATATATATATATATACAGTGGGGACGGAAAGTATTCAGACCCCCTTACATTTTTCACTCTTTGTTATATTGCAGCCATTTGCTAAAATTATTTAAGTTCATTTTTTTCCTCATTAATGTACACAAAGCACCCCATATTGACAGAAAAACACAGAATTGTTGACATTTTTGCAGATTTATTAAAAAAGAAAAACTGAAATATCACATGGTCCTAAGTATTCAGACCCTTTGCTGTGACACTCATATATTTAACTCAGGTGCTGTCCATTTCTTCTGATCATCCTTGAGATGGTTCTACACCTTCATTTTAATCCAGCTGTGTTTTGATTATACTGATTGGACTTGATTAGGAAAGCCACACACCTGTCTATATAAGACCTTACAGCTCACAGTGCATGTCAGAGCAAATGAGAATCATGAGGTCAAAGGAACTGCCTGAAGAGCTCAGAGACAGAATTGCGGCAAGGCACAGATCTGGCCAAGGTTACAAAAAAATTTCTGCTGCACTTAGGTTCCTAAGAGCACAGTGGCCTCCATAATCCTTAAATTATTGTTTGGGATGACCAGAACCCTTCCTAGAGCTGGCCGTCCGGCCAAACTGAGCTATCGGGGGAGAAGAGCCTTGGTGAGAGGGGTAAAGAAGAACCCAAAGATCACTGTAGCTGAGCTCCAGAGATGCAGTCGGGAGATGGGAGAAAGTTGTAGAAAGTCAACCATCACTACAGCCCTCCACCAGTCGGGGCTTTATGGCAGAGTGGCCCGAAGGAAGCCTCTCCTTAGTGCAAGACACATGAAAGCCCGCATGGAGTTTGCTAAAAAACACCTGAAGGACTCCAAGATGGTGAGAAATAAGATTCTCTGGTCTGATGAGACCAAGATAGAACTTTTTGGCCTTAATTCTAAGTGGTATGTGTGGAGAAAACCAGGCACTGCTCATCACCTGTTCAATACAGTCCCAACAGTGAAGCATTGTGGTGGCAGCATCATGCTGTGGGGGTGTTTTTCAGCTGCAGGGACAGGACGACTGGTTGCAATCGAGGGAAAGATGAATGCGGCCAAGTACAGGGATATCCTGGATGAAAACCTTCTCCAGAGTGCTCAGGACCTCAGACTGGGCCGAAGGTTTACCTTCCAACAAGACAATGACACTAAGCACACAGGTAAAATAACGAAGGAGTGGCTTCACAACAACTCCGTGACTGTTCTTGAATGGCACAGCCAGAGCCCTGACTTAAACCCAGTTGTGCATCTCTGGGGAGACCTAAAAATGGCTGTCCCCCAACGTTTACCATCCAACCTGACAGAACTCGAGAGGATCTGCAAGGAGGAATGGCAGAGGATCCCCAAATCCAGGTGTGAAAAACTTGTTGCATCTTTCCCAAAAAGACTCATGGCTGTATTAGATCAAAAGGGTGCTTCTACTAAATACTGAGCAAAGGGTCTGAATACTTACACCAAGAGTAACTGTGAGGGCTTGCAGTGTTCTGGTACCACCAACACCTAAGGCCCAATTTTCCACAGAGTATATAGGGCAGGCCGTATAGTATATACAGGGGGTCCCCTATTTTCAAACATCCGACTTACAAACAACTCCTACTTACAAACGAAGGTAAAATTATCTCCTGTAAGAGTTAATATGGGAAAAGGTGTCTCCACTGATGCTTTATCACCAATCCTTGTTTCCCTAATAACCCAAAATTTTCTAAATCTAATTGTCATTGGTACAGAAAGTGAGGTGTAATCTTCTGAACAGGGACACAGACAGCAAATCAAACGTTACAGGGGTGATAACCCTTCCCTGTGTTATCCAAAAAGCTTAAAAATAGATTTTTTGGCTGGATCTATACTTAAAAAATATACCTGTTCCAAATTACAAACAGATTCAACTTAAGAACAAACCTACAGTCCCTATCTTATTTGTAACCCGGGGACCGCCTGTATACTGCTGTTCAGAGTATATAGGGCCTGGGGGCCCCACGCCTTTTTTTTTTAATTTGGGTGCGGAGTTCCCCTGGGGGGGATCCATGCCATTTTTCTCAATGATTTTCATATATATATTGCTGGGACCTGACAATACATTACAGCCGCAAGCAGTTTTAAATGACTTTTATTCCTTTAGAAATGTCATTTTGCTGCAGGGACTGTTCTAAACACGGGAAAAATGCACCACTTTACAGGCATACTATAGTTACCCCCCAAGCATGATATTTAAAGGAATATTTCACTTTTATTGTTTCACTTTAGGTATTATTAAAATCACTGCTCCTGAAAAAATGGCCCTTTTTTAAAACTTTTTTTGCTTTGATACATGTCCCCTGGGGCAGGACCCGGGTCCCCAAACACTTTATGACAAGAACTTGCATATTAGCCTTTAAAATTAGCACTTTTGATTTTTCACGCTCGGGTCTTATAGACTTTAACGATGTTCACATAAATGTTTTGTCAGTTCGCATGTTCTGCCGCGAACCGGTGTGGGCTCATCCCTACTGGACACTTACAGAGCTTCTGCTTAACCGCAAAACTATAGGAAGTAAGTGGACTTTCAAAGTAAAGTCAGACGCAGAAGGGAATATTCACAAATACAAAGCAAGACTTATTGCCAAGGGTTACTCCCAGAAATTCGATGAAGAATATGATGAAACATTCACTTCTATCGTAAAACACTCCACCATCAGAGTGCTTCTTAGCGTTGCAGCCAGGAAGGGCATGCAAGTCAAACACCTAGACATTAAAACAGCTTTCCTATATGGATACATTAAGGAAGATCTCTTATTGGAACAACCACCAGGGTTTGAGCAAGGAGTCAACCTTGTGTGTACACTTCAGAAGAGAAGGTCTTAAGCTATCTGCAAGGATGTGGAATGAGAAAGTGAACAAAGTACTTACCAGGGAGGGATTCTCAAGAAGTAAAGCAGACCCCTGTCTCTACTCCAGGAATCAAGGAGACAGATGGATATACATAATTATCTATGTTGAATTACATTATAACCTGTTTTCAACAAGAAGGGGATTATAATCAGATAGTTCACAAGCTGAAAGAAAATTTTGAAAGCAAAGAGCTACGTTAGCTACTATTTGGGAATACAAATAGAGAGAGAAGAAGATTAAAGTTATCTTCTCAACCAATCTCAGAAAATCTCTGAAATCTTGGAACAATTCCATATGCAAGATGCAAAGGAAGAAAAAACTCCTATGGAACCAGGCTATCAAAAGAGCAATGAAGCCGGAAACTTGCTACCCAACGATGACATGTATCGCAGAGCAATCAGTAAGCTGCTATATGTTGCCACTGTGACAAGTCCTGACATACTATGCAGGAAAGTCTTAACTCTCTGTCATATACACAAGGAGAGGTGCAAAGTCTGGAATTAGCCCAAAATCATCACAAATAGTAATAAATAATCACAATATTAAATTATTAAATATATGGTGTTTTATGTAAAGAAAAGGATGGTATAATAGTCCATAAAAGTTCATATGAATGGTCAATGTGAAAGGATGTTAATATGGGATCCACAAGCAGGGCTGCCTTCCAGGGAACTGAAACCAGGCTCCAGAATCTGAAGGAAAACACAAGGAAAAAAGGCGCCTCTGGGTGTAGTATAAAACCATTTATTAAAAAAACCAAAGTGCAAACAACTCACATTTGGATAATTATAAAAATGCATTTAGTTGATAAGAAGGATGATCCATCTTAGGGTGGTTCGTCAGGTAGTCACAATACTCTCAGCTGCTGTGCCAGCGTGTGGCTCGTAATAGACCGCTGAAGCCGGCTGCGGTGGTGTGGATTGAAAACGAGACCAGGAATGCAGATGGATGACAGGCGCGGGATTGTGACGTCACTGGTGAGCGACTCCCTGTCAGCATGACTGGAAAGCAATAAAAAGATTGATGCAGTACCTCACAGGAACAATTCAGATGAAGTTACGGTTACCAGCAACATCAGATCCAAAAACTGGTTAGATATGTGGATGCTGAGTGACTGCACAGACTGCAAATCCACAAGTGGATTCATCTTTCAGTATGGAGAATGAACCATAAGTTGGTCTAGTCAAAAGCAAGCAACTGTTGCTCTATCTTCAACTGAAGCAGAGTAGATTGCAGCAGCATACGCATGTCAAGAAGCAATATGGATTTGTCAACCTTTTGTGCACATTGGGATAGACATGTCAAAACCAATTCCCATTTTAGACAATGGAACAACCTAGTGCACGGTATAACCCCTCAGGATTTTAAATGACGGAACAAATGTATAAAAAAAATGTATATTTGTTATTCACATTATGATGTATAGTTCAAAACAACGTACAAATATCAAAATAGGTTAGTCATAAAAATGTAGACATTACAAACAAAGTAGACTCGAAACTTAGCTGAACTGTACAGAAATTCTGGGCTAGCAGAGATCAATGCCGGAAATGAAGCCTGACATGTTTCGGATGAGGGCGTCCTTCTTCAGAGGATCAATGTCACTTATAACAATCGTTTAATCTTTCTACAATATACAGTCAGGTCCATAAATATTGGGACATCGACACAATTCAAATTTTTTTGGCTCTACAATGGATTTGAAATGAAATGAACAAGATGTGCTTTAACTGCAGACTTTCAGCTTTAATTTGAGGGTATTTACATCCAAATCAGGTGAACGGTGTAGGAATTACAACAGTTTGTATATGTGCCTCCCACTTTTTAAGGGACCAAAACTAATGGGACAATTGGCTGCTCAGCTATTCCATGGCCAGCTGTGTGTTATTCCCTCATTATCCCATTTACAAGGAGCAGATAAAAGGTCCAGAGTTCATTTCCAGTGTGCTTTTTGCATTTGGAATCTGTTGCTGTCAACTCTCAATATGAGATCCAAAGAGCTGTCACTATCAGTGAAGCAAGTCATCATTAGGCTGAAAAAAACAAAACAAACTCATCAGAGAGATAGCAAAAACATTAGGTGTGGCCAAATCAACTGTTTGGAACATCCTTAAAAAGAAAGAACACACCAGTGAGCTCAGCAACACCAAAAAACCCAGAAGACCACGGAAAAAACAACTGTGGTGGATGACCGAAGAATTCTTTCCCTGGTGAAGAAAACACCCTTCACAACAGTTGCCTAGATTAAGAACACTCTGCAGGAGGTAGGTGCATGTGTGTCAAAGTCAACAATCAAGAGAAGAAGACTTCACCAGAGTGAATACAGAGGGTTCACCACAAGATGTAAACCATTGGTGAGCCTCAAAAACAGGAAGGCCAGATTAGAGTTTGCCAAACAACATCTAAAAAAGCCTTCACAGTTCTGGAACAACATCCTATGGACAGATGAGACCAAGATCAACTTGTACCAGAGTGATGGGAAGAGAATAGTATGGAAATGGAAAGGAACTGCTCATGATCCAAAGCATACCACCTCATCAGTGAAGCATGCTTGTGGTAGTGTCATGGCGTGGGCATGTATGGCTGCCAATGGAAATGGTTCTCTTGTATTAATTGATGATGTGACTGCTCACAAAAGCAGCAGGATGAATTCTGAAGTGTTTCGGGCAATATTATCTGCTAATAGTCAGCAAAATGTTTCAGAACTTATTGGACAGCGCTTCACAGTACAGATGGACAATGACCCAAAGCATACTGCAAAAGCAACCAAAGAGTTTTTTAAGGGAAAGAAGTGTAATGTTATGCAATGGCCAAGTCAATCACCTGACCTGAATCCGATTGAGCATGCCTTTCACTTGCTGAAGACAAAACTGAAGGGAAAATGCCCCAAGAACAAGCAGGAACTGAAGACTGTTGCAGTAGAGGCCTGGCAGAGCATCACCAGGGATGAAACCCAGCGTCTGGTGATGTTTATGCATTCCAGACTTCAGGCTGTAGTTGACTGCAAAGCATTTGCAACCAAGTATTAAAAAGTGAAAGTTTGATGGATGATTGTTAATCTGTCCCATTATATTTGGTTCCTTAAAAAGTGGGAGGCACATATACAAACTGTTGTAATTCCTACACCTTTCACCTGATTTGGATGTAAATACCCTCAAATTAAAGCTGAAAGTCTGCAGTTAAAGCACATCTTGTTTGTTTCATTTCAAATCCATTGTAGAGCCAAAAAAATTTGAATTGTGTCGATGTCCCAATATTTACGGACCTCACTATATATATATATATATATATATATATATATATATATATATATATATATATATATATATATATATATATAAATATATATATGTGGACAGGGGACTATGATAAGATAAAATAGAAGAAAAAGTAAAAACAACGTTTTTTCTACAAATCCAAAATTCCCATTTTAGAAGACAACCAGGGTTGTATAAAGCTTACACAATCAGAAAGGGTCAATCCTAGGACCAAATACATCAACGTCAAGTATCACCTACTGAGGGACAATTGAGAGCGTGTTATTAACTGCTGATGCACTCACCAAGCCTTTGTTGAATGAACGTCATCATTATATCCAGAAGAAGCGAAATATAATTTGACAAAGCACATGCTGTTGAGAAGCGGTGTTGAAAAAAAAAACAACAGCAAAGTTGCTTACATAAACTGACAATATATATATATATATATATATATATATATATATATATATATGCATTATACCTTTCTGTCCTGCAGTTGGCACTGCAGTATTATAATATGTATTCTTTGGTAATGTAATGAGGGCAAGTGTTATCTCAGTGTATGTTTTACATACAGATCTGCTGACATTAACTACACCCCATTAACATTGACCTACACACATTGCTTACAGTCAGAAACATAGGAGTTAATATACTAAAACTGGAGAGTGCAAAATCTGGTGCAGCTGTGCATGGTACCCAATGATAGGCCAGATTTGTGTCTTACATAGTTAATCTGGTTGAAAAAAGACAAAAGTCCATCCAGTTCAACCAACCAACAAAAGAAAACACACATAGCTCCCACCGGTTCCTGATTTCAAGGGACTGTCCCTGGTTTGGAACAATGTCCCTCTGTCCCTCTTTCCCCCTCATTTGTCCCTCATTTTGGTCTGATCTATAAAGTTGTATATAAAATCCACTTTTTATCTTTCAAAAAATGTTTCTCAGTGCTAAACCTTTCATCCAAATTCTAAATTGCTGCATTTGTAAATTTTAAAAGCCAATATAAAGCAATAGCAGCGGTAAAAAAAAAGCCCTTGTAGATTTTTTTAACCTTATTTTGGTTAATTCTCCTTTAAGGGGGTGTGGCAGGGGGCGTGTCGCATGCCTACATACATTTGCTAGTATGTGTCCCTCATTCAAATCTCAAAGTGTTGGGAGGTATGAACACACACACACACACAAATAGAAAACCTCCATATACACTATCTAATACCCACAGTTGATCCAGAGGAAGGCAAAAAATAGACAAATAAAACATGATCCAATTTGCTCCAGGGAAAAAAATTCCTTCCTGATCCCTCAACAGGCATAATTATATTAATAATATTCCCTGGATAAACTTTACCTATAAAATATTAGTATCCAGTTATATTATGTGCATTTAGGAAACAATCTTTTTTTAAAACAATCTACTGAGCTGGCCAGAACCAGCTCTTGAGGGAGTCTTTTCCACATTTTCCTTGTCAAAAGAAGTTTATTGAGTATACAATATTATAAAGATACATAAAGTAAGTTTACAAGGATCTATAAAGTAAGCTCATTGTTTTACAGTTTTATATAGGTAAATATCATGAAATTTCAAATATTAAACATTGGGTTCACGTAAACCTAAATTAAAGATATATATCATTTCCTTAGTTACTTTTGTAGGTATTTAAATGATTTATTCCTACTATACATATTGTTTACAAGTAGAGTGTATATAGGTCAAATAAATTCTGATAATGAGCTTTAATCGTAAGGTGGAGAAAAGGAAAGAGAAAGAAGAAAAAGGGTTGAAAGGTAGAGGTATGGTCCACAAGGTTGTCCCGCTCGTCAGTTTATTATTCTTTTTAGTTCTCTTTTAAGCCCTAGAATGGGTGTCTCTGTAAGTCATTTAATCTGTTACCATGGCAACAGGACAGAGTCATTGAAGTTTGATAGGAACTGTTGTTTTATCCAAGGATGCCAAAGTTTTTCAAATTTTGGAATTTGATTTTGATCGATGGCTACCATCTTAGCATGGGACATTGTAATATTCATTCTGTGAATTGTTTCTGCTAGTACCAATGTAGGAGATTTCCGTGCCTTGGCCACTGTTTGTTTTGCAGCCGTTATTAGTTGGATCATAAGTTTGAATTGAGAGAGTGTTAACCATTCCGGTTTTAGATTAAGTAAAGTTAAATATGGATCTGGTTGTATTATTTTTTTAAATATTTTAGATGCAATCACGAAGACTTCCTTCCAGAAGGTTTGGATTACTGGGCACGTCCACCATATGTGTAAATATGTGCCTATTTCTGGGCATCCTCGAAAACAAAGAGCTGAGGTATTAGGTGAATATTTTGCCACTCTAGCAGGTACAAGATACCAGCGAGTTAAGACTTTATAATTTGTCTCCAGTGCTAAGATGTTGGGTGATGTGAGCCATATGTTAGACCAGTCCGTGTCTTCTAAAATTCGTCCCAGGTCCTCCTCCCACCTCTGAACGTAAGAGGGTCTATTAAGATTTGCTACTCCATATAATTGATTATAAAGTGATGAAATTGTACCTTTAGCAAATGGATCTTTTGTACAGATTGATTCAAATGGATAATTGGGATAATGGTGTATCCCCCTTTAGGAATGGTGTATAGAAATTTTTGATTTGGAGATATCTAAATATCTCAGAGTTTGGTAGATCATATTTTTCTCTAAGCGATGGGAATGAAAGGAATGATTTAGATGCTATGAAGTAATTTAGTGTCTGAATGCCTGATGTTGTCCAAGCTTTAAAAGAATTTGGGTAGATCCATGCCGGATAAAAGGCCAGATTTCTGATAAAGGAAAGGAGAGGATTGTGTGGAGATTGTAAGTGATATTTGGTTTTTAGTTTATCCCAGAGAGATAAGAAGTGTATAGTTATGGGATTATGAATTTTAAAGCGGTCTTTAGGATCAAGCCATAATAAATTTGATATTAATAGAGGGTCATTTTCTGAAGCCTCTATAAATACCCATAATGGAATTTCCTGTTTTGCATGGTATTTGGACAGACTGGCCAAATGTGCTGCTCTGTAGTAGTTAGTAAAATTAGGGTATCCCAGGCCTCCTTTATTTTTGGGAAGATGTAGTGTGTGTATAGGTATACGTGGTTTAGAAGAGCCCCATATAAACGAAGTTGCTCTTTTTTGTACTATTCTCAAAAAATAGGAAGGAATTGGAATAGGGAGGACTCTGAATAGATAAAGCAATTTGGGTAGAATAGTCATTTTGATTGCATTCATCTTCCCTATCCAGGATAAAGGAAGTTGCGACCATTGTTTTATTAGATTTGTGATCTGTCTTAATACAGGAGGATAATTGGTTGAGAATAAGTCAGAATGAGATGCTGTTAAATGAATTCCAAGATATGGGATTGATTTTTCTGCCCATGTGAAGGGGAGTGCAGCCCTAGCCGGGATCAATTCCATGTTTGTGAGTGAAATATTAAGCACTAGGCATTTCTTAGGATTAATCATAAGGCCGGATAGGGCTGCAAATCCATCAAGAGCTGGTATTAAGTTAGGACGAGAGACCTGTGGTGATGATAGAAAAAGTAATATATCGTCTGCAAATATACATAATTTGTGTGTAATACCTCCTACTTCAATGCCAGTTATAGTTTGGTTTGTTCTGATGTATTGGGCCATGGGTTCGAGTATAAGGGCAAATAATAAGAGAGATAATGGGCAACCCTGTCGGGTACCTCTTTCGATATTAAAGGCTTCAGATTTGTATCCAGCATATTTTATATAGGCTTTGGGTTTATTATATAATGCTTTGATCCATGTTAAAAAGTGGGGTCCAAAACCCCATTTTTGTAATGATTATTGCATATATTGCCAGGATACTGTGTCAAATGCCCTCTTAATATCGAGAGATAGAAAACATAAAGGGATTTTCCGTTTTTTAGCAATATGTGCCAATAACACTGCCCTGCGTATATTATCGCCTGCCTGTCTATTTGGCATGAAGCCTACTTGATCTCTATGTATTAATTTTCCTATAATGCTATTGAGGCGTTTTGCTATTATTTTTGCTAATAATTTAATATCGAGGTTTAACAGAGAGATAGGCCGATAATTCACACAGGAAGTATCATCAGAAAGGGGTTTTGGGATCATACAAACAATTGCCATTAGTGTTTCTTGCCGAAAAGAATGTCCATCTAGAAGTTTGTTAAAAGTTTCAGTGAGAATGGGAGAGAGTATTTCTGAGAATGTTTTATAGTATAAAGCCGAGTAGCCGTCTGGGCCTGGTCTTTTGTTTTAGGTCTTTTATGGCGTTAGCAACTTCATCTATAGTTATAGGCTCATCCAAACTGCTTTTTTGATTCTGAGATAACTCAGGTATAGTTATTTTTGAGAAGAAGGATTCAGCCTCTGTAGGATTAAATTCATTGTTTGTCTTGTATAAAGTTGCGAGATATGAGTGAAATTTATGGACTATTTTAACTGGATTACAAGTGTAAACATTTTTTTATAATTTCAAACGTATTGGTTTGAAAGATTTGTTAGTTGAATTTAATGCCCGAGCCAAATATGTACCTGGTTTGTTTGTATTCATGTAGAAATTGTGTTTGGAGCGTTTGAGGGATTTATCAACGGACTCAGTGAGAAATAGATCGTATTCCAATCTAGATTTTTCCAGATGAGATTTTGTACTCTGAGATGGATTATCTTGAAATGATATGTAGGCTGCATTAAAATTGAGTTCTAGTTTTTTTGCTAGATTTTTGCGTTCCCGTTTAAATAGTGCCATTTGTCTTTGTATTGTACCACGCAAGACAGGCTTATGAGCTTCCCACAGTGTTATTGGGGATATGTCTGTTGTATTATTAATCGATATGTATTCCTTTAAAGCTTGTTCAATGGCCATCTGATGTAGTGGGTGTTTGAGCATTATGTCCGGTAAGTACCACGTTGGGTCATGCGCTTTTGGTATGGCTGAGGCTATAGTAGTGTATACTGCATTATGGTCAGACCACGGAATCGGAATTATATCTGATGCAATAATTTCTGGTATCATTCCTATTGTTAGAAAAATATGATCTATTCTGGTGAAGGTTTGATGAGGGTGCGAGAAATAAGTGAATTTCTTTTTCATTGGGTTACTTTCTCTCCATGAATCTACCAGATTGTATTTGGAAAGAAGTTGAGAAAAAGGTAATCTAGAGGTTATTTTGGATGGTGTAAAAGGTGATTTATCTAGAAATGGGAGGAGGACCTGGTTCGAATCCCCACACATTATCACTGTTCCTATTTTGTGTGTATTAATCACTTGTAATATATGTGAGAGGAATGGTGTAGGTTGTTTGTTAGGAGCGTAGTAGGAAATCACCGTGATTGCTGTATCCATTATATAACCCATGAGTATCAGGTATCTACCTTCTGGGTCTTTAATTTCTGATGATAAGGTGAATGGTGTGGATCGGTGAAATGCAATTAGAGTTCCCCTTTGCTTGGTACAGGCAGAAGCCGTGTAAATTTGTTGATAAAAAGGAGAAATATATTTTGGAGTAGAATCTTTGGTGAAGTGTGTTTCTTGGAGGAATACTATGTGAGCCTTCTTGTTATGAAAAGTACGGAAGGCTTTGGTCCTTTTTTGAGGGACATTTATTCCCTGAACATTCAGGGAAAGTATATTCAGTGGTGCCATGGCAACAGATCAAATAGTTTTGACTTACTTTTTGTTATGCAGAGCTGACTGCGCAGATCAACCTGTGTGGACTGAAGAGATGCATAGATAGAAAAGAAACCAGTGAATTCTGGAGTAAAGAGTAAACAAAAAACATATGAGATTAGATGATACATTGTATAAATTATTTTTTGCAAGTAATCACAATTTACCCGTGAAAGAGAGTAAATATCTCTCTCAGGGGAATAAGTGCCTTCGTCACACTCCCACATAATATGGTTGGGAGAATGAGGAGGGCTAATGGGGGTACACGGATCTTCTGCTTACAGGAGAGAAGTGCTATGTCAAAAGACATCAAAATGATGTTTCATTAATTGGAGTGCAGAATGTAGTTTTTGTTGAAATGATTTATTCCAGGGTGGTTGTATATGGTTAGTCTTGCCCTAGGCTAAATAATTCAGTTAGAAAGGTACTGTTAATAACTTTGGTATTGATGAAGATAGTTTGAATTATTTTGGGATTTTAACCCTTTTAGAGTAAACAATTACATATTTTATTCATATGTAACTTTTGAGATATGTTAACTCATAAAATTGAGGTTGTATTGCTTCAGATTAGAATAAACAAAAACATAATTCTAGGAACTAGTTAGGTAATAATATATTTGTTTTAAGAAAAGAAAGAAAAAGCTTCCATTACTTCTGGATTATTGAACATATTTGTCCTAAAAAGTAATAAATCTATTGTTATTACCTGATAATATATAACTGAACAAGAATTTCCTTATTTTACTTATATATTCTAAGGCTATATGAATCAGAAGTAATAAGAAATATAACTGGAATGTAACATGATCCCACACAGTGTGTGACTATCAGAATGCAGTTACATTCAGTTATAAATACAGTTTTTTTTATAGAGAACCATCTCTTAGTATAATAAATGAAGAGATATCAGGAATTAGGATGTCAGTCCATTGAATCTTCTTGGTCCATGGATAATGTGGCATAACGGCCTCTTTTGTGAGAATGATGATTCCCATTTTGTTCTGAAATTTTCTGAGTGCTGCCTGAAGGTTAAGATGATGTCATTCTTCTGCGTGTGGGAGAGTTGCTGCTTGTGGGTTCTGTCAGATTTAATTTTAAAAGGGTTTGTTGTAGTTCATCTGCTGATCTGCTTCTGTAAATTGTACCTTGGTAGTTAAATCTGACTGAAAAGGGGAAGCCCCATTGATACATAATGTTGTGGCGTTGCAGTTCCATTAGTTGGGGTTTCATGGATCGTCTTTTAGTAATAGTAAGTTGGGATAGGTCAGCAAAAATTTGATAATTGTGTCCTTGAAAATTAAGTTCCTTTTTCTCTCTTGCAGCAATTAGTATTTGTTCTTTCGTTCTGTAATAATTAATTTTGTGATTATATCACGTGGGGGGTCCATCTTTCTTTTTGGCTGTGAGGGCTCTGTGTACTCTGTCCAGTTCAAAACGTTCAATAGGGATATCTGGCTTTAGTTCTTGTAATAGAGCAGTAATAGTAGATTGCAGGTCTGTCACAGTTTCAGGTATTCCCCTTATGCGCAAGTTTGAACGTCTGGCTCTATTTTCGTAATCTTCGAGCTTAGTTTGAAGTATTAAATTCTCTTCTTTTAATTGTTCCAATTCTGTTATATTTACTTGGGTTGTAATTTCGATTTCATCCATTTTTATTTCTAAGGCTGCGGTGCGGTTTCCCAGCTCTCTTATTTCTTTGGTTAGGCTTTTTGTTATTTGGTCTGAGGTTTGTTTTAAAGCCTTATGAAGCATCTTTTCAAATTGTAATAATATTACTGGGGATGCTGAGGAGGCTTGTGGAGAAGTTTGTGAGAGGATTTGTTCTGTATCTGACTCAAATGGAGAGTCTTGCTGTGACATTTTCTGTCTGTGAGAGCGCCCTGATGCTGTATCTTGTGAGGTGACTGGAGCTGCTTTAGTTGCAGTGAGTGCCTGTAGCTCTTTGTGAGGTGATTTTTATTTCTGCCACGGTTTCCTCCCAGTACCATATTTCCTGCCCAAACTTTCACAGTTTGTTCCCTGGGGTAAAAAGGTTCAAATGGATACCTTTTGAGCCTGCAGGCTCCCCTTTGTCCTTCTCTTCTCTCCTCAGCGGTGCAGAGCTCTAACAATGCATGTCTGCTCTGCTAGGCTCCACCCATCTCCCCTCCAGTCTTTTCCACATTTTGACAGTTCAACAATCAGATCCTTCTCCACTATTGATTCCCCCAGTTGTACTCCCCCTAGTATGTATAATGCATGCTTATTCATAGCCCCCAAGTGCATAATTTTACATTTATCAACATTAAACCTCATTTGCCACATAGTTGCCCAATTAAACAGTGCATTCATGTCGGCTTGTAAGTTGGAGACATCTTGTAGGGATGTTATTCCACTGCATAGCTTGGTGGCAAACACTGAAACACACTTTTAATCCCAGACCCTATATCATTTAAAAATATATTAAAAAGCAAGGGTCTTGCTTATCTTGCACTTGTAGCACTACCCCCACCGGAGACACTGGTAAATTTGAGTCCTATTTCACCCCCTCAGATCACACACAGCAAGGCACACACCGTTTTATTTTGTGTTTTTATCTGGAAAAATGAATTTGGATAGGGATGGGGAGCATGGGATACCCTGGAACTGCAAAACTATACAACTTGAGGACTGCTTAACTTCTGGCTGCTATCCACAAACTTCTGGCTGTATTGCACAACTCCGAGCTGCACTGCACTTGCAAAATAAATGTCCCACTAGATCTCTAGGGTGACTGTAACCAGATTCTCAAAGCACCACACTGTTTTCTGCAACACTGGGGTCTTTTACTCATTTAGCCACATAATTATCAGTTTCCTCCTGCTGATATCCACCAGGCCCTTCTAAGTGAGAGAGATGAACACTCACACCGGCTCTGGACAGCTTGGGCTCTCTCCCACAACTTTCTCCTGCCTCTCTCCCATTAACTTTCTACTGATCCAACTGGATTCTTGAACTAGGACTTGTAAATAGGCCCTCCAGCAAAGCCTAGCTGGGAGCTCAGTGTCTTCAGGCTGGCTTCCTTCCAGGCTTCTGTCACAGCGGCAAACCACCTGCACAGAGCTATCATTCTGCTAGACTGGACCCAGGAACACTGCCCCTGCCACTCAGGCCTCAGACTACTTCCCATATAGCAAGGATAACTTGCCACAAATTTGTGGCAGTGTTGAATTGTAAGTCTGTTAACTTTCTGCACATTTTCACTAGAAAGTTGTACACTTGCAGAGCACGTAAAGCACAAGTTCTAGTCGACACTTTTCCAGTTTTAAGCAAATTTGCATGGCAAGTCCCTAACAAGAGCAAAGTTGCAGAGGTGAGTGTACAGCAAGAGCTCTGCAAGTCTACAGCATGACAATTCAGCCACAGTAACCCCTGTGGTGAGATGATTATTGCACAACATAACTGAACCAGAACTTTCAGCAGACTTGCAGAATGTTTGCAAAGAAAGTTTATCTGGAGTCATGCAATGCGGACATACTGCAATTGCACAACAAACTTGTGAAGCCTGGCAAGTCTTGCATAGCTTAGCAAGTCATTTGCAAACTTGCAGCACATATGCTCAGTGGCATAGCGTGGGTTGTCAGCACCCGGGGCAAGGCAAGTAATTTGCGCCCCCCCCCTGCCCCCAAACTGTGGACTTTTAGCACTCCTGAGTCCCTTCAAATAAAATAGTACTGACCTACCTGATTCCTATACTGACCACTACACTACATTGACCACTATACTGACTACTATACTATACTGTCCACTATACTATACTGTCCACTATATTACACTTACCACTACACTGTCCACTATACTGACCACTATACTACACTACACTGTCCACTATACTACACTGTCCACTATACTACATTACACTGACCACTATACTACACTACACTTGACCACCATACTACACTGACCACTATACTACACTATACTGACCACCATACTACACTGTCCACTATACTACACTACACTGACCACCATACTACACTGTCCACTATACTACACTGCACTGACCACCATACTACACTGTCCACTATACTACACTGTCCACTATACTACACTGTCCACTATACTACACTACACTGACCACTATACTACACTACACTGACCACTATACTACACTGTCCACTATACTACACTGTCCACTATACTATACTGTCCACTACACTAACCACTACACTGTCCACTATACTACACTATACTGACCACCATACTACACTGTCCACTATACTACACTACACTGACCACCATACTACATTGTCCACTATACTACACTGACCACTATACTACACTGTCCACTATACTACACTGTCCACTACACTACACTGTCCACTACACTACATTATACTGACCACCATACTACACTGTCCACTACACTATACTACACTGTCCACTATACTACACTATACTGACCACTATACTACACTACACTGACCACTATACTACACTACACTGACCACCATACTACACTGTCCACTATACTACACTATACTGTCCACTATACTACACTATACTGACCACCATACTTCACTGTCCACTATACTATACTGTCCACTATACTATACTGTCCACTACACTAACTACTATACTGTCCACTACACTAACCACTACACTGTCCACTATACTACACTATACTGACCACCATACTACACTGTCCACTATACTATACTACACTGACCACTATACTACACTGACCACTATACTACACTGTCTACTATACTATACTGTCCACTACACTACACTGTCCACTATACTGACCACCATACTACACTGTCCACTACACTAACCACTACACTGTCCACTATACTACACTATACTGACCACCATACTACACGGTCCACTATACTACACTGACCTCCATACTAAACTACACTATACTGTCCACTATACTACACTGACCTCCATACTAAACTACACTATACTGACCACTATACTAACCAGTATACACTACTACACTAACCGCTATACTGACCACCATACTACACTACACTAACCACCATACTACACTGACCACTATACTACCCACCATACTAACCACTATACTACATTACACTGACCTCCATACTAAACTACACTATACTGACCACTATGCTAACCACTATACTATACTACACTATACTGTCCACTACACTGCCCCCCATAGTGACCACTACACTGACCTCCATAGTGACCACTACACTGACCTCCATACTATACTACACTATAATGTCCTGCCTACAGTCTCTCTCTCCCCCCCGGCCAGTAACATGACTCTCACTCACCTTATCCTGGCTGCATCGATCCGGATAAGGAGGAGAAGACAGCGGTGGCTCACATTCTTCTCTCCTCTGTGCTCTGCTTGCTGCCATGTTAAGTGTCCAGCGCCCTGTGATTGGGTGTATGGGGGGTCATGTGTGGAGGCGGGACTTCAGGAGCGATCGAGGACAGGCCAGCCCTACTCCTCACATGACCCCCATACACCCAATCACAGGGCGCCGGACACGTAACATGGCGGCCGGAGCCGGGGACACAGAATTAGAAATTAGGAGGAGGCAGCCAGTGACACATACTGGCGCCCCCTAAATATCGTGCCCGGGGCCACGGCACCCCCTGCACCCCCCACGCTATGCCACTGCATATGCTTGCTGTCTGGGTTATGGGCTCTCCCTCCACCTTCTGGGCACACTTCCCAGGGATTGGCTTGAGACCCAAAAATATTCAGGCTCCCTGTTCTGCTCTCCCCCTTTTATGCTACTAGAAACCTCTAGAAGACCTGGAGAACAGCAGCCTGTGAAACACTGAGCAGCCCGAAGCAACCAACCCCTTCTCCACTGTTTACTGAGGAGCTAAACTAAATTTGCCCAAAAGTCTACTCTAAACTAGGAGGATGCTACACACTAGATAGGTATTAATATATTTGCATTTAAGGTACTAATTTATTTGCATTTAAACCCTAAATATTTTTTACCTGAATGCATTCCTTGGCACCAGTAACCTCTGTTACACCCTTTTTCTTAAGTCTTTCATTTGATCCAGCACTGTGCATGTCTGCAGCTCCTCTCCCCTTACTTCCTGGGTGTCACTGGCTTTGCTGGGGCACCAAGAGCCATTTATATAGATTATCCCTGCGCTACCTTGGAAAACAGCGGTGTATATGGACAGCTGCAAGCACAGAGTGGGATCAAACAAAGCCCATGAATAGTGCAAAACAAAAGGAGAGAGTGCTGCGCTGGTCCAGTGTGATAGGATTGTGTAGTAGCGTTTAAAAAATTAAATTAACAAATAAAATTGGAATGGGGTGTGCGGGTGCTACGTTTGTGTGCACAGTATCCTGTATTTATAAACTGAATCAGAGTGAAAAGAAAATCCTATATCCCGTTTGGCCTATGAAAGGGATGCGGCAGTGCAATGTGTGTAGGAAACCGATGCAAATAGTTCTCATACACACCAAGTATTAGTATAACTTGTGCAAATAGACCCTTAAAGTGCTGTCGTGCCTGTGCAATTCATAAAATTAAAGAAATTTATTGGATGAAAGTGAAAAAAGGTATGCGGGTACTGTGTTTGTATGCACAGTATCCTGTGAGAAAAATATATAAATATATAACACAATTCCTTATGTCAAGTTTTATCTATATAGGGGCTGTAGCAGCACTGTAGGTGCCAAAAAACCTTAAGGTGCTGTTGTATCTATGCAGCCCATAGAAATAAAAGAGTCATATTCATATAGTGACAGTAATCAGGATAATAAATAATATCAACATAACATGTGCAAACTTCACTCTGTGAACAATATAAAAGTGCAAACTATGCAAAATCCGTAATTTGTAAAAAACCTTGTGCAGCCTATGTAAAATATATAAATAAATAATGTGCAAAGCCTTATGAGTGTGACAAACAGGTGTATGATGTTTCTCTATAACACCCGAATAATTAGTAATGTTCAAAATATATATTATAACGTGAAGTCCAAAACCAAGTCTTTAGGATATAATAACAATGCCGGTGCAAACTTCAAATGCAATGTTTTGTGGTCCCTTTAACAATCCAATTGTGCAGCAAAAAAATCCGGTGGGGTGCCGAAAGAGAGAGGGTGTATATATCCTTTTCGTGCTCAAACACACACAGGTGAAAGATGGCCCCTTACCTTGCGGCAATGGGACAACCGCATAGAAGGTATATGGAGGAGATGGTCTCTCTTTGGGGTACTGGACCGGAGCCGGTGGTCCCTGTGTTTTAATCCCTCAGTACCAGCATCAACAGTAGCAGAGTCAACATAAGGGAGAATAAGAAGGGTACCAGATAGTGTAGTATTTCTAACCAATCGCTGTTTTTATTAGAGTTAAAAGCATGTACTCACATGCAATAGATGCATAACACATAAAAATCCTACGAGCGGCGAGCTCGTCAATCCAAATACAGATTTGGATTGACGAGCTCGCCGCTCGTAGGATTTTTATGTGTTATGCATCTATTGCATGTGAGTACATGCTTTTAACTCTAATAAAAACAGGGTCTTTTGGGGGGCGTGGCTTGATGGTGGAGCGAGCGGTCGCATAGTCACAGCGCTCCGGCTCTCAACAACCATCCTACAGGCATCCTGAGTCCTATCTCCTCGCCGAAGGTCTCAATTTGTTCCCCACGGCAGTGGGCAAGAAGCAGGCTGGCTAACATGGTGAAATACGGGCCGGCTTGGCCCCCATCCACGTCGGACCGTCTGGCGGGATTCCGGAGGCAAGATGGCGCCGGGACACAAACATCTCAGGCAACCATGCTGCAGGCGAATATGTCTGATGACCGGAGCTCTGCTAGTGGGGTGAGTGCCTCTACTCCTGCTATCTTCCGCACACAGTCTGTCTCCCAGATATCACAAGACCCCCAGACAGCCCAAGACCCCCAGCAATTCACAGATGATGATGGAGAGCTAAATCCCCCTGCTGAACCAACCCTAGCCACTATTATGCTGGCTATACAAGATTGTAAGGCCTCCCTCACTACTCAAATAGCCTCCATAAGAATGGATTTCTCACTCCTCAAACAAGATGTCCAAAACCTACGTGACAGGGCTGGAGACATAGAGGAACGTATTAGTTCCGTGGAGGACACTATGCACCCCCTAACTGTTAAAGTGAGAGATAATACTGGGGAGCTGGCAGCTCTTCGCGCCAAAATCGACGATTTGGAAAATCGTTCTAGAAGGAACAATTTACGTTTTGTTGGATTCCCTGAACGCGCGGAGGGCTCCCACCCTGAAAAATTCCTGTACTCCTGGCTGCGGGATATTTTTGGCACTGATGCGCCATCATTTTCATATGTGATTGAGAGGGCACACCGCACACCTCCACGTCCTCCCCCAGAGGGAGCACCTCCACGCTCCATCATTGCCCGCATCCTTAATTTCCAGGATAAAATGGCCATTTTACGAATAGCAAGAGAGAAAGGTCCGCTCAAATACAACGGCAACAATATCTCTATTTATCCTGACTTCTCTGCTGAGGTGCAGCGCCAGCGCATATCATTCTCAGCAGTGAAGAGTCGTTTACGTGAGGAAGGATTGAAATATGCCATGCTGTTCCCTGCCAAACTCCGCATCATATCCGATGGTAAAGCTCAATTTTACTCCAACCCTAAAGAAGCTATGGCTTGGCTAAATGATCGCTATGGGCCCACAGACAGGCGCAGAGGACACTGACAGCTTCCCCTGTGTAATGTTCCCCTTGGCTGAACTCTTCCTGGATGAAACCATACAGTCCCCTATTCACCACAGGCTTACGTCAGCATATAGGATTACTCGCCTATACCTAAGGTCTTGTAATGAAAGGAAAAAGAGAGAGAAGAAGGAAGAAAGATCTATAATCCTGCAACAGTCCTTGGCATTTTTGCTTGATCCGGCATTTCAACCTCCTTTTTCTTCCAGTTACTAGTGCGAAGGACTGATCCTGAATCAGGACATAACTTTAAAATTTTTTTTTCTAAAATCAGTTGGGAGCCACACTGATCTCCACGTTACCTCCCCACCGGATAGTGGTGTGACCACGGAATAGTTAGACCCTCAATAACATTTTCTTCCCCTTTTTTACGGGGTAGAAGGGGTCTGTTTGGGTTTTGGGATCCAAGGCTCGCTAAGTTGGGGATGGCCGAGCGGGGCGGGGGTTACGGGTTTTTCAAACACGGTTTGCACCTTTTTGTGCTCTTTGGTATTTTTTCTTATTTTTTTTTTCTTTTTTTTTTCTCTTTTACAATTTATATAGATATTGCTCGGATCGATTTATTGGTCTACTCGGGCCTGTATACTGACGATACAGACTCAAGTAAACATAGATATTTGAAATATGTTATACACATCATTGAATGCATGTGGCCTGGCGCGGCCTGTGAGGTACTAGATAAGTATGTGCATATGTATTCCTATGAACATGATATATTGTTTGGCATACAATGTCGGGGTCCCTAAAAATAGTATCATGGAATACTAGAGGTTTAAATGCCCCCCAAAAACGAGCTCTCGTTTTTTCAGTCCTAAAGAAATGTCGCCCTCATGTGGTATGTCTACAGGAGACCCACCTAACTGACACGAAGGTGAGGGCCCTTAAGCGTCCATGGCTGGCTCGGGGTTATCATGCTACGCACACAAATTACTCTAGAGGAGTCTCCATCTTAGTGGCAAAATCCCTCCCAGCAGAAACTTTACAAGTCAAGACAGATCCAAATGGGAGATATGTTGTGCTTACTCTACAAATCTCCTCAATAACGTTTACTATTGTTAACCTCTATATTCCTCCACCCTTTTCGGTGGAGGTATTACTGAAATTGTCACTGCACTTATTGGACAGACCCCCTGGACCTCTCCTCTACATCGGTGATTTTAATGCTGTACTTGACCCGGCCGTGGATCGCTTGGGGGGTGGGGGTAGACCCTTTCCCTCCCTTTTGAACTGGATGCAGGTTTATAACCTTACTGAACTATGGCGCTGGAAACATCCAGAGGATAGTCAGTTCTCTTGTCATTCAGACTCATTTCACACCATGTCTCGAATTGATATGGCCTTTGCCCCAGCAGACACCCTCCCCTTTGTCGCTGCAACTTCCTATTTACCTAGGGGGGTTTCAGACCATGCGCCCCTTTCTGTGGACCTCACCATCCTTCCAGGATCTACCCCCTCCATTTGGAGGCTAAATTCTTATTGGCTGGAGGATGAGGTGGTACAGGGAACATGTAAACAAGGTATCAGGGAATATTGGAGAGACAATGTGGGGACAGTGGACCCTTCTATAGAATGGGAGGCCTTCAAGGCCTCATTGAGGGGCACCTTTATGTCCATCACTGGAGTCTTGAGAAAAAATAACCAACAACATACGGCAGAGCTTGAAACTGCCATGGTACAAGCGGAGTCGGTATATACCTCTGATCCAACTCCAGACAAAAGAGAAACATGGCTATTGAAACGTAGGGAGTATGAAATACGTCTTTTAGACCTTACAAAAAAGAAATTGTTACACACGGCACAAAAATCATTTGAGCATGGCAACAAGGCCGGGCGCCTCCTAGCATATCTGACGAGGCCTGACCACCCCCCAGTATCTATTCCTCGTATCTATACTAAGACAGGTCAAATGAGTGAGGCCCCTGGGGACATTATGGAAACTTTTCTAAATTTCTACACAGAACTTTACACTTCTAGAGCTGAGTACACTGAGCCCCAGCTAAACGAATACCTCGCTGACATATCTCTCCCCTCCATTTCCACTGAGGAAAGGGAAATGTTAGACGCCCCCATCTCAGTTGAAGAAATTGCAGTAGCCATTACTCAAATGCCAGCCCACAAGACTCCTGGGCTAGATGGTTATCCCACTGAATGGTATTCACAATTTAAGGAATTACTGTGCCCATTTCTGCTACGTACATATAATAAGGCTTTGGATGCTGGTATCCTTCCCCCCACCATGCGAGAGGCCTTGATCGTGCTCCTGCTGAAACCCCGCAAAGATCCACTTAAATGCGAGTCATATCGCCCAATATCACTCATAAATGTGGATGTTAAGATCCTAGCAAAAGTGCTTGCAAATCGCTTAAATACTGTAGTTACGTCCCTGGTTAATAGCGACCAAGGGGGTTTTATACCTGGGCGGTCCACAAGAATGAATATTCGCAGACTATTCCAAAACTTACAATACCCTCATGAATGCCCTCGTACCCGTGCCATTGTGTCTTTGGACACATGCAAAGCATTTGATAGTGTGGAGTGGCCGTATCTCTTTCGTGTGCTGCAGGTGTACGGTTTCGGTCCTCGCGTGGTGGCATGGATTAGGCTACTTTACACATCCCCCCAAGCCCGAGTGCGTGTTAATTCCTCCATCACTAAATCATTCTCCATTACCAGGGGCACGAGGCAAGGATGTCCTTTATCCCCGCTTCTATTCGCCTTGGCTATGGAGCCACTGGCGGCTAGGATACGTACATCCTCCTCCATCAAAGGCCTGCCTATTGCTACCATTGAGGAACGCATTTCGCTGTATGCAGATGACACTTTGGTGTATCTGGCAGACACCAGTGCATCACTTCGGTCGCTACTGGCTGAGATTAATAGGTTTGGGGATTTTTCTGGATTCCGGGTGAACTGGGACAAGTCCAGCCTGTTCCCTTTGGATTCAGCAGCGGTCTCCCAGATCCACCCAGACTCCAACTTACAGGTAGTGACTTCCTTTCGATACCTTGGAGTGTTGGTGCAGTCGCCCCTGTCCACCTACATTACTAATAACTTAGACCCCATACTGAATAGACTACAGGAACAAATTAAACAGTGGATGGACTTACCCCTGGATCTTATGGGAAGAGCAAACCTCCTTAAAATGATCTACTTACCAAAACTACTATACGTACTAGCTAACTCCCCTTGCAAAATCCCCAGATCTGTTTTTAAAAGGATAGACGCGATTTGTACAACGTTCCTGTGGAGTGGGGGGACCCCCAGGGTGGCACTGGAGACATTGCGGTTGCCGTCACATATGGCGGGGTTAGCGTTTCCAAACTTTTTTCTTTATTACTTAGCATCACAGTTGGTGCATGTGCATGATTGGCTATGTCCGGACCCGGCAAACGCATGTACTACCACCGAGGGAGCCATTGCGTCTTCCATGGAAACTCTACATAACATTGTTTATAGAGGTGGGGTTCCAGGTCGACCGGGCACTTCCATGCTAGCAACTTCTTTTTTACTTTTTCAATATATCACTACAAAAATATCTAAATCTTCCTGGTCCACATCCCCAAACAATCCCCTGTGGTTCAACCCTACTCTACAGGAACTACACTCATTGCCAGACACTCAGAGATGGTACTCTAAGGGAATAAAATACCTATGTCATCTGTATGATGCCCAGGGGTTTAAAACCTTTCAACAGCTGAGATTGGACTTCGACCTACCAAGCTCCTATTTACTCTACTACTATCAACTTAGGCATGCTATACGAGCTCAGTTTGGCTCCTTAAAGAATCCCATTAATTTGCCCCCACTAGAGAAACTACTAAGACAACCAGACCCTAATAAGCTTATTTCAACCTACTATGAGGCCCTAATGACGGACGTTAACCCCCGATTTAGTAAAGCACAGGACAAATGGGCATCTATGAACATCTCATTTACTGAGGAAGACTGGACTGAATTTAGAGACACATATAAAGCGACGGTCATCTCATCTAGAGATAGAGTTATACAGATTAAATTTTTTCACCACTCTCATCTTACCCCGGCCAGATTACACAAAATGGGACTGAGGACCTCTGATGAGTGCTTCCGTGGTTGTGGAGGGAGTGCTGATTTTATGCACTGCTTCTGGAACTGCCCGGTGGTTCAGGACTTCTGGGTGGAGGTGGGCTCCTTTATTTCCTCAGCTCTGGGCCTTCCCAATATTATCCACCCAAAAAATGGTCTATTGGGGATTTTTGGAGACTTACAGATATCCACACAGGCCAAAAGACTACTGCGAATCCTATACTTTTATGTCAGAAAGACCATCCTGTTGTCATGGAAGGGTGTATCAACACCCTTGAAATCTCTATGGCTAAAACTGATCAATGATGTGATACCACTGTATAGACTCACTTTCGAATTAAGAAAGCGGAAAAAAACATTCCATAGGATCTGGGACAGATGGCTTGCTAGCCCTCTGACCCTCACCTCATAGGATATGTAGCTGGGGTGTTTACAGGTCGCGCCAGGATGATATATATAATTTATGCAAACTATTGGTACCGTTATGTACAGACGAACTGCTTGTATGAGTTGTTACGTGCAAATATTCACAGATGTACCAATGTCTATCTCTGTTTATATGAGCTACATGTTATTGCTGTTTACCAATGACTGACCGAGCATACTAAGTGGATGTTTGTTGTGCTTGTTTTGTACTACTGATTTAAAAAATAATAATAAAAATATCTTTAAAAAAAAAAAAAACAGGGTCTTTAAGGGTCTATTTGCACAAGTTATACTAATACTTGGTGTGTATGAGAACTATTTGCATCGGTTTCCTACACACATTGCACTGCCGCATCCCTTTCATAGGCCAAACGGGATATAGGATTTTCTTTTCACTCTGATTCAGTTTACAAATACAGGATACTGTGCACACAAACGTAGCACCCGCACACCCCATTCCAATTTTATTTGTTAATTTAATTTTTTAAACGCTACTACACAATCCTATCACACTGGACCAGCGCAGCACTCTCTCCTTTTGTTTTGCACCAAGAGCCATTGGCCTCCGGAGAGGTCAATCAAAGCCAGTGACGAGGGAGCGGGAGGTGGGGCAGAGTCCTGCTGTCTGTGTCAATGGACACAGCAGTGGGGCTCAGGGGCGAACATGCACAAGTGCCCCCATGGGAAGCAGCTTTCCATGGGGGCACTGGACAGGAAGGAAGGGTCAGGAGCACCAATGAGTGACCCGAAAAGAGGAAGTTTGTGGCTGCTCTGTGCAATTCCAAGTATAGAGATGATTATTAAAAAAAAAAAAAATCACTTTAAGTTGGTGGCAGTTAATAAGTTGGGCTTAAAAAAAGAAGTTACGTACCGTAACGTAACATTTTTTCCAAGAGTCTTTCAGGACAGCACACTTGAGACCTCGGCTCCTCCCTTCTCAGGAAACACCGCCGTCAGTTTTTCCACGAGAACCTCCGGCCAGTCTAGGGAGACACAAGAACACATCATACCAACCTTCATACTCCTAATGCCCTTGCGTCCTGGTGAAAAAAAAATTATTTGGGTGGGTCCCAGGGCTGTCCTGAAGACTCTGGGAAAAAACGTTACCGGTACGTAACTTCTATTTTCCCTCTTTCGTCTTTCAGGACAGCACACTTGAGATTATAAGTGAGCACTTACCCTAGGGTGGGACTAGTGCTTACAGGACTTTACACCCAAAGGCCTGGACCTGGGCAGACAACAAGTCCAGTCTGTACTGCTTAACAAAAGTCTTAAAACTTGACCAATTTGCTGCTCTGCAGATCTGTTCGGGTGTAGCACCAGCCCACTCTGCCTGTGATGTTGCCATGGCCCTAGTGGAATGAGCCCTAATACCTTCTGGGACCTCTACCTCTTTTGCTATGTAGGCTTGACTGATAGCCAACCTCAACCACCTGGCTATATTATGTCTGGAAGCTTTGGACCCCTTCCTAGCCCCAGAAAAAAACAAAAAAGGAATCGAATCTCTTAAACTGATCCGTAACCTCCAAGTATTTTAATACACATCTCCTGACATCTAACCTGTGGACGATGCGCTCCTGTTCCCTCACAGGATTTGAAAAAAAAGTGGGCAGACAGATTTCCTGGCTTCTATGAATCTTTGAAGCCACCTTTGGGAAAAAGGCCGGATTGGTTTCAAAAATAATCCGATCCGGAAAAACTTGAAGAAAAGGTGCCCTCCTTGAGAGGGCTTCTAGCTCACTAACCCTCCTTGCGGTAGTGATTGCCACAAAAAAAACAGTCTTGAGGGTTAAAAATTTTACCGTGCAAGACTCAATAGGCTCAAAGGGATCCCCTGTAAGAGCCTGCAATACTAGAGAGAGATCCCATACCGGAAAAGGATGGGAGCTGACTGGTCTCTGCCTATGGAAGGCTTTATAGAACCTGGATATCCAAGGATTCACTGCGAGTTGCTGTTCAAGGAACACACTTAAAGCAGAAACTTGAACTTTAAGAGTACTAAGGGCCAGTCCCTTATCTGCCCCACTCTATAGGAACTCCAGTACTGCCACTGGGCTGGGAACGCTAAAGGAACTCTCTGCGCACCAAGCATTGAACTTCTTCCAGACTTTCAAATAGATCTTGCATGTCTCTTCTTTTCTACAATTCAGAAGAGTCGCTACCAGCCTTTCAGAGAACCCCTTATTTCTCAACATTTCCTCCTCAGTAGCCAGGCTGCCAGATTCCACCTCTCCACCTGAGGGCAGCAGATTGGGCCTTGATAGAGGAGGTCTTCCCTGACCGGCAATATCCAAGGCGGTTCCACTGCCAGCTTCTTTAGGACAGAGAACCACAGCCTCCTGGGCCAGTGTGGCGCTATCAAGATCAGGGTCATATCCTCTGACTGGAATTTCCTCAAGAGTGCGGGCAACAGAACCGGAGGGGGAAAGGCATAGCACTTGGAAAAATGTCAGCTCTGAGAAAGAGCTTCCACCCCTATTGCCCCGTCCCAGCGGTTCAGATGGAAGAAGAGGGGAGTTTTTGCGTTCTCCCTCGATGCGAAACGGTCCACACATGGAACCCCCCACTTCTAGACAATCACCCTGTAGATGACTTGACTCCGGACCCAGTCACTCTCCCTCAGCTTCCTCCTGCTGAGGAAGTCTGCCATCTGATTTAACTCCCCCTTCAGGTGTACTGTAGATAGTGAGAGCACTGTGACCTCGGCCCAGTTGAATATTGTTTCTGTCAGAGCCCAAAGGGAGCTGCTTCTGGTGCCCCCCTGTCAGTTGATGTAAGCAACTGCTGAGGAATTGTCTGAGCGGACCTGGACATGATGTCCCTGGAGCTCCTGTTGGAAAGCTCTGAGAGCCAGGAAGATGGCCTTCAGATCTCTCCAGTTCCAGGACTTCCCCGCGCCCTTGACTCGCCAGGATCCCTGCACCAGACTCATCCCCAACCTGTGCCGATTGCGTCTGTTGTGATGAACTTGGATACTGGCAGTACCCATTCCAGACCCTGTGATAGATTTGCTGCCTTCCTCCACCACCACAGGGACCTCTTTACACATATTGGAATGAGAACCGCTGAGTCCAGGGACCTCTGAGTGTGGTCCTAAACTTCCAGAATGAACAACTGTAAAGGACGGAAGTGCAATCCCGCCCACCTTACAGCTGGGAGGGCAGACGTCAGTAGTCCCAAAGCTGACATGGCCTTTCTTATGGAGATTCATTGATTGCTTTGTAGAACTGTCAAGGCTTTGTCTACTTTGCAAATTTTCTCTTCTGGAAGGAACACTCTCTGCTGGGTTGAGTCCAGAATGTAACCTAGGAACGTAACCCTCTAGGATGGAACCAGATTGGATTTCTCCAAATTTAAGAGCCATCCCAGATGCTCCAACAGACTCCTTGCTACCTGCAAATCCTGGACCAGCTGCTCCGGCGAAGGAGCAAAGAGGAGCAGGTCGTCCAGGTGTGTGACTATTGCGATTCCCCAAAGTTGCAGAAAAGCCAGAGCCTCCACCATCACTTTGGTAAATATCCGGGGAAAAGAGGATAGCCCAAAGGGGAGGGCTTGAAATTGAAAATGTACTATTTCCTCCCCGGACCTTACTGCCAGTCTGAGGAACCTTTGACTGTCCTCTACGATTGGAATGTGCAGATAGACATCCCTTAGATCTATGGATGCCATGTAACAATTCGGAGGAAGCACTGTTTTTACGGAAAAGATGGAACCCATCCGGAATCTTTTGTAAGAGATTGATTGATTCAGAGGTTTCAGGTTCAGAATGAGCCTGAATTTTCCTGAGGGCTTCTGAACCACAAAGATGTGGGAATAGAATCCTCTGCCTATAATTTGTGTGTGTGAGTGCGCTACTCTATTACCATACACCACTCATATTTGTACATCACTTTCCTATTAATAATCAATATTTAATAAAATCCCCCATGCCCCCCTACAAATTATATATGTGTTCCACTTACAAACCGTATATAAAAATCACTAATTAATTACCAATCTTTATATCAAAATTAACTAACATGCAAAATAAATAATAATAATAATAAAAGTCCATGTGCCCAAAGTGCAATTTCCTCAATAGTTGCTGTGATTTCGGCTCTTTAGGTGCCACTGTGCATCATATGTAATTCATTGTGACTTTTGTGACACACCACCACCGTTCAGATCGGCCACCCACCAGATATTTCTTATATAATAAGCCTTCGGTTCATTAATGGGATAACCACACCACCTTTTGTACTGCTCCACACCTGCTATGCTTGAGTTTTAGTATTCCTCATGCAAGATATATATGGACAACGATCATTGCGCAATGCGTTTAAAACGTATTTATTATCATAAGAATTCAAAGTGTACACTCACATTTAAAAGTGCCCTCGAGCCGGCACTAAGCTAATCCAGCAGTTAAGGATGGGTGTCATTTGATAGCGTGGTCAGCCCGTGTGCGAAGTGAGAAGTCCCCGCTACCGGCTTGCGCTTCACCCCTCGTTCCCGTTCATATCTACATCAACTGCGGACGTTCACGTGATTCAAAAATCTCCCAGCAGCCTCAAAGGCTTGAGGCTAGTATGAACGGATTGGAGGTAACTGACTCCCATTGTGGGAGGAAGGCCCCCAGTCTTCCTGGGTTAACTTGTCATTGGGACTTCCGGGGCTGTTCAGGAGGGCGAAAAATCGCTCCCCCGCGCCCTCTGCCCTTGTTGGTCCAAACTTTCTTCTGAGACTCCACCCTCGGAAAATTAAACTTCTTTTGTGGGCGAGTCTTCTTTTTAGACTGTTCCCCCAACTTTTTCTTTAAGGGGAAGGCCTTCTTTTTATCGGCTGTTCGATCTAGGACAGCCTCCAAGTCCGGACCGAACAGTAATTCCCCCGTAAAAGGGACATTGCAAAGCTTTGTCTTTGAAGCATTATCCCCTTGCCAGGTTTTTAGCCAGAGAGCTCTCCTGGCTGAATTGGCCAAGGCAGAGGATCTAGCAGACATGCGGACTGATTCTGCTGAGGCATCCGCAATGTATGTGACCCCTTTTAAAACCATTGGAAAAGAGGAGAGAATCGTCTCTTTTGTGGTCCCAGCCTCAATATGTGCTTTTATATGTGTCAGCCAGTGCTCCATGTTACACGCCACCACTGTGACAGCCATGGCAGGCTTAAGATTCCCTAGGGTGGAGTCCCAAGTCTTTTTGAGTAGAGAATCCATCCTCTTATCAATGGGGTCTGAAAGTACTCCCATATCTTCAAAAGCCAAGTCTGTCTTTCTGGATACCTGAAAAAAGGCTGCATCCAGTCTAAGAGATTTGTTCCATACAGCCGCTTCATTCTCTGCAAAGGGGAATCTGCACTGGAAAAGAAAGGCTTCCTTTTTGGGTCTCGCCATTCCTTTTTGATAACGTCAACCAGAACCTCATGGACCGGAAAGACCTTCCTCTTCTGCTCTCCAAGACCTTCGTACATCTGATCATGGAGAAACAGCGATTTTCTTCTCCTCCTGGATACCTAAGGTGGTGTGGAGGGCTCCCAAGAGCTCTTCCACCTCTTCCAGGGAGAGGTTGTAATGGGAGGATCGAATGGACTCCCTACCCACATTTTCACTGTCTGACTCCCCTGAGGAGTCTGAGGCTGCGCTGTCAGGCTCATCCTCAAAAGCCTGTCTGGTACCCCCTGGTAACCCTTCACTGATAGAGGGACCTGCTGAAGGACCAGGTGCAGCATCTTGCTGTGCTGGCAGAGGATTGGCTGGGGGTCACGGGGGCTGAAAACTTGCAAACAGCTTTTTAAAAGATTGGAAAGTGCAGGAAAGCTCCTTTGATACAGTCCCTAAACAAAACTTTGGTCCAGGATTCCCCCAAAGTACTCCTACATGATGGGCATTTCCTCTTAGTATTGTGAGGGAACCTAGATTTTTCAGTGGTCTTGCCCTGAAATGACAAAACAAACCCCACAGCATAAAAAACTGCCAGCATTACAATCACCACACCGCACCTGACACCAGGAGTGCACCCCCCCAGGACCGACCACCACCAGGGTCCCAAAAGTACACCACCTCCCTCTGACCACCTAGAGGGGGATTCACTCATGGAGCTAACGGGAAGATGGTAAGGGAACACCACCCCAGGGTTCCACTTACCTTAGAGTGGTTGGTGATAGCTTCACCCGCCACCGATCAGGAAGCGTCTGCTTCAGACATCCCTTCAGGCCAGAGAGTGTGGTCCGCTTTCGTTGCTCCTACTGCTGACACTACAGCAAAAATGGAGCCTCCACCAGCCGTCATGCCGCTCACTTTACGTCCCGCGGCCGGACTCGGAAGCCGTGGGTCAAGCGGAAGTGCTCGCCCCCTCCGGAACTGACGTCACCCGCCATCCATCCCAGCCTCTAGCTCCACACTGGCCGCCACAGGACGAGGAGAATGCTGCACAAACCGCCCTTACCTCTCCCCAAGGTACCGCAAAGCAAGCGCCCTGCCCTCAAACTTCCCCAAGGGAGGACAGGGTGTGTTTATTGCACTAGGCAAACCAAGGACTCCCCATCCCAGCTGCAGTGCATTGAGAGACCTCTGTGTTTAAAATTGTAGGCATTTCCAGGAACTCATATGATAGTATTCCTGGAATTCTTCTGTTCACTCCTCGATGATCACTGGCTCCCAAAATAAGGTTGCCACTGTATTTATTCTTGATCCAGAGTACACACATAACAACAATTCCTCAAAGGTCTTTCCTGAAGATTTGCCGATTTTTAAAGAAACACTTTATTTTACTCACAGGCGTGCGCAGTCAATTGCATTAGAGTGTGCACCCCAAAGCACACACATATACACAGTGGGGACGGAAAGTATTCAGACCCCTTTAAATTTCTCACACTTTGTTATATTGCAGCCATTTGCTAAAATCGTTTAAGTTCATTTTTTCCTCATCAATGTACACACAGCGCTCCATATTGACAGAAAAACACAGAATTGTTGACATTTTTGCAGATTGATTTAAAAAGAAAAACTGAAATAGCACATGGTCCTAAGTATTCAGACCCTCATATATTTAACTCAGGTGTTGTCCATTTCTTCTGATCATCCTTGAGATGGTTCTACACCTTCATTTGAGTCCAGCTGTGTTTGATTATATTGATTGGACTTGATTAGGAAAGCCACACATCTGTCTATATAAGACCTTACAGCACACAGTGCATGTCAGAGCAAATGAGAATCATGAGGTCAAAGGAACTGCCTGAAGAGCTCAGAGACAGAATTGTGGCAAGGCACAGATCTAGCCAAGGTTGCAAAAACATTTCTGCTGCACTTAACCACTTGCCGACCGCCTCATGCAGATATACTGCGGCAGAATAACACGGGCAGGCAAAATCACGTACCTGTACGTGATCTGCCTCCCGCGGGCCCCCCCTCATGATCGCTCCCAGCCAATGAAATCCTTCCTCTATACTCCTGTATAGTAAACAGCGGCAGAGGAAGTGATGTCATCTCTCCTCGGATCAGTATTTTCCGTTCCGGCGCCGAGGAGAGAAGACATCGATGTGAATGCACAACACACACACAGTAGAACATGCCAGGCACACTTTACACCCCCAGCACCCCCCGATCACCCCCTGTTCACCCCCCAATCACCCCGCCCTGTCACAGTGACACCAAGCAGTTTTTTTGTTTTTTTTTCTGATTACTGCATTGGTGTCAGTTTGTGACAGTTAGTGTGGTAGGGCAGTTTATGTTAGCCTCCTTTGGGTCTAGGGTACCCCCCTAACCCCCCTAATAAAGTTTTAACCCCTTGATAACCCCCCGTCGCCAGTGTCACTAAGCAATCATTTTTCTGATCGCTGTATTAGTGTCACTGGTGATGCTAGTTAGGGAGGTAAATATATAGGTTCGCCGTCAGCGTTTTATAGCGTCAGGGGCCCATATATACTACCTAATAAAGGTTTTAACCCCTTGATTGCCCCCTAGTTAACCCTTTGACCAATGATCACCATATAACTGTTACGGGTGACGCTGGGTAGTTAGTTTATTTTTTATAGTGTCAGGGCACCCGCCGTTTATTACCTAATAAAGGTTTAGCCCCCTGATCGCCCGGCGGTGATATAAATTAGGTTTTAGGGTTAGAAAGGGTCTGTGTCGCCCCAGGCAGTGTCAAGTTAGTGCCAGTACCGCTAGCACCCACGCACGCACCATACACCTCCCTTAGTGGTATAGTATCTGAACAGATCAATATCTGATCCGATCAGATCTATACTAGCTTCCCCAGCAGTTTAGGGTTCCCAAAAATGCAGTGTTAGCGGGATCAGCCCAGATAACTGCTAGCACCTGCGTTTTGCCCCTCTGCCCGGCCCAGCCCACCCAAGTGCAGTATCGATCTATCACTGTCACTTACAAAACACTAAACGCATAACTGCAGCTTTCGCAGAGTCAGGCCTGATCCCTGCGATCGCTAACAGTTTTTTTGGTAGCGTTTTGGTGAACTGGCAAGCACCAGTCCCAGGCAGCATCAGGTTAGTGCCAGTAGTGCTAACACCCACGCACGCACCGTACACCTCCCTTAGTGGTATAGTATCTGAACGGATCAATATCTGATCCGATCAGATCTACACTAGCGTCCCCAGCAGTTTAGGGTTCCCAAAAACACAGTGTTAGCGGGATCAGCCCAGATACCTGCTAGCACCTGCGTTTTGCCCCTCTGTCCAGCCCACCCCAGCCCACCCAAGTGCAGTATCAATCGATCACTGTCACTTACAAAACACTAAACGCATAACTGCAGCGTTTGCAGAGTCAGGCCTGATCCCTGCGATCGCTAACAGTTTTTTTGGTAGCGTTTTGGTGAACTGGCAAGCACCAGTCCCAGGCAGCATCAGGTTAGTGCCAGTAGTGCTAACACCCACGCACGCACCGTACACCTCCCTTAGTGGTATAGTATCTGAACGGATCAATATTTGATCCGATCAGATCTACACTAGCGTCCCCAGCAGTTTAGGGTTCCCAAAAACACAGTGTTAGCGGGATCAGCCCAGATACCTGCTAGCACCTGCGTTTTGCCCCTCTGTCCAGCCCACCCCAGCCCACCCAAGTGCAGTATCAATCGATCACTGTCACTTACAAAACACTAAACGCATAACTGCAGCGTTTGCAGAGTCAGGCCTGATCCCTGCGATCGCTAACAGTTTTTTTGGTAGCGTTTTGGTGAACTGGCAAGCACCAGCGGCCTAGTACACCCGGTCGTAGTTAAACCAGCACTGCAGTAACACTTGGTGACGTGGCGAGTCCCATAAGTGTAGTTCAAGCTGGTGAGGTGGCAAGCACAAGTAGTGTCCAGCTGTCACCAAGAAGAAGACAAACACAGGCCCGTCGTGCCCATAATGCCCATCCTGCTGCATTCGCCAATCCTAATTGGGAATCCACCACTTCTGCAGCACCCATACTTCCCCCATTCACATCCCCAACCAAATGCAGTCGGCTGCATGAGAGGCATTTTCTTTATGTCCTCCCGAGTACCCCTACCCAACGAACCCCCCCAAAAAAGATGTTGTGTCTGCAGCAAGCGTGGATATAGGCGTGACACCCGCTATTATTGTCCCTCCTGTCCTGACAATCCTGGTCTTTGCATTGGTGAATGTTTTGAACGCTACCATACACTAGTTGAGTATTAGCGTAGGGTACAGCATTGCACAGACTAGGCACACTTTCACAGGGTCTCCCAAGATGCCATCGCATTTTGAGAGACCCGAACCTGGAACCGGTTACAGTTAAAAAAAAAAAAAAAAACACAAAAAAATATTAAAAAAAAAAAAAAAATAGTTGTCGTTTTATTGTTCTCTCTCTCTCTATCTATTCTCTCTCTATTGTTCTGCTCTTTTTTACTGTATTCTATTCTGCAATGTTTTATTGTTATTATGTTTTATCATGTTTGCTTTTCAGGTATGCAATTTTTTATACTTTAATGTTTACTGTGTTCTATTGTTAACTATTTTTTTGTTTTCAGGTACGCCGTTCAGCTGCAGCGCGGATTTATTTATCTTGACAGCAACAGCGTTTGCTCCCACGATATATAAAGCCGTGACTCCAGCGGAGGAGATATATGCCGAAGGATGGGGGCAGCAGGGGCGGAGGAGCGATTTGCTCCTACCTTTTGCGGGAGGATGCCCCCATGCTTCGGCATATATAAATGGTGCATGTCTCCCCATCATTAGAAGTGGGTGGATGAAGGGAGGTATTCTAATGGTGGGCATACCCACCGATCAATCCCTTTTTTTCGTTCAGCCCACAGGCTGCATGAAAAAAAAGATTACAATATATGCCCAACAAGGACCAGCAACGTACTGGTATGTTGCTGGACTTTGAGTGGTTATACCAGAATGATGCCTGAAGGTTTAGGTATCATCTTCGTATCATTCTTTTCAGCCAGTGGTCGGCTTTCATGTAAAAGCAACCCTAGTGGCTAATAAGCCTCTAGACTGCTTTTACAAGCAGTGGGAGGGAATGCCCCCCCCCCCCACCGTCTTCCATGTTTTTCTCTGGCTCTCCTGTCCCAACAGGGAACCTGAGAATACAGCCGGTTATTCAGCCAGCTGACCATAGAGCTGATCAGAGACCAGAGTGGCTCCAAACATCTCTATGGCCTAAGAAACCGGAAGCTATGAGCATTTCATGACTTAGATTTCACCGGATGTAAACAGCGCCATTGGGAAATTAGGAAGGCATTTTATCACACCGATCTTGGTGTGGTCAGATGCTTTGAGGGCAGAGGAGAGATCTAGGGTCTAATAGACCCCATTTTTTTCAAAAAAGAGTACCTGTTACTACCTATTGCTATCATAGGGGATATTTACATTCCCTGAGATAACAATAAAAATTATTTTAAAAAAAATGAAAGGAACAGTTTAAAAATAAGATAAAAAAGCAAAAAAATAATAAAGAAAAAAAAAAAAAGCACCCCTGTCCCCCCCCTGCTCTCGCGCAAACGCGAAAGCAAGCGTCGGTCTGGCGTCAAATGTAAACCGCAATTGCATCATGCATGTGAGGTATCACCCCGAAAGTCAGATTAAGGGCAGTAATTTTAGCAGTAGACTTCCTCTGTAAATCTAAAGTGGTAACCTGTAAAGGCTTTTAAAGGCTTTTAAAAATGTATTTAGTTGGCTGATCAAGGGGGGAGGAGGATCTGACTGGGATGGACGTGCAGTGAGTTCGCTCTACTAGCCCAGGCAATCAGCTGCAGCAAGTCTTAATGATTTCCTAGACCTCCCCGGTCCTCCCATACAGCACACTGCTCAAACAAACAATCCCCTAAGCCAGCTGCTTTTTTGTGTTTCTGCTTTCAGGTCCACGTGTAGGGCTTAACGAGAGTACTACTGATTCTGGAGAACCCCTGGTGTGCCAGGGCCGGATTTTCTTTTTCCTGCAGACCCTGCTGGGTTTACGGGTGATGAGGACAGGTGGCCGCGGAAGGAGGAGGCGGTGAGAGTGAGCGGTTGGATCTGAACCTCACCGGGAAAGCACGAGGCGAGCCAAGTCCCGCCGAGTCCTGCCAAATGCTACCGAGTTCCACCGAGCTCAGTCAAACACTCGGGGGGAGTGGAACCTCACGGACAGGGCGGAGAGAGAGACGGCGTGTATAGAAGGAATCGAGTCCCACTGAGAGCAGAGAGGAAGATACCGTGTAACCGGCTGAACCCTGGAATATTTCTCAAGGAGCCTTCATATCTGCTGCGGGGAATAGTGTGGTTTTTCCGGGACGTATACAGGGTATTCCACCAAAACTTCCAAGAGGCACAAGACGCGGATAAAGGCAAGATAAAAAGCGCCTTTTACATATAATTATTTGATGAACGTTTTCCTGATTGGGTTCAGCCTATAAAGTAAAGGAATAACATTGGTGCTCTAACGGACTTTAGAGGAGATTATATAGTTCAGTGGAAATAAGGTTGTAAGAAAGGGGTATAGGTGAGAGCTATACTCCCTTATTGTTAAATATCCTAAGTAGAATATGCCTCCTAAAAGCACGCATACCCAGAAAACAAAAAGGGGATCATCAGGGGGGACAGCTAAGAATCCCCATATACCTGCTTCAGCACAAAAATCTGATATTAAAGGTTTTTTTCAACAATCACAAGATCAACAAAACAGCTCTACTTTAACTGAGCTAAATTTCTCATCTCCAGCTAGAGAAGTAGAGCATGGAACAAGTAACAGCCCCAGTGAGAACACACACCACCTTATGATGGATATGGAGGGAGCAGAAGGGGGTCCCATATGGGATCTACAGCCATATATAAAAGCTCTACCAACTAGAGAAGATATGGACAAATATATACACAGACTAGAATCCTCTTATAAGTCTGAAATGCAAACTCTGAAATCATCTCTGACTGACACACAAAATAAGATCATGGACATGGACACTAAAATTGCAAATATGGATCAAAAATTTATATTATTAGAAGAGAAAAAGGTAGAACACGATCGATACTTAAGCTACATAATAAATATCATGGATGACCTCGAAAATAGAAGTAGACGAAACAATATAAGAGTTAGAGGTCTCCCAGAGACTGTGAATGCAGAAAACCTTAAGAAAACTCTTCAAGGTATATTTAATTAATTACTAGAACGTCCAAGTGAGAATGAACTTGAGATCGACAGAGTCCATAGAATCCAAGGTCTTAAAGTCTATGATTCAGGAAAACCTAGAGATGTTATTTGTAGAGTACATTTCTTTCAGGTCAAAGAAAACATTATGGCAGCGGCAAGGCGGCATCGGGACTTTGAATATGAAGGTGCGCAGATTATATTTTTGCAGGACTTGTCAAAATATACGTTGATAAGAAGAAAAGCAGTGAAACCATTATTGGATATGTTAAGGGAAAGGGAAATCCTATACAGATGGGGTTTTCCCTTCCAGATCATTGTTCATCAAGGTGGCCAAAAGATTATTTTTCGTGACATTGATGATCTTCCTGAATTTTCAAGACATTTGCAACTGCCTTTGATCGATTTGCCGGAGTGGCCATGTTCATATCAGGGATTGGATCTGAGACAATATAGAGGATAGAAGGCAGTAGTGGTGGAGGGGGGGGGGGGGGGGTTCTTACTTCACTTTAGGAATAAGTATGTGATTGAGTTTGATCATATGTTATATGCTAAAATATGCTTTTGATATTTTTTTTATATTTGGCACTAGGGACTCATAGGATAAAACAGTTATGTATATGTACCAATATTAGATAGATGTAAGGCACATTAATTCACTAGGTTTGGTTGGGTTTTTTTTTTTTTTTTTCACAAGGAGGTGATCGATCATATGTTATATGTTAAAAGTATGTGTTACATTTGGCACTATTGATACATGAGGGGTCATGTATGGGTATCATTAATAGTGTAGTTGATTAGCACTAATGGGGGGAGGGGTGGGTTTGTTTGTTTTTTTTGTTTTTTTTAGGAATAAATATGTGATGGTAATCGATTTTATGTTATATGCTAATAATATGTTTTATATAATGGAGGGGAGGAGGAAAGGGAAACAAAATAGAGAGAAAAGGAAATTTTTTTTAATGCTTGGCACTAAGGATATATAGGATATAACTGCTATGTATAGGTACCAATACTAGATAGGTGAATGGCACATAAACTCACTAGGTTTGATAGGGGTTAAAGGTTTTTTTTTCCTTTAGGAATAAATATGTGATTGAGATCGATTTTATGTTATATGCTAATAATAGGTTTTATACAATTGATAAATTTTTTGTACTTGGCACTAAGGATGTATAGGATATATCTGTTATGTATAGGTATTAATACTAGATAGGTGTATGGCACATAAACTCACCAGGTTTGGCAGGGGTTATTCATTTTATGTGGCACTATTGATACTCGAGGGGTCATGTTGGGTATCAGTAATTATGTATTTGATTAGCACTAATGGCGGATTGGGGGGGGGGGGGTTCTGGCACTTTAGGTATTGGTATGTGATCTAGTTCGATCCTATAGTATATGCTAAAAAAAGTTTTTTTATAATTTTTTTATACTTGGCACTAAGGGTATATGGGACATAACTGCTATGTATATGTACTAACACTGGATAGTTGAATGGTATTTAAATTCACTAGGTGGGGTAGGGTTTTTCTTTTTTTTTTTTCTCTCTCATAATGGTAAATAGAATTTGGTTGGCTATCGGGGGAGAGTGGGAAAACGGTTATTTTATGAGACTGCAGAACAATAAGGGGATAAGTGACTGGTGGATTTATTTATTATGTATTCTGGGTTACATGATGAGATTGGAGGGTTTAGGAGGGATTCCTTCTTGGGAATCACTCTCTTTTTTTTTTCTCTTGTAATAATAATAATAATATAGCCTGGGCTAGGCACGTTCAATCCTGGGAGGAGCTCCTCTCATTCCCCAATTTAGGGAACTTACTTGGTAAGGTTAGACTCAAAGGAGTCGAGTAGGTAGTCATTGGATAGGTTTGTGTGTTTGGATTGAGAGGGGTGAGTGAGTGTTAGTCTATTTTTTTTTTTTTCTTTTTCTTTTTTTCTCTCCTTTATGGACTCAATAAAAATATGCTCTTATAACGTCAGAGGTTTTAACTCGGCGGCAAAGAGGTCGCAGGTTCTGTACTCTTTCCATAAACAAAAAGTGAATGTGTTTTTTTTTCAAGAGACCCACTTTCGGGTGGATCATATACCTAATTTACAAAAGGGATATTATAATGCATGGTATCATGATTCCTTCGCATATTCAAAATCGAGAGGAGTCTCCATAGCGATACATAAGTCATTACCACATCAGATTTTGGAAGAGTGGAGAAATAGAGATGGTAGAGCAATATTTCTTAAACTCCTAATATATGGTAAGAAATATACATTTATTAATATATATTTACCTAATCAGGGACAATCTAGAATAGGAGCACAATTGATAACAGATCTTATGGAAAAAGCGGAAGGGATCACGATAAAAGGTGGAGACTTTAATCTTATTCTTGATGGTTTTTTTGATGGCCCGGATGGTTTTACTCCACGGTTCTATAAAACATTTAAAGACGTCTTAATTCCTATTATCGAGAGAACCTTCAATTCAATATCTACCTCTCTACCGTTTGTCCCGCATAGTTTGCAGGCATATATCTCACTTATACCTAAGCCGGAAAAAGATCCTTCTATCTGTGGTAATTATAGACCAATTTCTTTGACTAATATTGATATTAGATTATATTCAAAGATTATTGCCAACAGACTTACTCCAATAGTACCAGCATATATACATTTAAACCAAGTGGGTTTTATAAAGGGATGAGAGGCGAGGGATAATACGCTAAAAACATTGACACTGGTGGAGTATGCCCAGAGATGCTCCATCCCATCCTGCCTGTTGGCAGTAGATGCCGAAAAAGCATTTGACAGGGTGGGATGGAGCTTTCTCAAAGAGACATTAAAGCAGTGGGGGATTGGTCCTCTACTGCTGGGTAAAATAATGGCCCTATATTATAATCCAGTGGCTAGAATACGGGCTAATGGGGATTTATCTGATATAGTACATATCACCAATGGAACTCGACAGGGATGTCCACTATCCCCAATCCTTTATATATTAGTTATAGAACACCTTCTAATAGCCATTCGGAATAATAAGGATATAAAAGGCATTAAGGTTGGGGAGATAGAGTATAAAATGTCAGTATATGCAGATGACTTGTTATTGTACATCACAAATCCGTTGGTGACAATACCTAACCTAATAGCAGAATTTAAAAGATTTGGAGACCTGAGTAATTTCAAGGTGAATTATAATAAATCTGAGGCTTTAAATATTTCTCTGCCAAATTCTTTGGTTGAGCTTTTAAAAAAAAACTTTTCGTTTAAATGGCAGGCAGAGGCAATTAGATACCTTGGAACCTTTATCCCTAGAGAGATGAATAGGTTACAGGAATTTAATTATCTCCCATTAGTACGCAAAATAACAAAGACATTACAACTTTATGACAAAGGGACCTTTTCCTGGATGGGAAGGATAAATATTATAAAAATGGATATACTGCCCAAAATTATATATATATTTCAGACGATACCCATATATCCCTCAAGAAACTTATTGAATCAACTTTGTAAGGTTATAGGAAGTTTCATCTGGGCAAAAAAGAGTGCCAGAATAAATAGAAAAACACTATATAGATTAAAAAAAGATGGAGGACTGGCTCTCCCAGATATATTGTTGTATCTTAGATCAATATTTATAACCAGGATTGTGGATTGGTTCCATAATATAGACTGCAAACAATGGGTAAAACTGGAGGAAGAAGTCACAGATCTAAAATTGAAATCTTTACCTTGGATTAAGAGGGAATGTAGACCCCGGGATGGGGATTTGCCCTCCTTGGTAGTATCAACCTTGAAAGTGTGGGACGATTTGATAAAGAGGGGGATAGGATCTACATTGAGAGGCCTGATGACCCCCCTCTTTAGCAACCGAGAATTCCCACTTGCATTTAAAGCCAAGACCTTCCTTAAATGGCAGAGGCGGGATGATACGAGGATAGTGGAAACAATGGATGAAAATAGACTCCCCCCATTAGATGCCCTTGGTATCGAACATAGAAAGAAATGGAAACAATATGGGCAACTGCAACAATATATTTTATCTTTGATGAAGGAGTCCGTATTAAATAGACCATTTTTAGGGTTAGAAAAAATATTGTTACAGAAGCATAGACCTACACATACCCTATCTGTGGTGTATAAATATTTAATCTCAGCGAATAAAGAGGAAGGGATATATTACATAAAAAAATGGGAGGAAGAACTAGGGAATACTATCCCCAGAGCTAAATGGGAAAAAGCTATTATATTAACACATAAACTATCAATTTCTACTGGACACCAAGAAAGAAATTATAAAATACCAGCCAGATGGTACAAATGTCCAGTGGATATGAACAAAATAAGCTCAGATAATACAGATAGATGTTGGAGATGTGGCGCAGCAAGAGGTACAATGTCACATATTTGGTACTTCTGTCCAGAAATTCAATCATTCTGGGAAAGGGTATTTAAAATATATATGGCTGCAACAGGGGTAAATGTACAACCAGATATATATGTGGCAATATTGTCAATGATCCCTGGATCAATAAAAAATATAAAAAATTGAATTTTAAAGTACTTTTTAACTGCGGCACGCACCGTTGTAGCCAGAAAATGGAAAAATAAAATAGCTCCCTCCATAGAAGAGTGGGAATGTGAAATTGGAGTGATGCATTCTTTAGAGGAGAGGATGATAGTGGAAGGACATAAATAATTAATTACATGAAGGATGTGGGAAGAGTCTAGAGCCTCGCTGTTGTAGCTGAGTAAAACATGGGATATAGTTAGAGCAAATATTATGATGGATAGATGGAGGAATCGGGAGAAATTCCTCTGATGGGTATTTTTTGTTGTTGTTGTTGTTGTTTGGCTGTTTGTTTGGTGGTGTGTTGGATAGTTAAATGGCAGGTTGTATGTGATTGGTGTGGTAGGAGGGGACTGGGGTAGTAGTGTGTTACAGGAATATGGGTTTAGCTAAAAACAAGGTAATTAACTATATTTAGTAATATATGCGGTTGGTGCTAACGAAGATCACAGGGTTACATAAAATGAACCGAATATGTAATTTAGAGTAAAACTTAACACACTTTTGACATATGTATTTATGTGTATATGTTTTATAAAAAATTTGTGTAAAAATGTTTGATAAATAAAGATTAAAAAAAAAAATGTATTTAGTTTGTTGCTACTGCACGTTTGTGCGGAATTTTAAAGCATGTCATGTTTGGTATCCATGTACTCAGCCTAAGATCATCTTTTTTATTTCATGAAACATTTGGACAATATAATGTGTTTTAGTGCATTAAAATTTAAAAAAGTGTGTTTTTCCCCAAAAAAAAGCTTTTGAAAAATCGCTGCGCAAATACTGTGTGAAAAAAAAAATGAAACACCCACCATTTTAATCTATAGGGCATTTGCTTTAAAAAAATATATAATGTTTGGGGGTTCAAAGTAATTTTCTTGCAAAAAAAAATATTTTTTTCATGTAAACAAAAAGTGTCAGAAAGGGCTTTGTCTTCAAGTGGTAAGTAGAGTGGGTGATGTGTGACATAAGCTTTTAAATGTTGTGCATAAAATGCCAAGACAGTTCAAAACCACCCGAAATTACCCCATTTTGGAAAGTAGACACCCTAACCTATTTGCTGAGAGGCATGTCCAGTCCATGGAATATTTTATATTGTGACACAAGTTGTGGGAAAAAGACAATTTTTTTTTTTGCACAAAGTTGTCACTAAATGATATATTGCTCAAACATGCCATGGGAATATGTGAAATTACACCCCAAAATACATTCTGTTGCTTCTCCGGAGTATGGGGATACCACATGTGTGAGACTTTTTGGGAGCCTAGCCGCGTACGGGACCCCGAAAACCAAGCACCGCCTTCAGGCTTTCTAAGGGCATAAATTTTTGATTTCACTCTTCACTGCCTATCACAGTTTCGGAGGCCATGGAATGCCCAGGTGGCACAACCCCCCCCCCCCCCCAAATGACCCTATTTTGGAAAGTAGACACCCCAAGCTATTTGCTGAGAGGTATAGTGAGTATTTTACAGACCTCACTTTTTGTCACAAAGTTTTGAAAATTGAAAAAAGAAAAAAAATAGTTTTTTTCTTGTCTTTCTTAATTTTCAAAAACAAATGAGAGCTGCATTGGGGGGGGGGGGGGGGGGGGGTTGTGCCATCTGGGCATTTTATGGCCTTCAAAACTGTGATAAGTAGTGAGGAGTGAAATAAAAAAATTACGCCCGTAGAAATCCTGAAGGTGGTGATTGGTTTTCGGGGCCCCGTACGTGGCTAGGGTCCCAAAAAGTCCCACACATGTGGTATTACCGTACTCAGGAGAAGCAGCTGAATGTATTTTGGGGTGCAATTCCACATATGCCCATGGCTTGTGTGAGCAATATATCATTTAGTGACAACTTTTTGTAATTTTTTTTTTGTCATTATTCAGTCACTTGGGACAAAAAAAATTAATATTCAATGGGCTCAACATGCCTCTCAGCAATTTCCTTGGGGTGTCTACTTTCCAAAATGGGGTCATTTGGGGGGGTTGTACTGCCCTGCCATTTTAGTACCTCAAGAATTGACATAGGCAGTCATAAACTAAAAGCTGTGTAAATTCCAGAAAATGTACCCTAGTTTGTAGACGCTATAACTTTTGCGCAAACCAATAAATATACGCTTATTGACATTTTTTATCAAAGACTTGTGGCCGAATACATTTTGGCCTTAAATGTATAACTAAAATTGAGTTTATTTGATTTTTTTTATAACAAAAAATAAAAAACATCATTTTTTTTCAAAATTTCCGTTCTTTTTCCGTTTATAGCGCAAAAAATAAAAACCGCAGAGGTGATCAAATACCATCAAAAGAAAGCTCTATTTGTGGGAAGAAAAGGATGCAAATTTCGTTTGGGTACAGCATTGCATGACCACGCAATTAGCAGTTAAAGCAACACAGTGCCAAATTGTAAAAAGTGCTCTGGTCAGGAAGGGGTTAAAGTTCCTAAGAGCACAGTGGCTTCCATAATCCTTAAATGAAAGACGTTTGGGACGACTAGAACCCTTCCTAGAGCTGGCCATCTGGCAAAACTGAGGTAACGGGGGAGAAGAGCCTCAGTGAGAGAGGTAACGAATAACCCAAAGATCACTGTGGCTGAGCTCCAGAGATGCAGTCGGGAAATGGGAGAAAGTTGTAGAAAGTCAACCATCACTGCAGCCCTCCACCAGTCAGGGCTTTATGGCAGAGTGGCCCAACGGAAGCCTCTCCTCAGTGCAAGACACATGATAGCCCACATGGAGTTTGCTAAAAAAAACACCTGAAGGACTCCAAGATGGTGAGAAATAAGATTCTCTGGTCTGAGACCAAGATAGAACTTTTTGGCCTTAATTCTAAGTGGTATGTGTGGAGAAAACCAGGCACTGCTCATCCCCTGTCCAATACAGTCCCAACAGTGAAGCATGGTGGTGGCAGTATCATGCTGTGGGAGTGTTTTCCAGCTGCAGGAACAGGACGACTGGTTGCAATCGAGGGAAAGATGAATGCGGCCCAGTACAGGGATATCCTGGATGAAAACCTTCTCCAGAGTGCTCAGGACCTCAGACTGGGCCGAAGGTTTACCTTCAAACAAGACAATGACCCTATGCACACAGCTAAAATAACAAAGGAGTGGCTTCACAACAACTCCATGACTGTTTTTGAATGGCCCAGCCAGAGCCCTGACTTAAACCCAATTGAGCATCTCTGGAGAGTAGGGATGAGCCGAACACCCCCCGGTTCGCATCCAGAACAGGCAAAAAACGAACACCGTTAAAGTATATGGGACATAAACATGAATAATCAAAAGTGCTCATTTTAAAGGCTTATATGCAAGTTATTGTCATAAAAAGTGTTTGGGGACCTGGGTCCTGCCCCAGGGGACATGTATCAATGCAAAAAGAAGTTTTAAACACGGACGTTTTTTCGGGAGCAGTGATTTTAATAATGCTTAAAGTGAAACAATAAAAGTGTAATATTCCTTTAAATTTCGTACCTGGGGGGTGTCTATAGTATGCCTGTTAAGGGGCGCATGTTTCCCATGTTTAGAACAGCCTGACAGCAAAATGACATTTCTAAATGAAAAAAAGTCATGTAAAACTACTATCGCTAGCGCCGGCTATAGTGAATTGTCGGTCCGGCAATACACATAAAAGTTAATTGATAAAAACGGCATGGAATTTCCCCACAGGGGAACCCCGAACCAAAATCTAAAAAAAAAATGCGTGGTGGTCCCCCTAAATTCCATACCAGGCCCTTCAGGTCTGGTATGGATATTAAGGGGAACCCTGTGCCAAAATTAAAAAAAAAAAAAAAGAAAAGGCGTGGGGGTCCCCCAAAAATCCATACCAGACCCTTATCCGAGCACGCAACCTGGCAGGCCACAGGAAAAGAGGGGGGGATGAGAGAACACCCCCCTCCTGAAATGTACCAGGCCACATGTCCTCAACATTGGGAGGGTGCTTTGGGGTAGTGTCAGGGAAATGGCCGTGTTGTGGGCAATTCCGCCAGTAACCGTCATGGTGGCAGGCGAGTCTAGTGAGCATTCCCTGATCTTGTAGGCACACCCCTCTGGCCTATTTAAACCTGCCACTGACACTTGCAGTTTGCTGGATTATCAAACAGCTCCTGTGTTCCTGTGCCTTGTATACTCTGAAGACCCCTGCTTGACCTCTGCCCGGCTTGACCTGTGTTCCTGTTTATCTCCTCGCTCTGACCCCGGCTTGGCTGACTACTCTCCGATCTTCTGCCCTCTGTGTATGACCCGGCTTGTTCCTGTACCTCTCTCGGACTGTCTTTTGGTATCTGACCCCTGGCCTGGCTGCGGACCCTGTTCCTGGTTTACCCTGCTGTTACCGTTCAAGACTTCTCTCCGCACGGCTGCCACAACGCACTCTAGCTACTTACAGCCAACCAGCCAGCTTGCAGTATTCCTGGCAACCCGTGCACCTCTGTGCATCGCATTCCCTGTACCCAAATCCAGGGATGTGCTGCACTCAGCCGCAAGGGGCGCCCTCTCAGCAACCCGGCCTCACACTACAGACTTGACAGTATAATCCAGCCATGACTGAGGCTGGCGGAGGTGCGTCCCCATTAGAGACTTTGTGCCAACAAGCCATCACTCTGACCCAAGCAGTTCAGAAATTACAAGAAGGTTATCTGCAACTAACGGATAAGTTGCAACACCTGTCAGAGTCACCTGCTCATGAACAAACCTCTGCGGCTCCCTTGATGATGTTCCCGCCTCCAGAACCCCGAGTTCCCATTCCGGAGCGATTCTTCGGAGACCGGAAAAAGTTCAGATCATTCAAGACTGCCTGTCTATTGTACCTAGCCCTGCAACCCCGGACTTTTGCTTTAGAGACTGTTAAAGTCGGGTTCCTCATCTCTTTGCTGTCCGATGAACCTCAGGCCTGGGCCCATAACTTATGGGAACAAAAGAGTCCAGTCATTTGCACGGTGGATGCATTCCTGGCAGCTATGGCACAGCTTTACGAGGATCCCCAGCGTACTGCCACCGCTGAAGCCGCTCTGCACTCTCTGCAGCAGGGTAGGCGACCAGTAGAGGACTATACCCTGGACTTCCGGCGGTGGTCCGCAGACACAGCCTGGAATGAGGCAGCTTTACTACACCAGTTCCGTCTAGGACTCTCCGAATCCCTCAAGGACGAGTTGGCCAGGATTGAGATTCCCACTACACTCGAGGGTCTCATCCAATTATCCATCCAACTGGATCGACGTTTGCGGGAGAGACAGTCCGAATGATCACGACCCTTTAGACCCGCCTGTACACCCACCTTTGGATCAGTTCCCAAGCAGATTGGCCTGTTACGTTCCGCACTAACTCCTGATGAAAGACGTCGTCGTATCCTAGCCAATCTTTGCCTCTATTGTGGAGGAAATGGACATTTTCTATGCGACTGTCCCAGGAAGTTCAAGAAGCCACCTACCTACTCTCCAGCATATTTCCAGATTTCTGGGACTTCTCCCTCACAACTCGTTCTTCCCATTTCACTGCAGTTGGGAGAAGAAGAGATCCGGCTCCAGGCTATAATCGACTCTGGAGCATGCAGTTGCTTCATGGACTTGAACCTGGCAAGGAACCTTAGGTTGCCCCTCCTCCACAAGAACCTGGTCTGGAAGTCCGTTTAGCAGATAGCACCCTACCTAACTCCGGCCTTGTTACTCAAGAGACTTCTCCTCTCCTTATTACCTCTCCCGATGGCCATCGGGAATTCATAAGTTTTGACGTTTTGAGTTCACCTATGTCTCCAATTATCTTGGGTATCCCTTGGCTCCAAGCCCATAACCCCCAGATCGATTGGATCAAGAAGGAAGTCCTGTTCACTTCCCCCTATTGCCAACAACATTGCCTCATCCCTGAATCCAGAGATACCACCAGTTGTCTGACAGTCCAGTCGGTATCCTCCACCAACCAGGATGTACCCCAGGTGTACCATGAATTCCTGGACATTTTTGATAAGAAAAAGGCAGAGGTTCTACCACCACATCGGCCATATGATTGTCCTATCGAGCTGCTTCCAGGGGCCGAAGTTCCATTTGGACGTATATTCCCCCTCTCTGAAGTGGAATTGGGGACACTACGACAGTACATAGATGAAAATTTGGCAAAGGGCTTCATTCGTCCTTCTTCTTCTCCTGCCGGTGCCAGCATTTTCTTTGTTGAAAAAAAAGATAAGACTCTAAGACCATGTGTGGACTACAGGGAATTAAATAAAATCACCATAAAGAACCGATATCCACTCCCACTGGTCCCCGAACTCTTCCAGAGACTTCGTTCAGCTCAAGTGTTCACCAAACTCGACCTCCGGGGTGCCTACAACCTCGTTCGCATCCATGAGGGCGATGAGTGGAAGACGGCATTCAGAATGAGGTTCGGGCACTTTGAGTATTTGGTGATGCCGTTTGGGCTCTGTAATGCCCCGGCTACTTTCCAACACTTCATAAACAACATCTTCCGGGAATATCTTGACTACTTCGTCATCATCTATCTGGATGACATCCTTATCTTCTCAACCACCTTGGAGCTCCATCAGACTCACATAAAGACAGTATTACTCACACTAAGAAAACACGGACTTTACGCGAAAGCAGAAAAGTGTGACTTTGAAAAGAAATCCATACAATTCCTAGGGCTCATCATCTCTACCGGTGGTGTAGCTATGGATCCACAGAAAGTGCAGGCAATCCTAGACTGGCCAACTCCGTCAGACAGGAAGGGTGTACAAAGGTTTGTAGGGTTTGCAAACTTCTATAGAAGGTTTATAAGGAACTTTTCTTCCATCATCTCGCCCATAACCCAAGTAACCCACCTACATGTTCGCTTCCTGTGGTCCTCCGAAGCCCAATCTGCCTTTGAGAAACTGAAGTCTTTGTTTACTTCTGCACCAATTCTTCGACACCCCGATCCTGCCCTGCCCTATATTTTAGAGGTCGATGCCTCAGAGGTAGCTACAGGAGCAGTACTTTCACAGCGCCTGGGACCCAAGTCGCTGCTGCACCCTGTGGCCTTCTCCTCTAAGACCATGTGTGGACTACAGGGAATTAAATAAAATCACCATAAAGAACCGATATCCACTCCCACTGGTCCCCGAACTCTTCCAGAGACTTCGTTCAGCTCAAGTGTTCACCAAACTCGACCTCCGGGGTGCCTACAACCTCGTTCGCATCCATGAGGGCGATGAGTGGAAGACGGCATTCAGAATGAGGTTCGGGCACTTTGAGTATTTGGTGATGCCGTTTGGGCTCTGTAATGCCCCGGCTACTTTCCAACACTTCATAAACAACATCTTCCGGGAATATCTTGACTACTTCGTCATCATCTATCTGGATGACATCCTTATCTTCTCAACCACCTTGGAGCTCCATCAGACTCACATAAAGACAGTATTACTCACACTAAGAAAACACGGACTTTACGCGAAAGCAGAAAAGTGTGACTTTGAAAAGAAATCCATACAATTCCTAGGGCTCATCATCTCTACCGGTGGTGTAGCTATGGATCCACAGAAAGTGCAGGCAATCCTAGACTGGCCAACTCCGTCAGACAGGAAGGGTGTACAAAGGTTTGTAGGGTTTGCAAACTTCTATAGAAGGTTTATAAGGAACTTTTCTTCCATCATCTCGCCCATAACCCAAGTAACCCACCTACATGTTCGCTTCCTGTGGTCCTCCGAAGCCCAATCTGCCTTTGAGAAACTGAAGTCTTTGTTTACTTCTGCACCAATTCTTCGACACCCCGATCCTGCCCTGCCCTATATTTTAGAGGTCGATGCCTCAGAGGTAGCTACAGGAGCAGTACTTTCACAGCGCCTGGGACCCAAGTCGCTGCTGCACCCTGTGGCCTTCTCCTCTAAGACCATGTGTGGACTACAGGGAATTAAATAAAATCACCATAAAGAACCGATATCCACTCCCACTGGTCCCCGAACTCTTCCAGAGACTTCGTTCAGCTCAAGTGTTCACCAAACTCGACCTCCGGGGTGCCTACAACCTCGTTCGCATCCATGAGGGCGATGAGTGGAAGACGGCATTCAGAATGAGGTTCGGGCACTTTGAGTATTTGGTGATGCCGTTTGGGCTCTGTAATGCCCCGGCTACTTTCCAACACTTCATAAACAACATCTTCCGGGAATATCTTGACTACTTCGTCATCATCTATCTGGATGACATCCTTATCTTCTCAACCACCTTGGAGCTCCATCAGACTCACATAAAGACAGTATTACTCACACTAAGAAAACACGGACTTTACGCGAAAGCAGAAAAGTGTGACTTTGAAAAGAAATCCATACAATTCCTAGGGCTCATCATCTCTACCGGTGGTGTAGCTATGGATCCACAGAAAGTGCAGGCAATCCTAGACTGGCCAACTCCGTCAGACAGGAAGGGTGTACAAAGGTTTGTAGGGTTTGCAAACTTCTATAGAAGGTTTATAAGGAACTTTTCTTCCATCATCTCGCCCATAACCCAAGTAACCCACCTACATGTTCGCTTCCTGTGGTCCTCCGAAGCCCAATCTGCCTTTGAGAAACTGAAGTCTTTGTTTACTTCTGCACCAATTCTTCGACACCCCGATCCTGCCCTGCCCTATATTTTAGAGGTCGATGCCTCAGAGGTAGCTACAGGAGCAGTACTTTCACAGCGCCTGGGACCCAAGTCGCTGCTGCACCCTGTGGCCTTCTCCTCTAAGACCATGTGTGGACTACAGGGAATTAAATAAAATCACCATAAAGAACCGATATCCACTCCCACTGGTCCCCGAACTCTTCCAGAGACTTCGTTCAGCTCAAGTGTTCACCAAACTCGACCTCCGGGGTGCCTACAACCTCGTTCGCATCCATGAGGGCGATGAGTGGAAGACGGCATTCAGAATGAGGTTCGGGCACTTTGAGTATTTGGTGATGCCGTTTGGGCTCTGTAATGCCCCGGCTACTTTCCAACACTTCATAAACAACATCTTCCGGGAATATCTTGACTACTTCGTCATCATCTATCTGGATGACATCCTTATCTTCTCAACCACCTTGGAGCTCCATCAGACTCACATAAAGACAGTATTACTCACACTAAGAAAACACGGACTTTACGCGAAAGCAGAAAAGTGTGACTTTGAAAAGAAATCCATACAATTCCTAGGGCTCATCATCTCTACCGGTGGTGTAGCTAGGGATCCACAGAAAGTGCAGGCAATCCTAGACTGGCCAACTCCGTCAGACAGGAAGGGTGTACAAAGGTTTGTAGGGTTTGCAAACTTCTATAGAAGGTTTATAAGGAACTTTTCTTCCATCATCTCGCCCATAACCCAAGTAACCCACCTACATGTTCGCTTCCTGTGGTCCTCCGAAGCCCAATCTGCCTTTGAGAAACTGAAGTCTTTGTTTACTTCTGCACCAATTCTTCGACACCCCGATCCTGCCCTGCCCTATATTTTAGAGGTCGATGCCTCAGAGGTAGCTACAGGAGCAGTACTTTCACAGCGCCTGGGACCCAAGTCGCTGCTGCACCCTGTGGCCTTCTCCTCTAAGACCATGTGTGGACTACAGGGAATTAAATAAAATCACCATAAAGAACCGATATCCACTCCCACTGGTCCCCGAACTCTTCCAGAGACTTCGTTCAGCTCAAGTGTTCACCAAACTCGACCTCCGGGGTGCCTACAACCTCGTTCGCATCCATGAGGGCGATGAGTGGAAGACGGCATTCAGAATGAGGTTCGGGCACTTTGAGTATTTGGTGATGCCGTTTGGGCTCTGTAATGCCCCGGCTACTTTCCAACACTTCATAAACAACATCTTCCGGGAATATCTTGACTACTTCGTCATCATGAGCCAGCCCGAGAGGAATTATGACGTAGGTGATCATGAGCTTCTGGCCATTAAGACAGCCTTAGAAGAGTGGAGATACCTTCTTGAGGGAGCCACGCACCCAATAATGATATTCACCGATCACAGAAACCTCGAGTACCTCCGCACTGCCAAACGCCTGAGATCCCGTCAAGCTCGCTGGGCTCTGTTCTTTTCACGATTCAACTTTCACATCACCTACCGCCCTGGCTCCAAGAACGGCAAGGCCGATGCTTTATCACGAATGTTTCCTGATACCCCAGAAGAAACAACATCCAGTACAATCTTGTCTCCACAGAACTTTCTTTTGATTCAACCTGATCTAAAGTCTTCTCTTGAACAGGCCTCCCGCCAATGCCAGGAACCAGAGACTTCCTCTTTAAGAAGCCAGGGGGGTATCTCTGGTATCAGGACAAGATCTTTGTCCCACAACAAGCCAGAATCCAGGTCTTACAAACTTTACATGATCATCAACTTGCTGGCCACTTCGGTGTACGGAAAACTATAGATCTTATTCAGCGATCCTTTTGGTGGCATACCTTGAAAACTGATTGCAAAAAGTATGTAAGCTCCTGCACTACCTGCCAGCGAAACAAGGGGTCCAACATTAAGTCTTGGGGTCTGCTACGTCCTTTGCCGGTACCAGAACAACCATGGAGGAATATATCTATGGACTTCATAGTAGAGCTGCCACCCTCTGAAAGATTCACAACGATTCTAGTTGTTGTAGACCGTCTGTCCAAGATGTCACACTTCGTGCTTATGATAGGTACTCCTTCCGCTGCAGACACAGCAAAGGCCTTCATAAGAGAGATAGTCAGACTTCACGGCCTTCCTGACAGCATTGTGTCTGATAGAGGGGTCCAATTTACTTCCCGATTTTGGAAAGAGCTCTGCAAAGTTTTGTCTATTGAAGTTTGCCTATCCTCTGCCTATCATCCCCAGAGCAACGGTCAGACTGAAAGGACTAATCAGACCTTAGAACAATATTTACGCTGTTTTTGCTCCACTTCCCAGGATGACTGGTACTTGATACTCCCCTGTGCGGAGTTCGCATACAATAACTCAGTACACTCAACCACCGATCAATCACCGTTTTGGGCCAACTATGGGTTCCATCCTTCATTTCTACCTAATGTCAATTCAGAGACCTCAGTTCCAGCAGTTCAAGACAGGATAAAATCCATTCAGACTAACTTTCAAACTCTCCGGTTAACCATGCAAAAGGCCCAAGAGGACTACAAGGAACAATATGACAAAAAGAGGGGGGAGAGCCCTAGCTTTAAGGTTGGAGATGAGGTTTGGCTCTCCTCGGCAAATCTTAAACTTCCTTGTCCCTCCCGGAAATTGGGACCAAGATTTATTGGCCCATTCAAGATTAGACGGGAGATCAATCCAGTAGCCTTTGAACTGTCACTCTCGAGTTCTTATAAAGTGCACCCTGTGTTTCATGTCTCCTTACTTAAAGCTGTTATCTCTAGTCCTTTTTCAGGAAGGAAAGAAGATCCTCCGCCTCCAGTTTCTGTGAGAGATGAAACAGAGTATGAAGTTGAGGCCATCCTGGACTGCCGCTGGAGAGGTAGGATCATTCAATTTCTTATAAAGTGGAAGGGTTACCCAGCAGAAGAAAGTTCTTGGGAACCTGCAGCCAATATACATGCTCCTAGACTTTTGCAGAGATTCCGAGTTCGTTACCCCGAAAGATGGGCCCAGTTGGGCATCCGGAGGTTGCCCCTTGGGGGGGGGCAATGTCAGGGAAATGGCCGTGTTGTGGGAAATTCCGCCAGTAACCGTCATGGTGGCAGGCAAGTCTAGTGAGCACGCCCTGGTCTTGTAGGCACACCCCTCAGGCCTATTTAAACCTGCCACTGACACTTGCAGTTTGCTGGATTATCAAACAGCTCCTGTGTTCCTGTGCCTTGTATACTCTGAAGACCCCTGCTTGACCTCTGCCCGGCTTGACCTGTGTTCCTGTTTATCTCCTCGCTCTGACCCCGGCTTGGCTGACTACTCTCCGATCTTCTGCCCTTTGTGTATGACCCGGCTTGTTCCTGTACCTCTCTCGGACTGTCTTTTGGTATCTGACCCCTGGCCTGGCTGCGGACCCTGTTCCTGGTTTACCCTGCTGTTACCGTTCAAGACTTCTTTCCGCACGGCTGCCACAACGCACTCTAGCTACTTACAGCCAACCAGCCAGCTTGCAGTATTCCTGGCAACCCGTGCACCTCTGTGCATCGCATTCCCTGTATCCAAATCCAGGGACGTGCTGCACTCAGCCGCAAGGGGCGCCCTCTCAGCAACCCGGCCTCACACTACAGACTTGACAGGTAGCCCCCCAAAGCACCTTGTCCCCATGTTGATGGGGAGAAGGGCCTCATCCCCAGAACCCTCCCTGGTGGTTGTGGAGGTCTGTGGGCGGGGGGCTTATCGGAATCTGGAAGCCCCCTTTAACAAGGAAACCCACAGATCCCGGCCCCCCTGGGTGAATTGGTAATGGGGTAAAAATGTACTCCTACTACTTCACAAAAAAGGTGTCAAAAAGGTTAAAAAACACAAGAGATGGCTTCTTCTTCCATCCTTTCTTCTGGTCTTCCTTCGGTGTTCTTCTTCTTCTCCTTCTCCATCTTCTTCTTCTCCTTCATCTTCTTCTCCTTCATCAACTTCATCTTCTTCATCTTCTTCATCTTCTTCTTCTCCTTCATCTTCTTCTCCTTCATCTTCTTCTTCTCCTTCATCTTCTTCTTTTTCATCATCATCTTCTTCTTCTTCTCCTTCATCTTCTCCTTCATCTTCTTCTCCTTCATCATCTTCTTCTTCGTCTTCTTCTTCTCCTTCATCTTCTTCTTCTCCATCTTCTTCTCCTTCATCTTCTTCTCCTCCTTCATCTTCTTCTTCTTTTTCTTCATCTTCTTCTTCTCCTTCATCTTCTTTTCCTTCATCTTCTTCTCCTTCATCTTCTTCTTCTTTTCCTCCATCTTCTTCTTCTTCTTCCACCGCTCTTCTCCTCCCGCATCTTCCGCCGGCTTCTTCTCCGCTCCATCCGCACGATCAACCTCAGTGGGAGTCTTTCGCCGTGTGACACTTCGGTTCTTCTGACACTTCTTATATAATGGAGGGCGGGGCCACCCGGTGACCCCACAGGGACGCACAGGGACTTCACGGGCACTTCCCTATGGCTTTCTCCATGTTGTCACAGGGTCACCCGTTTATGTAACCGGGTGACCCCTCCCCCCTCTGACAACACGGGAAAGCCATAGGGAAGAGGAGGGCGGGGTTTACCGGGTGGCCCTGCCCTCCATTATATAAGAAGTGTCAGAAGAACCAAAGCATCACACGGCAGAAGACTCCCACTGAGGTGGATCGTACAGACGAAGCGAAGAAGAAGCCGGAGGAAGATGCAGGATGAGAAGAGCAGAGGAAGAAGAAGATGGGAAAGAAGAAGATGGAGGAAGAAGAAGAACACCGAAGGAAGACCAGAAGATGGAAGAAGAAGCGGACAGAAGAAGCAGAAATTAATAAAGGACTTGTCAAAAACCGTCTCTTGTATTTAACCTTTTTGACACTTTTTTGTGAACTGGTAGGGGTACATTTGTACCCCATTACCAATTCACACGGGGGTGGTATCTGGGGGTCCCCTTGTTAAAGGTGTCTTCCAGATTCCAATAAACCCCCCTGCCCGCAGACCCCCAAAACCACCGGGCAAGGGTTGTGGGGATGAGGCCCTTCTCCCCATCAACATGGGGACAAGGTGCTTTGGGGGGCTACCCCAAAACACTCTCCCAATGTTGAGGGCATGTGGCCTGGTAAGGTTCAGGAGGGGGGGCGTTCTCAGATAAGATAAGAGTCTGGTATGGATTTTTGGGGGGACCCCATGCCATTTTTAAAAAAAATTTGGCGCGGGGTTCCCCTTAAAATCCATACCAGACCTGAAGGGCCTGGTATGGAATTTAGGGGGCCCCACACGCATTTTTTTTAAAATTTTGGTTCAGGGGTTCCCCTGTGGGGAAATTCCATGCCGTTTTTATCAATGAACTTTTATGTGTATTGCCGGACCGACAATTCATTATAGCTGGCGCTCGCAATAGTAGTTTTACATGACTTTTTTTCCCTTTAGAAATGTAATTTTGTTGTCAGACTGTTCTAAACACGGGAAACATGCGTCCCTTTACAGGCATACTATAGACACCCCCCAGGTAGGAAATTTAAAGGAGTATTAGACTTTCATTGTTTCACTATAAGCATTATTAACCGCTTCACCCCCGGAAGAATTTACCCCCTTCAGTGCGATTCGGCACTGCGTCGCTTTAACTGAGAATTGCGCGGCTCTCAAACAAAATTGGCGTCCTTTTTTTCCCACAAATAGAGCTTTCTTTTGGTGGTATTTGATCACCTCTGCGATTTTTATTTTTTGCGCTTATAACAAAATAAGAGCGACAATTTTGAAAAAAACGCATTATTTTTTACTTTTTGCTATAATAAATATCGCCCAAAAATATATAAAAAAACATTTTTTTCCGCAGTTTAGGCCGATACGTATTCTTCTACATATTTTTGGTAAAAAAATCGCAATAAGCGTTTATTGATTGGTTTGCGCAAAAGTTATAGCGTTTACAAAATAGGGGATAGTTTTATGGCATTTTTATTAATATTTTTTTTTTACTAGTTTTGGCGGCGATCAGCAATTTTTATTGCGACTGCGACATTATGGCGGACACATCGGACATTTTTGACACATTTTTGGGACCATTGTCATTTATACAGCAATCAGTGCTATAAAAATGCATTGATTCCTGTGTAAATGACACTGGCAGTGAAGGGGTTAACCACTAGGGGGCGGGGAGGGGTTAAGTCAGTACTAGGGAGGTGTTTCTAACTGTAGGGGGGTTGGGCTGTGTGTGTGACGTCACTGATCTCTGCTCCCGATGACAGGGAGCAGAGATTGAGTGACACTGTCACTAGGTAGAACGGGTGATCGAGTCCGCGGGACCCGCGACCCGACTCACGGAGCTCCCGGCCGTCGCCCGCGTCGGGACATAGGTCCCGCAGACTCGATCGCCACGGGGATACCGGCGATCGCCTCACGGAGAGGACAAACAGGGAGATGCTGATGTAAACAGCATCTCCCCGTTCTGCCTAGTGACAGTGTCACTCGATCATTGCTCCCTGTCATCGGAGCAGAGATCAGTGATGTCACACACAGCCCATCCCCCTACAGTTAGAAATCACTCCCCTAGGACATACTTAACCCCTCCCTGCCAACTAGTGGTTAACCCCTTCACTGCCAGTGTCATTTACACAGTAATCAGTGCATTTTTAATCACACTGATAGCTGTATAAATGACAATGGTCCCAAAAATGTGTAAAAAATGTCCGACATGTCCGCCATAATGTCGAAGTCACAGTAAAAATCGCTGATCGCCACCATTACTAGTAAAAAAAATGTATTAATAAAAATGCCATAAAACTATTCCCTATTTAGTAAACGCTATAACTTTTGTGCAAACCAATAAATAAATGCTTATCGCGATTTTTTTTTACCAAAAATATGTAGAAGAATACGATCGGCCTAAACTGAGGGAAAAAAAATGTTTTTTTATATATTTTTGGGGGATATTTATTATAGCAAAATGTAAAAGATAATGCGTTTTTTTCAAAATTGTCGCTCTTATTTTGTTTAAAAAAAAAAATTGCAGAGGCGATCAAATACCACCAAAAGAAAGCTCTATTTGTGGGAAAAAAAGGACGTCAATGCTGTTTGGGAGCCTTGTCTCATGACCGGGCAATTGTCAGTTAAAGCGACGCAGTGCCGAATCACAAAAAATGCTCTGGTCAGGAAGGGGGTAAAATCTTCCGGGGCTGAAGCGGTTAAAGTGAAACAATAAAAGTGAAATATTCCTTTAAATTTCGTACCTGGGGGTGTCTATAGTATGCCTGTAAAGTGGCACATGTTTCCCGTGTTTAGAACAGTCCGAGAGCAAAATGACATTTCTAAAGGAAAAAAGTCATTTAAAAGTACTAGCTATAATGAATTGTCGGTCCCAGCAATACATATAAAAGTCATTGAAAAAAACAGCATGGGATTCCCCACAGTTCATTACCAGGACCTTTGGGTCTGGTATGAATATTAAGGGGAACCCCGAACCAAAATTAAAAAAAATAATAATAATTGCGTGGGGGGTCCCCCTCAAAATACATACTAGACCCTTAAGGTCTGGTATGGAATTTAAGGGGAACCCCCGCCAAAATTAAAACAAATTAAAATAAATAAAAAATGGCATGGGGTCCCCCAAAAATCCATACTAGACCCTTATCCAAGCACGCAACCTGGCAGGACGCAGGAAAAGAGGGGGGAGACGAGAGAGTGCCCCCCTCCTGAACCATACCAGGCCACATGCCCTCAACATAGGGAGGGTGCTTTGGGGTAGTGGCCCCCCGAAAGCACCTTGTCCCCATGCTGATGGGGACAAGGGCCTCATCCCCACAACTTGCCTGGTGGTTGCGGGGGTCTGCAGACGGGGGGCTTATCGGAATCTGGAAGCCCCTTTCACAAGGGGACCCCCAGACCCTGGCCTCCCCCGTGTGAAATAGTAACGGGGTACAAATGTACCCCTACCATTTCACAAAAAATGTGAAAATGGTAAAAATACACGCCTTGGGACAAGTCCTTTATTAAAAAAATAAATAAATAAAAGTGTCCCATGAAGTCCATTCATCTTCTCTCGCTCCGACGGACCGAAAAAGAAAAAAAAAAAGCTGCATGCCACTAGGGATGAGCTTCGAGTTCGAGTCGAACTCATGTTCGCCTCGAACATCAGCTGTTCGCCAGTTCGCCGAACAGCGAACAATTTGGGGTGTTCGCGGCAAATTTGAATGCCGCAGAACACCCTTTAAAAGTCTATGGGAGAAATCAAAAGTGCTAATTTTAAAGGCTTATATGCATGGTATTGTCAGAAAAAGTGTTTGGGGACCTGGGTCCTGCCCCAGGGGACATGGATCAATGCAAAAACAAGTTTTAAAAACTGACGTTTTTTCGGGAGCAGTGATTTTAATAATGCTTAAAGTCAAACAATAAAAGTGTAATATTCCTTTAAGTTTCGTACCTGGGGGGTGTCTATAGTATGCTTGTAAAGGGGCGCATGTTTCCCGTGTTTAGAACAGTACCACAGCAAAATGACATTTCAAAGAAAAAAAGTAATTTAAAACTACTTGCGGCTATAATGAATTGCTGGTCCGACAATACACAAAAAGCTTATTGATAAAAACGGCATATGAATTCCCCACAGGGGAACCCCGAACCAAATTTAGGAAAAAAATGATGTGGGGGGTCCCCCTAAATTCAATACCAGGCCCTTCAGGTCTGGTATGGATATTAAGGGGAACCCCGCGCCAAAATTTAAAAAAAAAATGACGTAGGGGTCCCCCTCAAAATTCATACCAGACCCTTCAGGTCTGGTATGGATTTTAAGGGGAACCCAGTGGCAAAATTTTTTAAAAAATTGGCATGGGGTCCCCCCAAAAATCCATACCAGACCCTTATCCAAGCACGCAACCTGGCAGGCCGCAGGAAAAGACGGGGGGACAAGAGAGCGCCCCCCCTCCTGAACCGTACCAGGCCACATGCCCTCAACATTGGGAGGGTGCTTTGAGGTCCCCCCTAAAGCACCTTGTCTCCATGTTGATGAGGACAAGGGCCTCATCCCCACAACCCTTGACCGGTAGTTGTGGGGGTCTGTGGGCAGGGGGGCTTATCAGAATCTGGAAGCCCCTTTAACAAAGGGACCCCCAGTAGGGGTACAAAAGTACCCCTACCATTTCACAAAAACACTAAAAAAAAATCAAAAATGTTAAAAATGACAAGAGACAGTTTTTGACAATTCCTTTATTTAAATGCTTCTTCTTTCCATCTTCTTTCTTCTAACTTCTTTCTTCCTTTATCCTTCGGTTTCTTCCTCCATCTTCTTCTTCTTCTGGTTCTTCTGTTTCTTCCTCCGGTGTTCTCCTCCAGCATCTTCCTCTGCGGCGTCTCCTTCTCTTTATCTTCTTTTTGTCATCTTCTTCTCTGGGCCGCTCCGCATCCATGATGGCATGGAGGGAGGCTCCCGATGTGTGACGCTTCCCCTCTTCTGATGGTTCTTAAATAACGGAGGGTGGGGCAACCCAAGAACCATCAGAAGAGGAGAAGCGTCAGACAGCGGGAGCCTCCCATGATGAAGAGAAGAAGGCGCCGCTGAGGAAGATGCCGGACGAGAACATTGGAGGAAGAACCAGAAGATCCAGAAGAACCAGAAGAAGAAGAAGATTGAGAAAGAAACCGAAGGAAGATAGAAGATAGAAGAGAGAAGAAGCATTTAAATAAAGGAATTGTCAAAAACTGTCTCTTGTCATTTTTAACATGTTTGACAGTTTTTTTGTGAAATGGTAGGCTTACCATTTCTCACAGGGGGAGGGCCGGATCTGGGGGTCCCCTTGGTAAAGGTGGCTTCCAGATTCTGATAAGCCCCCCGCCCGCAGACCCCCACAACCACCGGGCAAGGGTTGTGGGGATGAGGCCCTTGTCCCCATCAACATGGGGACAAGGTGTTTTGGGGGGCTACCCCAAAGCACCCTCCCAATGTTGAGGGCATGTGGCCTGGTATGGTTCAGGAGGGGGGGCGGTCTCTCGTTTCCTGTGGCCTGCCAGGTTGCGTGCTCAGATAAGGGTCTGGTATGGATTTTTGGGAGTACCCCACGCCTTTTTTTTAAATTTTGGCATGGGTTTCCCCTTAGTATCCATACCAGACCTGAAGGGCCTGGTATGGAATTTAGGGGGACCCCCCACGTCATTTTGTTTTTAAATTTTGGTTCGGGGTTCCCCTGTGGAGAATTCCCATGCCGTTTTTATCGCGACTATTAATGAATTGCCGGTCCGACAATGCACATAACAGTTCATCGATAAAAATGGCATGGGAATTCCCCACAGGGGAACCCCGAACCAAAATTTAAAAAAAAATTACGTGGGGGGTCCCCCTAAATTCCATACCAGGCCCTTCAGGTCTGGTATGGATATTAAGGGGAAGCCTGGCCAAATTTTTTTTAAAAACGGCGTGGGGTCCCCCTCAAAATCTATACCCAACCCTTCAGGTCTGGTATGGATTTTAAGGGGAACCCCGCGCCAAAATTAAAAAAAATTGGCGTGGGGTCCCCCCAAAAATCCATACCAGACCCTTCTCCTAGCACGCAACCTGGCAGGCTGCAGGAAAAGAAGGTGGACGAGAGAGCGCCTGTCAGGTCCCACACTTACCAGACAGGTGAGTCCGCTTGGGCAGAGGGTAGGCTCCCTTAGGTATCCGATTCGGGGCCCCTGGTAGAGTAAACAGGAAGCCCACGAATGCGGAGTGGTACGAGGGCCTGATGTGGAGTCCTGGAGCAGGATGGTTTGGACTGGCAACTGGTAGAGCTTCAGGTAGGCTGGAACTGATGCTGAGCAGGAGTTAGACAGCGTGGTCACACACAGGCAGAGGTCGGCAGCAGGCTGGCAGCAACGGTACAAGAGGAGCAGGCAGTAACAAGGTCAAACAAGCCGGGGTCGGGTTCAGGCAGCAATCAAGGGAGGTCCAAAGGCAAGCCGGGTCACAACAGGTCAAACTTCGGGAACACAGGAACACAGGGAGGATCACAGGAACAAGACACAGAGCTGTTGATCAGGCAGCACCGAACAGGGGCAGAGGCAGGCCTAAATAGGCTGATTGGCGCCAAAACGCCGCGCACGTGCGTACGCCGATTCGCCAAAGCGCCGCGCGCCCCCGCGCGCGCCCGAGCGCGCCCCCGACGCCAGCGTGCATACCAACGCCACCGGGCACGCCTGCGGTAACGCCCATAGGCAAACATGCACTAGCGCGAACGCACGTCAGCGCGGACGCGCGCTAGCGCGAACGCGCGTACGCACATCCGCCCGGACGCCACCCCGCACGCCACGGCTGGTCAGACCGGGCACGCCAGCGCCCCCTGGGACACGCGCCCCAGCACGCACGGAGACACGAGCACCAACGCGCCCCGGCGCGCACCGGCGCCCAACCAGGTAACCTCTCTGACAGCGCCCCCCCTCCTGAACCGTACCAGGCCACATGCCCTTAACATTGGGAGGGTGCTTTGGGGTAGACCCCCAAAACACCTTGTCCCCATGTTGATGGGGACAAGGGCCTCATTCCCACAACCCTTGCCCAGTGGTTGTGGGGGTCTGAGGACGCGGGGCTTATCGGAATCTGGAAGCCCCCTTTAACAAGGGGACCCCCAGATCCTACCCCCCCTGTGTGAAATGGTAAGGGGGTACAAAAGTACCCCTACCATTTCACAAAAAAGTGTCAAAAATGTTAAAAATGACAAGAGACAGTTTTTGACAATTCCTTTATTTAAATGCTCCTTCTTTCTTCTATCTTCTAACTTCCTTCAGTTTCTGCCTCCGTCTTCTTCTTCTTCTGGTTCTTCTGGATCTTCTGGTTCTTCCTCCGGTGTTCTCGTCCGGTATCTTCCTCAGCGGCGCCTTCTTTCCTTCATCTTCTTTTCTCGAGCCGCTCCGCATCCACGATTGGATGGGAGGCTCCCGCTGTGTGACGCTTCTCCTCTTCTGACGGTTCTTAAATAACGGAGGGCGGGTGACCCTGCCCCCCTCTGACGTCATGGGGAATGCCACAGGGAAGTCCCTGTCAAGTCCCTGTGCGTCAGAGGGGGGTGGGGTCACCGGGTGGCCCCGCCCTCCGTTATTTAAGAGCCGTCAGAAGAGGAGAAGCGCCACACAGCGGAAGCCTCCCTCCCTGCCATCATGGATGCGGAGCGGCCCGGATAAGAAGATGAAGAAAAGAAGACAAAGAGAAGGAGACACCGCGGAGGAAGATGCTGGACGAGAACACCGGAGGAAGAACCAGAAGAACCAGAAGAAGAAGAAGATGGAGGAAGAAACCGAAGGATGAAGGAAGAAAGAAGTTAGAAGAAAGAAGATGGAAAGAAGAAGCATTTAAATAAAGGAATTGTCAAAAACTGTCTCTTGTTATTTTTAACATTTTTGACAGTTTTTTGTGAAATGGTAGGGGTAAGTACCTCCTTACCATTTCACACTGGGGGAGGGCCGGGATCTGGGGGTCCCCTTGTTAAAGGGGGCTTCCAGATTCCGATAAGCCCCCCTGCCCACAGACCCCCACAACCACAGGCCAAGGGTTGTGGGGATGAGGCCCTTGTCCTCATCAACATGGGGACAAGGTGCTTTAGGGGGGACCCCAAAGCACCCTCCCAATGTTGAGGGCATGTGGCCTGGTACGGTTCAGGAGGGGGGGGCGCTCTCTCATCCCCCCTCTTTTCCTGTGGCCTGCCAGGTTACGTGCTCAGATAAGGGTCTGGTATGGATTTTTGGGGGGACCCCACACCAATTTTTTAAAAAATTTTGGCACGGGGTTCCCCTTAAGATCCATACCAGACCTGAAGGGTCTGGTATGAATTTTGAGGGGGACCCCTACGTCATTTTTTTTTTCAAATTTTGGCGCGGGGTTCCCCTTAATATCCATACCAGACCTGAAGGGTCTGGTATTGAATTTAGGGGGACCCCCACGTCATTTTTTAAAAAAAATCTTGGTTCGGGGGTTCCCCTGTGGGGAATTCCCAAGCCGTTTTTATCAATGAACTTTTATGTGTATTGTCGGACCGGCAATTCATTATAGTCGCGAGTAGTTTTAAATGACTTTTTTCCTTTGAAATGTAATTTTGCTGTGGTACTGCTCTAAACACGGGAAACATGTGCCCCTTTACAGGCATACTATAGACACCCTAAATAATATATCATATACATATCACATGCAAAACTCCAATATGATCATATAAATGACAGGTGATATTGAAAAAAAATATATATACATATAACCATATGAGTGATAAGTGATGTTTGAGACAACGGTTGTCCTTATTTGTGAAAAATCCTCCAACACAACATCACACAACAATGTGCAGTGAAAAGTTCCAAAAGAAAACTTTGGTGCATAAAGTGTTTCACAGGAAAAATCCAATTGCTGAATCAAAGTGCCCAGATCATACCGTGATGTGCCTCGGTGACCCCCAAAGTGGTTGCGCTCACCTTCGAGCGTGTGACACAGTGTTCAATACACGCTATGGAGACACCCCTGGGCTCAGTGATTGATAACAGATGATCTCCAAGCAGGTTCTCTATGGCTCCACAGACATCGTACCAAAAAAATAGAAGGACTATATAGTGTGATATCGCCAAATACTTTATTAAAAAAACACCCAATCCCCACACTGGGGTACTCACATTTTACAGGTGCTATTATTCATGTGATATGTATATGATATATTATTTATAGTGCACGTTTTTATTTATTTTTATTGAATATCATCGATTAATAAGTGTTTGTTGTATTTATCTATTTATTTATATATGCAAAGTTGATTTCAATTCTTTATCATTTGCACATTGCACTTTGGATTTATTGTATATGGCACCTTGTTGCACTTCTTTGATATATTGATTTATATATGCAGATTTGATTTCAGATCTGCATCATTTGCACATTGCACTTTTTAGTGTATATGGTACCACTAGGGTGAACGGACATAATGATACACACCTAAGTGCAGCGCAATTTTTCTTTTGCGTTTGCAGCTGGGCATTTATATTTAATTTTAGTTGGTTCTCCATTAAGATATTGGATTATTGTGGCTCGCAAGATTTTTTCTTTAATACTATAGACACCCCCCCAGGTATGAAATTTAAAGGAATATTACACTTTTATTGTTTGACTTTAAGCATTATTAAAATCACTGCTCCCGAAAAAACGGCCATTTTTAAAACTTTTTTTGCATTGACCCATGTCCCCTGGGGCAGGACCCGGGTCCCCAAACCCTTTTTAGGACAATACCATGCAAATTAGCCTTTAAAATTAGCACTTTTGATTTCGAACGTTTGAGTCCCATAGACTTCAATGGGGTTCTAACGTTCTTGTGAAGTTTTGGTCTGTTCGCAAGTTCTGGTGCGAACCGAACCGGGGGGGTGTTCGGCTCATCCTTACATGCCACCACCGATCTGCCTCCATGGGAGGCACCCGCCGTAATGACCGGCCTCTCAGGTGACAGTTCTTTTATAACTGAGGGCGAGGCCACGCAACGTCGCCGGGTGACGCCGCCCCCTCTGACGCTATGGGGAAGCCATAGGAATGTCCCCATGCGTCAGAGGGGGCGGGGTCACCCAGAGATGTCACCATGTGGTGGTGGTGGTGTGCGGATTTGTTTTTTTCGGTCCGTTGGAGCGAGAGAAGATGAATGGACTTCATGGGACACTTTTATTTTTTTTTATAAAAGACTTGTCCCAAGGTGCGTATTGTCATTTTTACCATTTTCACACTTTTTTGTGAAATGGTAGGGGTACATTTGTTGTGGGGATGAGGCCCTTGTCCCCATCAACATGGGGACAAGGTGCTTTGGGGGGGCCGCTACCCCAAAGCACCCTCCCCATGTTGAGGGCATGTGGCCTGGTATGGTTCAGGAGGGGTGGCGCTCTCTTGTCTCCCCCCCTCTTTTCCTGCATCCTGCCATGTTGCATGCTCAGAAAAGGGTCTGGTATGGATTTTTGGGGGGACCCCCACGCCTTTTTTTTTTGGCGGGGGTTCCCCTTAAAACGAAGGACACAGTAATATTTCAGTAGTGAAATTAGGTTTATTGGATTAACAGGATATGCGCAATATGCATAAAAACTAAATTAGACAGGTGCATAAATTTGGGCACCCCAACAGAAAAATCACATCAATTCTTAGTAGAGCCTCCTTTAGCAGAAATAACAGCCTCTAGAAGCTTCCTATAGCCTGTAATGAGACTTCAAATCACCCCACAGATGTTCAATGATATTCAGGTCTGGGGACTGGGATGGCCATTCCAGAACATTGTACTTGTTCCTCTGCATAAATGCCCTAGTAGATTTTGAGCAGTGTTTTGGGTCTTTGTCTTGTTAAAATATCCAGCCCCGGCGTAACTTCAACTTTGTGACTGATTCCTCAACATTATTCTCAAGAATCTGCTGATATTAAATGGAATCCATGCAACCCTCAACTTTAACCAGATTCCCAGAACCGGCACTGGCCACATAGCCCCACAGCATGATGGAACCTCCACCAAATTTTACTGTGGGTAGCAAGTGTTTTTCTTGGAATGCTGTGTTCTTTTTCCGCCATGCATAACGCCCCTTGTTATGACCAAAAATCTCAATCTTTGTTTCATCAGTCCACAGCACCTTATTCCAAAATGAAGCTGGCTTGTCCAAATGTGCGTTTGCATAACTCAAGAGACTCCGTTTGTGGCATGTGTGCAGAAAAGGCTTCTTTCGCATCACTCTCCCATACAGCTTCTCCTTGTGCAAAGTGCACTGAATTGTTGGAGGATGCACAGTGACACCATCTGCAACAAGTTGATGTTGTAGGTCTTTGGAGGTGGTCCGTGGGCTGTTTTTGACCGTTCTCACCATCCTTCGCCTTTGCCTCTCCAATATTTTATGTGGCCTGCCACTTCTGGCCTTAACAGGAACTGTGCCTATGGTCTTCCATTTCCTCACTATGTTCCTCACAGTGGACACTGACAGCTTATATCTCTGCGATAACTTTTTATAGCCTTCCCCTAAACCATAATGTAGAACAATCTTTGTTTTCAGGTCATTTGAGAGTTGTTTTGAAGCCCCATGTTGCCACTCTTCAGAGGAGAGTCAAAGAGAACAACAACTTGCAATTGACCACCTTAAATACCTTTTCTCATGATTGGATGCACCTGTCTATGAAGTTCAAGGCTTAATGAGCTCACCAAACCAATTGTGTGTTCCAATTAATCAGCGCTAAGTAGTTACAGGTATTCAAATCAACAAAATGACACAGGTGCCCGCATTTATGCACCTGTCTAATTTAGCTTTGATGCATATTGCACATTTTCTGTTAATCCAATAAACCTCATTTCACTACTGAAATATTACTGTGTCCTTCAGTTATTTCATATCTCAAAATGAAATTGCTGATCCAAACACCCAAATATCGCATCTACCATGTATGTGGTAAAGAAAAAAGGAAAAGACACCTTGTAAAAAGAAACAGTTTATGAAATAGAAGGAAAAGACCTGATGACAAACAAAGATAAAAACAGAGGGCAGAAACATAGTAACGTAGAAAAAATGATTTCAGACAGAAGTCAAACAAATAAAGCAAATAAAGCAAAGGGGCTACACTGTAGACATGTGGACACTGAAATATTTTGTTTCGGAATTTTGTTTTTGTCCGAAAAATACATTTATTTAGTTACTCCCGAATATCGTTTTTCTTTATTTCGTTTTTCGTTAAAAACTTGCATTCGTCCAAAAATCCAAATTAAATAAGGTAAAATCTGTCATTGAAGGCTTATGGTGTCTGTCGAATGTTCAAAGAAGATTCGACAGAGCAGCTAAATTGTACAACATCGCAATCATACATTTCCGGTCAAATTTTCCGCTTACAAGCTAGCTGTAGTAGAATTCTAATGTTGTATGACTAGTAATAAATTAATAACTATTTATTAATTATTTTACTAGTCAACCAACATTATAATTTTTCTATAGCCTATTTGACCGGAAATGTACAATTGCAGCATCGTACAGTTTAGTTTACTAGCTGCTCCATCGAATCTTCGAACTTTCGACAGACACCATAAGCCAAAGATTAGACGTTTGTATGTTTTTCGTTGCTTTGTCGAATCTTCATCGTTCATTTTTTGGTCTACTAGTCTACCCCAACAGTCAGCTATCTTTTGTATCTCAATCGCAAGTGCAATGGCGGGCGCGGCATCCGACGCTGTGTCAGTCTCAATTTCAAACAATATGGTATCAATGAATTTCGACATGGAGGACGTTCCACTTCCTGGGCCTTCTATGGAGGCAGCAGCAGCAGCAACATTCCCAACACCATCATCCAAAAATGGGCGCGGGAGGGGGACACAAGCTGCAACCAGCAGGAAGCGTAACCTTATGTGGACTCACATTGAGTCCCAGGTCCTTGTAAGGGAAACGCTTCCTTGCCGGATGCAGCTGTGTGGCTCCCGCTCCAGGGAAACCACTCAGGAGTGGAAGCGGGAGAAGTGGGCGGAGATCTCCAGAAGGGTTGAGGAGACCTATTGCCATTGGCGTGACCCGACTGCCTGTCGCAAAAAATTCTGCGACATAAAACAGTAAGTAACGTGTCTGATTATTTTTTTTTTACATTTTAACCACTTCAGCCCCAGAGGATTTGGCTGCCAAATGACCGTGCCACTTTTTGCGATGCTTTAACTGACAATTGCAGACGTGGCTCCCAAACAAAATTGACCTCCTTTTTTTCCCACAGATAGAGCTTTCTTTTGGTGGTATTTGATCACCCCTGCGGTTTTTTTTTTGCATTTTGTCAAGCATCCGACGCGACATTTACCATGATGTGTTTTATTTTATTTAAAGATTGTATCCAGGCCCAGCGCCGCCGGAGACAGAGGGCGGAGGAGCAGGAGTCCTCCACGTCAGCAACGTGCAGTAAGTACTGTAGCAGCGACACTAATACAGTGGGTCCTTTTCCATTTGTCCAGCCTTCCATTGTCGATTCCAGTGTCGTTGCTTCTCGCTCAAGCAGTGACAGGTAGAGCCTCTGCAACGCTCTATCAGGTAACGCAAGCGGTGGCGTAACTTACGTAATCTGACAGAACGTCGCCGCTCTGAACTGAGGCATCTGATCAGTGGCGGTGCACCTAGCACTCGCCGCTGGAACCAGGACAGGTAAGTGCCTCGTATTTTTTTTTTTTTTTACAGATTTTTTCTAAATGGTGAATGCATGTCCCTGCCTTGTAGATAAACGTTAGTGACCTGCCCTGTATTGCCATGCTAATGGATAATTCATTTTATCTATATACACTACAGTATATTTATTTATAGTAATTTGAAGCTTTAACATTGTAAAGTTCATCATTTCTCCTTTAAATAGGTGTCATCCAGTCAGAGGGGAAGGCTCAGGAGGAGGAGGCTGAGGCAGCAATGCCCACATGTAAGTTAGTATAATCTTGCTGGTATCTGCTGAGTGATCATACATGTTTCAATGTTCTTGTACTAATGTGTGAGATTGTTGTACACTGCAGATTGTAATGTTCTTTTCTATCATTAATCAACAGCTGCTGAGGCTGAGCAGGAGGTGGAGGAGACCTGCTCTGTAGAGGCTGCTGGGGATGAGGAAGAACAGCCAGACGCGGCAGATCCAGGGAGTAAGTATAACTTTTTTTGTATTTTCCAGTCAAATATAGTATTTTAAATATGAAATGCTGATGGCATACCTTGTCTAGAAATGGTTGTGATTTATTCTGCAAGGCTTCGGTTTAGCTGGAATTATTAATTATATTAGTCCCCCTCTGCAGCTGATTCCAGTTTTCCTGTTAGCGTGACCTGTGCTTATTATTTCCTCAACGTCAATGATTCCCAGTCTGCGCCAATCACTGTTAATCATCGTGAATAACACAGCAGGCTGGAGGGGGTATGTCAGACAAGAATCTCCAGCTATTGGCTGGCAGTCCCTGGACATGTTCAATCTCTGGCATGCCCCTAATGCATGCATTAACACTTTTCTCATGATGTTATAGCTGTTATACCTCCTAGCCTAGACCAGGAGTGAGTAACCTACCTAGCCTAGAACAGAAGTGGGGCTTATTCAATCAGTGGCCTGGCCATACAAAATTATCAACTTTAATAAGTAGCCTGCTATATTTTATTAAACAACTTTTTATTAGGTCATCCCAAATGCAATGACTTGAATGGCTTCTCTTTGGTGAGTGTAATGTTAAAAGCTGGTATAGCGCTGATATGTTTTTCTGCAAGTGCAACTGATCTTCCATATTTGTGACAGTCAGTCAGTCTGGATGAGGTAGATTAGTTAGTGGTTGGTCACGACGGTCAGCACTTAGGCGTTCATTACACCTTAAGATTTTCTCCAGCCGGCCATGCGACCAAGCGGATAAAATCTTTGGGAGATTCCCCTTTACACTGCTCGATGTGTAGAGGGGAATCCCTTTGTACTCTGGCCGGGGAGGACACTCAGCTCTGCCCCGGTCAGAGTACAGTAAAGTACTACACCTTCCTGCACAGCTCTGCAAACTTGGTATGACGCAGCGAATTGACACAGACACCACTATCTCCTACACACAAATTGATTAGGTGCATCTCACTGAATATCAAAAATGGGGGGCGTGACCGGATGTCGGTGTTGGTTGTGTGTGGAGCGTGAAACGAGCAGTGTGCTGTGAGCTCCCCCTTTGCCACGGCCGAAGAACCCGGCAACATTAGATTACTCTGCGCCTTGTGAGATAGTCCCCGGTGTCCTGAGCGGTAGAGGGCGAGTGTGGAGGAGGGGTCCGGTGGATCGGTGCCCATAGCCTGAAACCCAGCACGCATTGTGACAGCGTCGCTGGTGCTGCTGCCGCCACTGCGCATGTGCAACCGGAGCTCAGAAGCAGTGGAGAGTGAAGACCGGCGGCTTCAGTGCGGAGGCCCTGCCAGGCGGTATCTAAAGCACCCCCTCGGAGGCTGAGTGGAAGCCGGCAGATGTGCAGCTGAAACCCGGTCTGGAGAAGGCAGGTGAGCAGGATTTTGAAGCAGGGCACAGGCTTGGACAGCCCTCTGTTTGCTGTTGCGGTTATTAAGAGGTAACTGTGGAACAATCTTCAAAGTGTCAGGATCAAGCAACAGCATACAGCATAATTGTTGCCTGTTTAAAACGCCACACTGCCAACTATAGTGCTTCTGTTTCTAGTGACACTTGCCATTGGTGACCATTCTGGGAGCCGCTGTTTGATGTGCTGTATTAGAACTTTGAAATAGGCCCTGTTAGCTTACTGTTCGTTGTTGCTGTTGCTAAGAAACGGAGTGCAAGCGACCCTGCATCACAAGATAAGGGGACGGAGGAGTGTACGGGTAACTGTGGTACAAGTTTCAAAGTCCCAGGATCAAGAAATAGTGTACAGCATAAATAGTGCCCGTTTAAACGCTATATTGCCATATTGCCATTTATTTTGCCTCTGCTGTTAGTGACACTTGCCATTTGTGATCACTCTGGGCCCTGCTATTCGCTGTGCACCCCTCTTTTTCTTTGTGTGATTTAGACATTTAAAGTCAGCAATGTCAAGGAAAAAAGGGGAGGATCCAGGTAATATGGAGAATCTGGGGACGCAGTTGCTGCGATCCGCAAAGGAAAAGGGAAATCAGGCGGCGGCAGCAGCAGCGAGGCTGGAGAAATTTGCGCATGCCCCTGAGCAGACCCCCACAAAAACCGGGGTTGCAACGCAAGTTAAAGCATCCGGGGATAGGAAAAGCCAGGGTCAGGCTTCATCAACAGCAGTAGGAGGGGGGCCTAAGAATGTGATTAACAACAAAAGCACAGGGGTGGGGGAAAATGCTTATATACCATTACCAACTAATGCTCCTACTATAGAAGCAGAACCCACCCTGCGGGAAATACTACAAGCGGTTAATATGTGCAAAACATCATTGGAGGGTTTAAGCTGCCAAATTAAAGAGGTTAAAGAGGAACTATTATTAATAAAGCAAGAGTTACAAAAGGCAGTGGAGAGGATAACAGCTTTGGAGGGAAGGGTGAGCCAAATGGAAGATGATGTATTTCCTCTACAGCAAGATGTTAAAATTATGAAGGATCAACTGGGCAGAATTACTGAGAAAATGGATGACATGGAAAACCGTTTAAGAAGGGACAATGTAAGGGTAGTGGGGCTCCCAGAAGGGTGCGAGGGGCATAACTCTATTGTTTTTTTGGAAGGTTGGCTCAATGAAATATTTGGAAGAGAAACATTTTCTTTACAGTTTGCGATTGAACGGGCTCACCGGGTCCCCTTCAGGGCCCCGCCTCCTGGAGGCCGCCCCAGGTCTCTATTAATGAAGCTCCTGAACCACTATGATAAAATAATGTTACTGCGTAAAGCCAGAGAAAAGGGGCCTATTTTTTACAAAGGAGCTAAAATTTCTTTTTTCCCGGACTCACCGGAGTTGCAGAGACGCAGGGAGGGGTTTGTGGAGATCAAACGCATCTTACAAAAATTTGAAGTAAAATACGCTCTATTGTACCCAGCTAGGCTACGGGTAGAGGCAGATGAGGAGGTTCTCTTTTTTGATTCCCCGACAGGAGTAACACGCTGGTTTGAAGGAAACAAACAGAGACTGAAATGCAAGGAGAGGAGCCAAGTGAGCTAAGATACCTGATATGAAGATTTGGGACGATGGGAAGAACTATGGGCTTGGCAAAGGGTGGTAGTAGGAATTTGTATGTTAAGCAGGATGAGAGAAGGGGACGGTATTACACTTAAAATTTGGCACATGAGTACTTTTTTAGCAGTGGGTGGGGGGAATATGGCAAGAGTGGGTATGGCACTGGGAGTGGATGAGGTGGTCACGATTAGAGCCCCTAGGGCGAACCTGGTAAGGTGGGGGAAGGGTGGGGGTGGGAGATTGTTGGGGTGGGCGGTTTGGGGGGGGGGGGGACGGATGGGAGGCGGGGTGTATGGAGATTTGTAAAATCAAAACAGAGTGAAAATAGAACACATTTAGTAGTTGAGGGGGAATGTAAGGGGATAGGGGAAAGGGATCCAGGTTTGAAAACAAGTGTGGTAAATAATAAAGGAAAATGGAAGATAAGGGGGAACACATGGAATGTCACTAGAATAATAGTAATAGTAAGAATAGTAGGTTAAGTCATGTGGGCATTAAAGCACAGAGTGCAACCATGGGGTGTTTTTTTTTCTTTTTTTTTTTTTTTTTTTCTTTTCTTATATAATGCACTTCACGGCAAAAGTAGTGGGTTTTTTTTTTTTGTTTTTTAAGGGTAGGGAGTCACAAAAGATGCAGAGGATTTTTGCACAATATATTGTACTAAGCCTAAAGCTGGGATTTTCCCGGTTTTTTTTCGTTTTTGTTTTTTTTTTCTCTGGTATGCATATCACGGGGTTTATAAGAATTGCTTCCCGCTCCTCGCCCCTTTGATGCAGTCTAGGGTTTTTAAGATAGGCTCCTGGAATATACGGGGGATGGGGAACCCAAACAAGAGATCGGCTATCTTCTCGCTGTTGGAAATGAGGGGGGTGGACCTGGTCTGCTTACAGGAAACCCACTTAACAAAGGATACGACAAAATATTTGCAAAATAGGAGGTTTCAGGCCCAATTCCACTCGGCTTACTCCTCGTATTCTAGAGGAGTGAGTATACTGGTGAAAAGAGGTGTGGTGTTTTCCTGTCAGCAGACCAGTATAGATGACATGGGCCGATATATTTTCCTGCATTGTTTAATAGAAAATAGAATGTATGTCTTAGCTAACATCTACATCCCCCCACCTTTTAATCTCGAAGTGTTGTACAAGCTAATGGAATTTATGGTAGACAAAATGGACACCCCGGTTGTAGTCGTAGGTGACTTTAACGAGGTGACGAATATAGCACTAGATAGATTCCCACCAAGAGCTCAAACATACAGTCTAGTAGAGGGCCGTTTAGGCCAGTTTTTGGTGGAGGCAGGATTGATAGATGTGTGGAGGCTTCGGAATCCTGAAATAAGACAATACTCCTGTTTCTCGGCCTCCCACTCCACCCTTTCCAGGATAGATCTGACCCTCGGGAATACAGAAGTGCTGCCGTTAATAAAAGATGTAGCATATCTCCCGAGAGGGGTCTCGGACCATTCCCTGATGGTGGTCTCAGTGAATATAGGGGGTAGGGTGTCCCGGGGATCCTGGAAATTGAATACATATTGGCTGGAGTTAATAGGAGAACCAGAGAGGATAATAATAAAACTAGAAGAATTTGTAAGATTTAATGCAGGTTCAACTACAGGGGGTATACAATGGGATACCCTGAAGGCATTCCTCAGGGGTATACTGATCCAGGGGGTGGCAGGTGTCAAGAAAAAATCAAGAGAGTGGGAGGAAGGGATTAGGAGGGATTTGGAGATGGCAGAGAAACAATTCCTGGAGGATCCATCCCCAGAGAGGCAGAAACAGTGGGAGGACAAACAAGAGTCTTACAGAATGACAGTATTAAGGAGGGGGGAGAATAAGCTACTTTTTCAGAGACAACGAGCCTTTGTGGAAGGAGAAAGTGTGGGACGCATGTTAGCCTACCTAGTGAAAACCAACTCCTCCTCTTCAACAATTCCTGTAATTAGGACCTTAGATGGTGGGATCTCTTCTCATAGTTCAGAGATTACGGACACATTTGGGAAGTATTATGAAAACCTGTATAGGTCACAGGGGATGGGAGGAGAGGAGGATATGGATAAATTTTTCAGTAATATGCCAATCCCTAGTGTTACAGAGGAGGATAAAGAGAGATTGGACGCACCAATAACTCTAGCTGAATTAGGGCAAGCGGTGAATGGAATGGCAAATCATAAATCTCCGGGGCCAGACGGTCTCCCGGTTGAGATCTATAAGCAATACGGGAAAATCCTGTTACCAGAATTACTTAAAACTCTGAATTGGGCATTAAAGGCGGGGAGGTTGCCCGACTCTATGACCGAAACTACCATTATTCTGCTCCACAAAGAAGGGGGGGACCCGTTGGAGCCGTCGGCATATAGGCCAATATCTTTGTTGTGTACGGACGCCAAGATCCTGGCAAGGGTATTGGCGTCCAGACTTAACAAAATCATTTGTAAACTAATACACCCTGACTAAACGGGATTTATCCCCCACAGGACTACCAGTATGAACATAAGGAGGGCATATATGAATCTCCAGACACCGACAGAGAATACGGGGTCAAGAGCCGTGGCGTCCCTAGATATAACTAAGGCCTTTGACAGCCTGGAATGGAATTATCTCTGGCGGGTTCTGGAAGAATTTGGACTAGGTCCCGTTTTTATAAAATGGGTAAAAATACTGTATAACGGTCCGAATGCGAAGATTAAGGTTAACAATGAATATTCACAAAAAATCTACTTAGAAAGAGGGACGAGGCAGGGGTGTCCTCTGTCCCCTCTCCTCTTTGCTCTTGCTATGGAGCCACTAGCAATCTACATCAGGTCCTGTCCTAGAGTGAGGGGGTTTATGAGAAGAACAGGAGAGGAGAAGATTGCCCTGTATGCCGACGATGTCCTACTGTTTCTTGGAGACGCTGAGGATTCCCTTAGGCAGGTAATGGATATAATGGAGAGGTTCGGTAATTTGTCAGGATTAGTGGTGAACTGGAAGAAATCGGCACTCCTGCCCATAGATATACCTAATATGTCTGTGTCACCGGGAATCCCCCAGCTGAAAGTGGTTGCTACAATACGATACCTGGGTATAGACATGACAAAGGATCCCAAGCAGTATATAGAAGATAAAATAGCCCCACTATTGGTTAAATTTAAGCGTAAAATAGATATCTGGAACCGGCTACCCCTATCAGTGGCAGGGAGAGGTAACCTAATTAAGATGATCTGGCTGCCCCAGTTACTGTATTTGTTACATAACACACCGGTGTGGGTGAATAAAAAATGGTTTAAGAAAATTGATACTCTATTTAGGGAGTTGGTGTGGAAAAGGGTTAAGGCTAGGATCAGTCTCCAGAGTTTACAGCTGCCAATTAAGGAAGGGGGAATGGCACTCCCGCATCCAAGATGTTATTTTTTTGCGGCACAGCTGCAGCATATAAGTGGCGGAAGAGTAGATAGAGGCTTGCTGACCCAGGAGGCGCCACACAAGACAGTGGTGGAGGCATTGGAGGCTGACTCTTTTCTTGAGAGAGGCCCCACAATTAGGATGTTAACAAAGGTCTGGAAGGCAGTAAAGAACCTAATGGGCTATGTTGGGTTTACAGAATATGCCCCCCTGTGGCATAATAGGAACCTACAGGAGGTGGTGGCCATGGGGGAGTTCAAAGAGTGGGAGAGATGGGGTATAAACAGGCTATCCCAGCTATACAAAGGGAACGTATTAAAATCCTTTGGGGAACTTCAAACTGAAAACGGAATCCCAAAGCAAACCTTTTTTAGATACTTGCAGATGAGATCTGCCCTGGCTGCCCAGTTTAGGACGCATCCTTTAGTATGGAGCGAGGCCGCATTGCTTCAGAAAGTGGTTAAACCTGGGAAAATAAAGGGATTTATTTCGGAAATATATGCACAGCTGTGCGTTAAAAGTATTGTAAGGCCAGAATACCTTGGGTGTAGGGAGGGATGGGAGGTGGATGTTGGGAAATTATCGGATGGACAATGGAGGAAAATATTGGAGATCGGGCAACTGGTCTCAGTATCCCCTGCGCAGAGAGTTTCCCACTTAATGTTGGTACATAGGGCATATTACACACCAAAAAAACTATTTAGATGTGGACTAAGATCAGATGCTAAATGCCCTAGATGTGGGGGGGAGGGAGACCTAATACACATGGTCTGGAGATGTCCCAAGTTATTTCGGTACTGGACAGGGGTAGTGGAGGCCATTAGCAGCAGGTGGGGGATACCTTTGGAAACAGAGGCCAGACTATGTATTCTGGGAGATAGAACTTGGGGACAGGAGGAGATAACACTAAAAACAGCAGTTTTGAGGTGCCTGTATCAAGCCCGGAAGTTGATTATGCAAAGATGGCAGACCGTAGCACCCCCGACGGTGGAAGAATGGGTAAAAACAGTAAATGAGATCATTTGGAAGGAGAGAGCCCTATATATTAGAAGAGGAAATATAAAGAAATATGAAAAGATGTGGAACCCCTGGTTGATAAGCATCGGTTGTAAGGAATAACTGAAAGAGTTTGGGACCCTGGATGGGATGGGAGGAGGTGGGTGGGGGGGAGGGATTAGGTAGTAGGGGTAGATAAAATGGACATGGTTTGTTTAAATGAACTCTTTCTATACGAATTGGAGGATGTCTCCACATGCCTGTTGATAGATATGTAAATTATATGAAATGTAATTTATAAGAAATGTTAATAAAGAATACTTAAATCAAAAAAAGAATATCAAAAATGGAAAACTGGTATTGAAGTGAAAACATCTCAAGATGTTACATGATTCTCTACAAGGGCTGGGAGATAATTGCCTTTATATAATGTTAGGGTGAAGAAGCCATGTGTATTGTATTATCTATCTATCTGATGTATTTTCTTTTCTTCACAGGTGAAGTCTTCATCCTTCACCTCCACCCGGTGGACAAAGGCCTGGACCTGCCCGCATCTGGTTGGGCTGACTGTCCTTCCTCCCCAGCGGTTTCTACAGGGCATGTTCTCCTCCACCCTTCATCACTATCCCCCCACCTGGACACACCCATTTGTGCCTCCTCCCCAGTGCGTCCTGGTGCGGATTCTCCACCTGCTCCAGGACCAGTACACATCCCCCCCTTCAGAGCCACATGATTATCTGCGGTGCATTGTGGAGGTCCAAGAGAGACAATATGCTGTAACCAGGAGTCAATCTTTGGCCCTCCACAATCGCCGGCAGCTCCATCACTATGTGGCTCTGGAGAGGTACCAACGTAGCCTTAGGAGACAATTGGAGGCTACTCGGTACCTTGGTGACCAGATGGCTGGCATTATTATGTCCCTACAGCGACTGGTCACCAGGTTGGGGGAGAATATATTTTTATAATTTTTTTTATTCTATTTTTTTGTTTTGTTTATGTTAAAAATAAAAAATAAATTAACTGGAGGATTTTGGGGCTGCTGGGGGCGGAGTGACATGAGAATGCTTCACTGTTCATGATAGAGTCTTCCCAGTTTATTTAACCAATTTGTACCCTAAGACTGTAAACCCATTCTGTTGTTTGAAAATGTGAATTTATTGACTCTCTTGTATTATACTTCCTTTGTATACCCTTTTCTTATGGAATAAAATAAAAAACTTTTTTTTTGAAAAATAAATAAATAAATAAATTTTGTTCAAAAAAAATAGTTTCCTTGAGTTTTGCTTTCCTTGTTAGATTCATGTGATGTTTATCTAAATGAACTAGTCCATTTATTGTTACTAACTTACTAGAGGCCTTATAATTGTAGTTTTTCCACATTTAACCATCAGGCTGAACTTAGAAAATTTAGGAGATTTCTCTCTACACTATTTCAATGTGCAAAGGGTAATCCCATGTATTGTGCCCAGTCACGCCTTTTAGCTTTCCCCCCACCAAAATACACAGCAGATAGTTACAGCAGGGGTTAACCACCATACAGTCCTCAACAGTTCATAGGACATAGGTTGCAGGCTTGCAATCATGAGGGCAACAGTTAACCAGACAGAGGTTCACAGGCTAACGCAATCACAAGGGGCAACAGTTCAAAGGGCAGTCATCATTTCCAGGGCTTGAGTAACATGGCAGCAGGGTAGATTACTCACACTGGTGACTTTGGACAATTGCAGATGGTCATGAAACAGGCGGAGGATCAGAGAGGGCCCTGGTGTCCCCAGGGTCAGAGATGGCAAATGGGAGGGGTCCTGGGCATCTGGATGCAGCTCAGCAGTGACCAACTAATCTATCTTGCATAGAATCATGTTTCCAACTGTTGTAACATATTCTGATCCTTGAGTTGACAGTCTCTCCATCAAGAGGAACTGTCATGCTGTTGAGGTCATCTTTAATCATTGTCTCTTATTTCCAGACCATCATACAAGAATGGTTACATTAGCACACCTTGCTATTTGTATTTACAAAGACAGCAACACATGAGCAGTAGCGCCACGTCAAGGCTTCAACCCTTGATACTGTCCATTCACACAACATTCATTCATGCAAACAGGCACACTCTAGTCACTCTACACAACATTCATTACAAAAAAGGGTGATGGAAGGAATGAAGAGAAAAATTTGGATTGCTTAAAACAATATAATTCTATTTAAATCTTGGGGTCACACCAAATACAAGTAGACAACTGCTATTGTGTCAAGTGGTAAGAAAAATAAAAAAAATGATTTTCCTCAACATTTGGATGGTTCCTCTGAGTTCCATCTATCTTCACATGGTAACAATGATTCAGGTCTCACAAGTTAAGGGTAGAGTAACCCAGCTTGGGGAGGTTAAATTTGAGGAAAGTTATTTGTTCCATCAAATGGGGTGTTAGTTGTGCATGGTGTGGATTAAGGATATTCCCAGTAATAGAGAAAACTCTCTCACTTTGCACAGTGGTTGGAGGACAGGATAGTAGTTGCTGGGCAACCAGGCAAAGACCAGGCCACAAACTTTTCTTACCATCCCAATAGGTCAAAGGGTCCTCTGTAGGAAGCAAAGGTGCTACATATAGGTAGGCCCTGACCATTTCAGAGGCACTGCTCTCCTCTCGATTACTTGCTGCTTGACCTGCATCCACCAGATTGTCAAGTGCCTCTACCCAACATGCGCATGCTCCACTCGGTTGTTTTTGAGTGATGGTGCCAGGCCTTGGAATAGCAGACATGGCAGGTGAATCTTCCAAACTGGCCTCATCAGGCATACATCTCTGTTGCTGCAAATTACTGAGTGCCAGTTTACCTTTGATCCTGGGATTAACTGTTCCCATGCTGGAGCCTGTGATCCTGTAATCTGCACAGAGCCTGGGGTGGCTCAAAAGTGTTTTCTGACTGTGTCTAGCGACTTAGTCGCAGACTCTGAGGTGAGCGCATTACCTTGGGGGGTCACCTGTATTGCACCATCGCATGGTCTGTGGCACGTGGAGATTTAAGCACGTTTTGGATAGACCACCTTTGAAGATCTTATACAAGCACTTTATTATCTATGCGCAGGACTGTTTACATGCTCAATATATTCATATAGTTCCTTAAGATATATTGTGTAAATGCATTGTGTGGCACTCAGCACTTTACAGTTTGTTTGGCACTTGGCACTTTTTGGTATTTGTTTTCACTTAAGATGTATGTTTAAAACATATGTGGTTTATGTTTGCCGTATTTGCTTATGCACTTTATATTTATTAATACTTATTGATTTTGTGATTATTTAATTAATTAGTGTTGGATACGCTTTCACATATTTGATATGCAATTTGTTGTGTCATCACATGGGCACACCCAGCACACTCTAGCGCATCACTTTATTTATCGAGGCGGGTGAACTTGTTGGCCTGCTGCTTTGACATGCCCTTGGAACTAAAGCCAACAAAACTATCTAGGGTAGGCTGATGATGTCCTTGGGAGGATGAGGAGCCTGATTGGGTCTGCGGAACTACTGCACATGGACGGTTTGTCTTAATTGAACCCTCTCTATTGCCTCCTGTGCTCTGAGTAAGTGGTGTGGTTGAGGAGGTACCACCAGTACAGTCAGAGTCCATTATGCTGCTTCCTGCGCTACCATCTTCTTTTTCTGCCTCTGCCCGCAGTAAAGTAGAGTGGTGGTAATTTTTAAGGTGTAGGTTCATACCAGCATTGGTTAAATGACCTAACTTTTTACCCCTACTCACTTGCTTCCCACACAATTTACACTTTGCAAAGAACCCGCCTTCCAATGTTTGAAAGTATTTCCAAACGTTGCTGCAGCGGGATGCAGCCACTTGACCCTGTTGATCGCTGTCTAAGGCTGATATAGCTGCAGCAGGTAGCACACCAGTGGTGTAAGCTGTTGCCACTACAGTTACACTTGGTGAACTAGAACTAGTGCGGCTAATGGGAGGGGTGCTGGGAACTGGGAGGTCGGTGATATCATCACAGGATTCTAACTCCATAATAACAGAGGGAGAATGGGAGTTAGCAGCAGAAGAAAAAAGTGGACCGCTACTTGTCCTACTCCTCACAGAATATCCCTCTTGCACTTTCTCTAGGTCAAACTGTAAGTCCTGTGGGCTAAGAGTGTATACAATGTCTGCAGTGGTTGGGGAAAGAGGAGCATCACATTCAAAATCATTCTCTTCTTGGGCCAATGAAAAAAAAGTCTCACACTCTGTCTCTGCTGCTGTCTCCCTCAATTGCTTCTTTGGGGAGCTGGGCAATGGCACTGGCAGTGTGATTGGTGGTGGGGAGTGTAAAGGCAACTACACTTTACTAGGTTTATTGCCTATTCCATAAAAATAAGCAGCCATGACACCTGTAATAGTAGAAGGAGGCGCTGCACTGGCAGTGGGAGCAGCAGCAGATGTTGGTGGTCTGGCAGGAAAACTAATATTAGAACTGGTGGTGGTGGAACTAGCTTTGCTGGTGGCACTGGTGGTGACACCCACTGTTGTGGACAGCATGTTTGTGGCGACAGAAGTGTCAGAGGCACTAGTGGCAGAGACCTTGCCACTTTTTTTAGCAAGTCGGCCACCGTGACTGCGACCACGACCACTACCTCTACCTGCCTTCACTTTTCCGTTAGAATGGTACATTGCTGACTTGCTGTTGTATAGTTCAGAAAATGGACTGGTGATAGTGATCAGTCACTGGTCAGACAGGTAACAAGATAGAGTATATAGAATCTCAATCTATAATATAGAATCTATATAAATCCCCTTCCCCACAACACGGGCAGCCTCTGAGGCGATCACAACACTAGCAGAAACACTAGTATCACCAGGGCTTTTTTTCTCAAACAATAGGTGCTGGAACTCAACTACAACCCCCCAAAACCCTCCACCCACACACACCCTCCAAATCACATCAAATAGTGGGGGGTGTGGTCAGTCAAATTTCATGAACAGTAGGAGGGTCTTAAAGGGGCAATACATACCAAGATTGCATTACATACAGAGTGCAGAGTTCAGGGGGGTTACACACAGAGTGCAGAGCTATCACTTGTAAACACAGAAATCGGACTTTTGTGTTTACAAGTGATTGTGGTGAGCAGCCCCCCAAGGGTCTGACCCTAAGGGGTCTAATTGGATAGATATGAGAGGTAGTGTGGGAGAAGAGTGGCGCTGCCCTAAAAATGTTTCTTGGTAAATGAATTACAACCTTTATTCATTACCATAAGTGCTTGTATAGGCTGTCTCCTTAATTGTACCTAAGTATGGTCATATCTCGACCAGTAACCTTGTGTGTGTGTGAATCCCAAATAATAAACCAAAAATTAAGTGAAAAATTAAGGATTGAAATCTTCTTACCCTATTATCAGAAAGTGCTGGTTATATTTAAATTACCATAGATAATGTGAAAAAAGACCATTAATACTTTTAAAAATAGATAAAAATAAAATAAAATAAAAATTGACCCCAAGGTTCAAAAGTATTGTGACACTAAAACATCCTATAAAGTGCAGTATAAAAAGTGTTACATATGATCAAATTGACATGAATAATGTGAATATGAAAAAAGTTGCTTTAAAAATTATATAAATTAACAAATTACCCCAAGGTTCAAAAGTATTGTGACACTATAGCCTCCTTTAAAGTGTAAAAATATTCTTTTAGGTGAAGGAATGTGTGTGATAAATACGGGGTGTCAGTGTGAGAGGGTGTTTAGAAACTCAAAATAGGTTAATTCGGTACTTTATATAGATATTATTTGAAAGTCATCCTAAACTCCAAAACTATTGGGACAGTATGGCACCTTATCAAGGGCAAACTGCCTAATACATATAAATAAAATTATAAATACAAAGTGTCAGTGCCAGATTCTATTGTGATTCTCAGAGGAATTATTGGTATACCCACAAATTAAAATTACATTGAGATAATCCACAAGGCAAGTCGCATGAGAATAGTGAAACTCTTATATTATGTCAGCAATTGCAATAGGGATTTATAAATTATTTTGTCCGTTTAAAACCAGAAAATTGCCTCTAGCCGGACAATATAGTTAGCTGAGTTCAGTATATGCAGTTCATCAACCACAGGAACAAAAAAGCAGTGACTTCTGTGTGTAGTTCAAACAGTGACTCGAGGTGCTCACCCCCCGTGCTCCCCCACTCACCAGAAAGAAACACCCCTACAGGGGTACCGAGCGATAGAGTGGGTGCCTTTGGGGATGGGTGTGGATCATTCCTGTACTATTGCTTTCTCAGGTCTGTATGGTTCCTCCGCTAATTGCAGATAAAAACATGCATTCCAGGAAACCAAGGTCCTCCACTGCTTGCCAGTTACTAACTGTTAGACTCTCCAGTCCACCCAGAGAAAGAAAAAACAGGGGCTTCCTTCGTGAAGTATGTCCTAGTTTATTGGTGCATATAGTAATAGCAAAATCCATACACATAGAACAGGTATACTATATATTGTAAATCGAAAAGCGCTGTGTGCAAGGATGGAACCAGGAACAAGAAACGAGCGTGCGTTCCACCTTGTTTCTTGTTCCTGGTTCCATCCTTGCACACAGCGCTTTTCGATTTACAATATATAGTATACCTGTTCTATGTGTATGGATTTTGCTATTACTATATGCACCAATAAACTAGGACATACTTCACGAAGGAAGCCCCTGTTTTTTCTTTCTCTGGGTGGACTGGAGAGTCTAACAGTTAGTAACTGGCAAGCAGTGGAGGACCTTGGTTTCCTGGAACGCATGTTTTTATCTGCAATCAGCGGAGGAACCATACAGACCTGAGGAACAGCAATAGTACAGGAATGATCCACACCCATCCCCAAAGGCACCCACTCTATCGCTCGGTACCCCTGTAGGGGTGTTTCTTTCTGGTGAGTGGGGGAGCACGGGGGGTGAGCACCTCGAGTCACTGTTTGAACTACACACAGAAGTCACTGCTTTTTTGTTCCTGTGGTTGATGAACTGCATATACTGAACTCAGCTAACTATATTGTCCGGCTAGAGGCAATTTTCTGGTTTTAAACGGACAAAATAATTTATAAATCCCTATTGCAATTGCTGACATAATATAAGAGTTTCACTATTCTCATGCGACTTGCCTTGTGGATTATCTCAATGTAATTTTAATTTGTGGGTATACCAATAATTCCTCTGAGAATCACAATAGAATCTGGCACTGACACTTTGTATTTATAATTTTATTTATATGTATTAGGCAGTTTGCCCTTGATAAGGTGCCATACTGTCCCAATAGTTTTGGAGTTTAGGATGACTTTCAAATAATATCTATATAAAGTACCGAATTAACCTATTTTGAGTTTCTAAACACCCTCTCACACTGACACCCCGTATTTATCACACACATTCCTTCACCTAAAAGAATATTTTTACACTTTAAAGGAGGCTATAGTGTCACAATACTTTTGAACCTTGGGGTAATTTGTTAATTTATATAATTTTTAAAGCAACTTTTTTCATATTCACATTATTCATGTCAATTTGATCATATGTAACACTTTTTATACTGCACTTTATAGGATGTTTTAGTGTCACAATACTTTTGAACCTTGGGGTCAATTTTTATTTTATTTTATTTTTATCTATTTTTAAAAGTATTAATGGTCTTTTTTCACATTATCTATGGTAATTTAAATATAACCAGCACTTTCTGATAATAGGGTAAGAAGATTTCAATCCTTAATTTTTCACTTAATTTTTGGTTTATTATTTGGGATTCACACACACACAAGGTTACTGGTCGAGATATGACCATACTTAGGTACAATTAAGGAGACAGCCTATACAAGCACTTATGGTAATGAATAAAGGTTGTAATTCATTTACCAAGAAACATTTTTAGGGCAGCGCCACTCTTCTCCCACACTACCTCTTGTAAGTGAAAGTAAGTTGGCTGTACGTGTGTGGTTCTACCCTGTTTCCCCGAAAATAAGACCTAGCGTGATTGTCGGTGATGGCTGCAATATAAGCCCTACCCCCCAAATAAGCCCTACCCTTTTCCCCTGAAAATAAGCCCTACCCTGAAAAATAGGCCTACAAAGACTTTAACTAGGGCTTTTTTGGGGGGTAGGGTTTATATTGCAGCCATCACCGACAATCACGCTAGGTCTTATTTTCGGGGAAACAGGGTAGCTATTTTTCTGCCCTTCCTCTTTGGTTACAATCAGCCAATAACATTCATCATCATCATTATTTTTATTTTACCTCCCCCACCCAATTCCAGCAGCGTTCTTTTCTCTCTATGTCGAATCTTTTCTCTCTATGTCGAATCTTTTAGAATAATCTTGGACTACAATGGATGGACTATAGAGTTAAGTTTAGGCACATTCGACCACAGGTTCGATAGACACAGATTGTTATTGTCAGTGTCATGTCGAATCTCCTATCTATATCGAACTGTTGTCGCAACTAAAACGAAAGTAAAGCATTTGTTTATGTCGGATCTTTCGGTTTTCGGATTCTGCGCTTTCGTTTGTTAAAACGATAACAAAAATACCTGAAATTCGGATGAAAATGCATTCGGACGAAAACGAATGCACATGTCTACTACACAGATGCCATGAAGGAAACCATGCAGATACGTGTGTCAAAGTATACAAACTTCTCGAAATAAAAGTGTCACAAATGAACCACTTTGAATTGTAAATGAACGGCAAATAAACAGCATATTGTATACATAAGACATACATAAAGTACATATGGGCATTCTACCCCATCCCCATCCTGCCGGGACATGACATGCATGAGCCACAGCAGTAAAACCCCAGCAGTATAAATCAACACCGTTGACCAATACATGTCAAAAAAATTATATATATATATATATATATATATATATACACACATACACATACATATATTTCCATGGCAGTGCGATAAAAATTGCATAGAAAGGCATACATAAAAAAACATAAAACATATATAGACACTCCCTCCCAACCAGCCAAAATATGACATGCATGAACCACAGCAGTACCAAGCAACACAGTCGTCCAGAGCATGTCAAAAGCAATGTTCATGGCAGTGCAATAAATATTGCATGGAAATGCATACATAAAGTATCCATAAAATGCATATGGACACTCCAACCAGCCAAAATATGACATGCATGAACCACAGCAGTATGGAGCAACACAGTCGTCCAATGCATGTCAAAGGCGATGTCCATAGCAGTGCGATAAAAGTTGCATTGAAAAAAAAAAAAATAATAATAATAATAAAAAAATACAATAATCTACATGCAAGGTTGAAAGCTATAAGAAGACATGTGTTAGAATATATGACAAAAATACATAGACATACTGCCCTAAATACACTCATATAATGTGCAAAGATAGTAAAGAACATGAAAAACACAACCGTGCATGCAGATAAGAATGACAATATAGCACTTGTAGAGGTATATATATACAGGAGTGTGAATGGGGTACCAATATATGACTGGGTTCATAAAGTAAAAGGTAGTGCTGCGCTATGAACCTAAATACTGTGCATAATAAAGTGCAAGGTGCTCAATGAAAGATATGGTTGAAAGAGGCAATGTTCAAAGGTCAATATATATTCAAAGAAAATAAAGAAAATAATAGAATCGTGCTACAACATTAACTCAATAATGTATAATCAATCAAAAATACTGCCCGTGAGACATGAATGTATATGACATGTAAAAGTTGCCACAAATGGATATAGTGCCAAAAATGGGAACAAAAATTAATTAATAAAAACAAAAAAGTATATAAAGCATATAGTGTATAGTGCATATAGTGCATATAAATAATTTCAAACACCCGTGAACAAATAAATAGATGCAAAGTATTGAAAAAAGTCCATCAAATTGTGAAACACATGAAGTCTTCCATGACGTGAAAAATGCTTCAATCCTCCACCAGTGATAAAAAATTAGCCACTTACCAGAGCCCCATGACACCCCACTACAGAGGATCGGGGTAAGCCTGTACAGAGATAGCCCTCCGGAGCTTAACAGATGGACTCAGATCCAAGATTCATAGGTGGTCATTGAACATCCAAAGATATCAAATGGATCTATTGGAGCTCAGATCCCATCGTATCTCCCCAGCTCATAGGTGATAAATATGGCATGAAAGATAAGAGAAGCACCAATAGTGTAAAACCTTCGATTTATTGTAGATAAAATAAGCATGTATTGCACTCACATGTAAATGGTAGATATAACGCCTATGATGTCTGGTGCTTTGGCCGTGAACACACAGACAAACCCATCCTACTGGAACATCCACGACAATGCGAGGTGATGCAAGCACGTCGCTCCATCCTACGCGTTTCGTAATAGGTTACATCACACAGGGGCACTGGCGGCGTGCTGCGTCACCTCCCTAAATACTAAAATATTCTAACCAAGCCTCGTTTTGAGTCGAGTCTGTCAGGGGACATGCGCAGCAGCAATGTAGGAATTCAACACCCAATGCTCTGCGCAGAAAGCCGAAAGGACACGAAAGCCAGGTGGATCATATTGTAAAATAAAAAAGAGACTTATAAAAGTAACAAAATATCTACGATAAGTGAACACGCCATTGGTGTATGTCAGAGTCAAAACGCCAGTAGATAAAATAAAGGTGTCACAATGAAAGTGAATTTGCCTCACTGCGCCCTGGCCGGGTGGAAGTTAGCTAAAAGTAGACTGCAGTGTCACATATGGTTGTCTGATCAAATGACACCTAATGGTCAAAATGTATAACACATAAAATGTTTAAATTGCGACCAGTGGACAAATGATGTTCTAGAAACTGACAATAATAACCAACACTGGCGATATATGAAATCCAAAGATTGTAAAATCTAAAATTAAATAGTAGAAATTAATAAAAATATATAAAAAAATTATTTTGAAAAAAGTCTAAGACTCTAGAACTGTCAGGAGCCAGGGAGCATCTCCGCTCGCCGGGCTCCAGTGCGCATGCGCGGGGGACTGGCACTTCGCCGCACACCCGTCCGCGGCCTGATGGTGCGGAGCGCGCGGGTGCACGGCGGTCCCCGTGTGCGCGCCGTAGCCCGTGCGGCTGCCTGGTAGCGAGTCACACTGACGCGCTCGCCGGGCAGGGAGACTATTTCTCACGGCTCCAGCGCCCAGTCGGGTTGCTGGTTCATCATCAGCTCTCCCTGATTCCCTGTGCCTGTGATACCCTGATCTCTGCCTGTCTCTGTGTATTGAACCCTGGCTTGTTGAACTACTACTCTAATGGATTGCCCCATTATCTGCCTGTCTCTGTGTACTGAACCTTGGCTTGTTAACTACTACTCTGCTGGATTGCCCCATTATCTGCTTGTCTCTGTGTACTGAACCTTGGCTTGTTAACCACTACTCCACCCGATTGCCTGATACCCTGACCTCTGCCTGCATTAACAGACTTCCTACTGTTTGACCTGCCTGCTACACATCTGACTCCGCTCATAATTACAGTCCTGCCTATGCCTATACCCAGTCCTTATCTCTGGTCCCTCCTACAGATCCCAGAGCACCCGCTTCCTCTCTCCGGACCTCCTACCTCCCGGAAGCCCGTGCCTCCGCGTGCCCCCAGCTCTCTGTACCCACTTCAGGGATCTGGGTGCGCGTGGTCGTAAGGGCGAGCCGCTCTCGGCATCTCAGCCTCGGTGAGTATTAGTCCGTGACAGTACTAACCAGCCAGATGTCTGAGGCCGACAGAGCGCGCTCTCCTCTGGAGATCCTGTGCCAACAGGTGTCTACTCTTGCTGACTCAGTACAGAAATTGCAGGAAGGTTATACCCAAATTGATAACCGTCTTCAGCAGATCACAGGGTCACTACCGCCTGCAGCCGCAGCTCCCGCACCCAGGAGTGGGGGTCCGCTCCCTCAGGCTTCCGCCAACCCTACTGTCGTCATGGCACTTCCGGAACCCAGGGTTCCTGCACCTGAACGGTTCTCAGGGGACCGTAAGAAGTTTAGGGCCTTCAAAAATGCATGCTCCCTTTACTTCGCTCTCCAGCCAAGAACCTTTTCTTCAGAAATCGTTAAGGTGGGATTTGCGATTTCCCTACTATCCGAAGAACCCCAAGCTTGGGCCCACGGCTTGATGGAACAGAGCAGCCCTGTTCTGAATACAATCGAGGCCTTCTTTGAGAGCATGTCCCAGCTCTATGATGACCCGCAGCGTATGGCTACAGCTGAGGCCATCCTGCACCATCTGTCCCAAGGAAGAAGACCTATTGAGGACTATACTGTGGAATTCCGTAAGTGGGCGGCCGATACAAATTGGAACGAACCGGCCCTACGCTATCAGTACCGCCAAGGCTTGTCCGAGTTACTTAAGGACGAATTAGCTAGGATGGAAACCCCTGCTTCCTTGGAAGAACTCATTCAGGCAGCCACGAAATTAGACAGGCGACTGCGGGAGCGACGCTCAGAGCGTTTCCAAGGTCCACGCCCCACCTGGGCGCTACCAAGACCCCACTCCGCACAGACCCCGACCTCAACTTCGGTTGCTGCTACACCAGTCCCTGAGGTCAAACCCATGCAGCTCGGCCTGGTCCGGGGCCCACTAACCTCCGAAGAGAAGCAACGCAGACGACAGTCCAACCTATGTCTCTACTGCGGAGGAACCGAACATTTCCTGCGCAGCTGTCCAATCAGGCCCAGTAAGTCTCCTCAGCCAGATGTGTCAAACTATCCAAATAATAATATTTATCTCCCTACAGCTTCCGGAAGGGGAGACCCGCTTGCAGGCCATCATTGATTCCGGAGCGTGCAGTTGCTTCATAGACTCTGCCTTGGCACACAGCTTGAATATTCCCATACAAACTAAAGTTCAAGATTTACGGGTGCACCTGGCCGACGGATCCCTTCGTAGCTCAGGTCCCATCACCCAGGAAACCCAACCTATTCCGGTAACTACTGATTCCGGCCACCGGGAGTTCTTACGGCTCGACCTGATTCATTCACCTATCTTTCCCGTCATACTGGGCTTGCCCTGGTTACAGGCTCACGATCCACAGATTAAATGGAGCACCAAGGCAGTATCCTTCTCCTCTCAGTATTGCTCTCAGCATTGTCTGCTTCCGGCTCTCAAAGTTTGTGCCACAATGGCTGCGCCATTGGGCAACCTCCAACATGTTCCCCCCGAGTACCTTGAGTTTCAAGAGGTCTTCAGTAAACAGATGGCTGACCGCCTACCACCTCATCGGTCCTACAACTGTCCGATCGACCTCCTTCCTGGATCCGAGATTCCATTTGGTCAGATATTCCCTCTCTCAGAAACCGAGCTAGAAGCTCTTAAACAATATATAGACGAAAATCTCAAGAAGGGCTTCATTCGTCCTTCATCTTCACCCGCCGGAGCGGGTATCTTTTTCGTTGGGAAAGAAGGCGGTTCCTTAAGACCCTGTGTAGATTATCGACAGCTCAACAACATCACGATTAAGAACCGGTACCCGCTACCACTCATTCCTGAGTTATTTCAGAGGTTCCGATCAGCTAAGGTGTTCTCTAAACTTGATCTCCGGGGGACCTACAATCTTGTCAGGATCAGGGCTGGGGACGAATGGAAGACGGCTTTTAGGTCCAGATTCGGGCATTTCGAGTACTTAGTGATGCCATTGGGACTCTGTAATGCCCCGGCCACCTTCCAACACCTGGTGAATGACATATTCCGAGAATACCTGGATGACTTTCTTGTTGTATACCTGGACGGTATTCTTATCTTCTCCCCCACGCTAAAGACACACAAGAGACATGTAAAGAAGGTTCTTACCATACTTCAACAGCACAAGCTATACTTGAAAGCTGAAAAGTGCAAATTTGAAAAATCAACCATACAGTTTCTGGGATTCATCCTTTCAACCAATGGGGTCGCAATGGACCCACAGAAGATTCAGGCCATTCAAGAGTGGCCGGCTCCATCTAACAAGAAAGGGGTGCAGAGGTTTATAGGGTTCGCCAACTTCTATCGAAAATGTATTGTTGGATTCTCGGCCATCGTGGCACCTATTACCCAATTAACCCGTCAGCACAGTTCTTTTCAGTGGTCCTCAGGCGCTCAAGAGGCTTTTCTAACATTGAAGAAGTTGTTCAGTTCCGCCCCGATTCTCTGTCATCCTGACCCGACTCAACCTTTCGTATTAGAGGTAGATGCATCGGAGATCGCAACTGGAGCAATTCTCTCCCAGAGACAGGGACCTAAGGCCATTCTGCATCCGGTAGCTTTTGCCTCTAGGAAACTCAGTCCACCGGAACTCAATTATGATGTGAGTGACAGGGATCATCCATTAGATTAGATTAGTGTCATCCATTAGATCCTCATCTAGCTCGTGCACAGAACCAGTAGTGCACTCCTTGAGAAAATATGAGGACCTTTTTTGGATTAAAGGAAAAATATTTGTTCCACAAGGGACTCGGTCCTTAGCCCTTAAGATGTGTCATGACCATAAGATGGCAGGACACTTCGGGAGTAAGAAAACGTCTGAACTACTTTCTCGTTTTTTCTGGTGGCCAGGATGGAGGCGGGATTGTAAAGAGTATGTGGTGTCCTGTTCTCTGTGCCAGCGGAACAAGGGCCAAAACAATAGGTCCTGGGGCCTGCTCAAACCTTTGCCCATCCCGGAACGGCTATGGGCTGATGTGTCCATGGATTTTATTGTCGACCTACCTACCTCGGAAAATTTTTCTACCATCCTTGTCATTGTCGATCGCTTCTCTAAGATGGCCCATTTCTTGCCCATGAGGGGCACTCCATCTGCCGTGGACACAGCCAATGTCTTCCTAAAAGAGGTCGTGAGGCTCCATGGTATACCAAGAAGCATTGTGTCGGATAGGGGCGTACAATTTACGTCCAAATTCTGGAGGGAACTCTGCAAGTCCCTGGGCATCAACGTTTGTCTCTCTTCAGCTTATCACCCCCAAAGCAACGATCAAACGGAGAGGACAAACCAAATGTTAGAGCAATACCTCCGTTGCTTTTGCTCAGGTTCTTAGGATGATTGGGCAAGTCTTCTTCCCTACGCTGAATTTGCATACAATAATTCAATTCATGCCTCTACCAACCAGACACCCTTCTGGGCAAATTGTGGGTTCCATCCCATGTCCTTTACTAACGACATCCCCGAAATGACAGTCCCCGCAGTTCAGGACAGGATAACCTCGTTGCAATTCAACTTCCAGAGGATCCAAGATATGTTACACAAGGCGCAGGAAGACTACAAGAAACAGTATGATCGGGGCAGAAAGGCAAATCCAAAGTTTGACTTAGGAGAAGAGGTCTGGTTGTCCACCATTAATCTTAGATTACCAATGCCATCTCGAAAACTTGGACCCAAGTTCATCGGTCCTTTCCAAGTCAAGAGGATCATTAACCCTGTGGCTGTTGAGCTAGCACTCCCCAAGACATATCGGATCCATCCTGTTTTCCACGTGTCATTGTTGAAGCCTGTGGTGCCTAGCCCTTTTCCGGGAAGAAGAGAGCCTCCTCCTCCGCCAGTCAGAATCGATGGCGAGAATGAGTTCGAAGTGGAGTCCATTCTGAGCTGTAGGAAGAAGGGCAGGCAGCTATAGTATCTGATTCAATGGAAGGGTTACCCACCTGAAGATAATTCTTGGGAACCCGCTAGGAACCTGCATGCTCCACGGCTAATTCAAACTTTCTACCAAGATCATCCGGAATTGATGGCTAGCCTAGGCGTCCAGTGTCCACCCTTAGGAGGGGGGCACGGTCAGGAGCCAGGGAGCGTCTCCGCTCGCCGGGCTCTGGTGCGCATGCGCGGGGGACTGGCGCTTCGCTGCACACCCATCCGCGGCCTGATGATGCGGCGCGCGCGGGTGCACGGCGGTCCCCGTGTGCGCGCCGTAGCCCATGCGGGTGCCCGGTAGAGCGTCACACTGACGCGCTCGCCGGGCAGGGAGACTATTTCTGACAGCTCCAGCGCCCAGTCGGGTTGCTGGTTCGTCGTCAGCTCTCCCTGATTCCCTGTGCCTGTGATACCCTGATCTCTGCCTGTCTCTGTGTATTGAAATAAAAAGAAGACAAAAGCGCACCAGCCTAGTGCATTAACTTTTAAAACATTTATTTGATAAAAAATAATAAAGGAAATAACTCACAGGCGATTGGTGGAGGAGGCACAACATAAAATCGCACCGGTATACAGTCTGCGATTTGGAATGAGCAGAACCTTCCAGGGGTCGTGGAGGAACGCACAGACGCTGCAATCTGCTAACGCGTTTCGAGGGGAATGTCCCCTCTTCCTCAGAGCTATGCAGTGCACTGCATAGCTCTGAGGAAGAGGGGACATTCCCCTCGAAACGCATTAGTGGATTGCAGCGTCTGTGCGTTCCTCCACGAAGACCGACATTAAACTCAGCAGGAAGACCGACATTAAACTCCGCTAATGGTAATAGCGCCACCCAATCATCCTGTGAGAAGGAAGTAAAACATTGTAAATACTGTTCCAGTATTTGATTAGTCCTCTCAGTTTGACCATTGGTCTGTGGGTGATACGCTGAGAAGGACAGTTCAATCTTCAGGACTCACACAAGGCTCTCCAAAATCTGGACATGAACTGGACCTCGAAGTCTGACACGATATTGACAGGTAGTCCATGCAGTCTTACAATTTCTTTAATAAAGATCCGTGCTGTCTCTGAGGCTGAAGGGGTACCCTTCATGGGCAGAAAGTGTGCCATTTTTGACAAACGGTCTATGACCACAAAGGTGGGAGAGTAACCTTCTGAAGGGGGAAGTTCAACGATAAAATCCATTGAAATCATTTGCCAAGGTCTATCCGGGATTAGCAAGGGTCGCAGCAGACCCCAGGCTTTAGTCCTGCTGGTTTTATTTCTGACACAGGTAGTGCAAGTTTCAATGTATCTTTTGCAGTCCTCTCTTAGGCAGGGCCACCAAAAGGTTCGTTGTAAAAGTTCAGTCGTCTTATGGAACCCAAAGTGGCCTGCAAGGGCATGGTCATGGCAGAGACCCAACGCGGTAACTCGCAAATCTTCTGGTACAAAGATCTTGTTATTGTGCCATAACAAGCCATCCTTAGCTTGTAACCTCATTCCAGAAGAAGACAAGATACCAACAGAGGCTTGCTTAATTTGAGACATGAAATCTTCTTGCAACAAGAGGAAATTCCCAGAGGACAGGATGGTGTCAGGGGGAGCAGGATATTCCGACACCCCAAACATGTGAGACAGAGCATCCGGTTTTACATTCTTTGATCCTGGCCTGTAGGTTATGTGAAAAACAAATCTCATGAAAAATAGCGCCCTCCTGGCCTGCTGTGGTTTCAGATGTCTTGCGGCTCGTAAGTACTCCAAATTCCGATGGTCCGTATATATTAAGATTGGGTGGGCTGCCCCCTCCAGCAAATATCTCCACTCTTCAAGAGCAGCTTTAATCGCAAGAAGCTCACGGTCTTCCATGTCGTAATTTTTCTCAGCCGGGGAAAACTTGCGGGAGAAGAATGCTACAGGATGTAGTAAGGCCTTGGCCCCTTGACGTTGAGACAGAATTGCCCCTACTGCCGTCTCCGAGGCATCCACCTCCAAGATGAAAGGTAGGGCAGGGTCCGGATGCCGAAGTATAGGTGCAGCTGTAAAGAGTCCCTTTAAGGTCTCGAACACAGATTGCGCCTCAGGAGACCACTGGAATCGGTGGGCTTGTCTTGTCAATTGGGTGATGGGGGAAATTATTGCGGAAAACCCCTTGATAAATTTCCTATAGAAATTTGCAAATCTGATAAAGCGTTGCACCCCTTTTTTGTCTGTAGGAGCTGGCCAGTCCAGGATGGCGAGACCATCTGGGGGTCCATCTTGATGCCGTCTGTGGATAGAATGAAGCCCATGAACTGGATACTTTGGCACTCGAGCTCACACTTTTCGAGTTTTGCGTATAAGCCGTGCTGCCTAAGTCGGGCCAGAACATTTCTGACATGTCCCTGGTGAGCCTCTAAGGAAGAAGAAAAAAAATCAAAATATCATCTAGATATACTATAACAAATAAATCTAAATAGTCCCTGAAGACATCGTTGATAAAATTCTGGAGCGTTGCTGGGGCGTTGCAAAGTCCGAAAGGCATTACTAAACATTCAAAATGTCCAAATTGAGTACGGAAAGCTGTCTTCCATTCATCACCTTCACGAATGCGTACTAAGTTATATGCCCCACGTAAGTCCAGTTTCGTGAAGATGACGGCAGAACGGAGTCTCTGAAACAACTCTGGCACCAGAGGTAAAGGGTAGCGATTCTTAATCGTTATTTTGTTGAGATCCCAGTAATCCACACATGGGCAAAGGGAATGGTCTTTCTTCTCAACAAAGAAAATTCCTGCCCCGGCTGGGGACGTGGAGGGACGGATAAAGCCCTTTCTTAGACTGTCATCGATGTAGTCTTTCAGGACGGCAAGTTCAGGTTCAGATAAAGGGAAGATTCGCCCGAATGGAATTTCAGCCCCTGGGAGGAGCTCGATGGGGCAATCATAAGGCCTGTGTGGCGGGAGAGTTTCTGCACCCTTCTTACGAAATACATCAGCAAAGTCTCGGTAAGGTGCAGGGATAGCAGAACAGATTTCAGCATCCGAGTCCATACACTGTAGAGGAGAAGGTGGTTTGGCAAAGCAGTGTTGCAGACAGTAGCAGGAGAGGAACTCAATCTTCCCTGAATCCCAATGAATGTTGGGATTATGCGCCTGGAGCCAAGGCATGTCCAAAATGATAGGGAACAAAAGTGAGGCTATGGCATCCAGACGCAGCAATTCTTTGTGAGTACCAGAAATGGTGGCAAGTAATGGCACAGTCTCTTGGGTCACAGGACCAGATTTAATGCATGACCCATCCGCCAGATGAACTGTAAGTCCAAGAGATTTAGGTTGCAAAGGGACCTTATGTTGAAGAGCAAAAGTCAAGTCAATAAAGCAACTGCAGACCCCTGAATCCACAATAGTGGGTACGTGAATGACTCTCTCCGGAAGTTGCAGTGAAAGCTGGATAGCCAGATGAGCAGATTTGCGGGGTAACAAGGACAAACTGGCAGAAGAGAAAGTCGGGCATCTGCGAACTTTGGCTGGACAGGACCTTACATAGTGGCCACCCTTCCCACAGTACAGACACAGGTGATTTATTTAGCGGCGCTAGCGTTCTTCTGAAGAGAGAGAGGGGCGAGGTATGCCAAGCTGTGCTGAATTCCGTGGACTAGGTGCTTGTGGCAACATCTCTGAAGACTGGAGCTGTCCTGCTGACCTTTCCGCCCTGCGTTCTCTCAGACTTCTGTCTATCTGGATGGTTAAACTGATCAAAGTCTCTAAGGAATCAGGTACTCTCACATGGGCAAGCTCATCCTTTAGGGGTTCAGACAACCCTAGCCGAAATTGGAAACGGAGAGCAGCATTTTTCCATTCAACATCTGCGCTCCAGCGTCTAAAGTCCGTTACATAGTCCTCAGCGGCCCTGTGGCCCTGCTGGAGTGCATGTAGGGCAGCCTGGGCCGTGGCCGTTCGAAGGGGATCCTCATAAAGCCGAGCCATAGTTACAAAAAATGAAGATAGACTTGACAGACAGGGGTTGCCCTGTTCCTGCAGGCGATGAGCCCAGGACTGAGGTTCACCTTGCAGAAGGGAGATTACATACCCTACTTTAGTAGCCTCGAGAGAAAAAGTCTGGGGTTGTCACGAAAAATAAAGTACACAGGCGTTATGGAAAGTCCTGAACTTAGTGCGATCGCCTGAGAACTTTTCCGAAGTGGGCACTCGGGGTTCAGATGGCTGCATTATTACAGCAGGTGCAGTGGGAAGTTCCATTGAAGCAGATGAGGCGGAGGCTGGCATGGGAGAAGAGAGTCCATGGATCCATTCCTCAAGCTGTCTGTAACCTTCCTGCAGAGTCTTGACTGTTTGAGTGAGTGCAGAGAGGTGGTGGAACAGCTGATCCACCGGGGAGGTTGCTCGTTCAGGCTCGGACATGGCTGCTTCGTACTATCACGTACCTGGTAGAAGAGCCTGAATGGACGAGCAAGGCCTCCCTTACACCTCTGACTTGGGACCTCTGATAGTGGGAACAGAAGGCACCAAGGTACAGAGTAGCATGAGTGCCAAGAGTCTTTAGCTGGTAGCTGGACGACAATCCTGGAAGGGCTGGAGAAGACAGAGGCAGACTTCAGCAGGAAGACCGACAGGCAGGCAGCTGGTGCAGATGGCAGTAGGAAGAAGCAAGGTCAGGCAGGCTGGGTCATACACGGCTAGGACAATCGGATACAGGGTGCAGGCAGGGTCGTATTCAGGAGGCAGGCCGAGGTCAAAAGCCGGATCAGCAAACAGGAGCCAAGGAGAAGACAAGAGGATGGTCACAGGACAAGCCGGGGTCGGTGCAGGTGGAGATCAAGGGATGGTCAAGACAAGCCGGATAGGTAACAGGAATCAAGATACAGGTTCTCAGGAAACAGGATGCACAGAGCTGAAGACGAAGCAGCACTGGGGCTGAGTACTGGCTGTGCCTAAATAGACTCATTGGCGCCAGCGTTGCTCACGTGTGCGCGTGAGCATCAATGCACACACGGGTGCGCGACGGCTTCTGTTTACGCGCCAGTTCGTGCATGCGCACTTCTATGCGCCAAGGCCCAATTCCTATGGGCAACAGGAATGTGAGTATTTCTGCGTCTCAAAGCTCTTGTAGGGAGGCAGATCTCTCTGCTGGTATGCACATCCTGGCACAGGGGTCATAATGACAGCTATCCAGCGAGATGTATGAATTCCTGTCGGTTGATTTGAAAAACGTAGATGTCACAAAACTGTCACCCACGATCTTGATCTTCAAATCAAGAAAATTAATTTCATCTAGGCTGGCTTCAAAATTCAAATTGATACCCCTGTCGTTGTTGAGCGACGTCATAAAACTACGTAGATCAGATTCACAACCATCCCATAGGAGGAGGACATCATCGATGTACCTAGCCCACAGGACCACTTCTGGTCTCCTGGGGGCATCGATGATGTCCTCCTCCCATTTGGCCATAAATAAATTGGCCAGGCTGGGGGCATATTTGCCCCCATAGCAACTCCTTTGTCTCGACGATAAAACTGGTGTTCAAACCAGAAGTAATTGTGGCTGGCAGCATATTGCAATAATTCTAATATAAAATCAATCTGAGGTAATGCCAAGCCGGAATCCCTAACTAAAAATAACTTCAGTGCTTCCAGGCCTAAATGGTGAGGGATAATAGTATAGAGTGAAGTTACATCCCCAGTGACCATCCAGAGTCCTCTTTTTGGTGTGATGTTAGAAAGTAAATTAATAACTTGTTTGGTGTCCTTGATATAAGAGGGAACTCTCTGAACCAAAGGTTGCAAATAATGGTCAATGTACTTGCCCACCCGGCACGTAACTGAGTCTATGCCACGCACTATACACGCACGTCCCGGGGGGGCAAGTCTGATCCTTATGTATTTTGGGAAGGTAATAAATGACTGGTGTATGGGGAGCACTAGGAACCAAAAATAGTCTCTCTTTGTCATTTAAAATACCCTTCCGAAAACCTGTGCTTACAATCGTCTCAAGTTCCCTCTTATATTTCAAAACTGGGTTCCTATTTAAGACGGTGTAAGTTTCACTATCACTCAAAATGCGATACATCTCTTTCAGATAATCGCACAGGTCCAGAACCACAATTCCCCCGCCTTTATCGGCTGGTTTAATGACAAGAGACTTATTGTTACAAAGTGATTCTAGGCCAACTTCCAGGTCCCTCTGCATTTTATCTTTCCTGACTTTCATCAGGTCAAGGTCCCGTAAGACAACATCCCTAAATACCAGTATGGCTGGGGCTAGGGGGGTTAAAGAGGGAAGCGTTAGAGAGGTTAGAGTGCTGATACTCCATTCTAGTCGCACTATTCTCCCGAATGGGATTAGATAGCATGTACCGTTTGATATTTAATTTCCGGACGTACTTGTGTACATCCATATATGTTTGGAATTTACTCAGACTCCTTGGTGGAGCAAACTTCAGACCTTTGTCCAGTAATCGTTTTTCAGAGTCCGTCAATACTTGTTTGCTCAAATTGAAGATACCTATTCCTATGTTCTTTATCCTTTATTACTTGTACCACTGAGGGTGTGATCTACCTCATACAATGCCCTTGCGGGTTAAAGTATGTTGGGAGGACCAAAAAGGCACTTCGTGTCCAATTAAACGAACTTATAGGGAACATAAGGAGAGGGTACGATAAGCATCCAGTGTCTAGACACTATGACCAGGCACACAATAGAGATCCAATGAACACTTTGTTTATAGGGATCGATAAATATAGACCCCATTGGAGGGGTAGTCTATTAGTCAGAGAAATTTCAAAACAAGAAATGGCCTGGATCCATAGACTCAAGACTTATGTTCCGTTCGGCTTGAACGTCGATACAGATGTGATTGCCTTTATTAATAATTCCTGACAAGGGGGTCATAAGGGTTTTTTAAACAATGAAAAAATATATTTTTTCTTTCTCTTTTCTTTACTGCTGGCCAGGCCTTCTGATATAAATATATTTTTGTTAGGTCTTTTTATTGATTTCTAGTTTAATTATCTCATGTGATATATATGTATGACATTATAGTTTTAGTAGTATGTGAATTTTTGAGTATTTGTTGTATTAACACTTAGCCTCTTCATTTTGAGTTCACATCTGTCTGGACGTTTTTGCATTTATACAGGGGTGCAAACACCACAATTTTTGAATACATACAATTTCTTTTTTTTTTTTTTTGCCACATCAGTTAACTATATCCAGAGACTACCTTCAGAGTAATGTTCATGTCTCTAATCCAGTCACATCATTGTGGCCATTCAAAGATTTTTTTTTTTTTTGTAAAGTATTGTATAACCATATGCATTTTAGTGTATAGTTAGTTATAAAAGTGCCGCAATACAAATGTAAAGCCTATATCCTGCCTCTCAGGATCAATTGGCCACGTAACCTCGTATTGCTATTGTGCGTATTTATGCATTGGTACTTCTCTCAGTAGTGCACCCACCCCCCCCACCCCCCTTTTAACCCCCCCTTATTAAGCCCCCATATTTCTAAGGCGCATACTTTGGCCAATATTAATTCAATACATTGTGTTCTCTCGGCTCTAACCTCTAAGCTACTACTCGCTCAGCCTCGCTCCATTAGTGGGGAGAACAGGTATATTCAGCACTAGGTTAACACTGCTGATGGACAAGGCATTGCTTGGATCCACGGGTTCCACATTTTCGCAAATTTATTGTGGTTGCCTAACCTAGTGTAGAATGTTCTTTCGCTCCACACAGTGGAGTTGACGGTTCTAATCCAGTCTTCCGGAGTAGGGGGAGTTCTTGATTGCCAAGACTGTGCAATTAGTTTCCTGGCCTGGAACAGGCATCTTGCTGCCACTACCACCGTACTTCTATCTCCCAGTCCATTGGTAACGTATCCCAGCACACAGGTTTTGGGATCTAACTCTAAGTTAGTTTTAAGCGTGGTATTTATTTTCTTTAAGATCTCAGGCCAGTACCTAACTAGTTTTGGGCACCTCCAGAACATATGGATTAAATCGCCTGTATTTCCACATCTAGGGCACTCATCATTAGCTCTGCGACCAAATATAAAAAGCTTTTTCGGTGTATAGTAGGATCTGTGCAGCAGCATCAGGTGAGAGACTTTTTGCGCGGGAGAAACCGACACCTCTGGTCCAAGTTCCAGAATCCTTTTCCACTGCGTGTCCGTGATTTCCCCCACGTCAGCTACCCACCTGTCCCTGCCCCCGGGAAAGCCTGCCTGTGTGTTTATTTTCTTTATTAATTGGGTATATATCACTGTGATTAACCCCTTGGAGGTCTCTGATTTTATTATTGTTTGTAATAATGGAATCTTGCACCATATGGGGGGTTGCCTTCCGAACTGTTTACTCAAGGCGTGCCTAATCTGTAAATAACTGAAGAATACTCGGTTTGGCAACTAGGGATGAGCTTCGAGTTCGAGTTGAACTCATGTTCTACTCGAACATTGGCTGTTCGCAAGTTCGCCGAACAGCGAACAATTTGGGGTGTTCGCGGCAAATTCGAATGCCGCGGAACACCCTTTAAAAGTCTATGGGAGAAATCAAAAGTGCTAATTTTAAAGGCTTATATGCAAGTTATTGTCATAAAAAGTGTTTGGGGACCCGGGTCCTGCCCCAGGGGACATGGATCAATGCAAAAAAAAGTTTTAAAAACGGACGTTTTTTCAGGAGCAGTGATTTTATTAATGCTTAAAGTCAAACAATAAAAGTGTAATATCCCTTTAAATTTCATACCTGGGGGGTGTCTATAGTATGCCTGTAAAGGGGCGCATGTTTCCCGTGTTTAGAACAGTCTGACAGCAAAATGACATTTGGAAGGAAAAAACTCATTTAAAACCACCGCGGCTATTGCATTGCCGACAATACACATAGAAGTTCATTGATAAAAACGGCATGGGAATTTACCACAGGGCAACCCCGAACCAAAATAATAAAAAAAAAATGATGTGGGGGTCCCCCTAAATTCCATACAAGGCCCTTCAGGTCTAGTATGGATATTAAGGGGAACCCCAGCCAAAATTTAAAAAAAAAATTGACGTGGGGTTCCCCCTAAATTCCATACCAGACCCTTCAGGTCTGGTATGGATTTTAAGGGGAACCCCGCACCAAAAAAAAAAAAAAAAACGGCATGGGGTCCCCCTAAAAATCCATACCAGACCCTTATCCGAGCACGCAACCTGGCAGGCCGCAGGAAAAGAGGGGGGGACGAGAGTGCGGCCCCCCCCCTCCTGAACCGTACCAGGCCACATGCCCTCAACATTGGGAGGGTGCTTTGGGGTAGCCCCCCAAAACACCTTGTCCCCATGTTGATGAGGACAAGGGCCTCATCCTCACAACCGTGGCCGGTGGTTGTGGGGGTCTGCGGGCGGGGGGCTTATCGGAATCTGGAAGCCCCCTTTAACAAGGGGACCCCCAGATCCCGGCCCCCCCCCTGTGTGAAATGGTAAGGGGGTACTTACCCCTACCATTTCACTAAAAAACTGTCAAAAATGTTAAAAATGACAAGAGACAGTTTTTGACAATTCCTTTATTTAAATGCTTCTTCTTTCTTCCTTCATCTTCTTCTTCTTCTGGTTCTTCTGGCTCTTCTGGTTCTTCCTCCGGCGTTCTCGTCCAGCATCTTCTCCGCGGCGTCTTCTATCTTCTTCTCCTCGGGCCGCTCCGCACCCATGGCATGAGGGGGGAGGCTCCCGCTCTTCTCTTCATCTTCTTCTCTTCTTCATCTTCTTCTTCATCTTCTTCTTCTTCTTCATCTTCATCTTCTTCTTCTTCTTCTTCTTCTTCCTTCTTCTCTTCTTCCTGTCTTCTCCGGGCCGCTCCGCATCCATGCATGGAGGGAGGCTCCCGCTGTGTGACGGCGTCTCTTCGTCTGACGGTTCTTACGGTTCTTAAATAACGGGCCCCGCCCCCCTCTGACGCACGGTGACATGACGGGACTTCCCTGTGGCATTCCCCGTGACGTCACAGGGAAGTCCCTCAAGTCACCGTGCGTCAGAGGGGGGCGGGGTCACCGGATGGCCCCGACCCCCGTTATTTAAGAACCGTCAGACGAAGAGACGCCGTCACACAGCGGAAGCCTCCCTCCATGCATGGCTGCGGAGCGGCCCGGAGAAGACAGGAAGAAGAGAAGAAGGAAGAAGAAGAAGATGAAGATGAAGATGAAGAAGAAGATGAAGAAGAGAAGAAGATGAAGAGAAGAGCGGGAGCCTCCCCCCTCATGCCATGGGTGCGGAGCGGCCCGAGGAGAAGAAGATAGAAGACGCCGCGGAGAAGATGCTGGACGAGAACGCCGGAGGAAGAACCAGAAGAGCCAGAAGAACCAGAAGAAGAAGAAGATGAAGGAAGAAAGAAGAAGCATTTAAATAAAGGAATTGTCAAAAACTGTCTCTTGTCATTTTTAACATTTTTGACAGTTTTTTAGTGAAATGGTAGGGGTAAGTACCCCCTTACCATTTCACACAGGGGGGGGGCCGGGATCTGGGGGTCCCCTTGTTAAAGGGGGCTTCCAGATTCCGATAAGCCCCCCGCCCGCAGACCCCCACAACCACCGGCCACGGTTGTGAGGATGAGGCCCTTGTCCTCATCAACATGGGGACAAGGTGTTTTGGGGGGCTACCCCAAAGCACCCTCCCAATGTTGAGGGCATGTGGCCTGGTACGGTTCAGGAGGGGGGGGGGGCCGCACTCTCGTCCCCCCCTCTTTTCCTGCGGCCTGCCAGGTTGCGTGCTCGGATAAGGGTCTGGTATGGATTTTTAGGGGGACCCCACGCCGTTTTTTTTTTTTTTTTGGCGCGGGGTTCCCCTTAAAATCCATACCAGACCTGAAGGGTCTGGTACGGAATTTAGGGGGAACCCCACGTCAATTTTTTTTTTAAATTTTGGCTGGGGTTCCCCTTAATATCCATACCAGACCTGAAGGGCCTTGTATGGAATTTAGGGGGACTCCCACATCATTTTTTTTTTAATTTTGGTTCGGGGTTGCCCTGTGGGGAATTCCCATGCCGTTTTTATCAATGAACTTCTATGTGTATTGTCGGCAATGCAATAGCCGCGGTAGTTTTAAATGTGTTTTTTCCTTCAAAATGTCACTTTGCTGTCAGACTGTTCTAAACACGGGAAACATGCGCCCCTTTACAGGCATACTATAGACACCCCCCAGGTATGAAATTTAAAGGGATATTACACTTTTATTGTTTGACTTTAAGCATTATTAAAATCACTGCTCCTGAAAAAACGGCCGTTTTTAAAACTTTTTTTTGCATTGATTCATGTCCCCTGGGGGAGGACCCAGGTCCCCAAACACTTTTTATGACAATAACTTGCATATTAGCCTTTAAAATTAGCACTTTTGATTATTCATGTTCGTGTCCCATAGACTTTAACGGCGTTCGCGTGTTCAAACGAATTTTTTTCCTGTTCGCATGTTCTGGTGCGAACCGAACAGGGGGGTGTTCGGCTCATCCCTATTGGCAACCCATACTCATGCCTCAGTTCCTCGAAGGGTTTCAGGGTGTCCCCCTCGTATAGTTGTGTCAGCCGGCATATCCCACTCCTTTCCCACAGCTTGTTCCTATCAACTGATAGTAGTTCCTGCAGGCACCTGTTGTTCCAGATTGGTGAATATTCCGAGATTCCCTTGTACCCCATTATTCGCTTAGCTGCCTGCCAAACCTTAGTAATCATTTTAAGCGTTGGGATCTCTCGTTGTAGTGAATCTGCCTCCAGTGCTTCGACTAATGAGCTATGAGGGCTTCCCTGTAGGACAATTTGGACACTCTTACCTCCCCCTCCATCAGTGGCGCATCCACCAATTTGTTGCAGCTGGGCAGCCAAAAAGTAGGTATACGGGTGGGGGATCCCCAATCCCCCCTCCGTATCGGGGCACTGTAATTTTTGTAAGCCTATCCTGGCCTGCCCTTTTTTCCAAATTAATTCCCTAAAGAGGGATTGAATTCTTTGGAACCACTTCTCCCCAATCCACACTGGTGAATTGTGGAGCAGATATAACAACTGGGGCAGCCATATCATTTTAATCAAGTTGGCCCTACACCAGATGTCGCACTTTTTTTTAAATTTCAGTAGGAGAGGGACCAAGTTGTCCTCGATAAACGCGTCGGGGTCCCTGGACAGCACAACACCAAGGTACTTCATTTTCCCCGTGACTCTTAATTGAGGTAGGCTCAGTGGGATAGGGTTGACCGATGGGCAGAAGCGATGATTTCTCCCAGTTGATGGTCAGACCTGAGAATTTACCAAAGTCCTCCACCAAATGGACCACTTTCTCCAATGAGGAGATCGTGTCCCCAAGAAAGAATAAAACGTCGTCCGCAAAAAGCGCTATTCTCTCTTCCTCGCCGTTCCTATGGAAGCCCTGCAGTTCGGCCGATAATCTCACTGCTCCCGCCAATGGCTCCATAGCTAAAACAAACAGCAAAGGGGACAAGGGGCAGCCCTGCCTAGTTCCTCTTTCGAGGGGGAAGCTTTCCGAGAAGTCATTGTTTACCTTGAGTCTTGCTTTTGGGTGGTTGTATAGGGTTTTTAACCAGCTGATAAATACGGGGCCAAATCCAAACCTCTCCAGGACCCACCAAAGATATTCCCACTCCAGGCTATCGAAAGCCTTGGCGGTGTCTAAGGACAATATGGCTCTAGTCCCCTCATTCTCCGCCGGTACCTGAAGATTCAAGTAGGCCCTTCTGATATTGGTGCTGGTGGACCGACCGGGGATAAACCCCGATTGGTCTGGATGCACAAGTTTTGTAATGCATTTATTTAGTCTGGATGCCAGTACCCTTGCGACAATCTTGGCATCCGTACACAGTAATGATATTGGTCTGTATGAGGAGACTTCCGATAAATCTTTCCCCTCCTTTGGTATCACCACTATATCGGCCTCCGACATCGACAGGGGTAACCTTCCGTCCTTAATCGACTGCTCCAGTACTTTTAGGAGCTCTGGAAGTAGCACTTCCCCATACTTTCTATAGATCTTCAATGGCAAGCCGTCCGGGCCTGGAGATTTCTGGCCTGACAGCTCCGCGACAGCTTTTTGCAACTCCTCTAGGGTCAGGGGGGAATCCATCTCGCTCCTGTCCCTATCCGAGAGCACAGGCAACTCTACCCCTTCCATAAACCTGTCCATATCGCGCCGGTCCGACCCCCTGCGCGACCTGTACAGGTCCCTGTAGAACGCCGAGAAAGTCTCCAGGACCTTGGCGGGGTCGGAAGTAATTTCTCCAGACGGTGTCTTAATTGAGAAAATAACTGATGGGGATATGTTAGACTTAGTTATGAAGGCCAACATCCGGCCCACCCTCTCCCCTTCACCAAAATAATTTTGCTTCTGGAAGAGCCTTTTGTTTTCTACTCTTCTGTTAATTACTTCTCTATACTCTTGTTGTCTGCTGAGCCATACCGCCTGTTTTTCCGGGGTTGGGTCCGCCACATATTGTGCTTCTGATACCGTAGCTTCCCTGCTAGCCCTCTCTTCCCTTTCCCTTGACGTTTTCTTAGCTATGACCACCTGCTGGTGTAATAGTCCCCTAAGGAACGCTTTTAAGGTGTCCCACACTACTCCCGCAGGGGCTGAGCCAGAGTTAAATGTTACAAACTCTTTTAGTTTAGAGGTTATTTCTGCTGGACCGCTTATTAAATCCAACCACAATGGTTTTATTGTCCACCTCTTGCGGCTAGACCCAACAGTTAGGTTCAGAGTCAAGATCAAGGGAGAATGATCTGAAATTCCCCTCGGCTTGTACTCTATATTCCCTATTAATTGCATAGCATCCCCATTGCCTACCGCCATATCTATGCGCGAGAGAGTGGAGTGCGTCCCTGAGTAGCAGGAATACTGTCGGATATTTGGGTTGTGGGATCTCCATAGGTCACACCACCCCACCTCCTCCAGAAGTTGGCCTAAGCGGCCCTCTGATAGCCTTTCCGCCCGGTTCATGGGCGGAAAACGATCCAATTTATTATCCAGAACTGTGTTAAAGTCCCCCACTAGTATAATCGGTACGTCTACTTTACTTTCCACAAACTCCAGCAGGTCCAAAATAGTCTCTGTTTTAAATGGAGGGGGGATGTAAATATTTGCTATCACCAGGGCCAGACCCAACGCGTCTATTCTGGCTTCCCTGCAGGAAAACGAGAAACCTCTCCCCACCAGTATGCTCACCCCTCTTGAATATGAGGTGTAGACTGAGTGGTACTGTTCTTGGAATTTGTGGTTCCGAACCTGTAATTTAGTATCGTTGGTAAGGTGGGTTTCCTGCAGACAAGCCAGTCCGACGCCGTGAGCTTCCATTGCCAAAAATACTGCTGCCCTTTTGGCGGGGTCACCCATGCCCCTGATGTTCCAGGAGCCTATCCTTAATGTTTTAAAAGGCATCTTAGGGAAGAAAAAAAAAAAAGAAAAAAAAAAAGGAAAAAATCATTTGTGCATTTGTGGGTTCCAAACTCATTGTGAACTCTGTGATTGTGTTAGCCAAGAGAAAATACAAAGAAAAATAAGAAAAAAATTAAGTGAGGAGGGCAAGGGGCCCCCGCGTCCGGGGACCCCCCCCCTACAATTTCTGACTGCAAATACAATTTACTTGTGCTAATATACATTGCATTTGTTTTTGTGAACCGACCCTTCATACCTATGTGTGGCTTGCTTTTGCGCCATTGCCTATCCCTATAACTCACTGTAAACCCCCCTTCCCACCCCCCTTCAACTTTATCCAGCCCCCTTCTTCCCACTCTTATTCGTGACCCCCCCCCCTGCCTGATTAGGCTAGCCCTAGGGGCTGCGCTTGTGACCTTTTTTCCCCCTCCCAACCATACAAGAAGTGACTTCCCACACATACACTGAAAGGATACATTGTGATTTGCTACCACACTCATCAACCCCCCCCCCCCCCACGACCCACTTCCAAGCCCACAAAAGAATGTGTGCGACTAGTGGAATCACCTCCTTCATCCGTGCTTCCACTCTCGTGCCCCCCCCCCCAACCCCCCACCCCCGTGTCATCTACTAATTTGCTATGAGGAAAACAAACAAAAGAGGAAAAAAAAAAACAAGAACTGGGAAAAAATCAAAAAGAAAAAAGAGAGAAGAAAAAAGAAAAAAAAAAGAAATACATTTTCCTCCTTTCCTGTCCAGGTTTAGATAACCTTATTTGGCCCCTAACTCTGTAGGCCCTTTTTATTATCTTCCAGCCATTTTGTTGCCCCTGCTGCTGTATCGAAAAAATGAGTAGATCCTAAGGCAGTAATGCGTAGCCGTGCAGGGTATAACAGGGCGTATTCTATATTGTAAGTCCGTAAGTTACGCTTGATGTCCCTGAATTCAGCCCTTCTTTTCTGGAGGTCTGGGGAATAGTCAGGAAAAAATAAAATCTTAACTCCATTGTACAGAATATCCCCCAGTTCTCTGGCCCTACGCATCAATGTTACCTTATCTCTATAATTAAAAAGCTTCATTATTATTGGCCTGGGGTACCCCCCTGATGGTGGGGTCCTAGTTGGTACTCTGTGGGCTCTTTCAATGGAAAAAAGATGAGAGAAAGTTTCCGTCCCGAATATACCCCTAAGCCACTTCTCCAAGAACTCCTCAGGGTGGGGGCCCCCGCACCGCTCCGGTAGGCCTACCACTCTCACGTTGTTCCTGCGGGACCTATTTTCGATTTCCTCCATTTTTGCTTTATATAATCCCATCTGCGTTTTTAGTAACTTAAGATCTTGCTTTAGTGGGGTTAAATCATCTTCAGCCTGGCTTACTCTCTCCTCCAGTTCAGATGTTCTAGTTATAGTCCTTTGCAGTTCTTGGCTTACCCTAATTATCTCTTCCTTTAATCCCGTCAGCTGGTCGCTCAGGTCGTTTAAGGAGGCTTTGCAGGAGTTGACAGCCTGCAGAACATCTTTCAGCGTGGGTTCAGCGTCTGCTGATGCGTTTTGCGCAGCAGCATTGCTGGTTGCTAATCCCGTGGAGTCGCCCGCAGAACCTTTGCTGGCCGCCATTTTCATTGTGTGCGTTACAGCTGGTCCTTTTCCTAAGCTCTTTCTATCCCCTGAGCCCCCTGGTTGCGGCCTGTCCTGCTGCTGCTGGGTGTTTTTAGATGGTGGTGAAGTGGAGGCAAACTTTTCCAGTTTGGCCGCTGCTGCGACTGCTGCCTGGTTCGCCTTTTCTTTTGAAGTACGGGTCATTTGGGAGCTAGTGTTGTCCTGTTGTTGTAATTCCTCTCCTTTTTTCCTGGTCATGGCTTGCTATATAAGCCGGGGGGATGTGTAAGAAGGTTTGGCCACTCGTGGGGTTAATGTTTCCCCCCCCTCTCTTATCTTTTCCCCTGCTCCTCTTCTCTTCGCTTGATGCTGTCTCAGGCCCAATAATATCCCTTATTGATATAGTCCTCCGCCAACCGTCATATAATAACTTTCCCCAAGTATGCACAGATCTCTGTGTGGTAGTGTAACAGGCTGTTTAAGGCAGTCTAGGCTCAGGACTAGTCATAGGCTGATAGTATGTCAGGCTGCCAGGGCTCACTTGTGTCTCCGCTCCCCCTTCGTCCACAACGATGGGCTAACCCCTGGGGAGGGGGGAGAGATAGTCCACTTCTAGTACACCCCCTAATGTGGCCACAAAAGCTTGTACCTTGGCGCTGCCGGATACCTGGGCAGCACAGGGACGCTCCTTTCTCTGGAAATGCTTGATGGCTCCTTTCGCTAAGAGCGCACACCGTCCACGCCGTCTCCTTCCCCTTAGTGCTGGAGCCGAAGCCGTCGCCCTGGCAACCGCCCCTCCTCTCCGCTCCGAGGGATTCAGATGTGCCGCTTCTCCCGAGCGGCTTGAGCTGGTGCTGCGGCGTCACGCTCCTGGGACAGACAGGGGCGGGGGAGCCGATCAGCTGGCTAGGGGCCAAGATCTATGGGGGGAGAGAGCACTCACGGCCAGGTCGAAGGTGCTGGAGTAGGTTCCTGTAGACACGGAGGCATCGGGCTGGGGGAGGTTCACTCACTCCTCCTCTCACTCCCGCATCCGGTCACGCCCCCGAATACATACAATTTCAGATGTTCTAGAGTCTTAGACTTTTTTCAAAATTAATTTTTTATATATTTTTATTAATTTCCACTATTTAATTTTAGATTTTACAATCTTTGGTTTTCATATATCGCCAATGTTGGTTATTATTGTCAGTTTCTAGAACATCATTTGTCCTTTGGTCGCAATTTAAATGTAGCAATAACTCTCGGTGGAGCTGCTGGTTTAAAGCGGGCTGTTACCTTCACTCTCGCTACCTCTGTTCCGCCGGCATCGGGTCTAGGGTCCCATTGAGTTTACCTCTGGACGATGTAGGCACCAAACACTTGAGTATGTTTTCCAATGCTTTAATGAACAAATGATAAATGAAGTAGCAGGAAAGAGGCAGAAGGAAAGCTGCAGGGAAGCTCAAATACATTTTCTTAGTATTCTTCAGAACATTATATGGAATTGAACACTTGTAGTTGGATGCACTCCCCTTGTGGGATTCAATCTTTGCCCACCTGGAAAGACCTCTCTCACTGGTCTAGCAGCCAGTACGTAGCACGAAAAAAAGTCTCTGCCACAGACTTGTTTGGAATAAAACCCGTACGATCCTCTGCCACAGGATGTATTGGTTTAGGATGAATGTCAGACACAGTACTTGAACCTTTAAGCCAACCCGGCAGTACTATGCAGTAAGACTACTTCAGGATACGTCCTCCAACCGAGTCACCAGGCCCCTCTCCAGACCAGCACTCTGCATGATCCTTCCATGACGGGTCCTCCCCTGGGATCTCCTCAGTTGTCCAGCTTCTTTACACTATTATTGTGATGTTTCTCCGTCTTGGACCCTCAGTTTGGCAGGGAAAAGAATACTGTATTTAATGTTCCGCGCCCGCAGCCCCACTTTAATCTGGTCAAAGGATCTGCATTATTTTTGCGTCTCGAGGGAAAAGTCAGGATAGAACATCAGGTTGGCATTGTGATATTTCAACTCACCCACTCTGCGAGCTACTTGGAGGATCTCGTCCCGATCTCGGAAGTTAAGCAACCTAAAAATCAGGGTGCGAGGGTTGGATCCAGGCGGTCCCGGGACAGGGGGAACCCTGTGTGCCTGTTCCACTGTGAAATACGGCGAGAACTGCGCTGTCGGCAACAGTCCCCTTAGTAATTCCTCTACAAAAACCGTGGGATTTTTTCCCTCTGCGCCTTCTGGCATGCCAACGATCCGGAGGTTATTCCTCCGGTTTCTGTTTTCCACGTCATCGACTTTATATTCCAGTGCTCGGACCTTCGTTTGTAGGGTGCGGATCGATGCTGTATGTTCCGTGAAAGTGTCTTCTGTTAGCCCCACACGCTGCTCCGCTTCCGATACCCATGCACAGAGTTTGTCAAAGTCCTGTCGGATGAGACTAACATCCAGTTGTACAGCCTCTATTTTATTAGTCAAGGCAGTTTAAAATGTGGCTATCGCGGCCATTACTTCTTGAAAGCCAAGCCGCTGCTCGGCCGTCTGCTCCTCCATCTCTGTCTGAGATGCCATATTTTTTGCGCGCCTAGGGGAGACTTCCACGTGGGGAGCCGCTTTTGGAGCTGTATCCTCCTCTCCCGGCGGAAAGCAAAGCTGTACCTTGTTCTGTATGGCATCCGGATCAGTTCTAGACAAGTTAGGACAAGAAAGTCATGCAGGAGTAAGGATAGATAGACGGATCTCCAGCAGAGCTCTAGGATCTGCGTCCTCTCAGATCGCCATCTTGGCCACGCCCCCTGCGTAGATTATTATTGTGATGTTTGATGTTATTAGCATCTGTTATTTTTCATGAATTTTATTTTTATTTTAATTTTATATATTTCAGATCTATATATTTTTTTTTTTGGCACTTTGCACTCTATTGCACTCTATTGTGTATTGTTCAGATTTATAACACAGAGAATTTTTTTTATATTATTATTTATCATTTATTTCTTATTTAACATATTTTTACCACTTTTGAACAGCGCCAATTCCCCTGTAATAGTATTTCTTTGACTTTTGAACCTCACTGAGGTGATGTTCTTTGTTGGGGGGGCTGCAGTTCCTTTTTCCTAAATCTGGTTTTTATGTTTAAAATTCATTGTGACACCTTTGTTTTATCTACTGACGTTTTGACTCTGACACCCACCAATGGCGTGTACACTTATCGTAGATATTTTGTTACTTTTATAAGTCTCTTTTTTATTTTACAATATGATCCACCTGGCTTTCGTGTCCTTTCGGCTTTCTGCGCAGAGCATTGGGTGTTGAATTCCTATATTGCTGCTGCGCATGTCTGCCGACAGACTGGACTCAAAACGAGGCTTGGTTAAAATATTTTAGTATTTAGGGAGGTGACGCCGCGTACCGCCAGTGCCCCTGGAAACCTATTACAAAATGCCTAGGGCGAAGAGACGTGCTTGCGTCACCTCGCATTGTCGTGGATGTTCCAGTAGGATGGGTTTGTCTGTGTGTTCACGGCCAGAGCACCAGACATCACAGGCGTTATATCTACCATTTACATGTGAGTACAATACATGCTTATTTTATCTACAATAAATCAAAGGTTTTACACTATTGGAGCTTCTCTTATCTTTCATGCCATATTTATCACCTATGAGCTGGGGAGATACGATGGGATCTGAGCTCCAATAGATCCATTTGATATCTTTGGATATTCAATGACCACCTATGAATCTTGGATCTGAGTCCATCTGCTAAGCTCCGGAGGGCTATCTCTGTACAGGCTTCCCCTGATCCTTTGTATTTGGGGGGGGTCATGGGGCTCTGGTAAGCGGCTAATTTTTATCACTGGTGGCGGATTGAACACAGCATTTTTCACATCATGGAAGACTTCATATGTTTCACAATTTGATGGACTTTTTTCAATACTTTCCATCTGTTTATTTGTTCACGGGTGTTTGATTTATTTATGTTTGGACATTACACTATATGCTTTATATACTTTTTTGTTTTTATTAATTAATTTTTGTTCCCATTTTTGGCACTATATCCATTTGTGGCAACTTTTTCATGTCACATACATTCATGTCTCACGGGCAGTATTTTTTGAGTTTATAAAGTGCTGATGATAGGTGACTTCCTGGTTCCTGTGCAAAGTAATGTATAGATGTACCCTTACCTTACCGCTGTAAGATAACAGCATGTGGGTATATCTCAATGTGTTTCTTGGCAGCCTCCCAGTGTGGCATACCCGGCTCCAATGGTGTGTGTCTCTAGTCTCAAATCAGAGTCCCCTATTGTCCCTGGTGTGTCCACATCCAATGAACCTCGCAATGGGGCATGGAGGGATACACGATAGTGTAGTATTTCCAAATGTTTATTGCCAAAGCAGTAAAAGTAAAATCAAGGTACTCACAATAAAAAGTATCAAACAGGCATATAACAAACGAGCTACGAGCTCGCCCATGTCACTTCCGGTGCCTCGTGTTCCCACACGTGTTCGTCACTGTTACATGACTTCATCAGGGGATAACTAGAGGCATTGGGAAGTGTCTTTTTATGTGTGTTTTAATTGTCATTTAGCGGCCAATGTCATTTAGCGGAAGTAAACCGATGGCCATTTTCCCGTGGCTCCAGTCACCGGAAGTCAGCCGGCGGCCATTTTCAAGTAGATCTTTACCAAACATGATGTAAACATCCATTCGGCGGCTATTTTCTAGTGGCTCAAAGGCTGGATAGATGTCAGCGGCCATTTTCTAGTGGCTTTTCTAGTGGCTCAGAGGCCGGAAAAAAGCCGGAAGCCATTTTCTTGTAGATATTTGGCCAAAAGAGTAAACAGATCATAATACACAAGTCAGAGCATTTTAATTGTCATTTAGCAGCCATTTTCTTGTAGATACGGTCGCCAGAAGTAAACCGGCGGTCATTTTCCCGTAGGCTCAGGTCGCCGGAAGTCAGCCGGCGGCCATTTTCAAGTAGATATTTACCAAACATAATGTAAAACATCCGTTTTATATACTGCCTAGGATTGGATATATATTGACCTTTGAACATTGCCTCTTTCAACCATATCTTTCATTGAGCACCTTGCACTTTATTACGCACAGTATTTAGGTTCATAGCGCAGCACTACCTTCACTTTATATATTTTCTGGGTGCTGATTTTTCCTTCAGTGTTGCAGCATATTGTTAAAAAGCGCACACATTTGGTAGCACAGGAATATCATTGTATTAAATATATGACTGGGTCTACTTCAGTGTTTCTATTCATAAAATTAGGAAACGTCCCAATCATAATTTACACTACTGGTATTCTTGTATGTAAAGTGAATATCCAGTAAACTTCCTTTCTGCACAAGATACCAAACTTGTCACCTCCTCTGATGGGCATGCTTATTTTCTCCACACCTTGAATCACTAGGCTAGATGTATCCTTATTGTGGTGTTGGACACAATGTCTGGCTACATTAGTAGAGTGGTTTTTTTCAATATCGTATAGATGATCATATAAATGGTCCCTCAGACGTCGGGTGGTCCTTCCTACATACTTAATCTGGCATGTGGTACATGTAATAACATACACCACATAGTGCGTCTTACAGTTAATAAAGGAACCAATCCTGAAAGATTTACCTGTGGACAACGAAGTGACGTGATCACCCGTTTCATTCATTAAACTAATGAATGAGTAATATGAACAACTATTGACATCACACTTAAAAGTGCCTTTAAACTGGAGCCAGTGCATGGGCGGTCATGCACCAATATATAAACTGGGTGACAGACACCTTCCTAAAGTGGGCACTCTCTTGGAAACTACCTGTATTCCATCAGATAAGATCATATATAGGGTCATTGGTCAAAACCGGAAGGTACTTCTTAACAACTTTTTTAATTCTCTCAAACTCTATACTGTAAGGAGTTGAAAATACAGGGATATTAGCGAATTGTGAAGTTTTTAATCTACGATGTTTATTGCCAAGAGACCCACTATTTAACAAAGCATCACGTGGGGTGTTCTCAGCAATAACCAGGGCCTTATTGATGACAGAGCTGGGATACCCCCTGTCCTTGAATCTGGATGTCATGAGAGTAGCTTCTCTCCTGAAGTCAGACTCCTTACTACATAAACATTTGAGTCTACAAAACTGGCCAACTGGTAAACTTCTAATGGTGTGGCCCGGTTAATTGGAGTCCGCTCTCAGGAGGGTATTCCCCGCACAGGGCTTCCTATACAAACTAGACACTATTCGGTCCCCTTTAGCTGTAAGCAAAACGTGTAAAAATTCAATAGACAGGAAATCACTATGGCCCGTGAATCAGAGGTTAAGCTGGTGGTCATCTCTCATACTGGTCACTGGAAGTTCAATATGGCACTTCATGGCAAAGAACTCTGAGGATCTGAAAAAAATAATTGTTGCTCTACATAAAGATGGCCTAGGCTATAAGAAGATTGCCAAGACCCTGAAACTGAGCTGCAGCACGGTGGCAAAGACCATACAGTGGTTTAACAGGACAGGTTCCACTCAGAACAGGCCTCGCCATGGTCAACCAAAGAATTTGAGTGCACGTGCTCAGCCACAAATCCAGATGGGAAACAGATGTATGAGTGCTGCCAGCATTGCTGCAGAGGTTGAAGGGGTGGGGGGCCAGCCTGTCAGTTCTCAGACCATACGCTGCACGCTGCATCAAATTGGTCTGCATGGCTGTCGTCCCAGAAGTAAGCCTCTTCTAAAGATGATGCACAAGAAAGCCCGCAAACAGTTGCTGAAGAAAATCAGACTAAGGACATGGATTACTGGAACCATGTCCTGTGGTCTGATGAGACCAAGATAAACTTATTTTGTTCAGATGGTGTCAAGCGTGTGTGGCGGCAACCAGGTGAGGAGTACAAAGACAAGTGTGTCTTGCCTACAGTCAAGCATGGTGGTGGGAGTGTCATAGTCTGGGGCTGCATGAGTGCTGCCGGCACTGGGGAGCTACAGTTCATTGAGGGAACCATGAATGCCAACATGTACTGTGACATACTGAAGCAGAGCATGATCCCCTCCCTTCGAAAACTGGGCCGCAGGGCAGCATTCCAACATGATAACGACCCCAAACACACCTCCAAGACGACCACTGCCTTGCTAAAGAAGCTGGAGGGTAAAGGTGATGGACTGGCCAAGCATGTCTCCAGACCTAAACCCTATTGAGTATCTGTGGGGGGAAGGTGGAGGAGCGCAAAGTCTCTAGCATCCACCAGCTCCGTGATGTCATCATGGAGGAGTGGAAGAGGACTCCAGTGGCAACCTGTGAAGCTCTAGTGAACTCCATGCCCAAGAGGGTTAGGGCAGTACTGGAAAATAATGGTGGCCACACAAAATATTGACACTTTGGGCCCAATTTGGACATTTTTACTTAGGGGTGTACTCACTTTTGTTGCCAGCGGTTTAGACATTAATGGCTGTGTGTTGAGTTATTTTGAGGGAACAGCAAATTTACACTGTTATACAAGCTGTACACTCACTACTTTATATTGTAGCAAAGTGTCATTGCTTCAGTGTTGTCACATGAAAAGATAAAATAAAATATATACAAAAATGTGAGGGGTGTACTCACTTATGTGAGATACTTCTTTTTTTTTTTCTGTGGCACATAACTTTACATTTTATAGATCTTTTTACTACCTAAAATTATGCATAATTATCAGTAGCTTTTTCATATTATACCTCTCCGATTACATAGGCGATCTGCTCTGCAATCTATCTTCATCTTTCACCGCCATTTATTTAAGTTTATTTAACATATTTCCAATTAAACCTCTCATTATCCACACCTGTAATACTAAACCATCATGGGAAACAAACTCACTCATAGGCATCCTTTTAAAAGCAAAAGTTCACTTTTAAGAATTTAGATCAATATTCTTAATATTCCTTTAGGATTTAAAGTTTAGAGGATGTGAACTGCTTCAAAGCAGTTCAGTTATATATTGAACTTTGTTATAGTTGAAAGCTGTGTTTGTAATTAAAGTAGACTTTCCAAGCACACATTTACACATTTCAATATGTTTTAACACGTGAAAATGTTGTGACATTTAAATAGCTCTTGTTAAAGTGGTCTGTCACTCATAAGGCCGGGTTCACACTGGTGCGACATGACAGCCGTCCTACTTTGGATCCGACTCCGACTTTGCCCTGTGACTTGAAGCCGACATACGTCCGATTTTCAATGAACGGGGATCCCCGTCAATATCAGGCACTGTGTTTGGTATGAATCTTGAGGGGGAACTCCAAGCCAAATTTAAAAACCGGCATGGGTTCCCCCTCTAAGAGCATTCCAGGCCCTTCGGTCTGGTATGGATTTTAAGTCGCACCCCCTTTAAGCCGTGGGGGTCCCCCCACAATCCATACCAGACCCTTATCCGAGCATGCAGCCTGGCCGGTCAGGAATAGGGGTGGGAACGAGCGAGCGCCCCCCCTTCCTGAACTGTTCCAGGCCACATGCCCTCAACATGGGTCCTGCACCCCTCACCCCAAAGCACCTTGTCCCCATGTTGATGAGGACAAGGTCCTCTTCCCGACAATCCTGGCCGTTGGTTATCGTGGTCTGTGGGCGGGGGGCTAATCGGAATCCGGGAGCCCCTTTAATAAGGGGGCCCTCAGATCCCGGCCCCCCACCCTATGTGAAAAAGTATGGGGTACATCGTACCCCTACCCATTCACCTAGGAAAAAAGTGTCAATAAAAAAACACACTAGACAGGTTTTTAAAGTAATTAATTAGGCAGCTCCGGGGGTCTTCTTCCGACTTCGGGGGTCTCTTCCTTCTTCTCCACGGTCTCTTCCTTCTTCTCCGTGCTTTCCGGCCTCTTCTCCACGCTCTCTGGTTCTTCTCCCGCTCTCCGATATTGTCTGCCGGGCTCCTCCACTATCTTCTGCTCTTTTGCCCGCTCTTATGCTAGCGGTGGCCCGGTCTTCTCCGTCATCTTCTTACCTCTTCTCTTCTTCCAATGTTGACACAACGCTCTCTCCCGCTGTAATGTGCGTGGTGCGCAACGACTTAAATAGGCATGGGACGTGGTCACCGGGTGATGTCATCCGGTGACTCCGTCCCTTATGGCGTCACCGCCCGTGGCATGATGGGACGGTGACGTCATAAGGGGCGGAGTCACCCGCCCGCAGACCCCGACAACCAACGGCCAGTCTTGTCTGCAAGAGGCCCTTGTCCTCATCAAAATGGCTATAAGCTGAAAGTGCAGGCTATAAAATTTTTGGCGGATGTGAACTCAACGTCTGATTTTTGAATGGTCAGTACAGAAATCCTCACACAAAAGTCAAAAGTACAAACACGCATGATCGGAATCAAGGAATGACCAGGAAGAGTTTGGTTTTGTAAACTACTGCTCGTAATCTAGAATTAACATTCGTGACGTGGCAATTGACGAAATGTCAAAATGCAGCGCACATTCTCATCTTCTTTAATAGTATAATAATAAAGCTGCTTTGCTGGTGAAATTGATATAGATATGCCAAACATATTTTAAAAGGCATTTGTTTTGTAGTGATATAAATAATATTATTATTATGGTTGTTGTTTGATTTTTTTGGGGAAGTTACCACAACACCATTAGCCCCGAGTTTTTAAGATCAAAGATACAACTATGTTGGTGTCCCTTGTTAATTTTCCATTGTGTTGTTTTTATTGTAACTGCCTACTCCCAAACTGTCATTTGAAGAAAAACACATAACCAAGTATTATTCTCCACAGAAATTAAATTAGAGATGCTATCTTCCATCCAAATAAAAAAAACTTAACAAAAAAGTTTGAATCAACGCTCAAACTTCTACTAACATGAAATTAGCAAAAGGGGCCCAAAGGGTGGCGCTTGAGAAATTAACTTCCTCTTTATACTCTTAGTACATCACTACGTTTGTGTTTGCCGAACGTCAATTTGCGGATAGTTAGTATGCTAGACAAAATCCTGCACACGCGCTTTTGAGAAAAATCTGACGCTCGGGGCTTTAGTAGGGGCAATAACTAAGTTTAGAAAATCTAATACTGTACAGAGCTGAACATGTGTGGCTTAATTCAGTAAGAGAACTGTTGGAGGAAGAGAATGTTTAGAGGAGTCAAAAGACACTTTAAAATTCAGGAAACATGAAACCTGTCCTCCTCCTCCTCTTTTTTACTATTTAAAGAAAAATCTGTGACTTGGCCATTCAAATTGTTTTGAAGCCATTTTCTAAAAAGGAAAAAAATATATTTTTGGTTTTGTTTTGGAAAAAGTGAGGAAGACCTAAAATTTCTGTCAGGTTCCTATTTCTGTCTGTGATCCCATTAAGGAGATTTTACCTAATTTCCTGTCCCCGTGACACAAAAAAGAAAACATTCACACAGGGGTTGAGAGTAGGCAGTTGGGTTGCCTTTTTACCGCTTCCAAACTACCTATCAACACAACTCACAATACTTAAAACAGGGAGTGGAAGGAGATGTACACATGGCACAGTTAGCAGTGCCTTAGACAAAAATAATGCTGCCCACAGAGCTCGGCAGGTTTTGATGCTTTGCCTCTATTCACTTCTATTGAAACATGCCATAAACACAGTTGCAGAGCTTTTAAAAATTATCATTTCCCATTTAGCATTGAAAAAAAATGTTTAAACATATTTACAGGAGCATCACATGATGCATTGTGAATGCCTGTGCAATGTGTCTGATATGCTCATTTATGCAATAGGCCTGTTACTGTGTGTTAAAGGCTGTTTTCAAATTAAACACCTGTATGAACTTAGCCTTAAAGTGGTTGTTAAGTCACATAACCCCATTACTTGTGCTGACAGGCAGGGAGGGAGGGAGAGGGAGAGACTGCTGGATGACAGAGGCATGTAAACTGACCACAGTATCATGGATCAGCAGCCAAGGTTACTGTGGTCAGTACACACAGGGGGACACAGGAACAGGCATGATCAACCAGGTATTTTAGAACATAGAAAGGGAAAAATTACACTGCAACAGCACTATGCTCTTATTCATGCTATAAAGCAGGGGTCGGCAACCTTTTTCTACTTAAGGGGCGGAATTAATGTATGTGAAAGCATGGAGGGCCACATTCACCTGCTAATAAATGAAGATAATAATAAGATACCTAACATCTCATGCTTTAAAATTGCGCACACTTGTGGAATGGCGACAAACTACGGTACTTAAAAATCTCCATAAGCGATGCTTTAAGAATTTCTACAGGTTACCAGTTTAGCTTTACAGAGGAGGTCTAGTATGAAAATCATTGCTCTCACTCTAACGATCGCGACAATACCTCACATGTGTGGTTTGAACACTGTTTAAATACTTACATATGTGTTCCCTTCTGCGTGTGAGCACGGAGGGATGAGGCACTTTGTAAAAAATAAATAAATAAAATAAGAAAATATTCTTTTTTTTTAAATGTCCCTTAATTTTTTTTCTGATCAGTGTTGTTTCTGTCACAAGGAATGTAAACATCCCTTGTGGCAGTAATAGGCAGTGACAGGTCCTCTTTATGGAGAAATCTGGGGTCTATAAGACCCCAAATCCCTCCTTTGCACTAAAAAGCATTCAAAACGCCAAGTTTGGCTGTTTTGAATACTTCATTTTTTTTTAAATCTGGTGCCTTTAAGTCTTCTATAAACCAGAAGTGATGTCATGACATTCTTCTGGATTACTAGAACTGATAAAAGCCGATTCTGGCTTTGTTCGAGTCTCCGGCCAGCTGGTGGACATGCTGGCTGGTCGCTTGGGCCTCCTGGTGGGACAGGAGAGCTCAAGCAAGCTGTCGACAAAGTCGGCAGATGGGGGGGGGGGAATGTCCCCCTCCAGCTGCTTGGGATAACAGCCAAGCGGCTTCTTAGTCACATCGGTTGTTATCCCAAGAATCCAAAAATTCCGACTGCCGGCTCTACAAAAAATGTCCACGGGCCAGGTGCATGTGAATTCATCATGTGCACTGATGGGCTGGACATTTAGCAGCGGCGGGCCAGGTGCGGCCCACGGGCCATAGGTTGCCAACCCCTGCTTTAAAGGAACAGAATTACAATCGTTTTAAAAGGATAAGTTCTTCTTTGGCAACATGTTACATGTTCCACCCGTTTTTAGGGGATCTTATCCCACTCACTTGAGAGGACTCTGACATAGGCCCTAATGCCACACACCCTGAGCTACAGGATCTGCAAAAGAAGGTCAGGGGTAGACAAGGCAACTCCAGATAGTCCTCACATGTTCACTACCACTCTGTCTGGGAGTTCATCCCGTACATCTCTTTACATTCATGTATATCTCTTTACAGGGATTTCAGCTTTAAATCATGAAGGGTCAAGGTTATCTAGTTTCAATACCCTGTTCTTCCTGGGTTCCACCCACAGCACTAGCTCCATACATTAATTCATTACATGTATAATTTAAAATGACAAAGGTGAGAAAAGCACCACTACCTGATTGTAGCATTTATTAAAACATATTTATGAATTAAAAGACAATAATTATGCACTCACATTTACAAAATATTTAAAAGGTTGATTGGTAAGTGTCCAGCAGATGGCGACCTTCCAGGTGGTCAACAGTGAGCAAGCCCCTCCGGGTAGATGTGATGTAATGTGCTTGGAACCAGGAAGTTAACCAGTGGAACACCAGTCAGAGCCAACAGAAGCAGTAGACCAGTGGTTCTCAACTCCAGTCCTCAGGACCCACCAACAGGCCAGGTTTGCAAGATAGCTGAAATACATCACAGGTGATATCATTTGCTGCTTATTGATTGCAGTATTCTAGTCTGCAACTCCCCAAGGTAATACTTAAAATCTGACCTGTTGGTGGGTCCCGAGGACTGGAGATGAGAACCACTGCAGTAGACTGTCAGTATATATATCACATGGAGGAGAACCACTGTGGACAGCAAGGAAGTGTTGTAGGCCAACAAGAGTTATGCGTTTTGGGGCAAGAACTGATGTGAATGTACAATATGTAAAGCACTGCATACAATGCTCGCACTATATACCATAAATACCTGTAATAAATCAAATAATTCCACACCTCTGTCACAAAACTCACGAGTACTCTCAACTAAGTCTGGCAGATAGTCGGGTTTATTTACAGAAAAGAAATCCACTTTGCACTACAAGTGCACTTTCAAGTTCAGTCGCTGTAGATCTGAGGGGGAAATGCAAGGAAAATTAAAAAAACAGCATTTTAGCTTGCACATGATTGGATTATAAAATCAGCAGAGATTACCCTCATTTTAGATCTTCCCCGCAGATCTACAGCGACTGCACTTCCAAGTGCACTTACAGTGCAAAGTGGATTTGCCCTTTTGTAAATAATCCCCAATGTGACACGGAAAGTCACTGAGCACCATATTCTAAAAGAGGCCTTAAAATATACTGTATTTCCACTTTTTCAGCCAAATTGAGATAACACCTACTTTTTACTGTATTTGTAACTTGTTCCCATTCACATAGCATAACTTAAAGAAAAATTGGTTACCTTTTTAAAAACTGTATTTTCTGCTCCATAAGACACACCTGACCATAAGACGCACCTAGGTTTTAGAAGAGGAAAATAAAAATATTTACCAGTGCCCATGACCAGTGCAGCCTGACCAGTGCCAATTAAATACAGCCTTACCAGTGGCAATTAAATGCAGCCTTACCAGTGCCAATAAAATGCAGCCTGACCCGTGCCAATAAAATGCAGCCTGACCCGTGCCAATAAAATGCAGCCTGACCCGTGCCAATAAAATGCAGCCTTACCTGTGCCAATAAAATGCAGCCTGATCTGTCCCATGAAATGCAGCCGCTCGGGCTGCACTGTCTACAGTCTTCTGAGAGTGACATGCACAGCGGGAGATCGCCCAGCACTCGCGGCAGATAGCCATGCCATCGGTTCGGTATTGTAACATGGCGGCGATGGGGGGTTCGGGTTGGTCGGTATTCGCTTCATAAGACGCAGACATTTCTCCCCATTTTTGTTTGGGGGTAGTGCGTCTTATGGAGCGAAAAATACTGTACTTTTTACTTAAAAAACTTCACATGCTCTCCCTGCTTTGTAATGTTTAGTAGGGGGCTGTGGAATAATGGTTAATTGCATGATCCCGAAACCCCTTTCCGATGCTGCCTCCTGCGCAGGTTATCGCCCCATTTCTTTGCTGAATCTAGATATTAAGCTGTTAGCAGTGGCGTTGCTATGGGGGTGCGGGGGGGGGCGGCCCCCACCAGGTGACACCCGCCAGAGGGGTGACACCGGGGCCGCCGCTAAACACTGCACTGTATTGCTTTGTATTACTGTATTGTAGCGGAGCGGTGCGAGAAGGGCATCCAGCCGTAGGCTGCCTGTAACACTCCTCACTCATTCTAATATCCCAGAGTGAGCCGAAGTTGGTGGGCGGGGCTGGGGGTGTGACTGCCTCCTCCACTCCTCCCACAGGCTCCTTTACTATGGCTGATCCCGCAGCTGAAGCAGATGGAGGCGAGGACACAGCAGCCCCGCCTGAGTCTTTATCTGCAGGCATGAAGCATGCTATGTACAGTAAGTTACTCTGCATACTGCACAGTGTCACTACATAGAGTTATAACCTGCCAAATACTACCCCAGCCTGCTCTGTGCCCCCCAACCTGCCCTATACCACCCCAGCCTGCCCTGTGCCCCCCAACCTGCCCTATACCACCCCAGCCTGCCCTGTGCCCCCGAACCTGCCCTGTACCACCCCAACCTACCCTATACCACCCCAGCCTGCCCTGTGCCCCCCAACCTGCCCTATACCACCCCAGCCTGCCCTGTGCCCCCCAACCTGCCCTATATCTCCCTAACTTGCCCTATACCACCCCAACCTGACCTGTGCCACCCCAGCCTGCCCTGTGCCATCCAACCTGCCATATACCACCCCAGCCTGCCCTGTGCCACCCCAACCTGACCTGTGCCACCCCAACCTGCCCTATACCACCCCAACCTGCCCTGTGCCACTCCAACCTGCCCTATACCACCCCAACCTGCCCTGTGCCACCCCAACCTGCCCTATACCACCCCAACCTGCCCTGTGCCACCCCAGCCTGCCCTATACCACCCCAGCCTGCCCTGTACCACCCAACCTGCCCTGTGCCCCCAACCTGCCCTGTACCACCCCAGCCTGCCATATACCACCCAGCTTGCCCTGTGCCAACCCAAACTGCTCTATACCACCCCAGCCTGCCCTGTACCACCCCAACCTTTCCTATACCACCCCAGCCTGCCCTGTGCCATCCCAACCTGCCCTGTATCACCCTAACTTGCCCCATACAACCCCAACCTGCCATGTGCCACCCCAACCTGCCCTGTACCACCCCAACCTGCCCTGTGCCACCCCAACCTGCCAAATACCAGAGCAACCTGCCCTGTGCCACCCCAACCTGCCCTGTACTAGCCCAACATGCCCTATACCACCTTAACTAGCCCAACCTGCCCTGTACCACCAAGCCTGCCCTATATAACCCTAACTTGCCCTATACCACCCCAACCTGACCTGTACCACCCCAACCTGACCTGTACCACCCTAACCTGCCCAATACCACCCCAACCTGCCCAATACCACTCAACCCGCCCTGTACTACCCCAACATGCCCTATACCACCTTAACCTGCCCTGTAACACCCTAACCTGCCATATACTACCTCAACCTGCCCTATACCACCCCAACCTGCCACTATACCACCTTATACTATCATTTACAGGGGCTGGTTTGGGGTGCGCCCCGTGACCGTGCTCTGCCTGCATGGTGCTGGACAGCCTAGACAGGAGGGTGGTGACACCATGTTTTACTGCACCAGGTGACGCCAACCCTAGTGACGCCACTGGCTTTTAGCAAAAGTTTTAGCAAAACGCCTTAACCAAATAATTTGTAATTTAATACATAAAGATCAAGTAGGTTTCATGTCGCATAGACAAGTGGGTGATAATATGCGCAGGGCGGTACTTATGGCACATATCGCCAAAAAATGTATCCCTTCTTCTTTTCTTTACTTGGACATCAAGAGGGCATTCGACACGGTTTCATGGCCCTACTTGAAATACTCTGTACAAAAATGGGGATTTGGCCCACAATTCATTAAAATGGATAACAGCATTATATAATAAGCCTATGGCATACATAAAATATGCAGGATACAAATCCGAATCATTCAATATCGAAAGAGTTACAAGGCAGGGATGCCCACTATCCCCTCTCTTATTCGTTCTTATTTTAGAACCCTTAGCTCAATTTATTAGGACCAACCTTACGATTACTGGCATTGAATTAGGAGGTCTGCAGCATAAACTTTGCATATTTGTGGTTGATATCCTTCTTTTCCTGTCATCCCCACAAATTTCAGGCCCTAATCTTTTGCCCATTTTAAGTAGATTTGCGTCAATATCAGACCTGGCCATTAACCCTAAGAAATGCCTGGCTCTTGATATCTCCCTAACTGATGCAGAATTGATTCCAGCAAAAGCTGCACTCCCCTTTATATGGGCAGATAAGTCTATCCCATATTTAGGAATCCACCTAACAGCCTCTTATACAGATCTATTCACAGTCAATAACCACTCCTTATTAAAACAAATAACAACATTATTAAAACAATGGTCACAACTCCCATTATCCTGGATAGGAAGAATAAATGCAACTAAAATGACCATCTTGCCCAAGTTATTATACCTGTTTCAAGTACTACCAATTTCTATCCCATCTTAATATCTAAGACTGGTGCAACAAAGGGTATCAAAATATGTTTGGGGCCCTATCAAACCATGCATACCGGCATGTACATTATTTGCCCCTAGAACTAATGGAGGGCTTGGTCTCCCCGATTTTGCCAGCTACTACAAAGCCTCCCACCTGGCCAGTATCACCAAGTACCATACAATAAAGGAAATCTCATTATGGGTACTAATAGAAGCCTCGGAATGTGATCCACTTTCAATCTCTAATTTATTATGGCTGCAACCTAAAGACCGTCATACACTAAGTAACCCTATAACTAAATATTTTGTATCTCTCTGGGACAGTCTGAAAACTAAAAATCAACTACAATCAAAACATAACCCCCTATTATCCTTTTTCAAAAATCCTGCCTTCTACCCGGCATGGATATATCCAAAATCATTTAAAGCCTGGTCAAATGCCAACCTCTTAATGCACCATGAATTCATTACTCCTAATTCCTTCCGATCATTCCCGGAACTTAGGGAAAGCTATGGTTTACAGCAGTCTGAACTATTCAGGTATCTACAAATCAAAAAAATTTTCGCACCCCTTATAAATGCTGAATCACCCTTACCTCGCCTTTTCACTTTTGAATCAATGTGCAAAAATGACCCACTTGCTAAAGGAATGATATCATCTTTTTACACACAACTTTTGACTAAATCAAAATCTGATAAATTAACCTGTGCCCAAAAGTGGGAGGAAGATTTGGGACGAAAACTGGACGATGCAGAATGGTCTGAAATATGGTTAACTACTAAATCTTCCTCACCCAATGTTACTGCGATGGAAGCAAATGATAAAGTTCTAACCCGCTGGTACCTTGTACTTGCCAGAATAGCTAAATATGCTCCCAATCATTCAGCGCTCTGTTTCAGGGGTTGTACAGATCCAGGTACACACCTACATATATGGTGGACATGTCTAATAATGAAATCTTATTGGGGGAAAATATTTGAACTAGCCTCCACTAGTTCCGCAAACACCAGACCCTTTCATTGCATTACTTAATCTTAAACCAGACCATCTAACATTCTCCCAATTTAAGCTTTTTGTTCAACTTTCAACCGCTGCTAAAAAAACAATGGCAAAAGCATGGAAATCACCAAAACTGTCATTGGTTGAAACCAAGAACAGAATGAATTCTGCAAAATCTCATGCTAAAATGTCTGCTATTGAAGGAAACCAAATTCCAAAATTCAAAAAAATATGGAATCCATGGATAAAGACACATTTACCCCCAAATTTCAATAATTCAGTCCTTCAGCCATGGTAATTGATTATTTAACTGATTACCTGATTACTTAACAAAACCGTGTAACCACATTTTTATTCATACATGGAATAAATACGCAGAACCAGGCTCTAGTACCTGGACTGACCTTGTGAACTTACTCTTTATCTATTCTTTCTTCTGCTTCCTTTTCTCTTTCTCCTTTTTTATCTCATTTTATGTTATGGTACAATATTTGTTCATCCATATCTGCTCTATATTAATACATACTAGGCCGATATATGTACTTTTTTAAGATATCTTTTGTTAGATATTTATAGTTACAACTTTCATACTTATCAGATGAAGTAACATAGAGCAGTTAATTAATTAAGTAATTGAATGTATGTGATGAAGTTTAATGCAAACAATAACATACTATGTTACCTATATCTATAATATGTTTTATTGTTTAACAAAGAGCTTACAGTGGGGATCGAAAGTTTGGACACCCCAGGTAAAAATGTGTATTAATGTGCATAACGAAGCCAAGGAAAGATGGAAAAATCTCCAAATTGCATCAAATTACAGATTAGACATTCTTATAATATGTCAAAAAAAGTTAGATTTTATTTCCATCATTTACACTTTCAAAATTACAGAAAACAAAAAAATGGCGTCTGCAAAAGTTTGGGCACCCTGCAGAGTTAATATCTTGTACTGCCCCCTTTGGCAAGTATCACAGCTTGTAAACACTTTTTGTAGCCAGCCAAGAGTCTTTCAATTCTTGTTTGAGGTATCTTTGCCCATTCTTCCTTACAAAAGTCTTCCAGTTCTTTGAGATTTCTGGGCTGTCTGTCAAGCACTGCTCTTTTAAGGTCTATCCATAGATTTTCAATAATGTTGAGGTCAGGAGATTGTGAAGGCCATGGCAAAACCTTCAGTTTACGCCTCTTGATGTAATCCCCTGTGGATTTTGAGGTGTGTTTAGGATCATTATCCATTTGTAGAAGCCATCCTCTCTTTAACTTCAGCTTTTTCACAGATGGCATCAAATTACCTTTCAAAATTTGCTGAATTTTTATTGAATCCATTTTTCCTTCTACTCGTGAAATGTTCCCTGTGCCACTGGCTGCAATACAACCCCAAAGCATGATTGATCCACCCCCATGCTTAACAGTTGGACAGAGGTTCTTTTCATTCAATTCTGTGCCCTTCCTTCTCCAAACGTACCTTTGCTCATTCCGGCCAAAAAGTTCTATTTTAACCTCATCGGTCCACAGAACTTGTTTCCAAAATGCCTCAGGCTTGTCTATATGTTCATTTGCAAAGTTCAAACGCTGATTTTTGTGGTGAGGACATAGAAGAGGTTTTCTTCTGATGACTCTTCCATAAAGACCATATTTGTACAAGTATCTCTTTATAGTGGAATAGTGTACCACAACTCCAGTGTCTGCCAGATCTTTCTGGAGGGATTATGCAGTCAAACGTGGGTTTTGAATTGCTTTTTTCACAATCCTGCGAGCTGTTCTGTCTGATATTTTTCTTGGTCTTCCAGATCTTGCTTTAACTTCCACTGTTCCTGATGACTACCATTTCTTAATTACATTCCGAACAGAGGATATTGTCATCTGAAAACGCTTTGCTATCTTCTTATAGCCTTCTCCAGCTTTGTGAGCGTCAACTATTTTCAGTTTCAGTTTTCTAGACAACTGCTTAGAAGAACCCATGGTGCTGATTGTTGGGCCAATGTCAGATGAGTCTGACCATTTAAAACCTTTGAGATTGACATCACCTGGTCTTCCCAGATGATGATTAAGAACAATCCATGACACTGGCAGGTCTCAGCTTTGCAAAGGGGGCAGTGTATGCTATAAATTCCGCAGGGTGCCCAAACTTTTGCAGACGCCATTTTATTGTTTTCTGTAATTTTGAAAGTGTAAATGATGGAAATAAAATCTAACTTTTTTTGACATATTATAAGAATGTCTAATCTGTAATTTGATGCCATTTGGAGATTTTTCCATCTTTTCTTGGCTTCGTTATGCACATTAATACACATTTTTACCTGAGATGCCCAAACTTTCGATCCCCACTGTATGTCTATATATCCTTGTACATGTAACCAATGGACTTTCATTTTATTGTGCAATCAATAAACCTTTTTGACAAGGAATAATGGTTAATATAAATTATCCTGTCGGTACTGTGCTCAGTTTTTCATTATCAGCTGTAAGCTAGATTTAAACACTGTGGGGTTGATTTACTTGACTAATGCATACCAGATGTAGTGCTAAATGTGCTCCAGTAGACCACTACACCCCAGTGAACCCCACTTTCCACGTATCACTAAAAATTATACGCCTGACACACTATTTGGAGTAAAATGGGCCATAGCGGCCATTTATTAACCACTTATGGACCGCCGGTCGTCATTATACAGCGGCACTTTGAAGTGGAATATCGTTGTTATAGCTGCCATAACCCCGGTATCCACTTCTTCAGTGGGCGGTCTTCTTTCAGATAAAAGTGGTCTCAGTGGTGGATTCGCCGTAATATCACTTTTATCCATGGCGCTAGAGGGCCCCCCGCCGCTTATATCACTTTTATCCATGGCGCTAGAGGGCCCCCCGCCGCTTACTGGAGCTGCTGGCAGCGGTGGAGGATCCTGTCCCCTGCTTGGCATGGAGCTGAGTGAGGGGAAGATGGCCCAAACCAGTTACATAACATTGCAGGGCGGAAGCAACGTCAAAACGTCACTTCCGCCCATAGCTCCTAAAGGAACATTTTTTTAATATGAGATCAGAGGGTTTTTTGACCCCAGATCTCATATTTAAGAGGTCCTGTCAGGCTTTTTTTCTATTACAAGGGATGTTTACATCCCTTGTAATAGGAATAAAAGTGACACCGTTTTTTTTAAAAGAACAGTGTAAAAAATAAAAAGTGAAAAAAAATAAAAAAAATTTTAACGCGCCCCATCCCGCTGAGTTTGCGTGCAGAAGTGAACGCATACATGAGTAGCACCTGCATATGAGGTATCACTGCGATCATTGGAGTGAGATCAATAATTCTAGCCCTAGACCTCCTCTGTAACTCAAAACATGCAACCTGTAGAATTTTTTAAACATCGCCTATGAGATTTCTAAGGATAAAAGTTTGTCGCCATTCCACGAGCGGGCGCAATTTTGAAGCGTGACATTTTGGGTATCAATTTACTCATGTAACATCATCTTTCACAATATAAAAAAGTGCGCTTATAGGACCACTGCGCAAATACGGTGTGACAGAAAGTATTGCAACAACCACCATTTTATTCTCTAGGGTGTTAGAAAAAAATATATATAATGTTTGGGGGTTCTAAGTAATTTTCTAGCAAAAAAAATGATTTTAACTTGTAAACAACAAGTTTTAAAAATAGGCCTGGTCCTTGGTTAGCAATAAACAACATATCAACATTCCTTAGAACAAAAATATACAACAACAACAATAATGACCCCCCAGGCTGCTGACCCTTGGAGGCACTACCAAACCAACACAAAATTTGTGTTGAAGGTCCCCAGCCGCAGAACACTTGCTCGAGGACAATACCAAATTTCCGCTGACACCTCCATCTCCACAAATTTCCATCAAACCACCGTTAACTGGGAATAACCATGGGACACCATACCTAGACGGGTCCTTACTCTGATCTTACACAGCAAAATTTTGGATGCCTCTAAAGACCCCAACTGCCACAGCTCGCAGGTGTGACCCCTTACACCTGTGAGCCCCTCCATAGCCTAAAAGCTCGCTGGATACCATCTTGTAAACCGAGGAACCACATATCATTGCCAAAGGCATTTAAATGAACGCCATCACTGTGCAAATACTTCCAGGTATCCAACTCAAGCTTTCAGTGCCTGTCACGAAACCACCATTTTGCGTGATTAGTTGAGTTGCTAAACAGAACAGGCAAAACATCCTGAAATTCATCCGACAATGTCAGACCAAATCAAAATCATCTTAGGGAAAGACATACAAAGCCTTAGGTAATCATATTTACTATCCCGGATAGGATGGCACATGGACCGAACACCCAAGTTATTCTTGCCAGCATGCAGCACAAGGATATTAGGCGCTCTGTCCAACTGGAAAAAACGATGGACCTCAGGAACCACCCCACTCCAAAGCATACCCGGAATGTCTATCCACCTGACCTTGGCCAATTCTCTAGACATGCCCAATTGATGCCCTTTGGCCTAGACATGCACCTGCTTGGCTCCCCAAAATACCAAGGAATGGCCCAGGATCCAAACTAGGCAGGCATCATCTAAAAAGAAAATTCAACGGACACAAATTAAGATTTAGGGACTTGTTAATGACTGGAATGGTACCACTGGATTGACACATGGCCAATGTGGTGCCCATATTTAAAAAAGGGATCAAAGTCTTTACCAAGTAACTAAAGACCTGTTCTTTTAACTTCTATAGTCGGGAAGATACTGGAGAGTTTAATAAAAGACCACGTAGACGAGTTCTTGCTGGAAAAAAATATTTTAAGCAACAGACAGCATGGATTCATGAAAGGCAGAATTTGACATACAAACCTGATTTCTTTTTATGAGGAGGTAAGTAAAACCTTGGACAGAGGGGTGGCTGTGGACGTGGTATACCTGAATTTTGCAAAAGCATTTGACACAGTTCCCCACACGTGGGTCACATGTAAGGTAAAGTCTACAGGCTTGGAAAGATCAATTTGTAAATGGATAGAAAACTGGCTAAAAGACAGAATTGGTTAATGACTCTTACTCTGAATGGTCTAAGGTTATCAGTGGTGTACCCCAAGGTTCAGTGCTGGGACCCTTACTTTTTAATAACTTTATAAATGATATAGGGTCTGGGATTAAAAGTAACATTTAAGTCTTTGCAGATGACACTAAGCTATGCAGTGGAATAACACCCTTACAGGATGTCTCCAATTTACAAGTCGACAACAATGCACTGTCTAATTGGGCAACTAAGTGGCAAATGAGGTTTAACGTTAATAAATGTAAAATTATGCACTTGGGGGCTGAGAATATGCATGCATCATACATACTAGGGGGGTACAACTGGGGCAATCCATAGTGGAGAAGGATCTGGGGGTCTTGGTATATCATAAGCTCAATGATAGCACGCAATGCCAAGCTGCGGTTTCCAAAGTCCTTTGGTATGGACTCCAGAGAGAGACAAATCATTAGTAAGACCGCATCTGGAATATGCAGTTCAGTTTTGGGTACCAGTTCCCAAAAAAGGATATTGGAGAACTAGAGAAAGTGCAGAGACGGACAACCAAACTGATAAGAGGCATGGAGGAGCTTAGCTATGAGGAATCTATTCCCTCTTGAGAAGAGAAGATTAAGGGGTATATGATCAACATGTACAAATACATAAGTGGTCCATATAGTGAACTTGGTGTTGGGTTATTCACTTTAAGGTCATCACAGAGGACAAGGGGCCTGACGTGCAATGGGAAGGCTTTCTCGTACAACCCCAGCTCAAGGGCCACCGGTGTTGCAACAGCCTGGTGGTGTATGGGTGCATGGTTCTTCTTTGGTCTTGTCAGTTCAGCTGGTGCAACAGGAAACAGGAAGCAGGCTGGTAGGTGCAGGGCTGGGGAGACACTGAATACATAGTCAGACAAGCTGGGTTGGTAACAGACAATCAGATGTACAGTAGGTGACCGCGATATTGTGTCAATCTCGCCGCATTTATCCGCGAGATTTGACATCTGCGAGCCCTGTTGCGGGAGCCAGCGCAGAGATGGCCCACTCATCGGGAAAGGAAAATTTTTAATGAAAAAAATGGCGTGGGTTCCCCCCCAGGGGCATACCAGGCCCTTAGGTCTGGTATGGATTGTAAGGGGAACTCCCTACGCTGAAAAATCGGCGTAGGGGGTCCCCCCAAAATCCATACCAGACCCTTATCCGAGCACGCAGCCCGGCCAGCCAGGAAAGGGGGTGGGGATGAGCGAGCGCCCCCCCTCCTGAGCCGTACCAGACCGCATGCCCTCAACATGGGGGGGTGGGTGCCTTGGTGGAGGGGAGGCGCCCCAAAGCACCTTGTCCCCATGTTGATGAGAACAAGGGCCTCTTCCCAACAACCCTGGCCATTGGTTGTCGGGGTCTGCAGGCGGAGGGCCCCTTTAATAAGGGGCCCCCAGATCCCGGCCCCCCACCCTATGTGAATGAGTATGGTGTACATGGTACCCCTACCCATTCACCTAGGGAAAAGTGTCAATTAAAAAAAACACAGTGCACGGGTTTTAAGAGTAATTTATTAGGCAGCTCCTGGGTCTTCTTCCGACTTTGGGAGGGGGTCTTCTTCCGACTTCTCCCGGTGTTCCGCCTCTTCTCCCAGGCCCCTCCGCTATCTTCTTCCAGCTCTTTTGCCAGCGGGGGCCCGGTCTGCTGCCGCTGTCTTGTCGCCGCTGTCTCGCCGCTTCTTCTCTTCTTCTCTTCTTCCGATGTTGACACGACGCTCTCTCCGGCTGGAATGCTTTGTGTGAGCTGCGGAGCCATTTATATAGGTGGTGACCCCGCCCCCTCGTGACATCACGGTCCCAGCATGCGCAGGGACTCTGGGGTCATGCCCCCTTATGACGCCAGAGTCCCTGCGCATGCTGGGACTGTGACGTCACGAGGGGGCGGGGTCACCGCCTATATAAATAAATAAATGAAGTTGCGCTAAAAAGAATTACATGTGAAAAAATTTCTAAAAATACATATGCATGAATATCTAGATGCACTGCGTATATTACATAAATAAATAAATAAATATATGTGTATGCGCTAAAGGCTATAAATACGTAAACAAAGAATAAAATAAATCTATACAATATTAAAAATTATTATAAATTATAAACAGTGTCACACACCTGTGAAGAAAGTGACTATAATCCACAATTGAATATATGAAAAATGGTAACATGCACCATGCAAAAAAATGTGAGAAAAAAAAAAATCCTTTAAAAAGATTAAAAAAAAAAAAAAAAAATTTAAGTGCTACTTGATAAAGTGTCCGAAACCATTTCATACAAATGAATATATCTCAGTCCAAGCCATTCATAAGAGTATATAAATCAAAGTGCACAATAGTGTCCAAACAAATAGCAGGCAATCCTCATGCTGTTTTTAAAAAAAAAAGTGCTAAATATTCCTCATGCTCTTCTTATGAGATGTGCACATTAAGGCATGCTGCAGTGCTCTCCAGTGACCCCCAATGGATAATGCGCTCACCTTAGAGCATGTGACACAGTAGCTAAACAGTGTCAAAACACGCATTAGAGCCACTCCAGGGCTCACACAGGGTATGCTGGTGATGATCTGTATCTCGCTCAAATGGTGACATATATGAAAGAAAGGAGACTCATAGCATAATACCGCCAGGAATTTATTTGAAAAGCCCTAAAAACAATCCCTCCAGGAGGGTACTCACAATGCTTGGGTGCGTCAGTGCACCATCCTATCCAAAACATGCAATACAGATGAATCCTGTGGCGTGCGGTGCGGTGTTTAATCCTCTGCCTGTCTGTGTGTAGAAAGCTCCATCCTGCCCCTCCCTTACGCGTCTTCGGCACAGGGTATACGTGCCTTCATCTGGGGGATCTAGATCCCCTCATCTGCTCATAGTCCCCTAACCCAAGAGACACCCCTCTCTGCACAACAACAAAGAGGGGAGACTTCACACAGCAACTACAGAGAAATAGCAGAACATGCTGCAGACCACCTTGCTGATCATCCTGCATCGTTCACAGGTACTTCTATTTCTACTCCCCCACCCCAAGAGAAAAACCCAGACAGCTCAGTTACAGTTACAGTTGCAGTGCTGGACTGCTACAAGACCTGACCCGTAACTTTACAGTAGCAGTAGGGAAACTGGCTCAGGAGCTCCGAGGGGAAATCGACCAACTTGGTGATCGAACGGACACTTTAGAATCCAAATTTGACGAACTGGTGAAATATGTGCACGTGCTTGAAGAGGATAATGCAACACTCAAACAAAGTGTTTTTTTAGCGACCTATCACCCATCACTCTCGCCAAAAGACGTGACTTACGGCCAGTAACCATGCACCTACAACAACATCAAGTTGCCTACAGATGGGGTTTCCCTTTTCGCCTCTCGGCCTCGAGAGATGGTACTCAATACTCGATGCAAGCCTTACACGAATGCGAGGCCTTTGTCCATAACTTGGGACTGCTGCCTATTCCTGAAGAGGATCTCCCTCCACCACCTTTAAACATGATTCCCGCACCTCTTCAACCACTTACAGCGATCTGGACCCCAGTTCGTCGGAGACGTCAAAGAAACCTTTCCACCCCTCAACGTCCTGCGTCAGCTAGAATGCCTACCTGAACTCTTTCCACTTAATGAGGAGAAGCTCCTCAATATTTCTTTTTTTCCTACCATTTTCCTCGGTACTCCGAGGGTTTGTTGACAACAGTTCCATGAGAGAGACATCCCTAATCCTGCTCTTGATGGCCTAGTTTAATGTTCCAGTTTGTGGACATCAACTCCCCGGTCGAGATGGTCCCCCTTTCTCTCTCTTTTTTTTTGTTTTCTCTCCCCCAGAATCCAAAGTTTAAAGTTTGCATATACAATTTTTCTTTTCTTTTTGGAGGGAGCGGGTACCGCTCCATCCATGTTGCTGACCGGCATGCCCCTCTATAGGTCTATGGCTGACAGCCAAGGCCCCCTGAAGATTTTTTCATCTTCAGGCTTACAAAATGTTTTCTCTTTATTATTTTTGGATTATTTTTTGTAGTTCATATTTTTTCCTTTTCTTTTTTCCTTTTCAAACCTAGGCCCTTTTTTGGCCTGAATATATGCCTAACATTTTCTGTTTATTTTGTTAATGTATATTTGCTCACTGTCTACATGTCAATTGAGAAATGTGCAAAGATATTACCGATTAATCTATTTTGGTTAAACATGCTGCTGTTTATTATTAAGATTTCACTTGCTGTAAAATACATGCACTCCTCATGGCTCTGAAGGTCTTCTCGTGTAACGTGAAGGGTTTGAACTCTATCCACAAGCGCTGGCTAGCCTTGAAGGAATTCAGAGCCTCTGGAGCCGATGTGGTCATGGTTCAGGAGACACACTTTCGACCGGGAGGCTCCTTTAAGTTCGCTTCTAAATTGTTTCCTAACACATTTGTAGCCTCCGACCCATCTGGGAAGGCAGGTGTAGCAATTTTGTTCAGAAATTCATGTCCTATAAGAGTAATTGACTCAAAATTGGAGTCATCATTGGATTTGTCATCCTGAACTGTGTCCATTTAAAGACGAAACTCACGATAGTCAACATCTATGCACCCAATTCTGGACAGATAGGATTCCTCACTAAGGTCCTTGAAGAAGTACAAAATTCCTCCCATCCTTTTACAATTGTGGGAGGAGATTTCAACATGTGTATGTCCGCCAACAAAAATAGACTTAATCTCTTCCAAAATACCCCCCCAACTCAAGCTTATAGGCTATCTACTTCCTTCCGCAAATTAATTCGTACCCATAACTTGTTTGACTCTTGGAGAGTGAAACATCCCACTGGTGAACAATTTACTTTTTATTCCCCCCCACACAAAGGATACTCTCGTCTTGATTACTTCCTACTTTCCGCACCCTTGCTACCCCAATTAGTTGCCTCTGAAATTGGTCCAATTACATGGTCCGACCATGCACCCATAACTCTAGATATATCCCTACATTCAGCATTTCCTAAGTCATGTCATTGGAGACTTAATGAGTCTCTCCTGAAAAATGAGGTCATTAAACAGCAACTCCAAACAAAATTGACTGAATACTTCCAGCTTAATGACGGATCTGTCTCGGACACTTCCATATTGTGGGAGGCCCACAAGGCCTTCTTTAGGGGTGAGTGCATATCTGCTGGGTCGCACAGGAAGCGAGATTCGCTTCAACAAAAATCTGAACTCTTGACTCAACTACGCTCAGCCGAGGTGCACTTACTTCAAGCCCCCACAATTACCCGTCTACGGGAGGTGATATCTATCCGTAATAAAATTAAGTCCTTAGATATGAATAAAATCTCCAAAGCCATTTTATGGTCGAAGCAGAAGTTCTATGAATCTGCTGACAAACCTCACAGAATGTTAGTGAACAGGCTGAAACCACGCCCAAGCCTCTCCATCCCTGACCATATAACACAAATGGATGGAACTCACACCTACTGTCCCCAATCCATGTCTAAGGTCTTTGGAGAATTTTATAATAAATTATATAATTGTTTGAGCTCTGATCCACACACCCAATTCACCCAGGGGAAATTTGATTCATTTATATCGTCTTTGAAGCTTCCACAAATATCCCCTGACCAGCGCTCTTCATTAAATACTCCCATCACCACTGAAGAATTGACTGAAGTGACTAAACTACTCCCCCAACATAAACCCCCGGTCCAGATGGACTCCCCTACTCTTACTACAAAACTTTCCTTTCTATATTATCCCCACACATGTTAAATTTATATGCCTCCCTATTAAAAGGTACAATACCCCATTCCCAATTTCTTCATGCCCATATCATAGTCATACCAAAACCAGATAAAGACCCATCTGTCCCTGACAATTACCGTCCAATCGCCCTATTAAACTCTGATTACAAAATTTTCACCAAAATTTTGGCAAATAGACTCTCAAAAATTATACCGTCTCTGATAAATAGAGATCAGGTTGGATTTGTCCCCCAGAGACACGCAGGGGACAACACTAGACGCACCATAGATCTTGTCGACTTGCTTACTAGAACTAAAACTCCGGCAGTAATATTAAGTTTAGATGCACAGAAGGCATTTGATCGCCTGAGTTGGCCTTTCATGTTTGCGATCCTGTCCAATAGGGATGAGCTTCGAGTTCGAGTTGAACTCATGTTCGACTCGAACATTGGCTGTTTGCAAGTTCGCCGAACACCGAACAATTTGGGGTGTCCGCGGCAAATTCGAATGCCGTGGAACACCCTTTAAAAGTCTATGGGAGAAATCAAAAGTGCTAATTTTAAAGGCTTATATCCAAGTTATTGTCATAAAAAGTGTTTGGGGACCCCACGCCAAAAAAAAAAAAAAAAACGGCGTGGGGTTCCCCTAAAAATCCATACCAGACCCTTATCCGAGCACGCAACCTGGCAGGCCGCAGGAAAAGAGGGGGGGACGAGAGTGCGGCCCCCCCCTCCTGAACCGTACCAGGCCACATGCCCTCAACATTGGGAGGGTTCTTTGGGGTAGCCCCCCAAAACACCTTGTCCCCATGTTGATGAGGACAAGGGCCTCATCCCCACAACCGTGGCCGGTGGTTGTGGGGATCTGCGGGCGGGGGGCTTATCGGAATCTGGAAGCCCCCTTTAACAAGGGGACCCCCAGATCCCGGCCCCCCCCCCTGTGTGAAATGGTAAGGGGGTACTTACCCCTACCATTTCACAAAAAAAGTGTCAAAATAGTTAAAAATGACAAGAGACAGTTTTTGACAATTCCTTTATTTAAATGCTTCTTCTATCTTCCTTCATCTTCTTCATCTTCTGGTTCTTCTGGCTCTTCTGGTTCTTCCTCCGGTGTTCTCGTCCAGCATCTCCTCCGCGGCGTCTTCTATCTTCTTCTCCTCGGGCCGCTCCGCACCCATGGCATGAGGGGAGGCTCCCACTCTTCTCTTCTTCTTCTTCTTCTTCTTCATCCTCTTCTCTTCTTCATCTTCTTCATCTTCTTCTCCTTCATCTCTTCTTCCTTCTTCATTTCTTCTCCGGGCCGCTCCGCAGCCATGCTGGCATGGAGGGAGGCTCCCGCTGTGTGACGGCGTCTCCTCGTCTGACGGTTCTTAAATAACGGGGGGCGGGGCCACCCGGTGACCCCGCCCCCCTCTGACGCACGGTGACTTGACGGGACTTCCCTGTGATGTCACGGGGAATGCCACAGGGAAGTCCTGTCATGTCCCGTGCGTCAGAGGGGGGCGGGGTCACCGGGTGGCCCCGCCCCCTGTTATTTAAGAACCGTCAGACGAGGAGACGCCGTCACACAGCGGGAGCCTCCCTCCATGCATGGATGCGGAGCGGCCCGCAGAAGAAAATTAAGAAGAGAAGATGAAGATGAAGAAGATGAAGAAGATGAAGAAGATGAAGAAGAGAAGAGGATGAAGAAGAAGATGAAGAGAAGAGCGGGAGCCTCCCCTCATGCCATGGGTGCGGAGCGGCCCGAGGAGAAGAAGATAGAAGACGCCGCGGAGGAGATGCTGGACGAGAACGCCGGAGGAAGAACCAGAAGAGCCAGAAGAACCAGAAGATGAAGAAGATGAAGGAAGATAGAAGAAGCATTTAAATAAAGGAATTGTCAAAAACTGTCTCTTGTCATTTTTAACTATTTTGACACTTTTTTAGTGAAATGGTAGGGGTAAGTACCCCCTTACCATTTCACACAGGGGGGGGGGCCGGGATCTGGGGGTCCCCTTGTTAAAGGGGGCTTCCAGATTCCGATAAGCCCCCCGCCCGCAGACCCCCACAACCACCGGCCACGGTTGTGGGGATGAGGCCCTTGTCCTCATCAACATGGGGACAAGGTGTTTTGGGGGGCTACAACAAAGCACCCTCCCAATGTTGAGGGCATGTGGCCTGGTACGGTTCAGGAGGGGGGGGCCACACTCTCGTCCCCCCCTCTTTTCCTGCGGCCTGCCAGGTTGCGTGCTCGGATAAGGGTCTGGTATGGATTTTTGGGGGAACCCCACGCCGTTTTTTTTTTTTTTTTGGCGCGGGGTTCCCCTTAAAATTCATACCAGACCTTAAGGGTCTGGTATGGAATTTAGGGGGAACCCCGCGTCATTTTTTTTTTTTAAATTTTGGCCGGGGTTCCCCTTAATATCCATACTAGACCTGAAGGGCCTGGTATGGAATTTAGGGGGACCCCCCACGTCATTTTTTTTTTTTTTTAATTTTGGTTCGGGGTTTCCCTGTGGGGAATTCCCATGCCGTTTTTATCAATGAACTTTTATGTGTATTGTCGGACCGGCAATTCATTAATAGCCGCGATAGTTTTAAATGAGTTTTTTCCTTCGAAATGTCATTTTGCTGTCAGACTGTTCTAAACACGGGAAACATGCGCCCCTTTACAGGCATACTATAGACACCCCCCAGGTACGAAATTTAAAGGGATATTACACTCTTATTGTTTGACTTTAAGCATTATTAAAATCACTGCTCCTGAAAAAACGGCCGTTTTTAAAACTTTTTTTTTCATTGATCTATGTCCCCTGGGGCAGGACCCGGGTCCCCAAACACTTTTTATGACAATAACTTGCATATAAGCCTTTAAAATTAGCACTTTTGATTATTCATGTTCGTGTCCCATAGACTTTAACGGTGTTCGCGTGTTCGAGCGAACTTTTTTCCTGTTCGCATGTTCTGGTGCGAACCGAACAGGGGGGTGTTCGGCTCATCCCTACTGTCCAAATATGGTTTCTCGGGTCCCTTTGTACAGGCTCTTAGATCCTTATACTCTCACCCTACCTCCCAAGTACAACTTTCATCTTATCTATCTTCCCCATTCCCCCTTAGCAACGGTACTAGACAGGGATGCCCTTTATCACCTCTACTTTTTATACTTAGCTTAGAACCCTTAGCTGAAAAAATCCATGAATGTCCCTCCATTGTAGGAGTACGCCTGCGTCAGTCAGAATACAAATTATCCCTTTTTACAGAAGATATTCTTTTAACATTTACTCAACCACATACGTCCCTACCTTCGTTACATAAAATCCTAAACTCTTTTAGTGAAATCTCTGGGTTTAAAATTAACACTACCAAAACGGAAGCTCTTCCCATAAATATCACATCATCTAACTTGATCACCCTTAAACAGAATTATAATTATCACTGGAGCTCTACATCCTTGAAATACTTAGGTGTCCGAATTACAGCATCATATTCCTCTCTATATCAGGCGAACTTCCCCCCCATATTCCAAGAAATTAACCGCTTGCCGACCCATTGGACCGCTTTGCCCATCTCTCTCCTTGGACGTATAAATATTCTAAAAATGTCTATCCTTCCTAAATTATTGTACCTATTTGAGACACTTCCAGTGGCAATACCAATGTCTCAGTTGAAAATTCTTCAAAGAAGAAGCCTCCGTTTTATATGGAACAACGCTTCACATAGAGTGGCGGGCTCAGTGGTCATGGCACGTAAGCTTAAAGGAGGCCTAGGAGCCCCAGACTTCATCAAGTACTATTACGCCTCTCATCTAAGGGTCCTTACTTCGTGGACCAATAGAACAGCCCCAAACAGATGGGCGGATATTGAAATGAGCATAATTTCCCCAGTACACCCATGCTACATGTTGTGGCCATCCACTGACAAATATATGCCCCAGCTGAGAACCCTTTGCTTGGCCCCAATGCTTTTTACATTGGCAATATGGAAGAAGTGCTCCACTAAATACTCACTTTCATCCCCATGCTCACCTCTCACCAACATCCTTTTTAACCCAGACATCCCAGATAGTTTGTCCTATGACCGTATGGTGCACTGGGCTAAGGCTGGGATTTTTCAGTTGCGGCAGCTAGTCAACCCAGCCATGAGACACCTATTATCCTTTGAGGACCTTCAAAAACACCACCAATTACCCAAAACAATATTTTACTCATATCTACAAATCAGACACTTCTTTTCTATCAAAACTACTACACTATCTTTAGATAAACCTACCCAATTTGAAATGCTTTGTGCTACAGGCCCTCATGAACCCCAATTGATATCCACCATCTATAGAATACTCCATGAGGCCAATCCCCTAAAAGTAGATACACATTATTATATGAGGAAATGGGCACAGATTCTCCAACATGACATATCTTTACTAGACTGGGATAAGATTTGGGTCTCCACTTCCAAAAGTTCCCGATGCATCTCCCACAAAGAAACTGGTTACAAGATACTTATGTTTTGGTATAAAACCCCAGAAAGACTACATGCGACCGACTCGTCCATATCCCAAATGTGTTGGAGATGTAATAAGGCGGTTGGCTCCCACTTTCACATGTTCTGGGAATGTTCTTTAGTTTCACAATTCTGGGAGCAGACCCAAATTCTACTAGAGAAATTGCTAGGAATCCTCGTTCCCCTAGACCCCATGTACTATTTACTAGGCCTCCCCTGTCAAGGTCTTCACAAATCAAAGCAGAAACTGATGTCCTACGTGTTATTAGCAGCTAAGAAAGTTATTCCTAAACTTTGGCTATCCACCTCCCCTCCCACCCTCTCACATACTCTATCTACCTTAATAGATATACGCAGAATGGAACACCTAACTGCCATTGTTGAAGATTCCATACAGAAATTTTCTCTTATATGGCAACCATGGGATGACTATGAAAATAACACTAAGACAAATGAAACCAGTTGAAACGATGGATGTGCATAGTAATACACGCTTTCTATCTCCTCGGGTTAATATATATTTTACTCTTCTGATTGTGTTGATTTTCTCTAACAAATTATCATCTTTCTGTAGGACAAGTAGAGTATTCACAGTAAAATCGCTTATTTAGTAACCAATGGTTCTTCTTATTTGGTATTATCAATCTTAAAGTTGTGTTGTAAGTTACCTTATAGTTTTTGATAAGGTTGTGCACCCTTGATTGACAGTGTTGAAGCCTTCTGTTCTTCTTTTCATCCCGAATGTGACATCAATATTATTATAATTGTCATGAATAAATGTTAAATAAACAATTAAAAAAAAAAAAAAAAAAAAAGACTGTAGCCTATGCTTAGATAAACAAATATTCATTGGAGATACCAGAATTATACAGGTATCCATATAGATAATCATTTTTAGGTAGTATTGATTAATATATATAACAATGTGTATATTTAATATATAGACCAGTTTTGATAGACATACATTTATAGAGATACATATATATAACCAAGTTATGTAATAGTGATTAATCAAGATTATACTGAGTGTATTTTATATTAGACCGATTACCAGAATATTTAAAGGTATATACTCTTATCACCATTATACACATTATGAAAATAGAACGTATTAACTTAAAAAGATAAACTCAAAACACATGTGAGACACCTAATGGTTGAAGGTGGTATTATTTGAACTCACTAAATTTACGAGAAAGGTAAATGATTAAGTTTATAACCAATAGAAAAGAAGCCACGTCCTTTTGGGCAGAGCCATTATAATTTTTATGGTCTTATTATCTGGAATGGTATTTAGAGGCAAGTAAGATGCCAGGAAAGGAGAAAAGAAAGGAGGAAAAAGATGGAGAGGAGGTGAGCTCAGGGGGAGAGCTCAGAAGGAAGCTCAAGGATCCATCCTGAGGGGGGGACATTGGGAGATACACACACTCCCAGACTGACACTCATGCACCATGCATGAATACATATCTTTACATTGATGAAGATTACTCAACACCTAATACTTAGAACTCGGAGGTCACAAGAAGTAAATCCTCTTTAAGAGTATCCATTTTGAAACTACAGCAGCCATCTTGAATCTGGTAGCCAGCCAATAGGAACAGTAGCCATCCTGGAATGGGTAATTATGTCATGTTGATTTTATCTTGTATGTTCTCTCAAATATTGATATGTTCTCTCAAATTTTGATGTGTTGAATATTATACAATTGATAATCATCAATAACCGCCTTGTAGATGTTTCTCTAAAGATTCAAATTTTTCATTATATTTTTCTTTTTGCATAGTTGCCACATTTATTGACAAAACAAACATCTAATTTATTTCACATTTTTAACCACTTACTTACCTGCAGTATAGTAACGGCTGTACGTGTGAAATACAGACGTTCTGTTTAATTGTCAAGTTCACAAGGTTATTGATTCTACTGAGAAGTTGTCATGGTGGTATTATGTCAAAGGGACGATACGCCCATTTTTGCAAGTGTTTTTAGTGATTTTCAAGACGTTCATTTAACGCAATCGGTATCTTAATTTCATGTGATTATTTGTTTTTGTCAACCAATAAATGACTATTTCGTATGCTCACATGTCTCCGTGAATAGGTTTCACATGCATAGACTGTTTCATATAGATTGATTTTGTATCTTAAAAATATCCTCGTTAAAAATTACTCAATAATAATTATTGTGCAGGAAACCTGTCCTTAAAATGGCACAACTTATTATTACTTATTATTCACGACATTACGCAGCGCTCCACACATATATCGCACACTCACATCAATCACTACCCTCAAGGAGCCCACAATCCAAGATCCCTAACATTCATATACTAGGGCCAATTTTGGACAGAAGCCAATTAACCTACCAGCATGTCTTTGGAGTGTGGGAGGAAACCAGAGTACCCGGAGGAAACCCACGCAGGCACAGGGAGAACATGCAAACTCCAGGCAGGTAGTGTCGTGGTTGGGATTTGAACCAGCGACCCTTCTTACTGCTAGGCGAGAGTGCTACTCACTACACCACTGTGTGAAGCATAACGTGAAAAACAATCACAACGTGCAATAAAGTCCACAATGTATGCCATAGATGGATAAGTGCACACAGCCAATGTGTAGTAGTTCCACGGTGGAAAACAATACAGTGAAATATAGAAAACTCCCAGAGACTTGGATAATGGATGAATGACAAATAGTAAAAGCCGGTTAGACAGAAACTAAAAACAAAACACCCGCGTGCCGGGGTCACATGTGGCGTGATGATGTCAGCACAACGCACCGCCCTACATGTTTTGCAATACCTTGCGTCTTCCTGGGGCACGGGCGATGTGCTAAACAATCACTTAAATAACATACAGCCACAACCAAGCCTCATTTTGACTTGGGCGCCATATTGGACATCGAGAATAGGTGGAGCGCAAAGGAGAGCCAGACCTCAACCAAGCCTCATTCTGATTTAGATTCCATATTGGACATAAAAAATAATTAAATGAAACGCAGAGGAAAACCAGACCTCGATCTGACACAGAAGTTCTTCCCACAAGATGCGCCCATGTCGTCACGGGTGTCATCTCGGAAGAATTAAATAAACAGGCTGAATAGATACAAAGGGGAAAGAAAAGAAAAGAAAAAAGAAAGTCACCGCCTATATAAATGGCTCCGCAGCTCGCACAAAGCATTCCAGCTGGAGAGAGCATCGTGTCAACATCGGAAGAAGAGAAGAAGAGAAGAAAAGAAGAAGAGAAGAAGAGAAGAAGAGAAGAAGCGGCGAGACAGCGGCGACAAGACAGCGGCGTCAAGACAGCGTCAGCAGACCGGGCCCCCCGCTGGCAAAAAAGCTGAAAGAAGATAGCGGAGGAGCCCGGGAGAAGAGGCGGAACACCGGGAGAAGTCGGAAGAACACCCCCCCGAAGTCGAAAGAAGACCCCGGAGCTGCCTAATAAATTACTCTTAAAACCTGTGCACTGTGTTTTCTTTAATTGACACTTTTCCCTAGGTGAATGGATAGGGGTACCATGTACCCCATACTCATTCACATAGGGTGGGGGGGCGGGATCTAGGGCCCCCTTATTAAAGGGGGCTCCCAGATTCCCATAAGCCCTCCACCCGCAGACCCCGACAACCAACGGCCAGGGTTACAAAGATAATAAGTAAAACCCTGCGAGCCACTTACGGATAAATGCCTACAAAATAATGTATAATCAAACCTGAATTGAGACCAGCTGCAAACACTCAGTCACGTTTCATAAGCGTGCAAGTGGCAAAAATGAAAAAAATGTGTCTGCCCTAGAAAAAAGGTCACATCAATCAAAATGCAGCAATAATAAATGTATAAGAAACATGGATGTTGACCAATAATACACTAAAGTGAAAGTACCACTAGGTGCTTAAAATGAAAAGTGCACAGTGCTACATAAAACACACAATGTGAGTGATCAATCATAAAAACATATAACATAAACACTGAATCAAATAAAGTATAAATAAAGTATAAGTATAAAGGGATATATCCACTGGTGAATAAAATAGAGTCCAAATCAGTGTATATCCGGAAATATAAAAGTGCCCAAAAAACATAGTCCATAAATTAGTGAAGCTCGCACATCTTTCCTTCCAAAAGTGTGTCACCAAAAAACATGCTGTAGTGTCTTCCAGTCACCCCCACAGGTAAATCTGCTCACCTTCCTATGTGTGACACAGTGGTTAAACTATGCCAAACAAAGCCTTGGAGACACTCCTGTGCTCTATTGGAACCAGCTGTGCAGACCTTCAATGCTCTCAGTGAAGATAATATATGCAAAAGAATAAAACTCCATAGCGCAATATTGCAAGATGTAATAAAAGGATATTTGAGACACACACCGCATCGCATGCCACACTGCGAGATTAGCCGTTCTTTGTTCGTTTAGGATGGTGCACTCACGCACCCACAGTATGTGAGTACCCCCGCAAGGGGAGAGAACATTTTTAAATAAATATCCTTTTATTACATCTTGCAATATTGCGCTATGGAGTTTTTTTCTTTTGCATATATTATCTTCACTGAGAGCATTGAAGGTCTGCACAGCTGGTTCCAATAGAGCACAGGAGTGTCTCCAAGGCTTTGTTTGGCATAGTTTAACCACTGTGTCACACATAGGAAGGTGAGCAGATTTACCTGTGGGGGTGGCTGGAAGACACTACAGCATGTTTCTTGGTGACACACTTTTGGAAGGAAAGATGTGCGAGCTTCACTAATTTATGGACTATGTTTTTTGGGCACTTTTATATTTCCGGATATACACTGATTTGGACTCTATTTTATTCACCAGTGGATATATCCCTTTATACTTATACTTTATTTATACTTTATTTGATTCAGTGTTTATGTTATATGTTTTCTGATTGATCACTCACATTGTGTGTTTTATGTAGCACTGTGCACTTTTCATTTTAAGCACCTAGTGGTACTTTCACTTTAGTGTATTATTGGTCAACATCCATGTTTCTTATACATTTATTATTGCTGCATTTTGATTGATGTGACCTTTTTTCTAGCGCAGACACATTTTTTTCATTTTTACAACAGCCATGGTTGTCGGGAAGAGGCCCTTGTCCTCATCAACATGGGGACAAGGTGCTTTGGGGTGGGGGGCCCGCAGGGTGCCCCCCTCCCCAAGGCACCCACCCCCCATGTTGAGGGCAAGCGGCCTGGTATGGCTCAGGAGGGGGGTGCTCGCTCGTCCCCACCCCCTTTCCTGGCCGGCCGGGCTGCGTGCTTGGATAAGGGTCTGGTATGGATTTTGGGGGGACCCCGTGCCGATTTTTCGGCGTAGGGGGTACCCCTTACAATCCATACCAGACCTAAGGGCCTGGTATGCCCCAGGGGGGAACCCAAGCTGTTTTTTTCATTTAAAATTTGGCGCGGCGTTCCCCCTCAGGATTCATACCAGACAGCTGTCAGCATTGCCTGTCACTCATCGCGAAAGGAAAAAAAAGTTTTCCTTTCCCGATGAGTGAGCCAGCGCGACATGCACAGTACCCTGTCGCCGAGAACCAGCGCAATGGTATCGCGCTGGAAACACAATCTCGCGGCCAGGTACTGTAGATATAGATGACAGGCAGAGAATGGTCAGGATACAGGCAAAGTTCGGCAACAGGATATCAAGCAGTGTAGAGCGGAGCGTGGTTACAAGGCAGGCTGGGGTCAGGATAACAGAGATCAATCATAGTCAAACAAGCCGAGTCAAACACAGGAAACAGATCGGATCACAGGAACAGGAAGTCACGGGAACAGGTATGAGCTTCAGATCAGACAGCAAAGACGGTGCTGCTGAGGTGTTTAAATAAGGCAGCCTGTTGCCAATCACTGAAATCAGTCTGCACTATTTTAAGCCCTAGGTGGCAGATCCATGACATTGCCCCCCCTCACGGGCAACCTTCGGGTGCCCAACAGGTCTCTCTTCTGTGGATGACTGTGAAAAAAGGCATTAACCAAGTCTCTGGCGTGCATATCCTGTTCAACCTCCAAGAGTTATCCTCCGGGCCATAACCTTTCCAGTTAACCAGGTAGTGTACCTGATTAATTCTCCTCCTACAGTCTATGATGGCCTCCACCTCGTACTCCTCTTCGCCATTGATGGTCACAGGTTCTGGAGGCCTGGATACTCTATCTGGAAAAGAGTCAGGGACTGTGGGTTTCAAGAGAGAAACATGGAAGACAGGATGTATCTTAAGTGAATCAGGTAAAGATAATTCATAAGCAACCTCATTAAGTTTATCTTGACTGGGAATGGTCCCACAAATTTAGGTGCCAGTTTCTTTGAGGGACATGCCAACCTGAGATTCGTAGTAGACAGCCATACCTGGACTCCCAGGTGGAGAATCAGTTCACCCCTTCTTTTCCTGTCAAAAGCTGTCTTGCTTGCTGCTTGTGCCTTGGTAACCGCTTCTTTAAGCAACTTACTGTTGCGGTTGAGGAAATCCACTGTGTCTTGGATAGCAGGAACTGTAGTCTCTGGAATAAAGTTGGGCAAGAAGGATTGGTGAAAAGAGTGAGTGGCATTATTGTAGGGGAACTCCTCCAGTGGTAGCAGTGATAGCCAGTCATCCTGGACAAAAGTGGTGAAGCATTGCATATACTGCTCCAACGTCTGATTGGTCTTATCTGTCTGTCCATTGGTCTGAGGATGGTAGGTGGAGGACAAGGATCTTTCGATTTTAAGGGCTTCACACAGAGTTTTCCAGAATCAGGAAGTGAACTGAACCCTTCGATCGGAGACAATGTTCATAGGGACTCCATGAAGCCTCACAATCTCTAATAAACACTTGAGCCGTCTCCATGGCCGAGGGAGTACTCTTCAGAGGCAAGAAATGGGCCATTTTGGACAATCGGTCTACTACCACGAAGATGGCTGTGCATCCTTCCGATGGGGGAAGTTCCACAACAAAATCCATGGCTATCATTCTCCATGGTCTGTCCGGGATTGGCAGTGGCCGAAGTAGATCCCAGGCTCGGTTCTTTGTACCCTTGCTCCGGTTGCAGATTGCACAGGAATTCACGTACCTCTTACAGGTTTCTTCCCGGTCCGGCCACCAGAATGTGCGTTTCAGGAGATCAAGCGTCTTGTGGACTCCAAAATGACCTGCTAGGGGATGATCATGACACAGACCCAAAATGGTTATACGTAAACATTCAGGCACAAATACTTTGCTTCTGTTAAATAGCACTCCTTCCCGGAGTGTCAGCCTGACCCCTAGAGGGCTAGGAACATCTGTCAAAGCCTTCTTCATTTGGTTGAGGAGGTTGCCCTGTAAAAGTAAGTTATTTTCAGACAAGATGGTATCTGCCACTGGTGGTTCCTTGGGGTCATCAAACATACGAGACAGTGCATCTGGTTTGACATTCTTCGAGCCCGGCTGGTAGGTAATGTGCAACACAAATCAGGAAAAGAACAGGGCACAACGTGCTTTATGTGGCTTTAGGCGTTTAGCAGTCCTCAGGTACTCAAGATTTTTGTGGTCAGTATAGACCAATATGGGATGCGCTGCTCCCTCCAGGAGGTACCTCCACTCTTCTAAAGCCGCCTTTCTGGCCAGTAATTCTCGGTCCCCAAGGTCATAGTTTCTATCTGCTGAAGAGAGCCTGTGGGAGAAAAAGGCTACTGGATGCATCAGATCCTTAGGGTCTTGGCGTTGGGAGATGACTGCTCCAATAGCGACTTCAGATGCGTCTACTTCTAGTGTATACGGCAGAGACGTGTCTGGGTGACCAAGAACAGGTGCTGAAGTAAACAGTCCCTTCAAATAACGCAGCATGTGAGCAGACATCTTTCTCAGCAGCTCTCCGATCCCTCTGCACAATCCTGTGTAATCCTGCTCACCTGCCACACAAACTCGGCTGAAATTTCTCCTGTACGCTTGGGGAAGACTTTGTGACATTCGTGGGGGATTCTGGTGGATGGGAAAACGAAGAAAACAGCCCCCGGCAAGGATGAGTATTACCACACGTTCTGACCAAGATGGCCGCCGCTCCACCATCCCACACTCGTCCCTGGCATCCATGCCGGATCTCTTTGATGAGGAGCCAGATCCTTTGCTACCACCTTCTCCAGGGACCTCGGCTCCCCCGGAGCTATCGGTCATCCCTCCCCACAGTGATGATGGCCTTGAGGACAGTCCGGAACCGGAACCCACCCTGCTGGATGTCCTCAAACTGATCAAGGTAAATCACTCTGATATCATGGGGAAAGTGGAGAAACTTAAACTGGACATAACAATTATGCGCCAGGACATGCATAAAATGAGGGACCGGGTTTCTGAGACTGAACGCCGTATTAGCGATTTGGAGGATGCTGTCGGCCCGGTCCAAGCTACTCAAAAAACACATGGCACTAAAATCCTCTCTCTGGAGGACAAGGTCGATGATTTGGAGAACCGTCTGCGCAGAAACAACCTGCGTCTGGTGGGCCTCCCCGAGCGGGTTGAGGGCACTGACCCGGTCTCCTTCCTGGAAAGTTGGTTTACCCAAGAATTTGGTAAAGACTGCCTTTCCCCATGTTTTGTCCTGGAGCGTGCACATAGAGTGCCTGGCAGGCCGCTTCCTGCAGGCAACCCTCCACGCACTATGGTAATCCGTCTCCTCAATTATCGTGATAGGGACGCTATCCTGCGAGCTGCACACATAAAAGGGAGCCTAAAGATCAACAACGCATCTCTGTCATTGTTTCCTGATTATTCCCCAGCGGTCTGCGCCTCAAGAGCCAAGTACCAACACATCAAGCTGAAATTGAGGGAGAAGACCATCCAATATTCTATGCTGTTTCCTGCCACGCTGCGAGTCATGCACCAGGGCCAGGTGAATTTTTTCCAAACCCCTGCAAATGCTCTTTCCTGGTTTGAGTCCTTGCATCAACCGGGTTGAATGTCTGGCCGGGCCCTGGACACCTGAACTGGTTACTCTCCTAAAAATTTGTTAAATATCTCCTTCCTTTTTTTTTTTTTTTCTTTTTCCCCAGCCGGTGTGCCTTTATCTGTGGCAGGTGATTCAAGATACCTGTTTTCACATGAGGACAAGATCTCAATCTGGGATCTATGCTGCTAATTGTATGCATATTTGGTTGACATCTGATTTTCTTTAAGTTTTGTTCGCTGATGTGCCTGTATTGGCCATGTTTCTAGTATGTACTAGCAGTTTGGGATCTAAGCCTGCTCCTGTTTTTTTCTTTTTGGGGTAAGGCAGGGGTTAACTTTGTGCTACTGCCAGTTTTCACTGTGTTGTTACTGATCACAGGAATGTTGTGTGAATGGATGATTGTGGTGTGTAAGTGTGTGTGCGATTTTTGTCCTGCCTTGTCCTCTCTCTGGGATTGCAGCCGTGACGATACCCTTGATCTGCTGATTTTCACTAACTTCATATGTCTTTAGTCAAATGTATCTTCTGGAATGTCCGGGGTTTAAATTCCAAATTTAAAAGGGCTTCCCTGTTTGAATTTCTCAAGGCTCATAAGCCTCATATACTGTGCCTGCAGGAGACAAATCTTATGGGGTCTAAAGTGCCATTCAGTATGAATCTAAGCTGTTTTGTCAGTGGTGTGCTTCCTTTGGATACATTGACCTATGGTGACAACAAAACCCTTTGGCTAGGAAATACTCTTGCCAGTCCTGGTCTTATCGTACTCTTTCCAGGCTGGACTACGCCCTTGGGACTTCTGACCTGACCTCATATACCCGGACAATATACTATATATCTCAGACGATTTCTGACCACTCTGCCCTGTGTGTTGAATTAATACTCGGTCACAGACCCTCTTTTTGGTTGTGGAGGCTCAGTTCCCTCTGGGTCTCCACCCCTGAATTTGAACGAAAATAGGAAGTTTGGGACTTTGAGTGAGGCCATAGACATGGTGGAGATAGATAAAATAAAAATACACATTTATTGTCATAAGAGTCATAAAACATGTCAATAACAGGAACCACATGGGTGAGACAACATTATAAAAATGTAATTTCATGTTTGTTCACATACACTATTAAAAGTGTGCGTGCAATACAGGCAACTAGGGTACATCTGGGTCTGGTAGCCAAGTGCCCCGCAGTGGTCTGGATTGATCAGTCAATGCATTCCAATGAGTTCATAATGGTACATAAAGTATATAACAACACTTGCAAAAGAGACAATGAGACCACAGTAAAGTACAAAATCAAGTTAAAAAATAAAAAAAGTCAAAATGATCGAGGTGTAAGGAAACATCCCAAAATGCCCAGAGTGGATGATTGAGTAGGGGCTGGTATATGCATCCCAAACAATGCCCGACGCATTTCGTGTATATTACACTCATCAGGGGCGGGTGCTAGTAGTGTATCTACAAAATATGATCAAATAGAATTAGTTGGATGTATTGGAACCTATCGAGAAGAAAGTGGGTAAGTATAATCAAGTCCCAAACTATTTTCCTTGAATTAGGGATGGAGGCACATCCTATATGTGCCTCATATAAAGTCCCACAACCCTTCCCATTGTTCTCGTATTAGGGATGGAGGTCCAGAAACTGGATTGACAGCCCCTCTTTTTTCATGTCATCCGGGTGTGATATGATCAAGTCCCTGACATGGACTCACTATGTCCGGGCTTGTGTTTTAGAGACAGAGATTTCCTTTTTGTCTGTGAGAATTTTCAGCACAGACACTTCAATTGTGAGAACCCACACTGAGGTTGGTATGTCCAGGGTTTTCTCTGTCTATTGCCGGGAGCTGCGATGCGCCCTGTGTGCCCCAGCCCCCTCACCCTCCTCCCCGCCCATCCGCGTGGCGGGGATGGGTGTGGGAGGGAGGGCGGTTTCACAGAGCATCGGCGGCACGCATCCTGCTTCTCGTGTGCCGTCACCGCCTGACGCCATCACATCGAGCATGTGACTTTACCATCGGAGCCCACACAGCTGGGGAAACAATCGTCTGTCGTGGGCGGTCCTGACCGCCAGCGTCAGAGCTCCTCCCCGTTCTTGCCGTGCTAGCGTGACGCTGGTGGGAGTCAGCGTGCACGTGTGCAGGGCCGTTATATCTGGCCTCCCTGGGCGTAGTTCCCTGTTGTTATCCTACACTGGATGCTGCAGTCCATCCTACCACTTCACTCCACGCTGAGACACCAGTAAGTTACCTGCTACTATGGTCTGCTATCTTATACACCATGCATCACTTTTCAACTTTAGATGAATGGACATTCTCATACTATGACATTCAATCTTTTCAGACTTTCCCTGGTAGCCACCAACGGTGCAATATCTAGTCTTACCATACATTTCCAACTTGTGTCCTGTGTCTTGGGGAGCCTCCGGACGTACGCCCTGTCAGCACGTTGCTCCATTACCTCAGCTCCCGGCAAAGATTGGTTGACCTCGGTTCCATACCCATCATACCTCACTACAGTGAGTTCTTGCAAGCGTTTTGATTATACTTACCCACTTTCTTCTCAATAGGTTCCAATACATCCCACTAATTCTATTTTATCATATTTTGTAGATACACTACTAGCACCCGCCCCTGATGAGTGTAATATACACGAAACGTGTCGGTCCTTGTTTGGGATGCACATACCAGCCCCTACTCAATCATCCACTCTGGGCATTTTGGGATGTTTCCTTACACCTCGATCATTTTGACTTTTTTTCTTTTTTAACTTGATTTTGTACTTTACTGTGGTCTCATTGTCTCTTTTGCAAGTGTTGTTATATACTTTATGTACCATTATGAACTCATTGGAATGCATTGACTGATCAATCCAGACCACTGTGGGGCACTTGGCTACCAGACCCAGATGTACCCTAGTTGCCTGTATTGCACGCACACTTTTAATAGTGTACGTGAACAAACATGAAATTACATTTTTATAATGTTGTCTCATCCATGTGGTTCCTGTTATTGACATGTTTTATGACTCTTATGACAATAAATGTGTATTTTTATTTTATCTATCTCCACCATGTCTATGGCCTCACTCAAAGTCCCAAACTTCCTATTTTCCTTGAATTAGGGATGGAGGCACATCCTATATGTGCCTCATATAAAGTCCCACAACCCTTCCCATTGTTCTCGTATTAGGGATGGAGGTCCAGAGACTGGATTGACAGCCTGTCATGAGAGGGTTTACCCGTTAGTGGCGCCATCGGTCTCTTGGATCGCAGTACCAGTGTCCACCAGCGGGTGTCTTCCAACACCTGGGTCCTGCAGTAAGAGGTCTCTCCTGCTGGTGGCACTATTGCATCCCTGGGCCGTAGTACCGGTGTCCACCAGCGGGTGCACTCCGGCAGTGTGGAGCAAACAGCACACACTGTGCTCAGCTGTGACATGAGTTCAATTACCACAGCCTTATAAATACCCAGAAAGCCCTCATAGGCTTGCCTTGGTATCTCTCTCCCTGCATTTTGACCTTGCTGCCTGTTATTTTGACCTTGAGCCTGCATCTGCCTTGCCTTGTCCTGACCTGACCTGACCTGACCTGATCTGATCCAATCCCTATCCTGAGCCCTTCCTGGTCCTGTCCCTTCTGTTCCTGGTTACCTTGGATCCCTGCCCTGTATCCCATCCATCAATCCTCTCCCTGTCCTTTTTGGTTTCCCGTCCTTGCCCATCTGCTGACCTCCCTTTGTATGACCTTGGCCTGGCTTTGTTTACGATTCCGGTATCACCATTTACTTGTATATATTGTTGTTTGTAGTGGGTTTGTTGTGTTGGTTTTGCACTGTTTATATTCCTTTTACTTGTCACTTATTTAATAAACACCATTATTTCACTTACATGTGTTTTTGGTCTCCTCTGTGCAGTCCACACGGTCTGGTCAATTAGATCCTCTGACAGTATACCAAGTCCATCCCTACCAGATGTGACTGCACTGAGGAGCCTTTTTGAAAATGCAGGCAGAAATAGTGATTTATCTTACCTCATTGGTAACTGAGGATAATTGTTATTGCCGTCTGGTATTGAAGGAGTGGACCAGGGATCAACTATTAGAGTGTATCCGTCTGGCCCATTCTCTGGTGGATGAGGGCGGTATGCTATTTGAAAATGTTCAGCCTCTGATCCAGCTGTGTGCAGAGCTAGCCTTGTCCAGTACTCCAGAGGGCAGGGATGATTTTTCTCCCCCCTTCAGTTTTGATCAGGTTGAGTCTCTGGTGTGGTTATTAGAGGATGATCCAACCTTTTTCATGGAATATTATGTCTCTTGTTCACAGCAGGTGTTGTCTGATTGCATCCATTCAGTGCAATCGCTGGTTAGTCAAGCTGTGTGTGAATCAATGTTTGTTCATCCTGTGCTACAGGCATGGTCAGATCTCCTTAATTTAGCCAAGCCACAACAACCCAGCCATGTCATTAATCACCTGCCTTCCCAAGAATCTATTCCCCCATCGCTCATGGCAACCTCAGCTACAGCCCAGTATACATAGCTTTCCACCAAGTATTATTACCCACTCCACTCATTGCACCTATCCTGCCCTCAATCCACCTGTCTCTTCTCCTCCACCTGTAACAGTCCCACAAAACCCTTCTCTAGCTACAGTTCCTTGGTCTTCCTTCGATCCAGCTACTTTCTTTTCTTACAGCCCTGCACCTACATACAAAACTGCACGGGCTAAACCAAAAAAGAAATAAAAATTCTTCCCGACCCACACCATCTTGCCAGTAACCCAACCTGCTCCTGCTACCCAGCCTGATGTCCCGGCGCCTGCCTCCCAGCTTGATGTCTTTGCCTCACAGTCTGATGTGCCCGCTGTCTAGTCTGTCCTGATGTCTGCCTTCCAGCCCAAAGTCTCGGTGCCTGCTTTCCAGTCTGATGCACCTGCTATCCAGTCTGATATGCCTGCCTTCCAGCCGAATGTCCCGATGCCTGCCTTCCAGCCGGATGTCCCGATGCCTGCCTTCCAGCCTGATGTCCTGATGCCTGCCTTCCAGCCAGATGTCCCGATGCCTGCCTTCCAGCCGGATGTCCCGATGCCTGCCTTGCAGCCGGATGTCCCGATGCCTGCCTTGCAGCCGGATGTCCCAAAGCCTGCCTTGCAGCTGGATGTCCCGATGCCTGCCTTGCAGCCGGATGTCCCGATGCCTGCCTTGCAGCCGGATGTCCCGATGCCTGCCTTGCAGCCGGATGTCCCGATGCCTGCCTTGCAGCCGGATGTCCCGATGCCTGCCGTCCAGCCGGATGTCCCGATGCCTGCCTTCCAGTCTGATGTGCCAGCTTCCCAGTCTGATGTGCCAGCTTCGAAGTCTGACGTGCCGGCTTCCCAGTCTGACGTTCCGGCTTCCCAGTCTGATGTGCCGGCTTCCCAGTCTGACGTGCCGGCTTCTCGGTCTGATGTGCCAGCTTCCCAGCCTGATGTCTCGATGCCTGCCTATCAGCCTGATGTGCCAGCTTCCCAGTCTGATGTGCCAGCTTCCCAGTCTGATGTGCCAGCTTCCCAGCCTGATGTCTCGATGTCTGCTTACCAGCCTGATGTGCCAGCTTCCCAGTCTGATGTGCCAGCTTCCCAGTCTGATGTGCCAGCTTCCCAGTCTGATGTGCCAGCCTCCCAGCCCGATGTCTTGAAGCTTGCCTTCCAGCCTGAAGTCCCGATGCCCGCTTTTCAGTCTGTGCCCGCTTCCCAGTCTGATGTCTTCATGCCTGCCTCCCAGCCTGATGTCTCGAAGCTTGCCTTTCAGCCTGATGTCTTGGTTTCTGCATTTCCACCTGATGTCTCGATGCCTACCTTCCAGTCTGATGTGCCAGCTTCCCAGCCTGATGTGCCAGCTTCCCAGCCTGATGTGCCAGCTTCCCAGTCTGATGTCTCGATGCCTGCCTACCAGCCTGATGTGCCAGCTTCCCAGCCTGACGTTCCAGTGCCTGTCACCCAGCCTGACGTTCCAGTGCCTGCCACCCAGCCTGACGTTCCAGTGCCTGCCACCCAGCCTGACGTTCCAGTGCCTGCCACCCAGCCTGACGTTCCAGTGCCTGCCACCCAGCCTGACGATCCAGTGCCTGCCACCCAGCCTGACGATCCAGTGCCTGCCACCCAGCCTGACGATCCAGTGCCTGCTACCCCGTCTGACGCTTCAGTGACTACTGTCCAGTCTGATGTACCTATTGTCCAGCCTGGTATGCCAGCACCTGCCGTTCTGCCCGATGTGCCAGCGCCTGTCTTTGCTGTCCAGCCTGAAGCTCCAGCACCTGCTGCCCGGTCTGATGTTTCGGTACCCACTTTCTGGTCTGATGTGCCCATCCTCCAGCTTGATATCCTGGTACCTGTCTTCCAGCCTGATGTCGTGATGTTGGTATCTCAGCCTGAGGTTTCGGTGCCCGTGTCTCAGCCTGAAGTTTCGGTGCCCGTGTTTCAGCCTGGAGTTTCGGTGCCCGTGTCTCAGCTTGCTGAATCGGTGCCCGTGTCTCAGCTTGCTGAATCGGTGCCCGTTACCCAGTCTGTTGAATCGGTGCCCGTTACCCGGTCTGCTGATCCGGTGCCCGTTACCCAGTCTGCTAAACCGAAGTCCGTCACTTTGCCTGCCAAGCCAGTACCCGTTATCCGGTTTGCCGAACCAGTGCCTGGTGTCCAGCTCGCTGAGTCGGGCCCTATTACCCAGCCCACTGGGCCGGGGTCCGTTACCCAGCTTGCTGAGCCGGTGCCTGTAATCCGGCCTGCCATTACGGTACTCGCTGTTCGGCCTAATGCTCCAGAGACTGCTTCCCAGCTCGATGACCCGGAGCCTGCTTCCCAGCTCGATGACCCGGAGCCTGCTTGCCAGCTCGATGACCCGGAGCCCACTGCCCAGCTTGGTGTTTTCCTGCCCGCTGTCTTCTCGGATGTGCCCGCTGTCTTCTCGGATGTGCCCGCTGTCTTCTCGGATGTGCCCGCTGCCTTCTCGGATGTGCCCGCTGTCTTCTCGGATGTGCCTGCTGTCTTCTCAGACATACCCACTGTCCAGTTTGATGTACCCGATGCCCGGCCTGATGTGCCCTCATCTGTTCGGTTGGAGGCCATGAACTTTGGACAATCGCACCTTGTTGGAGCGTCCGGAGGCCGCTCCTTTAGGGGGGGTACTGTCATGAAAGGGTTTACCCGTTGGTGGCGCCATCGGTCTCTTGGATCGCAGTACCAGTGTCCACCAGCGGGTGTCTTCCAACACCTGGGTCCTGCAGTAAGGGGTCTCTCCTGCTGGTGGCACTGTTGCATCCTTGGGCCATAGTACCGATGTCCACCAGCGGGTGCACTCCGGCAGTGTGGAGCAAACAGCACACACTGCGCTCAGCTGTGACATGAGTTCAATTACCACAGCCTTATAAATACCCAGCAAGCCCTCATAGGCTTGCCTTGGTATCTCTCTCCCTGCATTCTGACCTTGCTGCCTGTTATTTTGACCTTGAGCCTGCATCTGCCTTGTCCTGACCTGACCTGATCTGATCAAATCCCTATCCTGAGCCCTTCCTGGTCCTGTCCCTTCTGTTCCTGGTTACCTTGGATCCCTGCCCTGTATCCCATCCATCCATCCTCTCCCTGTCCTGTTTGGTTTCCCGTCCTTGCCCATCTGCTGACTTTCCTGTGTATGACCTTGGCCTGGCTTTGTTTACGATTCCGGTATCTCCATTTACTTGTATATATTGTTGTTTGTAGTGGGTTTGTTGTGTTGGTTTTGCACTGTTTATATTCCTTTTACTTGTCACTTATTTAATAAACACCATTATTTCACTTACATGTGTTTCTGGTCTCCTCTGTGCAGTCCACACGGTCTGGTCAATTAGATCCTCTGACACAGCCCCTCTTTCTTCATGTCATCCGGGTGTGATATGATTAAGTCCCTGACATGGACTCACTATGTCCGGGCTTGTGTTTTAGAGACAGAGATTTCCTTTTTGTCTGTGAGAATTTTCAGCACAGACACTTCAATTGTGAGAACCCACACTGAGGTTGGTATGTCCAGGGTTTTCTCTGTCTATTGCCGGGAGCTGCGATGCGCCCTGCATGCCCCAGCCCCCTCACCCTCCTCCCCGCCCATCTGTGTGGCGGGGGATGGGTGTGGGAGGGAGGGCGGTTTCACAGCGCATCGGCGCCACGCATCCTGCTTCTCGTGTGCCGTCACCGCCTGACGCCATCACTTCGAGCATGTGACCTTGCCATCGGAGCTGACACAGCTGGGGAAACAAGCGTCTGTCGTGGGCGGTCCTGACCGCCAGCGTCGGAGCTCCTCCCCGTTCTTGCCGTGCTAGCGTGACGCTGGTGGGAGTCAGCGTGCATGTGTGCAGGGCCGTTATATCTGGCCTCCCTGGGTGTAGTTCCCTGTTGTTATCCTACACTGGATGCTGCAGTCCATCCTACCACTTCACTCCACGCTGAGATACCAGTAAGTTACCCCCTATTATGGTCTGCTATCTTATAAACCATGCATCACTTTTCAACTTTAGATGAATGGACATTCTCATACTATGACATTCAATCTTTTCAGACTTTCCCTGGTAGCCAGCAACGGTGCAATATCTAGTCTTACCATACATTTCCAACTTGTGTCCTGTGTCTTGGGGAGCCTCCAGACGTACGCCCTGTCAGCATGCTGCTCCATTACCTCAGCTCCCGGCAAAGATTGGTTGACCTCGGTTCCATACCCATCATACCTCACTACAGTGAGTTCTTGCAAGCGTTTTAAATATACTTACCCACTTTCTTCTCGATAGGTTCCAATACATCCCACTAATTCTATTTTATCATATTTTGTAGATACACTACTAGAACCCGCCCATGATGAGTGTAATATACACGAAACGCGTCGGGCATTGTTTGGGATGCACATACCAGCCCCTACTCAATCATCCACTCTGGGCATTTTGGGATGTTTCCTTACACCTCGATCATTTTGACTTTTTTTCTTTTTTTACTTGATTTTGTACTTTACTGTGGTCTCATTGTCACTTTTGCAAGTGTTGTTATATACTTTATGTACCATTATGAACTCATTGGAATGCATTGACTGATCAATCCAGACCACTGCGGGGCACTTGGCTACCAGACCCAGATGTACCCTAGTTGCCTGTATTGCACGCACACTTTTAATAGTGTATGTGAACAAACATGAAATTACATTTTTATAATGTTGTCTCACCCATGTGGTTCCTGTTATTGACATGTTTTATGACTCTTATGACAATAAATGTGTATTTTTATTTTATCTATCTCCACCATGTCTATGGCCTCACTCAAAGTCCCAAACTTCCTATTTTCCTTGAATTAGGGATGGAGGCACATCATATATGTGCCTCATATAAAGTCCCACAACCCTTCCCATTGTTCTCGTATTAGGGATGGAGGTCCAGAGACTGGATTGACAGCCCCTCTTTTTTCATGTCATCCGGGTGTGATATGATCAAGTCCCTGACATGGACTCACTATGTCCGGGCTTGTGTTTTAGAGACAGAGATTTCCTTTTTGTCTGTGAGAATTTTCAGCACAGACACTTCAATTGTGAGAACCCACACTGAGGTTGGTATGTCCAGGGTTTTCTCTGTCTATTGCCGGGAGCTGCGATGCGCCCTGCGTGCCCCAGCCCCCTCACCCTCCTCCCCGCCCATCCGTGTGGCGGGGGATGGGTGTGGGAGGGAGGGCGGTTTCACAGCGCATCGGCACCATGCATCCTGCTTCTCGTGTGCCGTCACCGCCTGACGCCATCACGTCGAGCATGTGACCTTACCATCGGAGCCGACACAGCTGGGGAAACAAGCGTCTGTCGTGGGCGGTCCTGACTGCCAGCGTTGGAGCTCCTCCCCGTTCTTGCCGTGCTAGCGTGACGCTGGTGGGAGTCAGCGTGCACGTGTGCAGGGCCGTTATATCTGGCCTCCCTGGGCGTAGTTCCCTGTTGTTATTCTACACTGGATGCTGTAGTCCATCCTACCACTTCACTCCACGCTGAGACACCAGTAAATTACCCCCTACTATGGTCTGCTATCTTATAAACCATGCATCACTTTTCAACTTTAGATGAATGGACATTCTCATACTATGACATTCAATCTTTTCAGACTTTCCCTGGTAGCCAGCAATGGTGCAATATCTAGTCTTACCAAACATTTCCAACTTGTGTCCTGTGTCTTGGGGAGCCTCCGGACGTACGCCCTGTCAGCACGCTGCTCCATTACCTCAGCTCCCGGCAAAGATTGGTTGACCTCGGTTCCATACCCATCATACCTCACTACGGTGAGTTCTTGCAAGCGTTTTAAATATACTTACCCACTTTCTTCTCGATAGGTTCCAATACATCCCACTAATTCTATTTTATCATATTTTGTAGATACACTACTAGCACCCGCCCCTGATGAGTGTAATATACACGAAACGCGTCGGGCATTGTTTGGGATGCACATACCAGCCCCTACTCAATCATCCACTCTGGGCATTTTGGGATGTTTCCTTACACCTCGATCATTTTGACTTTTTTTCTTTTTTTACTTGATTTTGTACTTTACTGTGGTCTCATTGTCACTTTTGCAAGTGTTGTTATATACTTTATGTACCATTATGAACTCATTGGAATGCATTGACTGATCAATCCAGACCACTGCGGGGCACTTGGCTACCAGACCCAGATGTACCCTAGTTGCCTGTATTGCACGCACACTTTTAATAGTGTATGTGAACAAACATGAAATTACATTTTTATAATGTTGTCTCATCCATGTGGTTCCTGTTATTGACATGTTTTATGACTCTTATGACAATAAATGTGTATTTTTATTTTATCTATCTCCATCATGTCTATGGCCTCACTCAAAGTCCCAAACTTCCTATTTTCCTTGAATTAGGGATGGAGGCACATCCTATATGTGCCTCATATAAAGTCCCACAACCCTTCCCATTGTTCCCCTGAATTTGAAGAGCCGGTCCGGCAGGACATGTCCCCATATTGGGGGGACAACGCTGGATCAGCTTCTTTTGGCCCCACATGGGACGCCTTTACGGGGCTCATATATCTCAAACATTGCTAAACATAGGAGGTCCTCCCGTGCTGCTAGGGCCCAGTACTCTGCGCTCCCCACCCCGGATTCTCATGGAGTCTTGGTGGGGGCGCACAGGGCCCTGGATCTCCATAGGGTGGATGCAATGCGGACTCAGCAGTTATATCTGGCTGCCAGATTACATGAATATAGTGGGAAGAATAGTAAAATGTTAGCCTTTCTTTCTCGCACAGAATACATTGACAGGACCATATCACAGATTCAATTGCCTGACGGCTCAATCACCTCAGACCCATTGACCAAAATCGGACGTTCAAGTCCTTTTATGAGACCCTATATGTAGCCCCCCACCCCCTGGATGAATTGGAGACATTGGGGTTTTGACTCCCTTCAATTTCCTGTATTGGACGACTCCCACAGCTCCATCTTAGACACTCCCTTGACAATTGAAGAGATCACTGAAGCTATTTGCTCTTTACCCCCCAATAAAACCCCTGGGTTGGACGGTTTGCCCGCAGAATGGTACAAAACCTAAGCTGTGGAATTGGCACAGAAACTTCTATCTCTCTTTAATCGGGCAATGGTGGAGGGAGAACTTCCCCCCTCCATGAATGAAGCCCTCATTGTAGTGCTACCCAAGCCTGACAAAAACAAACTGCTGTGTGGGTCATACCGTCCAATGTTGCTACTAAACAGCGATGTTAAAGTACTAGCGAAGGTCCTAGCCTTGAGATTACAAGAGGTCATTCTTGACCTTATTCACAGGGACCAGGCAGGGTTCATGCCTGGTAAGAGTACATATGACAACATTCGTCGCCTTTATATACATATTCACAGGGCTGCCACGGACAGAAGAAGCGGACTGGTACTATCACTTGACGTAATGAAAGCATTTGATACGGTTAGATGGTCCTTCCTTTGGGAAACTATGGATCGTATGGGTTTCAGCGTCCAATTTATTAAATGGGTCAGGTTGCTTTATACTAACCCCAGGGCAAGGATATGTACCAACAAAGATGTATCGGATATGTTTAGTTTGCAGAGGGGAACCAGGCAGGGCTGTCCGCTTTCTCCACTTCTGTTCGCACTAGCCATTGAGCCACCTGCTCTGGCAGTGCGTCAGATGGAGACAGTGGGGGGCATCTGCTATGGTGAACTGTCTAAGAGGATCTCTCTATATGCGGATGACGCCTTGATTTATTTAGACGGCTCAGAACAGGCCTTTGTCTCTTTGATGGAGGTTGTGGATGAGTTTGGGAGGGCCTCAGGACTGAGAGTTGGCTGGGAAAAGTCTGTGGCATTCCCCATAGGCCCTGACAGGGATTATGCTTACCTAGCCCAGTTCAAGCTGACTATACATCAAACATTTAAATATCTAGGAATACATATTCATAATAATCTATCTAGTTTTCAGACCCTTAATATCACCCCGATCATAACTCAAATGGAGACCAGGTTGCGTCCTGGGCCTCATTGCCACTAAATTTGATTGGACGCATGAATATTTTTAAAATGATATTTTTACCTAAATTTCTCTATGTTTTTTGGGCTTCCCCAATACTTTTGTTTAAGAAACTTTTTAGCAAAATTAAGTCACTCGTATCCTCCTTCCTTTGGCAGGGCTTGAACCCTAGAATCGCTAGGGCCTCACTCCAGGCTGCTAAACTGGATGGAGGTTTGGCCTGCCCTAATTTATAGCATCGCAGCTTGCCTATGTCTATGACTGGTTTCTGGAGGCCTCCTCTTCCTGCTCCACCGCTCTATTGAACGCTCTTAACGGCCCTAGGGCCTCACTAGTGGACACATTACACAGGTCCATGCCTCGACGTTTTTCTAGGGGCTCGCCGATTGAGGTGGGCTGGCTGGCCTGGCATGAGGGTAATAAAGTAATCATTAACCAGATAGGGGTGTCCCCCAATGCTCCTCTATGGCATAATCCTAACTTTCCAGAGCTCCTGGGCCATCCAGATTCTCAGTGGTGGATAAGACTTGGTATTACCCATGTCTCTCAGATCTACTCAAACGACTCTTTTTTCTCATTTGCGGATCTGAAGGCTAAGTGTGGTGTAACAAACAGGTTTTATTTTAGGTATCTTTCACTGCGCCATGCCATCAGGGCACAATTTTCTGGTTTGTCCCTGGAGCTCACTGAATCACCTCTAGAGGTGCTATTTTCATATCCGGATATTGTGAAAATTGTTACTACTATATATTCTCGCCTTCAAGTGGCGGGGGTTAAACCCTTTCAGATTGCTCAGCGGAAATGGGAAAAGGAAATTCCCGGGTTGTCAGAGGAGGGGTGGGAGGAGGCCTCAGAGGTGTGCTTTCTGGACCTTATTGGATCAAATGACCAATATGTACAATATAAATTTATACATCAGATGCATTGCACTCCTCCTAGGCTGGCCCGTGTGGGATATGACTCTGCAGCCTCCTGTGTTAGGTGTGGCTTCTCAGAAGCTGGATACATGCATATGTTTTGGTCCTGCCCTGTCCTGTCCACCTTTTGGAGAGACTTATTTTCCTTTTTTCAAAACACACTACAAATAAAGGTGCCCTGCACCCTGGAGGTTGGACTATTGGGTGTGCTGAATGATTTCATACACAGGACTCATACTCGAACTCTTGTCTGTATAATACTGTTTTATGCCAGAAAATTAATTAATTTTGATGCAATGGAAGACTGCAACTGCCCCAGATATTCAAGTTTTGTATCGTATGAAGAATAAAGTTATACCAATTTTTAAACTGGTTTATAAGGGTAGGGCCTGCCCCAAAAAATTTGCTAAGACCTGGCAGCCCTGGCTTGATATAGCTGACTCCTTTTAGAAGGACACTCCGCTCTCACAACAATAACTATCTCCGGCCTCCCCTTGATGATTTTTTTTTTGACGTCTAGGGGAGGCTGTAACCTTTGGATGGTGGGTCGTTTGTGTACCTGGAGGGAAGGTGTGGTGGAGGCGGACGGGACAAGGTTTGCCTTTTTGTGTGAATGAGTGTAGATGGGTGCATGTATGGTGTGGATGTTGTGTTCATGGAAATATTCCTGCTGTATATAGCATTGAGATTTTAGGTTGTGGTGCCCTACGAGGTCCACACTCATTATCCTTATGTGACCAGTGGTATACTTCATTCCTCCGTTGAGGAATTTGGTAAATATGATGTATAACTATAATAGTTGGCCCCCATTGGGCTATTGCACTTTCTTTTATATTTTGTAAAAGAGATTTGTTTATGGATGCATTTGTACTTTCCGAACCTGTAAACTACTTTCTATCAAAACAAATAAAAACAATTTTGTAAAAAAAAAAAAAAACAGTCCCTTCAAGGCATCAAATGCGGCTTGTACCTCGGGTGTCCAATGGAAGCGGAGGTTCTGTTTAACCAGCTGTGTGATAGGGGTTATGATAGCGGAGAAGCCCCTAATGAACCTCCTGTAAAAGTTGGCAAATCCTACAAAGCGCTGCACCCCCTTCTTGTTGTTAGGTGCAGGCCAGTCTAAGATAGCAGAGACCTTTTCAGAGTCCATCTCAATCCCTTCAGGTGAGATTATCAGTCCCAGGAATTGGATGCTGCTTAGTTCAAACTCGCATTTTTCACCCTTAGCACATAGTCCGTATTGGCGGAGCCGGCTCAGCACCCTTTTGACACGACCTCGATGAGAGTCTAGAGAAATGGAAAAAATCAGGATGTCATCTAGGTAAACAATCAAAAATATATCCAGGAAGTCTCGGAATATGTCATTGACAAAGTCCTGGAAGGTAGCCGAGGCATTGCATAGTCCAAAGGGCATCACCAGGTATTCACAGTGGCCGAATGGGATGCGAAAGGCTGTCTTCCACTCATCCCCTTGACGGATGCGGACTAAATTGTAGACCCCCCGTAGATCTAGTTTGGTGAAAATGGTTGTGACCTTAATCTCTGAAATAGTTTGGGTACTAGAGGGAGAGGATACCGGTTTTTAACTGTAATTTTGTTGAGCTCCCAGTAGTCCACACAAGGTCGTAGGGAGTGGTCCTTTTTCTCAACAAAATACATTCCTGCTCCTGCTGGGGAGGTAGAGGGTTGGATGAAGGCCTTTTTCAAGTTTTCTTGGATATACTCTTTTAGTGCCTCCCGTTCTCGTTCAGCGAGGGGGAAGATTCTACCGAAAGGGATTTCAGACCCTGGAAGCAGTTCAATTGGGCAGTCGTATGGCCGATGCGGGGGAAGAATGTCAGCCCCTCACTTACTAAAGACATCCAGGAACGCATGGTAGGGTTCAGGTACGACTTGCCGCACCTCATACTCAGAGTCCACACAAAGTAGTGTTGTAGAAGAAGCTGGGGACCTTGGTAGGCAGTGTTCCTGGCAATAGGCTGAGTGGAAGTTGATTCTCCCTGTGGCCCAGTCAACTCGTGGATTATGCACCTGTAGCCAGGGTAGGCCCAGAATAACAGGGAATAGCGGGGAAGAGATGACATTGAGGCTTAGGATTTCCTTATGTTGGGAGGAGGCCAACACGGGTAAGGGAAATGTCTCTTGGGTCACAGGTCCGGACTTGATCCATGACCCGTCAGGTAGCAAAACAGAAAGCCCTTATGCTTTAGGTCTCAAGGGGATGCGTTGTTGTGTTGCAAAGGTTAGATCGATGAAGCAACTGCAGGCCCCGGAATCAATGATCGCGGTAACTGGCACTTCCCTTTCTAGCAGCTGGAAAGAGATGGGAAGGGTTAGGTTGGTGGCATTGGTAGATGAAGAAAAGTTATTAACTGAAGAAAACATTCGCCACTTACGTGTCTTGGTTGGACAGGAATATACATAGTGGCCCGCTTCCCCACAGTATAGGCAGAGGTTGTTCTGTCATTGGTGCAAGCATTCCTCCGGAGATAGAGAGGGGTGCGTTAGGCTGATTTGCATAGGCTCCGGTGCTTCGGTGGCAGTAGTAACAGGAGCTGGCTGAACTGGAGTGAAGCTAACAGGGGCGGAGTGAGTAGGAGCTGGGATCCAGGGCATCATCCAGACCGGACGTGGCTGCTGGACTGATCTTTTGGATTGTCACTCATGGAGCCGACGGTCAATTTGAATGGCCAGTGTGATAAGGGCCTCCAGGGTATTTGGGACTCTGACAAGTGCCAATTCGTCTTTCAGACCTTCGGATAACCCCAAGAAGAACTGGTGTCGCAGGGCTGTGTCATTCCACTGTGTGTTTGCACTCCAGCGTCTAAAGTCTGTAACATAATCTTCGGCCATTCTGCAGCATGAAGGGCAGCCTTTGCTGTGGTGGTTCATTGCGGGTCTTCGTATAATTCGGCCATTGCGCGGAAGAAGGCGGACATGGACTGTAACAATACATCGTTCTTCTCCAACATTCGATGAGCCCAGGACTGGGGCTCACGCTGAAGCAGTGATATGATGAATCCTACTTTGGTGGCTTCAAGAGAGAAAGTTCGAGGTTGCAGGGCGAAATACAGTTCACGTGCGTTACGGAAGGATCAAAATTTTCCCCAGTCACCTGAAAATCTCTCTGGTGCTGGAACTCTGGGTTCAGGGGGCAGCATCACCACTAAGGTTGCTGCAGTGGCAGTCCCTGAGGCAGAAGGCGCAGCAGTGCTTACTGGTGTAGCTAGAGTCTGTACACGTTGTTCCAGTTGCATATAACCCTCCTTTAGAGATTTGACTGCTTGAGTAAGGGCTGCAAGGTGCTGACAGATGTCATCCATGGCCGACTTCCCACTTGCAGGCTCAGACATGGCTATCTGATACTGTTACGTACCTGCCGGATGAGCCTGAGGTGCAGTGGGAAGGCTTTTTCGTACAACCCCGGCTCAAGGGCCACCGGTGTTGCAACAGTGGCCGCAAGAGCCTTGTGGTGTATGGGTGCCTGGTTCATCTTTGGTCTTGTCAGTTCAGCTGGTGCAGCATGAAACAGGAAGCAGGCTCGTAGGTGCAGGGCTGGGGAGACACCGAATACGTAGTCAGACAAGCCAGGTTGGTAACAGACAATCAGATGTAGATATAGACGACAGGCAGAGAATGGTCAGGATACAGGCAAAGTTCGGCAACAGGATATCAAGCAGTGTAGAGCGGAGCGTGGTTACAAGGCAAACCGGGGTCAGGATAACAGAGATCAATCGTAGTCAAACAAGCCGGGTCAAACACAGGAAACAGATTGGATCACAGGAACAGGAAGTCACGGGAACAGGTATGAGCTGCAGATCAGACAGCAAAGACACAGTGCTGCTGAGGTGTTTAAATAAGGCAGCCTGTTGCCAATCACTGAAATCAGTCTGCACTATTTTAACCCCTAGGTGGCAGATCCATGACAGGGGCACTCTTTAAATCTAGAGGAAAAAAGATTTTCATCTCCAAATATGGAAAGGTTTCTTCACAGTAAGAGCTGTGAAAATGTGGAATAGACTCCCTCCAGAGGTGGTTCTAGTAAGCTCAGTAGATTGCTTTAGAAAAGGCCTGGATTCTTTCCTAAATGTATATAATATAACTGGGTGCTAACATTTAAAGTTGATCCAGGGAAAATCCGATTATCTCTCAGGGGATCAGGAAGGATTTTTTCCCCCTGCTGTAGCAAATCGGAGCATGCTTTGCTGGAGTTTTTCGCCTTCCTCTGGATCTGTGGGTGAAGGATTGTGTATATAGGATTGCATTTTTTATTTATTTATTTTGGTTGAACTTGATAGACTTGTGTCTTTATTCAACCTGACTAACTATGTAACTATGTAATGAGAACTACAAAAACGACAAAAACAAAACAGAGGCACATGACACAAAACAGTGAAAATTCCCCCCCAACTCAACATCGTTCCTGAATCACATGAATCACGAATAGAATACATATAAACGTACAAATCAATCTATGTTTTTTGGGGTATAGAATGGTTAAAAAAGATATCAGATACATGAAAACAAATGATGCATCCTACTGCTAACTACAAGCACCACCCCAAATTGGTACGATGGCGTCTTGATAGTAGATTTCCAACGCGTTTCAACTTTTATTGTTAAAGCAAAGTCTTCCTCAGGGAAGGACTGCATCACATTCTAAAATTTCAAACAACAACATGATTACTATTATATATACATATGTGCATATCACTTGTATCTAAAGAAATCGCATTTCAACTAAAAGAGACATATGCGACTTACATTGAGGCATGTGGCTGTGAAAAATGCTTCCCCAGTGCTGGCAGGGGCCCCTAGTCACCGATTATCTATATTGCTCAAAATATCTTCTACGGGACAGCCTGGTATATTTAAAAGAACCAATATTTGGCAGCCATGTAGATTAAGAGGCTGAAAAACATAACATATTCTAAATAAGAAAAAATATTGGATAAAAAAGAAAATTCAAAATTGAAAAAAAAAAAAAAAAAAAGAACCACCATTTTTTTTTTTTCAATTTCTTGAAATACCTTGGGGTCTATCTGATTTCCTCTTACTCCACTCTTTTTCAGGCCAACTTTCCTCCTATGTTTATAGAAATCAACAAATTATTAAAGTCATGGACAAATTTCCCCTTATCCCTTCTTGGAAGGATAAACGTCCTCAAAATGTCGGTGCTCCCTAGGCTCCTCTATCTCTTTGAGACCCTTCCAGTCAAGGTTCCAATGTCCCAATTTAAGTTAATACAACAAAATTTCCTAAATTTTTTTTGGAATCATAAATCTCATAGGATAGCTAGCTCAGTGCTTTTTGCACCCCGAGCCGGTGGAGGTTTGGGGGCACCCGACATAATCAAATATTACTACGCCTCCCATCTAAGAACAATAACCTCCTGGACATCTAGATATGCCCCTAACAGATGGTCTGAGATAGAGATGGGCATCACGGTACCCGCACATCCATGCTATATGTTATGGCCATCCTCGGATAAATTCATCTCTCAGTTACGTAAAATCAGCTTAAACCCGATGCTATTTACCCTCTCAATATGGAAAAGCTGCTCCGGTAAATATAAGCTTTCATCCCCATGCTCTCCTTTAACAAATATTACCTTTAATCCGGAAATCCCTGATAGCCTCTCTTATGATGCCATGCTGCCATGGACGAAAGCCGGTATTTTTCAACTACGCCACCTGGTTAACCCAGTGACCCGTAAACTCCTCACTTTTACTGATCTACAATCCAAATATAAAATCCCAAAAAACCTCTTTTACTCCTTTTTACAAATCCAACATTTTCTCTCCACCAAAATACCACAACTGACCCTAACTATCCCTACTGAATTTGAAATGGTATGCTCCAGAGGCCCTCATGATCCTCATCTAATATCCACTATTTACAAAATACTGCATGCTGCCTCCCCTGTCACGGAACAGACTCACACATATATGCGCAAATGGTCCCATATTTTAAACAGACCTATCCAATTAAGTGAATGGAAGAATATCTGGGAAAGTGCATCTAAGACATCTAGATGTGTGGCTCAGAAAGAAACAACCTATAAAATACTGATGTTCTGGTATAGAACCCCGGAGTTTCTTTTAAGACAGAAACTGACTACACCCGGACAATGCTGGAGATGTGGCTCATCTCTGGGCACCCATTTCCATATATTTTGGGAATGTCCCTTGATAACGTCATACTGGTCACAGATCCATGCCCTATTGGAAAAAATCCTAGAATTCCCTATACCCCACCAACCTATACATCTCTTGCTAGGCTTGCCCCTCCCTAAGATGCCAAAAACACTTAGGAAACTGATGGCTTTCATCTTATTAGCGGCTAAACGGGTTATACCCCAATGCTGGTTAGCCAACACCCCCCTACTTTTGCACAATTTTTGTCAGTCATTTCAGATATTCGCAAGATGGAACGTATCACAGCCATAATTGATGATTCCCTTCCCAGATTTGAGGCTATATGGAGACACTGGGACTCCTCTGAATACAACATAGAGAACCCCTAGGTAGTCCAGAGTTAATGAGGTATAAAGACCATGCCACTACTTTATTTCACTAACTGTCCCTCTTATTTCTACCATGATGTGTATGTATTGTCTGAAAATCATTTGACACTCAATGTTATTTCTTCTTGATATACAATAAGCTACAAAAAATGTTTTACCTCATTGAAAACATGCTGCTATCAATGTCTTTTCTATGAGAATGAACACTCTGTTTCTGTATACTTGAATATACTTAATAAATAAACAATTAAAAAAAAAAAAAAAAGGGCGATTCGCTGCCCGTATTGGCCATAAGGGAACCCCGCCCGTAATACAAAACCCCCCCAAAAATTGCTGCATTAAAGGAAATATAGGACACCGTACAAGCCGCTGGGTCAATGGCCTCATTGACTGACCCACCTTCCGGGAAGATAAGGTGGTGAATCAAGCGGAACTTATTGGGCTCCTTCCTGGGAATGACCCCCAATGGAGAGACCAGATTTCTCAGAGGCAGAGCCATAAACAGGCCGCTCATGCACCCCAAAGCAACCTCCTGGGCCAGCTTGTCTGAGACCACTGAAGGGTTTAAAATCACCAAACGCAGGTTGTCCGCCCTAGGTGAAATTTGGGAAAGAGAACACAGAACTCGAAAACCTTCAGAATAAAACAGACTCTAGAAACCACACAGCCGCGCAATCCTGATACATACAGTACATAGGAAAGGGAGCATCCTTTCCACCATACTGGAGTCTTTCCTTTTACCTGAAGCATCTCTGGAACGTCCTGTGCCCTGCTTGAAACAGCGAGAGAAGGCATGGTATCCGCCAGAACCAGAGCATTTGTGTTTGAAGCGTCAACCACTTCCAAACCTGCATGCTTCCTTATTAAATGACCCACAGTCCTCCTTGCGTTGCACAGCCGGTTGTCCCAGGGCAGCGGAGCTGCCGCCCCCCCTGGAGAAAACGACGTAGAGGCACGGACGGACGTCATCAGCTTCATCCACAAGCTAATGTGCAATGACGGCCGCACTTTGACTAAATTGCTCCCCAATGGAGTCCAAATAACAAAACAATGGCGAACAAACTTCCAGATGCTTCTTCCCAGAATGGCAAAATCCTGGGGCCAATTGCTAAATGTACGCGGTACCACACGATAACGCCACTGCTCTTCACCCTCCTTTTAGGACTCCTCCAGCCTAATCCTATCTAGCTTGAACTTTTCCATTGGCAGGAGGGTGAAAATCTCGATGTACTCACCTCTGAAATTTTTTCATGAACCTCTGGTTTGAGGTGCACCCCATGGGGGCCCTAAAATCACAGGTCTACCTCACCTTTAGCTGAGTCGGACAAAGAAATGGTATTGGCACCCCTGTCGGACTCCTTCACTGGAGCCGCGGTGTCCCCCACAACTGCTGCTATGGCAGCTGGAGCCCCCGCCGACCCCTGCTCCCCCTGTATTGGCATACTTACCCTGAGGAGACCCCTAACCTCAGCCAGGCAGATGCCGGTCCCACTCTGAACCCACGCCACTACTGGGGCAACTTCCTCCTGTGATCCTTCATCAAAGTACTGCACTAGAACCCTGAGACCGGCCAACAACCCCTGCAAAACCCTAGTGACCCCAGACTCAGCGGACTCTGGTTCTGCTGAGTAAGGAGCGGCCAAGGGGCCAGTCACAGCGACTGAGCTACCAGATGTATCGGGGCCCATCAATCCCAAAACAACCAAAAAAAAACTGCAAGGAAGAAACATCAGAAGGGATGCACTTACCAGGCCTCGCTTGACTGGACCCAGCGACCGTAGCTCTCGCATCCACCACTGCTGCCTGTCCCAGGGTACCATCCAAAGAGCTGCAGAGCTCCCCTCCGGATCTGGCCACATCTGCTCCCATGCTACCAAACTACACACTCTCGCCAAGCCCACTAGGACCTGCTACATAGGGTCAAAGCCCCCTGGATGCAGGCTCTAACCCACCAGCTGCTGTCTTGCTCTTCTTCCCCATACCGCTCCGCCATCACCCTCGGTACTGATGGCAGAGGCTCCGCCCACCGCCACCAATGGTGGCCACTTTACAGAGCCTGCTAGCCGCTCCAGGACTAAGGCCGGCGCTCACTGATGATGCTCTCCCTCATCGGGTTGCCTACCCCCGGGAGGGAGCGCGTACTCCTGCATCCACTGATGCACTGGCAGGACTAGGAACACAGCAGATTAAAGGTCCCACCCAGCAGAGCTCTGCCAATGAAGAGGATTCCTCCCAGACCGCAGGCCAAACGAGGCAGCAGTGCGCTGTGCCAGCAGGTCTGGAGGGTCCCTGCAGGGACTCCCAGAGAGACACTGAGCTCTAGGGGGATGAATGGGGATGGAGCCCTCCATGCTTGTGGAGTGCCTCCCCCATGGCTGTAGGTCCTCTCCTTAATGGAGAAGATACCTGCTTTTGTAGCAGCTGCTCCAAATCATCCATGCTGAGGTAAATGAAGGGCACACAGGAATGGACCAGAAAATGTAGGGAGGGCCACAAACTTCTTCCAAGCTTCTTTGTCATCTGTCTGCCTCGAAGTGCCCCGTTAGACTTCACAACCCCACCTCCCCACAGCTATTGCCCCTCCCTAGCATGAAAAGGTAACCCAGATTTATCCTGACTCTATTGTCTCCGAGTTACTGTACCCCTATACCAATGCCCCACTGTAATTACTGAAAATATATACTGACACAAAAGGTTGGGATTAAACTGGCCATTTACAGCCCCTTTAATAAAATGATCAATTATGTAAACAATAATACAAACCAAAGAAAAACATAACCTTTTTGGTTGCCGATCCTTGGAGGCACTAAATCTCAAAATATTTCCTTGTATCTGCATAAACTATTTCCAAGGTCCCTGATGCACTGCCTCTGGGACAAATCACACTCTGCAGATACACCATAGTAACTCCCAGTTAATCCACCATAACTGGCATTTCACTGGGGACCCTTACCTTTAAAGTGTCCCAATCATCTGATTACAGCAGTTTATTTAAAAATGCCTCCAAAGACCCAACCGCCACAGCGCAAAATATGAAGCCTCACACCTTTGTGCCCCACCAAAAAACGTACCACACGCTGTATCCCGTCTTGCAAACCCAGTGACCACAAATCTGTGCCCACCTCATTCAAGTGAACCCCATCTCTGCTTAAATACCTTCATGTGTCCACCTCGAGCTCCCAATGCCTGACTACAAAACCCCTGTTCCGTGTGATGAACCACCTTATTGGCCTTCACTCAAGCCCTGTTCAGTTTTGCCACTGACCTGGCAAGACGCCAGGTCGTGCGACCCACCATGTCCGACCACACAATGACCAAAATGTCAGTGGGCCTGTCCTATCTTGCAACCCTATTTGCCCCCGGAACCACCCTGCTTCATAACAACCCTGGAACTCCTATCCACCTAATGCTAGCCTCGGATCTGGGAAAACCCAGCTGACAGCCATTAGGCCTCACAGCAGCACTCCTGGCCCCCGATGCACAAAAGAATGTCCCAATATCCACACGAGGCAGGCATGATCTGAAAAGAAAAATAACACATAGCAACACAACACCAAACTACAACAACTACTATACATGCAAACAGGAGAAAAAAACAACAGACGCCCCAGAGAGGCCAGGGGTATTAAATTAAGTGCAGGCGAATATAAATTTTGAACCTATCCAATTCTCACCTGCTGATCCGCTTCACAATTTCTTTGTCCAATCCCCACCGGGCTGCCTCAGCAGCCGCCCGATGCGAAACAAACGAGAGGAAAAACTGCTGGCCTCAAGACCGGCAGCTGTGAGACAGCGCCGCAAAACTGACACAAACTGAAAAGTAGATAAAGCCAAACCATCTGAATGGACAAGAAAAGAACCAGCCACTACTGGGCGAAGCCTTAAGTATTCTCCAACTGCGGCCACTGGGCATAGAGGTGAACCAGGAATCTGCAGCAATGCAACGTGCGCTCCTTTTCCGGCCTGGATTGATAGATAAACAGCTGGACAGAAACACCATCGCAGCGGATGTCTGAGGGCACCATAAAACGCCAAAGCAAAAGCCACCCGGAATAACAAAATGTCTAAATCGGATGAACAAATTGTGCTCATCTGCAAAAACAATGATTGCAGTATATCAATAGTGATAGGCCCCTTCCGATAACCTCACAAGGCCTGTCTCACCAAAAAGTCTTTGGTGATATCAGACATGCCCCGTAGTTTAAACCAGAAGGCTAGGCTGGCTAATTTTCAGTTCATGGCAGAAATCGGTACGCCAGCTGGAAAACAGAGATAAACAAAATAAATCACCAGATGGCCGACTTCAGAACTATCTCTGTCAACCCCTGCCCGTTGAAGCAGATCCCCCCATTCCTGCCAGACCGTATTGTAGAAAGACCATGTTGACTTGTTCAAGGAGCTTCGGATCAAATCTGAGGCGATTCCAAAGCAATCCTCCACAGCCGAAGAGGACAAGGGGTTCCGTGATGACCCGCGCCAGGTGCCAACTCCCGGAACCTGTCCAAATGAAAGCGGCAGAGAGCGTCAACCACTGTGTTCTCCACTTTGAGAAGATATGCACCGCGTACAGAAAAACATTTTGTTGAAGACAACACAAAACCAAACATTGCAACAGACGTAGCACCGGAGGTGAGGACCCAGACAGGGAGTTGATAACCTGCACCACCCCCAAGTTGTCGCAGTGAAGGCAAACCTTTTTGTTGCTAAGTAGTTCATCCCAGAGCGACATGGCCAACACCACTGGAAAAAGTTCCAGCAGCACCAAATTTTTTAGGAATCCCGCCTCCCGCCATTCTGCGGGCCAGCACTCTGCACTCCACCGATCCCCCCAGGAATGCACCATAACCCGTGGATCCCGCCGCATCTGTGAACAGCATAAGATCATAGTTGCTGACCAGCCCCTTCATCCAGATGGACTGGCCATTGAAATTGCCCAAAAATTCATGCCAAACCCGCAGGTCGGCTTTGTGTTCCGGCTGGGCTAGAGGGTCCAAGGCTGGGCTCCCTGCATGGCGCTGGTCTCGAGGGGATTGTGAGGGGCTGAAGCGCTCCGGGGGCGTGCCCGCCGAGCACATCTCACCTGTGTGCCAGTTGGAGCTGTATCGATCGTCCCCTGCATGGATGCTATCTGGCTCTGTAGCCAATCGGTCCCCATCACCTCTGCCACCGATCGGAGTTGTTCCGACAGGCACTGGAAATCAGCCATCAGGAGCGCAGAGGAAGGCACAGCACTTCACAATGTTTCTCCTCCTTGTGTGTGCTGGCCGGATATCCGCTCACCCCTGACCTCACTCAGCTTGTAGTACCTCCCCCTTCCTTGCTGTTTAACCAATCTCCCCACAGCCTCTAGTTTCCTGCATAAACTTTTAAACCCCACTAGCCCGACTCCCCTGTGCACCTATTCATGCAGCCCTGTGCTTATTTTTTTTTGCTACAGGCTATGCTTTAACTCCACCAATCAATGCCTACAGCCCTTTATGCCTGACCACTGACCATTTTACCATTAACCCTTTAACTGCTGTATTACCCTGCTAGCCCAGTCACGCTTGTCCCTTTGCCTATTTTTTCTCTTTTGTGCTTCGGGCCTCTCTTTTTTAGTAAATCAATCCCTATCTGCCTGAACAAATGGTTACAATTTAGAAACTGCCCTCCTGCATTTTATGTTATATAGATTTGTGTGGGGACAAAGACACTGTAAGAAATTCATAGACTCAGCCATGACACCTTCTCCCTAGAAACATCTAAAAATGTAAGACATATATATATGTAGCGCTGGTAGATTTTTCAATCTACCGCTTATATGTAAATTTAGTGGGTCGTCTGTTCTGTACATAGTTCAGATTTAATCTATGGCTAAATTAGCTTCTGTTCCAACCTTGGTTGTGTTGCGTGCAGTACCACTCCGTCGTCTGTAGATGTCGGTGTCACTACAGACCGGAGCTGGAAAGCAACAGACTGAGGTGTATTGAGTGCTCTTCTTTCTCAGAAGTAACTCGGCAGAGGTTGTCCCCTGCGGTGCATTCTGGGAGGGGGTATTTAAGGGACAGATGCCATATTTCTGGGTCTTTTCGTTCCACTTGCTGGCCCTCCTGGCCGACAAGTATGTGCTAGGAGTCCTACAGTAGGTGACCGCGATATTATGTCAATCTCGCCGAGATGCCATTTCTCGGCGAGATTTGACACCTGCGAGCCCCGTCGCAGGAGCCAGCGCCGAGATGGCTCACTCATTGGGAGAGGAAAACTTTGTTTTCCTTCCGCGATGAGTGACAGGCAGCGCTGACAGCTGTCTGGTATGTATCCTGAGGCGGGAACACCGCGCCAATTTTTAAATGAAAAAACCGGCGTGGGTTCCCCCCCAGGATCATACCAGGCCCTTAGGTCTGGCATGGATTGTAAGGGGAACCCCCTACGCCGAAAAATCGGCGTGGGGTCCCCCCCAAATCCATACCAGACCCTTATCCGAGCATGCAGCCCGGCCAGCCAGGAAAGGGGGTGGGGACGAGCGAGCGCCCCCCCCCTGAGCCGTACCAGGCCGCATGCCCTCAACATGGGGGGTGGGTGCCTTGGGGGAGGAGAGAGCGCCCTGCGGGGGCCCCCCCACCCCAAAGCACCTTGTCCCCATGTTGATGAGGACAAGGGCCTCTTCCCGACAACCCTGGCCGCTGGTTGTCGGGGTCTGCGGGCGGGGGGCTTATCAGAATCCGGGAGCCCCCTTTAATAAGGGGGCCCCCAGATCCCGGCCCCCCACCCTGTGTGAATGAGTATGGGGTACATGGTACCCCTACCCATTCACCTAGGGAAAAGTTTCAATATAAAAAAAACACACTACACAGGTTTTAAGCATAATTTATTAGTCAGCTCCGGGATCTTCTTCCGACTACGGAGGTCTCCTTCCGACTTCTCCCGGTGTTCGGCCTCTTCTCCCGGGCCCCGCCCCTATCTTCTTCCAGCTCTATTGCCAGCGAGGGGCCCGGTCTGCTGCCGCTGTCTCGCCGCCACTGTCTCGCCACCGCTGTCGTGTCGCTGCTGTCTCGCTGTCTTGCCACTTCTTCTCTTCTTCCCCGATGTTGACACGACACTCTCTCCGGCTCGAATGCTGTGTGCGAGCTGCGGAGCCATTTATATAGGCGGTGACCCCGCCCCCTTATGACGTCATGGTCCCAGCATGTGCAGGGACTCTGGGGTCACGCCCCCTTATGACGCCAGAGTCCCTGCGCATGCTGGGACCATGACGTCATAAGGGGGCGGGGTCACTGCCTATATAAATGGCTCCACAGCTCGCACTCAGCATTCGAGCCGGAGAGAGCGTCGTGTCAACATCGGGGAAGAAGAGAAGAGGCAGCGAGACAGCGAGACAGCGGCGGCGAGACAGCGGCAGCAGACCGGGCCCCTCACTGGCAATAGAGCTGGAAGAAGATAGCGGCGGGGCCCGGGAGAAGAGGCCGAACACCAGAAGTCGGAAGGAGACCCCCGAAGTCGGAAGAAGATCCCGGAGCTGACTAATAAATTACTCTTGAAACCTGTGTAGTGTTTTTTTTTTATATTGACACTTTTCCCTAGGTGAATGGGTAGGGGTACCATGTACCCCATACTCATTCACACAGGGTGGGGGGGCCGGGATCTGGGGGCCCCCTTATTAAAGGGGGCTCCCGGATTCCGATAAGCCCCCCGCCCGCAGACCCCGACAACCAACGGCCAGGGTTGTTGGGAAGAGGCCCTTGTCCTCATCAACATGGGGACAAGGTTCTTTGGGGTGGGGGGCCCCCGCAGGGCGCCCCCCTCCCCCAAGCCACCCACCCCCCCATGTTGAGGGCATGCGGCCTGGTACGGCTCAGGAGGGGGGGCGCTCGCTCATCCCCACCCCCTTTCCTGGCCGGCCGGGCTGCATGCTCGGATAAGGGTCTGGTATGGATTTGTGGGGGGACCCCACGCCGATTTTTCGGCGTAGGGGGTTCCCCTTACAATCCATGCCAGACCTAAGGGCCTGGTATGATCCTGGGGGGGAACCCACGCCGGTTTTTTCATTTAAAAATTGGCGCGGTGTTCCCGCCTCAGGATACATACCAGACAGCTGTCAGCGCTGCCTGTCACTCATCGCGGAAGGAAAACAAAGTTTTTCTCTCCTGATGAGTGAGCCAGCGCGACATGCACAGTACCCTGTCGCCGAGAACCAGCGCGATGGTATCGCGCTGGAAACACAATCTCGCGGTCAGGTACTGTACCTCGTGGTCCTCCAGCCCGGAGGACTGCGATGCTGCAGCGTGTGGGTGGGCCCAGAAGTCTGTCTGGGGCTTACTACAACTGCTGCAGAGATGGTCCTGTGCTGTCTGTCCTGCGGGAAGAAGCTGGACAATTGAGAAGAATCCAGGGGAGGACCCGTCATAGAAGGATCATGCAGAGCGCTGGTCTGGAGAGGGGCCTGGGGACTCAATTGGAAGATGCATCTTAAGTTAACCTACCACATAGTACTGCCGAGTCGGCTTAAAGGTTCTGTTACTGTGTTTGCTGTTCAACTGAAATGTCCTGTAGCAGAGGATCATACAGTTTTGTTCTACTCAAGTCTGTGGCAGAGACTTTTTGTTCATGCTGCGCACCGGCTGCTAGGTTAGTGAGAGAGACCTATCCGGGCGGGCAAAGATTTAATCCTGAACCGAAGATACATTCATTCCTGAGATTTCAATTCCTTAGTGCTACACCAAGAAAAGTTATTTGAACTTCCCTGCAACTCTTCTTCTACCTCTTTCCTGCTACTTCTTCCAGTTATCTCCCATTAAAGCATTGGAAAAGTACTAAAGTGACTGGTGCCTACATTGTTAGATGATAAGTTCAACGTGGACTCTAGGGATGAGCCGAACACCCCCCTGTTCGGTTCGCACCAGAACATGCGAACAGGAAAAAAGTTTGTGCGAACACCGTTAAAGTCTATGGGACACGAACATGAATAATCAAAAGTGCTAATTTTAAAGGCTTATATGCAAGTTATTGTCATAAAAAGTGTTTGGGGACCTGGGTCCTGTCCCAGGGGACATGGATCAATGCAAAAAAAGTTTTAAAAACGGCCGTTTTTTCAGGAGCAGTGATTTTAATAATGCTTAAAGTCAAACAATAAAAGTGTAATATCCCTTTAAATTTCATAGCTGGGGGGTGTCTATAGTATGCCTGTAAAGGGGCGCATGTTTCCTGTGTTTAGAACAATCTGACAGCAAAATGACATTTCGAAGGAAAAAACCCATTTAAAACTACTCGCGGCTATTGCATTGCCGACAATACACATAGAAGTTCATTGATAAAAACGGCATGGGAATTCCCCACAGGGGAACCCCGAACCAAAATTTAAAAAAAAACAATGGCCCTTCAGGTCTGGTATGGATTTTAATGGGAACCCCGCGCCAAAAAAAAAAAACGGTGTGGGGTCCCCCCAAAAATCCATACCAGACCCTTATCCGAGCACGCAACCTGGCAGACCGCAGAAAAAGAGGGGGGATGAGAGTGCGGCCCCCCCTACTGAACCGTACCAGGCCACATGCCCTCAACATTGGGAGGGTGCTTTGGGGTATCCCCCCAAAACACCTTGTCCCCATGTTGATGAGGACAAGGGCCTCATCCCAACAACCCTGGCTGGTGGTTGTGGGGGTCTGCGGGCGGGGGGCTTATCGGAATCTGGAAGCCCCCTTTAACAAGTGGACCCCCAGATCCCGGCCCCCCTGTGTGAAATGGTAAGGGGGTACTTACCCCTACCATTTCACTAAAAAACTGTCAAAAATGTTAAAAATGACAAGAGACAGTTTTTGACAATTTCTTTATTTAAATGCTTCTTCTTTCTTCTATCTTCCTTCATCTTCTTCTTCTGGTTCTTCTGGCTCTTCTGGTTCTTCCTCCGGCGTTCTCGTCCAGCATCTCCTCCGCTGCGTCTTCTATCTTCTTCTCCTCGGGCCGCTCCGCACCCATGGCATGGGGGGAGGCTCCCGCTCTTCTCTTCATCCTCTTCTTCTTCTTCTTTTCTTCTCTTTTTCTTCTTCTCCGGGCCGCTCCGCATCCATGCTGGCTTTGTGACGGCATCTCCTCGTCTGACAGTTCTTAAATAACGGGGGCGGGGCCACCCGGTGACCCCGCTCCCCTCTGACGCACGTTATTTAAGAACCATCAGACGAGGAGACGCCGTCACACAGCGGGAGCCTCCCTCCATGCCAGCATGGATGCTGAGCGGCCCGGAGAAGAAAATGAAGAAGAGAAGAGGATGAAGAAGAAGATGAAGAGAAGAGCGGGAGCCTCCCCCCATGCCATTGGTGCGGAGCGGCCCGAGGAGAAGAAGATAGAAGACGCCGCGGAGGAGATGCTGGATGAGAACGCCGGAGGAAGAACGAGAAGAACCAGAAGAAGATGAAGGAAGATAGAAGAAAGAAGAAGCATTTCAATAAAGGAATTGTCAAAAACTGTCTCTTGTCTTTTTTAACATTTTTGACAGTTTTTTAGTGAAATGGTAGGGGTAAGTACCCCCTTACCATTTCACACAGGGGGGGGCCGGGATCTGGGGGTCCCCTTGTTAAAGGGGGCTTCCAGATTCCGATTTGCCCCCCACCCGCAGACCCCCACAACCACCGGCCAGGGTTGTGGGGATGAGGCCCTTGTCCTTATCAACATGGGGACAAGGTGTTTTGGGGGGCTACCCCAAAGCACCCTCCCAATGTTGAGGGCATGTGGCCTGGTACGGTTCAGGAGGGGGGGGCACACTCTCGTCCCCCCCCTCTTTTTCTGCGGTCTGCCACGTTTTTTTTTTTGGTGCGGGGTTCCCCTTAAAATCCACACCAGACCTAAAGGGTCTGGTATGGAATTTAGGGGGAACCCCACGTCATTTTTTTTTTAAATTTTGGCCGGGGTTCCCCTTAATATCCATACCAGACCTGAAGGGCCTGGTAAGGAATTTAGGGGGACTCCCACGTCATTTTAAAAAAAAAATTTGGTACGGGGTTCCCCTGTGGGGAATTCCCATGCCGTTTTTATCAATGAACTTCTATGTGCATTGTCTGCAATGCAATAGCCGCGAGTAGTTTAAATGGGTTTTTTCCTTCGAAATGTCATTTTGCTGTCAGACTGTTCTAAACACATAAAACATGCGCCCCTTTACAGGCATACTATAGACATCCCCCAGCTACGAAATTTAAAGGGATATTACACTTTTATTGTTTGACTTTAAGCATTATTAAAATCACTGCTCCTGAAAAAACGGCCATTTTTAAAACTTTTTTTTGCATTGATCCATGTCCCCTGGGGCAGGACCCAGGTCCCCAAACACTTTTTATGACAATAACTTGCATATAAGCCTTTAAAATTAGCACTTTTGATTTCTCCCATAGATTTTTAAAGGGTGTTCCGTGGCATTCGAATTTGCCGCGAACACCCCAAATTGTTCGCTGTTCGGCGAACTTGCGAACAGCCAATGTTCGAGTCGAACATGAGTTCGACTCAAACTCGAAGCTCATCCCTAGTGGACTCTAATGCCCCGTACACACAGTCGGACATTGATCGGACATTCCGACAACAAAATCCTAGGTTTTTTTCCGATGGATGTTGGCTCAAACTTGTTTTGCGCACACACGGTCGCACAAAGTTGTCGGAATTTCCGATCGCCAACCACGCGGTCACGTACACCACGTACGACGAGACTAGAAAAGGCCAGTTCAGAACCAAGCGCGGCACCCTTTGGGCTCCTTTTGCTAATCTCGTGTTAGTAAAAGTTTGGCGAGAGACGATTCGCGCTTTTTCAGACTCGTGGCTTTCAGATCGTTTTCTGCGGTTCAGTTTGTGCTTGTGGGTTTGTATCTGCTCTTCAGTGCGTGCAAGGAAGTTCCGCGTGACTTAGTCATTGTGTTCTTGTTCGTTCGTCACTGTTTTTCAGGTCGCTCTTCACAGGCCTTGCTGTTCTTCAGTGCGTTCTGTTACTTCGTTCTGAGCAGCGGACCGTTTTCTAGCCATGTTGCGTATACGTACTCCTCGTAGAGTTCGTGCTGTGCGGGGGCTTGGTGTTGGGGTCCTGACCTTGACACAAGTCCAGTCCATGAACAGGGTGGGGAGGAGTTCATGGACCAAGAATTGGTTGCTTCAGCGTGACCAGTTCTCTCATATGCCTTTGCTCCGTGAGATCCGTGAGAATAATCCTGATGATTTCAGGAACTTTCTCAGGATGACGGACCCCGTATTTCACCATTTGTTGGCTTCGCTGATCCCCTATATCAGCAGGCAGGATACCTGCATGAGGCAAGCCATCACTCCGGAGCAGAGGCTCGTCGCTACCCTGCGGTACTTGGCGACAGGGAGAAGCCTGCAGGACTTGAAGTTCTCGACAGGCATCTCCCCCCAGGCTCTGGGGATCATTATCCCAGAGACCTGTTCTGCCATCATCCAGGTCCTGCAGAAGGAGTATATTCTTCTGTGGCCAGGTACTGAACCGTACCAGGCCACATGCACTCAACATTGGGAGGGTGCTTTGGGGTATCCCCCCAAAACACCTTGTCCCCATGTTGATGAGGACAAGGGCCTCATCCCAACAACCCTGGCCAGTGGTTGTGGGGGTCTGCGGGCGGGGGGCTTATCGGAATCTGGAAGCCCCCTTTAACAAGTGGACCCCCAGATCCCGGCCCCCCCTGTGTGAAATGGTAAGGGGGTACTTACCCCTACCATTTCACTAAAAAACTGTCAAAAATGTTAAAAATGACAAGAGACAGTTTTTGACAATTTCTTTATTTAAATGCTTCTTCTTTCTTCTATCTTCCTTCATCTTCTTCTTCTGGTTCTTCTGGCTCTTCTGGTTCTTCCTCCGGCGTTCTCGTCCAGCATCTCCTCCGCTGCGTCTTCTATCTTCTTCTCCTCGGGCCGCTCCGCACCCATGGCATGGGGGGAGGCTCCCGCTCTTCTCTTTATCCTCTTCTTCTTCTTCTTTTCTTCTCTTTTTCTTCTTCTCCGGGCCGCTCCGCATCCATGCTGGCTGTGTGACGGCATCTCCTCGTCTGACAGTTCTTAAATAACGGGGGCGGGGCCACCCGGTGACCCCGCTCCCCTCTGACGCACGTTATTTAAGAACCATCAGACGAGGAGACGCCGTCACACAGCGGGAGCCTCCCTCCATGCCAGCATGGATGCTGAGCGGCCCGGAGAAGAAAATGAAGAAGAGAAGAAGGAAGAAGAGAAGAGGATGAAGAAGAAGATGAAGAGAAGAGCGGGAGCCTCCCCCCATGCCATTGGTGTGGAGCGGCCCGAGGAGAAGAAGATAGAAGACGCCACGGAGGAGATGCTGGATGAGAACGCCGGAGGAAGAACCAGAAGAACCAGAAGAACCAGAAGAAGATGAAGGAAGATAGAAGAAAGAAGAAGCATTTCAATAAAGGAATTGTCAAAAACTGTCTCTTGTCTTTTTTAACATTTTTGACAGTTTTTTAGTGAAATGGTAGGGGTAAGTACCCCCTTACCATTTCACACAGGGGGGGGCCGGGATCTGGGGGTCCCCTTGTTAAAGGGGGCTTCCAGATTCCGATTTGCCCCCCACCCGCAGACCCCCACAACCACCGGCCAGGGTTGTGGGGATGAGGCCCTTGTCCTCATCAACATGGGGACAAGGTGTTTTGGGGGGCTACCCCAAAGCACCCTCCCAATGTTGAGGGCATGTGGCCTGGTACGGTTCAGGAGGGGGGGGCACACTCTCGTCCCCCCCTCTTTTTCTGCGGTCTGCCAGGTTGCGTGCTCGGATAAGGGTCTGGTATGGATTTTTGGGGGGACCCCACTCCGTTTTTTTTTTGGTGCGGGGTTCCCCTTAAAATCCACACCAGACCTAAAGGGTCTGGTATGGAATTTAGGGGGAACCCCACGTCATTTTTTTTTTAAATTTTGGCCGGGGTTCCCCTTAATATCCATACCAGACCTGAAGGGCCTGGTAAGGAATTTAGGGGGACTCCCACGTCATTTTTAAAAAAAATTTTGGTTCAGGGTTCCCCTGTGGGGAATTCCCATGCCGTTTTTATCAATGAACTTCTATGTGCATTGTCTGCAATGCAATAGCCGCGAGTAGTTTAAATGGGTTTTTTCCTTCGAAATGTCATTTTGCTGTCAGACTGTTCTAAACACATAAAACATGCGCCCCTTTACAGGCATACTATAGACATCCCCCAGCTACGAAATTTAAAGGGATATTACACTTTTATTGTTTGACTTTAAGCATTATTAAAATCACTGCTCCTGAAAAAACGGCCATTTTTAAAACTTTTTTTTGCATTGATCCATGTCCCCTGGGGCAGGACCCAGGTCCCCAAACACTTTTTATGACAATAACTTGCATATAAGCCTTTAAAATTAGCACTTTTGATTTCTCCCATAGATTTTTAAAGGGTGTTCCGTGGCATTCGAATTTGCCGCGAACACCCCAAATTGTTCGCTGTTCGGCGAACTTGCGAACAGCCAATGTTCGAGTCGAACATGAGTTCGACTCAAACTCGAAGCTCATCCCTAGTGGACTCTAATGCCCCGTACACACAGTCGGACATTGATCGGACATTCCGACAACAAAATCCTAGGTTTTTTTCCGATGGATGTTGGCTCAAACTTGTTTTGCGCACACACGGTCGCACAAAGTTGTCGGAATTTCCGATCGCCAACCACGCGGTCACGTACACCACGTACGACGAGACTAGAAAAGGCCAGTTCAGAACCAAGCGCGGCACCCTTTGGGCTCCTTTTGCTAATCTCGTGTTAGTAAAAGTTTGGCGAGAGACGATTCGCGCTTTTTCAGACTCGTGGCTTTCAGATCGTTTTCTGCGGTTCAGTTTGTGCTTGTGGGTTTGTATCTGCTCTTCAGTGCGTGCAAGGAAGTTCCGCGTGACTTAGTCATTGTGTTCTTGTTCGTTCGTCACTGTTTTTCAGGTCGCTCTTCACAGGCCTTGCTGTTCTTCAGTGCGTTCTGTTACTTCGTTCTGAGCAGCGGACCGTTTTCTAGCCATGTTGCGTATACGTACTCCTCGTAGAGTTCGTGCTGTGCGGGGGCTTGGTGTTGGGGTCCTGACCTTGACACAAGTCCAGTCCATGAACAGGGTGGGGAGGAGTTCATGGACCAAGAATTGGTTGCTTCAGCGTGACCAGTTCTCTCATATGCCTTTGCTCCGTGAGATCCGTGAGAATAATCCTGATGATTTCAGGAACTTTCTCAGGATGACGGACCCCGTATTTCACCATTTGTTGGCTTCGCTGATCCCCTATATCAGCAGGCAGGATACCTGCATGAGGCAAGCCATCACTCCGGAGCAGAGGCTCGTCGCTACCCTGCGGTACTTGGCGACAGGGAGAAGCCTGCAGGACTTGAAGTTCTCGACAGGCATCTCCCCCCAGGCTCTGGGGATCATTATCCCAGAGACCTGTTCTGCCATCATCCAGGTCCTGCAGAAGGAGTATATTCTTCTGTGGCCAGGTACTGAACCGTACCAGGCCACATGCCCTCAACATTGGGAGGGTGCTTTGGGGTATCCCCCCAAAACACCTTGTCCCCATGTTGATGAGGACAAGGGCCTCATCCCAACAACCCTGGCCGGTGGTTGTGGGGGTCTGCGGGCGGGGGGCTTATCGGAATCTGGAAGCCCCCTTTAACAAGTGGACCCCCAGATCCCGGCCCCCCCTGTGTGAAATGGTAAGGGGGTACTTACCCCTACCATTTCACTAAAAAACTGTCAAAAATGTTAAAAATGACAAGAGACAGTTTTTGACAATTTCTTTATTTAAATGCTTCTTCTTTCTTCTATCTTCCTTCATCTTCTTCTTCTGGTTCTTCTGGCTCTTCTGGTTCTTCCTCCGGCGTTCTCGTCCAGCATCTCCTCCGCTGCGTCTTCTATCTTCTTCTCCTCGGGCCGCTCCGCACCCATGGCATGGGGGGAGGCTCCCGCTCTTCTCTTTATCCTCTTCTTCTTCTTCTTTTCTTCTCTTTTTCTTCTTCTCCGGGCCGCTCCGCATCCATGCTGGCTGTGTGACGGCATCTCCTCGTCTGACAGTTCTTAAATAACGGGGGCGGGGCCACCCGGTGACCCCGCTCCCCTCTGACGCACGTTATTTAAGAACCATCAGACGAGGAGACGCCGTCACACAGCGGGAGCCTCCCTCCATGCCAGCATGGATGCTGAGCGGCCCGGAGAAGAAAATGAAGAAGAGAAGAAGGAAGAAGAGAAGAGGATGAAGAAGAAGATGAAGAGAAGAGCGGGAGCCTCCCCCCATGCCATTGGTGTGGAGCGGCCCGAGGAGAAGAAGATAGAAGACGCCGCGGAGGAGATGCTGGATGAGAACGCCGGAGGAAGAACCAGAAGAACCAGAAGAACCAGAAGAAGATGAAGGAAGATAGAAGAAAGAAGAAGCATTTCAATAAAGGAATTGTCAAAAACTGTCTCTTGTCTTTTTTAACATTTTTGACAGTTTTTTAGTGAAATGGTAGGGGTAAGTACCCCCTTACCATTTCACACAGGGGGGGGCCGGGATCTGGGGGTCCCCTTGTTAAAGGGGGCTTCCAGATTCCGATTTGCCCCCCACCCGCAGACCCCCACAACCACCGGCCAGGGTTGTGGGGATGAGGCCCTTGTCCTCATCAACATGGGGACAAGGTGTTTTGGGGGGCTACCCCAAAGCACCCTCCCAATGTTGAGGGCATGTGGCCTGGTACGGTTCAGGAGGGGGGGGCACACTCTCGTCCCCCCCTCTTTTTCTGCGGTCTGCCAGGTTGCGTGCTCGGATAAGGGTCTGGTATGGATTTTTGGGGGGACCCCACTCCGTTTTTTTTTTGGTGCGGGGTTCCCCTTAAAATCCACACCAGACCTAAAGGGTCTGGTATGGAATTTAGGGGGAACCCCACGTCATTTTTTTTTTAAATTTTGGCCGGGGTTCCCCTTAATATCCATACCAGACCTGAAGGGCCTGGTAAGGAATTTAGGGGGACTCCCACGTCATTTTTAAAAAAAATTTTGGTTCAGGGTTCCCCTGTGGGGAATTCCCATGCCGTTTTTATCAATGAACTTCTATGTGCATTGTCTGCAATGCAATAGCCGCGAGTAGTTTAAATGGGTTTTTTCCTTCGAAATGTCATTTTGCTGTCAGACTGTTCTAAACACATAAAACATGCGCCCCTTTACAGGCATACTATAGACATCCCCCAGCTACGAAATTTAAAGGGATATTACACTTTTATTGTTTGACTTTAAGCATTATTAAAATCACTGCTCCTGAAAAAACGGCCATTTTTAAAACTTTTTTTTGCATTGATCCATGTCCCCTGGGGCAGGACCCAGGTCCCCAAACACTTTTTATGACAATAACTTGCATATAAGCCTTTAAAATTAGCACTTTTGATTTCTCCCATAGATTTTTAAAGGGTGTTCCGTGGCATTCGAATTTGCCGCGAACACCCCAAATTGTTCGCTGTTCGGCGAACTTGCGAACAGCCAATGTTCGAGTCGAACATGAGTTCGACTCAAACTCGAAGCTCATCCCTAGTGGACTCTAATGCCCCGTACACACAGTCGGACATTGATCGGACATTCCGACAACAAAATCCTAGGTTTTTTTCCGATGGATGTTGGCTCAAACTTGTTTTGCGCACACACGGTCGCACAAAGTTGTCGGAATTTCCGATCGCCAACCACGCGGTCACGTACACCACGTACGACGAGACTAGAAAAGGCCAGTTCAGAACCAAGCGCGGCACCCTTTGGGCTCCTTTTGCTAATCTCGTGTTAGTAAAAGTTTGGCGAGAGACGATTCGCGCTTTTTCAGACTCGTGGCTTTCAGATCGTTTTCTGCGGTTCAGTTTGTGCTTGTGGGTTTGTATCTGCTCTTCAGTGCGTGCAAGGAAGTTCCGCGTGACTTAGTCATTGTGTTCTTGTTCGTTCGTCACTGTTTTTCAGGTCGCTCTTCACAGGCCTTGCTGTTCTTCAGTGCGTTCTGTTACTTCGTTCTGAGCAGCGGACCGTTTTCTAGCCATGTTGCGTATACGTACTCCTCGTAGAGTTCGTGCTGTGCGGGGGCTTGGTGTTGGGGTCCTGACCTTGACACAAGTCCAGTCCATGAACAGGGTGGGGAGGAGTTCATGGACCAAGAATTGGTTGCTTCAGCGTGACCAGTTCTCTCATATGCCTTTGCTCCGTGAGATCCGTGAGAATAATCCTGATGATTTCAGGAACTTTCTCAGGATGACGGACCCCGTATTTCACCATTTGTTGGCTTCGCTGATCCCCTATATCAGCAGGCAGGATACCTGCATGAGGCAAGCCATCACTCCGGAGCAGAGGCTCGTCGCTACCCTGCGGTACTTGGCGACAGGGAGAAGCCTGCAGGACTTGAAGTTCTCGACAGGCATCTCCCCCCAGGCTCTGGGGATCATTATCCCAGAGACCTGTTCTGCCATCATCCAGGTCCTGCAGAAGGAGTATATTCTTCTGTGGCCAGGTACTGAACCGTACCAGGCCACATGCCCTCAACATTGGGAGGGTGCTTTGGGGTATCCCCCCAAAACACCTTGTCCCCATGTTGATGAGGACAAGGGCCTCATCCCAACAACCCTGGCCGGTGGTTGTGGGGGTCTGCGGGCGGGGGGCTTATCGGAATCTGGAAGCCCCCTTTAACAAGTGGACCCCCAGATCCCGGCCCCCCCTGTGTGAAATGGTAAGGGGGTACTTACCCCTACCATTTCACTAAAAAACTGTCAAAAATGTTAAAAATGACAAGAGACAGTTTTTGACAATTTCTTTATTTAAATGCTTCTTCTTTCTTCTATCTTCCTTCATCTTCTTCTTCTGGTTCTTCTGGCTCTTCTGGTTCTTCCTCCGGCGTTCTCGTCCAGCATCTCCTCCGCTGCGTCTTCTATCTTCTTCTCCTCGGGCCGCTCCGCACCCATGGCATGGGGGGAGGCTCCCACTCTTCTCTTTATCCTCTTCTTCTTCTTCTTTTCTTCTCTTTTTCTTCTTCTCCGGGCCGCTCCGCATCCATGCTGGCTGTGTGACGGCATCTCCTCGTCTGACAGTTCTTAAATAACGGGGGCGGGGCCACCCGGTGACCCCGCTCCCCTCTGACGCACGTTATTTAAGAACCATCAGACGAGGAGACGCCGTCACACAGCGGGAGCCTCCCTCCATGCCAGCATGGATGCTGAGCGGCCCGGAGAAGAAAATGAAGAAGAGAAGAAGGAAGAAGAGAAGAGGATGAAGAAGAAGATGAAGAGAAGAGCGGGAGCCTCCCCCCATGCCATTGGAGTGGAGCGGCCCGAGGAGAAGAAGATAGAAGACGCCGCGGAGGAGATGCTGGATGAGAACGCCGGAGGAAGAACCAGAAGAACCAGAAGAACCAGAAGAAGATGAAGGAAGATAGAAGAAAGAAGAAGCATTTCAATAAAGGAATTGTCAAAAACTGTCTCTTGTCTTTTTTAACATTTTTGACAGTTTTTTAGTGAAATGGTAGGGGTAAGTACCCCCTTACCATTTCACACAGGGGGGGGCCGGGATCTGGGGGTCCCCTTGTTAAAGGGGGCTTCCAGATTCCGATTTGCCCCCCACCCGCAGACCCCCACAACCACCGGCCAGGGTTGTGGGGATGAGGCCCTTGTCCTCATCAACATGGGGACAAGGTGTTTTGGGGGGCTACCCCAAAGCACCCTCCCAATGTTGAGGGCATGTGGCCTGGTACGGTTCAGGAGGGGGGGGCACACTCTCGTCCCCCCCTCTTTTTCTGCGGTCTGCCAGGTTGCGTGCTCGGATAAGGGTCTGGTATGGATTTTTGGGGGGACCCCACTCCGTTTTTTTTTTGGTGCGGGGTTCCCCTTAAAATCCACACCAGACCTAAAGGGTCTGGTATGGAATTTAGGGGGAACCCCACGTCATTTTTTTTTTAAATTTTGGCCGGGGTTCCCCTTAATATCCATACCAGACCTGAAGGGCCTGGTAAGGAATTTAGGGGGACTCCCACGTCATTTTTAAAAAAAATTTTGGTTCAGGGTTCCCCTGTGGGGAATTCCCATGCCGTTTTTATCAATGAACTTCTATGTGCATTGTCTGCAATGCAATAGCCGCGAGTAGTTTAAATGGGTTTTTTCCTTCGAAATGTCATTTTGCTGTCAGACTGTTCTAAACACATAAAACATGCGCCCCTTTACAGGCATACTATAGACATCCCCCAGCTACGAAATTTAAAGGGATATTACACTTTTATTGTTTGACTTTAAGCATTATTAAAATCACTGCTCCTGAAAAAACGGCCATTTTTAAAACTTTTTTTTGCATTGATCCATGTCCCCTGGGGCAGGACCCAGGTCCCCAAACACTTTTTATGACAATAACTTGCATATAAGCCTTTAAAATTAGCACTTTTGATTTCTCCCATAGATTTTTAAAGGGTGTTCCGTGGCATTCGAATTTGCCACGAACACCCCAAATTGTTCGCTGTTCGGCGAACTTGCGAACAGCCAATGTTCGAGTCGAACATGAGTTCGACTCAAACTCGAAGCTCATCCCTAGTGGACTCTAATGCCCCGTACACACAGTCGGACATTGATCGGACATTCCGACAACAAAATCCTAGGTTTTTTTCCGACGGATGTTGGCTCAAACTTGTTTTGCGCACACACGGTCGCACAAAGTTGTCGGAATTTCCGATCGCCAACCACGCGGTCACGTACACCACGTACGACGAGACTAGAAAAGGCCAGTTCAGAACCAAGCGCGGCACCCTTTGGGCTCCTTTTACTAATCTCGTGTTAGTAAAAGTTTGGCGAGAGACGATTCGCGCTTTTTCAGACTCGTGGCTTTCAGATCGTTTTCTGCGGTTCAGTTTGTGCTTGTGGGTTTGTATCTGCTCTTCAGTGCGTGCAAGGAAGTTCCGCGTGACTTAGTCATTGTGTTCTTGTTCGTTCGTCACTGTTTTTCAGGTCGCTCTTCACAGGCCTTGCTGTTCTTCAGTGCGTTCTGTTACTTCGTTCTGAGCAGCGGACCGTTTTCTAGCCATGTTGCGTATACGTACTCCTCGTAGAGTTCGTGCTGTGCGGGGGCTTGGTGTTGGGGTCCTGACCTTGACACAAGTCCAGTCCATGAACAGGGTGGGGAGGAGTTCATGGACCAAGAATTGGTTGCTTCAGCGTGACCAGTTCTCTCATATGCCTTTGCTCCGTGAGATCCGTGAGAATAATCCTGATGATTTCAGGAACTTTCTCAGGATGACGGACCCCGTATTTCACCATTTGTTGGCTTCGCTGATCCCCTATATCAGCAGGCAGGATACCTGCATGAGGCAAGCCATCACTCCGGAGCAGAGGCTCGTCGCTACCCTGCGGTACTTGGCGACAGGGAGAAGCCTGCAGGACTTGAAGTTCTCGACAGGCATCTCCCCCCAGGCTCTGGGGATCATTATCCCAGAGACCTGTTCTGCCATCATCCAGGTCCTGCAGAAGGAGTATATTAAAGGTAAGATTTATCCTTTAATATCACATTTTATTGTATGTAATGTTTTCTAATATATTGTATTTCTTTCCTCATTCACTAATTACCATGATTGTAATATGCTGTGAATGTCCCCTTTGTCCTCATGCATGCTGGATTTTTATGTAATTTATTTTTTTGTCCTTCATACATATTTGCCTTCACTTACCTCCCCAGCATGCTCTCCTGCCCCTATATTCACCTCATGTAGTCACTTAACAATATTTTATCAGCTACATAGTAGTGCTTTACCCCAAACACCCCCTAAAATGTTTAGAAATGTGATTTGTGCTTTAAATTTAGGCAAAGTGCCAGAGGCATTTTTTTGTAGTGTCCCCAAATCATTTTTATTAACCCTCCCTCCCTGAACTGCTGAGTCAGCTGATACCAATTATCTATCTATCCTCAATCATCTATCTGCTGACTTGGCCAAACCTATACACACTATACCCATCTCTTTAGTGGTGAGATTTATGGATGAATTCCCCAAAGCGTGTAGTAGGCCCTGCCTATATACTTGCAAATGGTACTGTTTAAAGTTTTGTATCCTATTATTATCTTGATAGGTAAGAGCAGAATGTCCAAATGTGCTCAAATGTGTACAGTGTGTATTCATTTCTTTGTATTAGGACACTTCTTACCTGTCCAGTGGGCTGCCAATAGTGTAACTAAGGAGGGGCTGTTCAAAGTAATACCCATTATTTAGGCATTCATCTCTCAATGAAGTGAATAGGGTTACCTGTCCAAGATCCCCCCCTATAATGTTAGAAATGGGCCATGAGAGGGGGGGAGGGGGAATATGATAGGTGCGCCTTATACTTTGGTGTTGTAAAATTCCCCTTAATAAATGTTTTATCTGGATGTTGGCCAAGAATGTTTGTGTCTAATCTGCTTTCCATGTTTATGTGCAAAAATACTAATTTTTTTTGGTTTTCCTCAACAGTTTCCTTCCACGCCACAGGAATGGCAGACTGTGGCCTTCCACTTTGCCCAGCGGTGGGACTTTCTTAACTGTGGAGATGCAATTGATGGGAAACACGTCCACATCATCCCACCACCCAACTCGGGGTCGTACTATTATAATTACAAGGGGTTCAATAGTATTGTGATGTTGGCGGTGGTGTCGGCTAATTACGATTCCTTGTATGTAGACGTGGGGAAGAATGGCCGGATGTCCGATAGTGGAGTCATTGCCCAGACAGAGTTTTACAGGCGTCTCCAGAATGGCAGCTTGGACTTGCCACCTCCAGAAGAGAATGTGGAAGGACTCCCATTTGTCTTTGTTGCGGATGAAGCCTTTGCGTTGGGGGACCATCTTATGCGGCCATTCCCGATGAGGACCCTCACCCCGAACCAGAGGGTTTTTAATTACTGGCTGGCCAGAGCCAGAGTATAAACTTAATTATATAATCCTGGCGTGCTGTGTTCTACACAACTTTTTACGTCAACATTCTGGCAACTATGCTGGCACAGTTGGGCCTGAGGCCGGAATTATACATGAAACAACCCTAAAGGCGCTTGAAAGTGGCCATCCTGGCTTGCCCTCCCTGAGTGCCCGTGATGTCCGGTTAAGATACCTTGAGTTCTTTGCGGGTAGGGGGGCCATCAATATGCCAGACAATTTGTGAAGCCTTTATGAAATAAAAACAAAAAAAGCAAATCTTTGGTGACATTTCCTGCTTGTGTTTGTTTTAGCTGACCCTGACAAAAATGTGGGGAGTGCTGAAAATGGCGTGATTGTGTAACCTTACAAAGCACTGTTGGGTGTAATTTACTAAAGGCAAAGACACTTTGCACTACAAGTGCACTTGAAACTGCACTGAAACTGCACTTGTAGTGCAAAGAGTATTTGCCCTTTTGAAATAACACCCACTGTCACCGAAAGCACCAATTACATCACCACAAAAGTGTTGTAGCGTTGAGACAATAATCCACACATTCTTGATAAAAACAATCTTTTTAATACCTGCACAATCACGTGCATTTGTAAAATGTTTTAAAACAAATTAACATGTTTGTTGTATAACATTTTTGGGGGTCACATTATCAAAAATAGAAATGTCCATTTAAGCTAAAACAGGCATGTGTAAAACCAACAAGAAAGACACAAATCTTGAACTTACAAAGTTCACATTAGGTGGAACTTGAAGGCAATATCAGACATGAGTATTTAGGAACTGTGTTTGATATTGCGTTCAGATGGGGTGAAGTCACCCCAGGAAAAGCCAAATTTGGAAGATGCACACCAATTTACGAATGTCAACATGTGCTAGCTGCCATCACGGGGGATCAATGGACGTGTTTTGGGGGAGAAACCCCTTCCTCGCAGCTACTTTATTATTGAGGAAGGGGTTACACCCCCAAAACGCGTCCATTGAACTCCCGTGATGGCAGATAGCACATGTTGGTACACTGTGTGCATCCTCCAAATTTAGCTTTTTGAAAAATCGCTAAAACATTTAGAACATTGTAGCACACAAAAGAAGAAAGTGATTTGGAGGGGTTTTAAACTCTCCCCAAAACATCAGTGATGTTCTTATTTTTTTGAATAACATCATTGATGTTTTTCTTGAGGTTTTCCAATTCTAAATTACACCCCATTATCTCCCTGATCGGGATCTGGGCACTTTCTGATGTGAAAAGATCTGGATCCACAACATCAAGATCACCTAAAAAGAGAGAAACCAAACAAAAACAGGTATCAAAAATATGCCGGCATCCATCTCTTACCTGAGCCTGTGGTCGCAGACACTCACCTGTTGTGGTGACTAGTTCCACCACATCTTCTTCCTCCTCCTGCTCTTCTTGGGTTGGGGGGATTTCCCCTTCTTCCAGAGGTGGGGGGCCTCTGGTCTCCTCGGATGAGGGGTGTCCTCCGAGTCTTTTCTCCCCTATGTAAAACAAAAATGCTATACTTAGCACACAGATATTTGATGGCAGAAATATAAATATGAAACATTGCTTGGAAGTGGGGTACAATTGTCAATTTTAGCAGAGTTCCAAAATGTAGCATTTTCAGTGTCCTTTGTCAAGCTGCAATACTTTACCTGTTTGGTACAAGCTTCACAGATGGAGACCCCCCCTATAGTATACACTGGAGCACCTGTGTGGCCCCCTAATAAAAATGGTGTTCTTGTGTCCCACACTAGTGCTCCAGTGTCCAGATGTGAAAACAGCTGCTGAGTGTCCTCTCCTTACACAGAATCTAGTTTGCATTTCATTCTAGTAACAAACCCATCTACACAACCAAATGAATTTCATACAAGTAGGGCGTAAAAAATGTGGCTAAATGCATATGGCCAAAACAATGGTGTTTTATAGGCCGAAAGAAAAATGTTTGCTACGAACGAATAATGTGCCCATGAACATGAAAGTTGCCATTTTAAAATTTACACTTTTAAGAAAAGCACATGGAGCAGCACGAACATACTAAACATAAAGAATAGGAACACAGCACAACTACTTACTTTTTTGCAGCACTCTCCGGATCTTTCTGTACTCCTCATGTTCTCGTAATTTGAGGTCCGACCATCGCTTCCTGAGCTCATATTTCAATCGTCGTACCCCGAAATTCCGGTGCAGACCTTTGGCCACTTTCGCCATGATCTTGGCCTTTCTGACATTGGGGTTGGGGTAAGGTCCATACTTCCCATCATAGTCGGCCTTCTTCAGGATGTCCGCCATCTCCAACATCTCCCCAAAGGACATATTTGAGGCCTTAAATCTCCTTCTGGATCGGAACGTGTCCGGATCTGGGCGTCCCTCCTCCTCGTTCCTGTAATTAGCACACACCTGCTGTCTATCCGCCATGTGCTCTTCCCCCACTGCGCAGAACGAAAAGGGGTGGGGAATAAACTAGAAAGAAAGTCAGGGGCGGGTGGAGTTACACGCATGCGCAGTGTGTATAAAGCGTAACACGCGTGCGTATTACGTACGATCTGTGAGTGGAGGAAGGAGCATTGGAGGCGCTGATCGTAATAACGAAGGTAAGAGACAAACTTGGGTCTATACTGCTTCTAGATTGAGGCCTATATTGTAACACGATTAGGAGAGTTTTGGCTGACATTATGGTTTGTCTTGTGTTTTTGTCTTGCAGTTAAAATGGATATCTTGAATGATACAGACTTCATGGCAATATTCATTGACATGTTCAGGGAGCTGCCTTGTCTGTGGGAGATCAACCACCCACATTATAGGAACCAAACAAAGAGGAAGGCAGCGCTGGATCAATTGTTGGAAATTGTGAAGCAGGTGATCTCCACGGCAGACATCACATATTTGAAGATCCTAATTGGTGGCCTGAGGAGCACATATGTAAGGAAGCGCAAGAAAGTCCAGGATTTGCAGAGATCCGGAGCAGCAGATGACATCTATGTCCCCAGGATGTGGTACTATGACAGGCTGCATTTTCTGGCAGGCCAGACTGAACCCGGGTCATCACTCTCCAGTCTTCCTTCCACGCTTCCTTCCCCCCCAGCTGAGGCTTCTGACGCCCAACCTGGGCCTTCCAGGCAACAACATGTGGAGGAGCCCAGCTTGAGCCAGGTATAGCATTCTTCTAAATATTTCTGGTTGTCCAATCAATGATGTTAACTAGATGTTAGTTTGGAGTACAAATTTATGATTGTGATTGATGATGCAAAAAGTAAAACCATGTCCCTTTTTCATACACAGGGAAGTCTCAGCCAGGAGGTGGCCGGGTCGAGCAGGCTGGCTGATATGCAGGTCCCTCCCCTACACCTGCAAAGAGAAAGTGGCAGGAAGAGGAGTACTCTAGAGGAGGCTGCCATAGGCCTCTTTTGGAAGGCTACAGAGACCCTGGGAGCACCACACACCGTGGAGGAGGACTTTGCTGCCATAATTGCCTGTAAAATGCAGCGAATGGAGGAGGGCCAACAACTCATGTGTGAGTCATTAATGTTAGAAGCTCTCAATATGGGGTTAAGGGCCCAAATAACATCTGATACCCACCTTTGTGACCTCACACATGGTCCTCCTCCTCCTCCTCCTTCTCCTCCAGGTCCTACTCCTCCTCCTGCCACATCTCCAACAGCAGAGCCACAGCCAGGAAGGAAGCGTGGAAGGAAGACCAGAAAGTGATGACCCTGGATCCAGTCTGGTCTTGCAAAAGATGCAGCCTCTTGTGGTACCACAGCCTGAGGACACAGATGTTATCTGCTGCTTTCCGGATCTCTGGGACTTCTGGACCAGACTGCACTCCCTTACATATGGACTCCTCAGGCCACCAATTTTGATGTTCAAGAATTGATGTCTGCCCTGGGGGTCCAAGGCTTTGCTAATTTCTGCTGTTTATTCAGCGTTGCCTCCCTCTTTGTTTGGTTCTGAGCCCTTAATAAAGGATTTTTGGTTTCAATTATACTTGCCTATGTGTGTTTTCCTTCTAAAAGGACAATTTGTTTGTGAGGATTCAGGTACATTTCAAAAAAACAATGTGAAATTAACAAGGGACACCAACACCAAACAATCTCCTGGAGATTAAATAATACAAGATAATAATGGTGTTGTGGTAACTTGACACACAAAACACACACAAAAATATTCTGGAGTAAAACTAAAAATAAAATAAAACAAAGATCAGCCTTTGAAAAAATACAAACCTAAACTAAAAAAAAATCTGCCTTTAAAAAAAATTAAAAAGAAACACAAAAAAAACACAAAAATATTTTTGTCAGATGTGACAAATCAAAATATATTAAGGGAATCCCAATAAATAATAAAGAAATAAGTTTGTGAGAAGTCTGTGTGAATATGAGCAGCAAAACTACTTGATTCTTCTCACATTATAAAGAAGAAGAGAGTGCGCTGTATTAAACCATTTTTTACATTGCAGCGTGACGAAAGTGCTGTATCCATTGTGAACGCTAAGTTTACCAGAGCGAGCTGTTCCGTCTCGGAATTTCTTCTGAGCATGCGTGGAACTTTGTGCGTCGGAACAGGCCACACACGGTCGGAATTGACGCGATCGGATTTTGTTGTCGGAAAATTTTATAGCCTGCTCTCAAACTTTGTGTGTCGGAAAATCCGATGGAAAATGTCCGATGGAGCCCACACATGGTCGGAATTTCCGACAACACGCTCCGATCGGACATTTTCCATCGGAAAATCCGACCGTGTGTACGGGGCATAAGTCTGGTATTGGTGAAATTAGAGGTAGAAAGGTGACGGAAACAGCCCGCTTTAAATCAGCAGCTCCTCTGTGAGTTATTGCTACATATATATAAAAAATTATATTTAGGTATGCTGTATGAATGAGAACATATACTGTACATAACATATGGGGGATCTCAAATTTGACTGAAAAAGTGTAAATATGCTTTAAATGTGTATGTAAAAACAGTAGGATGTTAGGGAACACATCCCTACACAAGTAAAGAAGTCTCTTTTCTTGATTTACAGAAGACCACTAGGAAAGCATATACAAATCTGTAAGTGGCATACGGTATCACATATGGAGCAGCAAGCATATAAAATGTGAAATGCTCTGTGTGTTCAGTGGAAAGTTCCCTTTAAATTACACAGATCTGGTTTGCATAAACACATTAAATTGCTTTCCACAGTAAAAAAAGCTAATTGGAACCAGCATGTAATCAGTGTTTTAATGACACTTGAATGGAAAATGTGATATTTAAACAATGAGCATGGAAAATCTGGAATACAAGTAAATAAGAAAATAAAGAAAAATATGGCAAGAATAAAGCCAAATTTCACTGTGAAGTGGTTTATAGACAACAGTGACAGATGAAATCACTCTGACAACCTAAGAGCATTTCACTAACCAGGGCATATGGCTAAAGTACAGAAAGAATACTTTTTACAATGTATCACACATGGGTTAATATGACACTGAAAAGTCTCAAAAGTCCAGTTTTTACCTTTAGCTACCCACTTCTATTCCCAGGATAAGACAGGTGACAAATCTAAATCTGCTTTAAGCTGACACTGCAGGATGGATAGAAAATCTAACCAATTCCTCCATCTATCCTACACAGCTCAGATGGATAGATCTTCCACTGTAATTATTGTATTTTGACAGCCAGCCCCCAAAATATACCCAAACAGCAGTTGCATCTGATTGGATGCAGCTGCTGCTTGTCTTGCAATTTTCCACGCATTTCCTTTGTTTTTCAATCCAATGATGTTGTGCAGGAGGTGGTAGCCATTGCAAACCATTGGTATCAGTATGGGAGGAGGGAAACAAACATTGGAAGGAGCCTTCTAACTCTTGGTTCCAGGTCATTGCCCACAGGACCCCAGGATTTGGATGAAATCTTGGACATTTGTGAGGCATTGTCACACTTTAGGATCTGTTACTGGGTCTAGGTCTTTTACTTTTAGGCCTCATTTACTTTCAGGTCATTACAGAAAACCAGGGGGCACTCTACTTATGGAGGAAAAAAGAGTTAAAGTGTTACTAAACCCACAACAGTAAAATCAGTCTGTATATGCAGTAAAGTATGCTTGCTATACTCACTGTGGAACCTAAGGGGTTAATCCAATGCATTGTGTAAAAAGGCTGCTTAATTTTGTATGCACAGATCCTTCCCTTCTATCACTGACTCCAAAACATGTCTGGATAAGACAGAGTTAGTGAAGTCAGGCTGCATATGCTCAGTTTGGTGTGTATTGCTAAAGGTTTTTTTTTCTTGGGAGAGTGCATGTGATCAGCACATGGCCAATCAACACTATCCAGACAGAGGGTCAAGGGGTCCTGCATTCTAATAGGACAGCCAATGCAGTATGAAAACTCCTCCTACAAGCTTTAACCAGGCACTGATAGAAGTCACAAGACTGCTATATACTGCTGATGAGAAAAGGTATTTAGCAGTTTATATTTGCTAAAACTATTGCATTATCATGTTCTGTGTACTGTGGGAGACCAGATATAGTGAATGCAGGGTCCGGGGTTTAGTAACACTTTAATATTAACAAATGGAAAGGCTTTAGCTGAACTGTTTTTACTGACTCTTGGCCACCTTACAGAACCAGATATTGACCTGAAAAGTGACAAAACACTGGTCACTGCTCCTTTGTAAACCAAACACTTAAAAAAATATATATTTCCGCACGTGTTCCTGTAATGTAAAAGTTATTTGTCCTTTTTTTTTAATATGTCCTGTTTTCAGTTAAATTAATACCAGTAAAGTATACCCACATACACTTACTTAGTTCAGATATAGTGTGGTCACCCTCTCCTGCACACCCTGTGCTGGAGTACAAACAGTGCACTAGCAATATCTACTATAGTCACCACAGTATAGGAATAATGTTCAGCCGCTGTTGAAGCACACACATAGAAAAGCAATGGCAGTAAAGCTGTTTACTCTTTCCTGTTTCAAATCTATATTTTCAGTAAAATATACACTAAAATTTTAGTGTACACAAACACAATATAATTCACAATATTTGGTAAGATAAAAAATATGAGGTTGCATTGAGTAACTGAATATCAAATATGTCAAGAATCGAAAATGTGCGTGTCCATGAAAGGCTTTTACAGCTCATCAATTTTTTAATTTTTTTAAGCAAAACCATACTCAACTTCTCTCCAGTAGGAATGAGCTTCGCATTTGAGTCGAACCCATGTTCGACTCGAACATCGGCTGTTTGGTCGTTTGCCGAATTCTGAACGTTATGGGCCGTTCGCGCCAAATTCGTGTGGCGCGTCATGGCCCATAATTCACTGCGGCATCGCAGTGCATTGCTGGCTGATGATTGGCCAAGCATGCACTATGACCCGCATGCTTGGCCAATCACAGCGATGTCGGTAGAGAGAGCTGTAATTGGCCAAAGCCAGGGTGTCTTTGGCCAATTATGGCTCAGGGGGTTTAGAACATGCCCCACACTATATAAGGCTGCCTGCACGGCGGCCCTATGTAGTGTGTTCTGGCGTCCTGAGAGAGAGAGACAGTGTCATTTCATTTGAGTTAGCTAGATTAGGCAGGACAGTTAGTGAGTTAGCTGCACTTACAGTGTATTGTGTATATATATGCATCCCAGGTGTTGCATATATATATATATATACACTGTATTCAGTTAGCTAAATCCGTTCCTGTTATCTTCCTACTGACAGGCAGGCTTGTCTTGTTACTGTATTTACAGCTACCTGAAGAAAATTGCTGGTGTTCTTTTTATCCTATTATTACCACAGTCAGGCAGCTAGACTATTTACAGTTAGTGTAGTGCGTCCTGCTCACAGTGATCAGCTAAAACTACAAGTTAGTGTAGTGAGACCTCTGCAGAGCATTCAGCTAAAGCTACAAGTTAGTGTAGTGAGACCTCTGCACAGTGTTCATCTAAAGCTACAAGTTAGTGTAGTGCGTCCTGCTCACAGTGTTCAGCTAAAACTACAAGTTAGTTAGTGAGACCTCTGCACAGTGTTCAGCTAAAGCTACAAGTTAGTTTAGTGCGTCCTGCTCACAGTGTTCAGCTAAAACTACAAGTTAGTGTAGTGAGACCTCTGCACAGAGTTCAGCTAAAGCTACAAGTTAGTGTAGTGCGTCCTGCTCACAGTGTTCAGCTAAAACTACAAGTTAGTGTAGTGAGACCTCTGCACAGTGTTCAGCTAAAGCTACAAGTGATTGTAGTGCGTCCTGCTCACAGTGTTCAGCTAAAACTACAAGTTAGTGTAGTGAGACCTCTGCACAGTGTTCAGCTAAAGCTACAAGTTAGTGTAGTGCGTCCTGCTCACGGTGTTCAGCTAAAACTACAAGTTAGTGTAGTGAGACCTCTGCACAGTGTTCAGCTAAAGCTACAAGTTATGCCCTGTACACACGGTCGGATTTTCCGATGGAAAATGTCCGATCGGAGCGTGTTGTCGGAAATTCCGACCATGTGTGGGCTCCATCGGACATTTTCCATCGGATTTTCCGACACACAAAGTTGGACAGCAGGAGATAAAATTTTCCGACAACAAAATCCGATCGCGTCAATTCCGACCGTGTGTGGCCTGTTCTGACGCACAAAGTGCCACGCATGCTCAGAAGAAATTCCGACACGGGACAGCTCGTTCTGGTAAACTTAGCGTTCGCAATGGATACAGCACTTTCGTCACGCTGCAATGTTAAAAATGGTTTAATACAGCGCACTCTCTTCTTCTTTATAATGTGACAAGAATTAAGTAGTTTTGCTGCTCATATTCACACACACTTCTCACAAAGTTTTATTTGTGTTTTTTTAGTGGGATTCCCTCAATATATTGTTATTAGTTGTCACATCTGACAGTTTTATATTTTTTATGTTTTTATTTTTTTGTTTTTAAGCCTTTTTTTTTCTTTAATGTTTGAATTTTTTCCAAGGCTGATCTTTGTTCAATGTTATTTTTATTTTTACTCCAGAATATTTTTGTGTGTGTTTTGTGTGGCAAGTTACCCCAACACCATTGATATCTTTTATTATTTAATCTCCAGGAGATTTTTTGTTGTTGGTGTCCCTTGTTCATTTCACATTGTATATTAGAAATGTACCTGAATCCTCACAAACAAACCATCATTTTTGAAGTAAAACACATAGGAGAGTATAATTCAAAACAAAAATCCTTTATTAAGGGCTCAGAACCAAACAAAGAGGAAGGCAACACTGGATCAACATGAGAAATTAGTGAAGCCTGGGACCCCCACGGCAGACATCAATTCTTAAACCTCAAAATTGGTGGCCTGAGGAGTCCATATATAAGGGAGGGCAGTCTGGTCCGGGATTCACAGAGACTCGGATAGCAGCAGATGACATCTGTGTCCCCAGGCTGTGGTACCACAAGAGGCTGCATCTTTTGGCAGACCAGACTGGATCCAGGGTCCTCACTCTCTGGTCTTCCTTTCACACTTCCTTCCCGGCTGTGGCTGTGCAGTTGGAGATGTGGCAGGAGGAGGAGTAGGACCTGGAGGAGGAGGAGGACTGGGAGGACCTGGAGGAGGAGGAGGACTGGGAGGACCTGGAGGAGAGGGAGGAGGAGGAGGAGGACCTGCAGGAGGAGGAGGAGGACCATCCCAAAGCTGTGTGTGAGGTGTAAGTTGGCCCCTCACACCTTTCTCCAGAGCCTCTGATATGAGGGCCTGACACATGGCTTGTTGGCCCTCCTCCATCCTCTGCATTTTATAGGCAATGAATGCCGCAAGGTTCTCCTGCCTGGTGTGTGGTGCTCCCAGGACCTCTGTAGCCCTCCAAAAAAATCTGATAGCCGCCTCCTCTAGGCTACTCCTCCTGCTGCCACTTTCTGTTTTCAGGGTGGGTGGAGGGACCTGCAGATCAGCCACCTCCTGGCTGAGACTTCCCTGTGTATGAAAAAGGGACATGGTTTTAGTTTTTGCATCATCAATCACAATCCTACATTAGTACTCCCAACTAACATCTAGTTAACATCATCGATTGGACAAGCAGAAATATTTAGAGGAATGCTATACCTGGCTCAATCTGGGCTCCTCCACATATGGCCTGGAAGGCCCAGGTTGGGCATCAGAAGCCTCAGCCGGGGGGGAAGGAAGCGTGGAAGGAAGACTGGAGAGGGATGGCCTGGGTTCAGTCTGGCCTGCCAGAAAGTGCAGCCTGTCGTAGTACAACATCCTGGGGACATAGATGTCATCTGCTGCTCTGGATCTCTGTGAATCCAGGACTTTCTTGCGCTCCCTCAGATATGTGCTCCTCAGGCAACCAATTAAGATCTTTAAATAAGTGATGTCTGCCGTGGGGATCACCTGCTTCACAATTTCACACAATTGCTCCAGTGCTGCCTTCCTCTTTGCTTGGTTCTTGAAATGGGGGTGGGTAATCTCCCACAGACAGGGCAGCTCCCTTAGCATATCAATGAATAGTGACATGAAGTCAGTATCTCTCATTAAGATATCCATGTTCACTGCAAGACACAACACAAGACAAAGCCTAATGTCACACCAAACTCTCCTAAACTTGTTACAATATAGGCCTCAATCTAGAAGCAGTATAGGCCCAAGTTTGTCTCTTACCTTCGTTCTTACGATCGGCGCGTTCAATGCTCCTTCCTCCGCTCACAGATCGTACGTAATACGCACGCGTGTTACGCTTCATACACACTGCGCATGTGTGTAACTCCGCCCGCCCCTGATGTTCTTTCTATTCTATTCCCCGCCCCTTTTTGTTCAGCGCAGTGGGGGAAGAGCATGATGGCGGAGTTACACCAGGTGCGTGATAATTCAAACAACGAGGAGGAGGAGGAGGAAAGCCCGGATCTGAACACGTCCCAATCCAGAAGGAGACGTTTTAAGGCCACAAATATGTCGTTTGGGGAGATGTTGGAGATGGTCGACATCATGAAGAAGTCCGACTATGACGGAAAATATGGGCCTTACCCCCACCCCAACATCAGAAAGGCCAAAATCATTGGTAAAGTGGTCCGGAGTCTGGAGAGGAATTTCGGGGTACGAAGATCTAAAGATCAGCTCAGGAAGCGGTGGTCGGACCTGAAGTTGAGAGAGCCGGAGCAGTACCGAAAGATCCGGAGAGTGCTGCAAAAAAGTAAGTAGTTGTGCTGTGTTCATATTCTTTCTGTCTTTATTCCGTTCGTTCTGCTCCATATGCTTTTAGTAATTGTAACGTTTAAAAGGGCAACTTTAATGTTCATGGGCCCATTATTCGTTCGTATCAAACATTTTTTCTTTCGGCCTCTAGAACACCATTGTTTAGGCCATATGCATTTTCACACATTTTTTTTGGGCCTACTTGGATGCCAAATATTTGTTTGTGTAGATGGGTTTGTTACTAGAATGAAATGCAAACTAGATTGTGTGTAAGGAGAGGACACTGAGCAGCTGTTTTCACATCTGGACACTGGAGCACTAGTGTGGGACACAAGAACACCATTTTTATTAGGGGGGGCACACAGGTGCTCCAGTGTATACTATAGGGGGGGTTACATGTGTGAAGCTTGTACCAAACAGGTAAAGTATTGCAGCTTGACAAAGGCCCATAAAAAAAAGACATCTTTGAACTCGGCTAAAATAGACAATTGTACTCCACTTCCAAGCAATGTTTCCTATTTCTAGTTCTGCCATCAAATATCTGTGTGCTAAGTATACCATTTTTGTTTTACATAGGGGAGAAAAGACTCGGAGGTCACTCCTCATCCCAGGAGACCAGAGCCCCCCCCCCTCTGGCAGAAGGGGAAATACCCCAAACACAAGAAGAAGAGCAGGAGGAAGAAGAAGACGTGGTGGAGATTGGCACCACAACAGGTGAGTGTCTGCGACCACAGACTCAGGTAAAAGAGATGGATGTTGGCAGATTTTTGAGACCTGTTTTTTTTGTTCTTTATCTCTTTTTAGGTGATCGGCATCCAGAACGCTTTACATCAGAAAGTGCCCAGATACTGATAGGGGAGATCATGGGATGTAATCTCCAATTGCAAAACATCCAGCAACAAATCACTGATGTTATTAAAAAAAATAATAACATCATTGATGTTTTGGGGTGAATTTAAACCCCACAAAATCACCTGTTTTATGTTAATTAAATTTTTACAATGTTTCGAAAAGCCAAATTTGGAGGATGCACACAGTGTGCCAACATGTGCTACCTGCCATCACGGGAGATCAATGGACGCGTTTTGGGGGTGCAACCCCTTCCTCAATTATAAAGTCGCGTTGAGGAAGGGCTTGCTCCCCCAAAACACGTCCCTTGATCCCCCCTGATGGCAGATAGCACATGTTGACATTCGTAAATTGGTGTGCATCTTCCAAATTTGGCTTTTCCAGGGGTGATTTCCCCCCATCTGAACGCTATATCAAACCCAGTTCCTAAATACTGATGTCTGATATAGCCTTCAGGTTTTACCTAATGTGAACTTTATAAGTTCTAGTTTTTTGGCTTTCTTGTTGGTTTTACACAGGCCTGTTTTATCTGAAATGGATATTTAGATTTTTCATAATGCTACTGCAAACATTGTTATACAACAAACATGTTGGTTTGTTTTAAAAACCTATGGTAAATGCACATGTGATTATGCTGGTATAAAAAAGTGCCTTACTCAAGAATGTGTGGATTATTGTCTCAACACTACAACACTTTTGGGGTGATGTAATTGCTGTTTTATGCAAAAATGGGGGTTATTTCCTAAGGGCAAATACACTTTGCACTACAAGTGCAGGTTCAGTGCAGTTGCAAGTGCACTTGTAGTGAAATGTGTTTTTGCATTTAGGAAGTACCAGCCAACACTATTCTTTATAAGGTTACCCAATCACGACATTTTCTGCACTCAACACATTTCTGTCAGGGTCAGCTCAAACAAACACAAGCAGTAAATGTCCACCAAGAATTGCTTTTGGTTGTTTTTTATTTGAAAAAGGTGTCACAGATTGTCTGGCATATTGATAGCCCCCCTACCCGCAAAGAACTCCAGGTATCGTAACCGGACATCACGGGCACTCAGGGAGGGCAAGCCAGGACGGCCGCTTTCAAGTGCCGTCATTGTAGATGTATTTGGTATTCCGGCCTCAGGCCCAACTGAGCCAGCATAGTTGGCTGAATGTTTTCTTAAAAAACAATGGAGAACACAGCACGCCAGTATAATATGGTTCAGTTTATACTCCGCCATATGCATGGGTGTCAGAAATAGTCGGAACCGGCTGGCCAGGATTCCAAATGTGTTCTCCACCACTCTTCGGGCTCTGGCCAGCCGGTAATTAAAAACCCTCTGTTCCGGGGTGAGGGTCCTCATCGGGAATGGCCGCATCAGGTGGTCCCCCAGCGCAAATGCTTCATCAGCAACGAACACAAATGGGAGACCTTCAACATTGTCCTCTGGAGGTGGCAAGTCCAAGCTGCCATTCTGGAGACGCCTGTAGAACTCCGTCTGGGCGATCACTCCACCATCCGGCCATTCTTCCCCACGTCCACATACAAGAAGTCGTAATTAGCTGACACCACCGCCAACATCACTATACTATTAAACCCCTTGTAATTATAATAGTACGACCCAGAGTTGGGTGGTGGGACGATGTGGACGTGTTTCCCATCAATTGACCCTCCGCAGTTAGGAAAGTCCCACCGCTGGGCAAAGTGGGAGGCCACAGTCTGCCATTCCTGTGGCGTTGAAGGAAACTGTTGAGGAAAAAACAATAAACATTACTATTTTTTCACAGAAACCTGGCAAGCAGATTAGACACAAACATTATGGGGCAACCTCCAGATAGCATTTATTAAGGGGAATTTAACAACAACAAAGTATAAGGTACACCTATCATATTCCCCCTCCCCCCCTCTCATGGGCCATTTCTAACATTATAGGGGGGGGGGGACTCTTGGACAGGTAACCCTCTTCACTTCATTGAGAGATGAATGCCTAAATACAGGGTATTACTTGGAACAGCCCCTCCTTAGTTACACTATTGGCAGACCACTGGACAGGTAAGAAGTGTCATAATACAAAGATATAAATACACACTGTACACATTTGAGCACATTTGGACATTCTGCTATTACCTATCAAGATCATAATAGGATACAAGAACTTTAAACAGTACCATTGGAAAGTATACAGGCAGGCCCTTGCATTACATGCTTTGGGGAATTCATCCATAAATCTGAGCACTAAAGAGATGGGTATAGTGTGTATGGGTTTGGCAAAGACAGCAGATAGATGATTGAGGATAGAGAATTGGGATCAGCTGACTTAGCAGTTGGGGGAGGGAGGGTTACAAAAAATTTGGGGACACCACAAAAAAAAGCCTCTGGCCCTCTGCCTGAATTTAAATCCAAAATAACATTTCAAAACATTTTAGGGGGTGTTTGGGGTAAAGCACTACTATGGAGCTGATAAAATACATTGTTAAGTGACTACATGAAGTGAATATAGGGCAGGAGACACCATGCTGGAGAGGTTATTGAAGGGAAAATATGTATGAAGGACATAAAATAATAATTACATAAAAATCCAGCATGCATGAGGACAAAGGGGACATTCACAGCATACTACAATCATGGTAATTAGGGAATGAGGAAAGAAATACAATATATTATCAAACATTCAATACAATAAAATGTGATATAAAAGGATAAAAATCTTACCTTCATATACTCCTTCTGTAGGACCTGTATGATGGCAGAACAGGTCTCTGGGATAATGATCCCCAGAGCCTGGGGGGAGATGCCTGTCGAGAACTTGAGGTCCTGCAGGCTTCTCCCTGTGGCCAAATACCGCAAGGTAGCGACCAACCTCTGCTCCGGAGTGATGGCTTGCCTCATGCAGGTATCCTGCCTGCTGATATAGGGGGTCAGCGAAGCCAACGGTGAAACACGGGGTCCGTCATCCTGAGAAAGTTCCTGAAATCATCAGGATTATTCTCACGGATCTCACGGAGCAAAGGCATATGAGAGAACTGGTCACGCTGAAGCAACCAATTCTTGGTCCATGAACTCCTCCCCACCCTGTTCATGGACTGGACTTGTGTCAAGGTCAGGACCCCAACACCAAGCCCCCGCACAGCACGAACTCTACGAGGAGTACGCATACGAAACATGGCTAGAAAACGGTCGGCTGCTCAGAACGAAGTAACAGAACGCACTGAAGAACAGCAAGGCCTGTGAAGAGCGACCTGAAAACCAGTAACGAACGAACAAGAATACAGTGACTAAAGTCACGCGGAACTTGCTTGCACGCACTGAAGAGCAGATACAAACCCACAAGCACAAACTGAACGGCAGAAAACGATCTGAAAGCCACGAGTCTGAAAAAGCGCGAATAGTCTCTCACCAAACTTTTACTAACACGAGATTAGCAAAAGGAGCCCAAAGGGTGCTGCGCTTGGTTCTGAACCGGCCTTTTCTAGTCTTGTCGTATGTGCTTGACGTCACCGCGTTCTTGGTGCGACCGTGTGTAGGCAAAACAAGTTTGAGCCAACATCCGTAGGAAAAAATCCGAGGATTTTGTTGTCGGTATGTCCGATCAATGTCCGACCGTGTGTACGGGGCATTAGTGTAGTGCGTCCTGCTCACAGTGTTCAGCTAAAACTACAAGTTAGTGTAGTGAGACCTCTGCACAGAGTTCAGCTAAAGCTACAAGTTAGTGTAGAGCGTCCTGCTCACAGTGTTCAGCTAAAACTACAAGTTAGTGTAGCGAGACCTCTGCACAGTGTTCATTTAAAGCTACAAGTTAGTGTAGTGCATCCTGCTCACAGTGTTCAGCTAAAACTACAGGTTAGTGTAGTGAGACCTCTGCACAGTGTTCAGCTAAAGCTACAAGTTACTGTAGTGCGTCCTGCTCACAGTGTTCAGCTAAAACTACAAGTTAGTGTAGTGAGACCTCTGCACAGTGTTCATCTAAAGCTACAAGTTAGTGTAGTGCGTCCTGCTCACAGTGTTCAGCTAAAACTACAAGTTAGTGTAGTGAGACCTCTGCACAGTGTTAAGCTAAAGCTACAAGTTAGTGTAGTGCGTCCTGCTCACAGTGTTCAGCTAAAACTACAAGTTAGTGTAGAGAGAACTCTGCACAGTGTTCATTTAAAGCTACAAGTTAGTGTAGTGCGTCCTGCTCACAGTGTTCAGCTAAAACTACAAGTTAGTGTAGTGAGACCTCTGCACAGTGTTCAGCTAAAACTACAAGTTAGTGTAGTGCGTCCTGCTCACAGTGTTCAGCTAAAACTACAAGTTAGTGTAGTGAGACCTCTGCACAGTGTTCAGCTAAAGCTACAAGTTAGTGTAGTGCGTCCTGCTCACAGTGTTCAGCTAAAACTACAAGTTAGTGTAGTGAGACCTCTGCACAGTGTTCAGCTAAAACTACAAGTTAGTGTAGAGCGTCCTGCTCACAGTGTTCAGCTAAAACTACAAGTTAGTGTAGTGAGACCTCTGCACAGTGTTCATTTAAAGCTACAAGTTAGTGTAGTACATCCTTCTCACAGTGTTCAGCTAAAACTACAAGTTAGTGTAGTGAGACCTCTGCACAGTGTTCAGCTAAAGCTACAAGTTAGTGTAGTGCGTCCTGCTCACAGTGTTCAGCTAAAACTACAAGTTAGTGTAGTGAGACCTCTGCACAGTGTTCATCTAAAGCTGCAAGTTAGTGTAGTGCGTCCTGCTCACAGTGTTCAGCTAAAAGTACAAGTTAGTGTAGTGAGACCTCTGCACAGTGTTCAGCTAAAGCTACAAGTTAGTGCAGAGCGTCCTGCTCACAGTGTGCAGCTAAAACTACAAGTTAGTGTAGTGAGACCTTTGCACAGTGTTCATTTGAAGCTACAAGTTACTGTAGTGCGTCCTGCTCACAGTGTTCAGCTAAAACTACAAGTTAGTGTAGTGAGACCTCTGCACAGTGTTCAGCTAAAGCTACAAGTTAGTGTAGTGCGTCCTGCTCACAGTGTTCAGCTAAAACTACAAGTTAGTGTAGTGAGATCTCTGCACAGTGTTCATCTAAAGCTACAAGTTACTGTAGTGCATCCTGCTCACAGTGTTCAGCTAAAACTACAAGTTAGTGTAGTGAGACCTCTGCACAATGTTCATCTAAAGCTACAAGTTAGTGTAGTGCGTCCTGCTCACAGTGTTCAGCTAAAGCTACAAGTTAGTGTAGTGCGTCCTGCTCACAGTGTTCAGCTAAAACTACAAGTTAGTGAAGTGAGACCTATGCACAGTGTTCAGCTTAAGCTACAAGTTAGTGTAGTGCGTCCTGCTCACAGTGTTCAGCAAAAACTACAAGTTAGTGTAGTGAGACCTCTGCACAGTGTTCATCTAAAGCTACAAGTTAGTGTAGTGCATTCTGCTCACAGTGTTAAGCTAAAACTACAAGTTAGTGTAGTGCGTCCTGCTCACAGTGTTCAGCTAAAACTACAAGTTAGTGTAGTGAGACCTCTGCACAGTGTTCATCTAAAGCTACAAGTTAGTGTAGTGCGTCCTGCTCACAGTGTTCAGCTAAAACTACAAGTTAGTGTAGTGAGACCTCTGCACAGTGTTCAGCTAAAACTACAAGTTAGTGTAGAGCGTCCTGCTCACAGTGTTCAGCTAAAACTACAAGTTAGTGTAGTGAGACCTCTGCACAGTGTTCTTTTAAAGCTACAAGTTAGTGTAGTACATCCTTCTCACAGTGTTCAGCTAAAACTACAAGTTAGTGTAGTGAGACCTCTGCACAGTGTTCAGCTAAAGCTACAAGTTAGTGTAGTGCGTCCTGCTCACAGTGTTCAGCTAAAACTACAAGTTAGTGTAGTGAGACCTCTGCACAGTGTTCATCAAAAGCTGCAAGTTAGTGTAGTGCGTCCTGCTCACAGTGTTCAGCTAAAAGTACAAGTTAGTGTAGTGAGACCTCTGCACAGTGTTCAGCTAAAGCTACAAGTTAGTGCAGAGCGTCCTGCTCACAGTGTGCAGCTAAAACTACAAGTTAGTGTAGTGAGACCTTTGCACAGTGTTCATTTGAAGCTACAAGTTAGTGTAGTGCGTCCTGCTCACAGTGTTCAGCTAAAACTACAAGTTAGTGTAGTGAGACCTCTGCACAGTGTTCAGCTAAAGCTACAAGTTAGTGTAGTGCGTCCTGCTCACAGTGTTCAGCTAAAACTACAAGTTAGTGTAGTGAGACCTCTGCACAATGTTCATCTAAAGCTACAAGTTAGTGTAGTGCGTCCTGCTCACAGTGTTCAGCTAAAGCTACAAGTTAGTGTAGTGCGTCCTGCTCACAGTGTTCAGCTAAAACTACAAGTTAGTGAAGTGAGACCTATGCACAGTGTTCAGCTTAAGCTACAAGTTAGTGTAGTGCGTCCTGCTCACAGTGTTCAGCAAAAGCTACAAGTTAGTGTAGTGAGACCTCTGCACAGTGTTCATCTAAAGCTACAAGTTAGTGTAGTGCATTCTGCTCACAGTGTTAAGCTAAAACTACAAGTTAGTGTAGTGTGTCCTGCTCACAGTGTTCAGCTAAAACTACAAGTTAGTGTAGTGAGACCTCTGCACAGTGTTCATCTAAAGCTACAAGTTAGTGTAGTGCGTCCTGCTCACAGTGTTCAGCTAAAACTTCAAGTTAGTTAGTGAGACCTCTGCACAGTGTTCAGCTAAAGCTACAAGTTAGTGTAGTGTGTCCTGCTCACAGTGTTCAGCTAAAACTACAAGTTAGTGTAGTGAGACCTCTGCACAGTGTTCAGCTAAAACTACAAGTTAGTGTAGAGCGTCCTGCTCACAGTGTTCAGCTAAAACTACAAGTTAGTGTAGTGAGACCTCTGCACAGCGTTCAGCTAAAGCTACAAGTTAGTGTAGAGCGTCCTGCTCACAGTGTTCAGCTAAAACTACAAGTTAGTGTAGCGAGACCTCTGCACAGCATTCATTTAAAGCTACAAGTTAGTGTAGTGCATCCTGCTCAAAGTGTTCAGCTAAAACTACAAGTTAGTGTAGTGAGACCTCTGCACAGTGTTCAGCTAAAGCTACAAGTTACTGTAGTGCGTCCTGCTCACAGTGTTCAGCTAAAACTACAAGTTAGTGTAGTGAGACCTCTGCACAGTGTTCATCTAAAGCTACAAGTTAGTGTAGTGCGTCCTGCTCACAGTGTTCAGCTAAAACTACAAGTTAGTGTAGTGAGACCTCTGCACAGTGTTCAGCTAAAGCTACAAGTTAGTGTAGTGCGTCCTGCTCACAGTGTTCAGCTAAAACTACAAGTTAGTGTAGTGAGACCTTTGCACAGTGTTCATTTGAAGCTACAAGTTAGTGTAGTGCGTCCTGCTCACAGTGTTCAGCTAAAACTACAAGTTAGTGTAGTGAGACCTCTGCACAATGTTCATCTAAAGCTACAAGTTAGTGTAGTGCGTCCTGCTCACAGTGTTCAGCTAAAGCTACAAGTTAGTGTAGTGCGTCCTGCTCACAGTGTTCAGCTAAAACTACAAGTTAGTGAAGTGAGACCTATGCACAGTGTTCAGCTTAAGCTACAAGTTAGTGTAGTGCGTCCTGCTCACAGTGTTCAGCAAAAACTACAAGTTAGTGTAGTGAGACCTCTGCACAGTGTTCATCTAAAGCTACAAGTTAGTGTAGTGCATTCTGCTCACAGTGTTAAGCTAAAACTACAAGTTAGTGTAGTGCGTCCTGCTCACAGTGTTCAGCTAAAACTACAAATTAGTGTAGTGAGACCTCTGCACAGTGTTCATCTAAAGCTACAATTTAGTGTAGTGCGTCCTGCTCACAGTGTTCAGCTAAAACTACAAGTTAGTGTAGTGAGACCTCTGCACAGTGTTCAGCTAAAGCTACAAGTTAGTGTAGTGCGTCCTGCTCACAGTGTTCAGCTAAAACTACAAGTTAGTGTAGAGAGAACTCTGCACAGTGTTCATTTAAAGCTACAAGTTAGTGTAGTGCGTCCTGCTCACAGTGTTCAGCTAAAACTACAAGTTAGTGTAGTGAGACCTCTGCACAGTGTTCAGCTAAAACTACAAGTTAGTGTAGTGAGACCACGCCCCCTAAAACGTCACAGTCCCAGCATGCCCAAGGACTGTGACATCATATGGGGGCGGGGTCTCCGCCTATATAAGTCACAACGCAGCCCTCAGAGACCAGTCCAGCCGGAGAGAGCGTCGTGTCAACATCTGGGGGAAGAGAAGAGAAGAGAAGCCAAGAAGCCAAGAAGTCCGGACCTCCGCTTGCAATAGAGCTACATGAAGACAGCGGAGGGGGCCGGCAGAAGACCTGCGACACCGGGAGAAGAGGCCGGAGAGCGGAGAAGAACCAACCGGACGCCGGGAGAAGATGAAGCGGAGGGACCCCCGAAGCCGGAAGAAGACCCCCGAAGCCGGAGGAAGATCCCCCCCCCCCCCGGAGCTGTTTAATAAAATATTTTAAAAACCTGTGTAGTGTGTTTTATTACTTACACTTTTTTCCTAGGTAAATGGGTAGGGGTACCATGTACCCCATACTCATTTACATAGGGTGGGGGGCCGGGATCTGGGGGCCCCCTTATTAAAGGGGGCTCCCAGATTCCGATAAGCCCCCGCCCGCAGACCCCGACAACCAACGGCCAGGGTTGTCGGGAAGAGGCCCTTGTCCTCATCAACATGGGGACAAGGTGCTTTGGGGGGGGGGGCGCAGGGCGCCCCCCTCCCCCAAAGCACCCACCCCCCATGTTGAGGGCATGCGGCCTGGTACGGTTCAGGAGGGGGGGGGGGGGCGCTCGCTCGTCCCCACCCCCTTTCCTGACCGGCCAGGCTGCGTGCTCGGATCGGGGTCTGGTATGGATTTTAGGGGGGCCCCGTGCTGTTTTTTCGGCGTAGGGGTCCCCTTTTATAATCCATACCAGACCTAAGGGCCTGGTATGCCCCGCGCTCGCCGCAATAGGAAGATTTGTTTTTCCTATTGCAGCGAGCGCGAGATGCAATACCCTGCCCTCGTGTCGTATTTGGTCTGTCGGACCAGCCTACACACGAGCGGGCTTTCCGTCGGACCAGCACACACACGAGCGGACTTTCCGCCCGAAACTGAGTCCGACGGAAAGATTTGAAACTTTCTTTAAATCTAGGTCCGGCGGGCTTTTGGGAAGAAGTCCGCCGGAAAAGTCCGCCGCCGCCCACACACGGGCGGATTGTCCGGCACACTCTGGTCCGCCGGACCAAGTATGCCGGAAAGTCCGACCGTGTGTACGCGGCATTAGTGTAGTGCGTCCTGCTCACAGTGTTCAGCTAAAACTACAAGTTAGTGTAGTGAGACCTCTGTACAGTGTTAAGCTAAAGCTACAAGTTAGTGTAGTGCGTCCTGCTCACAGTGTTCAGCTAAAACTACAAGTTAGTGTAGTGAGACCTCTGCACAGTGTTCATCTAAAGCTACAAGTTAGTGTAGTGCATCCTGCTCACAGTGTTCAGCTAAAACTACAAGTTAGTGTAGTGAGACCTCTGCACAGTTTTCAGCTAAAGCTTCAAGTTAGTGTAGTGCATCCTGCTCACAGTATTCAGCTAAAACTACAAATTAGTGTAGTGAGACCTCTGCACAGTGTTCAGCTAAAGCTACAAGTTAGTGTAGAGCGTCCTGCTCACAGTGTTCAGCTAAAAACTAAAAGTTAGTGTAGTGAGACCTCTGCAGTGTTCATTTGAAGCTACACGTTAGTGTAGTGCATCCTGCTCACAGTATTCAGCTAAAACTACAAGTTATTGTAGTGAGACCTCTGCACAGTGTTCAGCTAAAGCTACAAGTTAGTGTAGTGCGTCCTGTTCACAGTGTTCAGCTAAAACTACAAGTTAGTGTAGTGAAACCTCTGCACAGTGTTCAGCTAAAGCTACAAGTTAGTGTAGTGCGTCCTGCTTACAGAGTTCAGCTAAAACTACAAGTTAGTGTAGTGAGACCTCTGCACAGTGTTCAGCTAACGCTATAAGTTTGTGTAGTGCGTTCTGCTCACAGTGTTCAGCTAAAACTACAAGTTAGTGTAGTGAGATCTCTGCACAGTGTTCAGCTAAAGCTACAAGTTAGTGTAGTGCGTCCTGCTCACAGTGTTCAGCTAAAACTACAAGTTAGTGTAGTGAGACCTCTGCACAGTGTTCAGCTAAAGCTACAAGTTAGTGTAGTGCGTCCTGCTCACAGTGTTCAGCTAAAACTACAAGTTAGTGTAGTGAGACCTCTGCACAGTGTTCAGCTAAAGCTACAAGTTAGTGTAGTGCGTCCTGCTCACAGTGTTCAGCTAAAACTACAAGTTAATGTAGCGAGACCTCTGCACAGTGTTCAGCTAAAACTACAAGTTAGTGTAGTGCATCCTGCTCACAGTGTTCAGCTAAAACTACGAGTTAGTGTATTGAGACCTCTGCACAGTGTTCAGCTAAAGCTACAAGTTAATGTAGTGCGTCCTGCTCACAGTGTTCAGCTAAAACTACAAGTTATTGTAGTGAGACCTCAGCACAGTGTTCAGCTTAAGCTACAAGTTAGTGTAGTGCGTCCTGCTCACAGTGTTCAGCTTAAACTACAAGTTAGTGTAGTGAGACCTCTGCACAATGTTCAGCTAAAGTTACAAGTTAGTGCAGTGCATCCTGCTCACAGTGTTCAGCTAAAACTACAAGTTAGTGTAGTGAGACCTCTGCACAGTGTTCAGCTAAAGCTACAAGTTAGTGTAGTGCGTCCTGCTCACAGTGTTCAGCTAAAACTACAAGTTAATGTAGCGAGACCTCTGCACAGTGTTCAGCTAAAGCTACAAGTTAGTGTAGAACGTCCTGCTCACAGTGTTCAGCTAAAACTACAAGTTAGTGTAGTGAGACCTCTGCACAGTGTTCAGCTAAAGCTACAAGTTAGTGTAGTGCGTCCTGCTCACAGTGTTCAGCTAAAACTACAAGTTAATGCAGCGAGACCTCTGCACAGTGTTCAGCTAAAGCTACAAGTTAGTGTAGAGCATCCTGCTCACAGTGTTCAGCTAAAACTAAAAGTTAGTGTAGTGAGTCCTCTGCACAGTGTTCATTTGAAGCTACAAGTTAGTGTAGTGTATCCTGCTCACAGTGTTCAGCTAAAACTACAAGTTAGTGTAGTGAGACCTCTGCACAGTGTTCAGCTAAAGTTACAAGTTAGTGCAGTGCATCCTGCTTACAGTGTTCAGCTAAAACTACAAGTTAGTGTAGTGAGACCTCTGCACAGTGTTCAGCTAAAATTACAAGTTAGTGTAGTGCGTCCTGCTCACAGTGTTCAGCTAAAACTACAAGTTAATGTAGTGAGACCTCTGCACAGTGTTCAGCTAAAGCTACAAGTTAGTGTAGTGCATCCTGCTCACAGTGTTCAGCTAAAACTACAAGTTAGTGTAGTGAGACATCTGCACAGTGTTCAGCTAAAGCTACAAGTTAGTGTAGTGCGTCCTGCTCACAGTGTTCAGCTAAAACTACAAGTTAATGTAGCGAGACCTCTGCACAGTGTTCAGCTAAAGCTACAAGTTAGTGTAGAGCGTCCTGCTCACAGTGTTCAGCTAAAACTAAAAGTTAGTGTAGTGAGACCTCTGCAGTGTTCATTTGAAGCTACAAGTTAGTGTAGTGCATCCTGCTCACAGTATTCAGCTAAAACAACAAGTTATTGTAGTGAGACCTCTGCACAGTGTTCAGCTAAAGCTACAAGTTAGTGTAGAGCATCCTGCTCACAGTGTTCAGCTAAAACTAAAAGTTAGTGTAGTGAGTCCTCTGCACAGTGTTCATTTGAAGCTACAAGTTAGTGTAGTGTATCCTGCTCACAGTGTTCAGCTAAAACTACAAGTTAGTGTAGTGAGACCTCTGCATAGTGTTCAGCTAAAGCTACAAGTTAGTGTAGTGCGTCCTGTTCACAGTGTTCAGCTAAAACTACAAGTTAGTGTAGTGAGACCTCGGCACAGTGTTCAGCTAAAGCTACAAGTTAGTGTAGTGCGTCCTGCTCACAGTGTTCAGCTAAAACTACAAGTTAATGTAGCGAGACCTCTGCACAGTGTTCAGCTAAAGCTACAAGTTAGTGTAGAGCGTCCTGCTCACAGTGTTCAGCTAAAACTACAAGTTAGTGTAGTGAGACCTCTGCACAGTGTTCATTTGAAGCTACAATTTAGTATAGTGCATCCTGCTCACAGTGTTCAGCTAAAACTACAAGCTAGTGTAGTGAGACCTCTGCACAGTGTTCAGCTAAAGCTACAAGTTAGTGTAGTGTGTCCTGCTCACAGTGTTCAGCTAAAACTACAAGTTAGTGTAGTGAGACCTCTGCACAGTGTTCAGCTAAAGCTACAAGTTAGTGTAGTGCGTCCTGCTCACAGTGTTCAGCTAAAACTACAAGTTAGTGTAGTGAGACCTCTGCACAGTGTTCAGCTAAAGCTACAAGTTAGTGTAGTGCGTCCTGCTCACAGTGTTCAGCTAAAACTACAAGTTAGTGTAGTGAGACCTCTGCACAGTGTTCAGCTAAAGCTACAAGTTAGTGTAGTGCGTCCTGCTCACAGTGTTCAGCTAAAACTACAAGTTAATGTAGCGAGACCTCTGCACAGTGTTCAGCTAAAGCTATAAGTTAGTGTAGAGCGTCCTGCTCACAGTGTTCAGCTAAAACTACAAGTTAGTGTAGTGAGACCTCTGCACAGTGTTCAGCTAAAGCTACAAGTTAGTGTAGTGCATCCTGCTCACAGTGTTCAGCTAAAACTACAAGTTAATGTAGCGAGACCTCTGCACAGTGTTCAGCTAAAGCTACAAGTTAGTGTAGAGCGTCCTGCTCACAGTGTTCAGCTAAAACTAAAAGTTAGTGTAGTGAGTCCTCTGCACAGTGTTCATTTGAAGCTACAAGTTAGTGTAGTGTATCCTGCTCACAGTGTTCAGCTAAAACTTTCAAGTTAGTGTAGTGAGACCTCTGCACAGTGTTCAGCTAAAGCTACAAGTTAGTGTAGTGCATCCTGCTCACAGTGTTCAGCTAAAACTACAAGTTAATGTAGTGAGACCTCTGCACAGTGTTCAGCTAAAGCTACAAGTTAGTGTAGTGAGACCTCTGCACAGTGTTCAGCGAAAGCTACAAGTTAGTGTAGTGCGTCCTGCTCACAGTGTTCAGCTAAAACTACAAGTTAGTGTAGTGAGACCTCTGCACAGTGTTAAGCTAAAGCTACAAGTTAGTGTAGTACGTCCTGCTCACAGTGTTCAGCTAAAACTACAAGTTAATGTAGCGAGACCTCTGCACAGTGTTCAGCTAAAGCTACAAGTTAGTGTAGAGCGTCCTGCTCACAGTGTTCAGCCAAAACTAAAAGTTAGTGTAGTGAGACCTCTGCAGTGTTCATTTGAAGCTACAAGTTAGTGTAGTGCATCCTGCTCACAGTGTTCAGCTAAAACAACAAGTTATTGTAGTGAGACCTCTGCACAGTGTTCAGCTAAAGCTACAAGTTAATGTAGTGTGTCCTGCTCACAGTGTTCAGCTAAAACTACAAGTTAGTGTACTGAGACTTCTGCACAGTGTTCAGCTAAAGCTACAAGTTAGTGTAGTGCGTCCTGCTCACAGTGTTCAGCTAAAACTACAAGTTAGTGCAGTGAGACCTCTGCACAGTGTTCATTTAAAGCTACAAGTTAGTGTAGTGCATCCTGCTCACAGTGTTCATCTAAAACTACAAGTAAGTGTAGTGAGACCTCTGAACAGTGTTCAGCTAAAGCTACAAGTTAGTGTAGTGCGTCCTGCTCACAGTGTTCAGCTAAAACTACAAGTTAGTGTGGTGAGACCTCTGCACAGTGTTCATTTAAAGCTACAAGTTAGTGTAGTGCATCCTGCTCACAGTGTTCAGCTTAAACTACAAGTTAGTGTAGTGAGACCTCTGCACAGTGTTCAGCTAAAGTTACAAGTTAGTGCAGTGCATCCTGCTCACAGTGTTCAGCTAAAACTACAAGTTAGTATAGTGAGACCTCTGCACAGTGTTCAGCTAAAGTTACAAGTTAGTGTAGTGCGTCCTGCTAACAGTGTTCAGCTAAAACTAAAAGTTAGTGTAGTGAGACCTCTGCACAGTGCTCAGCTAACGCTATAAGTTAGTGTAGTGCGTTCTGCTCACAGTGTTCAGCTAAAACTACAAGTTAGTGTAGTGAGACCTCTGCACGGTGTTCATTTAAAGCTACAAGTTAGTGTAGTGCATCCTGCTCACAGTGTTCAGCTAAAACTACAAGTTAGTGTAGTGAGAACTCTGCACATTGTTCATCTAAAGCTACAAGTTAGTGTATTGCGTCCTGCTCACAAGGTTCAGCTAAAACTACAAGTTAGTGTAGTGAGACCTCTGCACAGTGTTCAGCTAAAGCTACAAGTTAGTGTAGTGCATCCTGCTCACAGTGTTCAGCTAAAACTACGAGTTAGTGTATTGAGACCTCTGCACAGTGTTCAGCTAAAGCTACAAGTTAATGTAGTGCGCCCTGCTCACAGTGTTCAGCTAAAACTACAAGTTAGTGTAGTGAGACCTCAGCACAGTGTTCAGCTTAAGCTACAAGTTAGTGTAGTGCGTCCTGCTCACAGTGTTCAGCTAAAACCACAAGTTAGTGTAGTGAGTGTAGTGTAGTGAGACCTCTGCACAGTGTTCATCTAAAGCTACAAGTTAGTGTAGTGCGTCCTGCTCACAGTGTTCAGCAACACTGTGGGCGGCACAGTGGTGCAGTGGGTAGCACTTTCGCCTAGCAGTAAGAAGGGTCGCTGGTTCGAATCCCAACCACGACACTACCTGCTTGGAGTTTGCATGTTCTCCCTGTGCCTGCGTGGGTTTCCTCCGGGTACTCCGGTTTCCTCCCACACTCTAAAGACATGCTGGTAGGTTAATTGGATCCTGTCTAAATTGTCCCTAGTATGTATGAATGTGAGTTAGGGACCTTAGATTGTAAGCTCCTTGAGGGTAGGGACTGATGTGAATGTACAATGTACAATGTATATGTAAAAGCGCTGCATAAATTGACGGCGCTATATAAGTACCTGAAATAAATAAAAATAAATAAATAAATAAAACTACAAGTTAGTGTAGTGAGACCTCTGCACAGTGTTCAGCTAAAGCTACAAGTTAGTGTAGTGCGTCCTGCTCACAGTGTTCAGCTAAAACAACAAGTTAGTGTAGTGAGACCTCTGCACAGTGTTCATTTAAAGCTACAAATTAGTGTAGTGCATCCTACTCACAGTGTTCAGCTAAAACTACAAGTTAGTGTAGTGAGACCTCTGCACAGTGTTCAGCTAAAGCTACAAGTTAGTGTAGTGTGTCCTGCTCACAGTGTTCAGCTAAAACTACAAGTTAGTGTAGTGAAACCTCTGCACAGTGTTCAGCTAAAGCTACAAGTTAGTGTAGTGCGTCCTGCTCACAGTGTTCAGCTAAAACTACAAGTTAATGTAGCAAAACCTCTGCACAGTGTTCAGCTAAAGCTACAAGTTAGTGTAGAGCGTCCTGCTCACAGTGTTCAGCTAAAACTACAAGTTAGTGTACTGAGACCTCTGCACAGTGTTCAGCTAAAGCTACAAGTTAGTGTAGTGCGTCCTGCTCACAGTGTTCAGCTAAAACTACAAGTTAGTGTAGTGAGACCTCTGCACAGTGTTCAGCTAAAGCTACAAGTTAGTGTAGTGCATCCTGCTCACAGTGTTCAGCTAAAACTACAAGTTAATGTAGCGAGACCTCTGCACAGTGTTCAGCTAAAGTTACAAGTTAGTGCAGTGCATCCTGCTTACAGTGTTCAGCTAAAACTACAAGTTAGTGTAGTGAGACCTCTGCACAGTGTTCAGCTAAAATTACAAGTTAGTGTAGTGCATCCTGCTCACAGTGTTCAGCTAAAACTACAAGTTAGTGTAGTGAGACCTCTGCACAGTGTTCAGCTAAAGGTACACGTTAGTCTCGAGCGTCCTGCTCACAGCGTTCAGCTAAAACTACAAGTTAGTGTGGTTTGACCTCCTCAGAGTGTTCAGCTAAACCTACAAGTTATTTTTTTGCAAGCTCTACACAGTGTTCAGCTAAAGCTACCTATAGAAGGTTGGTGGTGTTTTCCTGATTCTAATACTACCGCAGGCAGCTAAATAAGCTACAAGTTAGTTTTTTGCGAGCTCTGCACAGTTTTTAGCTAAAGCTACCTGTAGAAGGTTGCTGGTGTTCTCATACTACAGGCAGGCAGTTGATTTTGCTAGCTGCAGTATCAGTACATATGTATATATATATATATATATATATATATATATATATATATATATATATATCCCAGCTTAGTGCAGCTACAGGCCATTAGTATGTCTGGAAGGCCAACAAGGAGAGGCAGACAGTCACAAGCCAATAAAAGAGGGCAAGCAGGCTCTGTGTCTAGTGCTGGTCGTGGAGACAGTGCATCCTCATCAGCACGTCGCCGTGGGACACGCTTGGCTTTTTTTTTGGCAGCTGGCCATATTGAGCCGCAACATGCGGAAGATTTGGTTGAGTGGATGACCAAGCCGTCCTCATCCTCCTCATCCTCTCTCACCCATGCTCAGGGTACTTTGTCTGGCAAAGCAGCGGCCTCTTCCCTCGGCTCAATGTCATCAGTGACTCCTTCCCTAGCCCCACCATGTCCTCCTGAGGAGTCCCTCGAACTGTTTGACCACAGTGTTGGGTACATGCTCCAGGAGGATGCCCAGCGTTTGGAAGGCTCTGATGATGATACTGAGCTAGATGAAGGCAGTAACGTGAGCACGGACAGAGGGGGTGCCCAAGAAGGACAGCAATCTGGCAGTCATGCTCCTCCTGCCTTTTTTGAGACGAGTGCATCAGATCGCACCGCTGCTATTTGCAACATATGTCTCAAGCGTATCTCGCGTGGCCAAAACATCTCCTGCTTGGGTACCACATGCTTGACCAGACATATGTTGACCTGCCATGCAGTTCGTTGGCAAGCGTATCTAAAAGACCCACACCAAAGAACAAAGAGGACCTCTCCTTGCTTCTCATCAGCTGAGATCTCCAACCCCACTATACCTTCAGTCCTCTCTGAGACCTGCACTGAGAGGAATGAAGTTGTAGAATTAGGTGTGTCACAGCCAAGTACTTGTGGGCAATCTGCTTTCGGTACACCGATGTCAGATTGTACCAGGCAAATTTCCCTGCCCCAGCTGCTGCACCGCCGAAAGAAGTTCGCTCCCAGCCATCCACATGCCCAGCGGTTGAATTCTAGCTTGGCAAAATTGCTAACACTTCAACTGCTGCCTTTTCAGTTGGTAGACTCTGCCCCCTTCCGTGAGTTTGTGGAATGTGCGGTTCCTCAGTGGCAGGTACCCAAACACCACTTTTTCTCACGGAAGGCGATTCCGGCTCTCTACCGGCGTGTGGAAGGCAATGTCTTAGCCTCGCTGGACAGGGCGGTCAGCGGTAAGGTGCATATTACCACTGACTCATGGTCCAGCAGGCATGGACAGGGACGTTATCTAAGTTTCACCATGCATTGGGTGACTCTGCTGGCAGCTGGGAAGGATACAGAACAAGGTGCAGTAGTGTTGGAGGTTGTTCTGCCACCACACCTCCAAAATGCCACTACTAATGATTGTGACACACCTCTCTCTTCCACCCCTTCTTCTTCCTCCATGGCCTCTTCCTGTGCTTTGTCCTCGGAACCAGTGGTGCTCCGTAGCCGTTCAAGGGGCTACGCAAGTATGCAGGCCAAAAGATGCCATGCGGTGCTTGAGCTGGTGTGCTTGGGGGACAGGAGCCACACCGGGGCAGAGGTTCTGTCAGCTCTGAAGGGGCAGGTTCAGAGGTGGTTGACGCCACGCCAACTTAAGGCAGGAATGGTGGTTTGCGACAATGGCACCAACCTCCTCTCTGCCCTCCGACAGGGACAAATGACCCATGTGCCCTGTTTGGCTCCCATCCTTAACTTGGTGGTGCAGCGGTTCTTGGGCAGGTACCCGGGCTTACAAGATGTCCTGAGGCAGGCCAGGAAAGTCTGTGTGCATTTCTGCCGGTCTTATAATGCCAGTGCTCAGCTGGCAGACCTCCAAAAGGAGTTTAACCTGCCCAAGAACCGCCTAATCTGTGACATGCCCACCAGGTGGAACTCAACGTTGGCCATGCTGTAGCTGCTGCACATGCAGCAGAGGGCCATCAATGAGTACCTGTGCGACTATGGCACCAGGACAGGGTCAGGGGAACTTGTTTTTTTTCCCCACGCCAGTGGGCCATGATCAGGGATGCATGCACTGTCCTGTCACCATTTGAGGAGGCCACGAGGATGGTGAGCAGTGACAGTGCATGCATCAGTGTCACTGTCTCCCTTGTCCACCTGTTGGAGCACATGTTGCGTGGAATAATGGACAGGGCACTTGAGGCAGAACACAGGCAGGAAGAGGAGGACTTCCTTAGCTCTGAAGGCCCCCTTTATCCAGACAGTGTTCCTGCGTGCCCACCGATCACACAGGAAGAGGAGGAGGAGGAGGAGGAGGAGGAGGAGAATTGTGTCAATATGGAGGTGGAGCCTGGCACTCAGCATCAGCAGCAGTCTTTAAGGGATCAGTCCCAAGAAACACATGGACTTGCATGTGGCAGGGAGGAGGTGGCTGCGGACCATGTTGTCCTTAGTGACCCAGAGGACTCCGGACCGAATGCCTCAGCAAACCTACGCTGCATGGCCTCCCTGATCCTGCAAAGCCTGCGTAAGGATCCTCATATTCGTGGTATCAAGGAGAAGGACCAATACTGGCTGGCAACCCTCCTTGATCCACATTACAAGGGTAAGGTTGTGGACCTTATCTTGCCATCGCAGAGGGAGCAGAGGATGAAACATCTTCGGGAGGCCTTGCAGAAAGGTCTGTGCAACACTTTCCCAGAGACTGGGAGGTTACAAACTCCTGTTTCTGGACAACGTGTTGCTGAGGCTTCGGGTCAGTCAAAGAAGGAGCGGTGGAGAAGGTGGCCGCCTGACCGATGCGTTCAGACAATTTTTTGGTCCGCAGCCCCAAGGTATGATCGGTTCCAGCAACCATCGCCAGCATCTGTTTTACATGGTGCAGGAATACCTAAGGGCAAGATCTGACTTGGACACCTTTCCCACCGAAAATCCTCTGGGCTACTGGGTCTTAAGGATGGATCGCTGGCCAGAGCTTGCACAGTATGCAATTGAGCTACTGGCCTGTCCTGCATCCAGTGTTCTTTCGGAACGCACATTCAGTGCTGCTGGAAGCTTTGTAACCGATCACAGGGTGCGTCTGTCCACCGACTCGGTCGACCAACTGACCTTCATAAAAATGAATCAGTCTTGGATCACCACCAGCTACCAAGCACCTGATGCTGATGTAACCGAATAATTTTTTTGAAATCTCAGATCCCTTCAAAGACTGCCTATGCTGATGCTGAGTGACTATCCTAAATAATTATCCTCTTCCTCCTCAATGATCATGATAGCTTGTAAGAATATTTTTGGTTCTGGGTGCCACCACCAGTGCCTAAGGCCCAATTTTTCAGCCCCTGTTTAACAGGGGCGTGTAATTACAATTTTTGATGCAATACTTTGCACCAGGGCTCGTTTCTGCGTTCCAATTAGAGTATCTGTGAGGGGTTGCAGTGTTGTGGCACCAGCACCAGTGCCTAAGGCCCAATTTTTCAGCCCATGTTTAACAGGGGCGTGTAATTACAATTTTTGATGCAATACTTTGCAGCAGGGCTCGTTTCTGCGTTCCAACTAGAGTATCTGTGAGGGGTTGCAGTGTTGTGGCACCAGCACCAGTGCCTAAGGCCCAATTTTTCAGCCCCTGTTCAACAGGGGCATGTAATTACAATTCTTGATCTAATATTTCACAGCAGGGCCCGTTTCTGCGCCCACCAAGAGTGAGTGAGGACTTACAGTGTTGTGGCACTAGCACCACCACCACCAAAGGCCCAATTTTTCTGCCCCTGTTCAACAGGGGCATGTAATTACAATTCTTTTTTTTTTTTATAATTACAATTCTTGATCTAATATTTCACAGCAGGGCCCTGTGAGGGCTTACAGTGTTGTTGCCACAACAACACCTAAGGCCCAAATTTCTGCTGAGTATATAGGGCAGGCCCCTACTTTCAAACATCCAACTTACAAATGACTCCTACTTGCAAATGGAAGGAGACAACAGGAAGTGAGATGAAATCTACCCCATGGAAGGGAAATTCTCTCCTGTAAGAGTTAATATGGGAAAAACATTTCTCCTTCCCACTGATGCTTTATCACCAATCCTTGTTTCACAAAAAAAAAAAAAATTTCAAAAAACATTTGTCATTGGGACAAAAAATGAGGTGAAATCTTCTGAAGTGGAGCACAGACAGCAAAACAAATGTCACAGGGGTGATAGCACTTCCCTATGTTTTCCAAAAAGCTTAAAATAGATTTTTAGGCTGGAGCTAAACACGTTAAAAGTGTACCCGTTCAAAATTACAAACAGATTCTACTTAACAACAAACCTACTATCCCTGTCTTGTTTGCACCGCCTGTATACTGCTGTTCAGAGTATATAGGGCCTGGTGACCCCACGCCTTTCCTTTTTTTAATTTAGGTGCAGGGTTCCCCTTAATATGCATAGAAGACCCAAAGGGCCTGGTAATGGACTGGGGGGTACCCATGCTGTTTGTCTCACTGATTTTCATCCATATTGCCAGGACCCGACATTACATTAAAGCCACAAGCAGTTTTAAATGACTTTTTTCCTTTAAAAATTACATTTTGTGCAGGGACTGTTCTAAGCATGGGAAACACGCGCCACTTTACAGGCATACTATAGACACCCCCCAGGTACGATATTTAAAGGAATATTTCACTTTTTTTAACTTTAAGCATCATTAAAATCACTTCTCCCGAAAAAACGTCCGTTTTTAAAAGTTTTTTTTTGCATTGATACATGTCCCCTGGGGCAGGACTCTGGTCCCCAAACCCTTTTTAGGACAATACCATGCAAATTAGCCTTTAAAATGAGCACTTTTGATTTTGAACGTTCGAGTCCTATAGACGTCAATGGGGTTCTAACGTTCGTGCGAACTTTCGGTCCGTTCGCAGGTTCTGGTGCGAACCGAACCGGGGGGTGTTCGGCTCATCCCTACTCTCCAGCACTGTGGTGTCCTGGAGCTCCCTGTTGGCCCCTGACATATGCAGCCAGTCAGCTTCTGGGTCTGATCTTTAGCAATTTTCATTTGCTGGGCCGAGATGGTGCCACTCCAAAGAGTTCATCTCGGCATTGCCAGAATTTTACACTGAGCTGCGTGTGTGCTACAGATGTTAAACTCACTGGCCTGTAGTTGCCAGCTTCTTCCTTACACACCCTTCTTGTGGATAGGTCAGGCCTGGATAAATCTCACACAGAATCAGGAGCCACCTTAAAAATACCTAGGAGCAAGCACCTAGGAGCAAGCACCTAGGAGCCAGCAAATTGCATATGATTATATAGGTAGCTAAAAGGTACATAGTTAAATCCTTTCCATATACCCAGTGAGGTGACTGGCCTCAGGTGAGACACAGAGATGAGACAAATCCTCCTCCATAAGCTGGAGTTTGCTCAGTACCCCATTCTGGTCGCACACTGACACTTCAGAGCTTTAAGTGCCATTCACAGCATCTGCCATCCAGACACAGGAAGTAAGCTGCCTCTATTGAGTACCCCTCAAACAAACCAAAGTATTCTTTGTGAGAGTTCAAACCCTAAGAAGTCAGTCCATCCAAAGTAATAATTTGGATATAGGTGCAACCAAATGTCCTCATTTATTTTAAGTTTTGCATTATGCAACAGTAAAAACTTCCTGCGTACTGGTACTGTCTACCCAAATGTGTTCCCCCTTTACCTTTCCATGTTCCAGTTCCTCCTGTTGCATTATGTTAAATAGTATATGAAGCCAGGATCTGGGCTACAGCAACATGGGAAAGGAGACGCCCTCTGTTGCTCTACCATATGCTGTAATACTGTTGAAGTGCTGTTTTATTTCCTCCAGCTGGCAGGGGGGAACTGAGTCAGATCAGCCCATAGATGCCCATATAGAGCGTTGTGAATCATGAGAGTTCTAGTTTGAGCCCACAGCCATACAATGGACCAGAGAACTCTGTTTCACTACAGTTCTCAGGAGACACTGGGGGGCAAGGGGGAGGAGTGAGGGGGGTTTTACTGATTTGCCCGGGAAACGTTGCTCTCTTGGCGTCATGGAATCTGGGGAGAGCAGATCAGTGACAGAGTTGTCCTGCTGTAAGGCCATGTCTGGAGAGAATGCAGCTCCTTGCTTGAGTGATGCCAAACACAGCATCTGAGTTATGAAGTTGCCTCAGAGAGAGCATAGAGGCTTTACACCTACAGCTTCCCACTCCACAGTGTCAAGAATCCATCAGGAAGAGCCAAAGCAGGATGTGCCCATTACACAGAGAGCCATAGACTGTAACACAGGATCACTAAGAGGGCTCCTGTTAGCAGGATTTGAGTTAGGAAGCAGAACACTAAGCACACCACAGTCTAGTTTGGGATCCACATTTTTTTAACTATACCTCCCTCTTGTTTTTGATGAACCATTTTGTGCTATACCCACCATAGCCCCTCCCTCTCTCATTCTACGCTGTCGGCTGGATTATCAGGACAATCTACAAGTACTTCAATGTCACCTTAAGGGCCCCAACGATAGCCAGCAGAAGATTCCCCTTAAGAGAATGCCCCTCTTATACCCATACCCTCTTGATACATTTCATCTCCTGTCCCTTGCCCCTAGCCACTGCCCTCTCTTCATTTGGACATTATGCAGCAGTCAGTCTAGGCCTAGCACAACTACCATTAATGAGCTATGGCAGTATAGTATTGCATTTGGTAGCCTGAGATGTATTACTGTCCACTGCTGCACTTACGGCAGCACTGCTACTGTTGAATCTGAACTGAAGAGCAATGATTATTTAGTTCAAATGTTATCACGTATCGCTTGAATACTCAGTGTTTGCTATTACGATTACTATTTACTATTAATATTGAACACAGCTTGGTTACCCACTATATTGATGACAATATATTGTGTTATCTTATTGGGCTGCTTGATGCCTGTTTTTGTTTTACTGAAGTCAAGCAAAACTTTAAGCCCCCATTCACACCAGTGCAATTTGTCAGTTCCAAATTGCATGACAAGTCATACCCCATTGTTGGCAATGGAACCATTCAAATAGCTGCAACTCATGTCGCAGCGACTTTAAAAAAGTTTCCTGTACTACTTTTTTGCCAATTTCATTGTGACTTGCATTGACTTCTGTTGTATGAAGTCATAGTTTCATAGATGGTAGGGTTGAATAAAGACACTAGCTCATCCAGTCCAACCTGTGTAATTGGTATATGTGTGTTCATGTCAATATTCATTTCCCATATCCTGTATACTGTGTTCACTAAGATACACGTAAAAGGGTATTTTAAAACATAAAACAATATAACAAGCTGCTCACACTGATCACATTCTAATAATAATATAAATGTCGTGCTGTGTACAACCATCCTAGTGAATAACAATTTAATAAATGATCCATTACCAATAATAATCGTTCAATAAACAAATATGTACAATTATACAGTATCTCACAAAAGTGAGTACACCCCTCACATTTTTGTAAATATTTTATTATAGCTTTTCATGTGACAACACTGAAGAAATGGCACTTTGCTACAATGTAAAGTAGTGAGTGTACAGCTTGTATACCAGTGTAAATTTGCTGTCCCCTCAAATAAACTCAAAATAACTCAACACACAGCCATTAATGTCTAATGCCCCGTACACACGGTCGGACATTGATCGGACATTCCGACAACAAAATCCTAGGATTTTTTCCAACGAATGTTGGCTCAAACTTGTCTTGCATACACACGGTCACACAAAGTTGTCGGAAAATCCGGTCATTCTGAACGCAGGGACGTAAAACACGTACGTCGGGACTATAAACGGGGCAGTAGCCAATAGCTTTCATCTCTTTATTCATTCTGAGCATGTGTGGCACTTTGTGCGTCGGATTTGTGTACACACAATTGGAAATTCCGACAACGGATTTTGTTGTTGGAAAATTTTATAGCCTGCTCTCAAACTTTGTGTGTCAGAAAATCCGATGGAAAATGTGTGATGCAGCCTACACACGATCGGAATTTCCGACAACAAGGTCCTATCACACATTTTCCATCAGAAAATCTGACCGTGTGTACGAGGCATAAGAGTTTTGCTGATGGATTTTGGTGGAGGGCACTGCGCTGAAGTACTGGTCTGTATCTTGTAATCTGCCTGACTGAGGATCTACTTGTGGATTCTGGATAGGCATGAGCCGAACACCCCCAGTTCGGTTCGCACCAGAACCTGCGAACGGACTGAAAATTTGCACGAACGTTAGAACCCCATTGAAGTCTATGGGACTCGAACGTTCAAGATCAAAAGTGCTAATTTTAAAGCTAATTTGGATGGTATTGTCCTAAAAAGGGTTTGGGGACCCGAGTCCTGCCCCAGGGGACATGTATCAATGCAAAAAAAAGTTTTAAAAACTGCCTTTTTTTCGGGAGCAGTGATTTTAATGATGCTTAAAGTGAAAAAAAAGTGAATATTCCTTTAAATATCATACCTGGGGGTGTCTATAGTATGCCTGTAAAGTGTTTCCCGTGCTTAGAACAGTCCCTGCAACAAAATGCCTTTTTTAAAGGAATAAAAGTCATTTAAAACTGCTTATGGCTTTAATGCTAAGGCATTTGGTCCGGAGTCCTCTGGGTCACTAAGGATGACATGATCCGCAGCCACCTCCTCCCAGCCACGTACAAGTCCATGGGTTTCTTGGGACTGTAAATGATCCCTTAAAGACTGCTGCTGATGCTGAGTGCCAGGCTCCACCTCCATGCTGACACAATCCTCCTCCTCCTCGTCCTCTTCCTGTGTGATCGCCGGCACGCAGGAACACTGTCTGGATAAAGGGGGCCTTGAGAGCTAAGGAAGTCCTCCTCTTTCTGCCTCTGTTCTGCCTCAAGTGCCCTGTCCATTATTCCACGCAGCGTGTGCTCCAACTGTTTACCATCCTTATGGAATCCTCAAATGGTGGCAGGACAGTGAATTCATCCCTAATCATGGCCCACTGGCGTGGGGAAAAAAACCAAGGTCCCCTGATCCTGTCCTGGTACCATAGTCACACAGGTACCCATTGATGGCCCTCTGCTGCATGTGTAGCCGCTACAGCATGGCCAACGTTGAGTTCCACCTGGTGGGCATGTCACAGATTAGGCGGTTCTTGGCAGGTTAAATTCCTTTTGGAGGTCTGCCAGCCAAGCACTGGCATTATATGACTGGTGGAAATGCACACAGACTTTCCTGGCCTGCCTCAGGACATCCTGTAAGCCCGGGAACTGCTGCACCACCAAGTTAAGGACATCAGCCAAGCAGGGCACATGGGTCAGTTGTGTGAAGATATGAAATATATGAACCATATCTTTCTATGTATCCAGAGTTCCTCTTCAACATGAATTTGTATTTCTGATATTTCTTATTATTTTTCTCTAAAATGTTTCTGAATTCTTTTGGTATTGCAACACGTGGCTGACCAGTTGACATTAAATGTTCTGCCAATGACCTGACACAATTCTCGGAAAAGATGTAATATGGAAAGATGTTGATACGGAAAGTCCCTGTCTAAAAGCCAAATTAAATCCTTTCAAATAATTATTCTTCCTTTCTGTCAAAACAACTTAAAAAAAATAAATAATCAGGTCAAGGTGACCCAGAAAACTGGCCAAAAGCTGTGTTGAAATACTTAGTAAAATGCGTACATATGACGTGTAACTTTGGGCTTTTGCCCGCCATAGAATGTAATGCTAGGAGTTTCTATAAAAGTCTGAACCACTATGTAATCTGTATCACTATCGATGAAGAGATGTGATCCGCTGTATGTACAGTGTATATTCTGAAGTAAACATACATGATACGAATGCAGCTCTATTGGCGTTGATGTCCTTTATTTCAAGGTTCAACTTGACAGTTGTCCCTGTTGGAGAGTGGAGAGGAGGTTGGTGCCATTGTCGTAAACCACCATTCCTGGCTTAAGTTGGCATGGCGTCAATCACCTCTGAACCTGCCCCTGCAGAGCTGACAGAATCTCTGCCCCAGTGTGGCTCCTGACCCCAAGCACACCAGCTCAAGCACCGCATGGCATCTTTTGGCCTGCGTACTTGCGTAGCCCCTTGAACGCCTACGGAGCACCGCTGGTTCCAAGGACAAAGAACAGGAAGAGGCCATGGAGGAAGAAGAAGAGGAGGGGGTGGAGGAGAGAGGTGTGTCAGAATCATTAGTAGTGGCATTTTGGAGGCGTGGTGGTGGAACAACCTCCAACACTACTGCATCTTGTCCTACATCCTTCCCAGCTGCCAGCAGAGTCACCCAATGTGCTGTGAAACTTAGGTAACATGCCTGTCCATGCCTGCTGGACCATGAGTCAGCGGTAATATGCACCTTACTGCTGACCGCCCTGTCCAGGGAGGCCAAGACATTGCCTTCCACATTCCGGTAGAGAGTCGTAATCGCCTTCCTTGAGAAAAAGTGGCGTTTGGGAACCTGCCACTGAGGAACCGCGCATTCCACAAACTCACGGAAGGGGGCAGAGTCTACCAACTGAAAAGGTAGCAGTTGAAATGCTAGAAATTTTGCCAAGCTAGCATTCAACCGCTGGGCATGTGGATGGCTGGGAGCGAACTTCTTTCTGTGGTGCAGCAGCTGGGGCAGGGAAATTTGCCTGGTACGATCTGACATCGGTGTACCGATAGCAGATTGCCCGCAAGCACTTGGCTGTGACACACCTAATTCTACATCTTCATTCCTCTCAGTGCAGGTCTCAGAGAGGACTGAAGGTATAGTGGGGTTGAAGATCCCAGCTGATGAGGAGCAAGGAGAGGTCCTCTTTGTTCTTTGGTGTGGGTCTTTTAGGTATGCTTGCGAACGAACTGCATGGCAGGTCAACATATGTCTGGTCAAGCATGTGGTGCCCAAGTGGGAGATGTTTTGGTCACGCGAGATACGCTTGAGACATATTTTGCAAATAGCAGCGGTGCAATCTGATGCACTCGTCTCAAAACTCAAAAAAGGCCCACACCAAAGAACTTTTGGAATAACGCGCAGAGAGAGCAGTGCCCTGCACATGCAGAGCTCTGCGGTGTGATGCAGTCAGTGTGCTGCCCTTAGGCTGGCCCCTGGAGGGCAATCTGCCTCACTGGTGATGTGCCTCCTCCTCCTCTCTCCTATCAGGCACCCACGTGGAGTCAGTGACCTCATCATCCCCTCCCTCCTCATCACTGAAGCAAACCTGGCAGTATGCTGCAGCAGGGGGAACATGACTGCCAGATTGCTGTCCTTCTTGGGCACCCCCTCTGTTTGGGCTCACGTTACTGCCTTCCTGTAGCTGAGTACCATCATCAGAGCCTTCAAAACGCTGGGCATCCTCCTGGAGCATGTACCCAACACTGTGATCAAACAGTTCGGGGGACTCCTCAGGAGGACATGGTGGGGCTAGGGAAGGAGTCACTGATGCCATTGAGCCGAGGGAAGAGGCCATGTTGGCAGCTGCTTTGCCAGACAAAGTACCCTGAGAGAGGATGAGGTGGATGAGGACGGCTTGGTCATCCACTCGACCAAGTCTTCCGCATGTTGCGGCTCAACATGGCCAGCTGCCGAAAAAAAGGCCAAGCGTGTCCCACGGCCACGTTCTGATGAGGATGCACCGTGTCCTCGACCAGCACTGTTGCCTCTAGACACAGAGCCTGCTTGCCCTCTTTTATTGGCTTGTGACTGTCTGCCTCTCCTTGTTGGCCTTCCAGACATACTATTGGCCTGCAGTGATATGTAGCTGCACAAAACTGGGATGTATATATATACCGATTATACTGCAGCTAGCAGAATCAACTGCCTGCCTGTAGTATTATTATGCCCCATACACACGGTCGGATTTTCCGATGGAAAATGTCTGATCGGAGCGTGTTGTCGGAAATTCCGACCGTGTGTGGGCGCCATCGGACATTTTCCATCGGATTTTCCGACACACAAAGTTGGACAGCAGGAGATAAAATTTTCCGACAACAAAATCCGATCGCGTCAATTCCGACCGTGTGTGGCCCAGGGGCGGACTGACCATTCGGTCACTCGGTCGCCGACCGAGGGCCCGACGTCAGGAGGGGCCCCATGAGCGGCTCAGTCAGCAGCGGAAAAAAGCCGCCCGCCGCACCGCACGAAAACCCCGTCCTCCCGGATTATTTCAGCTCCCAGCACCGCGGCCAGCCGCCTGCTTGAGCAGACCTCGGCTTAGGCTGAGAGAGGCTCTGTCAGCAGGGAGGGGCGGGGTAGGGAGCTCCACTGACGCTCTGACCCTGCCCTGCCCCTCCTCATATAGTCTAAGTCTGTTCCTAATTAGAGCGTCTCTCCTGCACTTCTGAGAGCTCCGCTCTGGACCACAAAGATCACCGCCCCTACCGATGAAAGCCCCGCCCCCTACCGACGGAAGCCCCGCCCCCTACCGACGGAAGCCCCGCCCCCTACCAGTGAAAACTCCGCCCCCTATCGACGAAAGCTCCGCCCCTGGACCTCTGAGAGCGGGAGGTGAGCCCGACTGGTCAGGTAGGTCCTTCTGCCTACATTATATACACGGCCTGTAGACCCCTTTTTTCCCTAAACCATGCCTGGAAATGTTGTTTACCCCCCTGTATAGCTGTGCATTGCTGAAAGTTTAAATTTTAAAACTGGCTACCTGGTCATCTCCTGTAGTCGCATCCCCAGTCTCTGGAGTCGCATTCGCAGTCTGGTCATTTCCTGTAGTCGCATTTGCAGTCTGGTTATTTCCTGTAGTCGCATCCCCAGTCTCTGGTTATTTCCTGTAGTCGCATTCGCAGTCTGGTCATTTCCCGTAGTTGCATTCGCAGTCTCTGGTTATCTCCTGTAGTCGCATTCGCAGTCTGGTTATTTCCTGTAGTCGCATTCGCAGTCCGGTCATTTCCTGTAGTCGCATTCGCAGTCTCTGGTCATTTCCTGTAGTCGCATTCGCAGTCTGATCATTTCCTATAGTCGCATTCGCAGTCTCTGGTTATCTCCTGTAGTCGCATTCGCAGTCTGGTCATTTCCTGTAGTCGCATTTGCAGTCTCTGGTTATCTCCTGTAGTCGCATTCGCAGTCTGGTCATTTCCTGTAGTCGCATTCGCAGTCTGGTCATTTCCTGTAGTCGCATCCCCAGTCTGGTCATTTCCTGTAGTCGCATCCCCAGTCTCTGGTTATTTCCTGTAGTCGCATTCGCAGTCTGGTCATTTCCTGTAGTCGCATTCGCAGTCTCTGGTTATCTCCTGTAGTCGCATCCCCAGTCTCTGGTCATTTCCTGTAGTCGCATTCGCAGTCTGATCATTTCCTATAGTCGCATTCGCAGTCTCTGGTTATCTCCTGTAGTCACATTCGCAGTCTGGTCATTTCCTGTAGTCGCATTCGCAGTCTCTGGTTATCTCCTGTAGTCGCATTCGCAGTCTGGTCATTTCCTGTAGTCGCATTCGCAGTCTGGTCATTTCCTGTAGTCGCATCCCCAGTCTGGTCATTTCCTGTAGTCGCATCCCCAGTCTCTGGTTATTTCCTGTAGTCGCATTCGCAGTCTGGTCATTTCCTGTAGTCGCATTCGCAGTCTCTGGTCATTTCCTGTAGTCGCATTCGCAGTCTGGTCATTTCCTGTAGTCGCATTCGCAGTCTCTGGTTATCTCCTGTAGTCGCATCCCCAGTCTCTGGTCATTTCCTGTAGTCGCATTCGCAGTCTGATCATTTCCTATAGTCGCATTCGCAGTCTCTGGTTATCTCCTGTAGTCGCATTCGCAGTCTCTGGTTATCTCCTGTAGTCGCATCCCCAGTCTCTGGTTATTTCCTGTAGTCGCATTCGCAGTCTGGTTATTTCCTGTAGTCGCATTCGCAGTCTCTGGTTATTTCCTGTAGTCGCATCCCCAGTCTCTGGTTTTTCCTGTAGTCGCATTCGCAGTCTGGTTATTTCCTGTAGTCACATTCGCAGTCTCTGGTTGTCTCCTGTAGTCGCATCCCCAGTCTCTGGTTATTTCCTGTAGTCGCATTCGCAGTCTGGTTATCTCCTGTAGTCGCATTCGCAGTCTTTGGTCATCTCCTGTAGTTGCATCCGTAGTCTCTGGTTATCTCCTGTAGTCATTTATGATATCTATGGCTATGCATATTTCTTGAATACATATTGAGCACTATATTTGATTGGCTGTTTGCTTCTGCTTAGGCCTGGAAAACACGCACAATCATCATGTGCGTTGTGATGACTTCATCATCATGTGCGTTTTTGTGATTGTGCGTGTGTGCCAAGCAGAAGCAGCCAATCAAATATAGTGCTCAATATGGATTAAATAAATAGTGGGAAGAATGCCCCTTATATTGGTGATCAGTGGGAAGAACGTTCCTTACATTCGTGATCAGTGAGAAGAAAGTTCCTTACATTGATGGTCAGTGAGAAGAATGTTCCTTACATTGGTGGTCAGTGAGAAGAACGTTCCTTACATTGATGATCAGTGAGAAGAATGTTCCTTACATTGGTGATCAGTGAGAAGAAAGTTCCTTACATTGATGGTCAGTGAGAAGAATGTTCCTTACATTGGTGGTCAGTGAGAAGAAAGTTCCTTACATTGGTGATCAGTGAGAAAAATGTTCCTTAGATTGGTGGTCAGTGGGAAGAATGTTCCTTACATTGGTGGTCAGTGAGAAGAAAGTTCCTTACATTGGTGATCAGTGAGAAAAATGTTCCTTAGATTGGTGGTCAGTGAGAAGAAAGTTCCTTAGATTGGTGGTCAGTGGAAAGAATGTTCCTTACATTGGTGGTCAGTGGGAAGAATGTTCCTTACATTGGTGGTCAGTGGGAAGAATGTTCCTTACATTGGTGGTCAGTGGGAAGAATGTTCCTTACATTGGTGATCAGTGGGAAGGAGGAGGTGGACACACCCAAAGAGCTCTCTGAGAACCAGCCTTTTTTTCAAGCCTAGGCCTTGCCTGCTAGTTTGGCCCAGGAACAATGCCTGATCCTGGGGGAGGCCCAGGGAGGGATCCCCCAGATGACACGGGGCCTAGTGAGGAGGAGGTGGAGGATCTGACTGTGGGTCCAGGCCCTGGTATGGATGCGAGTATCTTCAGACAGAAGATTGTTGATCGCTTTAGGGAAATTGGAAGGGCTGAAGAGAAACTTCAAGTTTTGAAAACTGAACATAAAAACTTTAAAGCCAAATACTTCCAGGCCTGGAGTAGAAATCGCACAGCCATGAAGCCTGAGTTACAGGAATTGGAGGAAAAGGTAAAGCAGCAAACTTTATTGTTGGAGAAGTTAAAAGCCAGAAGTGGAGCATTTAAAGAAAAGTTTGACAATGAGAAGAGATTTGCCAGCCAGTCGTCAGTAAGTTGCATGAATCAGCAGCCTCAGGTTATAGATGACCCGGGTCCATCTGCCTCTGCACCTCTCCCCCCATGTAAGGCCTTGGAATCGCCAGCGGCAACCAGCCAGGGGGTTGAGAGTGAGCATGGCACCCTGACCTTCATCCAGCAGATGGAGTCACCCCTGAGAGCAGACAAGTTTGCCATTTCTGATGATCCATCAGAAATCCCTGAGGATGAGGAAAAAAATAAACCAGGGAATGAAGATGGACCTGCACCAAATACCCTGAACATGGATGTTTCTACTCCTGCATTTGCTGAGACCAGTAGTTCCTCTACCAAGTTTGCTGCATGTGTTTCACACAGTATGGCTGACACCAGCAAAGAGATTGCCTCACCTGAGCCTCTCTGTGTTCCAGCAGAGCTGATTGATGCTGATGGGGGAGGGGATCAGCACATTGCACCATGTGCAGTGGAAGCCATGGATGTGTCAGACCAGCCTGCTGAAAGTCCTGTCCTGATGGAAGAGAACAGGCCAGCTGAAGATTCCACCAGCACATCAGTGGGAACTGACACTGTTGGGAAGACTACAGGAACTGTGAATATACCAGCAAGTATTAAGAATGACAGTAATGATAAAACTATGAATGTGGTGGGGGGTGGTGAAGGGGTTAATACTGCTGGGAAAAATAAAAATGACATTGCTCTCCCTGCTCAGCAGAGGAAAGACTCATCGATTGTGCAGACCAAATCTGTACAATCGATATCTGCTAAGAATGTGTCAGACGGTTCAAAGCACACAAATGTTTCTTCTGCTGGGAGAAATGTGGGCAGTTATGCATCTGTTCTGGGGAGTCGCACCAAAGAGGGTGGAGGGAATTTTAGTGGTCACAATTTGGGGGGGCTTGGTGGTGGGATGGTTGGTGGGTACAGGAGGAGGAATGTGGTTCAATTGAAGTGGGAGGGGGAGGGGACCCCACCAGTAAGGGGGAGGGTGGCTGAGTTGGTTCTGGAAATGGGGTTTAAAGCATCAGATATATTTGCTTTGATTTGCCCTGTGGGGAGTTATGAATTTGATTTGTCCTTTGTAAAGCCTGAGGGTTTGGATTTATTTTGGGAGAGGTATAGTAGGTGCAAGGGCCTTCCGCAGTGGAGTGGTTTGGTGCCACAGGTGATTTCCAGGCAGCCTCTGATAAAGTCGGTGACAATCCTGGTGCGTAACGAATCCAGAGGCTGATTTGATAGTATGGCTACGCCGATATGGTGAGGTCCTCGTTCTACTGCGGAAGGTCCTGGATGAGCATGGAATATGGACAGGGGCCTGGACAGTGTCACTAAAATTGGGGGTGCTTGGAAATGTAGTTCAACACCTTCCCTGTTCAGCTTTTCTGGGGAGAGATAGGCTGACTATTTTTTACCAGGGTCAGCCTAAAGTCTGTAATAAATGTGGAGACAAAGGCCATTTTGCATCTACCTGTACCCGTAAGAAATGCTCACTATGCCAGGATCTGGACCATTTGGCCAAGGATTTTACTGAAATTTGTGCCAAAAGCTCGGTCATCCTTATAGTCAGTGCCCGGAGGCATTACATAACTTGCCAGGATTGGAGGCTGAGTTGCAGAGACTTGATAAGGAGGATGAGGCCGCTAAAACTGTTATTGCCCCTCCTGTTTCTGTTATATTTGTTCCAGATTCTGTTTCCCCTAGTGATGTGGTCCCTGAGTCTGTCCCTCCTGTGTCTGTTACATCTGTTGTTTCGGATTCTGTTTCACCTAGTAATGTGGTCCCTGAGTCTGTCCCCCATGTGGTGGTCCCTAATCCTACTGTACGTAGATCCTCCAGGCTAGCAGAAGCTGCTGGGGGGGCAGGTTTAGAGGATCTTCCATCTCAGCCTCCAGTCCCTGTATCTCAGCAGCGTAAACGTGGTCAGGGGAATGTGAGGGTGTTGGATGGGGGAGGGGTTGCGGGAAAGGTGCCGATATCCCATGTCTCACCCTCTGTTGAGGGGGATTCGGATGATGAGGGGTGGGAGAAGTTTAGGAGGAAGAAAAAGAAGAAGAAGAGGAAGACAAGCAAAGTGGTCATTTCTTCCTCAGAGTCGGACCCAGGGGGGGTTCCTCTTGGTAATACTTTTTCAGTTTTGTCAGGTGATGATATGTCTGATTTATCTTTCTCTTTATCATCCATGGATGAGGGGGAGTCACGTAGTCTGAAGAGAGCTGTTTCTGGTGATGAGAGTGTGGCAAAGGTTAAGAAACGACTACCCCAATCATCCTGATGGCAGTTCCCACTCCGATAAAGGTGGCGACCATTAATGTCGCCAGCATTAAATCTGCAAGAGCTCGTGATATTGCCTTATTTTTGCTCAGCGAGTTTGATGCCGAAATTTTATTTTTGCAAGAGACCTGGCTCAATACTTTGGCCGATGTCCATCTAGCAAAAAGGGAGTGGAGATGCGGTCCCTCCTTTTGGTCTCTTGCGGCTGAGCCCTGCAGCGGAGTTGCGGTCCTTTTTAAAACCGATATGGTAACGTGCCGGTGGGTAATTGAGGTAGAAATGGGGAGATGCATGGTCTTAGACGTCTCTGTTAGGGGGCAGGACCTGCGCCTGATCAATATCTATGGACCGCAGTCAAAATGGGGCAGGAAATGCCTCCTCACAGAGATCAAGCCCTTCCTTTTTACGTCCCAGCAGGTTGTCTTTGGAGGTGATTTTAACACCATAATTAGGCCTGAAGACAGGAGAGGCTCCATAGACAGGCTGGGTTACGATAGCGTTTTTCTTAGAGATATGGTAAGACAAGCAGGCCTGGTAGATGTGCATATTAAGCACTGCCCTGGCAGCACGGGATTCACATTTCAGAGAGGGAATAGTCAGAGTAGGATAGATAGGTTTTTTTTAAAGGAGAACTCTGCTTTCTCGGCTCCTGAGTTGAGGGCAGTGGAGTTCTCTGACCACTGTATGCTGTCTGTGACTCTGAATGCCTCGGACACTCCACCCAGGGGAAGGGGTACCTGGAAACTGAATTCGGCTCTCCTGGAAGATGTAGAGGTAAGACAATCCTTTGAGGATTTTTTTCTGGCACAGGTTTTTATTCTGGACTTTTTCAGCAGTAAGTCAGAGTGGTGGGAGCTTGTGAAACAAAGGACAATTGGACTTTTCAAGGCCATAAGTAAGAAGAAGCAGCTTGGTATGTACATTGCCTACCAGCATTTCCGGAAGAAGCTTGATCGTCTTGTTTCGTATAGAGGGGATCCAGGGGAGATCTCTGAGGTGAAGTTTCTTCTTAGGAAGTGTCAATACGACCGGCATGCCTCCTTAGTTCTGGAGAGGGATTATGGAAAATATCACTCGCCTGATCCTTACCAGAACTGTAAGCAAGGCATAGCAGTTAAGACGGTCATAGGCCTGAGGGATAGTACGGGTTCCCTGGTGAAGTCCAGATCAGGGATCCTGGAGATCTTCAGATCATATTATGCAGACCTTCTGGGAAGAAAGGACCTTTGTCGGGACAGGATGGAAAGCTTTCTGGATTCTACTCCAGGATTGGGAAATGGTACGTTGCCTTTGATGGATTTGACAGAACCAATTTCAGTGGATGAGGTAGTTCATGCTATAGAGAAGCTGGCTACCAAAAAATCGCCTGGGCCAGATGGGCTGACAGCTGAATTCTACAAGTGTTTTAAGTCCATTCTGGCTCCCTTTTTAGCAGAGGTTTATAACAGCTGTCTAGAAGAGGGTTCGCTCCCTCCCTCCATGAGGCAATCCGCTGTGATTCTTCTGTCAAAAGGTAAAGACCCCTCAATGATTGAGAACTGGCGCCCCATCAGTCTTCTCAATGTTGATAGATCCTGGCGAAGATTCTTTTTTGGCGCTTGTCGTCAGTAGCGGGTGATTTGTTGTCCAGTCATCAGCACTGCTCGGTCCAAGGTAGAAGTACCTTTTCAGCGGTTTTAGCTGTCCGGGAGGCTTTGGAACGATGCAGGGCTGCTGGATGGAGAAAGCACTTGCTGGCATTGGATCAGGCGAAAGCTTTTGATAGAGTCAATCACGAGTACCTGTATTTGCTACTTGGTAGATACGGCCTGCAGGGGAGGTTTATAGATTGGCTGAAGACATTATATAGAGGGGCTGAGAGCTTCCCACTGGTTAATGGTTGGGTTGGACGGCCTTTTGAGGTTGGCTCTGGTGTGCGCCAGGGATGTCCTCTGAGCCCCCTGTTATATGTATTCGCAATCGACCCCTTCATAAGAAGGCTAGAGAGTGGATGTTTGTGCGGGGTGCCTTTGGGCATTGCTGGTGTGCCGCCTCTGAAGGTCGTGGCCTATGCCGATGATGTGTCTGTTATTGTCTCTGGGACAGAGGAGGCGCAAGAGGTGGTCTCTATGATAGAGCAGTACACGGAGGTTTCTGGTTCTAAAGTCAACCATGAAAAGAGTGAAGTTTTCTGGATGGGTGAGGAGGGTGAAAGCTTCGAACTTCCGGATGCCTTCCCAGAGCCCCAGCAGGAAATTAAAGTGTTGGGCATCAAATTTGGTCCTGGTGACTATGGTCATCGAAATTGGGAAAGCAGGTTGGTGTGTGCCAATGCCAAAGTAGCAAGCTGGAAGAAATGGAAGCTTTCCTTGAGGGAGAGGGTTGACTTGATCAAAATGTACCTGGTCCCAATCTTTTTATATGTCAGCTTCGTCTGTATCTTGCCAGCATCTCTCTATGCAAGGGTGTACAGCTGTTTTTTTCAACTGTTATGGGGAAGTAGGCTGAACCTGATCAAACGCAATGTAACTTACCTGTCTAGGCGGGAGGGTGGCCTAGGAATGGTCAACCCAATAGTTTTCTTTTCTCTGCTCTTTTTAAAGTACAATCTTGGTAACATGCTAGCAGAGAACCCACCGGGATGGGTGGGCATTTTTCAATCTTGTTTTAGGCCTTTTCTGCGATGCTGGGAAGATGGCGGGCCAGTGAAAAGTCTGAGAGTCCGACATGGCAGGCTCCCGGCTTATGTTGCCCCGTGTCTGAAAATACTTCGGCAGTGGCAGGTGACAGTGGAGGATATCAAGTCCCTCCCCAGGAAGCTGCTGGAGAAGAGGATTTTGGGCTCTGCTTTCAGTGTGTCACTGGCCTTAAGGGATTGTCCAGGCTCTGTAATGAGGGAGGGGTTGCGTTTAATCAATTTAGAAAGAATCCCCTTGAAGTTTAGGGATCAATCCTGGCTCGCTTTCCATGGTAGGCTCTATGTCAGAGGGAACTTGAAGCATCGCCCTGTGGATGATCGAGATTGTCCTAGAGCGGAGTGTGTTGGTAAAGTGGAGTCTATGGACCACTTTTTGCTGCAGTGTCCCTTTAACATAGAGGTGTATAAAAGGGTGGGGAGGGCTCTAGGCATCCCCTTTTTCTATCGCATGAGTTATGCGGAGTGGGTGTACGGGGCATTCCCGACTCACTGGGATTTTGATTTGGATACACTGTTTTTAGTTAGTATAGTTGTCCGTTACTTCACATGGAATGCACGGTGCCAGATTACCCTGCGGAAAAAAGTCCTCTCGGTTGAGGTGGTGGTGCACGATATTCTGGGTGAGGTTGGGAAAATTCGGGGTCTTGAGAAGGGCAGGGAGCCTCGGGCGGTCTGGAAAAGGGCGTGGAGGAATATCAGACCTGCCTTTGGTGAACTGCACATCTCTGGGTGAGGAGCTCTTTTTCTTTTTCTGTTTCTTTCACTCCCTTAGCTTTTGTTGGTTAGTATCTTCTTTTTGAAGAAGGGCTGCATGCATAATGGGTGCGGGTTTGTTTCTTGACCTCACAGTTTGGATGTCTGGTGTATTGGTGTGAGTTGTAGTGAGATTATCCCCAATAATGACATGTTCATGATGAGTTTTGTTTTTGCTGTAAAGTCATTTTTTGTTTGAGAGCAGATTTGCTATGTTTATTTTTATTTATGTAAATATGTATATATTTATGTATATTTTATATGTATATTTTATATATATATATATATATATATATATATATATATATATATATAGTGATTTTATGCTTATTGATTGCAAGACTTTTAATAAAGAAAAATTGGGAAGAATGTTCCTTACATTGGTGGTCAGTGGGAAGAATGTTCCTTACATTGGTGGTCAGTGGGAAGAATGTTCCTTACATTGGTGATCAGTGGGAAGAATGTTCCTTACATTGGAGGTCAGTGAGAAGAATGTTCCTTACATTGGAGGTCAGTGAGAAGAATGTTCCTTACATTGGAGGTCAGTGAGAAGAATGTTCCTTACATTGGTGGTCAGTGGGAAGAATGTTCCTTACATTGGTGGTCAGTGGGAAGAATGTTCCTTACATTGGTGGTCAGTGGGAAGAATGTTCCTTACATTGGTGGTCAGTGGGAAGAATGTTCCTTACATTGGTGATCAGTGGGAAGAATGTTCCTTACATTGGTGGTCAGTGGGAAGAATGTTCCTTACATTGGTGATCAGTGGGAAGAATGTTCCTTACATTGGTGGTCAGTGGGAAGAATGTTCCTTACATTGGTGGTCAGTGGGAAGAATGTTCCTTACATTGGTGGTCAGTGGGAAGAATGTTCCTTACATTGGTGGTCAGTGGGAAGAATGTTCCTTACATTGGTGGTCAGTGGGAAGAATGTTCCTTACATTGGTGGTCAGTGGGAAGAATGTTCCTTACATTGGTGGTCAGTGGGAAGAATGTTCCTTACATTGGTGGTCAGTGGGAAGAATGTTCCTTACATTGGTGGTCAGTGGGAAGAATGTTCCTTACATTGGTGATCAGTGAGAAGAATGTTCCTTACATTGGTGATCAGTGAGAAGAATGCTCCTTACATTGGTGATCAGTGAGAAGAATGTTCCTTACATTGGTGATCAGTGAGAAGAATGTTCCTTACATTGGTGATCAGTGGGAAGAATGTTCCTTACATTGGTGATCAGTGGGAAGAATGTTCCTTACATTGGTGATCAGTGAGAAGAATGTTCCTTACATTGGTGATCAGTGAGAAGAATGTTCCTTACATTGGTGATCAGTGAGAAGAATGTTCCTTACATTGGTGATCAGTGAGAAGAATGTTCCTTACATTGGTGATCAGTGAGAAGAATGTTCCTTACATTGGTGATCAGTGAGAAGAATGCTCCTTACATTGGTGATCAGTGAGAAGAATGCTCCTTACATTGGTGATCAGTGAGAAGAATGCTCCTTACATTGGTGATCAGTGAGAAGAATGTTCCTTACATTGGTGATCAGTGAGAAGAATGTTCCTTACATTGGTGATCAGTGAGAAGAATGTTCCTTACATTGGTGGTCAGTGGGAAGAATGTTCCTTACATTGGTGATCAGTGAGAAGAATGTTCCTTACATTGGTGGTCAGTGGGAAGAATGTTCCTTACATTGGTGATCAGTGAAAATTATATAAAGTTAAGAAAAATAATTAAAAAAAAAATGTAAAGCACCCCCATGATCCCCGCACATGCTCTATATGAAAAGCTTTATGTAGGATGAGCACATGTATGTAAACATGTGTCTATAGACGCAAATGCTGGACACGGGAGCCCACCTGCAAGGTAACCGCCCCCCCCCCCCCCCCCGGGAGAGCGCTTCTCCTAGGGAGTTATCTGATGTGGGGAGGAGCCGCGAGAGCCACCCCCAGAAGACGAGGTTCGGGGCCACTCTGTGCGAAACGAGCTGCACAGTGAAGGTAAGTATGATATGTTTGTTATTAAAAAAAAAAAACAAGCCTTTACAATCACTTTAATTTTGGAAAGGTACCGTTGTTGCACTTTCTTTAATGTAATTCTGTGACGAACGCATGTAGTGTGGGCAGTGCAAAATGTAGGTGGGGATTTGTGTGGGTGTGGCTTGAGTGTTGGTGGGAACACATGAGCGGGGACAGGGGGCCCCAGGATCTCCTATTGCCCGGGGGCCCCATGAGTTGTCAGTCCGCCCCTGGTGTGGCCTGTTCCGACGCACAAAGTGCCACGCATGCTCAGAAGAAATTCCGACACGGGACAGCTCGTTCTGGTAAACTTAGCGTTCGTAATGGATAAAGCACTTTCGTCACGCTGCAATGTAAAAAATGGTTTAATACAGCGCACTCTCTTCTTTATAATGTGACAAGAATTAAGTCGTTTTGATGCTCATATTCACACACACTAATCACAAACTTCTTTTGTTACTATTTATCGGGATTCCCTCAATATATTTTGATTTCTCACATCTGACAACATATTTTTTTTTTTTTTTTTTTTTTTTTACTTTAATGTAGAATCTTTTTTTGTGTTTCCCTTTTTTTTTTTTTTTTTTTTTGTTGATTTTGATTTGTACTCCCGAAAATGTTTGTGTGTTTTTTGTGACAAGTTCCCACAACACCATTGATATGTTGTTCTATTTAATCTGTAGGAGGAGATTGTTTGGTGTTGTTGTCCCTTGTTAATTTCACATTGTACTTTAGAAATGTACCTGAATACTCACCAACAAACTGTCCTTTTTGGATGAAAACACACACAGGAGAGTAGAATTTACCTCAAAATATTTTATTAAGGGGGTCACAACTATAAAAAAACAAAGAGGGAGGCAACGCTGGAGAAAGTGCAGAAGTGGGCGAAGCCTTGGACCCCCAGGGCAGACATCAATTATTTAAAAGCAAAATTGGTGGCCTGAGGAGTCCTTATCTAAGGGAGGGCAGTCTGGTCCAGAAGTCCCAGAGATCCGGAAAGCAGCAGATGACATCTGTGTCCCCAGGCTGTGGTCATACGAGAGACTGCAGATTCTGTCAGACCAGACTGAACCCAGGGCAATCACTCTCAGGTCTTCCACGCTTCCTTCCAGCCTTTGGCTGTGGTGGTGGAGTTGTGGCAGCAGGAGGAGGAGGAGGAGGAGGAGGATCGTCCCTCTCCATGACATCCATCTTGTGTGTCAGTTCCCCACTCTCCCCCTTCCGAAGGACTTTATAAATCAGGTCCTCAGAATTCTTGCGTTGGCCCTCCTGCATGCCCAGCAATTTGGTGGCAGCCATGCAGGCAAAGGCCTCTGCAGGACCGGGGAAGGCTCTGAGGGACGCCGAAGCCTCCTGGATCAGCCTGTACACTGAATCCTGCACAGGACTGGGAGTGGCCTTCCTGGCCCTTTTATATGGCAGGCGGAGGGGAGGGACCTGAGACTCAGTCATGCTGCGACTTGTCCCAGGCTTCTCTTGGCTGCCACTTAGCCCCGCCTCCTCCTGGCTGCCACTTAGCCCCGCCTCCTCCTGGCTGCCACTAATCCCCGCCTCCTCCTGGCTGCCACTAATCCCCGCCTCCTCCTGGCTGCCACTAATCCCCGCCTCCTCCTGACTGCCACATTCCACAGCCTCCTCCTGGCTGAGGTCTTCCTGTGTATGAAAAAGGGACATAGTTTTAGTATTGTTTTCATCAATCACACACAATTTTCACCTCCTGACTGCTGCAAATTGAATGTTAACAAATATAACAGACTATCCTTCTGGGCCCAGCAGTTTTCATTCTTGTCCCAATTTTGGGTGCCCACTACTGTCTATTGATATGTAAAACACTTTATGAAATCAGCAAATAGTGATCAATAATAACATCTAGTAAACATCATTTATTTATTGCCCAGAAATCTGTAGAAGAATGCTATACCTGACTCCAGCTGGGCTCCTCCACTTCTTCCTGGCTGGAAGGCCCAAGTTGGACATCAGAAGCCTCAGCTGGGGTGGAAGGAAGCGTGGAAGGAAGAGTGGAGAGGGATTCCCTGACTTCAGTGTGGTCTGACAGAAATCGCAGTCTCTCATAGTACCACAGCCTGGGGACATAAATGTCATCTGCTGCAGCTTCGGACCTCTGGGAATCTGTGACCTTCTTGCGCTCCCTAAGATAAGTGCTCCTCAGGCCACCAATTTTAGCTTTTAAATAAGGGATGGTTGCTGTGGGGACCACCGGCTTCACCAACTCCAGCAGTTTCTCCAGCGCTGCCTGCCTCTTCTGTTTATGGTTATAGTGGGGGTGTCTGACCTGCCACAGACAGGGCAGCTCTCTGTACTTGTCAATAAACAGAGGCAGGAAATTGTGGTCGTTGAACCCATCCATTTTCTCTGCAAGACACAACACAAGACAAACCCTAATGTCAGGCCAAACTCCCCTAATCTTGTTACAATATAGGCTTCAGTTTCGAAGCAGTATAGGCCCAAGTTTAGATCCTACCTTCGTTAGCACGATCGGCGTCTCCGATGCTCCTTCCTCCGCTCACAGATCGTACGTAAGACGCGCGCGTTACGATTTATACACACTGCGCATGCGTATAACTCCGCCCACCCCTGACGTTCTTTCTATTCTATTCCCCGCCCCTTTTCGTTCGGCGCAGTGGAGGAAGAGCACATGGCGGAGAGACAGCAGGATAGTGCTAAGTACAGCAACGAGGAGGAGGAGGAAAGGCTGGAGCCTGAAACGTCCCGATCCAGAAGGAGATTGAAGGACTCAAATATGTCCTTTGGGGAGATGTTGGAAATGGTGGACATCCTGAAGAAGGCCGACTATGATGGAAAGTATGGGCCTTACCCCAACCACAATGTCCGAAAGGCCAAGATCATGGCGAATGTGGACAGGAGTCTGCAACGGAAATTCGGGGTACGACGATCGAAAGATCAGCTCAGGAAGCGGTGGTCGGACCTGAAATTACGAGAACATGAGCAGTACAGAAAGATCCGGAGAGTGCTGCAAAAAAGTAAGTAGTTGTGCTGTGTTCCTATTGTTCTTGTGTTTATTACGTTCGTGCTGCTCCATGTGCTTTTAGGAACTGTTGTACAGTTTAAAATGGCAACTTTCATGTTCATGGGCACATTATTCGTTCGGATCACACATTTTTCGTTGCAAATATAAAATACCATTGTTTAGCCCATATGCATTTGGCCACCATTTTGACGCCCTATACTTGTCTTCAAAGAATTGGGTTGTGTAGATGGCTTTGTTACTAGAATGAAATGCAAACTAGATTGTGTGTAAGGAGAGGACACTGAGCAGCTGTTTTCACATCTGGACACTGGAGCACTAGTGTGGGACCCCAGAACACCCTTTTTATTAGGGGGGCCACACAGGTGCTCCAGTGTATACTATAGGGGGGTCTCCATCTGTGAAGCTTGTACCAAACAGGTAAAGTATTGCAGCTTGACAAAGGACACTAAAAAAGCTACATCTTGGAACTCTGCTAAAATAGATAATTGTACCCCACTTCCAAGCAATGTTTCATCTTTAGAGTTCTGCCATCAAATATCTGTGTGCTAATGATACCATTTTTGTTTTACATAGGGGAGAAAAGACTCGGAGGACACCCCTCATCCGAGGAGACCAGAGCCCCCCCCCCTCTGGAAGAAGGGAAAATCCCCCCAACACAAGCTGAGCAGGAGGAAGAAGACGTGGTGGAACTAGTCACCACAACAGGTGAGTGTCTGCAACCACAGGCTCAGATAGGAGATGGATGCCGGCATTTTTTTTAGACCTAATTTATTTTGGGGTTTCCTTTCTTTTTAGGTGATCGTGAGGTTGTGGATGAAGATCCTTTCACATCCGAAAGTGCCCAGATCCTGATTGGGGAGATCATGGGGTGTAATTTACAATTGGAAAACATCAAGCAAAACATCAATGATGTTATTCCAAAATATAAAAACATCATTGATGTTTTGGGGCGAGTTTAAAGCCTCTCAAAATCACTTTCTTCTTTTGTCTGCTACAATGTGCGAAATGTTTTTGTGATTTTTTCCCAAAGCCAAAATTGGGGGATGCACAGTGTGCCAACATGTGCTATCTGCCATCACGGGAGATCAATGGACGCGTTTTGGGGGTGCAACCCCTTCCTCAATAATAAAGTAGCGGTGAGGAAGGGCTTTCTCCCCCAAAACACATCCCTTGATCCCCCCTGATGGCAGATAGCACATGTTGACATTGTGAAATTTGTGTGCATCTTCCAAATTTGGCTTTTCCAGGGGTGATTTCCCCCCATCTGAACGCAATATCAAACACAGTTCCTAAATACTCATGTCTGATATTGCCTTCAAGTTCTAACAAATGTGAACTTTGTAAGATCAAGATTTGTGTCTTTCTTGTGGGTTTTACACAGGCCTGTTTACTATAAAATGCACATTTTGATTTTGGATAATGACACCACAAAATATGTTATACAACAAACATGTCGGTTTGTCAGAAAAACCTTTGGTAAATGCATATGTGATTGTGCTGGTATTAAAAAGATTGCTTATCAAGAATGTGTGGATTATTGTCTCAACGCTACAACACTTTTGGGGTGATGTAATTGTTGTTTTATGAGAAAATGGGGGTAATTTCCTAAGGGCAAATCCTCTTTGCACTACAAGTGCAGTTTCAGTGCAGTTGCAAGTAGTGAAAAGTGTCTTTGCATTTAGTAAATAACAGCCAACAGTGCTTTGTAAGGTTACACAATCACGACATTTTCTGGACTCCACACATTTCTGTCAGGGTCAGCTAAAACAAACACAAGTAGTAAATGGCCACAAAGAAGAGCCTGGGGGGAGATGCCTGTCGAGAACTTGAGGTCCTGCAGGCTTCTCCCTGTGGCCAAATACCGCAAGGTAGCGACCAACCTCTGCTCCGGAGTGATGGCTTGCCTCATGCAGGTATCCTGCCTGCTGATATAGGGGGTCAGCAAAGCCAACAAACGGTGAAACACGGGGCCTGTCATCCTGAGAAAGTTCCTGAAATCATCAGGATTATTCTCATGGATCTCACGGAGCAAAGGCATATGAGAGAACTGGTCACGCTGAAGCAACCAATTCTTGGTCCATTAACTCCTCCCCACCCTGTTCATGGACTGGACTTGTGTCAAGGTCAGGACCCCAACACCAAGCCCCCGCACAGCACGAACTGTACGAGGAGTACGCATACGAAACATGGCTAGAAAACGGTCGGCTGCTCAGAACGAAGTAACAGAACGCACTGAAGAACAGCAAGGCCTGTGAAGAGCGACCTGAAAAACAGCAACGAGCGGACAAGATCGCACAGAAAACTCTGATACGAACTGACTGCACGCACTGAAGAGCAGATACAAACCCACAAGCACAAACTGAACGGCAGAAAACGATCTGAAAGCCACGAGTCTGAAAAAGCGCGAATCGTCTCTCACCAAACTTTTACTAACACGAGATTAGCAAAAGGAGCCCAAAGGGTGCCGCGCTTGGTTCTGAACCGGCCTTTTCTAGTCTCGTCGTATGTGATTGACGTCACCGCGTTCTTGGCGATCGGAAATTCCGACAACTTTGTGCGACAGTGTGTAGGCAAAACAAGTTTGAGCCAACATCCGTAGGAAAAAATCAGAGGATTTTGTTGTCGGAATGTCCGATCAATGTCCAACCGTGTGTACGGGGCATTAGTATGAGAACACCTGCACTTGTCTTCAGGTAGCTATACTGTAGGTGCAACGGTGCAGGGTACAGAGTGCAGTGACTGGAAATACATCAAGAGCCTACACAAGCACCTGGCTTCAGGTAGCTATACTGTAGGTGCAACTGTGCAGGTTACACAGTACAGCAACTGGAAATACATCAAGAGCCTACACAAGCACCTGGCTTCAGGTAGGTATACTGTAGGTGCAACTGTGCAGGGTACACAGTCCAGTAACTGGAAATACGTCAAGAGCCTACACAAGCACCCAGCTTCAGGTAGCTATACTGTAGGTGCAACTGTGCAAGGTACACAGTACAGTAATTGGAAATATGTCAAGAGCCTACACAAGCACCTGGCTTCAGGTAGCTATACTGAAGGTGCAACTGTGCAGGGTACACAGTACAGTAACTGGAAATATGTCAAGAGCCTACACAAGCACCTGGCTTCAGGTAGCTATACTGTAGGTGCAACTGTGCAGGGTACACAGTACAGTAACTGGAAATATGTCAAGAGCCTACACAAGCACCTGGCTTCAGGTAGCTATACTATAGGTGCAACTGTGCAGGGTACATAGTACAGTAACTGGAAATACGTCAAGAGCCTACACAAGCACCTGGCTTCAGGTAGCTATACTGTAGGTGCAACTGTGCAAGGTACACAGTACAGTAACTGGAAATACGTCAAGAGCCTACACAAGCACCTGGCTTCAGGTAGCTATACTATAGGTGCAACTGTGCAGGGTACACAGTACAGTAACTGGAAGTACGTCAAGAGCCTACACAAGCACCTGGCTTCAGGTAGCTATACTGTAGGTGCAACTGTGCAGGGTACACAGTACAGTAACTGGAAATACTGTAAAAACACCTGCCTGTCTGTCAGTATATTAGGAAGAGAAGAACAGGATCTAGCTAAACTGAATACAGTGTGTATATATGTGTGTGTATGTATATATATATTTATATTTATGGTCGTGGCCCTAAGACCGAGACAAATGTGGATCACATAAACACGCGACAAGACTCACAACATAAATAGACCTGAGGTGTGGCTTTTGGTTGTCTGGTAGGTATGGCAAGAAAAGGGGCCAAAAATAACCAGGTAGGGAAGTATCTTTATTGCCTCTAACCTCATTGAGTGATCTTGGAGAAAGGACCATCTTGAGGGAATATATATCTGGTAAAGCAGGCAGACTTTCACCTGCCTAGCTTCTTGGTCACATGGTCTGGTACTCCATGCTGAGATGTGGCTGAGGCTGCGCCGAACCAAAGGAATATCCAGATTACCGCCCGGGGTCTAGGCCTAAGTTGACCAGTAGGACCCAAACATGTTTATTAAACTGATTTCCACTCAGGTGGTTGACCTGAAAAGGCAGTAATGGGCTGGAGACTGGCTGGCTGGGTAGGTGAAAGAGCAGATGGTCAAAAGATCGTTGCTGGGCACCAGGCGTTGCTGGTTCGAAAGAAGTTTATATCCACTCCGGGTCCGGTTTGTTGCGTTTTCCATAAGATAAAGGACATAGTGGCTTGGATACCGGCCAGGTACAGTCTGATAGGGGTATGAGGGAGAGCCAGCTGTGTGTGGCAATAAGATATAAAGGCTAGGACATGAGTGACGTCATCTACTGTGGTTCCGGGACAAGTGGCAAGGAACCTACGGTAGGTGTTCCAGGCCGTGGGATAAGCTTTTAGTGTGTTGCTAGACAGTGAGTGGTTGATGAGTCGGGTTGCATTGGCAAGGTGTGGCTTCGATCCATTGTTAGTTGAGACCAAGGTGGGATAGGAGTGGATGATGGGTCAGCTCCGGGTTCCTGCTGGAAGAATGAGACAAAATTGGAGCGGGACAGTGCATCGGCTGCGGTATTGCACTTGCCAGGGATATGCTTACAGTAACTGTTAAATTTGGTGATGTAGTGACAATTGCAGCAGACTGCGCAGGAAGGACATGACGGGGAGCGACTTGGATCTACCCTTATTAATGATGTAAGCTGTAACCTGGTTGTCTGTGGTGAAGAGCTCTGTCTGATCTGTCCACGTGTGGCCCCAGACTTGGGCTCCTGCCACGATGGGGTACAGTTCGAACAATGACGAAGATCGAGGGAAACCAGGAATCAGGCAGATTTCCGGGGGCCAAGGTCTGGCAAACCAGTGATGGCCAAAAATTGCAGCAAAGCCAGTGGAGGCTGCAGCATCTGTGACTACCTGGGGCGACTGAGCTGATACTGAGGGAAAAACATTGATATGTCGTTCCAGTTGAAGAGGAACTCGTCCCACATAGCCAAGTCTGCTATTGCTGCTGGGTCTAGTCTGAGGACTTGGTCCGGTCCTGCACTCGGGCAAGAAAGACTAAGAGCCTTGAGATGAACGACCGCCCCTGAGGAATTGTTCTCATAGCGAAATTGAGCATCCCCATCAAGGACTGCAGCTGTCTTTTAGTACATTCCTGTGACCGGGTAAACTCCTGAATGACCAACCCAACACAAGCTAATTTGTCAGAAGGCAGGCTAGGCTGCATGGCGTGCGTATCCAGGATGATGCCTGAGAAACTTATGAAATGTGTTGGGCCTTCCACTATGTGTTCATTGAGATTGTCTTGTCTAGATCTACCGGGGGGGTATGTCTAGGTGTTTGATAAGCAGAAAATCGTCCGGATAATGGAAAACCCTGTGACACTGGGCCTGGTGTGACAGGTTCAAGTGAGGGATTGGGCAAAACCGTCAGCTTTGTGGGCGAAGTGGCGACAAAAGAGTTCCGTGTCTGTGAGGCTCCAGTCAGAGCTTATCTGGAACTGGGCAAGTCTCGCTGCTGCTTTGGCTGAAAATGACCGATGGTCGTAGACGGTAAAACCTCCATATTTGTAAGCAAGAACTGTCACTGCATGAAGGTATAAGTCCCGCTCCTCCCTCCTGCTGAGGGTGGCTGAACAAAGTACATCTCTGAACATCCCGAAGGCCAGGGCGAACTCAGTGGCTGACAGCTTACGACTGAGGCTGGGGTCTCTCGACTTGACAACCACTGAGACATCCCCCCCAGGCGTATGATTTGTTGTCAGCTAAGTCATGGACTGAGATGAGCAGGGATGCCAATTGACATCTTTGCCCTCCAATATATCCTCCCTGATGCTGGTCGGGACAAGATGAACGGGGAGGATGATAGGTGCAGAGCCTGGTGTACCTGCAGAAGGAGAAGCTGTCATTGGGACCATGACCAGGTCTGGGAGGGCCATGGATGGGCGAACTTTCAAAGGTGTGACTCTGGTCTGGATGTCCGAACTGTTGCTGCTAAGGGGGAGACCAAAGAGTGCAGCTGGGCCCCGTGGATGGATTGTAGGGATGCCTGTTGGGCCCAGCTGCAGCTGGAGGTGGGAAGAGGAGCCTGAAAAGCTTTGCCTTCCTGGCCGTTAGCAGGAAAGGGAACATCCCTGTGACTCAGCTATGAGTTTGGGGGATGTTCCATCCCCTGAGGGACTGCAGGCAGCCGCGCTCTGAGCCGCTTGGGGGGGGTAACAGAGGGGCGGGTGTGAAGTCCTCGCTGCCAGAAGACAAAATGGGGGCTGGGTGCTCATATTTAAGAGGAGTCATAGCCATAGGATAGAGAGCGGAGTGGTAAAGAGAAAACTCAGAGAGGAGGAAAAAGGAAGAAGTACAGAAAAAGGAATGATAGGCATAGACAGGAGCTGACAGAGTTCTGTTGTGCAGAACTTATGTTGAGTGGAAATTTAGAAAACTCAGAAGAGTGCGTGGCGACCGAGGTGGGCCAGGAGGTGACTGGCCAGATAACCGATAGCTCGGGTGCCTGTCTGTGGCAAGCACAAACCTGAAGACCAGAACCCCAGGGCGTACTGGGGCGAGAAGTAGAAGTCTGGTACGGCCTACGTAGGAATGTTGCGGTCTGTAGCGGGTGACGTGTGCTCGGCCTGCTAACACTTGCACTGCCAGCAAGTCTACTGTTAAGCGACCTTGTCTGCGAGGTGAAGGGTCGCCCTTCGAAAACAGAGTGTCATGTATAGACATATGTGACAGAACTAACGCCTGGAGATCACGTCCAATGATGTATGTGAAGTAACGGTATAGTGAAAGGGTGCTGCAGAATGATGTGATAGAAAAGCCCATGAACTAGGCCCTGACTGATGCTCTAGTAGCGAGGTTCTGGTTATGAACGAAACTCAGTCGACTGGGAACACCTGCAGTAGGGGTGACATGAGTGCAACAAGATTTCTTTACTTTTTTTTTTTTTTTATGTGTCCCCCTTGTATGCGACTGGCCCTGGTGAAGATGCAAACATAGCTTTTTTTTTTTGTTTGTTTTTTGTTTTTTTTTTTACCTGGGAAATAACATCCAACCTGGTACAGGATGGAACCTGAACGATGAGTGGCTCGTATGAATGCCACTGGAGACGAGTGACCGATTAAGTGCCACAAAAAAATGAAGTGAGCTGTATGAGCACCACTGAGTGTGCTTGCAGGGATTACAAGGAGTATATGTTGAGATGCATGTTTGCAGCGATTTAAAATGGGTATATGCTGAGATGCGTGTTTTTGCAGCGATTGCAAGGAGTATATACTGAGATGCGTGTTTTGCAGTGATTGCAAAAATGGGTAAATGCTGAGATGCGTGTTTTGTAGCGATTGCAAGGAGTTTATACTTAGATGCGTGTTTTGCAGTGATTGCAAAAAAGGGTAAATGCTGAGATGCATGTTTTGCAGCGATTGCAAGTGGGTAAACACTAAGATGCGTGTATTTGCAGCAATTGCAAGGAGTTTATACTGAGATGCATGTTTTGCAGTGATTGTATACAGGTAAATGGTAAGATGCGTGTATTTGTAGCAATTGCAAGGAGTTTGTACTGAGATGCATATTTTACAGAGATTGCAAAATGGGTATATACCGAGATGCGTGTTTTTTGCAACAAATGCAAGGAGTTATGACGAGATGCGTGTCTTGCAGCGATTGCAAGGAGTTATGACGAGATGCGTGTCTTGCAGCGATTGCAAGGAGTTATGACGAGATGCGTGTCTTGCAGCGATTGCAAGGAGTTATGATGAAATGCGTGTTCTTGCAGTGATTGCAAAATGGGTATATGCTGAGATGCGTGTATTTGCAGCAATTGCAAGGAGTTTGTACTGAGATGCATGTTTTGCAGAGATTGCAAAATGGGTATATGCTGAGATGCGTGTTTTTTGCAGCGATTGCAAGGAGTTATCATGAGATGCGTATCTTGCAGCGATTGCAAGGCGTTTATACTGAGATGCATGTTGCAGCAATTGCAAAAATGGGTAAATGTTGAGATGCGTGATCTTGCAATGATTGCAAGGAGATTATACTGAGATGCGTGTTTTTGCAGCGATTGCAAATGGGTAAATGTTGAGATGCGTGTTCTTGCAGCGATTGCAAGGAGTTTATACTGAGATGCATGTTGCAGCGATTGCAAATGGGTATATGCTGAGATGCGTGTTTTGCAGCGATTGCAAGGAGTTATGATGAGATGCGTAGCTTGCAGCGATTGCAAGAAAGGTCACCTACTGATAGGCGAAAGAGAAAAGGATAGCAGAAATCGTATATGTAGGAAGGAACTGCGAAGTGGCATACGTAACGAATCGTAGATTTGTTATAGGGACTGTTACGTATTGGTGTGTGGGATACTCGTGACGCGAACCGTTGTGCCGCTTGTGCGACTAGGTTCGGAGTGGACTGTGATGCATGTAGCTGCTGAGGTGATGTGAATCGGACAAAAAAATAAATAATGAATCGTAGGGTATGGTAAGAACCACTACAAATTGGTGTGCAGGATAAGACCGATGCAAACCATTGTGCCGCCGAGGCGACTAGACTTGAATCCGACTGTGATTCGTATGACATGAAAGCAATACGAAACAGTCAGTAGAAAATTACATAAACAACTAACCATTTGTGGGGTACAACAGGGACTAAACTAGAATCAATGAGCGGGATGCATCCGATGCGAACCGTTGTGCTGCCGATGCGACTAGGTTCGAATCGGATTGTAGCAGGTCTGCAATATGAATCGGTTGTAAAGAGATGGCACTAATACAAATCAGTTGTAAGATGTATGAAGTGAATCCAATACAAATCGGTTGCAGCATGTATACCACACCTTACTTCTAAAACCGAACACATTCCAACCACCCAGCCCCCCAGGCTAATCAAAGTGCAGACAAGGCCCCATGTGGGTCTAATTACCACCTCAATCAGACACAGAACCCATGCAAATAATACATGCTGATCTCCAAATGGATGAGACGGCAACCCCATAGACAGTGAATCCTATGAGAAATTGAAGCCTGTATCGAGTGATATCAGAGAACAACCGTCAATGGCTCAGAGGCTTGGATCTACGAACGAATTGTATGTTTGTGGATAGGATGACAAGCAAGGCAGAGCGAGCCTGCAAATCTAAGTTTGCAGGTATAGGAAACATATCCAATGGTAACATTGCATATGAACAAAAAGGTTTGAACCCTACCTGCAACAGCAAGCGAGAACCGCCGACGAAGACGCCGCAACCCACTTGTAATCGAACGCACAGACTTATAAACACAAGATAAGCTGGGAAGAGTCAGCACAGTGACATGTAGTATCGTGCACTGAAACTGACAAAGAGGAAGGGGAAGTGGTCAGCTTAAATACCCTCCGGGCTCCTCCCATAAATTCAGGCCAGCACACTGGCCTTCTAACATATATATATATATATATATATATATATATATATATATATATATATATATATATATATATATACACACACAACAACTGGGATGCATATATATACACAATACACTGTAAGTGCAGCTAACTGACTCGACCTGCCTACTCTATCTAACTTAAATCAAATGACACTGTCTCTCTGTCTATCTATCTCTCTATCAATGCCGGAACACACTACACAGGGCCGCCGTGCAGGTGACCTTATATAGTGTGGGGCGTGTACTAAACCCTCTGAGCCATAATTGGCTAAAGCCACCCTGGCTTTGGCCAATTACGGCTCTCTGTACAGACAGCAATGTGATTGGCCAAGCATGCGGGTCATAGTGCATGCTTGGCGAATCATCAGCCAGCAATGCACTGCGATGCTGCAGTGAGTTATGGGCCGTGACGCGCCACTCGAATTTGGCACGAACGGCCCATAACGTTCGCAATTCGGTGAACGACCGAACACACATGTGTTCGACTCGAACATGAAGCTCATCCCTAATGCTGGATGGCAGACAGCACCTGGGTCACTGCGAGTAAAGACCTTGTTGTGGACTATTTGTGTGAGTGCCAGGAGAGAACTGAGTGCCAGAAGTGTCTATATGGACCACTGCTGTAGGGTCCCAGATATTCTGCCCATTCACTGTTATCTTCAAGAAAAGTTGCCATTAGAAGATTAGTAATAGGGATGTAATAGGGATGAGTTTCGAGTTCGAGTCGAACCCATGTTCGACTCGAACATCGCATGTTCGACCGTTCGTCGAAATACAAACAATATGGGCAGTTCTGGGCCCAGGGGGTTTAATACACGCCCCACACTATATAAGGCCGCCTGCACGTTGGCCCTGTGTAGTGTGTTCCAGCGTTGAGAGAGAGAGAGAGAGAGAGAGAGAGAGAGAGAGACAGACAGTGTCATCTGATTTAAGTTAGATAGAGTAGGCAGGTGAGTCAGTTAGCTGCGCTTACAGTGTATTGTGTATATATATATATATATATATATATATATATATATGCATCCTAGGTGTTGTGTGTATATATATATATATATATATATATATATATATATATATATATATATACACACACACTGTATTCAGTTTAGCTAGATCTGTTCCTTCCTGTTATTCTCTTCCTACTGACAGGCAGGCAGGTGTTTTTACAGTATTTACAGTTACCTGAAGAAAATTGGTGGTGTTCTTCTGATTCTATTAGTCCTATTAGCTACAGTATTTACAGTTAGTGTACTGTGTTCTCTGCACAGTGTGCGCCTAAAGCTACCTGAAGACAATTGCTGTTGTTCTGCTCCTATTAATACCACAGGCAGGCAACTACAGTATTTACAGTTAGTGTACTGTGTCCTCTGCACAGTGTGCACCTAAAGCTACCTGAATAAAATGGGTGGCGTTCTTCTGATCCCATTAATACCACAGGCAGGCAGCTACAGTATTTACAGTTAGTGTACTGCGTCCTCTGCACAGTGTGCACCTAAAGCTACCCAAAGACAATTGGTGGTGTTCTTCTGCTCCTATTAATACCACAGGCAGGCAGCTACAGTATTTACAGTTAGTGTACTGTGTCCTCTGCACAGTGTGCACCTAAAGCTACCTGAAGACAATTGCTGGTGTTCTCATATTAATAATACTACAGACAGGCAGTTGATTTTGCTAGCTGCAGTATCAGTATATATATATACATCCCAGCTTTGTGCAGCTACATCTCACTGCAGGCCATTAGTATATCTGGAAGGCCAACAAGGAGAGGCAGACAGCCACAAACCAATAAAAGAGGGCAAGCAGGCTCTGTGTCTAGAGGCAACAGTGCTGGCCGTGGACACGGTGCATCCTCATCAGCACGTGGCCGTGGGACACGCTTGGCCTTTTTTTCGGCAGCTGGCCGTGTTGAGCTGCAACATGTGGAAGACTTGGTAGCGTGGATGGCCAAGCCGTCCTCATCCTCCTCATCCTCTCTCACCCAGGCTCAGGGTACTTTGTCTGGCAAAGCAGCTGCCAACGCGGCCTCTTCCCTCGGCTCAATGGCATCAGTCACTCCTTCCCTAGCCCCACCATATCCTCCTGAGGAGTCCCCCGAACTGTTTGACCACAGTGTTGGGTACATGCTCCAGGAGGATGCCCAGCGTTTTGAAGGCTCCAATGATGGTACCCAGCTATAGGAAGGCAGTAACGGGAGACCAGAGAGAGGGGGTGCCCAAGAAGGACAGCAATCTGGCAGTCATGTTCCCCCAGCTGCAGCATACTGCCAGGTTTGCTCCAGTGATGAGGAGGGAGGGGATGATGAGGTCAGTGACTCCACGTGGGAGCCTGATAGGAGAGAGGAGGAGGAGGCACATCACCAACAAGGCAGGATGCCCTCCAGGGGCCAGCTTAAGGGCAGCACACCAACTGCATCGCACCACAGAGCTCCGCATGTGCAGGGCTCTGCTGTCTCTGCGCGTTATTCCAAAAGTTCTTTGGTGTGGGCCTTTTTTGAGATGAGTACATCAGATCCCACCGCTGCTATTTGCAACATATGTCTCAAGCGTATCTCGCATGGCCAAAACATCACCCGCTTGGGCACGACATGCATCCACATGCCCAGCGGTTGAATGCTAGCTTGGCTAAATTGTTAGCACTTCAACTGCTGCCTTTTCAGTTGGTAGACTCTGCCCCCCTTACGTGAGTTTGTGGAATGTGCGGTTTCTCAGTGGCAGGTTCCCAAACGCCACTTTTTCTCACGGAAGGCGATTCCAGCTCTCTACTGGCATGTGGAAGGCAATGTCTTGGCCTCGCTGCACAGGGCGGTCAGCGGTAAGGTGCATATTACTGCTGACTCATAGTCCAGTAGGCATGGACAGGGACGTTACCTATCTTTCACCGCGCACTGGGTGACTTCTGGCAGCTGGGAAGGATGCAGGACAGGGTGCAGTAGTGTTGGAGGTTTTTCTGCCACCACGTCTCCAAAATTCTACTAGTAGTGATTCTGCCACACCTCTCTCCTCCACCCCCTGCTCTTCTTCTTCCTCCATGGCCTCTTCCTGTGCTTTGTCCTCGGAACCAGTGGTGCTCCGTAGCCGTTCAAGGGGCTACGAATGTACGCAGGCAAAAAGATGCCATGCGGTGCTTGAGCTTGTGTGCTTGGGGGACAGGAGCCACACTGGGGTAGAGATTCTGTCAGCTCTGCAGGGGCAGGTTCAGAGGTGGTTGACGCCATGCCAGCTTAAAGCAGGTATGGTGGTTTGCGACAATGACACCAACCTCCTCTCTGCCCTCCGACAGTTACAACTGACCCATGTGCTCTGTTTGGCTCACGTCCTTAACTTGGTGGTGCAGCGGTTCTTGGGCAGGTACCCGGGCTTACAGCATGTCCTGAGGCAGGCCCGGAAAGTCTGTGTGCATTTTTGCAGGTCATATAATGCCAGTGCTCAGCTGGCTGACCTCCAAAAGGAATTTAACCTGCCCAAGAACCGCCTAATCTGTGACATGCCCACCAGGTGGAACTCAACATTGGCCATGCTGCAACCGCTGCACACACAGCAGAGGGCCATCAATGAGTACCTATGCAACTATGGCACCAGGATAGGGTCAGGGGACCTTGGTTTTTTTCCCCATACCAGTGGGCTATGATCAGGGATGCATGCAATGTCCTGTCACCATTTGAGGAGGCCACGAGGATGGTGAGCAGTGACAGTGCATGCATCAGTGACACTGTACCTCTTGTCCACCTGTTGGAGCACACGCTGTGCGGAATAATAGACAGGGCACTTGAGGCAGAACAGTTGGAGGAAGAGGAGGACTTCCTTACCTCTCAAGGCCCCCTTTATCCAGACAGTGTTCCTGCGTGCCCACCGATCACACAGAAAGAGGAGGAGGATTGTGTCAGCATGGAGGTGGAGCCTGGCACTCAGCATCAGCAGCAGTCTTCAAGAGATCATTTACAGTCCCAAGAAACCCATGGACTTGTACGTGGCTGGGAGGAGGTGGCAGCGGATCATGTTGTCCTTAGTGACCCAGAGGACTTTGGACCAAATGCCTCAGCAAACCTACGCTGCATGGCCTCCCTGATCTTGCAAAGCCTTTGGAAGGATCCTCATATTCGTGGTATCAAGGAGAGGGATCAATACTGGCTGGCAACCCTCCTTGATCCACGTTACAAGCGTAAGGTTGCGGACCTTATCTTGTCGTGGCAAAGGGAGCAGAGGATGAAACATCATCGGGAGGCATTACAGAAAGGTCAGTGCAACACGTTCCCAGAGACTGGGAGGTTACAAACTCTTGTTCCTGGACAACGTGTTGCTGAGGCTTCGGTCAGTCAAAGAAGGAGTTGTGGAGAAGGTGCCATCTGACCGATGTGTTCAGACAATTTTTTAGTCCGCAGCCCCAAGGTATAATTTGATGTTCCAGCAACCATCTCCAGCATCTGTTTTACATGGTGCAGGAATACCTAGGAGCAAGATCTGACCAAAAATCCTCTGGGTTACTGGGTCTTGAGGATGGATCACTGGCCAGAGCTTGCACAGTATGCAATTGAGCTACTGGCCTGTCCTTCCTTTAATGTTCTTTTGGAATGCACATTCAGTGCTTCTGGAGGCTCTGTAACCAATCACAGGGTGCATCTGTCCACCGACTCGGACGATTGACTGACCTTCATAAAAATGAATCCGTCTTGGATCACCACCAGCTACCAGGCACCTGTTGCTGATGTAACCGAATACATTTTTTTTAAATGTCAGATCCCTTCAAGACTGCCTATGCTGATGCTGAGTAACTATTCTGTTATGCTGAGTGATTATCCTCTTCCTCCTCAATGATCATGCTGATAGCTTGTAAGAACATTTTTGGTTCTGGGCGCCGCCACCAGTGGCTAAAGCCCAATTTTTCAGCCCCTGTTTAACAGGGGCATGTAATTACAATTTGTGATGCAATACTTTGCAGCAGGGCTCATTCCTGTGCTCCAACTAGAGTATCTGTGAGGGGTTGCAGTGTTGTGGCACCAGCACCAGTGCCCAAGGCACAATTTTTCTGCCACTGTTCAACAGGGACATGTAATTACAAATCTTGATCTAATATTTCACAGCAGGGCCCATTCCTGCACCCACCAAGAGTAACTGTGAGGGCTCACAGTGTTGTGGCAACACCACCACCACCAAAGGCCCAATTTTTCTGCCCCTGTTCAACAGGTGCATGTAATTACAATTCTTGATATAATAATTCACAGCAGGGCCCGTTCCAGCACCCACCAAGAGTAACTGTGAGGACTTACAGTGTTGTGGCAACACCACCACCAAAGGCCCAATTTTTCTGCCCCTGTTCAACAGGTGCATGTAATTACAATTCTTCTCATTCAAGTTTTTTGTATTATCATCATTGAAAAAATAGTACAGTATAATCAGCATAACAAAAAATCAGTACAATATATTTCATAGCGAATTCAAAACATGTGATCACAGTCTATTGGTTGTCTTATTACTGTGGTGAACAGCACTAACAATATAAGGAAATAAAGTATAAGCAATATAATGTAAACTCTTAACTTTGACTATATCCATTCAATTTCAAATTGTACACCTGCTTATTGTAAGATATGTTGAAGCCTCTCTCTCCCTTCGACACCCCAAAGGGGATCACACTGTGTCCAAGGAGGGGTCAGGATTCTCCCTCTCATTATCAATTTTTTTCTCTTATAAACTTTTATTTGAGAGAAGAGAGGAGATATTATTAACAATCCGTTATATCCAGCTCAAAGATTATTACGGAATTTATCAGGGGTACAATACAATGTTCCCATTATAATAGATCAAAAATAGACATTCTGACCCTAGTATGAAAAATTAGTATATAAACCTGAGAATTTCTATGTAACTTCAAGGAAAAATGATACTGTTCCTAAAACATAAAAAGAAGATATTTAAAGGAAAAAGACTAGGGGAGAAGAAAGAAGATAAAGGAATAGTACAGAAAAAGAGTATAGAATGCCTGTCTGTCCGATGTGAAACTCAAAAATCAGCGATTGCTGTTGCTACCTATGTCCGGTATCAGAGAAATTCCGATAAACCGAGCCCAGGGTTCCCAAGTGGCTTCAAATTGTGTGGTTTTGTCTAATAAGGAACTAACCATTTTTTATTGTTCCATTATCCATGAAATCTTCCTTTTCATGGACAATAGAGATACCGAAGACTTCTTCCATGCTTTGGCAATAGTCAATTTGGCTCCTGTCAATATAAACAGAATCAATTTACGGGTGATTTTAGAGACATGCGGCAAAAATCCATTCAGCAAGGCAATTGCTGGTGTTTGAGAGATAGCACAACCTGTAACCTTTTGTATGATGTGGAAGACCCTATTCCAAAATCCTCGGATTCTGGGACATTCCCACCATATGTGAATCATAGAACCTATTCCCTGACAGCCTCTAAAGCATAAGGGTGAAGTGGAAGGGAACATTGCTGCCAATCTTGTGGGAACCAAGTACCACCTCGTGAATATTTTAACATTAGCTTTGATGAGTGAAGTATTATATAAACCTTTGAACGAATGAGAATAGTTCTCATACCAGTCTTCCAGATCCCATTCAGTCTGAAGGTCTTTCTCCCAAGCCAACATGTATGGTAATTTTACGGAATTGGAAGCAAGTGAAGCATAGATCACAGAAATCCCTCCCTTCCGCTCCGTAGCTTGTGCACACCAACCTTCATATGCCGTAAATCTTGGAGGATTAGGTTTAGTTTTCCATAAAGAGTGAACAAAGCTTGAGATCTGGTAAAATCTAGACTTTTCTGTAGAGGGAAGATCTAGTTCATCTATAAAATGTTTAAGGGGTAGTGGGCCTGTGCAAGAAAAAAAAATTGACCAATGCGGTACACCCCCTTGTCCCTCCACCACTTGAAGGCCTCAACATCCATGCCGTGTTAGAATAGAGGATTTTGGAACAGATGAGCTAATGGTTGTATTTCCGAAACCAGGGAAGGAAGCTTCCTAAGGGAATCCCACAAAGTAAGGGATTGTGAAAGGGTTGGTGACAGTATTGGAGGCCTGTTCCTGGGAGCACACCATAGTAAATATTCCATGGAGAATGCAGGAGCTGCTTGGCTTTCTATTAATATCCAATCTGGTCGCTCAGTTTTAAGGTATATAACGGACAATTGTTCTAATCGGGCTGCTTGATAGTACCATAGGAGGTTTGGAAATCCCAATCCACCTTGCTTAGGGAGATTAAATAAGTTACGGTTTGATAGACGTGAACCTTTCTTGTTCCAAATAAATTTATTAAGTTTACCTTGAAATGTTTTTAGATGGTCCCTTCTAATCGGGATAGGAAGAGATCAAAGCAAATACAAAAGTCTAGGCAATAAGGTCATCTTGACCAAAATAATTCTACCAATTCAGGCAATATTGTGTGACTCCCAAGTTTTGAGATCAGCCCCAAGTTTTCGATACATTGGGGGGTAATTTGCTTGATACAGATTCTCAATCTTGGAAGTTATATTAATTCCCAAATATTTAATTGATGAATTACTCCAGCTAAATTCATGTTTCCTGTAATTGGGAGACCATAGAGCTTGGGAGGGATACATTGAGAGCCTGAGATTTAGACATATTCACTCTTAGTCCTGAAATTGACGCAAATTCATTCATTCAGCAATGAACATATTTCGTGTAAAGAGGAAATTTGGGAGGATAAAAATAGCAGAAGATCGTCAGCGAACAGGGCGCATTTATGATTGTTTTGGCCACACTGAATCCCCTTGATATTTGGATTATTACGAATGGCTATTGCCAAGGTTTCAATCATTATAGCAAATATCAGGGGTGAGAGGGGGCAGCCCTGACGTGTGCCCCTGCCAATCCTAATTGGGTCAGAGAAAATTCCCTGAAGTCTGTCTCTGGTTACTGGTGTTGAATATAAGGCTTCCAAGATTCCTAAAATATTTGGTCCAAATCCCTATCTTCTAAGGACTGCAAAAAGATATGACCATTAAACTGAATCGAATGCCTTCTTGAGGTCTAGCGATAGTAGCATTCCTTCTTGTTTTTGACCTCCATCCCATTCTGATTGCATTATTGATATAAGATCAACCGTCCTTTGCACTTGATCAGGACCCTGTCTACCAGGGATGAACCCCACCTGATCTTTATCAATATATAGTCCTTTAAATGAAGCCAATTGGTTAGCTAATATTTTGGTCAATATTTTAAGATCATTATTAATTAGAGAGATAGATCTATAATTCTCTATTTGGCTGGTGTCTTTATCTGGTTTTGGGATTACAGAAATATATGCCATATTGAGTTGATTACCTATCCCAGTGCTCTTAGTCATGGAGTTGAAGAATCTAGTGAGGTAGGGGGTTCGAAGATCAGAAGAAGTTTTATAATAAGGGGTAGAGAAGCCATCAGGCCCTGGTGCTGTAGCACCCTTTAAGGCTTTTATAACTTCTGACACCTCCTCAATGGATATGGGAGCATGCATTTCTGCTTTATGAGTAGTTGTTAGTGTTGGAAGATGTAAGTTGTCTAGGAACTTGTCTATTTTAATGGGGTTAGAATTTATCTCTGCCTTATATAACTCAGCATAAAAACCCTGGAATCCCTTCATTATGCACTGTGAATTTAGGGTAAAGGTACCATCCGCCTGTTTAATTTTAGGAAGAGCGTATGAACAAAGCCTAGGAGACAATTTATGTGCTAGCATGGTTCCTATTTTGTCTTTGGTCTGGTAAAACTTGGCCCCAGACCATCTGATAGATTTATCCTCCTTTGTTGTGAGAGCCAAATTCAGGGCCACATCTAGCTTGGAAATAGGAACATTGGAGGGATCTCTTTTATGATGTTTACTTAAATTAATAAAATCACTCTCCAATCTCTCTATTTCTGACATTCTCTCTCTCTTTCGTCTCACTGAAATTTGTATTAGTTTACCTTTAATGGTCACCTTGTGAGCCGCCCATAGAGTTTCTGCAGAAACATCACCCACATCATTAAAGCAAAAGTATTCCTGCAGAGCCTCCTGTATTTCAGACACTATATTGGGGTCCTGCAACATAGATTAAGAGTCCAATGAGAACCCTGTTGTCCATAATTATCTCTTCTTACTGTTAATAGAACCATGGAATGGTCTGACCAAGCTACATCTAAGATAGAGGATGTAATGGCCAATGGAATATGATGTATAGAGACAAGGATGTGATCTATACGCGAATAAGACTGGTGTGGATCTAAGTAGTGAGTAAAATCTCGTATGTTTGGATTTAGTTCCCTCCAAATGTCAGTTAAACTTGATTGAAAAATAATTTGTGCTATTTGTAAACTAGCTCTGCTGGGTCTAACTGATTGTGCTTTAAGTGGATTAGATTTATCCAGACCAGTATCAAAGGCTGTATTAGAATCACCTCCCATAATTATTACACCTTCCATAAGTGGGCCAAGGGTCTTAAACATTTGTCTGAAGAACTGTGTTTGTCCTTTATTAGGAGCATAGTAAGGAATGAAAGTATATAACTTATCATCAATCGTACCTTTAACCAATAAAAACCTTCCTTCCGGGTCCTTGTGTTCCATTTTAAAATTAAATTTACATTGTTTAGAAAATATAATCGCAACTCCCTTCGTTTTGTTTTCAGCATTAGCCAAATAAAATACTGGGAAGTGTGCATGTAAAAATGAGGGGGTGTACCGCAGTGGAAAATGAGTCTCCTGTAGGAGAACTACATTAATGTGACGAGCACGATAAACCTGAAAGGCCTTTTGTCTCTTGACTGGGGAATTCAACCCCTGAGTATTATGGGAGATAATACGTAGGGGGTAAGAAGTAGCATTACTACCAGCCATGGATCAAAAAGAAAATAACGCTGACCAATCCACATTCATCTACCCCATTCCATGTGGTAGAAAAAGCAGAGAAGAAAAAATTGTTTACTATTATTGGGCCTAACACTTCTAAATACACCTCATAAGGAAATCCCATCGGCAGACCGGCTAGAAGAAAAAAGAGGTTAGAAGAAAAGAAAAAAAGAATAGGCATAAAGAGACATCATGGATATATAAAGCACCGAAAGGCCATAACCAGGCCCGGAATGTGGGGAGGAATAAGACTCCCTCCCCTCATTCAGAACAAAAATATTTAAACAGCCCGTAAAAAGGGCTAGAAACCTACCACACAAAGCAGCAAATAACTGGTTTGAGTAGTAGGCGCAGGCACAATGCATCAGCACCAGCCAGTGACAGCATATGAAAAAATTATAAAATATTCAAAGTACAGGACCCGCTAACAGGAACCCCCTTTTGAGATAGCAATCCAAACTATCTAGCTAGGGGAAAAATTGAGAAGGAAAAAAAACCCCAAAAAACTATGAGTCCAAACTGACTAGATTTCAGTGTAAGTGGTAAAGTCTTTGACTCAGATAAACTATGCAAAAACCACTGAACTATATTCCTGTAATAGTCTTTTTTAGCAAGAACCAAGTCAGTTTAGGTTTGATATTTATGAACAAACAAACGAAAAAAAAAAAAAAGTTTTTCTTTTCCTTTTTTTTTTTTCGTCTGAGGAACATGGCAAGAAAAGAAAAAAAAAAGAAATTAGAAATTTTCACACAGAAGAGTTATGAGACTCCTCATCAGGGTGGGAGGTTATCCTTGACTTTCCTGTATTTAGCTTTATTCCAACGTGAAGGTGGTGGACTTGTAGGGGATTGACGTTTAGCTGAACCCTGTTGTGTGGGTGCTGTTTCCATGTCAGATTCAAGTGTAATGAGCTTCAAGTCCAACAGCAGACGTTCACCCTCTGGAAAGCTATGAAATGCATGTTGTTTGCCTTTGTAAGTAAATTTCAGGGCAAACGGAAAGGCCCAACGATATTTTATGTCTTTCTTGGTGAGTGCTGCCAAGAGGGGTTTCAATAATCGTCTCTTTTGTATGGTGTAGGGGGAAATATCGGCAAATATTTGGATGTCTGACCCTTGATACTGAATCTGTTCCTGTTGACGAGATCTCTTCATCACTTCTTCTTTGATAAAATAATAATGTGGTTTTACTACAATGTCTCTTGGGGATCCATCCTTCCTCAGAGGGCCAAGGGACCTGTGTGCCCTATTCAGTTCTAATTTATGAGCTGGAACTGAAGAGATCAAGGATTTGATAATATCTTGAACTGCCGTTTGTACATCAGAAATTGATTCTGGTAGTCCTCTGATCCGAAAATTATCCCGCCTCGATCGGTTCTCAAGGTCGTCGATACGAGTCTGAGCAGTGTCAAGCTGTTCTTGCATAAACTGCAAATGGTCAGTATTCTGAGTTGCCTTGGAGATAGTGACATCTAGCTTGTGTTCTATATGTTCAATTCTTTTTCCCAGGGACTGGAAATCTGCCCTTATTTCCCCTGTAATTCTGTCAGCGTTTTGGGTTAGTCCTTTGTCTAGCAATTCAGAGATTCTAGCAAATAATTCAGTCACATTAAAAGTTACCTCAGGAGTCTGCACTGTTTGTACAGTTATAGAGTCAGGGTAAATAGGCTTAGCATCCAGCGAGTGCATTTCCATAAGTCCCACAGAATGTTCTATCAAAGTTACTGCAGTTTCAGGAGATGACATGTTAAGAGAAGGAACTAATCCTGATAATTGTGGAACATATGAAAGAGTCGCAGGGTTAACAATTTGCCTGCCTGCTGTGGATACCTCAGCTCCTGACTGAACTGTTATCTGAGGTACCCCAGCCATTTGTGGAGAATGACTCGCTTTTCAAAGGACTCTAAGATAAGATGCAGGGCTTTTTCTTCTTATCTTATCTATATAGAAAGGTGCCCTGGGGTCTCCTCAATCTGTTACATTTATTTTTACGAACTCCTGAAAGCCGTTACCTGCCTTTTATTTCTGCTGTATGGCCGGCTCTGTGCGGAGCTCCGGTCCTACACTGCCATCCTCAGAGCCTCCGCGCATGTGCCTTTTGTAATTACAATTATTGATATAATAATTCACAGCAGGGCCCCTTCCAGCGCCCACCAAGAGTAATGCCGCGTACACACGAGCGGCCTTTACGGCAGACTTGGTCCGGCGTACTGGATTTTGTCGGACAATTCGATCATGTGTGGGCTCCAGCGGACTTTGTTTGCTCAAAAGTTGGACGGACTTAGATTTGAAACATGTTTTAAATTTATCCGACGGACTCTTCTTTCTAGCGGACAAACCGGTCGTCTGTGTGCTAGTCCGACGAACTCAAACTGACGCATGCTCTGAAGCAATTACAAGACGGAAGCGCTCGGTCCGGTAAAACTAGCCTTCGTCTTGAAGCTAGCACATTCCTCTTCTGTGGTCTTTTAATACAGCCTTTTTTTAGGATTGATAATGCGAGAGGAATGAAGTTGTTTTTCTGCTTTATATTCACACAGAGTTCTCACAAACTACTTTCTTCATGATTTATCCTCCTGCCATGACTAATATAATATTTTGAAAAAGCCAGATCTCCATAAATTCTAAAAATTAAATTCGATTTTGGACTCATTTTTTTATTTTTTTTTATTTCAACACTTATCTATTTTACAATGTGTGTTAAATGGTAACCACATTTTTTTGGTGTTTTTTGTGTGTATTTTCAAGTTACCACAATAACATTCATATTTTGTGTTGTTGTAATGAACCTTAATGAGGTTGGTGTCCCTTGTTCATTAGACATAGGGGGGTGTATTTAACAAAGGCAAAATCATTTTTCACTACAAGTGCTTAATTCTACATTGAATTCCACAGAAAGAGCATTTTGAAGTGCCTTCGCTGTGGATCCGGGGGGCACATGCAAGGAAGCCCAAAAAATGAAATTGATTTTTATTTCACATGGTTTTATGAATAAATCAGCAGAGCTTCCCCTAATTTCAGCTCTTCCCCTCAGATTTACAGTGACTGCACTTCCAACAAGTGCACTTGCTGTGCAATTTCTCAAGTGAACTTTTCACTAGTACTTTTCACTTGATATTCTAAATGATTTAGCCTTTTGTCAAAAACACACATAGGGGTTGATTTACTAAAGGGAAAAAGACTGTGCACTTTGTAAAGTGCAGTTGGCCTCTGCAAGAGCAGTTGCTCCAAAGCTTTAGTAAATGTGCAGAAGCTCTGCTGACTTCCATCATCCAAACATGTGCAAGCAAAAATGCTTTTTTATAATTTTCCTTGCACAGGATTGGGTACTCTTTGCAAAGTCAAGCTTTTAACTAATTTATGATGCTCTGGAGCAATTGCACTTGCAGAGGGCAACTGCCCTCTGCAAAGTACACAGACTATTTGCTTTTCTCAAATCAACCGCATAGTCTTTTTGACCTGTACCTGCCTACTCCCAAAGAAAATGGCGTTTTTTTAATCAAAACACAATAATGTAAGGTAACCAAAAAATTATTTTATTTTTTTTCTAACAAAAATTAGGAAGGCAACACTGGAGACACTTTTAGAATCTGGGAAGCCTTTCATCCCCCAGGACACACATCAAGTTTGAGGACAAGAAAATTGGTATCTTGCGACTATAGGGAGCACAGGGAGCACAGTCAGACCAGACAGAAGCCAGGCAATCACTTTCGACTCTTCTGTGGAGCCTTCCCTCCACGCTTCTCTGCAGCCTTCCTTGGAGGTTGTGCCTCTGGTGGTGTACTTGAGGCAGGAGGAGGAGTGGCTTTATCTGCCAGATATGTGGTAGCAGTAAGCTCCCCTCTCAAGCCCTTCTGGTAAGCCTCAAAAATCAGACCCTCACAGAGGAGGCGTTGGCCCTTTTCCAACTCCAGCAATCTGCTGGCTATATAGGTGCCATACGCCTCCTCTGCATTGGGTGGTTTGCTGAGGATGAGGCTTGCTTCCCGTATGAGGGCTAGGGATTCCTGCTCAGTTGGTGTCATTCTCCTGGGCCTTTTGTGGAGAATGCGGAGGGGAGGCACCTGACACTCTGTGCGGCTTCGACTTGGCCCAGCCACAGCCTCCTCCTCTCTCCCACTGGGCAAGACCTCCTCCTCTCTCCCACTGGGCAAGGCCTCCTCCTGGCTGAGGTCATCCTGTGTAAAAAAAAAGGGACATATAGTTGTAATTTTGTGTTAGGCAATCACACACAATTTTCAGCTCATGACTTTCAAATATAATTACACAAAATAGTAAAGGCTATCTATTTGACACTAGGGATGAGCTTCGTGTTCGAGTCGAACCCATGTTCAACTCGAACAATGACTGTTCGGTCCTTCGCCGAATTGCGAACGATATGGGCCATTCGCGCCAAATTCGTGTGGCGCGTCACTGCCCATAATTCACTGCGGCATCGCAGTGCATTGCTTGCTGATGATTGGCCAGGCATGCACTATGACCCGCATGCTTGGCCAATCACAGCGCCGCCTGAACAGAGAGCCGTAATTGGCCAAAGCCAAGGAAGTTTTGGCCAATTATGGCTAAGGGGATTTAGTACACGCCCCACACTATATAAGGCCGCCTGCACGGCGGTTCTGTGCAGTGTGTTCCGGTGTGCTGAAAGATAGAGAGAGAGAGAGACAGTGTCATTTCATTTGAGTTAGCTAGATTAGGCAGGACAGTCAGTCAGTTAGCTGCACTTAAAGTGTATTGTGTATATATATGCATCCCAGGTGTTGCATATATATATATATATATATATATATATATATATATATATATATATATATATATATATACACTGTATTCAGTTTAGCTAGATCTGTTCCTGTTATCTTCTAGACTATTTACATTTAGTGCAGTGCGTCCTGCTCACAGTGTTCAGCTAGATCCGTTCCTGTTATCTTCCTACTGACAGGCAGGCTTGTCTTGTTACAGTATATAAAGCTACCTAAAGAAAATTACTGGTGTTCTTCTGATCCTATTAGTACCACGGTCAGGCAGCTAGACTATTTACATTTAGTGCAGTGCGTCCTGCTCACAGTGTTCAGCTAGATCCGTTCCTGTTATCTTCCTACTGACAGGCAGGCTTGTCTTGTTACAGTATATAAAGCTACCTGAAGAAAATTACTGGTGTTCTTTTGATCCTATTAGTACCACGGTCAGGCAGCTAGACTATTTACATTTAGTGCAGTGCGTCCTGCTCACAGTGTTCAGCTAGATCCGTTCCTGTTATCTTCCTACTGACAGGCAGGCTTGTCTTGTTACAGTATATAAAGCTACCTGAAGAAAATTACTGGTGTTCTTTTGATCCTATTAGTACCACGGTCAGGCAGCTAGACTATTTACATTTAGTGCAGTGCGTCCTGCTCACAGTGTTCAACTAGATCCGTTCCTGTTATCTTCCTACTGACAGGCAGGCTTGTCTTGTTACAGTATATAAAGCTACCTGAAGAAAATTACTGGTGTTCTTTTGATCCTATTAGTACCACGGTCAGGCAGCTAGACTATTTACATTTAGTGCAGTGCGTCCTGCTCACAGTGTTCTGCTAAAGCTACCTGTAGAAGGTTGGTGGTGTTCTCATACTACAGGCAGGCAGTTGATTTTGCTAGCTGCAGTATCAGTACATATATATATATATATATATATATATATATATATCCCAGCTTAGTGCAGCTACAGGCCATTAGTATGTCTGGAAGGCCGAGAAGGAGAGGCAGACAGTCACAAGCCAATAAGAGAGGGCAAGCAGGCTCTGTGTCTAGTGCTGGTCGTGGAGACGGTGCATCCTCATCAGCACGTGGCCATGGGACACGCTTGGCCTTTTTTTCGGCAGCTGGCCGTGTTGAGTCGCAACATGCGGAAGACTTGGTCGAGTGGATGACCAAGCCGTCCTCATCCTCCTCATCCTCATCCTTTTCTTTGGTGTGGGCCTTTTTTGAGACGAGTGCATCAGATCGCACCGCTGCTATTTGCAACATATGTCTCAAGCGTATCTCATGTGGCCAAAACATCTCCCGCTTGGGTACCACATGCTTGACCAGACATATGTTGACCTGCCATGCAGTTCGTTGACAAGCGTATCTAAAAGACCCACACCAAAGAACAAAGAGGACATCTCCTTGCTCCTCATCAGCTGAGATTTCCAACCCCACTAGACCTTCAGTCCTCTCTGAGACCTGCACTGAGAGGAACGAAGGTGTAGAATTAGGTGTGTCACAGCCAAGTACTTGTGGGCAATCTGCTTTTGGTACACCGACGTCAGATTGTACCAGGCAAATTTCCCTGCCCCAGCTGCTGCACCGCCGAAAGATGTTTGCTCCCAGCCATCCACATGCCCAGCGGTTGAATGCTAGCTTGGCAAAATTGCTAGCACTTCAACTGCTGCCTTTTCAGTTGGTAGACTCTGTCCCCTTCCGTGAGTTTGTGGAATGTGCGGTTCCTCAGTGGCAGGTACCCAAACACCACTTTTTCTCACGGAAGGCGATTCCGGCTCTCTACCGGCATGTGGAAGGCAATGTCCATGCCAAGGTGCATATTACCGCTGACTCATGGTCCAGCAGGCATGGACAGGGACGTTACCTAAGTTTCACGGCGCATTGGGTGACTCTGCTGGCAGCTGGGAAGGATGCAGGACAAGGTGCAGTAGTGTTGGAGGTTGTTCCGCCACCACGCCTCCAAAATGCTAATGATTGTGACACACCTCTCCTCCACCCCCTCCTCTTCTTCTTCCTCCATGGCCTCTTCCTCGGAACCAGCGGTGCTCCGTAGTCGTTCAAGGGGCTACGCAAGTACGCACGCCAAAAGATGCCATGCGGTGCTTGAGCTGGTGTGCTTGGGGGACAGGAGCCACACTGGGGCAGAGGTTCTGTCAGCTCTGCAGGGGCAGGTTCAGAGGTGGTTGACACCACGCCAACTTAAGGCAGGAATGGTGGTTTGCAACAATGGCACCAACCTCCTCTCTGCCCTCCGACAGGGACAAATGACCCATGTGCCCTGTTTGGCTCACGTCCTTAACTTGGTGGTGCAGCGGTTCTTGGGCAGGTACCCGGGCTTACAGGATGTCCTGAGGCAGGCCAGGAAAGTCTGTGTGCATTTCCACCGGTCATATAATGCCAGTGCTCAGCTGACGGACCTCCAAAAGGAGTTTAACCTGCCCAAGAACCGCCTAATCTGTGACATGCCCACCAGGTGGAACTCAACGTTGGCCATGCTGCAGCGGCTGCACACGCAGCAGAGGGCCACCAATGAGTACCTGTTCAACTATGGCACCAGGACAGGGTCAGGGGAGCTTGGTTTTTTTTCCCAACGCCAGTGGGCCATGATCAGGGATGCATGCACTGTCCTGTCATCATTTGAGAAGGCCACGAGGATGGTGAGCAGTGACAGTGCATGCATCAGTGACACTGTCCCCCTTGTCCACCTGTTGGAGCACACGCTGCGTGGAATAATGGACAGGGCACTTGAGGCAGAACAGAGGCAGGAAGAGGAGGACTTCCTTAGCTCTCAAGGCCCCCTTTATCCAGACAGTGTTCCTGCGTGCCCGCCAATCACACAGGAAGAGGACGAGGAGGAGGAGAAAGAGGAGGAGGAAGATTGTGTCAGTATGGAGGTGGAGCCTGGCACTCAGCATCAGCAGCAGTCCTTAAGGGATCAGTCCCAAGAAACACATGGACTTGTACGTGGCTGGGAGGAGGTGGCTGCGGACCATGTCGTCCTTAGTGACCCAGAGGACTCCGGACCGAATGCCTCAGCAAATCTACACTGCATGGCCTCCCTGATCCTGCAAAGCCTGAGTAAGGATCCTCGTATTCGTGGTATCAAGGAGAAGGACCAATACTGGCTGGCAACCCTCCTTGATCCACATTACAAGGGTAAGGTTGCGGACCTTATCTTGCCATCGCAGAGGGAGCAGAGGATGAAACATCTTCGGGAGGCCTTGCAGAAAGGTCTGTGCAACGCGTTCCCAGAGACTGGGAGGTTACAAACTCCTGTTTCTGGACAACGTGTTGCTGAGGCTTCGGTCAGTCAAAGAAGGAGCGGTGGAGAAGGTGGCCGTCTGACCGATGCGTTCAGACAATTTTTTGGTCTGCAGCCCCAAGGTATGATCGGTTCCAGCAACCATCGCCAGCATCTGTTTTACATGGTGCAGGAATACCTAGGGGCAAGATCAGACTTGGATACCTTTCCCACCGAAAATCCTCTGGGTTACTGGGTCTTGAGGATGGATCACTGGCCAGAGCTGGCACAGTATGCAATTGAGCTACTGGCCTGTCCTGCATCCAGCGTTCTTTCGGAACGCACATTCAGTGCTGCTGGAGGCTTTATAACCGATCACAGGGTGTGTCTGTCCACCGACTCGGTCGATCGACTGACCTTCATAAAAATGAATCAGTCTTGGATCACCACCAGCTACCAAGCACCTGATGCTGATGTAACCGAATAATTTTTTTTGAAATCTTAGATCCCTTCAAAGACTGCCTATGCTGATGCGGAGTGACTATCCCTGAGTAATTATCCTCTTCCTCCTCATCACGCTGATAGCTTGTAAGAACATTTTTGGTTCTGGGCGCCACCACCAGTGCCTAAGGCACAATTTTTCAGCCCCTGTTTAACAGGGGCGTGTAATTACAATTTTTGATGTAATACTTTGGGCCCATTTTTTCTGCCCCTGTTTGATGCAATACTTTGCAGCAGGGCTCGTTCCTGCATTCCAACTAGAGTGTCTGTGAGGGGTTGCAGTGTTGTGGCACCAGCACCAGTGCCTAAGGCCCATTTTTTCTGCCCCTGTTTAACAGGGGCATGTAATTACAATTTTTGATGCAATACTTTGCAGCAGGGCTCGTTCCTGCATTCCAACTAGAGTGTCTGTGAGGGGTTGCAGTGTTGTGGCTCCAGCACCAGTGCCTAAGGCCCATTTTTTCTCCCCCTGTTTAACAGGGGCGTGTAATTACAATTTTTGATGCAATACTTTGCAGCAAGGCTCGTTCCTGCGTTCCAACTAGAGTGTCTGTGAGGGGTTGCAGTGTTGTGGCACCAGCACCAGTGCCTAAGGCCCATTTTTTCTGCCCCTGTCTAACAGTGGCATGTAATTACAATTTTTGATGCAATACTTTGCAGCAAGGCTCGTTCCTGCGTTCCAACTAGAGTGTCTGTGAGGGGTTGCAGTGTTGTGGCACCAGCACCAGTGCCTAAGGCCCATTTTTTCTGCCCCTGTCTAACAGTGGCATGTAATTACAATTTTTGATGCAATACTTTGCAGCAGGGCTCGTTCCTGCGTACCAACTAGAGTGTCTGTGAGGGGTTGCAGTGTTGTTGCACCAGCACCAGTGCCTAAGGCCTAATTTTTCAGCTCCTGTTCAACAGGGGCATGTAATTACAATTCTTGATCTAATATTTCACAGCAGGGCCCTGTGAGGGCTTACAGTGTTGTGGCCACAGCAACACCTAAGGCCCAAATTTCTGCTGAGTATATAGGGCAGGACCCTACTTTCAAACATCTAACTTACAAATGACTCCTACTTGCAAACGGAAGGAGACAACAGGAAGTGAGATGAAATCGACCCCTAGGAAGGGAAATTCTCTCCTGTAAGAGTTAATATGGGTAAAACATTTCTCCTTTCCACTGATGCTTTCCAATCCTTGTTCCACAAAAAAACCCAAATTTTCAAAAAACATTTTTTATTGGGACAAAAAGTGAGGTGAAATCTTCTGAAGAGGAGGAAAGACAGCAAAACAAATGTCACAGGGGCTATAACCCTTTCCTATGTTTTCCAAAAAGCTTAAAAAAGATTTTTTGGCTGGAGCTAAACACGTTAAAAATGTACCCATTCAAAATTACTAAGAGATTCTACTTAACAACAAACCTACAGTCCCTGTCTTGTTTGCACCGCCTGTATACTGCTGTTCAGAGTATATAGGGCCTAGTGGCCCCACACCCTTCCTTATTTTAATTTGGGTGCGGGGTTCCCCTTAATATCCATACAAGACCCAAAGGGCCTGGTAATGGACTGGGGGGTACCCATGCCTTTTGTCTCACTGATTTTCATCCATATTGCCATGACCCGACATTACATTAAACCCGCAAGCAGTTTTAAATGAGATTTTTTCCTTTAAAAATGACATTTGGTGCAGGGACTGTTCTAAACACGGGAAACAGGCGTCACTTTACAGGCATACTATAGACACCCCCCAGGTACGATATTTAAAGGAATATTTCACTTTTTTTTTTTACTTTAAGCATCATTAAAATCACTGCTCCCGAAAAAACGTCCTTTTGTAAAAGTTTTTTTGCATTGATACATGTCCCCTGGGGTAGGACCCGGGTCCCCAAACCCTTTTTAGGACAATACCATGCAAATTAGCCTTTAAAATGAGCACTTTTGATTTTGAACGTTCGAGTCCCATAGACGTCAATGGGGTTCTAACGTTCGTGCGAACTTTCGGTCCGTTCGCAGGTTCTGGTGCGAACCAAACCGGGGGGTGTTCGGCTCATCCCTATTTGACACCACCATTATTTCAGCTGATCAACAATATCTGAAGTTAAGTATATTTTTGGCCACTACTGTCTAGTGATATGTCTACATATTAATCTTTGTGCAGAAGTCATTTTTTATGAAGCACTTTCAAAATTAACACGTTAACATCATTAATACCATATACACAATCACAAATTTAAAAAAAAGGATACCTGGCTGAAGCTGGGCGCATCAACTTCATCAATGCTGAAAAGGCCCAGTTCATCCTGGGACTCCTCAGCTGGGGTGGAGGTGGATGGAAGGCTGGAGGGAAGAGTGGAGGGAAGTCTGGAGGGAAGGGTGGGGGGAAGGGTTTAAAGTGATTGCCTGGCTTCGGTCTGGTCATCCAGGAATCCCATTTTGTGGTAGTACCACAACTTGGGGACATAAACTTGGTCAGCTGCTGCACCGGATCTGAGCGACTCCTGGATTTTGTGTTCCCGCTTATACATGTTTCGCAAGATACCAATTTTCTTGTCCACAAACTTGAGGTCTGCCTGGGGGAGTCGAGTCTTCACAAACTCTAAAAGTGTGCCCAGTGTTGCCTTCCTAACATCCCTATTATAATATAGGGGGTGTTTGACCTCCCACAGGTTTTTCTTGTCCTGATAGAGCTCAATAAATTGGCACAAAAATTCTTCCTCTTTAAAGGGATTCATTTTTTCTGCAAGACAAGACACAAGATCCAAACTAATGTCAGTCACAAATCACAGGATTAGTTTTGGTTGTAATCTAGGGGACACATACATACATACATACACACACACACACATACACACACACACACACACACACACCAAACACATACACACACACACCCCCATTTTAATCTTACTTTCGTTTCTGACGCTCGCTACTTCCGCACGGACATACGTAGGCCATCGTAATAGCTTTATATACACTGTGCATGTGTCATGCTCCGCCTGCGTCGCCCACCCCTGACGTTCGTAAGTACGATTTGGCCCCGCCCCTTCACTCTTCATTGCGCAGTGGGAGTAGATAGCAAAAGATGGCGGAGAGAATCAGTGGAAGTAGCGCGGAGGAAAGCCCGGAGCTCCAAACATCCACATCCCGGAGGAGATATAAGGCCACCAGCATGGCTTTTGAAGAGATGGTGGAGATGGTGTCCATATTGAGAAGGGAGGACTACGATGGCAAAAAAGGACTGTACACACGACCGAATATGCGGAAGGACAAAATAATGTCCTCAGTTGTCACCGCTCTAGAAGAAAAATTTGGCACAAAACGGTCGAAAGAACAATTTGAGGAAGCGGCGGTCTGACATCAAAAGTCGGGAGCCAGAACAATATTGGCGAATAAAGAAGCTGCTTAAAAAAAGTAAGTACTTGTTGTGTTTTACTATTGAGATACTTAACTTGCATGCTGATCCTAATTTTTGGACTTTATACAGCATCGTTCGTAAAGACCGTTCTTTGTAAAATACATATGATACTTTAGAAAATGACGTTATTTTTTCGCCAAATACGATGGGACAGGGTTGGACATACATTTATGTCTTGATAATTTGTCAAATTCCCACAATTTGTTGATGTGGTGTAGATGTGTTTGAAAATATAATGCTTCTTCCCAAATGATTCAGTGTAATGTAGGGACAGGACACAGCAGCTGTTTCAACATCTGGACTCACGAGCACTATAGTGTACTATGTGACCATAAATAAATTTTAGAGGGGTAATACACATAGGGGAGCATTGAGGTGTGTGCATCTGTGAAACTTGCCAGAAAATGTGCATTGTTTATAATTGTTGTTCAGAGGGAATGTTCATCCTGTCTTCAAAATTAATTATGATGAAAAAAGGCAATTGGCCACAACTCTTAACCAACGTTTAAGTTTATTTTTTAAAATCTAAAATATCACTGTGTTTTAACTATACCTTTTGTTCAATTCTCATAGGGGAGAAAAGACTCAGACAACAGTCCAAGGATCCCAGGACCCCCCCAAGTCACCAGCCTGAGGCAGAAGATACCCCAAGCCCCAGCCCAAGACCACGCCCACCCGACGACCTGGAGGAAGGAGAGGTGGAGGAAGTGTGCGAGGTTTCAAGCCCACCAAGTGAGTGACTGACACCCCAGCTTGAGTTAATGTATTTTGGCATGCATATTGTAAACCTTGTTTTTATTCACTCATTTTAGGTGAGTTTCTGGTTGTGGAAGGCCAAGCGGCAGAGCCCTTCACCACAGACAGTGCGCAAAGACTGATTGGCCAGATAATGCTGTGGAATGGCCAAATCGATAAACTGCGTGACCAAATTCACAGCATGCAACTTCGCCTGGACTCCATGCAACAGGAAATGAAGAACATGATTGATGTTTTGGGCTGAATATAATAACGTTTGGCCTAAAAACATCAATCATGTTCTTCATTTCCTTGGGAAGTTTCTTTTTTGCCAAAAATGTTTCTTGAATTTTTGGGGTATCCCCAAATTTACATTCTGATGCACACAGTGTGTCATCATGTGCTATCTTCCATCATGGGTTATCAATGTACTTGTTTTGTGTTTGCAACCCCTTCATCATGAAAATTCTTTGGTGGTGATAGGAACCAAAAAAGGGATTGCACACACAAAACACGTACATTGCTCACCCATGATAGGAGATAGCACATGTTGACTTGAGCCTTTTGTAAAGCTCAATTTTGAGCATATTCAAAATGAACGATTTCCAAGGGTGACATCACATGCACCGTTCTCTAAATGTTGAACTTTGTAAGTTCTTTAACCACTTGAGCCCCGGACCATTATGCTGCCTAAGGACCAGAGGTCTTTTTCCAATTTGGCACTGCGTCGCTTTAACTGCTAATTGCGCGGTCATGCAATGCTGTACCCAAACGAAATTTGCGTCCTTTTTCTTCCCACAAATAGAGCTTTCTTTTGATGGTATTTGATCACCTCTGCGGTTTTTATTTTTTGCGCTATAAACGGAAAAAGACCGAAAATTTTGAAAAAAAATGATATTTTCTACTTTTTGTTATAAAAAAAATCCAATAAACTAAATTTTAGTCATACATTTAGGCCAAAATGTATTCGGCCACATGTCTTTGGTAAAAAAAATGTCAATAAGCGTATATTTATTGGTTTGCGCAAAAGTTATAGCGTCTACAAACTAGGGTACATTTTCTGTAATTTACACAGCTTTTAGTTTATGACTGCCTATGTCATTTCTTGAGGTGCTAAAATGGCAGGGCAGTACAAAACCCCCCCAAATGACCCCATTTTGGAAAGTAGACACCCCAAGGAAATTGCTGAGAGGCATGTTGAACCCATTGAATATTTATTTTTTTTGTCCCAAGTGATTGAAAAATGACAAAAAAAAAAAAAAAAAAAATATTTACAAAAAGTTGTCACTAAATGATATATTGCTCACACAGGCCATGGGCCTATGTGGAATTGCACCCCAAAATACATTCAGCTGCTTCTCCTGAGTATGGGGATACCACATGTGTGGGACTTTTTGGGAGCCTAGCCGCGTACGGGGCCCCGAAAACCAATCACCGCCTTCAGGATTTCTAAGGGTGTAAATTTTTGATTTCACTCTTTACTGCCTATCACAGTTTCGGAGGCCATGGAATGCCCAGGTGGCACAAAACCCCCCAAAATGACCCCATTTTGGAAAGTAGACACCCCAAGCTATTTGCTGAGAGGCATATTGAGTCCATGGAATATTTTATATTTTGACACAAGTTGCGGGAAAGTGACACTTTTTTTTTTTTTTTTTTTTTTTTTTTTTCATAAAGTTGTCACTAAATGATATATTGCTCACACAGGCCATGGGCCTATGTGGAATTGCACCCCAAAATACATTTAGCTGCTTCTCCTGAGTATGGGGATACCACATGTGTGGGACTTTTTGGGAGCCTAGCCGCGTACGGGACCCCGAAAACCAATCACTGCCTTCAGGATTTCTAAGGGTGAAAATTTTTGATTTCACTCTTTACTGCCTATCACAGTTTCGGAGGCCATGGAATGCCCAGGTGGCACAAACCCCCCCCAAATGACCCCATTTTGGAAAGTAGACACCCCAAGCTATTTGCTGAGAGGCATGGTGAGTATTTTGCAGCTCTCATTTGTTTTTGAAAATGAAGAAAGACAAGAAAAAACATTTTTTTTTTTTCTTTTTTCAATTTTCAAAACTTTGTGACAAAAAGTGAGGTCTGCAAAATACTCACTATACCTCTCAGCAAATAGCTTGGGGTGTCTACTTTCCAAAATGGGGTCATTTGGGGGGGTTTTGTGCCACCTGGGCATTCCATGGCCTCCGAAACTGTGATAGGCAGTGAAGAGTGAAATCAAAAATTCACGCCCTTAGAAAGCCTGAAGGCGGTGATTGGTTTTCGGGGTCCCGTACGCGGCTAGGCTCCCAAAAAGTCTCACACATGTGGTATCCCCGTACTCAGGAGAAGCAGCAGAATGTATTTTGGGGTGTAATTTCACATATTTCCATGGCATGTTTGAGCAATATATCATTTAGTGACAACTTTGTGCAAAAAAAAAAAAAAAATTTGTCTCTTTCCCGCAACTTGTGTTGCAATATAAAATATTCCATGGACTCGACATGCCTCTCAGCAAATAGCTTGGGGTGTCTACTTTCCAAAATGGGGTCATTTGGGGGGGTTTTGAACTGTCCTGGCATTTTATGCACAACATTTAGAAGCTTATGTCACACATCACCCACTCTTCTAACCACTTGAAGACCAAGCCCTTTCTGACACTTATTGTTTACATGAAAAAGTTATTTTTTTTTGCAAAAAAATTACTTTGAACCCCCAAACATTATATATTTTTTTAAAGCAAATGCCCTACAGATTAAAATGGTGGGTGTTTCATTTTTTTTTTTCACACAGTAATTGCGCAGCGATTTTTCAAACGCATTTTTTGGGGAAAAAACACACTTTTTTAAATTTTAATGCACTAAAACACGCTATATTGCCCAAATGTTTGATGAAATAAAAAAGATGATCTTAGGCCGAGTACATGGATACCAAACATGACATGCTTTAAAATTGCGCACAAACGTGCAGTGGCAACAAAATAAATGCATGTTTAAAAGCCTTTACAGGTTACCACTTTAGATTTACAGAGGAGGTCTACTGGAAAAACTACTGCACTCGATCTGGCCTTCGCGGTGATACCTCACATGCATGGTGCAATTGCTGTTTACGTTTGACGACAGACCGCCGCTTGCGCTCGCCTTAGCGCGAGAGCAGGGGGCGACAGGGGTGCTTTTTTTTTTTTTTTTTTTCTTTATTATTTTTTTGCTTTTTTAATCTTACTTTTAAACTGTTCCTTTCATATTTTTTTTTTTTAATCATTTTTATTGTTATCTCGGGGAATGTAAATATCCCCTATGATAGCAATAGGTAGTGACAGGTACTCTTTTTTGAAAAAATTGGGGTCTATTAGACCCTAGATCTCTCCTCTGCCCTCAAAGCATCTGACCACACCAAGATCGGTGTGATAAAATGCTTCCCCAATTTCCCAATGGCGCTATTTACATCCGGCGAAATCTAAGTCATGAAATGCTCGTAGCTTCCGGTTTCTTAGGCCATAGAGATGTTTGGAGCCACTCTGGTCTCTGATCAGCTCTATGGTCAGCTGGCTGAATCACCGGCTGCATTCTCGGGTTCCCTGTTGAGACAGGAGAGCCAGAGAAAAACACGAAAGACGGTGGGGGGGGGGGGCATTCCCTCCCACGGCTTGTAAAAGCAGTCTAGAGGCTAATTAGCCGCTAGGATTGCTTTTACATGAAAGCCGACCGCTGGCTGAAAAGAATGATACCAAGATGATACCTAAACCTGCAGGCATCATTCTGGTATAACCACTCAAAGTCGTGAATGGCGTACCTGAAGACAAAAAAATGGTTAACAATGGTTAACAATAAAGCACAGTAAACAGTAAAGTATAAATAATTACACACCTGAAAAACAAACATGATAAAACATAATAACAATAACAATAACAATAAAACATTGCAGAATAGAATACAGTAAAAAAAGAGCAGAACAATAGAGAGAGAGAATGGAGAGAGAGAGAACAATAAAACGACAACTATTTTTTTTTATTTTATATATTTTTTTTTTTTTACACTTTTTTTGTAACTAACTTTTATAACGGTAACCGGTTCCAGGTTCGGGTCTCTCAAAATGCGATGGCATCTTGGGAGACCCTGTGAAAGTGCGCCTAGTCTGTGCAATGCTGTACCCTACGCTAATACTCAACTAGTGAATGGTAGCGTTCAAAACATTCACCAATGCAAAGACCAGGATTGTCAGGACAGGAGGGACAATAATAGCGGGTGTCACGCCTATATCCGCGCTTGCTGCAGACACGACATCTTTTTTTGGGGGGGTTCGCTGGGTAGGGGTACTCGGGAGGACATATAAATGCCTCTCATGCAGCCGACTGCATTTGGTTGGGGATGTGAATGGGGGAAGTACGGGCGCTGCAGAAGTGGTGGGTTCCCAATTAGGATTGGCGAATGCAGCAGGAAGGGCACTATGGGCACGACGGGCCTGTGTTTGTCTTCTTGGTGGCAGCGGGACACTACTTGTGCTTGCCACCTCACCAGCTTCAACTGCACTTATGGGACTCGCCACGTCACCACGTGTTACTGCAGTGCTGGTTTGACTACGACCGGGGTGTACTACGCCGCTGGTGCTTGCCAGTTCCCCAAAACGCTACCAAAAAAACTGTTAGCGATCGCAGGGATCAGGCCTGACTCTGCGAACGCTGCAGTTATGCGTTTAGTCTTTTGTACGTGACAGTGATCGATCGATACTGCACTTGGGTGGGCTGGGCCGGGCGGAGGGGCAAAACGCAGGTGCTAGCAGGTATCTGGGCTGATCCCGCTAACACTGCGTTTTTGGGAACCCTAAACTGCTGGTGACACTAGTATAGATCTGATCAGATCAGATATTGATCCGTTCAGATACTATACCACTAAGGGAGGTGTACGGTGCGTGCGTGGGTGTTAGCGATACTGGCGCTAACCTGACGCTGCCTGGGGCTGGTGCTTGCCAGTTCACCAAAACGCTACCAAAAAAACTGTTAGCGATCGCAGGGATCAGGCCTGACTCTGCGAACGCTGCAGTTATGCGTTTAGTGTTTTGTAAGTGACAGTGATCGATCGATACTGCACTTAGATGGGCTGGGCTGGGCCGGGCGGAGGGGCAAAACGCAGGTGCTAGCAGGTATCTGGGCTGATCCCGCTAACACTGCGTTTTTTGGGAACCCTAAACTGCTGGTGACGCTAGTATAGATCTGATCGGATCAGATATTGATCCGTTCAGATACTATACCACTAAGGGAGGTGTACGGTGCGTGCGTGGGTGTTAGCGGTACTGGCGCTAACCTGACGCTGCCTGGGGCTGGTGCTTGCCAGTTCACCAAAATGCTACCAAAAAAACTGTTAGCAATCGCAGGGATCAGGCCTGACGCTTCGAACGCTGCAGTTATGCGTTTAGTGTTTTGTGTCAGTGATCGATCGATACTGCACTTGGGTGGGCTGGGCGGAGGCGCAAAACGCAGGTGCTAGCAGGTATCTGGGCTGATCCCGCTAACACTGCGTTTTTGGGAACCCTAAACTGCTGGGGACGCTAGTATAGATTTGATCGGATCAGATATTGATCCGATCAGATACTATACCACTAAGGGAGGTGTATGCTGCGTGCGTGGGTGTTAGCGGTACTGGCGCTAATCTGACGCTGCCTGGGGCGACGCATATCACCGCCGGGCGATCAGGGGGCTAAACCTTTATTCGGTAATAAACGGCGGGTGCCCTGACACTATAAAAAATAAACAAACTAACCAGCGTCAACCGTATCGGTTATACGGTGATCAGTGGTGAAAGGGTTAACTAGGGGGCAATCAAGGGGTTAAAACATTTATTAGATAGTATATGGGGGTCCCTGACGCTATAAAACGCTGACGGCGAACCTAAATATTTACCTCACTAACTAGCGTCACCAGCGACACTAATACAGCGATCAGAAAAATGATCGCTTAGCGACACTGGTGACAGGGGGTGATCAAGGGGTTAAAACTTTATTAGGGGGGGTTAGGGGGGTACCCTAGACCTACAGGGGGGTAACAGTAACTGTGCTAACACAGTAACTGTCACAAACTGACAGCAGCAGTAATCAGAAAAAAAAACAAAAAACGGCTGGTGTCAGTTTGTGACAGGGGGGGGGGTGATCGGGGGGGGATCGGGGGGCGATCGGGGGGGGGATCGGGGTGTTTAGTGTGCCTGGCATGTTCTACTGTGTGTGTAGTGTTGGTGCACTCACTCACATGTCGTCTCTCCTCGGGCCGGAACGGAAAATACCGACCCGAGGGGAGATGACATCACTTCCTTTGCTGCTGTTTAGCATACAGCAGCAAAGGAGTGTTCCTATTGGCCGGCGGCGATCGCGAGGGGGGGGCCACGATCGGATGGCCTCCCCCTCGTCTCCGATCGCCGGGGGACAAAACGGGACCGCCTCGGGCGGCGGGGGGGGTCCGATCGGACCCCCCACCCGCGGGAGGCAAATCACGTACATGTACGTGATTTTGCCTGCCCGTGCCGCCTTGCCGACGTACATCGGCGTGAGGCGGTCCTTAAGTGGTTAATGTTTTTTTTTTGTTTCTAAAAACACTGTTGTGTATGTAAATCTTTATAGAAAGGTCTATATTTGCTAAAATATGCCTTTAATAATTTTGTAAACAAACTATTTTTTACATAACGTAAAAGATTTTAAACAAAAAACCATAAAATAAAAAAAAATGCACCTTTCAATGTGCACAAAGTAAAATTTTGTTCAGAATACAATGTGTGTGGCTGATTATTGAAGACAATTTTTTTTTTTTTGTGGGCCTGATTAACTAAAGCTAAATGCACATGCCACTACTACAAGTGCACTAGGAGACAGACATAACTAAATGCAAACAAGAATAAAAACAAGATATTTTTGAAAATTATTTTTTTTAAATTTTTTTAAGAAAATTACAGCTGTTGCTGAATAGCAATGGCCCCCCGACCATTAAAATAATTGACATAATGGTCACGCACTTGACGTGCGGTTCGGGGGGCCAAGCCAATACGGCCAATTTCTAGGCCTGTCAAAGTGGTATCCTGTTCCAGTCCGACCTCAGGCCCAACAGAGGATATATATGTTGCTGAATGTCTCCTTAAAAAGTTATGCAAGATGCAGCAAGCAAGGATGACGTAGTTTAGTTTATAGTCCGCCAAATGAATTGAAGAAAGGAATAAACTGAACCGGATGGCCAGAATCCCAAACGCATTCTCCACAACTCTTCCTGCTCTTGCCAGCCGGTAATTAAATACCCTCCTCTCAGGGGTGAGTGTCCTTTGGGGGAACGGCCTCATCAAGTGCTCACCGAGAGCAATCATCAGCAATAAAAACAGATGGGAGTCCATCCACATTCTCGTCATCAGGTGGCAATTCCAGGCCACCGGTCTGGAGACGATGGCACAGCTCGGTCTGTGCAAAGACTCCTCCATCAGACATCCGGCCGTTCTTCCCCACATCCACAAACAGAAAGTCCAAATGTGCCGAGAACACCGCCATCAAATCTACACTATGGAACCCCTTGTAGTTATAGAAATAGGACCCCGAATGCAGTGGGGGCACAATCCGGACATGCTTCCCGTCAAACGCACCAACACAGTTGGGAAAGTCCCAACGGTCAGCGAACTGGGAGGCCACAGTCTGCCATTCCTGTGTACTTGAAGGAAGTGCAAAAAAGAAAACAAAAATAAGATAAGGACTTTAAAAACAAAATTGGATATCAGATTACATCAAAACATTAGTGAACAACAGCAGTCAAACATTATTAAGATGTGTGTTTGTAATTGAAATGTTCAAAAACATAAGGCACACTTATAAGATTAATCACCCCCTCTGATGGCCCATTGATACATTTGAATGTGGGGGGAGGGGTTCTAATTAGGTTAACAAACACACCTGACTGGTTCAAACATTTGTGGGGTGGGGGAGGGGTTCTAATTAGGTTAACAAACAACCTGACTGGTTCAAACATTTGTGGGTTGGGGGAGGGTCAAACAAGACAGTGAAGCAGACAATATACATTGTTCAAGGGACTATAGGCTAGAGATATAAAAGGACCCAGGATTGCATGGTGGGGAGGTTAATGAAGGAAAATGTGCATGTAGGTCAATAAATGACTAATGTCCAAAAACAGCCATGCATGAAGATAAAGTGGACATTCACAGCATATTGAAAGCATGGCAATTAGGTAAGGAGGACAGTTATACAATACATCAAACATTTAATACATATCATGTAATGTTAAAGGATAAAACTTACCTTCATATAGTCCTTCTGCAGGACCTGAATAATAGCAGAACAGGTCTCTGGGATTATGATCCCCAGAGCCTGGGGGGAGATACCTGATGAGAACTTCAAGTCCTGAAGACTTCTCCCTGTCGCCAAGTAACGTAATGTGGCAACTAGCCTCTGCTCCGCACTGCTGGGTTGCCTCATGTAGGTATCCTGCCTGCTGATATAGCGGGTCAGCATAGCCAGCAGACACTCAAAGACGGGGTCCGTCATCCGGAGATAATACCTGAAATCCTCAGGATTATTCTCATGGAGCTCACGGAGCAAAGGCATGTGCGAGAATTGGTCACGCTGGCGCTACCAATTCTTCATCCATGAACTCCTCCCCTCCCTGTTCATGGACTGGACTTGGGTCAAAGTATTAACCCCAACACCAAGTCCCCACGCAGCACGAACTCGAGAACGAGAACGTCCACGTGACATGGCTTCAAAACGGTCGGCTGGTCAAACAAACAAACTTATAACAAACGCACTGAAGAACAGCAAGGCCTATGAAGAACGACCTGAAAATCAGGAACGAGCGGACCAGAACGGCCTGCGAGGCAGGGTACGAACTGACCAACATGCACTGAAAAGCAGATACAAACCTCACAAGCACAAACTGAACTGCAGAAAACAATCGAAATAAGCTGAAGTGTGAAAAGCGCGAATCGTCTCTAACCAAACTTCTACTAACACGAGATAAACACGAGATTAGCAGAAGGAGCCCAAAGTAGTGGAGCTTGAACTTCCTTTTTATAGTCCCGTCGTACGTGCTATACGTCACCGCATTCCAAACCAGCGGACTTTTGCAGTGACCGTGTGTGGCCAAGTCCGTCCGTTTTTAAGTCCGGCGCAGGGAGCCAACATTCCGGTGAAAAGTCCGCCGGGCAAAGTCTGCCGTAAAGTCCACTCGTGTGTACGCGGCATAACTGTGAGGACTTACAGTGATTTGGCACCAGCACCACCACCACCAAAGGCCCAATTTTTCTGCGCCTGTTCAACAATGGCATGTAATTACAATTCTTGATCTAATATTTCACAGCAGGGCCCGTTCCTGTGCCCACCAAGAGTAACTGTGAGGGCTTACAGTGTTGTGACAACACCAACACCTAAGGGCCCAATTTCTGCAGAGTATATAGGGCAGGCCCCTACTTTCAAACATTCAAACATCCAAACATTTCAAACATCCAACTTACAAATGACTCCTACTTGCAAACGAAAGGAGATAACAGGAAGTGAGATGAAATCTACCCCTAGGAAGGGAAATTCTCTCCTGTAAGAGTTAATATGGGAAAACGTGTCTCCTCTCCACTGATGCTTTATCACCAATCCTTGTTTCACTAAAAACCCCAAATTTTCAAAAAACATTTGTCATTGGAACAGAAAGTGAGGTACACAGACAGCAAAACAAATGTCACAGGGGTGATAACCCTTCCCTATGTTTTCCAAAAAGCTTAAAAATAGATTTTTTTGGCTGGAGCTACACTTTAAAAATGTACCAGTTCAAAATTGTCATGAACCTTGGAATACTGGATTGTCATGAAGCTTGGAATACTGAAGTATTTCTCCTCTGATTTATAATGCTGGGACAAATACTGTTAAGAGATGCTGATGTCAGTTCCAGCCACCTGTCTGTCTGTTGCCTGCTAGAATGTGTTTATTGTAAATAAGTCTAGTATGGGATCTAAGAGTCATTAGATCCCCATTGTTGTTTGTGTTAATTAACTCTGCTATTGTGTGAAGAAGAGTTCTGTGTTGATTTGTGATAATGTTGATTGTGTTTTCTGAGCTACAAGACGGCCAGTCTGGCCTAAAGGTCATGACTGAGTCAGCTAGGCTGTCTAAAGGGATTAGTTAATTAGCCCATGTTAATTAGGTTTCTGGTCACAGGTGTATGTTCAGAGTAATATGAGCAAGAGGTATGCACCTCCTCTTTTACTGTATAAAAGAGCCTTTATTCCTTTCAATAAAAGAGATTCCTGTTTGAACTTACATACAGCCTGCCTGGTGTTTGTTCTGAGCTATCACAACTGGATTCGATCGGCACATAGCTGTAGTTAGGATCCCGGAGCATTGGATGAACGAACCATCAGATGTTGCGATCTGCAATCTGATTCTATAGCCGCAGAGGAGTGTCGGGAGAGTGGAACCGAGCGAGCAGGGGCTCGTTACAAAAATTACAAACGATTCTACTTAACAACAAACCTACAGTCTCTGTCTTGTTTGCACTGCCTGTATACTGCTGTTCAGAGTATATAGGGCCTGGGGGCCCCATGCCTTTCCTTTTTTTAATTTGGGTGCGGGGTTCCCTTTAATATCCATACAAGACTCAAAAGGCCTGGTAATGGACTGGGGGGGGGTAACCCATGCCGTTTGTCGAACTAATTTTCATCCATATTGCCGGGACCCGACATTACATTAAAGCCGCAAAAAGTTTTTTTTTGTTTAATAAATTTTTATTAAAGAAAAATAGAGAAAAGATATACTTATATCACAAACTAGACACAATCTTGGTGAGAAAGCAGCATAAGTTTCAATGCTCACAAATTTACAATGATAGTCATGAAGCCTGGAATACAATAACTACCTCTGTAGATACAAGAGGGAAAGTATAAACAAATGTAATGATTAAGTAGAAAGAAGCTTCTTTCTATGCGAGCATTTGAATCAAAATACAAAAACAAAAAGAGAAACATTGCTTTAGTTAGAAGAGAGAGATAAAATAGAGAGAATAGAGAGGATGAAATATGTAAAACTAGATGATAGGAAAGAGAATAAAGGAAGGAAAAAGGGATAGTGGGTAAGAGAGGGGATAAAATGGGAAGGGGGAGGGAGGGGGTTGTTGGCATGCATGTCAAAATGTTGAAAAATATTGAGTTATTGGAATTTAGATGGCAATGTGTAATTGATAGACTTATGGGGTTTGCATTATAATATCCTTATATAAGGGGGTGGACTGAAATTTTACCCAAGGAGCCCAAGTTAACAAATGTTTTTCGGAAGTCCCTTTAACCACTTCCCGCCCGCCCTATAGCGGATTGACAGCCAGGAAGTGGTTCTGTTATCCTGACTGGACGTCATATGACGTCCAGCAGGATAACATGCCGCAGCGTGCCCCCGGGGGCGCGCATGGCGGCGATCGGTGGAGTGGTGTGTCAGCCTGACACACCGCTACACCAATCTTGGTAAAGAGCCTCCGGCGGAGGCTCTTTACCACGTGATCAGCCGTGTCCAATCACGGCTGATTACGCTGTCAATGGGAAGAGCCGTTGATAGGCTCTTCCTCACTCGCATCTGACAGACGCGAGTAGAGGAGAGCTGATCGGCGGCTCTCCTGGCAGGGGGGGTCTGCGCTGATTGTTTATCAGCGCAGCCCCCCTCAGATCACCACACTGGACCACCAGGGATCGCCACTAGGACCACCAGGGAAGGGGCAACATGGATGGCCAGGTATGTACCCCATGGCCATCCACATGTGCCCAATCTGTGCCAATCAGTGCCCACAAATGGGCACTGATTGGCACCATTATGTCACTGATCTGCCCAGCAATGCCCAGATCTGCCCAGCAATGTTTTATCAGTGCCACCTGTCATTGCCCATCGTTGCCACCTGTCATTGCCCATTGGTGCCACCTGTCAGTGCCCATCTGTGCCCATCTGTGCCCATCAGTGCCCACCTATCAGTGCCCATCAGTGCCACACATCAGTGCCACCCATAAGTACCCATCAGTGCCACCCATATGTACCAATCAATGCCACCTACAAGTGCCCATCAGTGCCGCCTATGAGTGCCCATCAGTGCCACCTATGAGTGCCCATCGGTGCCACATACCAGTGCCACCTATCAGTGCCCATCAGTGCCACCTATCAGTGCCCATCAGTGCCACCTATCAGTGCCCATCATCAGTGCCCGTTAGTGCCACCTCATCAGTGCCACCTCATTGGTGCCACCTCATCGGTGCCCATCAGTGCAGCCATATTAGTGCCCATCATTGAAGAAGAAAACGTACTTATTTACAAAAAAATTTAACAGAAACAAAGAAAAACGTGTTTTTTTTTTTTCATTTTCGGTCTTTTTTTATTTGTTGCGCAAAAAATAAAAACCGCAAAGGTGATCAAATACCGCCAAAAGAAAGCTCTATTTGTGGGAACAAAATGATAAAAAAAAAAATTGTTTGGGTACAGTGTAGCATGACCGCGCAATTGTCATTCAAATTGCGACAGCACTGAAAGGTGAGAATTGGCGTGGGCGGGAAGGTGTCTAAGTGCCTGGTATTGAAGTGGTTAATGTTGTGGGTAATATTCTCCATAAGATAAACTTCATCTACCTTCTGTAGCCAGACTTTTATAGACGGAATTGTTGTTTGGCCCCATAAGGTAGGTATTAAAGCTTTGGCGGTGTTCAATAGGTGAGGGATGAGTGAACGTTTATATGAACCTATGGGGGCTTTAGTGGCATGGAAAAGGATAGTCCATGGATCCATGGGTAAATTGACATCCGAAATCTGTAGGATCAGATTGCAAATGGCAGTCCAAAAGGGGCGAATGAGTGGGCAAAACCACCAGACATGTGCATGAGTGGCTTTGTTCCCACATTTCCTCCAGCACAATGGGGAACTGGCAGGGAACATTTGGTGTAGTCTAACAGGGGTGTAGTGCCACCTGGTGAGTACATTATAGTTGACCTCTGCCATTTTAGAAGCAAGGGAAGAGGTGTGAGCTAATTGTAGGACCTTATCCTTATGGTTGTCGATGAGGGGGGAGCCCAGATCTATTTCCCATTTTGCCAGGAAAGGTGGAAAGGCGGGATTTTGAAGAGCAATAAGAGCTTTAAAAAATAGAGAAATACCATGTAAAGGGGGGTCTCTTGGTATGAAATATTTCTTCTATGCTATTTAAATCTTGTAGACCTCTAAACGGGTGAGGGAGGGAACTCAAGAAGCGTTGCAGTTGATGATATCTCCATTTATCAAGAAAAAGGCAAGTTTAGGATCAAGGATCATATGTAGTGGTTTAAGTGTGTTGCCACAGAGAACATGATGTAATAGGAGAGATTCTTCTGGTCTCCATGATTTAAAACCAGGATCTAATAAACCTGGTAAAAAATATTTATGATTAAGGAGAGGTGTTAAAGGAGAGTCATACCCCCATGAGAATTTTTTATGCAGGGCATCCCATATATCCAATGAGGATATGGTGAGTGCTGAGGTGGTTCAGTCAAGATTCATGCAGGAACGGGGTAACCAGGGGACTACCAAGACATCAGCGCCACTCAAAAGGTATTCAAGTTGTACCCACAATTTCAAATTAAAAGCGTATTTCGAGTCGGCTATTCTGGACAGTACAACCGCTTGATAATATGCCTTAAAATTAGGAAGTACCAGTCCCCCAGAACACTTGGAGCGAAACAGTAACTCCCTAGATATCCTGGGATGACTTTTCCTCCAAATAAAGCGGGAGATCATGGTTTGCAAAATAGTAAAGACCCCCACAGGAGCTTTTGAAAGAGAAAGAGGATGCGGTTTAGTATATTCATTTTAATGATATTTACTTTTCCTAACCAAGTGTGTGATAGGCTGGACCATTTTCGTAAGTCCTCCCTAATCCTGTTTAGCAAAGGGATGTAATTATGCCGGAAAAGAGAGTGGGGATTAGAAGTGAGATAAATACCTAGGTATTTCATTTTTTTTTTTTCCCATTTAAAGGGAAAGAGGGGCTTCAGGGAAGTCACCTCGGACTGGGAGAAATTGTTTAAAATTTCCGATTTAGCTTTTTCCTACTTGTATGCCTTGAATATTAACATTGTTCTTAATTGTTGCTAGGAAGGGTTCTAAGGTAATGGCAAAGTGGAGGGGGGACAGGGGGCATCCCTGCCTAGTACCATTATGTAGGACGAAAGGGTCACTCAGTGTCCCATTGATTCTAATTTGTGCTGTGGGGTTAGAATAGAGGGATGAAATACGGTGGTACATCTTAGGTCCCAATCCAAAATGTTGCAACGTCATCTTAAGACAGTCCCAGTCCACCCTATCAAAAGCTTTTTCAGCGTCAGTGGAGAGGAGTAGGGTGGGCTGGGCACTCCTTTGAACATATTGGATTAGGGAAATCGCTCTAAGGGAGTTATCTTTTGCTTCTCTATTGGGAATGAAACCTGATTGGTCTGCGGAGATCCAACTAGGCAGTAGGGGGAGCAGGCGATTTGCCATTACTTTGGCAAATAATTTAATATCAGTATAGTGAGATTGGCCTAAAACTGTTACAGAGGGTAGGGTCCTTATCAGGTTTAGGGATGACAGTAATGTGAGTGGAGAGGGATTCTGGGCGTAAGCCTGAGGAATGAGAGACTGAGTTTGCATAAGCTGTGAGGCGGGGGGAGCAGAATGTCACTGAATGTTTTGTAGTATAAAATAGTGAACCCATCAGGTTCGGGTGCTTTACCGGATGGGGAAGATTTCAAAGCAGCCTGAAATTCCTCGACTGAGAAATCTTCTTCCAGTTCTTTAAGGATAGACACAGGCAATTTAGGTAGGTTAGCTTCTTTCAGGTAAGAGAGCATGCGTCTTCGTCTCTCTTTCTGAGGTAGAGAGGATAAGTCATTTTTGATATTGTAAAGGTCCGCATAGAACTCCTTGAAGGCCTGAGCAATGTCTGGAGTTGCATGGGCAAGCTCTCCTGATGAAAGTTTAATTTTGGAAATAAATGACTGTGTTTGTTTAGCTTTTAATGACCTAGCCAGTAGTCTACTTGGTTTGTTCCCCCACTCGTAAAATTTCTGTGATATGCGTTGGAATTTTCTCTTAGTGTCTAAATTGAGAAGTGACTTTAATTCCTCTCGTTTAAGTGTGAGGGATTGGAGATGCTCAATATGGAGAGAGAGTTTATGTTGCTTGTCAAGATCAGCTATTTGTTGTAGGACCTGTTTAATTTGTTGACCATGCTCCCTTTTCTTTCTGGCACCAAGCTCGATGAAGCAGCCTCTAATAGTAGCCTTATGAGCTGCCCAAACAATGGAGGGAGAGGTGTCAGAGGGTTGGTTTTCCTTGAAATATTGTGATAAATAGGAGGCCAGCATGGAAACCGCGGTTTCGTTAGTAAGAAGGGAATCATTAAGTTTCCAGTTATTAGTATGACGTAGAAGAAAAATAAACCGCGCTAGGTAAAAAATAATATTGTATAAGGTTGATACGGTGGAAGTTCTCACTGCCACACACAAAAAGTATATATTGAAAAATCTTTAAAAAAACAAAAATCAAAAAACTAATGAACAAAAGAAAGTGCTCTCTAATGCCCCCTCATGGACACGGGGCAACATTGCATCTTTCTTGGATTTTCCAACATTCCCTGCAGACCAAACAGGTTTCCTGTTGCCAGGGGTAACAGCAGACCCACACACATTGTCACACCCCTTGCAGGATGCTGGATACGGTGCCCTCTTCTCTAAGCGGGTGAATCAATCGTTCTCTGTCATCCATCGATCAGTTCCTAATTTGATATAGAGCCTGGTTACCACTGTGAGTCGGTAAGCGCAATCTACAGCCACGGTGGTGGGTTTTTCACCCCCCCTCCTTTTTTTTGGTGTTTGTTTTTTGTGTGCTCACCAGGGTGTTGGTATGTCTGTATATCCATGCTAAACATCTGACTATACTACACTATGGCCAGTCTTTTGTGTTGTCTTTTTTCCTGTATCCATTGAGGGAACTACATCTTGAAACCGGACGGTACAGATTGGTTTTCATCCCAAAGGCCCTGGCTGGGTTTAATGCCATCCATTCAATTTTATTGATGTTCTGGTAAGGGCATTTTTAGCTCATAATCTTTGGACTGGTACCTATATTAAGTTGAATTGTTCTGGTGATTTGGTGACTGATCCTAGCTCAAGAAATACCTGGACTTTCTTTTGTTCATTAGTTTTTTGATTTTTGTTTTTTTAAAGATTTTTCAATATATAATTTTTGTGTGTGGCAGTGAGAACTTCCACAGTATCAACCGTATACAATATTATTTTTTACCTAGCGCGGTTTATTTTTCTTCTATGTCTATTTAGTGTTGTCGCACTGTTTACTGCTGCTTATATTTTTATATGCTGTTCTAGCGCGGAATTTTTTTACTATATTAGTATGACGTGCCAAGGAAGGCATGGTCAACGTCATTGACACAGGTCCATGATCCGAGATAGTTGCGGTGCCTATGTGAGTAGACTGTAAGAGGGGGAGATGAAAGTGATCTAGGAATATATTGTCTATTCTAGAATATGATTGGTGTGTTGTGGAGAAATGTGAGAAATCCTTCACCTTGGGATGGAGGAGGCGCCAGACATCCATTAATTGGAGGTCCAGGAGTCTCTTTTTGACAAATTTCAGGCATTTAAAAGAAATATTAGAGCGGCCTTGGGACGTGTCTATTGTTGGGTCTAGAGACATATTAATGTCTCCTGCTAAAATAGTAAGACCTTTGGCGAAATGTGACAATTTAGTTAGGATTTGTGAAAAAAGGTAGGCTGATTTTGGTTTGGGCAATATACATTTGCAAGGGTACATTGGGTATTGCCTATGAAGCCCCTGAGGAAGAGAAAGCGACCGGAATCATCAGCTACCATATCAGAAAAGCGAAAGGATACATTTCTGCTAAACCCAATGGCCACTCCCTTAGCTTTGTTGGTGTCAGATAAGCTGTAGTACCATTGCGGAAAGTGGGGTGAGGTCAATTTAACCGGAGTTGTGTGGGTTAAATGCGATTCTTGAAGAAAAGCAATGGAGCATGTGGCTTGTTTTAGTTCACGGAATGTTTGGTGCTGCTTAGCTGCGACATTAAGACCCCTAACGTTGTACGATATGATCTTTAACGTAGCCATTGTTATAGCAAAGCGGGATCCTTCAGCATTTACTTCCATGCATGCCAACAGGGGAAGGGGAGGGGAAGAGGGGGAGGGGAGGGTAGAGTAGAGAGGGAAAAAAAGAAAAGAAGGAGATAATGAACATATAGAAAAATCATATACATGAATTAAAGAACTTGTGGGAAACACATGAATAACACACAAAAATCTGCAGTGGTCCCATTGGGGAAAGAGAGAGCGAGCAGCCACCCAAAACCCCGGGCAGGGATTGAATAAGACAACTTTAAGGTCACACGCACTCGCTAACCCCAGAAGGAGGGGGGCAGGGTTATGCTGTAGGGGAAGGGCAATAAAAGAAGTGTACCCCGACAGCACTCGGCCTGTGAAAAACAAACAACTTATAACTAAAAGTGAATAATTAGCTCCAGTTAAATAAGAAGGTTATGTAGGCAGGAACAAGATCAACTTAACAATAAAGTTCCTACAAGGCAACACATGTTTTAGACCAAACTGGTGCGACACAGAAGAACATAAGAAAAAAAAAAGAGATCAGTGGTCAAACCAGTGTCAGGTCAACGTCGGCCAAGTATAGTCAGGCAAATGTGAAAAAAAATGTAGCCGAAACCTGACTTGGTGCCAGTAAACTGTAGGAGATTGAACATCTACACTGGTAGAATGGGGTTGGATGAAAAAATGCACAATTCAACCATGCTTTTGTGCAGTTCCTGGAAGAGAGGTGCGTCCTCTCTTTGAAGGGGTTTTTCTTCAAATTGAATCCGCTAGGTTCGAAAATCTCGGAATTAAGTCCTGCCAGCCTGGGAGTTCCAAGGACGGAAGATTAAGATCCTGCAAGAAGGTTGTAAGTTCCTCCGGAAACCTTAGTGTATGGGAACGGCCATTTTTTGTGGCAATCAGGCAGACTGGGAAGCCCCATCTATATGTGATCCCGTCTGAACGTAGGTGATCAAGGAGCGGCTTTAGAGCTCTACGGCGGTCTAAAGTATCTTTGGAGAGGTCTGGGAATATGGTGATGATTGCCCCATCAAAGTTTATGTTAGGCAGGCCCCGCATCTTCATCATATTGGCATTTTTATCCTCGAAGTAATGCAAGCGACAGATGACGTCTCTGGGCTGGTCAGAATTAGCATTACGGGGTCTCAGGGCACAGTGTACACGGTCAAAGCGGAGTGGTTCAGTGACAGGGTTACCCATAATGGTGTTGAAAATGCCACGTATTGATGGTTCGAGATCACTATCTCTGGTAGCCTCAGGCAGACCTCTGATACGTATATTATTTCTGCAGTTTAGGTCTTCGAGTTTGTACAGGGAGGCCCGATGAGTGAATACTAGCTGGGTAACAGTGTCTTGCAGTTCTTTAATGGCTAGGGCTTGTGTATCCTGCTGTTGCTCCATTTCCTCCACTCTGTCCAATATGTGTGACATGTCAGTTCTAACCTCAGTTATTTCTTTTTTAATGGACTTTTCCAAGCTATGAAACATACCTGCGAGTTCTTTTTTAAGACCGCTCATCAGCGTAGTCATTTCGGAGCCAGCAGGGGATCCAGGATCGTCCATGAGATCAGAGCAGTATGAGGAGGCTGGAGAGCTCTCCCTCACAGAGGCAGCGTGAGATGAGGGAGAGGCGCTTGGTCTCGAGGTTCGGGCCTGGTCTCCACGTGCGTTGGCCAAATATTGCTGAATAGAGCCTGCGGAAACTGGAATAGACAATGACCTCTTACCAGATCTTTTACCCGGTGCAGAACGGGATTTAGTTGATTTGGCAGGCATAACTGGAACTATAAGGCCGGTAGCTGTGTGGGGCACCTCTTACTTACATTCGCTCAGTGCCATACATACATCAAAATACTGTTACTATTTGTAAAGATTCTCGTGAAGATAAGATGCGGATAATAGCAGGACCACCTCAGCTGCAGAGCCAGGAGACTTAATTTGAGCAAAGTCTAGAGGAACAGGAGCTGTAGCTGTATAGAGAGTGTGGTGGCACAGATGGAGATAGGGAGTAATTGGAGTACCAAAATGGCCATCGACTACCAGAGGTAGGCCGGAGCCGCGGACTTTCCTGGCGGTAGTAGCCGGCTGGGTGAGTACTGTTATGGGAAGGCCTTGAGCGGCTTCGTATGGGCCCAGATTCGGGGCTCCGGCTATATGAGAATGTCCCAGCACTGAAGGGGAAGCCGGCTGAGGGATAGGTGGTTAAGTGACCAGGTACTCACCGCTTCCAAGAGCAGGCCAGAGCGGTAGGCCGCAAGATGGCGTCAGGCCTCCGGAGGTCGGTGTGCCAGAGATGAAATCTCCAGGTGAGTTGCCGCTAGAGCAATGGGACTGCGGGTGCGGATGATTTTACAGCCAGGGTGCTATGTCAGAGCTTTTCCATGGCCTCTGGGTAACGAAGAGCGGTGGGCTCCGGGTGTTTAGTAGGCCCCAAAATGGCGGCAGGCGTTCGAGGCTCGGACTTGGCTGTAGGCCCAAGACCACGTAAACTAGCCAGAAGGATTAGAAACTCCTCGGGGGCTGCAGCTGAGGGTGTCCAGATGCTCCTGAGATTGAAATTGAGCTTCAATGGGGTGAGAAAGGGCAAGGATGGCTATGGATCCAAGTACCCTGGACGGAGCACAGCTATCACACGTCCTCCCTGTTGAACGTCCGGACACGCCCTGCCGCAAGCAGTTTTAAATGACTTTTATTCCTTTAAAAATGTAATTTTGTGCAGGGACTGTTCTAAGCACGGGAAACACACCACTTTACAGGCATACTATAGACACCACCCAGGTACGATATTTAAAGGAATATTTCACTTTTTTTTTTCACTTTAAGCATCATTAAAATCACTGCTCCTGAAAAAATGTCAGTTTTTAAAACTTTTTTGCATTGATACATGTCCCCTGCTGCAGGACCCGGGTCCTCAAACCCTTTTTAGGACAATACCATGCACATTAGCCTTTAAAATTTGCACTTTTGATTTCGAACGTTCGAGTCCCATAGACTTTAATGGGGTTCTAAAGTTCGTGCAAACTTTTGGTCCGTTCGCAGGTTCTGGTGCGAACCGAACCGGGGGGTGTTCGGCTCATCCCTAATTGCTATTGATCATTTTGGAGTATCCTGTAAACTTAAACCCCTTTCCTTCTTACTGAAAAGACATTTTCTACACTGAGTTGAATTGTCGGTGTGGTGTGACTGTGCTAGTGTGACTGGCAGCCATAATACCTTAGGAGAACCTGTCTATTTCCAGCAAATTCTCTGGGTCAGTGGCGACCTGTCCATTAGGGGCGCAGGGGCCCCGCCCCCCTAATTCATGCACCCGCACTGTGCCCTGAACCCAGCCAGTTGTGTGACAATAGCAAACTAATATTTGTGATTGTCTTCCTGATTCTCCTCCCGGCCAATCAGAAAGCAGGTCCTGAGACCCGATTGGCCAGGGAGTCTTAGGACCCACTTCCTGTTCGGCCAGGAGGAGAAGCAATAGCCCTGGAGCTTGGACTAAGGGAGCAGCTCAGCCAGCGGTCCTCTCCAGTCAGGACTCGACTCCCTCTTCCATGGACGGCTCACCCGCAGCCACATCCTGGCTCAGACAGTGGAGGGAGGAGGAAGGGAGATCAGAGTGTCATCCCGGGACTCGTCATCTGCCTCTTAGAGCCCTTTTACCCTGAGGTTTTCAGGCATTTTATCGCTAAAAATAGCACCTGTAAAGTGCCTGAAAACTGCCTCTCATGCCTCCCTAGTGTGAAAGCCCGAGTGCTTTCACACTGGGGCGGTGCGCTTGCGGGACAGGAAAAAAGTCCTGCAAGCAGCATCTTTGGGGTGGTGTAGGAGCGCTGTATACACCGCTCTTACACCTCCTCTGCCCATTGGAATGAATAGGCAGTGCTTCCAAAGCCCCTGAAAAGTACTTCGAAAGGCCACAACACGGGTGCTTTTAACCCCATTTTCGGCCGTTAGCACTGGTTAAAAGCGCCCTGCCAACGGCCGAAAAGCGCAGCTTAAACAGGAATAAAGCGCTGCTAACTAGCAGCGGTTTACCGCTAACAGACCTGCCGCCCCAATGTGAAAGCAGCCTTAAGGTAAGGAGGCCTCTAATCACCGCATCCCGATCCTTCTGTCTCCCGGGGGGCGGGGTATCACCATCTTTCCAAAGAAAATTATAAACTGCGCTAAACAAAAATCTTATGTTTGAAGTAAAGTGGTAGTATAACCTAACACCAGCAAATATTTAAGAAATAATGATATAAAGTCCAAATCTTCAAAATGGTAGGATGTTCAGTTTGAATGTGAGTAATAATCCAAATGAGCTATGATTGCTCTTACCAGAAATTTCAGTGATATGAGCGGATGGCAAAAAACCCTGCCAGGGCCTTTGGAATGATAGACCAGTCAGCAGCATCCGTTTTCAAATTAAAAACCCCTCAATGGATGCAGGAGAAAAAACAAACAAAAGAAAACTGGCCATAGTGTAGTATATCAAATGTTAGGCATGGACAGACAGACATACCAAACACCCTGGTGTGCACATAACAACAACCAAAAAAGGAGGGGAGGGAAGTGAAAAAACCCCACCACCATGGCTGTAGATTGTGCTTACCGACTCACGGTGATAAGCAGGCTCTATAATGAGTTGGAAGCGGATCAAAAGTTGGCAAGGAACACTGATGTAGTGGTGAAAAAGCCACCAGGCAGCATGTCCTGTCTTTCACTGCACTTCCATGGGCCACATACAATATATTTTTCACCACTACATCAGTGTTCCTTGCCAACTTTTGATCCGCTTCCAACTCATTATAGAGCCTGCTTATCATCGTGAGTCGGTAAGCACAATCTACAGCCATGGTGGTGGGGTTTTTTCACTTCCCTCCCCTCCTTTTTTGGTTGTTGTTATGTGCACACCAGGGTGTTTGGTATGTCTGTCTGTCCATGCCTAACATTTGATATACTACACTATGGCCAGTTTTCTTTTGTTTGTTTTTTCTCCTGCATCCATTGAGGGGTTTTTAATTTGAAAACGGACGCTGCTGACTGGTCTATCATTCCAAAGGCCCTGGCAGGGTTTTTTGCCATCCGCTCATATCACTGAAATTTCTGGTAAGAGCAATCATAGCTCATTTGGATTATTACTCACATTCAAACTGAACATCCTACCATTTTGAAGATTTGGACTTTATATCATTATTTCTTAAATATTTGCTGGTGTTAGGTTATACTACCACTTTACTTCAAACATAAGATTTTTGTTTAGCGCAGTTTATAATTTTCTTTGTTCTGATTGGTGTTGTCGCACTGTTTACTGCTGCTTATCTCTATATGCTTCTAGCGCGGAATTTTTTGTTATATCACCATCTTTCCGTTTGTGCTCCCCCTAAAGTATTGAGCACCAGCCACCAGAGTGCTTTGGGTGTTAGCACTACATGCTTATAGAGTATTAGCTGCAGTTTGGCTTCAATTTGTTAATGTGTCTAAATCTGCTTGTACATCTAACACCCCCCCTTGATTAACAATGTGCCCCCATTAATATAAAATAATGGGATGTTCATTTTCTGAAAGATGGATGCAAATAAAAACTAGGACATGATTTAGGGTTGCCACCTGTATGGTTTTCTCCTGGACAGTCCGTTTTTTGAATGATGTGTTCGGAATTCTATCTGCTTCAGACCCGGACACATCATTCAGACCGAACTGCACTGGGAATGACATGTCTCCCCTCTCCGCTGTCCCTGCAGCCTGTCTCACTCACACTGCAGAATGAAGCTGCCTCCTCCCCCTTCTTCCCCTCCTTCTCATTCTCAGCTCTGTATATACACACAGGAGGAGGGGGAGCAGGAACACACGCTGATTTCAGGCCTGTACAAAGTTTTCTATGCTTTGTAGATGGACAGGGAAGAGGGGGAGAGAGTGGCTTTGGAAGGAGGAAACTAAAAAGATGTACACTTGGTGGAGTGATACGGGGGTTAGGAGGATATGTGCTGGGGGGGCGCTTTGGTATGAGAAAGGACATATGCCAGAAGTGTGGCATGAATGTGAAATCTGGCAGCACCTTCCATCACTAGCCCCCTCCCTCCCAGAGTGCCCCCAGCACATATCCAACCCCCCCTTCCAGCACTAGCCCTCTCCCTCCCAGAGTACCCCCCAGCACTAGCCCTCTCCCTCCCAGAGTGCCCCCCAGCACATATCCAACCCCCCCTTTCAGCACTAGCCATCTCCCTCCCAGAGTGTCCCCCAGGACATATCCAACCCCCCTTCCAGCACTAGCCCTCTCCCTCCCAGAGTGCCCCCAGCACATATCCAACCCCCTTCCAGCACTAGCCCTCTGCCTCCCAGAGTGCCCCCCCAGCACATATCCAACCCCCCTTCCAGCACTAGCCCTCTCCCTCCCAGAGTGCCCCCCAGCACATATGCAACCCCCTTTCCAGCACTAGCCTTCTCCCTCCCAGAGTGCCCCCCAGCACATATGCAACCCCCTTTCCAGCACTAGCCCTCTCCCTCCCCTATAAGTAGGATTTCTTTCTTTTTTTGGGGGTGGGGCTGGGAGAAGGATAAAGATTTATGCTACAAGAGAGATTTTTTGGGGGGGAAGGGTGTTCTACTGGAATGGGAGGCTGTGCTGGGAGGGAGGATTTGGTGGTGCTAAAGGATTTATTCAGGATTTATTCAGAGAGGGGTATTGAGGGAAGGAGGGTTTGTACTGGTTGGGGAAGCTGATTTCTATTAGAAGGGAGAATTGAGGGGGGCAGGGATAAGTGCTGGGATGGGGAGAAAGATGGGCTAGGACTGGGGATTTTGGGGATAGTGGAAAAGGACTTGTGCTGAGGAAGGGGGAAGAGGATTTGTTTTAAGGGGGGATTGTTGTGGAGGGGGAAATTATTTTTGTTGGTGGGGTGGAGCGTGAGCATTAAGATTAGTGCTGAATTTTTTAATTTTTTTGCAGGAGAGGGAGTTGTAATATTTGATGAAAGGGTAACGTGGAGGAGAGTATTGCTTGGGGGGGGGGGGGTTGTGCTCTTCTTACCCCTACACTGTGCGTTACACACCCCTGACTGCTGTACTCTTTTTGTTTTGTACTCATAACTCCTATTATGCATTCCACACTCCTGTCCCCTGCATTTTGCACAGTAAATATTCCTGACCCCTGTATTCCATGCATAACACTCACAATTTGGCCACACCCACTGCGCTACGCATTACTGTTCTCCTTGAGGCAACCAAAAGTGTTCCAGGTCCTGTCTTTTACAATCGTATAGCATGTACTAAAAAAAAAAGGTGTTGTGCGGCGCTAAAGTGTTTGGGTTTAGCTTGAAGAAAAGGTGGCAACTCTAACATAATTCAATTTTTAGAGTAGAGGTTGAAGTGACCCTGTGCTTGGTAAATATGGGTACGTTTATTTATAATTCCAGTTCAATCTACTATTACAGCCAGATAAATATCATTCTGTAGACCAGTGAAACATGGGCCAGTCATTGATGGTTATTTGAAGTCTCTACACAAATGCAGCCCACCCATAAACTTGTTAAATAGACACCAATGCCTTGTGAACAAACACATTACGAATGTTACTTCTAGCTTCTCTTAAATCTTCTGTTTAGTAGCCCTGGCATGTTTGTAGAAAACTGGCCTTTTCTCAGACCTATTTACAGAGTAAACATTCAGAAATATTTGGTCAACCCTCTTGATTAAATATGTGCTTTAATTCATCGTTAATTTTAGACTGAGTAACAAACGTCTTATTAAAATACTGAACATTTCCGCAGCACATTTTATTATAGCAGGAATACAAACATGTTGTCACTAGGGATGGGCTGAACGAACCCCTGTTCAGTTCGCACCAGAACTTTCGAACATCGGGAAAGTTCGGAACCGAATAATGAACCCCATGGAAGTCTATGGGACGCGAACATGAAAAATCAAAAGTGCCCCTTTTGAAGGCTTATATGCATGTAATTGGGCATACAATGGTTATGGGGGTCCGGGTAATGCCCTGGGGGACATGTATCAATAAAAAAAAGTTATTAAAAAACATAATTTTTAAATGAGCAGTGATTTATTGATGCTTAAAGTGAAAGTATAAAAATGAAAAATTCCTTTCAATATAGTGCCTGGGGGTCCCCTTAGTCCACCTGTAAATTGGCACATCTTTGCTATGTATAAAAGCTGCTGCAGCAATAATTGTCATTTTTGGGGCTTTAGAAATGCATTTTCCCTGCAAGCTTTCTTTATTTTCTAAGCAACAGCTTGTGGAGCCAGTCTGTGTGATGAGGCTACAATCTAGTGTCCTGGGAAAAAGATTAGAGATGTTTTGTATAAATTCTGGCATCTCTACCACAGACTTCAGATTTCTACTTCTGTAATGGGTATGGAAAAATTGTTTTTTGGGTGTCGGTGGCGCCTTCTCACCGAAACCCTATAGAGATACTCATGACAAAAGCAAGAATTAGCCTTGCTGTCAAAAATTGTAATGATATGCACCTGTCAAACAGGTGCAGAAAAATTGTTCTTAGATGTCAGTGGCACCTTCACACCATCACCCTATAGAGGTATTCTTGATGAAAGCAAGAAATTGCCTTGCTGGCAAAAATTGAATGATATGCACCTTTCAAACAGGTGCTAAAAAAATTGGTCTTTGGGTGTTAATTGTGCCCATGAAACCTACACCAAAAACATTCTTCCAGATGAAATCAACACCCACAACACTAGGCAACCTAGAAGTCCTGCAGAGATTCCACATCCCAAAAACACTTAACCAGTGACATTGGCATCAGGGGCTTTATAGCTGCTGGTAATTTAGGACTGATTTATTTTGATAAATGTCAGACGGTCCACTGAGTCTGTGGATAGACACGTTCTATGATCAGTAACAAAACCTCCAGCAGCACTACATGCCCATTCGAAAAGCACGCTGGATGCAGGGCAGCACAGCAGCTCAATAGCACACTGGGCAAGTTCTGGCCAGTGGTCTATTCTCATGACCCAGTAAGCCAGTGGTTCGTCGACTGACATTGTAACATGACATTGTAACCCACCAGAGTTGGGAAAAGCATTCAATAAACTTCTCTTTAAGGTGTGCTCAAGAGATTTCATCTTCTGCACTCTCTGTGGAGAAGGGATGAGTTCTGAGACTTTCCCCTTATAACGGTGGTCAAGGAGGTTTGCCAACCAATAATGATCATTTTCCCTTTACGGCACGTATTCTTGGGTCCTTTCGCAGGCTTTGAAGCATGAGGGAGCCCATGCACCGCAAATTTGCAGAGGCATGAGAAACAGGCTCCTCGGGGTCACTGAGGATTTGAGTATCTGGAACTGCTCCTCCCAGCCATGTACTACTCCCAAGGGTTCTGCTGATGGAAAACCATCTCTTATGCCGCATACACATGATTGGAATTTTGGACGGAAAAAGGTATGATGGCTTTTCCGACGTGATTCTGCTCAAGCTTGTCTTGCATACACGCGGTCATGACCGCTAAGAACGCGGTGACGTACGACGGCACTAGAAAAAGGAAGTTCAATAGCCACTGCGCCACCCTTTGGACTCCTTCTGCTAATCTCGTGTTTATCTTGTGTAAGTAGAAGTTTGGTGAGAGACGATTTGCGCTTTTCAGCTTTTGTGCTTTTCAGTCCATTACTGCTCTTCAGTTTGTGCTTGTGGGTTTGTATCTGGTTTTCAGTGCGTGTTTTTCAGTGCGTTCTGTTAGTTCGTTCTGACCAGCCGACCGTTTTGAAGCCATGTTGCGGGTACGTGCTCATCGTAGAGTAGGTGCTTGGTGTTGGGGTTATTACTTTGACCAAAGTCCAGTCCATGAACAGGGTGGGGAGGAGTTCATGGACCAAGAATTGGTTACTCCAGCGTGACCAATTCTCGCACATGCCTTTGCTGCGTGAGATTCAGGAGAATAACCCTGATGATTTCAGGCATTTTCTCTGGATGACTTACCCCGTTTTTCACCGTCTGTTGGCTTTGCTGTCCCTTATATTACGAAGCAGGACACCTGCATGTGGCAAGCCATCACTCCGGAGCAGAGGATAGTCACCACCTTGCGGTACTTGGCATCAGGGAGAAGTCTACAGGACCTCAAGTTCTCAACAGGCATCTCCCCCCTGGCTCTGGGGATCATTATTCCAGAGACCTGTTCTGCCATCATTTGTATTGTATTTCTTTCATCATTCCTTAATTACCATGATTGTAATATGCTGTGAATGTCCTCTTTATCCTCAAGCATGCTGGAAGTTTTTAATGGTCCCTTTTTGTCCTTAATGCATATTTGCCTTCACTAACCTCCCCAGCATACTATCCTGGGCCCATATACACCTAGCCTAGTCACTTAACAATGTATTTTGTCAGCTTCATTGTATTTCTTTACCCTAAACACCCCCTAAAATGTGTCCAAATGTTATTGTTGTCCTTAAACTCATTTATAACCCTCCCCCCACTAAAATTTCCAATGGGCCATCAGAGGGGGTAAGGAATCTGATAAGTGAACCTTATATTTTTGTCTTTAAATACTCATTAAAATAAATGTTATACTGATGTTGGCCAAGAATGTTTGTGTCTAATCTGCTTGCAATGTTATATGCAAAAGGTCTAATGTTTTTTTTTTTTTTTATGTTTTAGCTCCACAGTTTCCTTCAATGCCACAGGAATGGCAGACTGTGGCATCCCACTTTGATGACCGTTGGGACTTTCCTAACTGTGGAGGGGCAATTGATGGGAAGCATGTCCATATCGTCCCACCTACCCATTCGGGGTCATAATATTTTAATTATAAGGGTTTCAATAATATTGTGTTGATGGCGGTGGTGTCAGCGACATATGAGTTTCTCTATGTGGACGTGGGGAAGAATGGCCGGATGTCGGATAGTGGAGTCTTTGCCCAGATTGAGTTCTACACATGTCTCCAGAGTGGTGGCTTAGGATTGCCACCTGCGGAAGAGAACAGCGAAGGACTCCCGATTGTTTTTACTGCTGATGAAGCATTTGGTCTGGGTGATCACATGATGAGGCCATTCCCCCAGAGGACACTCACCCCAGAGAAGAAGGTTTTTAATTTTCGGCTGGCCAGAGCCCGAAGAGTCATGGAAAACACCTTTGGGAAAATGGCCAGCCGGTTCGCCTATTTCTAACGGCTATAAATATGGCGGAGTACAAACTTAACCACATCGTGTTAGCATGCTGCATCTTGCACAACTTTTTAAAGAGAAATGCTACTAATTATGTAGCCTCAGTTGGGGCTGAAGCCAGGACTTCAACCAACAATGACAGCCCTGAAAGCTGGCCATGATGGCTTGCCCCCCCAAAGAGCCCTTGAAGTGCGTCAAAAATATGTGGAATATTTTACGGGTAGGGGGGGCCATTGCTATGACAGCAAATTTTTAAATATATTATAAAATTTTGAATTTGATTTACTGCTTGGATTTCTTTTTATCTATCTCCTAGGTTCTCCTAAGAGGTTTTTCCATTATTAAATAACACCCATTGTCACTGTAAACACCAACTTAATACAAAAAGTGGTATTGAGCATTGAAAGAAGAAGCCACACATTGTTGAGTATAAAATCTTTTACTCCGTGCACATTCACATGTGCGTTGTAAAACCTTTTTTGTTAAAAAAATAAAACATTGTTGTTTTTTAAATTTTTACCTTAAAAATATTATTTTGGTACATAAACAGACATATTTCAAAACATAACATACACAACTCAGGAACTTACAAAGTTCAACATTGAAAAACTGAAGCCGGTATCAGACATTATAGTGTAAAAAATGTTTTGATCTTGCCTTCATCAGATGGGGTGATGTCCCCCTGTAAAAGCCAAATTTTGAAGATGCACACAAATTGGGAGTAAAAATGGGGATTTCTCTCGTGATCCCATGCCTAATGTCAACATGTGCTATCTCCCATCATGGGGACATCAATGGACGTGTTTTGGGGGTGCAACCCCTTCCTCTCATCTACTAGAGTTGGGAGGAAGGGGTTGCACCCACAAAACGCGTACATTGAAATCCCCTGATGGCAGATAGCACATGTTGACACACCGTGTGCATCTTCCAAATTTGGCTTTTAAAATGTATAAAAAGGTTATTTAAATATTCTTAGAAAAAATTGAAAAAGGTGTAATTTTTTTTTATTTAGATTCTCCCTAATACATCAATCATGTTCTTCATTCTTTGTTCAATCTCTTTGTTTTTTTCCTTGATGAGGTCTAAATCCCGACTACACCACATTATGTCCTGGATCAGCCTTTGTGCACTGTCAGTCATGAAATGAGTAGATTGTTCTTCCACAACATGCACATTACCTAAAAGAAAAAATACACACCATGTTTTAAAAATATACAGGCATACATCTATTACCTGAATCTGAATCACTCACCTGTTGTGGTGACACTCTCCACCACCTCTCCTTCCTCCACATCCTGAGGTTGTTTCCTCTGTTCCCCTTCTTCAGGAGGTGGGGGGGGGGGGTTCCTGTTGTCCTCCTAGGTCCCGAGTCTTTTCTCCCCTATGAGAATCAAAAAAAAGGTATACTTAGCACACAGATATTTGTGACTAGATATATGAATGTGAAACATTGCTTGGAAGTGGGGTACAATTGTCTATTTGGGCAGAGTTCCAAGTTGAAGACATTAATTATTCCCTTAACAAAGCTGGAATACTTACCTTTTTTGCACAATTTTCACACATGGAGACACCCCTAGTATCCACTGGAGCACCTGTGTGGGACACCCTAAAAAGTTTGTTCTTGTGTCCCACACTAGTGCTCCTGAGTCCAGATGTCTAAACAGCTGCTGAGTGTCCTCTCCTTACATTACACTGAATCAAGTTTGATAATCATTCTAGTTACAAACACATATAGACAACAATGTCTTAAACTTATTTTAATACAAATTAGCATGTTCGGTTCGCACCAGAACTTGCGAACAGGCAAAAATTAGTTTGAACACGCGAACACCGTTAAAGTCTGTGGGACACGAACATGAATAATCAAAAGTGCTAATTTTAAAGGCTTATGTGCAAGGTATTGTCATAAAAAGTGTTTGGGGACCTGGGTCCTGCCCCAGGGGGACATGGATCAATGCAAAAAAAGTTTTAAAAATGGCCATTTTTTCGGGAGCAGTGATTTTAATAATGCTTAAAGTGAAACAATCGTGTAATATCCCTTTAAATTTCATACCTGGGGGTGTCTATAGTATGCCTGTAAAGGGGCGCATGTTTCCCGTGTTTAGAACAGCCTGACAGCAAAATGACATTTCAAAGGAAAAAAAGTAATTTAAAACTACTCACGGCTATAATGAATTGCCGGTCTGACAATACACATAAAAGTTCATTGATAAAAACGGCATGGGAATTCCCCAAAGGGGAACCCCGAACCAAAATTTAAAAAAAAATGTCGTGGGGGCCCCCCAAAAAGCATGCAACCTGGCAGGCCGCAGGAAAATATGGGGGGGCAAGAGAGTACCCCCCCTGAACTGTACCAGGCCACATGCCCTCAACATTGGGAGGGTGCTTTGGGGTAGCCCCCCAAAGCACCTTGCCCCATGTTGATGGGGACAAGGGCCTCGTCCCCACAACCCTTGCCCGGTGGTTGTGGGGGTCTGCGGGTGGGGGATTATCGGAATCTGGAAGCCCCCTTTAACAAGGGGACCCCCAGATCCCGCCCCCCTGTGTGAAATGGTAAGGGGGTACAAAAGTACCCCTACCATTTCACAAAAAAAACTGTCAAAAATGTTAAAAATGACAACAGACAGTTCTTGACAATTGCTTTATTTCAAGTCTTCTTTTTTTCCATCTTCTTTCTTCTATCTTCCTTCAGTTTCTTCCTCCATCTTCTTCTTCTTCTGGTTCTTCCTCTGGTGTTCTTGTCCGGCACCTTCCTCCACGGTGTCGTCTTCCCTTCTTCTTCTCGGGCCGCTCCGCATCCATGATGGGAGGCTCCCACTGTGTGACGCTTCTTGTCTTCTGACGGTTCTTAAATAATGGAGGGCGGGGCCACCTGGTGACCCCGCCCCCCTCTGACGCACAGAGACTTGACGGGGACTTCCCTGTGGCATTCCCCGTGACATCAGAGTGGGCTTGGCTTGGGGTCCCCCCAAAAATCCATACCAGACCCTTATTCGAGCACGCAACCTGGCAGGCCGCAGGAAAAGAGGGGGAGACGAGAGAGCGCCCCCCCCTCCTGAACCCTACCAGGCCACATGCCCTCAACATTGAGAGGGTGCTTTGGGGTAGCTCCCCAAAACACCTTGTCCCCATGTTGATGGGGACAAGGGCCTCATCCCCACAACCCTTGCCCGGTGGTTGTGGGGGTCTGCAGGCGGGGGGCTTATCGGAATCTGGAAGCCCCCTTTAACAAGGGGACCCCCAGATCCCAGCCCTCCCCCTGGGGGGAATGGTACAAAAGTACCCCTACCATTTCACAAAAAACTGTCAAAAATGTTAAAAATGACAAGAGACAGTTTTTGACAATTCCTTTATTTAATTGCTTCCCTGAAGGGTCTGGTATAGATTTTGAGGGGGACCCCACGCCATTTTTAAAAAAAATTTGGCCGGGGTTCCCCTTAATATCCATACCAGACCTGAATTTATAGGGATATTACACTTTTATTGTTTGACTTTAAGCATTATTAAAATCACTGCTCCCGAAAAAACGTCCGTTTTTAAAACTTTTTTTTGCATTGATCCTTGTCCCCTGGGGCAGGACCCAGGTCCCCAAACACTTTTTATGACAATACCATGCATATAAGCCTTTAAAATTAGCACTTTTGATTTCTCCCATAGACTTTTAAAGGGTGTTCCACGGCTTTCGAATTTGCCACGAACACCCCAAATTGTTCGATGTTCGGCGAACAGCCGATGTTCGACACTAACTCGAAGTTGAAGCTCATCCCTAGAACACACATGTACTTACTTTTTAGAAGCACTTTCTTAATCCTTCTGTACTGATCCTGCTCTCTCAATTTCAGGTCTGACCAGCATTTCCTCAATTTCTCCTTGGATCTTCGTACCCCAAAATTCCTGTGCAGACTCTTCACAACTTTAGTCATGATCTTGGCCTTTCTCACATTTGGGTTTAGGTCTGGTCCATACTTCCCATCATAGTCGGCCTTCTTCAATATGTTCACCATCTCCACCATCTCTACAAAGGCCATATTTGAGGCCTTAAATCTTCTCCTCCGGGATCGGGATGTTTCGGGCTCTGGGCTCCTTGTTACTGCTATTACGCACCTGCTGCGTCTCCGCCATGTTCATCTCCCACTGCGCCGAAAGAAACGGGGCGGGGAATATTCAAGAAAGAAAGTCAGGGGTGGGCGATGGGGGTAGAGTTTCATGCATGTGCAGTGTATAACGAGCTAACACGCATGTGTCGTACCTACATTCTGTGTGCGTAGGAAGGAGGACCGGAAACGCAGAACATTCTAATGAAGGTAACATTTTAACTTGGGACATCAGTGGCCTATACTGATTCGAGATTGAGGCCTATATTGGGATAAGATTAGGAGATTTTAGCCTGATATTAGTGTTTTTGTCTTGTATTTTGTATTGCAGCAAACATGAAACAATTCAAAGACCCTGATTTCATGGGCCATTTCATTAACAAAAACAGGGATATGCGTAATTTGTGGGAGGTTAAAAACCCGTTATATCGCAATAAACCAGCTAGGAAGGCATCGCTGGAGAAACTGCTGTAAAGATGCAAGTCCCCAATGCAGACATCAATTTTGTGGAGAGGAAAATTGGTAACTTGAGAAGCACGTATAGGAAGGAGCTTAATAAGGTCCAGGCTTCCATGAGATCAGGAGCAGCAGCAGAAGACGTGTATGCACCCAGTCTATGATACTACAACAGGATGCGGTTTCTGGAAGACCAGATGGAAGCCAGGGAATCACTTTCTACACTTCCATCCAGCCTTCCCTCAACCCTTCCCTCAACCCTTCACTCAACCCCACCTGAGGCTTCCAAGGACCAACCTGGGCCTTCCATCCTGGAAGAAGTTGAGGGGCCCAGCTGGAGCCAGGTATAGTATTTTTTAACATATTTATTGTCCGAAAATTATTGTTGTTAACTAGATGTTATTATTGATAACAAATGAATGATTGAAAAAAAAGTGTTTTACATATCAATAGACAGTAGGGGCCAAAAATGATTGTGACACGAATGAAAAATGCTGGGCTTAGAATGATAGTCTTTTCTATTTATTAACATTCAATTTGAAACAGTCATGAGCTGAAAATTGTGTGTGATTGATGAACCAAAAACTAAAACTATGTCCCTTTTTCATACACAGGAAGACCTCAGCCAGGACGAGGCTCTGGAATGTGGCACACAGGGGGAGGCGGGGGTAAGTGTCAGCCAGGAGGTGGTGAGGGTAAGTGGCAGCCAGGAGGTGGCTGGGCCCAGTAGGAGTCTCACCCAATCCCAGGTGCCTTCCCACTGCCTTCCAACAAAAAGGGCCAGGAAGGGGAGTAACATGGAGGAGGCAGCACTGGGCCTCATTAAGGAGGCTAATGCAGCCCTAAAAAGCCCCCCCGACGCTGAAGAGGCCTATGGCTGCTATGTAGCTGCAAAATTGCAGCAGATGGAGGAGCGCTAAGGCCTCAGGTGTGAGAAAATTATTTTTGAGGCCATTCATAAGGGGTTAAGTTGCCAAATTAGTGATAACATGCACTTAGTTGCGCTCGCCCATCCTCCTCCTCCTCCTGCCACAAGTCCACCTCCAGAGCCACAGCCTCCAGGGAAAACTGCAGGGAAGGCTGCAGGGAAGCGTGGAGGGAAGGCTGCAAGGAAGACAAGAAGGTGATGGCCTGGGTTCAGTCTGGTCTGACAGAAGACACAGGCTGTTGTAGTACCACAGCCTGGGGACATATATGTCATCTGCTGCTGTTCGTGATCTCTGGGAGTCCAGGACCAGATTGTGCTCCCCATTATATGGACTTCTCAGGCTACCAATTTTAATTTACAAAGAGTTGATGTGTGCCCTGGGGGCCGAAGGCTGCACAAGTTCAAGCAGTTTCTCCAGTGTTGCCTTCCTTTTTATTTTGTTATTATGAGCCAGAATAATTTTTTTTTTTATATATGTGAAAATATTTGCCTATGTGTTTTTCTTCAAATAGGACAGTTTGTTTGTGAGTAGGCAGGTACATTTCAAAAATACAATGTCTAATTAACAAGGGACAACAACCAACCTCCTTGAGGTTTATAAAAATACAGGATAATAATGTTGTTGTGGAAATTTGACACACCAAAAAATAAAATTATGGAGATCACTAGAAACTAATTTAAAAATAATCCAAAAAACAGGAGATCTTGATTAAAAATAAAAAAAGATGACTATAAAAAATAATTCTAAACATTATTAAGGAGATCTGGCTTTAAAAACAAAAAATATTATTCAGGAGATCACGAGAAATAATAAAGAAAAAAGTTTGTGAGAACTCTGTGTGAATATCAGCAGCAAAACAATTTCATTCTTCTAGCATTATTAAGAACAAAAGAATGCGCTGCATTTAAAGATCCAAAAATTTACAGCGCGACGAATGTGCTAGCTCCATTACGACCGCTAGTTTTACCAGATTGAGTGCTTCCGTCTCGTACTTGATTCTGAGCATGCGTGATTTTTGGCGTGTCGGAATTGCATACAGACAATCGCATTTTCAGCTAGGAACTTTTTCAGACCGAAAAATTGACAACCTGCTCTCAATCTTTTGCTGGCCAGCAAAATCTTTTTTTTTTGCTTTTGATTTTTTGCAATCTTTTTGCTCCGCCAGCAAAAGTCTGATGGAGCATACACACGGTCGCATTTTCCGACCAAAAGCTCTCATTGGAGTTTTGCTGGCAGCAAGTCCGATCGTGTGTACGGGGCATTACTGTTTGACGTATGTCTTCCTTCTACTTCAATGCCTCCGAAACTTCCAGAATCCTCCTCCTCCCCCTCCTCCTCTTCTCTCTCCTCTTGTGTGTTCTGCGGCATAGGAAAAATGGTTTCTGCATAAAGTGGGCCTTGAGAAGAAAGGAAGTCCCCCTCTTTGTCCCGCTGCTTTGCCTCGAGTGCCCTGTCCATAATGCCACGCAGAGTCTGCTCCAGCAGGGACACAGCAGGGATTGTGTCACTGATGCATGCATTGTCATGGCTCACCATCCATACTGTGCCATACTCACACACGTACTTGTTGACGGCCCTCTGCTGCATGTGCAGCTGCTAAAACATTGCTAAAGTCGAGGTTCCACCTGGGGGCATGTCACAAATCAGGCCATTCACGGGCAGGTGGAATTCCTGCTGAAATTCAGCCAACCGAGCACTGGCTGTGTATGACCACCTAAAATGGTTACACACTCTTCTGGCCTGCTTTAGTAGATCTTCCATCCCTGGGTACCTATTTAGGAAATGCTGCACCACCAAATTGAGGATATGTGACAGGCATGGCACATGTGTCAACTTTCCATGTCTAAGGGCGGACAGGAGGCTTGTGCCATTATCACACACCACCATTCCTGGTTTTAGCTGGCATGCCGTGAACCACCTCTGGGCCTGTCGCTGCAGAGATGCAAGAATCTCTGCTCCGTTGTGGTTCCAGTCCCCTAGACATACAAGCTGAAGCACTGCATAGCTCCTTTTAGCCTGACTCATTGAATAGCCCTTTGAATGCTTAGGGGGTACTAGAGGTTCATAGGACAATTCAGCAGAGGGGGGCCTGGAGCAGGAGGAGGAGGGGGTAGAGCTGACGAATCTGGCATCATCACCAGCTGTATGGAGTTGTGGAGGCACAACAAGCTGCAGCACTGAGCCCTGTCCTGCATCCTTCCAAGTTGCAATCAGAGTTACGCAGTGTGCTGTGAACAAAATAGATCGTCCCTGTCCATGCTTGCTGAACCATGTGTCAGCAGTAACGTGAAATTTGCGTCTGACTGCCTTGCTCAACGATGCCACAACATTGCCTTCCACGTGATGGTAGAGAGATGGAATGGCCTTACGTGAAAAGAAATAGTGACTGGGAACCTGCCATTGCAGTACAGCACATTCTGCAAATTCACGGTAGGGGGCAGAATCCACCAGGCGGAAAGGCAGAAGTTGTAGAGCCAGCAGCTTTGACAAGTTTGCATTTAGACGCTGGGCATGTGGGTGGCAGGGACTGTATTTTTTTTATGTGGGCTGGGGGCTTATCGGAATCTTGAAGCCCCCTTTAACAAGGGCACCCCCAGATACATTGTATCCCTACCCATTCACCAAAAAATGTGTCAAAAAGTAATAACCACAATAGACAGTGTTTGACAATTCTTTTATTAAAAAAGAAAGAAAAAAAAAGTGCCCCACGATGGACCTGAAAAATAGAGAAATAAATGAAAAACTCCTGCTGTCTTTTCCCTTTGACAGCTGTTATATAGGCAAGGGCGGGGCCACCCACTGACGTAACCGTATGACCCCACCCCATCTAATGTCACATGACATCACATGACATCAGAAGGGACAGGGTTATGTCAGCAGGTGGCCCTGTCCTTGCCTATATAACAGCTGTCACAGCCAAGAGACAACTGGAGGCCTCCTATGGAGGCGGCGCTTTTAAATTTTTTTTATTTTTCAGGTCCGTTGGGCGCCGTATTTGAAGATGGATGCACATCACGGGACACTGTTTTTTTTTTCTTAATAAAGGAATTGGCAAAATCTGTCTGTTGTGATTTTTACTTTTTGATACTTTTTTGGGTGAGTGGGTTGGGGTAAAATGTACTCGATACCCATTCACATGGAGGGGCAGGATCTGGGGGTCCCCCATGTTGAAGCGGGCTTCCAGATTTCGATAAGCCCCCCGCCCACAGACCCCGACAACCAATGACCACAGGGTTATTGGGAAGAGGCTCTTGTCCCCATCAACATGGGGACAATGTGCTTTGGGGAGCATGTGGAGTTCCCCTTAACCACTTAGATACACTGTATTATATACTCAGCACTAGGGATGAGCTTCGAGTTCGAGTCAAACTCATGTTCGACTCGAACATTGGCTGTTCGCAAGTTCACCGAACAGCGAACAATTTGGGGTGTTCGCGGCAAATTCGAATGCCGCGGAACACCCTTTAAAAGTCTATGGGAGAAATCAAAAGTGCTAATTTTAAAGGCTAATATGCAAGTTATTGTCATAAAAAGTGTTTGGGGACCCAGGTCCTGCCCCAGGGGACATGGATCAATGCAAAAAAAGTTTTAAAAACGGCCGTTTTTTCAGGAGCAGTGATTTTAATAATGCTTAAAGTCAAACAATAAAAGTGTAATATCCCTTTAAATTTCGTACCTGGGGGGTGTCTATAGTATGCCTGTAAAGGGGCGCATGTTTCCTGTGTTTAGAACAGTCTGGCAGCAAAATGACATTTTGAAGGAAAAAACTAATTTAAAACTACCCGCGGCTATTGCATTGCCGACAATACACATAGAAGTTCATTGATAAAAACGGCATGGGAATTCCCCAAAGGGGAACCCCAAACCAAAATTTAAAAAAAAAATGACGTGGGAGTCCACCTAAATTCCATACCAGGCCCTTCAAGTCTGATATGGATATTAAGGGGAACCCCAGCCAAAATTGAAAAAAAAAATGACGTGGGGTTCCCCCTAAATTCCATATCAGACCCTTCAGGTCTGGTATGGATTTTAAGGGGAACCCCGCGCCAAAAAAAAAAAACCGGCGTGGGGTCCCCCCAAAAATCCATACCAGACCCTTATCCGAGCACGCAACCTGGCAGGCCGCAGGAAAAGAGGGGGGGGACGAGAGTGCGGCCCCCCCCCTCCTGAACCGTACCAGGCCACATGCCCTCAACATTGGGAGGGTGCTTTGGGGTAGCCCCCCAAAACACCTTGTCCCCATGTTGATGAGGACAAGGGCCTCATCCCCACAACCCTTGCCCGGTGGTTGTGGGGGTCTGCGGGTGGGGGATTATCGGAATCTGGAAGCCCCCTTTAACAAGGGGACCCCCAGATCCCGCCCCCCTGTGTGAAATGGTAAGGGGGTACAAAAGTACCCCTACCATTTCACAAAAAAAACTGTCAAAAATGTTAAAAATGACAACAGACAGTTCTTGACAATTGCTTTATTTCAAGTCTTCTTTTTTTCCATCTTCTTTCTTCTATCTTCCTTCAGTTTCTTCCTCCATCTTCTTCTGGTTCTTCCTCTGGTGTTCTTGTCCGGCACCTTCCTCCACGGTGTCGTCTTCCCTTCTTCTTCTCGGGCCGCTCCGCATCCATGATGGGAGGCTCCCACTGTGTGACGCTTCTTGTCTTCTGACGGTTCTTAAATAATGGAGGGCGGGGCCACCCGGTGACCCCGCCCCTGTGTGAAATGGTAAGGGGGTACAAAAGTACCCCTACCATTTCACTAAAAAACTGTCAAAAATATTAAAAATGACAAGAGACAGTTTTTGACAATTCCTTTATTTAAATACTTCTTCTTTCTTCCTTCATCTTCTGGTTTTTCTGGCTCTTCTGGTTTTTCCTCCGGCGTTCTCGTCCAGCATCTCCTCCGCGGCGTCTTCTATCTTCTTCTCCTCGGGCAGCTCCGCACCCATGGCATGGGGGGGAGGCTCCCGCTCTTCTCTTCATCTTCTTCATCTTCTTCTCTTCTTCTTCTTTTCTTCTCTTCTTCATGGAATTTAGGGGGAACCCCGCGTCATTTTTTTAAAAATTTTGGTTCGGGGTTCCCCTTTGGGGAATTCCCATGCTGTTTTTATCAATGAACTTCTATGTGTATTGTCGGCAATGCAATAGCCGCGGGTAGTTTTAAATGAGTTTTTTCCTTCAAAATGTCATTTTGCTGTCAGACTGTTCTAAACACAGGAAACACGCGCCCCTTTACAGGCATACTATAGACACCCCCCAGGTACGAAATTTAAAGGGATATTACACTTTTATTGTTTGACTTTAAGCATTATTAAAATCACTGCTCCTGAAAAAACGGCCGTTTTTAAAACTTTTTTTTGCATTGATCCATGTCCCCAAACACTTTTTATGACAATAACTTGCATATTAGCCTTTAAAATTAGCACTTTTGATTATTCATGTTCGTGTCCCATAGACTTTGGTGTTCGCGTGTTAGAACAAACTTTTTTCCTGTTCGCATGTTCTGGTGCGAACCGAACAGGGGGGTGTTCGGCTCATCCCTACTCAGCACTGCACTATATACCCTGCACTGTATTACATATACTACACTTACAGAACTATATACTCTAAACTGCAGCATATATACTCTACGTACTGTACTATATACTCTGAACTGCATTATATATACTATACGAACTGCACTATATACTTTGAACTGTATTCTGTCATAGGGTTCCCCTTAACCACTTCAATACACTATATTATATATACTACACTGACTGCACTATATACTCTAAACCAGTCAAGGCGCACCAACAGGTCATGTTTTCAGGATTTGCCTTTACTAAGGCAGTGAAACTGATCAAATCACCTGTGCAAAATAGTGGAAATCCTGAAAACATGACCTGTTGGTGTGTCCTGAGGACTGGAGTTGAGAAACACTGCTCTAAACTACAGTATATAAACTATACGGACTGCATTATATACTCTAAACTGCCTTATATACAGTATACTGTACGGACTGCACTATATACTTGAACTGACTTATATATACTATATGGACTGCACTATATACTCTGAACTGCCTTATATATACTATATGGACTGCACTATATACTCTGAACTGTATTATATATATACATTGTGTTATATACTCTGCCCTACACTGTACTATATACTCCACAGTACACTGTGCTATATACTCTGCAGTACACTGTGCTATATACTCCGCAGTACACTGTGCTTAATACTCCGGCCTACACTGTGCTATATACTCTGCCCTACACTGTCATATATACTCTGCCTTACACTGTTATATACACTAAGCTGACTGACCGCACACTATGCTACACTAAATACGCTGCCTAATAACCATTTATAAATACTATATACGGCCACTGTGTAAGCAGCCTTATAAGGTGTGGGGTGTAGAATTAGCCCCTGAGCCATGATTAGCCAAAGCCACCCTTCCTTTGGCCTATCATGGCTCTCACAGCAGATCATGCTGTGTGCTTTATGGGACACTCCACGGCGCTTGATTTGGCCGCGAACGCCCCATTATGTTTGACTCGAACTTTGGATCCATCCCTAGCCGGGAGATAACAGCTCCACAATGTGATGGAATAGGGTGGCTGCTCTCTACTCTTGCATGATGGCTGCCTCATTGGGGTTGTGCCTCACCCTCACTTTCCTCCTCTTTATTACAAAATGTAATAAAGATCTGTAAATGTGTACATGGATGCATTTTAATCAATGGACACACTCCATGGATACACTTTAATATACTATATACAATATACAATATAAAGAACTATATGGCGTTAAACTTGCAGTATTGCACAGAACTATATGGCGTTAAACTTACAGTAACGCAATGAAATATGCGGCATTAAACTTGCAGTAACACAATGAAATATACAGCAATAAACTTGCAGTAATGCAATGAAATAAAGAGTGTTAAACTTGCAGAAATGCACCAAACTATATGTTGTTAAACTTGCAGTAATGCACAAAACTTTACAGCAATAAACTTGCAGTAACGCAATGAAATATATGGCGTTAAACTTGCAGTAACGCACAGAACTATATGGCATTAAACTTGCAGTAATGCAATGAAATATACAGCATTAAACTTGCAGTAACGCACAGAACTATATTGCGTTAAACTTGCAATAACGCAATGAAATATAGGGCATTAAACTTGCAGTAACGCAATGAAATACATGGCATTAAACTTGCAGTAACGCAATGAAATATAGGGCATTAAACTTGCAGTAACGCAATGAAATACATGGCATTAAACTTGCAGTAACGCAATGAAATACATGGCATTAAACTTGCAGTAATGCAATGAAATATATGGCATTAATCTTGCAGTAACGCAATGAAATATACAGCAATAAACTTGCAGTAATGCAATGAAATAAACGGCATTAAACTTGCAGTAACACACAGAACTATATTGTGTTAAACTTGCAGTAAAGCAATTAAATATATGGCGTTAAACTTGCAGTATCGCACAGAACTATATGGCTTTAAACTTGCAGTAATGCACAGAACTATATGGCATTAAACTTGCAGTAATGCAATGAAATATACAGCATTAAACTTGCAGTAACGCACAGAACTATATTGCGTTAAACTTGCAATAACGCAATGAAATATAGGGCATTAAACTTGCAGTAATGCAATGAAATACATGGCATTAAACTTGCAGTAACGCAATGAAATATAGGGCATTAAACTTGCAGTAACGCAATGAAATACATGGCATTAAACTTGCAGTAATGCAATGAAATATATGGCATTAATCTTGCAGTAACGCAATGAAATATACAGCAATAAACTTGCAGTAATGCAATGAAATAAACAGCATTAAACTTGCAGTAACGCACAGAACTATATTGTGTTAAACTTGCAGTAAAGCAATTAAATATATGGCGTTAAACTTGCAGTATCGCACAGAACTATATGGCTTTAAAGTTGCAGTAATGCACAGAACTATATGGCGTTAAACTTGTAGTAACGCACAGAACAATATGGCATTAAACTTGCAGTAAAGCAATGAAATATATGGTGTTAAACTTGCAGCAACACAATTAAATATACGGTGTTTAGCTTGCAGTAACGCACAGAACTATATGGCGTTAAACTTGCAGTAACGCAATCAAATATATGGCATTAAACTTGCTGTAATGCAATGAAATATATGGCGTTAATCTACAGTAATACAATGAAATATATGACGTTAAACTTGCAGTAAAGCAATTAGATATATGGCATTAACTTGCAGTAACGCAATTAAATATACAGCGTTAAACTAGCAGTAACGCAACACAATGTTACAGCGCCAAGTGTAGGAAAACACATGTGCCATATGACTATTAATAATAAGCCTATTATGGTATTGCTGGACTCTGGAAGTCTAGTGACTTTGGTTAAAGCTGAGATTAGGGATGAGCCGAACACCCCCCTGTTCGGTTTGCACCAGAACTTGCGAACAAGCAAAAAATTTGTTTGAACACATGAACACCGTTAAAGTCTATGGGACACGAACATGAATAATCAAAAGTGCTAATTTTATAGACTTATATGCAAGTTATAGTGCGACCCGGAGTAGAAGAAATAGATGCAGGGTCGTTATGACTAAGGGAGGAACAGGTCTGGGAAGGGTTAAATAATTATGGAAGTTAGTGGGGTAGGGGCGTAGCTTACCTTATTGGAGCATCAAGGGTAGGTGGTCAGGGTGGAGCCACAGGGGGATTTTTGGTACGTGCAAAGACTGATGGGTAATCACTCCGGAAAGTTCCTTGATTGAAGAGTTCCCTCCCTCCCGCCCTATATACTGATTAGGAGGTGGTATAAGGGGGGCAATTAGGATGTTTAAAAAAAAATGTATAAATATAAATAAATAAATAAATATATAAATAAAAAATAAATAAATAAAATAAATAAATGAAAAAGGGGTTTTTAATCTTTTGCATTTTGTCACAGCAGCTGGCGGGTCAGGGGGGTCTTTGGGGGGTCAAGGATTAAACAGATTGTAGAAGTATCGGGGCCCATATGGGTGCTCCCACCTGGTTGGTTGTTGGTGGTTTCTCCCAGGAACTAGGTCCCATGGGGGAAAGTAAAATGTGGAAGTCACAATGTCTTCGAGCCAGATGGGGCACAGCTGAGGACATAGTTGGTAATAATCAAAATGTGATTTAAGGACACCCAAAGACCCCCTCCTGGTGTTAAATTGTTTTGTTTGTTGTTATTAATTTGTTTAATAAAAGGGCTGTTGTGGCCATTTAAACCCATGTCACACAGCATTGTGTTGTTATTATAAGTTAAAGACCACAAGTTGAAGAATTCTAAAGTCATGTCATAAAAAGTGTTTGGGGACCTGGCTTCTGCCCCAGGGGACATGGATCAATGCAAAAAAAGTTTTAAAAACAGCCATTTTTTCGGGAGCAGTGATTTTAATAATGCTTAAAGTGAAACAATAAAAGTGTAATATTCCTTTAAATTTCGTATCTGGGGTGTGTCTATAGTATGCCTGTAAAGGGACGCATGTTTCCCGTGTTTAGAACAGTCTGACAGCAAAATGACATTTCAAAGGAAAAAAAGTCATTTAAAACAACTCGCGGCTATTAATGAATTGCCGGTCCGACAATACACATAAAAGTTCATTGATAAAAAAGGCATGGGAATTACCTACAGGGGAACCCCGAACCAAAATTAAAAAAAAAAATGACTTGGAGGTCCCCCTAAATTCCATACCAGGCCCTTCAGGTCTGGTATGGATATTAAGGGGAACCCCGGACAATTTTTTTTTTTTAAATGGCGTGGGGTCCCCCCAAAAATCCATACCAGACCCTTATCCGAGCACACAACCTGGCAGGCCACAGGAAAAGAGGGGGGGACGAGAGAGCGCCCCCTCCTGAATCGTACCAGGCCACATGCCCTCAACATTGGGAGGGTGCTTTGGGGTAGCCCCCAAAACACCTTGTCTCTCGGTTTCTTCCTCCATCTTCTTCTTCTTCTTCTGGTTCTTCTGGTTCTTCTGGTTCTTCCTCTGGTGTTCTCGTCTGGCATCTTCCTCTGCGGTGTCTTCTTATCTTCTTCTCCTTGAGCCGCTCCGCATCTATGATGGCATGGAGGGAGGCTCCCGCTGTGTGACGCTTCTCCTCTTCTGACTGTTCTTAAATAACGGGGGGGCCGGAGCCACCCGGTGACCCCGCCCCCTCTGACGCACGGGGACTTGACGGGGACTTCCCTGTGGCATTCCCCGTGACGTCAGAAGGGGGCGTGGTTACGTAACGGTGACCCCACCCCCCTCTGACGTCACGAGGAATGCCACAGGGAAGTCCCCATCAAGTCCCCATGCATCAGAGGGGGGCGGGGTCACCGGGTGGCACCGCCTCCCCCCGTTATTTAAGAACCGTCAGAAGAGGAGAAGCTTCACACAGTGGGAGCCTCCCTCCATGCCATCATGGATGCGGAGTGGCCTGAGAAGAAGGGAAGAAGATGCCGCGGAGGAAGATGCCAGACGAAAACACCGGAGGGAGAACCAGAAGAACCAGAAGAGCCAGAAGAAGATGGAGGAAGAAACCGAAGGAAGATAGAAGAAAGAAGAAGCATTTAAATAAAGGAAAAAAGGCAAGAAGCGCCAATCTGAGTGCAGTATCATTAAAAACTTTATTAGGGTTATATAAAAGAACAACAGCCAAATGGCTACTCACAAAGATGGGGTTAATAAAAGCAAGGACAAATGGTGGGTCCAGGGACGTCCTCCCCAGATGTTGAAAAAGTGCATGGTGCAGGTTCACGTGGAGGCGCTGTCAGCGTTGTGATGTGCGGGTGGTCCGCGGGGTCCCTGCTGGGTGCTGGGCTGCAATAGCGATAGAAGTGTCCGCAAGGAGAGCCGGCATCTAAATGGACATTAGGAGCCCCCCTCCTACCCCCACCCCGCCCCATCACCCCTTCCATCTCTGAACATGCCCAGAGTTCACCTTCCATACTGGATCTTATTCCTTCCAATACCAATTTAGCACTCACATCTCCTTCTCTGGTCTTTCCCAATCCTGCCATAGTTGATCATTCATCCTCTGCCTCATCCGCAGTTGACCATACTAATCAGGTTTCCCTTCATGCCTCTGGTTTCTGTCCCCATCTTCCTTCTGATACACCCTCTGTGCCTGAACCTCTTGCCCACATTTGTGCCGAACATGTCCCTACTAATTCTGATCCATCTGCTACTAATCCTATTTGCCCATCATCTACCACTAAGCCAAATTCTACCAAAGATATCAGGGCGAGTGAGCACCCCTCCCCAGACATGTCGACCTCTCATTTTTTAGTTCAGACCCCCTCATCCAGTCTAACTCCATCTCAATCAAAAAGAAAAAACGTAGAAGAGGCAGGCGAGGGGGATACCGTAAATCCAGAACTATCCCGCCCACAAAAAGTGCGGAAACTATAAAAATCTTTAATTTATCCTCCTATACTCTCAATGAAACTTCCTTGTTATCCCGAGGCCTCAATTTTGCCCCTACTACTCTCCCCAATCCATTCACCTTATTTAAGGACTTAAATAAATTCATTCGTGACCTCACACTCAAAAGACACTTTAATATTAAAGATAAAAAACCCCCATAACAGTTACTTCTATTTCCGATGACCCGCAATTTTCGTTGGATAATTCAGTGAACCAACAAGCCATTCTTGATTTATGTGAATTATGGAATATCAATGAGAATGATGATTTGGTAGCATGGTCCCAATACTCTCAGCCTACTGTGCCAATATAACACACTTCCTTCAGACCAAAATCCATATTTAATCCCACCCAATCCAAAGGCCCCTTTCTAACAACTTTCTATGAAGTTGTCTATAAGGACATCTTAGGTCTTTGTGCTTCTGAATCTTCCAAAAATTCATACTCTACCCGTAATCCTAATCCCCAGGAACTTACAGCACTAAAATCACTCAGTACTAACATGGATATCATTATCAAATCTGCCGACAAAGGGGGAGGGATTGTGCTACAGAACAGATTCGATTACCTCCAGGAGACATACGGTCTCTTATCTGACACTCAAACCTATGAGAGATTGAAAACAGACCCGCTAGCCAAATTCATTGAGGAATCTAAGACTCTAGTCACACTAGCACTTGGACAGGGAATCCTGACTAAACAAGAAGCATAATTTTTTCTCAAACCATTTTTTCAGGTCCCTTACCTGTATCATTTGCCGAAGATACATAAAGACCCCAATAAGCCACCTGGTCGTCCCATAGTAGCATCCATGAACAGCATTACCACCAGCTACTCACTATACATTGACCAGTTTCTACAGCCATTGGCCCAGTCCCTCCCTTCTTACATTAAAGATGGTACCCATTTGATAGATCTTTTACATCCCTACAGATGGGAGTCTTCTTATCTGTGGGTCTCCTTGGACGTCTGTTCACTCTATACCTCCATACCTCACCAAGTAGGTCTCCAAGCCATTTCTCATTATCTTCACTCCAACCCCCTTCTCAACCCATCCCAGATTGAATTTATTATTCCTGCCACCAAGTTCTGTTTAGAACATAATTATTTTACTTTCGATGGTCAATTTTATCTACAGAAACAGGGGACAGCTATGGGCGCTAATTTCGCGCCTAGCTATGCTAACCTGACCATGGGACTGTGGGAGACCAGGTGTGTCTGGGAAAATAACCCCTTCTCTGCACACCTGGTCTTCTACGGTCGTTACATAGATGACATTATTATCATCTGGGACGGTCCCCCTAGTTCCGTGCAAGACTTCATTGCCCACTGCAATAACAACTCTTTTGGTTTATAGTTTACATCGACCATGGATTCAGTATCGATATGCTTTCTAGATTTAGAACTGTTCCATAAAAATGACCAGATTGTTACCAAAAACATTACCGAAACCCACAGCTGGACATTCTTTTTTACATTTTTCCAGTTGCCATCATCCTAGGTGGGTGAACAACATACCCAAGAGCCAGTTCCATCTGCTCAGGAGAAATTGCACTAGACTAGAAGATTACAGTTCCCAATGCACCACTCTTTCTAAAAAATTCACAAACAAAGGTTATCCCTCCAGTACCATCAATGAAGCTGCCTCCTTCTATCTGACTGACATTTTACCTAACCCCAAGGCTCAGAAAACAGAACCTACCACTAGATTTATCACTCAGCTCCATTCTAGTCACAAAAGAATGGAACGGATCATTAAAAAACATTGGTCGATTCTAGCTCAAGATCCTCACCTAGCACCTTTCTTACCCATTGTTCCTCAGTTTGTCTACCGGAGGGCCCCCAATGTAAAGACTAAGATTGCCCCCAGTAAAATCCCAGTTCAGAAAAAATCATCTATATCCAAACAACTTACCCTCATTCCATTAGTGGGCATGTACCGGTGCAAGAAAGCATTATGTCTCACCTGTTCCCATGTCACACAAGGTAAGAAAACTTTCAATACCAACGGGAATCAATATACTCTAAAATCATTTTTCAATTGCTCCACCAACTATGTCATATACTGTATCTCCTGTCCCTGTGGGCTGTTGTATGTAGGCAGAATCATCAGGACCCTACGTGCCAGGTTTGGGGAACACAGAAGAGCAGTACAGGCTAATAATCCCCTATACAGTACCGCTCGGCATTTCACCACTCATCACCAACAAAATATTGCAGATTTAAATGTGTGGGTCATAGAATCTATATCAGACCAATTTACCCCTGCCGAAAGATTCCAATGCCTTTGTAGGCAAGAAACGTTCTGGATCTTTACCTTAAACAGCTTGGCACCTAATGGTCTCAACGAAGATATAGAGATCAATACAATTATTTAGTTTAGTATGCCCCTGGCCTAGGGTCTAATAATCTCTATGTAGGTTCATATCCCTTTCTTTCTTTTTTATTCATCATTCCACCAAATCTCTCATGTTTTTCCCTTCCCTCAGGTCTCTCCCTACTGTACCCCATTATTATTTTCTTTTCATTTCGGTTATACCCTTACAGTTTATAGCTATATTTTTCTTTGTTACCTTTTGGCAAAACTTCTCCCTTACCATCTGAATTTATTAATATTATTATTGTGTCTAGGCATGTGTGCGTATGTGCATGGGGGTGTATATATGTATACATATAGGCTCACTTACATGTGTTCCAATAATTTTTTTTAGGTGTTCTCAGAATTCTCAATTTTTTAAGGTCACCAGATCCATGCATTTGCATGTGTATATGGATGCCTCTTTTTGTTGTTGTATTTATTTATATATACGTCTCCTACATCTGTACGTTTGCGACAACAATAGCCAATATATATGTTTCAATCAATAGCTCCCCTCTCTACCCTTTTTTAGCTTTATCATTTCTTTATATGCATTTTCACTTGTATTCTTATCTTTATTTTTATTTTTATCATTTTTTTATTTTTCTATCGATCTATTGATATTTTTCTTAATAATTTTTTTTTTTCAATTTTTTCTTTTATATATTTATATATTTTTTCTTTCTTTTCCTTTTTTCTTTTACTTTTTATTTTTCCTTTTTTATATATATATTTTTTAATATTATTTATATATATTTATATATTTATATATATATATATATTTTTTATATATACTTTTTCTTATATATTTTTTTCTCATCTTTCACTATTATGGTTTTTCATTATCACCCCTTTTTTTATATAATTTTTTTGTATTATTTTTTCATAATATTATTATTTTTTCATATTTTTTCATATATTTTTTGGTTCATTTTTATTATTATTTTTCGATTTTTATCTTTTTTTTTTTTTTTTTTCTTCTTTTTTCCTTTTTTTTTTTAAATATCCCTTTTTTTCTTTTCTTTCTTCTACCCTCTTATGTTTCATTCTTACATTCTCCTGGTGTTTTGAACTCAATTCCTTTATCTCATTTCCATTGCACTCAATATGTTGTGTTCGTTTTCATTTGTTGCTTAGTAACTGATTCCACAGCTCCCATATAAAGGACACTTGTTGCATCAGTCTATCAGATCTGAAGAAAATGTGGAAGCATTGAAACACGTCATCTGACACGTCCACACGTCACTTCCGCCGTTTGGCTCCTGGATCAGTGTTTGCGCTCCACGCCTGTCTTCTTCCAGTTCCGGTCCACTGAAACGGCTCTGCCTCTGGCTCCTAATGTCCGTTTAGATGCCGGCTCCCCTTGCGGACATTTCCATCGCTATTGCAGCCCAGCACCCAGCAGGGACCCCACGGACCACCCGCACATCACAACGCTGACAGCGCCTCCACGTGAACCTGTACCATGCACTTTTTCAACATCTGAGGAGGACGTCCCTGGACCCACCATTTGTCCTTGCTTTTATTAACCCCATCTTTGTGAGTAGCCATTTGGCTGTTGTTCTTTTATATAACCCTATTAAAGTTTTTAATGATACTGCACTCAGATTGGCACTTCTTGCCTTTTTTCACATTATCTTTTCAGAGTTGTCTGCTTCCACTCTCAAGTGAGCTGCCGCTGGTGCTTAGTATCGGATCAGATTCCTGTGATTTATATATTTTCAGTGACTATCATTTTACATATATATTTTTCATTGACTATTATCCCCTGGACGGTTTTGCAGAGTCCCCATATATATTTTTTACCATTTCTGATCTTGCTTATTTAGGTCACATTCCCCTTTTATTCTGGACTCTTTTCATGAATGTGAATTACTTCATTTTAGCTTGTTTGTATGTTCTCGCGCCATTTATCCTTTTTTTTTTATTATTTAAATAAAGGAATTGTCAAAAACTGTCTTGTCATTTTTAACATTCTTGACAGTTTTTTTGTGAAATGGTAGGTACCCCCTTGCCATTTCACACAGGGGGGAGGGCTGGGATCTGGGGGTCCCCTTGTTAAAGGGGGGCTTCCAGATTCCGATAAGCCCCCCACCCGCAGACCCCCACAACCACCGGGCAAGGGTTGTGGGGATGAGGCCCTTGTCCCCATCAACATGGGGACAAGGTGTTTTGGGGGGCTACCCCAAAGCACCCTCCCAATGTTGAGGGCATGTGGCCTGGTACGGTTCAGGAGGGGGGTGCTCTCTCGTCCCCCCCTCTTTTCCTGCAGACTGCCAGGTTGCGTGCTCGGATAAGGGTCTGGTATGGAATTTAGAGGGACCCCCACACATAATTTTTTTTTTAAATTTTGGTTCGGGGTTCCCCTGTGGGGAATTCCCATGCCGTTTTTATCAATGAACTTTTATGTGTATTTTCGGACCGGCAATTCATTAATAGCTGCGAGTAGTTTTAAATGACTTTTTTTCCTTTGAAATGTCATTTTGCTGTCAGACTGTTCTAAACACGGGAAACATGCGCCCCTTTACAGAAATACTATAGACACCCCCAGGTACGAAATTTAACCACTTAAGGACCGCCTCACGCCGATGTACGTCGGCAAGGCGGCACGGGCAGGCAAAATCACGTACATGTACGTGATTTGCATCCCGCGGGTGGGGGGTCCGATCGGACCCCCCCCCCGCCGCCCGAGGCGGTCCCGTTTTGTCCCCCGGCGATCGGAGACGAGGGGGAGGCCATCCGATCGTGGCCCCCCCCTCGCGATCGCCGCCGGCCAATAGGAACACTCCTTTGCTGCTGTATGCTAAACAGCAGCAAAGGAAGTGATGTCATCTCCCCTCGGGTCGGTAGTTTCCGTTCCGGCCCGAGGAGAGACGACATGTGAGTGAGTGCACCAACACTACACACACAGTAGAACATGCCAGGCACACTAAACACCCCGATCCCCCCCCGATCCCCCCCCGATCCCCCCCCCTGTCACAAACTGACACCAGCAGTTTTTTTTTTTTTTTTTTTTTTTTTTTTCTGATTACTGCTGTGTCAGTTTGTGACAGTTACAGTGTTGGGACAGTTACTGTTACCCCCCTGTAGGTCTAGGGTACCCCCCTAACCCCCCCTAATAAAGTTTTAACCCCTTGATCACCCCCTGTCACCAGTGTCGCTAAGCGATCATTTTTCTGATCGCTGTATTAGTGTCGCTGGTGACGCTAGTTAGTGAGGTAAATATTTAGGTTCGCCGTCAGCGTTTTATAGCGTCAGGGACCCCCATATACTATCTAATAAATGTTTTAACCCCTTGATTGCCCCCTAGTTAACCCTTTCACCACTGATCACCGTATAACCGATACGGTTGACGCTGGTTAGTTTGTTTATTTTTTATAGTGTCAGGGCACCCGCCGTTTATTACCGAATAAAGGTTTAGCCCCCCGATCGCCCGGCGGTGATATGCGTCGCCCCAGGCAGCGTCAGATTAGCGCCAGTACCGCTAACACCCACGCACGCAGCATACACCTCCCTTAGTGGTATAGTATCTGATCGGATCAATATCTGATCCGATCAAATCTATACTAGCGTCCCCAGCAGTTTAGGGTTCCCAAAAACGCAGTGTTAGCGGGATCAGCCCAGATACCTGCTAGCACCTGCGTTTTGCGCCTCCGCCCAGCCCACCCAAGTGCAGTATCGATCGATCACTGACACAAAACACTAAACGCATAACTGCAGCGTTCGCAGCGTCAGGCCTGATCCCTGCGATCGCTAACAGTTTTTTTGGTAGCATTTTGGTGAACTGGCAAGCACCAGCCCCAGGCAGCGTCAGGTTAGCGCCAGTAGTGCTAACACCCACGCACGCAGCATACACCTCCCTTAGTGGTATAGTATCTGAACGGATCAATATCTGATCCGATCAGATCTATACTAGCGTCACCAGCAGTTTAGGGTTCCCAAAAACGCAGTGTTAGCTGGATCAGCCCAGATACCTGCTAGCACCTGCGTTTTGCCCCTCCGCCCGGCCCGGCCCACCCAAGTGCAGTATCGATCGATCACTGTCACTTACAGAACACTAAACGCATAACTGCAGCGTTCGCAGAGTCAGGCCTGATCCCTGCGATTGCTAACAGTTTTTTTGGTAGCGTTTTGGTGAACTGGCAAGCACCAGCCCCAGGCAGCGTCAGGTTAGCGCCAGTACCGCTAACACCCACGCACGCACCGTACACCTCCCTTAGTGGTATAGTATCTGAATGGATCAATATCTGATCTGATCAGATCTATACTAGCGTCCCCAGCAGTTTAGGGTTCCCAAAAACGCAGTGTTAGCGGGATCAGCCCAGATACCTGCTAGCACCTGCGTTTTGCCCCTCCGCCCGGCCCGGCCCAGCCCACCCAAGTGCAGTATCGATCGATCACTGTCACTTACAAAAGACTAAACGCATAACTGCAGCGTTCGCAGAGTCAGGCCTGATCCCTGCGATCGCTAACAGTTTTTTTGGTAGCGTTTTGGGGAACTGGCAAGCACCAGCGGCCTAGTACACCCCGGTCGTAGTCAAACCAGCACTGCAGTAACACTTGGTGACGTGGCGAGTCCCATAAGTGCAGTTCAAGCTGGTGAGGTGGCAAGCACAAGTAGTGTCCCGCTGCCACCAAGAAGACAAACACAGGCCCGTCGTGCCCATAGTGCCCTTCCTGCTGCATTCGCCAATCCTAATTGGGAACCCACCGCTTCTGCAGCACCCGTACTTCCCCCATTCACATCCCCAACCAAATGCAGTCGGCTGCATGAGAGGCATTTATATGTCCTCCCGAGTACCCCTACCCAGCGAACCCCCCCAAAAAGATGTCGTGTCTGCAGCAAGCGCGGATATAGGCGTGACACCCGCTATTATTGTCCCTCCTGTCCTGACAATCCTGGTCTTTGCATTGGTGAATGTTTTGAACGCTACTATACACTAGTTGAGTAATAGCGTAGGGTACAGCATTGCACAGACTAGGCGCACTTTCACAGGGTCTCCCAAGATGCCATCGCATTTTGAGAGACCCGAACCTGGAACCGGTTACCGTTATAAAAGTTAGTTACAAAAAAAGTGTAAAAAAAAAAAATATATGAAATAAAAAAAAATAGTTGTCGTTTTATTGTTCTCTCTCTCTCTATTCTCTCTCTCTATTGTTCTGCTCTTTTTTACTGTATTCTATTCTGCAATGTTTTATTGTTATTGTTATTGTTATTGTTATTATGTTTTATCATGTTTGTTTTTCAGGTATGTAATTATTTATACTTTACTGTTTACTGTTTATTGTTAACCATTGTTAACCATTTTTTTGTCTTCAGGTACGCCATTCACGACTTTGAGTGGTTATACCAGAATGATGCCTGCAGGTTTAGGTATCATCTTGGTATCATTCTTTTCAGCCAGCGGTCGGCTTTCATGTAAAAGCAATCCTAGCGGCTAATTAGCCTCTAGACTGCTTTTACAAGCCGTGGGAGGGAATGCCCCCCCCCCCACCGTCTTTCGTGTTTTTCTCTGGCTCTCCTGTCTCAACAGGGAACCTGAGAATGCAGCCGGTGATTCAGCCAGCTGACCATAGAGCTGATCAGAGACCAGAGTGGCTCCAAACATCTCTATGGCCTAAGAAACCGGAAGCTACGAGCATTTCATGACTTAGATTTCGCCGGATGTAAATAGCGCCATTGGGAAATTGGGGAAGCATTTTATCACACCGATCTTGGTGTGGTCAGATGCTTTGAGGGCAGAGGAGAGATCTAGGGTCTAATAGACCCCAATTTTTTCAAAAAAGAGTACCTGTCACTACCTATTGCTATCATAGGGGATATTTACATTCCCCGAGATAACAATAAAAATGATTAAAAAAAAAAATATGAAAGGAACAGTTTAAAAGTAAGATTAAAAAAGCAAAAAAATAATAAAGAAAAAAAAAAAAAAAAAAAAGCACCCCTGTCGCCCCCTGCTCTCGCGCTAAGGCGAGCGCAAGCGGCGGTCTGTCGTCAAACGTAAACAGCAATTGCACCATGCATGTGAGGTATCACCGCGAAGGCCAGATCGAGTGCAGTAATTTTTCCAGTAGACCTCCTCTGTAAATCTAAAGTGGTAACCTGTAAAGGCTTTTAAAGGCTTTTAAACATGTATTTATTTTGTTGCCACTGCACGTTTGTGCGCAATTTTAAAGCATGTCATGTTTGGTATCCATGTACTCGGCCTAAGATCATCTTTTTTATTTCATCAAACATTTGGGCAATATAGTGTGTTTTAGTGCATTAAAATTTTAAAAAGTGTGTTTTTTCCCCAAAAAATGCGTTTGAAAAATCGCTGCGCAATTACTGTGTGAAAAAAAAAAATGAAACACCCACCATTTTAATCTGTAGGGCATTTACTTTAAAAAAATATATAATGTTTGGGGGTTCAAAGTAATTTTTTTGCAAAAAAAAATAACTTTTTCATGTAAACAATAAGTGTCAGAAAGGGCTTTGTCTTCAAGTGGTTAGAAGAGTGGGTGATGTGTGACATAAGCTTCTAAATGTTGTGCATAAAATGCCAGGACAGTTCAAAACCCCCCCAAATGACCCCATTTTGGAAAGTAGACACCCCAAGCTATTTGCTGAGAGGCATGTCGAGTCCATGGAATATTTTATATTGCGACACAAGTTGCGGGAAAGAGACAAATTTTTTTTTTTTTTTTTTTTTTTTTTGCACAAAGTTGTCACTAAATGATATATTGCTCAAACATGCCATGGAAATATGTGAAATTACACCCCAAAATACATTCTGCTGCTTCTCCTGAGTACGGGGATACCACATGTGTGAGACTTTTTGGGAGCCTAGCCGCGTACGGGACCCCGAAAACCAATCACCGCCTTCAGGATTTCTAAGGGCGTGAATTTTTGATTTCACTCTTCACTGCCTATCACAGTTTCGGAGGCCATGGAATGCCCAGGTGGCACAAAACCCCCCCAAATGACCCCATTTTGGAAAGTAGACACCCCAAGCTATTTGCTGAGAGGTATAGTGAGTATTTTGCAGACCTCACTTTTTGTCACAAAGTTTTGAAAATTGAAAAAAGAAAAAAAAAAATGTTTTTTCTTGTCTTTCTTCATTTTCAAAAACAAATGAGAGCTGCAAAATACTCACCATGCCTCTCAGCAAATAGCTTGGGGTGTCTACTTTCCAAAATGGGGTCATTTGGGGGGGGTTTGTGCCACCTGGGCATTCCATGGCCTCCGAAACTGTGATAGGCAGTAAAGAGTGAAATCAAAAATTTTCACCCTTAGAAATCCTGAAGGCAGTGATTGGTTTTCGGGGTCCCGTACGCGGCTAGGCTCCCAAAAAGTCCCACACATGTGGTATCCCCATACTCAGGAGAAGCAGCTAAATGTATTTTGGGGTGCAATTCCACATAGGCCCATGGCCTGTATGAGCAATATATCATTTAGTGACAACTTTTTGTAAATATTTTTTTTTTTTTTGTCATTTTTCAATCACTTGGGACAAAAAAAATAAATATTCAATGGGTTCAACATGCCTCTCAGCAATTTCCTTGGGGTGTCTACTTTCCAAAATGGGGTCATTTGGGGGGGTTTTGTACTGCCCTGCCATTTTAGCACCTCAAGAAATGACATAGGCAGTCATAAACTAAAAGCTGTGTAAATTACAGAAAATGTACCCTAGTTTGTAGACGCTATAACTTTTGCGCAAACCAATAAATATACGCTTATTGACATTTTTTTTACCAAAGACATGTGGCCGAATACATTTTGGCCTAAATGTATGACTAAAATTTAGTTTATTGGATTTTTTTTATAACAAAAAGTAGAAAATATCATTTTTTTTCAAAATTTTCGGTCTTTTTCCGTTTATAGCGCAAAAAATAAAAACCGCAGAGGTGATCAAATACCATCAAAAGAAAGCTCTATTTGTGGGAAGAAAAGGACGCAAATTTCGTTTGGGTACAGCATTGCATGACCGCGCAATTAGCAGTTAAAGCGACGCAGTGCCAAATTGGAAAAAGACCTCTGGTCCTTAGGCAGCATAATGGTCCGGGGCTCAAGTGGTTAAAGGAATATTACACTTTTATTGTTTCACTTTAAGCATTATTAAAATCACTGCTCCCGAAAAAACTTCCGTTTTTGAAAACTTTTTTTTGCATTGATCCTTGTCCCCTGGGGCAGGACCCAGGTCCCCAAACACTTTTTATGACAATACCATGCATATAAGCTTTTAAAATTAGCACTTTTTATTTCTCCCATAGACTTTTAAAGGGTGTTCCACAGCTTTCGAATTTGCCGCGAACACCCCAAATTGTTCGCTGTTTGGAGAACTGGTGAACAGCCGATGTTCGAGTCGAACATGAGTTTGACTCGAACTCGAAGCTCATCCCTAGCTGCAGACCTGCAGATGGCTGAAAACTGAATTTTCATGCAAAAAAAGTTGCTGTGATCTATGTACATGGGGATACCCGGGAGTATCCTACAGCCACTGTTAACTTTTAAAACTGACTTAGGTACAGTGACCCATCCGGTTGGACATGTGCTCCACTTGGTGCATGAAGCCATCATTGGTAGGGACTTCCCTAAGTTTTGGAAACTCTGGGATCGTCCCGACTCAGTCACAGTAACTGACTCAGTAGCAGAGCCAGAACTCCTGGTCAGCACTGACAATGTGGGATCAGGAGACTTCTCTCAGGGTTCCCCGGGTCTTCCTTTCTCAGTCATGGCAGGAGAACTAGAGGAAGGCCCCACAACCAGTGAAGGTGGACAGCCGTCTGCTGACTCTGAGGCTATGTTAGAGTTTGCTGACCTTAATGTGCACAAAGAAAACTTTGGTACCGAGTAGAGAAAAGACTCTACCCATGCCAGGGCTTGGGAAAATGTAGTAGTGATTAATGATGTACCTCTCGAACCAGGGGACAGGCCCTATTTCCTTATTCTAGCAGCAATGAGGCTTTACTATATCGTGTATGTAAAAAGAATGATGAAATTGTTGAAGAGTTTGTGGTCCCTAAGCCATACAGACAGGTGGTGTTTGAACTTGCCCATAGGCACTTGCTTGGATGTCACTTAGGGGTTAGGGGTTGAGAAAACCACAGAAAGGGTGTTGTGCAGATTTTACTGGCCCGGGATACAGAAAGATATTGAGAATTATTGTCAATTCTGTCCCGTGTGTCAAATGTCAGCCCCACTACCCCACTTCCGAAGTCCTTTAGTGCCCTTACCCATTATTAAAGTGCCCTTTGAGAGGATCGCCATGGACCTTGTGGGCCCACTCCCTAAGTCTGCCCAGGGTCATCAGCATATTCTTGTAATCATGGATTACGCTACCCGTTACCCTGAGGTAGTTCCCTTACTTATTATAGGTGCTAAAGTGCACCAAACTGTATGAGCCAGAAATATTAAAATTGCTGCACTAATGTGTCCTCTCCTGTGCTGAGACCTTCTGACCTTCTCACACGCCATCCTGTCCCCTCCCCAATGCATGTCGATACTGGGAAATGACATATCTTCCTCAGGGGAAAAACCTTTTTTAACATACTTTTTAATGTTTTATTGAAGCGTTTCACCAAGCCATCAGTTTGAGGGTGATACACAGAGGTTCGCTGTGTCACCTTAAATAACTTAAATAACTTGCGCAACTCCCTAGTTACTCGTGACATAAATGGGGTGCCCTGGTCTGTAAGGCCTCCCTTAGCATCTGCTAAGAACATTTCCTAAAGAGCTGTTCATGGTGTTCAGTCGTGTTGCGATTGCTAAGGGAGGCCTTACAGACCAGGGCACCCCATTTATGTCATGAGTAACTAGGGAGTTGCGCAAGTTATTTAAGTTATTTAAGGTGACACAGCGAACCTCTGTGTATCACCCTCAAACTGATGGCTTGGTGAAACGCTTCAATAAAACATTAAAAAGTATGTTAAAAAAGGTTTTTCCCCTGAGGAAGATACGTCATTTCACAGTATCGACATGCATTGGGGAGGGGACAGGATGGCGTGTGAGAAGGTCAGAAGGTCTCAGCACAGGAGAGGACACATTAGTGCAACAATTTTAATATTTCTGGCTCATACAGTTTGGTGCACTTTAGCACCTATAATATGTGAGTACCCTGTGTATAGGGAAGATTGTTTATTATATTTTAAATAAATTTTAAACGGTATCACACTATTGAGTTTCCTCTATTTTTCTATATGGACATATGGACCAGCCAAGGATTTGAATGCTGCCAACAAACCCAGAGGTGGTTTAAAAGCATGTTTTGACCAAGCTTAGGTGCGAGGCTCTAATACACGAGCGGACTTTACGACAGACTTTGCCCGACGGACTTTTCGACGGACTTTATGATGGACTTTCTGAATGAATGGACTTGCCTACACACAATCCACCAAAGTCCGTCAAATTCGTACGTGATGACGTACGACCGGACTAAAACAAAGAAGTTCATAGCCAGTAGCCAATAGCTGCCCTAGCGTGGGTTTTTGTCCGTCGAACTAGCATACAGACGAGCTGACTTTTCGACCGGACTCGAGTTCGACGGAAAGATTTAAAACATGTTTCAAATCTAATGCCGCGTACACACGGTCGGACTTTCCGGCATACTTGGTCCGGCGGACCAGAGTGTGCCGGACAATCCGCCCGTGTGTGGGCGGCGGCGGACTTTTCCGGCGGACTTCTTCCCAAAAGCCCGCCGGACCTAGATTTAAAGAAAGTTTAAAATCTTTCCGTCGGACACAGTTTCGGGCGGAAAGTCCGCCCGTGTGTGTGCTGGTCCGACGGAAAGCCCGCTCGTGTGTAGGCTGGTCCGACAGACCAAATAAGACACGAGGGGATGGTATTGCATCTCGCGCTCGCTGCAATAGGAAAAACAAATCTTCCTATTGCGGCGAGCGCGGGGCATACCAGGCCCTTAGATCTGGTATGGATTATAAAGGGGAACCCCTACGCCGAAAAAACGGCGTGGGGCCCCCCTAAAATCCATACCAGACCCCGATCCGAGCACGCAGCCTGGCCGGTCAGGAAAGGGGGTGGGGACGAGCGAGCGCCCCCCCCCCCTCCTGAACCGTACCAGGCCGCATGCCCTCAACATGGGGGGGTGGGTGCTTTGGGGGAGGGGGGCGCCCTGCGCCCCCCCCCCCAAAGCACCTTGTCCCCATGTTGATGAGGACAAGGGCCTCTTCCCGACAACCCTGGCCGTTGGTTTTCGGGGTCTGCGGGCGGGGGCTTATCGGAATCTGGGAGCCCCCTTTAATAAGGGGGCCCCCAGATCCCGGCCCCCCACCCTATGTAAATGAGTATGGGGTACATGGTACCCCTACCCATTTACCTAGGAAAAAAGTGTAAGTAATAAAACACACTACACAGGTTTTTAAAATATTTTATTAAACAGCTCCGGGGGGGGGGGATCTTCCTCCGGCTTCGGGGGTCTTCTTCCGGCTTCGGGGGTCCCTCCGCTTCATCTTCTCCCGGCGTCCGGTTGGTTCTTCTCCGCTCTCCGGCCTCTTCTCCCGGTGTCGCAGGTCTTCGGCCGGCCCCCTCCGCTGTCTTCATGTAGCTCTATTGCAAGCGGAGGTCCGGACTTCTTGGCTTCTTGGCTTCTTGGCTTCTCTTCTCTTCTCTTCCCCCAGATGTTGACACGACGCTCTCTCCGGCTGGACTGGTCTCTGAGGGCTGCGTTGTGACTTATATAGGCGGAGACCCCGCCCCCATATGATGTCACAGTCCCTGGGCATGCTGGGACTGTGACGTTTTAGGGGGCGTGGTCGACCACGCCCCCTAAAACGTCACAGTCCCAGCATGCCCAGGGACTGTGACATCATATGGGGGCGGGGTCTCCGCCTATATAAGTCACAACGCAGCCCTCAGAGACCAGTCCAGCCGGAGAGAGCGTCGTGTCAACATCTGGGGGAAGAGAAGAGAAGAGAAGCCAAGAAGCCAAGAAGCCAAGAAGTCCGGACCTCCGCTTGCAATAGAGCTACATGAAGACAGCGGAGGGGGCCGGCCGAAGACCTGCGACACCGGGAGAAGAGGCCGGAGAGCGGAGAAGAACCAACCGGACGCCGGGAGAAGATGAAGCGGAGGGACCCCCGAAGCCGGAAGAAGACCCCCGAAGCCGGAGGAAGATCCCCCCCCCCGGAGCTGTTTAATAAAATATTTTAAAAACCTGTGTAGTGTGTTTTATTACTTACACTTTTTTCCTAGGTAAATGGGTAGGGGTACCATGTACCCCATACTCATTTACATAGGGTGGGGGGCCGGGATCTGGGGGCCCCCTTATTAAAGGGGGCTCCCAGATTCCGATAAGCCCCCGCCCGCAGACCCCGACAACCAACGGCCAGGGTTGTCGGGAAGAGGCCCTTGTCCTCATCAACATGGGGACAAGGTGCTTTGGGGGGGGGGGCGCAGGGCGCCCCCCTCCCCCAAAGCACCCACCCCCCCATGTTGAGGGCATGCGGCCTGGTACGGTTCAGGAGGGGGGGGGGGCGCTCGCTCGTCCCCACCCCCTTTCCTGACCGGCCAGGCTGCGTGCTCGGATCGGGGTCTGGTATGGATTTTAGGGGGGCCCCACGCCGTTTTTTCGGCGTAGGGGTTCCCCTTTATAATCCATACCAGACCTAAGGGCCTGGTATGCCCCGCGACGGGGCTCGCAAGGTGTCAATCTCGCCGATAAAAGCGGCAAGATTGACATCCTTTTCTAGTCCCGTCGCACCTGAGTCACGTTCAAAATGAACGGACTTGTCCGTGTGTGGGCAAGTCCGTTCATTCTGAAAGTCCGCCGGAACTCCGGCGAAAGTCCGTCGGAAAGACGGGCGGACTTAGCCCGCCGGAAAGTCCCGGCGTGTGTGGGCAAGTCCGTTCGTTTTAAAGTCCGGCGCACCTGGCGGACAAAGTCCGTCGGAAAGTGTGCCGGACCAAGTAGGATAGAAAGTCCGCTCGTGTGTACGCGGCATAAGTCCATCCAACTTTTGAGCAAGCAAAGTCTGCTGGAGCCCACACACGATTGAATTGTCCGACGAAATCCCGTCCGCCGGGCAAAGTCTGCCATAAAGTCCGCTCGTGTGTACGCGGCATAATGCCCAAAAAACAGGAAGCTAGAGAGTTCCTGATAAGGAAGAGTGTGAAATTTGTAGAGTTACCTGGTACAACTTCAACGGTTCAGCACGATATTGTTACTGAACCTGGAGTCCGTGTCAAGCTCAAACCATACTGAATTCCTGAAGCTAGAAAAAAGGACACCAGTGTTGAATTTAGAAGGATGTTGGAGTTAGATGTTATTGAGGAATCCAATAGTGACTAGTCTAGCCCATCGTATTAGTCCCAAAAATGGATGGCACTTGGAGGTTTTGTAACGACTGCAGAAAGCTTAATGCATTGACAAAGTTTGACACATACCCAATGCCCAGGGTAGACGAACTTATAGACCGACTTGGCAAGGCCCACTATCTGACCACTTTGGACATGACCAAAGGATATTGGCAAATACCCCTAACTGGTAGCGCCAAAGAGAAGACTGCTTTTGTGATCCCGGAGGGTTAGTATCAGTACAAGAAAATGCCTTTTGGGTTGCAAAATGCCCCTGCAACATTTCAGAGGGCTATGGACAGGACCCTAAGGCTGGATTCACACCTATGCATTTTTAGTGCGTTTTGCATTTTGCAGATTTTCACTACAGTCCATTTATCATGGTTTCCTATGGAACACGTTCTGTAGTGCAAATCTGCAAAATGCAAAAAGCACTAAAAATGCATAGGTGTGAATCCAGCCCAAGACCTCACCGACAGTATGCAGTAGCTTATCTGGATGATATAGTGGTACATAGCACTGACTGGGAGTCTCACTTGCCCCATGCCCAGGCTCTCCTTGATTTACGGCAAATCTAAAAAAATGTGCCATTGGTTTAGAGGAAGCCAGGTATTTGGGCTACACTATTGGCCATGAATTAATTAAACCTCAAGTGTATAAAATAGAAGCCATCCAGGAGTGACCACGTCCTGCAAACAAGAAGCGGGTCAGGGCCTTTTTGTTTTGCGGCGTATTATAGAAGGTTTATCCCAAATTTTGCAACTATAGCTGCCCCACTGATGGACCTTACAAAAGGGAAAGACTCTGTAATGGTGAAATGGTCCCCAATAGCAGAGGAATCTTTCCAAGTCTTGAAGAAGGCTCTCTGTGCACAGCCAGTGTGTTAGGGCTGGCTCAGCCCTTCCTTCTCTGAGCTGGACGCTCAGCTGTCGGCTAATTGCCAGCTCTCATCTCTCTCCAAAGTAGCTGTTGTGGATCTGCTCCTCAGTCCCGCCTACTTAAAGATCTCCAGCTCACTTCATTCCTGCCCTCGCCTTGGTCACTTCACAAAAAAACATCTCCTGCGTTCCTGTTTAAAGACTGGCTTTGCTGACATCCTTTCTGGCTCCTTATCCTGCTTGCTGTTCATCTACTTGGATCCCTGACTTCTGGCCTGGCTGATTACCCGATCTGGTTACTGAACTCTGGCTTGGCTGATTACCCGATCCGGTTACTGGACTCTGGCTATGCTTTGACTACACTTACTTATTTACCTTTTTATTTTTATTAATAAACAAGTGTAATTTTACTCTACTTCTGTCTCGGTCTGGTTCATGGTTTCTGACAATAGGCGAAGGCCATGAATTCAGAAGATACAGTCAATCCACTTGTTGGTAATACTTTTTCCAGATTGGATGAACAAGATCACCACATGGATCAGTTTGCCATGGCGTTACAAATGCTCCTGAGTCGCAAGGCTCACCTGGAATCCCCCACTGTGGCTGCTCCGGTACAACCTGAGTTGGAAGGCCGTCCCTGCTGCTGCGCCCATCTCTGTGCGGGCACCTGCCTTGAGTATTACATCTCTATAAGAGGTATGTCTGGTTCCGCCCCGCTTCCCCAGCGATTTGGGGGCAATCCAGTTCAATGCAAAGGGTTGCCGACTATGCCATTGAGTTCCATACTCTGGCAGCAGAGGTTGCTTGGAACAATGAGGTCCTCATGGCTGCTTTTTCTCATGGTCTCTCGGATTCCATCAAGGATGAGATAGCAGCCCGAGATATACCCACTGAGCTGGAGAGCTTGATCTCGTTTGCCATCCTCATTGACTCCAGACTCAGAGAAAGACTTTCTTTTAAGGAGTGCTTGCGGAAGCCTCTTATACGTTTGCCTCCAAGCTTTGCAGTCCCACCCATGCCTCCCTCACCTCCCATGCTTCCTGGTACCGAGTCGGTCAATGAAGATGAACCCATGCACTTGGGCTTCACGCATCTCTCTGCAGATGAGAGAGCCTTTAGGAGGAGGAAGAGATTGTGCCTTTATTGTGGCCAGGCAGGTCACTTTTTGAAGACTTACCCGTCCTGGGAACACCCAAACCTTGAGGTCCTGTTATGGACAGACCTTAGGTGGTGTTGCGTCGTCCCCAGTTATCCAGAAGGATAAGCCCCTGGTTTCAGTCACCCATTCTTGCGCTAAGTTGTCTATCGAGATACAGGCTCTAATCGACCCTGGGGCTGCAGGCCTGTTCATGATGCTGCCTTTGTATCCACTCGATTCCACTGCAGCTGCGTGACACTCCACTTGCCATTGAGGCTCTTGACGGGAGACCTCTACAGCCTGTCCATGTGACTCATGAGATAGTTCCGTTGTCCATGGCCGTAGGGGCTCTTCACCATGAGATAATCCAATTCCAAGTGATTTCCTCTCCTAAGTTTCTGCTGGTTATTGGTTATCCTTGGTTACAGAGGCACAAACCCTCTTTTTTACATAGTTACATAGTTACATAGTTAGTAAGGTTGAATAAAGACATCCAGTTCAACCTGAGTGAGTGTGGGTCTACAACCCTGACCCTTGTCCCTAACCCTGAACATCGCACACTCACATCAATCCCTACCCTCAATCCAAGGTCCCCATTCATATACTAGGGCCAATTTTGGACAGAAGCCAATTAACCTACCAGCATGTCTTTGGAGTGTGGGAGGAAACCAGAGTACCCGGAGGAAACCCACGCAGGCACAGGGAGAACATGCAAACTCCAGGCAGGTAGTGTCGTGGTTGGGATTCGAACCAGCGACCCTTTTTTACTGCTAGGCGAGAGTGCTAACCACTGCACCACTGTGCCGCCCCTTTTAAATGGCTCCGTGCTGAGGTTCTCTCCTGGTCACCACAATGCAGTGAAACATGCTTCTGGGAGGTTGCCAAGGTCCTGTATACCTCTTCACTCTCCTCCCTGCCAGAGGAGTACCTTGATTTTAGCAATATCTTTGACAAAGGTCAAGCCGATAGTTTGCCTCTACACCGCCTGTATGATTGCGCAATTGACCTTCAACCTGGTGCCACTCCCCCTCATGGCGGGGTTTACCCTTCGTCGGTCTTGGAGGATAAAGCCATGGAGGAGTATGTTACAGATGCACTTTCTTGGGGTTTCATCCACAAATCCTCATCTCCTGCTGGTGCTGATTTCTTCTTTGTGAAGAAGAGGAGCGGTGAACTGACACCTTGTATTGATTGTAGGGGTCCACCCGATTCCGTTGATTACAGAGTTATTTGACCACCTCAAGTGAGCAACGGTTTTCACTAAGCTTGATCTGAGAGGTGCTTATAATCTTGTGAGGATTAAGGAGGGCGACGGGTGGAAAACTGCGTTTAACACCAGAACAGGCCATTATGAGTATCTTGTAAAGCCTTTTGGCCTTTGTAACGCCCCAGCAGCTTTCCAGGAACTTATTAACGATGTCCTCCGAGATTTGTTGCAGTTATGTATGGTGGTTTATCTCGATGATATCCTCATATTTTCCAAGTCCCTGGAGAGCCACTACACAGATGTCCGTTCTGTGCTTCAGAAACTAAGAGAGATCAATCTCTATTGTAAACTAGAGAAGTGTGAGTTCCATCGGGATCAGGTTAAATTCCTGGGCTATGTCATTTCCACTGCTGGTTTTTCGATGGACCCAGAGAAACTTTCGGCAGTCCTACAGTGGCCTCGACCCGTGGTGTTACGTCCTCTGCAGCATTTCCTGGGTTTTTCCAACTATTATCGGAAGTTTATTCGTAACTTCTCGTCTCTGGTCAAGCCCCTGACTGATATGACCAGAAAAAACGGTAACCCACAGAGTTGGTCTGCGGAGTCCATTAAGGCCTTTGAAAGTCTCAAGACTGACTTTGTTTCTGCTCCTGTGTTGGCACATCCTGATCCTAAGTTACCTTTTATCCTTGAGGTTTATGCTTCTGAGACTGGTGTTGGTGCCCTTTTGTCTCAACATCCTACCTCAGAGTGCTGTGCATCCTTGTGGCTACTTTTCCAAGAAATTGTCACCTGCCGAGTGCAATTATGAGATTGGTGACAGAGAGCTGTTGGCAATCATTTTAGCCCTGAAAGAATGGAGACATCTCCTTGAAGGTACCACTGTGCCGGTTCTCATTCTTACTGACCATAAGAATCTCACATTTTTGTCTGAGGCTAAACGCCTCTCTCCCAGAAGGGCGCGATGGGCTCTTTTCTTGTCAAGTTTCAATTACATTGTCTCATTCTTACCCGGTACTAAGAATGTAAGGGCTGACACCTTGTCACGACAATTTTCCTCCACTTCCAAGTTGGAGTCAGCTCCAGTTCCCATGATTCCTCCTGATCGTATTCTGGCTACTGTTTGCACCAGTCTTACTTCTCCTTTGGGTGACAAAATTCTTGCTGCTCAGGTCGATGCTCCTCCTGAGAAACCTTGTGACCGCTGCTTTGTCCCAGAGTGTCTCCATACTGCCATGCTCCAGACTTACCATTCTCCCAAGGCACCTGGCCACCCTGGTAAGAATCAACTCGTTTGGGCCATTTCCCCACAATTCTGGTGGCTTAGTCTACGTGCTGATGTAACTGCTTTCGTAGCTGCCTGTTCCATGTGTGCTCAGAGTAAGACTCCACGACACCTTCCAGTGGGCCTCCTACAACCCATACCCAATTGGGAGAGGCCCTGGACCCACCTGTCTATGGATTTCATTGTGGAGTTGCCCAACTCCCAGGGCAACAAAGTTATCCTTATGGCGGTTGACCGGTTCTCAAAGATGTGTCATTGTATTCCACTTAAGAAGTTGCCCACTTCTAAGGAACTGGCTTCCTATTTTTGCTCAGGAGATCTTTCACTTACATGGGCTACCCAAGGTGATTGTCTTGGACAGGGGTAGTCAGTTTGTGTCCCGGTTCTGATGAGCCTTTTGTGCACAGATGGGAATTCAGCTTGCTTTCTCCTCTGCATATCACCCGCAGTCTAATGGGGCCGCAGAACGCGCCAATCAGTCCTTGGAGCAATTCCTATATTGCTATATTTCTGACCATCACAACAACTGGTCAGACCTATTACCATGGGCAGAGATTGCTCACAACAGTGCCTTGAATTCTGCTTCCCGATTGTCTCCGTTTATGGCGAATTATGGTTTCCAACCCTCCATGTTGCCTGACTTGTTTGTTCCGCAGTGTATTCCTGCGCTAGAGGAGCATCTCTGTGGTCTTCGTTCCACGCCTACCTGCACCTTCCTACCAGGTTGGGGACAGGGTCTGTGTGTCATCTCACAACCTCCGACTTCATGTTCCCTTACTGAAGTTCGCACCTCGGTTTATTGGGCCTTTCCGTATCCTTTGCAGGATTAACCCAGTGGCTTACGCGTTGGACCTTCCTCCTAGTATGCGCATCTCAAATGTGTTTGTCTCCTTATTGAAACCATTGGTCTGCAACCGCTTTACCACCTCGGTGCCACATCCTCACCCTATACAGAACCATGGAGAACCATGAGGAGTATTAGGTACAATCCATTGTGGACTCCCGTAGGTTCCGTGGGTGCATACAGTACCTGGTGCATTGGAAGGGGTACGGTCCGGAGGAACGCTCCTGGGTCTCATCCTCAGACGTACTTGCTCCTGCCCTCCTCCGTGACTTCCATAGACGTTTTCCCCTCAAGCCCGGTGGTCCTCCGAGGGGAAGGGGTTGTTGAGGAGGGGGGTACTATCAGGGCTGGCTCAGCCCTTCCTTCTCTGAGCTGGCCGCTCAGTGTTGGCTAATTGCCAGCTCTCATCTCTCTGCACAGTTAACCAGCTGTTGTGGATCTGCTTGTCAGTCCTGCCTACTTAAAGATCTCCAGCTCATTTTATTCCTACCTTGGTCTTGGTCACATCACAAGAAACCATCTCCTGCATTCCTGTTTAAAGACTGCCTTCCCTGATATCCCTTCTGGCTCCTTATCCTGCTTGCTGTTCCTCTACTTGGATCCCTGACTTCTGGCCTGGCTGATTACCCAATCTGGTTACTGAACTCTGGCTTGGCTGATTACCCGATCTGGTTACTGAACTCTGGCTTGGCTGACTACCCGATCCGGTTACTGGACTCTGGCTATGCTTTGACTACGCTTACTCCATTTACCTTTTTATTTTTATTAATAAACAAGTGTGATTTTACTGTACTTCTGTCTCGGTCTGGTTCATGGTTTCTGACACAGTGCTGTACTCCCCCGATTTCTCCAATTTTTGGTTCAGACGGATGCATCTGATGTAGGTATTGGGCAGTATTGTCACAGGTACACAATGGGGAAGAACACCCTGTTGTGTACCTAAGCAGAAAGCTCAATGACCATGAAAAAAAAGTATGCAGTCATTGAAAAGAAATGTTTAGCCATAAAGTGGGCCGTGGACGCGCTAAGGTAGTATTTGCTAGGGTGCCAGTTTGATTTAATAACTGACCATGTTCCCCTGAAATGGATGGCCCAAAAGAAGGAGACTAATAGATGGGTGAACCAGTGGTTTTTGGCTCTACAGGATTACTCCTTCACTGTAAAACACAGGGCAGGTGTTGAGATGGTGAATGTAGATGCCCTGTCCCGTGTTCACTCTTGTTGGGCCCTGGGGTTGAAACAAGGGGGGGATATGTAGCAGAGTGTCCCAGAGAGCTGGGAAAAGTCCTGTTCGGGGTTTATACATCTCCCAGGCTCCTCTCATACACATTCAGCAATCTCTAATCCATGGTCCAGTTCGGATTTTAGTCCTCACCCCCAGGCCAATTTAAACTCACCTGAGACGGACAGCCAGTGCTTTTGCCTGGGAACCTCAGACAACTTCTGTCTAGGAGAGCAAAAAGTTGTTAAAGCTATTAAGCTGTTTATGTGGAAGCTGACAAGCTTTAGGCTTGCTCGGTCTGTTAGTTAGGACCTGTAAACATTGTATAGTTAGTGCCGAGACACGGCTAGGTTTTTGTATGGCTATTTTTGTTCCTATTTGTTTTTCTGGAACCCTGTACAGCACCTGTATATAGATTTCTACATATCACAAATAAACACTGCACTGTCTGTCACCACCTCACTGGATTTGGTATCTGTGCCTGAAAGACTGCTCATCCCAGGGAGCTTTGTACCTGCTACCTGTCCCCCAGGTTACACCCTATAGAGGTACACTTGATGAAAGCAAGAATTGGCCTTGCTTTCAAAAATTTGAATGATATGCCCCTGTCAAACAGGTGCAGAAAAATTGGTCTTTGGGTGTCGCTGGCGCCTTCACACTGTAACCCTATAGAGGTACTCTTGATGAAAGCAAGAATTGACCTTGCTGTCAAAAATTGTAATGATATACACCTGTCAAACAGGTGTGGAAAAATTGTTCTTTGGGTGTCGGTGGCGCCTTCACACCAGAAACCTTTAGAGGTACTCTTGATGAAAGCAAGGATTGGCCTTGCTGTCAAAAATTGTAATCATATGCACCTGTCAAACAGGTGCGCAAAAATTGGTCTTTGGGTGTTAATTGTGCCCATTAAACCTACACCAAAAACATTCTTTTAGATGAAATCAACACCCACAACACTAGGTAGCCTTGAAGTCCTGCAGAGATTCCACATCCCAAAAACACTTAATTGGCGACATTGGCATCAGGGGCTTCATAGCTGCTGGTAATCCAGGACTGAGTTATTTTGATAAAAGTCACAGTCCACGGAGTCTGTGGACAGATGCGTTCTATGATCAGTAACAAAGCGCAGCAACTCAATAGCATACTGGGCAAGTTCTGGGCAGTGGTGTATTCTCATGACCCAGTAAGCCAGTGGATCCTTGACTGAAAAGCACTCCATCTCTGTTTTTGGTCCTAGATAATCGTTCACCATGTGATGCAGACACTGCTGATGGCATGTGGAAGCTGACAGCTCTGGGCAGAGAGGGCTAAAAAAAATTGAGAAATGCATCACTTAGGCGGCCGCCTTCTCCACCGCTCCTATCTTAACCAACAGAAGCCTCAAAACTACGTTTTCCACCACACTGTATTCTACCAGAGTCAGGAAAATCATTTGATAAACTTCTCTTTAAGGTGTCCTCAAGAGATTTAATCTTCTGCACTCCCTGTGGGGACAGGATGAGTTCTGAGACTTTCCCCTGATAAAGGTGGTCAAGGAGGGTTGCCAACCAATAGTGATCCTTCTCCTTTCCTGAACGTATTCTTGGGTCTTTTCACAGGCTTTGAAGCATGAGGGAGCCCATGCACCATAAATTTCCAAAGGCATGAGAAGCAGACTCCTGAGGATTAGAGTATCTGGAACTGCCTCCTCCCAGCCACGTACTACTTCCAAGGGTTCTGCGGATAAAAAAATATCTCTTACTGTTTGACGTATGTCTTCCTCTGCTACAATGCCTCAGAAACTGCCAGAATCCTTCTCCTTCTCCTTCTCCTCCTCCTCCTCTTCTCTCTCCTCTTATGTGTTCTGTGGCAGAGGAACAATGGTGCCTGCATAAAGTGGGCCTTGAGAGGAAAGGAAGTCCTCCTCTTTGTCCCGCTGCTCTGCCTTGAGTGCCCTGTCCATAATGCCACGCAGAGTCTGCTCCAGCAGGAACACAACAGGGATTGTGTCACTGATGCATGCATTGTCACTGCTCACAACCCTAGTCGCCTCCTCAAATGGTGACAGTACAGTTTATGCATCCTTTATGAGCAGCCATTGGTGTGGGGAAAAAAAGCCTGAGCCTGTCATTGTGACGTACTCACACAGGTACTCGTTGACGGACCTCTGCTGCATGTGCAGCCGCTGCAGCATTGCCAAAGTCGAGTTCCACCTGGTGGGCATGTCCCAAGTCAGGTCAGGACAAAAGTTATTTTTGAATCCAAGGTTTCATTCAAATGAACATTACAGATTAATTTCAACAAGTCCTGGAGAGGTAGAGGAGTCCTACTCACTTGCTATGCAGGATTTAGCCGTAAAAAAATGTAAAAATATCATTCTGGAGGGCTTAGAGAAGGCAGATATGGTAACATGGAGTAGATCACATGTATAGAAGGTGGAATAGATCGTTTAGTAACATCTGAGAGTAGCCTAAAGATTTGGCTCCAGAACAATTGTATAGATTTGCAGCGCAAAGGATATGGCCTAAGGGCCCGATGGAACCACATACTCTCCAACAATAAGGAGAAATGTTAGGAGAACATTTAGACAGTTAGTAAGGGGGTAAATACCAACTATGTATCACTTTCTGCAGTAACCCCCAATGATTGGCACATCTTGTAGCCTGATCTGAGAATTTCTCATTCCTATTTCAGGATAGCCGTTGTTATAGAAAAATACAATTTGAGGAAATATTGGCTGAACTGAATTTATTCTTTACTGAGAAGAGACAATTTAAGGGGGGATATGATCAACATGTAAAATACATAAGTGGTGCATATAGTGAGCTTGGTGTTGAGTTATTTACTTTCAGGCCATTACAGAGGTCAAGGGCAAACTCTTTACATCTGGAGGAAAAGAGATTTAATCTTTAAATACGGAAAGGTTTCTTCAGAGTAGGAGCTGTGAAAAATTTGAATAGGCTCCCTCAAGAACTAGTTCTGGTCAGCTTAGCAGATGTTTAAAGATTTTTAAGATGTTAAAAAAGAGCTTAATGCATTCCTAAATGTACAAAATATAACTGGATTTTACATATATAGGTAACAACACCAGAGATTGTTGATCCAGGCAATAGCTGATTGCCCCCTGGGAAATCAGATAGAATTTTTTTACCCACTGGAGCAAATCAGACCATGCTTCACAAGGCTTATTTTTACCTTCTGCTGGATCCAGTGTGGGTAGAAATTTGTATATTATATGAAGGCTTTATGTTTATGTATTTTTTTTATATTGGTTGAACTAGATGGACTTGTGTCATCTATGATGACCTGTTACTCTGCATTGAGAAGTTCCAGTTAGATTCTCAAGCATTTATCAGTGGTGGGTTATTGAATGCAGAGACAGTATAAAAGTACCAGGGCATTCAGAAGTGATGTGGATACAGTTGTAAAATAGAAGAGGAGGGCACTAGAATTTAGAGTAAGATTGCCACCAAAGGTGGCCACACTAAGATTGTAGAGTCCTTCTAAGGGCTATTTTCTGAATTCTGTAGGGATTGCATCCTATTTGGCAATTACCACTCTCACTGCACAAAGAGCTCCTTTATTGTGCGTAAGAAAGTTGGGGTACTGGCTAATGGTCCACCTTAAGTGTGGTCTCCTGAGATGTGAGTGTGAACAGTAAAATGAGAAAACATTATGTGTAATGATTCCCAAGGTTGTTCAGTCTCGACCTTGAAAGGTATCTTACTATTCTAACAAGGGAAGGGAAGAAAAAGTATTCCAGAGAAAAAAATGTCATATAAAATTGCTTACAACTGTAATGTATATCCAGATCCTGGCAATATACATTAAAAATCATTAAAAAAAACAGCTTGGGTCCCCCCCAGTCCATACCAGGCTCTTCGGGTCTGGTATGGATATAAGGGTAAACTCCATGCCAATTTTTTTTTAAAAGGCGTGGTAAGGGCCTGGTATGGACGAGGGGAACCCATGTAGTTTTTTTCTTAATTTTGTCGCAGGGCTCCCCTTAACCACATCAATACACTATATTATATATTGCACACTGCACTATATACCCTGCACTGTATTATATATACTACACTGAGTGCACTATATACTCTGAACTGCAGTATATATACTATACGTACTGCACTATATACTCTGCTGAAAAATTGGGCCTTAGGTGTTGGTGGTGTCAGAACACAGTAATCCCTGACGGTCCTTGCTGTTAAACATTATTTCAGAGGCTGCTTGCACTCTTTTAGTGGCCTGTGGGCGTCTGCCTCTCCTTGGAGGCCTTCCGGACATGATGGGTATTTTTTTTTTTAATACCGCACTACACTGTATTATATACTGTGTACACCGCCTGAAGTGTATTTGAAATTGTACACACTGTATTATATACTGTGTACACTGCCTGCACTGTATTAGAAACTACACCGCTGAATGCACTGTATATATAGGCTACGCTGAATGCAGAGTGTGTGATATATATATATATATATATATATTTGTCAGGATGCGCATACCAGCAGAGAGATCGCCTCCCTACAAGAGCTTTTTGGTGCAGAAATACACGCATTCCTGTTGCCCATAGGAATTGGGCTTTGGCGCATAGAAGTGCGCATGCGTGAACTGGCGCGCAAACAGAAGCTGTCGCGCATCCCTGTGAGCGCCCATGCTCCCGCGCACTTGTGAGTGACGCTGGCGCCAAGTGAGTCTATTTAGGCGCAGCCAGTACCTAGCCCCAGTGCTGCTTCGTCTTCAGCTTCTGTGCATCCTGTTTCCTGAGAACCTGTAACTTGATTCCTGTTACCTACCCAGCTTGTCTTGACCATCCCTTGATCTCCACCAGTACCGACCCTGGCTTGTCCTGTGACCTTCCTCCTGTGTTCACCTTGACTCCTGTTTGCTGATCCGGCTTTTGACCTTGGCTTGCCTCCTGACTACGATCCTGCCTGCACCCTGCATCTGATTGTCCTAGCCGTGTATGACCCAGCCTGCCTGACCTTGCTTCTTCGTTGCTGCCATCTGCACCAGCTGCCTGCCTGTCGGTCTCCCTGCAGAAGCCTTCCAGTGTCTTCACCAGCCTTACCAGGACAGCCGTCCAGCTACCAGTTAAAGACTCTTGGCACTCATGCGACTCTGTACCTTGGCGCCTTCTGTTCCCACTATCAGAGGCCCCAAGTCAGAGGTGTAAGGGAGGCCTTGCTCGTCCAATCAAGCTCTTCTACCAGGTAGGTGATAGTACAAAGCAGCCATGTCCGAGCCTGAATGAGCAACCTCCCCGGTGGATCAGCTGTGCCATCACCTCTCAGTAGGGATGAGCTTCGTGTTCGAGTCGAACCCATGTTCGACTCGAACATCGGCTGTTCGACCATCCGTCGAATTGCGAACGATATGGGTCGTTCGCGCCAAATTCGTGTGGCGCGTCACGGCCCATAATTCACTGCGGCATCGCAGTGCATTGCTGGCTGATGATTGGCCAAGCATGCACTATGACCCGCATGCTTGGCCAATCACAGCGCCGTCAGTAGAGAGAGCTGTAATTGGCCAAAGCCAGGGTGGCTTTGGCCAATTATGGCTCAGGGGATTTAGTACACACCCCACACTATATAAGGCCGCCTGCACGGCGGCCCTGTGTAGTGTGTGTTCCGGTGTGCTGAGAGATAGAGAGAGAGAGAGACAGTGTCATTTGATTTGAGTTAGATAGATTAGGCAGAACAGTCAGTCAGTTAGCTGCACTTACAGTGTATTGTGTATATATATGCATCCCAGGTGTTGCATATATATATATATACACTGTATTCAGTTTAGCTAGATCCGTTCCTGTTATCTTCTATCTAGACTATTTACATTTAGTGCAGTGCGTCCTGCTCACAGTGTTCAGCTAGATCCGTTCCTGTTATCTTCTAGACTATTTACATTTAGTGCAGTGCGTCCTGCTCACAGTGTTCAGCTAGATCCGTTCCTGTTATTTACATTTAGTGCAGTGCGTCCTGCTCACAGTGTTCAGCTAGATCCGTTCCTGCTATTTACATTTAGTGCAGTGCGTCCTGCTCACAGTGTTCAGCTAGATCCGTTCCTGCTATTTACATTTAGTGCAGTGCGTTCTGCTCACAGTGTTCAGCTAGATCCGTTCCTGCTATTTACATTTAGTGCAGTGCGTCCAGCTCACAGTGTTCAGCTAGATCCGTTCCTGCTATTTACATTTAGTGCAGTGCGTCCTGCTCACAGTGTTCAGCTAGATCCGTTCCTGTTATCTTCTAGACTATTTACATTTAGTGCAGTGCGTCCTGCTCACAGTGTTCAGCTAGATCCGTTCCTGCTATTTACATTTAGTGCAGTGCGTCCTGCTCACAGTGTTCAGCTAGATCCGTTCCTGCTATTTACATTTAGTGCAGTGCGTTCTGCTCACAGTGTTCAGCTAGATCCGTTCCTGCTATTTACATTTAGTGCAGTGCGTCCAGCTCACAGTGTTCAGCTAGATCCGTTCCTGCTATTTACATTTAGTGCAGTGCGTCCTGCTCACAGTGTTCAGCTAGATCCGTTCCTGTTATCTTCTAGACTATTTACATTTAGTGCAGTGCGTCCTGCTCACAGTGTTCAGCTAGATCCGTTCCTGCTATTTACATTTAGTGCAGTGCGTCCTGCTCACAGTGTTCAGCTAGATCTGTTCCTGCTATTTACATTTAGTGCAGTGCGTCCTGCTCACAGTGTTCAGCTAGATCCGTTCCTGCTATTTACATTTAGTGCAGTGCGTCCAGCTCACAGTGTTCAGCTAGATCCGTTCCTGCTATTTACATTTAGTGCAGTGCGTCCTGCTCACAGTGTTCAGCTAGATCCGTTCCTGTTATCTTCTAGACTATTTACATTTAGTGCAGTGCGTCCTGCTCACAGTGTTCAGCTAGATCCGTTCCTGCTATTTACATTTAGTGCAGTGCGTCCTGCTCACAGTGTTCAGCTAGATCCGTTCCTGCTATTTACATTTAGTGCAGTGCGTCCTGCTCACAGTGTTCAGCTAGATCCGTTCCTGCTATTTACATTTAGTGCAGTGCGTCCAGCTCACAGTGTTCAGCTATATCCGTTTCTGCTATTTACATTTAGTGCAGTGCGTCCTGCTCACAGTGTTCAGCTAGATCCGTTCCTGTTATCTTCTAGACTATTTACATTTAGTGCAGTGCGTCCTGCTCACAGTGTTCAGCTAGATCCGTTCCTGTTATCTTCTAGACTATTTACATTTAGTGCAGTGCGTCCTGCTCACAGTGTTCAGCTAGATCCGTTCCTGCTATTTACATTTAGTGCAGTGCGTCCTGCTCACAGTGTTCAGCTAGATCCGTTCCTGCTATTTACATTTAGTGCAGTGCGTCCTGCTCACAGTGTTCAGCTAGATCCGTTCCTGCTATTTACATTTAGTGCAGTGCGTCCAGCTCACAGTGTTCAGCTATATCCGTTTCTGCTATTTACATTTAGTGCAGTGCGTCCTGCTCACAGTGTTCAGCTAGATCCGTTCCTGTTATCTTCTAGACTATTTACATTTAGTGCAGTGCGTCCTGCTCACAGTGTTCAGCTAGATCCGTTCCTGCTATTTACATTTAGTGCAGTGCGTCCTGCTCACAGTGTTCAGCTAGATCCGTTCCTGCTATTTACATTTAGTGCAGTGCGTCCTGCTCACAGTGTTCAGCTAGATCCGTTCCTGCTATTTACATTTAGTGCAGTGCGTCCAGCTCACAGTGTTCAGCTAGATCCATTCCTGCTATTTACATTTAGTGCAGTGCGTCCTGCTCACAGTGTTCAGCTAGATCCGTTCCTGTTATCTTCTAGACTATTTACATTTAGTGCAGTGCATCCTGCTCACAGTGTTCAGCTAGATCCGTTCCTGCTATTTACATTTAGTGCAGTGCGTCCTGCTCACAGTGTTCAGCTAGATCCGTTCCTGCTATTTACATTTAGTGCAGTGCGTCCTGCTCACAGTGTTCAGCTAGATCCGTTCCTGCTATTTACATTTAGTGCAGTGCGTCCAGCTCACAGTGTTCAGCTAGATCCGTTCCTGCTATTTACATTTAGTGCAGTGCGTCCTGCTCACAGTGTTCAGCTAGATCCGTTTCTGTTATCTTCTAGACTATTTACATTTAGTGCAGTGCGTCCTGCTCACAGTGTTCAGCTAGATCCGTTCCTGCTATTTACGTTTAGTGTAGTACGTCCTGCTCACAGTGTTCAGCTAGATCCGTTCCTGCTATTTACATTTAGTGCAGTGCGTCCTGCTCACAGTGTTCAGCTAGATCCGTTCCTGCTATTTACATTTAGTGCAGTGCGTCCTGCTCACAGTGTTCAGCTAGATCCGTTCCTGCTATTTACATTTAGTGCAGTGCGTCCTGCTCACAGTGTTCAGCTAGATCCGTTCCTGTTATCTTCTAGACTATTTACATTTAGTGCAGTGCGTCCTGCTCACAGTGTTCAGCTAGATCCGTTCCTGTTATCTTCTAGACTATTTACATTTAGTACAGTGCGTCCTGCTCACAGTGTTCAGCTAGATCCGTTCCTGTTATCTTCTAGACTATTTAGATTTAGTGCAGTGCATCCTGCTCACAGTGTTCAGCTAGATCCGTTCCTGTTATCTTCTAGACTATTTACATTTAGTGCAGTGCGTCCTGCTCACAGTGTTCAGCTAGATCCGTTCCTGTTATCTTCCTACTGACAGGCAGGCTTGTCTGGTTACAGTATATAAAGCTACCTGAAGAAAATTACAGGTGTTCTATTTGATCCTATTAGTACCACGGTCAGGCAGCTAGACTATTTACATTTAGTACAGTGCGTCCTGCTCACAGTGTTCAGCTAGATCCGTTCCTGTTATCTTCCTACTGACAGGCAGGCTTGTCTGGTTACAGTATATAAAGCTACCTGAAGAAAATTACAGGTGTTCTATTTGATCCTATTAGTACCACGGTCAGGCAGCTAGACTATTTACATTTAGTACAGTGCGTCCTGCTCACAGTGTTCAGCTAAATCCGTTCCTGTTATCTTCCTACTGACAGGCAGGCTTGTCTGGTTACAGTATATAAAGCTACCTGAAGAAAATTACATGTGTTCTATCCCAGCTTAGTGCAGCTACAGGCCATTAGTATGTCTGGAAGGCCAAGAAGGAGAGGCAGACAGTCACAAGCCAATAAGAGAGGACAAGCAGGCTCTGTGTCTAGTGCTGGTCGTGGAGACGGTGCATCCTCATCAGCACGTGGCCATGGGACACGCTTGGCCTTTTTTTCGGCAGCTGGCCGTGTTGAGCCGCAACATGCGGAAGACTTGGTCGAGTGGATGACCAAGCCGTCCTCATCCTCCTCATCCTCTCTCACCCATGCCCAGGGTGCTTTGTCTGGCAAAGCAGCGGCCTCTTCCCTCAGCTCAATGTCATCAGTGACTCCTTCCCTAGCTCCACCATGTCCTCATGAGGATTCCCTCGAACTGTTTGACCACAGTGTTGGGTACATGCTCCAGGAGGATGCCCAGCGTTTGGAAGGCTCTGATGATGATACTGAGCTCGATGAAGGCAGTAACATGAGCACGGACAGAGGGGGTGCCCAAGAAGGACAGCAATCTGGCAGTCATGCTCCCCCTGCTGCAGCATACTGCCAGGTTTGCTCCAGTGATGAGGAGGGAGGGGATGATGAGGTCACTGACTCAACGTGGGTGCCTGATAGGAGAGAGGAGGAGGAGGAGGAGGAGGAGGCGGCACATCACCAACGAGGCAGGATGCCCTCCAGGGGCCAGCCTAAGGGCAGCACATTGACTGCATCACATCCCAAAGCTCCACATGTGCAGGGCGCTGCAGTCTCTGTGCGTTATTCAAAAAGTTCTTTGGTGTGGGCCTTTTTTGAGACGAGTGCATCAGATCGCACCGCTGCTATTTGCAACATATGTCTCAAGCGTATCTCGCGTGGCCAAAACATCTCCCGCTTGGGTACCACATGCTTGACCAGACATATGTTGACCTGCCATGCAGTTCGTTGGCAAGCGTATCTAAAAGACCCACACCAAAGAACAAAGAGGATCTCTCCTTGCTCCTCATCAGCTGAGATTTCCAACCCCACTAGACCTTCAGTCCTCTCTGAGACCTGCAGTGAGAGGAATGAAGGTCTAGAATTAGGTGTGTCACAGCCAAGTACTTGTGGGCAATCTGCTTTTGGTACACCGACGTCAGATTGTACCAGGCAAATTTCCCTGCCCCAGCTGCTGCACCGCCGAAAGAAGTTTGCTCCCAGCCATCCACATGCCCAGCGGTTGAATGCTAGCTTGGCAAAATTGCTAGCACTTCAACTGCTGCCTTTTCAGTTGGTAGACTCTGCCCCCTTCCGTGAGTTTGTGGAATGTGCGGTTCCTCAGTGGCAGGTACCCAAACGCCACTTTTTCTCACGGAAGGCGATTCCGGCTCTCTACCGGCATGTGGAAGGCAATGTCCATGCCTCGCTGGACAGGGCGGTCAGTGGTAAGGTGCATATTACCGCTGACTCATGGTCCAGCAGGCATGGACAGGGACGTTACCTAAGTTTCACGACGCATTGGGTGACTCTGCTGGCAGCTGGGAAGGATGCAGGACAAGGTGCAGTAGTGTTGGAGGTTGTTCCGCCACCACGCCTCCAAAATGCTGATTGTGACACACCTCTCTCCTCCACCCCCTCCTCTTCTTCTTCCTCCATGGCCTCTTCCTCGGAACCAGCGGTGCTCCGTAGGCGTTCAAGGGGCTACGCAAGTACGCAGGCCAAAAGATGCCATGCGGTGCTTGAGCTGGTGTGCTTGGGGGACAGGAGCCACACTGGGGCAGAGGTTCTGTCAGCTCTGCAGGGGTAGGTTCAGAGGTGGTTGACGCCACGCCAACTTAAGGCAGGAATGGTGGTTTGCGACAATGGCACCAACCTCCTCTCTGCCCTCCGACAGGGACAAAAGACCCATGTGCCCTGTTTGGCTCACGTCCTTAACTTGGTGGTGCAGCGGTTCTTGGGCAGGTACCCGGGCTTACAGGATGTCCTGAGGCAGGCCAGGAAAGTCTGTGTGCATTTCCGCCGGTCATATAATGCCAGTGCTCGGCTGACGGACCTCCAAAAGGAGTTTAACCTGCCCAAGAACCGCCTAATCTGTGACATGCCCACCAGGTGGAACTCAACGTTGGCCATGCTGCAGCGGCTGCACACGCAGCAGAGGGCCATCAATGAGTACCTGTGCGACTATGGCACCAGGACAGGGTCAGGGGAGCTTGGTTTTTTTTCCCCACGCCAGTGGGCCATGATCAGGGATGCATGCACTGTCCTGTCACCATTCGAGGAGGCCACGAGGATGGTGAGCAGTGACAGTGCATGCATCAGTGACACTGTCCCCCTTGTCCACCTGTTGGAGCACACGCTGCGTGGAATAATGGACAGGGCACTTGAGGCAGAACAGAGGCAGGAAGAGGAGAACTTCCTTAGCTCTCAAGGCCCCCTTTATCCAGACATTGTTCCTGCGTGCCCGCCGATCACACAGGAAGAGGACGAGGAGGAGGAGGAGGAAGATTGTGTCAGTATGGAGGTGGAGCCTGGCACTCAGCATCAGCAGCAGTCTTTAAGGGATCAGTCCCAAGGAACACATGGACTTGTACGTGGCTGGGAGGAGGTGGCTGCGGACGTTGTTGTCCTTAGTGACCCAGAGGACTCTGGACCGAATGCCTCAGCAAACCTACGCTGCATGGCCTCCCTGATCCTGCAAAGCCTGCGTAAGGATCCTCGTATTCGTGGTATCAAGGAGAAGGACCAATACTGGCTGGCAACCCTCCTTGATCCACGTTACAAGGGTAAGGTTGCGGACCTTATCTTGCCATCGCAGAGGGAGCAGAGGATGAAACATCTTCGGGAGGCCTTGCAGAAAGGTCTGTGCAACGCGTTCCCAGAGACTGGGAGGTTACAAACTCCTGTTTCTGGACAACGTGTTGCTGAGGCTTCGGTCAGTCAAAGAAGGAGCAGTGGAGAAGGTGGCCGTCTGACCGATGCGTTCAGACAATTTTTTGGTCCCCAAGGTATGATCGGTTCCAGCAACCATCGCCAGCGTCTGTTTTACATGGTGCAGGAATATCTAGGGGCAAGATCAGACTTGGACACCTTTCCCACCGAAAATCCTCTGGGTTACTGGGTCTTGAGGATGGATCACTGGCCAGAGCTTGCACAGTATGCAATTGAGCTACTGGCCTGTCCTGCATCCAGCGTTCTTTCGGAACGCACATTCAGTGCTGCTGGAGGCGTGGTAACCGATCACAGGGTGCGTCTGTCCACCGACTCGGTCGATCGGCTGACCTTCATAAAAATGAATCAGTCTTGGATCACCACCAGCTACCAAGCACCTGATGCTGATGTAACCGAATAATTTTTTTTGAAATCTCAGATCCCTTCAAAGACTGCCTATGCTGATGCTGAGTGACTATCCCTGAGTAATTATCCTCTTCCTCCTCAATCATCACGCTGATAGCTTGTAAGAACATTTTTGGTTCTGGGCGCCACCACCAGTGCCTAAGGCACAATTTTTCAGCCCCTGTTTAACAGGGGCGTGTAATTACAATTTTTGATGTAATACTTTGCAGCAGGGCTCGTTCCTGCATTCCAACTAGAGTGTCTGTGAGGGGTTGCAGTGTTGTGGCACCAGCACCAGTGCCTAAGGCCCAATTTTTCTGCCCCTGTCTAACAGGGGCGTGTAATTACAATTTTTGATGCAATACTTTGCAGCAGGGCTCGTTCCTGCGTTCCAACTAGAGTGTCTGTGAGGGGTTGCAGTGTTGTGGCACCAGCACCAGTGCCTAAGGCCCAATTTTTCTGCCCCTGTCTAACTGGGGCATGTAATTACAATTTTTGATGCAATACTTTGCAGCAGGGCTTGTTCCTGCGTTCCAACTAGAGTGTCTGTGAGGGGTTGCAGTGTTATGGCACCAGCACCAGTGCCTAAGGCCCAATTTTTCAGCTCCTGTTCAACAGGGGCATGTAATTACAATTCTTGATCTAATATTTCACAGCAGGGCCCTGTGAGGGCTTACAGTGTTGTGGCCACAGCAACACCTAAGGCCCAAATTTCTGCTGAGTATATAGGGCAGGACCCTACTTTCAAACATCTAACTTACAAACAACTCCTACTTGCAAACGGAAGGAGACAACAGGAAGTGAGATGAAATCTACCCCTAGGAAGGGAAATTCTCTCCTGTAAGAGTTAATATGGGAAAACAATTTCTCCTTTCCACTGATGCTTTCCAATCCTTGTTCCACAAAAAACCCAAATTTTCAAAAAACATTTTTCATTGGGACAAAAAAGTGAGGTGAAATCTTCTGAAGAGGAGGAAAGACAGCAAAACAAATGTCACAGGGGCTATAACCCTTCCCTATGTTTTCCAAAAAGCTTAGAAAAGATTTTTTGGCTGGAGCTAAACACGTTAAAAATGTACCCGTTCAAAATTACAAACAGATTCTACTTAACAACAAACCTACAGTCCCTGTCTTGTTTGCACCGCCTGTATACTGCTGTTCAGAGTATATAGGGCCTGGTGGCCCCACACCTTTCCTTATTTTAATTTGGGTGCGGGGTTCCCCTTAATATCCATACAAGACCCAAAGGGCCTGGTAATGGACTGGGGCGGTACCCATGCCGTTTGTCTCACTGATTTTCATCCATATTGCCATGACCCGACATGACATTAAACCCGCAAGCAGTTTTAAATGAGATTTTTTCCTTTAAAAATGACATTTGGTGCAGGGACTGTTCTAAACATGGGAAACATGCGTCACTTTACAGGCATACTATAGACACCCCCCAGGTACGATATTTAAAGGAATATTTCACTTTTTTTTTTTTTTACTTTAAGCATCATTAAAATCACTGCTCCCGAAAAAACGGCCGTTTTTAAAAGTTTTTTTTGCATTGATACATGTCCCCTGGGGTAGGACCCGGGTCCCCAAACCCTTTTTAGGACAATACCATGCAAATTAGCCTTTAAAATGAGCACTTTTGATTTCGAACGTTCGAGTCCCATAGACGTCAATGGGGTTCTAACGTTCGTGCAAACTTTCGGTCCGTTCGCGGGTTCTGGTGCGAACCGAACCGGGGGGTGTTCGGCTCATCCCTACCTCTCAGCACTCATGACATATATGTCCCCAGGCTGTGGTACTACACCAGCCTGCGTCTTCTGTCAGACCAGACTGAACCCAGGCCATCACTTTCTTGTCTTCCTTGCAGCCTTCCCTCCGCGCTTCCCTGCAGCCTTTCTTGGAGGCTGTGGCTCTGGTGGTGGACTTGTGGCAGGAGGAGGATGGGTGAGATCATATATGTGGCTGTTCTGTCAGCTGGCCCCTCAACCCCTTCTGAAGGGCCTCAATAATAATTCCCTCACAGAGGAAGCGTTGGCCCTCCTCCAATTTCAACAATCTTGTGGCTAGATAACAGCCATAGGCCTCTTCAGTGTCGGGTTGGCTTCTGACGACATCAGTTGCTTCCGTAATAAGACCCAGTGCTGCCTCCTCCTGGTCCCCTTCCTGTGCCTTTTTGTTTGAAGGCAGAGGGGAGGCACCTGGGATTGGGTGAGGCTCCTCCTGGACCCAGCCACCTCCTGGCTGACACTGGGCCCGCCCACCTCCTGGCTGTCACTGGGCATGGCCCCCTCCTGGCTGACACTGGGCACGGCCACCTCCTGGCTAACACTGGGCACGGCCACCTCCTGGCTAACACTGGGCACAGCCACCTCCTGCCTGACACTTTCCAGACCCTCCTCCTGGCTGAGCTCATCATGTGTATAAAAAAGGGACATAGTTTTAGTTTTTGCTTCATCAATCACACACAATTGCTCACGACTTGCAAATTGAATGTTAATAAATAGAAAAGACTATCTTTCTGACACCAGCATTTTTCTTTCTTGTCCCAAACATTTTTGGCCACTACTGTCTATTCATATGTAAATCACTTGGTTTTAAATCATTAATTAGTTATCAATTATAACATCTAGTTAACATCATTAATATTAGGCCAATAAATATGTAGTAAAATAATATACCTGGCTTCAGCTCGGCGCATCCACTTCTTCCAGGACGGAAGGCCCAGGTTGTTCCTCGTCAGCCACTGCTGGGGTTGTGTCAGGGATCTACCAGCACCAGACCGGGGAGCTTGCATGCGCCTATGCGCTGGCGTGCCCCTGTTCAGACACGGCAGCAAGCTGCTGCTGTTGCTGTGCATCAGCGCGGCGCTCGGGTGCACGACGCGGGTGCGTGCGCGTGTTTGCGTTAGCGCCGGTTTGGCGCCATTTAGCACATAAAAGTTCCCCTGTTCCATGGGAACATCGCTGCTTCGTCTCAGCTCTGTGTTTCTGCTTGAACCTGTATCTGATTGCCTGCTACCTGATTTGACCCGGCTTGTTTGACCATTCGACCTGCTCCAATCCCGCCCCGGCCTGCCTGACCATTCTGCTATCAGTATCTGCTACCGTTGCCGACCTCTGCCTGTTCACCGACTCTGCCTTTGCCTGCTGTGTTTGCCTGTGCCAGTTACCTGCCAACCCGGACTGTCTGACTCTGCTTGTGCCTGCCGCTCTACTTGCTGTTGCACCTTCAGCTTCAGCTCCTGAGATCTCTCACCTCCAGTGTGTCAAGTCTGCTGCTGTTCCAGTCTCCACTCACCTGCAGTCCTGCCATCCCAGGAGGGATCTCCGCCTCTACATCAGAGACTATAGTCCAACAGGCACTCCTACCCCACTGCGCTCAGGAGACCACTGTCCCCACTCCAGTGGCTCCTGAACCAGCGTTGTATGAGAGGTCTTCTCCTACAGTCAGGCTCACCTACCAGGTACCTAACAGTACGAAGCAGCCATGACTGAGCCTGCAGGAGATACCTCTCCATTGAAAGAAATATGCACCCACCTTGCGGCTCTCACTCAAGCCGTACAATCCCTCCAGGATAACTACAACAGATTGGAGGGACAAGTCCAGAACCTTGCAGGGCCTAACCCCTAGGCCTCCTCCTCAGCTGCAACCCCGGCACAGACGGCTCCTGGTCCCTCCGTTGTAATGCTTCCACCTGAACCAAAGGTTCCCACTCCTGATAGATTCTCTGGAGACCGGGCCAAGTTCCGGGCCTTTCGCAACACCTGCCAGCTCTTCTTCGCATTACAACCCCGAACTTTCTCACTGGAAGCCACTAAGGTGGGGTTCGTGATCTCCCTCCTACAAGGGGAACCTCAGACTTGGGCTCATCGTCTACTTGAGGGGGACTCAGCACTAACCCAGTCCTTATCTTCTTTCTTTGAAGCCATGGCGCAAATATACGAAGACCCTCAACAGACTGCCACAAATGAATCAGCTCTGTTCGCGCTCCAGCAAGGCCGCAGACCTGCGGAGGACTATATCATGGACTTTAGACGTTGGAACGCGGACACTCAGTGGAATGATGTGGCCCTGCGTCACCAGTTCCGCTTGGGCCTATCTGAAGGACTAAAGGGCGAACTTGCCCGAGTGGGTGTACCAAATACCCTTGAGGCCTTGATTAACTTGACTATTCAAATCGACCGACATATCCGGGAACGTCGATTTGAACGATCTGCTCTACATTCCCGCCCGATTTGGATGACAGCCAGAGCACCACTTCCTGCAACTCGCTATGTACCCCCATCCAGTTCAAATCTAGCTAATGCCTCGCTTGACTCTGCAGAACCTATGCAATTAGGACTGATGCGACCTGCCTTATCACCTGAAGAACGGGCCCGACGCCGGCAACTCAATCTGTGCCTCTACTGCGGTGGGACTGGGCACTATGTCCTGAACTGTGCAGTCAAAATAAGTAAGTGCCCGTCTTCTGTGTATACCAGTCTCTCTGCTCTGTCTGCGAATTCTACCCACATTGCCCTTCCTCTGTCTTTGCAGCTGCAAGAAAGGACAATTATGATCAACGCCATCATTGATTCCGGAGCATGCAGTTGCTTTATTGATTCAAACTTTGCCAGCCAGCATAACATTCCATTACGAACCAAGACCCATGGACTCGCTGTATTTCTAGCTGATGGATCCCGCATCAGATCTGGACAAGTAACCCAGGAAACTCTGCCTCTGCCTGCTTCTACTTCCTCTCAACACAAGGAACTGCTGGTTCTTGATGTCATCTCCTCTCCTATGTTTCCCATCATCCTGGGCATCCCTTGCCTGCAGGCCCACAATCCATACATTCATTGGACATCTGGAGAAGTGAAATTCTCATCTTCTTACTGTCAAGAACATTGTTTTAAGAAAGATTCGGGTTCCTCATCCACCCTACTTTGTTTGGACACCGACCAGAAACTTTGTCAGGTCATACCTAAACAGTATCATGAATTAATTGACGTTTTCAGTAAGAAGGGGGCAGACTCTCTTCCACCTCATCGTCCCTATGATTGCCCCATTGAATTGCTGCCAGGATCCGAAATACCATTCGGACGCATTTTTCCATTATCAGAGAAAGAACAGGAAGTACTAAAGACATATATAGATGAGAACCTGGCCAAGGGTTTTATACGCCACTCTACCTCTCCAGCTGGTGCCGGAATATTTTTCGTCACTAAGAAGGACAAGTCTCTCCGTCCGTGTATTGACTATCGTGAACTAAACAAAATCACGGTCAAGAATCGGTATCCTCTACCCTTGATACCTGAACTCTTCCAAAAATTAAGGACTGCCGTCATTTTCACTAAACTTGACCTGAGAGGGGCATATAATTTGATCCGTATCCGGGCTGGGCATGAGTGGAAGACAGCATTCCGAACCCGATTCGGGCATTATGAATACCTGGTCATGCCCTTTGGACTCTGCAACGCCCCTGCGACTTTTCAACACCTGATTAACGATGTCCTCAGGGACTTTTTAGATGTGTTTGTAATCGCATACTTGGACAACATCTTGATTTTCTCAGAATCCCGTGAATTGCATCAAGAACATGTCCGCAGGGTGTTGGGTCGTCTCCGCTTACACAGTCTGTACGCGAAAGCGGAGAAATGTGAGTTCGAACAACAGAGCATTCAATTTCTGGGGTTAATAATCTCTGCAACAGGCATCAAGATGGACCCACAAAAGGTTTCCGCTGTTCTGGACTGGCCGGTACCCCTGGACAAGAAGGGAATTCAGCGGTTTGTGGGGTTTGCGAATTTCTACAGAAAGTTCATCAGGGGGTTCTCAGCCATAATTGCACCCATCACGTAGTAAACCAAACAGAATACCCGTTTTTCCTGGAACCAACTTGCCCAAGACGCCTTCGAAAATCTCAAAAGACTGTTTACTTCAGCACCTATCCTCAGTCACCCTGAACCATCTTTACCGTTTATTTTAGAGGTTGATGCCTCCGAGATTGCGGTAGGTGCGATTCTTTCACAACGTAAAGGTAGCAAAGAAGTAATGCATCCTGTAGGGTTCTTCTCCCGTAAACTTTCCCCTGCGGAGAGGAATTATGACGTCGGTGACCGTGAGCTTCTCGCCATTAAGACTGCACTGGAAGAGTGGAGGTACCTGTTGGAGGGGGCTATGCATCCAGTACTAATTTATACTGACCATAAAAACCTGGAATACTTACGATCTGCCAAACGGCTGAAGCCTCGACAAGCCCGCTGGGCTCTGTTTTTCTCACGTTTTTCCTTCCATATCACTTACCGTCCAGGCTCAAAAAATATTAAACCGGATGCATTATCACGTATGCACGACAATCCTAAGGACTTATCTACTCCTGACACCATCTTACCCGCAAACAGTTTCTTACTGCTACATACAGATTTACTTTCCCTGATTAAGGAAGCATCCTCTGAGTCAGCCAGGCCTACTGGGATTTCTTTAATAAGTAGAGATGGTTTGTTCTGGAAGGGAAGCCAAATTTTTGTTCCTGAAGATGTTCGGGTCAGGGTTTTGACACTTGTCCACGATCATCCATTGGCGGGCCACTTTGGAGTTCGCAAGACCCTGGAACTAGTGCAGCGTACATTCTGGTGGCCCAATCTGAAAGACTTTTGTGAAAAATATGTCAGTTCCTGTCCCATCTGCATTCAGAATAAGTCATCCAGGAATCGAGCTTGGGGCCGATTGAAACCGTTGCCTGTACCCGACAGACCATGGAAAATGATTTCTATGGATTTTATTGTGGAGCTTCCATGTTCTGAAGGGTACTCAGCCATCTTTGTAATAGTGGATCGTCTAACCAAAATGGCTCATTTTCTACCTTTAAGAGGAACCCCGTCTGCCACCGAAACTGCTCGTATATTTGTCAAGGAGATCATCAGACTTCATGGAGTACCTGTAAACATAGTTCCTGATAGAGGGGTTCAATTCACCTCACGTTTCTGGAGAGCCCTGTGTGAAACCCTAAAAATTGAATTGGCCTTGTCCTCGGCCTATCATCCTCAAACGAATGGTCAGACAGAAAGGACTAATCAGACTCTGGAACAATACATCAGATGTTTCACATCTTTCACACAAGACGATTGGGTATCTCTACTACCCTTAGCAGAATTTGCCTACAATAATGCCAAACATTCTGCCACCGGTCAATCTCCTTTTTTCGCCAATTATGGCTTTCATCTAACCTTTCTACCTGATTTCCTTTCAGAGTCTTCGGTTCCAGCAGTACAAAGTACAGTGGAGTTCCTCAGTCACAACAGTCGGTTGTTGCAGGAAACAGTGTCCAAGGCTCAGGCAGATGGTAAGAGGATCTTCGACCGGAAAAGAAGGGGGGAGCTGAATTTACAGATTGGCGACAAGGTATGGCTTTCTACCGTTAATATCAAATTAGCTTGTCCTTCTAAGAAGTTGGCACCTAGATTCATGGGACCCTTTCCAGTTAGAAGGAAAATCAATGAAGTATCTTATGAACTGACTTTACCTGATTCATTTAAAATTCATCCGGTATTCCATGTATCTCTGCTCAAACCTGTACCTGATCCTTTTCCTGATAGAGGGACTAGACCTCCTGAACCTGTTGTAATTAATGGCAGCGAGGAATTTGAGGTTGAGGCTATCCTTGATTGTAGAAGAAGGCAAGGGCAAAACCAATTCTTAATCAAGTGGAAAGGCTACGGCCCAGAAAGTAACTTGTGGGAACTGGACAGTAATGTGCATGCTAGGCGTTTAGTGCGCGCCTATTTTTCTACTCATCCTGAGAAGAAGAGGTTGTTGGGCATCCGGAGGCTGCCCCTTGGGGGGGGGCAATGTCAGGGATCTACCAGCACCAGACCGGGGCGCTTGCATTCGCCTATGCGCTGGCACGCCCCTGTTCAGACACGGCAGCAAGCTGCTGCTGTTGCTGTGCATCAGCGCGGCGCTCAGGCGCGCGCGGGTGCGTGCGTTCGCGCGTGCGCACGCGTTCGCGTTAGCGCCGGTTTGGCGCCATTTAGCACATAAAAGTTCCCCTGTTCCATGGGAACATCGCTGCTTCATCTCAGCTCTGTGTTTCTGCTTGAACCTGTATCTGATTGCCTGCTACCTGATTTGACCCGGCTTGTTTGACCATCCGACCTGCTCCAATCCCGACCCGGCCTGCCTGACCATTCTGCTATCAGTATCTGCTACCGTTGCCGACCTCTGCCTGTTCACCGACTCTGCCTTTGCCTGCTGTGTTTGCCTGTGCCAGTTACCTGCTGACCCGGACTGTCTGATTCTGCTTGTGCCTGCCGCTCTACTTGCTGTTGCACCTTCAGCTTCAGCTCCTGAGATCTCTCACCTCCAGTGTGTCAAGTCTGCTGCTGTTCCAGTCTCCATTCACCTGCAGTCCTGCCATCCCAGGAGGGATCTCCGCCTCTACATCAGAGACTATACTCCAACAGGCACTCCTACCCCACTGCGCTCAGGAGACCACTGTCCCCACTCCAGTGGCTCCTGAACCAGCGTTGTATGAGAGGTCTTCTCCTACAGTCAGGCTCACCTACCAGGTACCTAACAGGTTGAGGGAAGGCCGCAGGGAAGGCTAGAAAGTGATTCCCTGACTTCAGTCTGGTTGTCCAGAAACCGCAGTTTGTTGAAGTACCACAGTCTGAGTACATACACTTGCGCTGCTGATGCTCCTGATCTGAGTGATTTCTGGATCCTATTATGCTCCTTCTTATACATGTTCCTCAAGATCCCAATTTTACTTTCCAAATACTGGATGGTTGCATCGGGGACCCGAGTCTTCACAAATTCCAGAAGTTTCTCCAGCGTTGACCTCCTAGCTTGTTTATTATAATATAAGGTGTTTTTCACCTCCCACAAATTCCTCATCTCCCTGTATCTGTCTATGAAACTGGCCATGAATTCTGGGTCCTTGAAGTGATTCATCTTTGCTGTAAGACAACACACAAGACAAAAACACTAATGTCAGCCGAAACTCTCATTATCATATCCCAATATAGGCCTCAATCTTGAAGCAGTATAGGCCACTGTGATGAGCCAAGTTCAAATTTTACCTTTGTTGAGGACGCTCGCCTCTTCCGTTCGTTCTTCCTCCGCACACAGATCGTACATACGACACATGCGTGTTAGCTTGATATACACTGCGCATGTGTGAAACTCCGCCCGTGTCGCCCGCCCCTGACGTTCTTTCCAGAAGATTCCCCACCCCTTCTCTCTTCGGCGCACAGTAGGAGCAACATGGCGGATAAAGAGCATGTGTGTAGTATTTCCACTAACGAGGAGGAGGAAAGCCCGGAGCCCGAAACTACACGATCCCGGAGGAGAAGATTTAGGGCCTCCAATATGGCCTTTATAGAGATGGTGGAGATGGTAGACATCTTGAGGAGGAACGACTATGATGGGAAGCATGGACCATACCTAAACCCAAATTTGAGAAAGGCCAAGATCATAACTAAAGTTGTGAAGAGTCTGCAGCAGAATTTTGGGGTACGACACAATTAAGGAAACGCTGGTCAGACCTGAAACTGAGGAAGCAGGATCAGTATAGAAGAATCAAGAGAGTGCTTCTAAAAAGTAAGTAGTTGTCGTGTGTTCCTATCATTATTATTACTTGCATGCTGCTCCATGTCATTTTCTAAAATGGCCACTTTCATGTTGGTGGGTATAGTAATCGGTCGTAGGAAACATTGTTCACTCATTAAATACAATGTTTTGTGCAGATACAGGTTAAATACATTTGGTCATGCCTATCTGTAGAAAATTCAGTTTTGTACATTGCTGTATAGATGTGTTTGTAACTAGAATGAAATGCAAGCTTGATTTAGTGTAATGTAAGGAGAGGACACTCAGCAGCTGTTTACACATCTGGACTCAGGAGCACTAGTGTGGGACACAAGAACAAACTTTTTAGGGTGTCCCACACAGGTACTCCAGTGGATACTTTTGGTGTGAAAATTGTCAGAAAAAGGTAATTATTCCAGCTTTGGTAACGTAAAAAATCATGTCTTCAGCTTGGAACTCTGTCCAAAACAGACAATTGTACCCCACTTCCAAGCAATGTTTCATATTCACATTTCTGGACTCAAATATCTGTGTGCGAAGTATACCTTTTGTTTCATTCTCATAGGGGAGAAAAGACTTGGAGGACACCAAGGACCCCATACATCACCAAGAAGGGGAAGTCAGCACAAGAGGATCTGGAGGAAGGAGAGGTGGAGGAAGTTGGCGAGATTGTCACCAAAACAGGTGAGTGTCTGACAGCCCAGCTTCAGGTAATCTATGTATGCCTGCATATTTATAATACATGTTTTTAATCCAATTTTTAGGTGATGTGCTGGTTGTTGAACAGCAAGCTGAACATTTCACAAGTGACAGTGCCCAAAGGCTCATCCATGACATCATGCTGTGGAATGGTGAAATCAACATTATAAGGAAGAAACTGAATGTTATGGAACAACAAATGAAGAACATGATAGATGTGTTGGGGAGAATATGAATTTCTTTCAAATCCCATCCATTTTAACATTTGTTGGACTAAACCAATTGTTTTTTTGTAAATTTTAAAAGCCACATTTTGAAGATCCACACGGTGTGTTAACATGTGCTATCTGCCATCAAGGGATCTCAATGTACGTGTTTTATGGGTGCAACCCCTTCCTCGTAACTCTAGTAGGTGAGAGGAAGGGGTTGCACCCCCCAAACATGTCCATTGATTCCCCATGATTGGAGATAGCACATGTTGACATTAGGCATGGGATCAGGAGGGAAATACCCATTTTGACTCCCAATTTGTGTGCATCTTCAAAATTTGGCTTTTACAGGGGGTGACATCACCCCATCTGATGAAGGCAATATCAAGAAATTTTTGACACTATAATGTCTGATACTGCTTTCAATTTTTATACGTTGAATTTTGTAAGTTCCAGAGTTGTGTATGTTATGTTTTGAAACATGCCTGTTTCTAAAATCTAAAAATTTTATAAAGCACAGAGTAAAAAATTTGATAATCAACAATGTGTGGCTTCTTCTTTCAATGCTCAATACTAGGTTTTGGAAGTAATTTTGTGTTTACATTGACAATGGGGCTTATTTACTAAAGGAAAATCCACTTGGCACTACAAGTGCACTAGGAGAACCTAGGAGACAGCCAAAAAGAAACACAAGCAATAAAGCAAATGCAAGAATTTATCAGATATTTTTTTATTTTTAAAAAAATATTTTAGACATTGTCTGACATTGCAATGGCCCCCCTACCCATAAAATAATTGACATATTTATCCCGAACTTCACGGGCACTTTGGGGTGCTAAGCCAGGATGGCCAGTATCCAGGCCCGTCAGAGGATTTGAAGGAAGTCCGGCCTCAGGCCCAACTGAGGCAATATAATTGTGGGCATTTTTTCTTAAAAAATTGTGCAATATGCAGCATGACAAAATTATGTGGTTGAGTTTGTATTCTGCCATGTATAGCTGTCAGAAACAGGTGTAACCGGCTGGCGATTATCCCGAAGGCATTCTCAATGACTCTTCTGGCTCTGGCCAGCCGGTAGTTAAAAACCCTCCTCTCCGGGGTGAGGGTCCTCTGGGGGAATGGCATTATCAGGTGCTCGCCCAGACCGAATGCTTCATCAGCAAGAAAGATGAACGGGAGTCCTTCAACATTGTCCGCATCAGGGGGCAATTCTAGGCCAACACTCTGGAGCCATTGGTAAAACTCCATCTGGGCGAAGACTCCTCCATCCAACATTCGGCCATTCTTCCCCACGTCCACATAGAGGAACTCATATTGTGCCGACACCACCGCCATTAACACTATACTATTAAACCCCTTATAGTTATACAAGTAAGACCCCAAATGGGGTGGTGGCACGATGTGGACGTGCTTCCCATCTATAGCCCCTCCACAGTTGGGAAAGTCCCAACGGTCGGCAAAATGGGAGGCCACAGTCTGCCATTCCTGTGGAGTTGAAGGAAACTGTGGAGTCAAAACAGAAAAATATATATTAGAACTTTTGCACATAACATTGCAAGCAGATTAGACACAAACATTCTTGGCCAACATCAGTATAACATTTATTTTAAGGAGTATTTTAAGACAAAAATATAAAGATACACTTATCGGATCACCCCCCCCCCCCCCCCCCCCCCCGATGGGCCATTGTAAAAATTTTAGGGGGGGAAGGGTTCGAGCTGAGTTTGGGACCCCCCAAAAAAGGCTATGGCACTCTGCCTGAATTTAAGGACAACAATAACATTTGTACACATTTTAGGGGGTGTTTAGGGTAAGCACTACAATGGAGCTGAGAAAATACATTGTTAAGTGACTAGGCTATAGGTGTATATGGGCCCAGAATAGCATGCTGGGGAGGTTAGTGAAGGCAAATATGCATGAAGGACAAAAAAGGAGCATTAAAATATTACAGCATGCATGAGAACAATAAGGACATTCACAGCATATTACAATCATGGTAATTATGAAATGAGGAAAGAAATACAAAACATTAGCAAACATTAAATACATAGAATGTGATGTTAAAGGAGAAAACACCCTAATATAGTCCTTCTGCAGGACCTGAATTATAGCAGAACAGGTCTCTGGGATAATGATCCCTAGAGCCTGGGGGGAGATGCCTGTCGAGAACTTGAGATCCTGCAGGCTTCTCCCAGTCGCCAAGTACCTCAACGTGGCGACTAGCCTCTGCTCCAGAGTGATGGCTTGCCTCATGCAGGTATCCTGCCTGCTAATATAAGGGGTCAGCAAAGCCAACAGATGGTAAAAAATGGGGTCTGTCATCCTGAGAAAGTTCCTGAAATCATCAGGATTATTCTCCTGGATCTCAAGAAGCAAAGGCATATGAGAGAATTGGTCACGCTGGAGTAACCAATTCTTGGTCCATGAACTCCTCCCCACCCTGTTCATGGACTGGGCTTGGGTCAAAGAATGAACCCCATCACCAAGCACCCGCATAGCACAAACTCTACGATGATTATGTACCCGCAACATGGCTTCAAAACGGTCGGCTCTTCAGAACTAACTAAAAGAACGCACTGAAGAACAAAAAGGCCTGTGAAGAGCAAGCTGAAAATCAGAAACCAGCGGACAAGAACACACTGAAAAAACAGATACGAACTGTCTACATGCTCTGAAAAGCAGATACAAACCCACAAGCACAAACTGAAGAGCAGTAACGGACTGAAAAGCGCGAAAGCTGAAAAGCGAGAATCATCTCTCACCAAACTTCTACTAACACGAGAAACATGAGATTAGCAGAAGGAGCCCAAAGGGTGGCGCACTCGCTATTGCACTTCCTTTTTCTAGTCCCGTCGTATGTGTTGTACGTCACCTCATCCTAGACAGTCGGACTTTGGTGTGACCGTGTGTAGGCAAGACCGCTTGAGCGAAATTCCATCGGAGTTCCGTCGGAGAAACCTTCAGAGTTTATTCCCTCTGCAAAACCGGTCATGTGTACGCGGCATTAGAGTTTACAGCTGAAAAATTCCTCTCAAAACCCACTAGATAACAGCCTATGTGTGCATGGACACATAGGATAACATGCTGGGGAGTTTACTGGCTGCAGAAAAAAAGGCCTGAAGCCAAAAACAGCACCTGTAAAAACATCCAGTGTGCGTGAGGCCTAAAGATCACAACCAAAACTCCTACGTGGGTGTTAACTTGTATTTCAAACTTGTGCAGACTACATGTGAGGAGTGCAATAGGGCCTGTTACAAAGTGATCACATGCATGCACACATGGACTTTGGTTTATTCTGTCTATTCAATAACCAGCTAAGTATATAGGAATATACACATACCCAGATACTCTGCAAATAAAATTATACAAGTATATGTTTGACTAATTTTGGCAAATGTAGCCCGAGTCTGCTAATTTTGTAGCTGGACTCCCATGGTCCATTGTTCATTGTCTCCAATATTTCCTCACGTACTCCTAATATGCCTCTCCTGTGCCATGCCAGGTAATCTTCCTTGATTAACTGTTGATGCCAGTTGCACGAATAGCTACTGTCAGCAACAAGTTATAACTCCCTTTGTAAAGTAAGCCAGGACATTGAGTATATTTCATCTAGACATCCCAATCTATGCTCAGTCACAGAATAATCTAGTACTTTGTATCTGACTATGTAAGCCATTTAAAGAGAATGTACAGTATTACCAATGCTTTTTAGAAATACATGAAAAACAGTCAGATTGGTGTAAAAAAAATTAAATAAAATATGGGTTAATGTTTTTACAACTGTTTCTGTGAATAATTTGTAACTATACAGTATATGTACATCTAAAAAGCTATTTTTAAAAAAAAAATTACTCAGCAGAATGCTTAATAAAAGTGTACTCCCTTTGTGGGTCTGAGTTGGGGAATTAATTTACTGGGCCATTGCCTAGGGTCTCACATTCTGCATGGTCCTAGTACTGTTTCCTACCAATTGGGGAGGGAAGTGATATTCACAAAGTTTGATTTACATCCATAAGACATACAGGGAAAATAATGATGTTGGCCAGAATATGCTGATTAACTGCTGGGAGTAAGTTCTGAATATATTGGGGTGTCTGGTGAGTTTCACTGTATGTAACAGGATGTACAATATAGGAACTCCTTTTTCATGCAGAGACTCAGGCTAATTAGTTTGATTGCCAGTTTCTAGGCCGCAAGGAGAACCCTTTCGGTTGTGTCACCATTAGACTGACAGGAGTAGACACTTGTCAATTAGTGGCCAAAACTAGGACCCAGCATGGTAAAAAAGGATAATGCTAAGAGGAGGTACAGGCTGTGCTCTCACCTTTTACAGCTCCTCCTTCTGGCCACCGAGGTTGCATGTAACAAAATGGGGAAGGAGAACCCTGCCCTGCATACTGCTCCTTGGGTGTCAGACCATGGCCTGGTACCAGGATTCAGCCTTCCTCCTGCTAATCCTTGCTTTCCTGTCTGCGCTTGACTTTTAATGTTAGAACTGATGAGCATCAGGGCATGGCAACAGTACGCTGTCGTGCACTCATTTTCACATTCTCCTTCTGGGCTCTTATTATCTATTGCTTGAGCTGCACATTTGCCCTCATCCTGAAAACATCTCTGCGGCCAGTGCTCAATGCTGTCTCAGTAATTGCTCTCCTTTCATTGATACCCAGTTTGGAATGCAAGTTTGTATCCATTCTGATTGGTGTGTGTATTCTTGTGATGAGTCACTGTGCTGAATGTTTACTCCAGGACTTAAGGCTGCACTAATGAGGCTGCACTGATGAAGCGGCACTGATGAACTGCACTGATGGGCACTGATGAAGCTGCACTGCTTGACCCCGATGGGGCTGCACTGATAATCAGGGCACTGATGATCAGTGCCCTGATTATCAGATGAGTTATCACATGAGTTGGACTGTGCCCAGGCTCATGGCGGAGCGTCATCGTAGGGGCATTTCTTTTCCGGCTATGGCCAGGAAAGCGGAACTTTTTAGGTTATTGTTCCCTAGTCCGGCGCAGCCACTCCCTTCTACCAGTTTGAGTCAGGTGTTGGTGCACAATTTTCTTATGCAGATCCATGCCTTGTTAAATACACTTTCCACTTCCATGTCTCAGATGGAGGACAGAATGGAGGTGGTGGAAGCACATGCGGCCAGAGCGCAGGTGTTACCTGTACCCCCAGCTCCAGTTCTTCCCAGTGCTCCCGCAGGTAATGTTGCCATTTCCTAGCCTGTGGCAGCTCCATGTCCTTTAGCGACATTCCCGCCGGTATCTCCGGCTCATTTCATCCCTGCTAACTTAAAGCGGAGTTCCACCCAAAAATGGAACTTCCGCTTTAAGCACTCCTTGCCCCCTTACATGCCACATTTGGCATGTAATTTTTTTTGGGGGGAGTGGGGGCTTCGTTAAGAGGGGGACTTCCTGTCCCATCTACTCCTTCCACCCAGGGACCGCCAAGGCGACTCCTCCTTTCGCCTTAGGCGGCCCCTCCCTCTAGGCGATCTCCTGGAAAACGTGACCGGTCCCAGGAGATCGCCTGTCCACTCCGGGAGTGCAGCGCGCCTCGTGCATGCGCCCTGCGTGCCCAGCCGTGAAGCCGAAAGCTGTCACGGCCGGGTGCCCAGAGTGGCAATGGAGGCACCAGCAGAGAGGAGGGGGAGAGGAGAACCGTAGAACAGGTAAGTGTCTGTTTATTAAAAGTCAGCAACTACACTTTTTGTAGCTGCTGACTTTTAATAAACATAAAAAGCCTGGAACTCTGCTTTAAAGAAAGACGTATTGGAAGGGAAGGACGTGAATTTGGCCTCCCTGCTGATAGCTTCACAAGATAGGATAGAAAATAAGTCTTATGCTTGTGGGGAAGTGTCGGTTGTGCTGAAGACCAAAGATCCCAGGCTCAACCGCAAGCTTAGTGTGGCGGAATTTGTGCTAGCATTCGGCATCTTCCATGATATCATTTGTGCGATCAGTCCAGACAGGAGGGTATATTTTTTACTGTGGACTTTTGATGTTTGCTTCAATTTTTTTATATTGCCTTCACTGTGCACTTGCTTGACAACAAGTTGCCCCTGTTGAAGTCCATGTGGACGAAATGCATCCGGCGAGCCTTACTCTTCCCTACACCTGATTTTATTGTTTTATACGTGATCACGCTTTTTATATCGTTTGTCGATTATTGGTAATATCCAATAAAATACGTCATTTGATCTGCACTATTGGCGTTTTATCTATCTTTTTGGGAACCACCCATGCTCTGGAGACTTTCTTGTGGCGGAGATCCCCCCTTGGGCTTTTGAATCGATAGTCGTGACGTGGACCATAGAAGATAGATCCCCCTTGAGATCCGGGGTTTCCAGGACCAACCACCATCCATCAAGGATCTCAGAGCCTGCTTGATTCGGTGTCACTGGCATCCGAATCCACACTCCTGTTGGTAAGCGTATTCCATCTATTTACATTTCATGACCGTATAACCCATGATATACAGGCAGGCCCGGACTGGGACAAAAAAATAGGCCCGGGCAATTTAGACTGAGCAGCCCATTTTCCAGCAACTGCCCGTTCGCGAGGGTGGTTGGTGACGGGATAATCATGGAGTCGTGCCTACCAGTGCCCATCAGTGCCACCTATCAGTGCCGCTTATCAGTGCCACCTATCAGTGCCGCTTATCAGTGCCGCTTATCAGTGCCACCTATCAGTGCCGCTTATCAGTCCCACCCATCAGTACCCATTAGTGCCGCCTATCAGTGCAGCCTCATCAGAGCATATCGGTGAAGGAGAGAAATGACCTGTTTTCAAAATTTTATAACAAACTATGAAACAGTTTTGTTTGTTTTTTTTCAAAATTTTGGTCCCTTTTTGTTTGTTTTTTTTAGCAAAAAATAATAAAACCCAGCAGCAATTAAATATCACCAAAAGAAAGCTCTATCTGTGTGAAAAAAATGTTAAAAATATATTTTGGGTAAACTGCAGCATGACTGCGCAATTGTCATTCAAAGAGTGACAGCGCTGAAAGCTGAAAATTGGTCTGGGCAGGAAGGGGGTTTAAGTGCCCAGAAAGCAAGTGGTTAATTTCCTCTCCTTTGTGTCTCTTTTTCTGTTTCTTTTTCCCTTTTTTCTCTCTTTCTCTTCTTTTCTCTTTATATATCCCCCTTTCTTTCTATATGTTCTTCCCTCCATCCCCCCTCCTTATCTCCTTTTTCCCGCTATTCATCTTTGTCTATTTACACTTTCCCGTGTCCTCCATTACTTCTTGGTCTGCCTTTTCTTGTTTACCTGTATTCCTTCTGTGTCTTCTTTCCTTGTATGCACGCCTGATCTGATGGCTTCACTTCTCTCTGTGTACTTAAGCTCCTCCTTCACTCCCCTTGAATGGTTGTAATCTGCCTAGGTGGGAGGGGTCTCCTGACGTCATACATTTCCATGACATCAGTGGCCCCAGCCCTGGCAGCGTCCCCGTTGCCTAGCTATCGCCGGCCGCAGAGCGCGTGCGCGGGCAGCGATAGCTATTTTGATTGGATCCGACCTGCTGCCTAGCAACCACAGATACAGATGTCCGGCTCTTCCCGCCCCTGCTCTGCTGATAGATGACATCGTAGGCAGGGCAGGAGAGCCTGGAGAGGAGACACAGGCATGGCCACATAGCGGGAGGTGAGCGACGACCGCGGCCTGTGTTAACCCTCTCCAGGCTGCGGTTGCCGCTTACCTCTCGCTGTGTGGCCCGGTCATCAACAGACATCAGACCGCGGCCCCGAAGTTGAGCCCGACGGCCCCGGCCCACCGGGCATTTGCCCGATATGCCCTATGGCCAGTCCGGGCCTGTATACAGGAGAAGATTCCTACACCAGTCCAACATTTACATTCAGCCTATGTTTGGGACTTTCTTGTGTTCGATTTACAGTTATACATTGGGAAATTATTATATCTCACCCTACACCCATCATTTCTTATTATGTTTTATGTGTTTCATTTATGTGTATATTTGTAATGGTCACCATTACTGATGTGTTTTTTATCATTTGCTATCATCATTAGCGCTGCATTTCACTTCTATTTCGGTTTATAATATTGGTCATATTTTATGTAGCTGCTTTTTTGTATTGGGTTAGTGCAGTGTCATTTGCATTTTCATGGAAGTATTTAATTTATATATTTTTTCACCATTTATATTCTTTGTTTGGGAATTCAAGTTGCTCCAACATTCACTCGTGCATTGCCCACGGCAATTATATATATTTTTTTATCACATAGTGCTGAATTTGTTTATTTTTAATATTTTATACACAGATTATAGGAGTGTGAATACGCTTAGCGGCTGCGAATTGGTTCTTTGCTCTTCTTTGGTAGCTCGCAAGACATCTATCTATATTATATTTGTTTACATGTGCTAAGCTGTGATCACATGGTAAAGAGCCTACATCATCATCTCTTTACTGCGATCGGTGATGCAGGTATCCGAGGGACACAGCGCACCACCGACTGCTGCTGCAGGTGAGCATTTGTGCCAAGAATAGGAGGACATCATATGACTTCCTCCCAGAACAAAAGCAGGTCCGCCTGACTGTTATTCTACAATATGGCAGGCGGGAAGCATTTAAGGAAGAACTTTACAACCATCAAAATCCATAAATGCATGGATGAGTGAGTTTGGGTGGAGTAATTTGACTGGCCTGCACCTCAACCCGGACACCTTTTGGATGAATTAGAGTGGAGACTGCGAGCCAGGCCTTCTCATCTACATCAGTGCCTAACCTCACAAATGCACTTCTGGAAGAATGGTCAAACATTCCCATAGACACACTCCTAAACCTTGTGGACAGTCTTTCCAGAAGAGTTGAAACTGTTATAGCTGCAAAGGGTGGGCCTTATTAATTTTGTTGCCCTTCTCTGGACTCTTCCGTCCCAGCACATCCTTACTGAGGATTGGTGACTAGAACTGCATGGAATACTTCAGAGTAGGGATGAGCCAACGGGTGTTCGCCCTTTAGCCGAACAGCTAATTTTATGGGGCGTTAGTGGCAAATTCGAGCGCCGCAGAACGCCCCATAATGCGCCCCATAATGCACTGCGAGATCGCAGTGCACTGATGTATGATGATTGGCCAAAGCATGCACCTGACCTGCATGCTTTGGCCAATCCCAGCGCCCTCTGCTAAGAGAGCCATAATCGGCCAAAGGCAGGGTGCCTTTGGCCAATCGTGGCTCAGGAGGGCTAAGTCCACGCCCCACACGGCGGCCCTGTGTAGTGTTGTTGGTGTGGACAGAGAGATAGCTTGATTTAGATAAAGCAGGCAGGTTATTCAGTTAGTGGCAGTGTATTTGATATATACAGTCAGTCTAATATATATATATATATATATATACATATATATATATATACATATATATATATATATATATATATATATATATATATATATATATATATATATATATATATATAATATATATTCTGCATCCAGTGTAGCCTAAATCTACAGTGCATTCCGTGGTGTACTGTTTCTACACAATACAGTGCAGCCGTAGTGCAGTTGCTACAACTATTCTGGTGGTGTACACAGTACACAATACAGTGCAGCCATAGTGCAGTTGCTACTACACTTCTGGTGGTGTACACAGTACACAATACAGTGTAGTGCGGTGTATCAAAACAAAATATACAACAGGGGCATGTAATTACAATTTTTGATCCAATATTTCACAGCAGGGCCCGTTCCTGCACCCACCAAGAGTAACTGTGAGGGCTTACAGTGTTGTGGCACCACCACCACAGGGTCAATTTTTCTGCCCCTGTTTAACAGGGGCATGTAATTACAATTTTTGATATAGTATTTCACAGCAGGGCCCATTCCTGCACTCACCAAGAGTAACTGTGAGGGCTTACAGTGTTCTGGTACCACCAGCACCTAAGGTCCAATTTTCTGCAGAATATATAGGGCAGGTCGTATAGTATACAGTCAGGTCTATAAATATTGGGACATCGACACAATTTTAATTTTTTTGGTTCTATACACCACCACAATGGATTTGAAATGAAACAAACAAGATGTGCTTTAACTGCAGACTTTCAGCTTTAATTTGAGGGTATTTACATCCAAATCAGGTGAATGGTGTAGGAATTACAACAGTTTGTATATGTGCCTCCCACTTTTTAAGGGACCAAAAGTAATGGGACAATTGGCTGCTCAGCTGTTCTATGGCTAGTTGTGTGTTATTCCCTCATTATCTCATTTACAAGGAGCAGATAAAAGGTCCAGAGTTTATTTTAAGTGTGCTATTTGCATTTTGAATCTGTTGCTGTCAACTCTCAATATGAAATCCAAAGAGCTGGCACTATCAGTGAAGCAAGCCATCATTAGGCTGAAAAAACAAAACAAACCCATCAGAGAGATAGCAAAAACATTAGGTGTGGCCAAATCAACTGTTTGGAACATCCTTAAATAGAAAGAAAGCACCGGTGAGCTCAGCAACACCAAAAGACCCGGAAGACCACGGAAAACAACTGTGGTGGATGACCGAAGAATTCTTTCCCTGGTGAAGAAAACACCCTTCACAACAGTTGGCCAGATCAAGAACACTCTCCAGGAGGTAGGTGTATGTGTGTCAAAGTCAACAATCAAAAGAAGACTTCACCAGAGTGAATACGGAGGGTTCACCACCATTGGTGAGCCTCAAAAACAGGAAGGCCTGATTAGACTTTGCCAAACAACATCTAAAAAAGCCTTCACAGTTCTGAAACAACATCCTATGGACAGATGAGTACAAGATCAACTTGTACCAGAGTGATGGGAAGAGAAGAGTATGAAGAAGGAAAGGAACTGCTCATGATCCAAAGCATACCACCTCGCCAGAGAAGCATGGTGGTGGTAGTGTCATGGCGTGGGCATGTATTGTTGCCAATGGAACTGGTTCTCTCAAAAGCAGCAGGATGAATTCTGAAGTGTTTCGGGCAATATTATCTGCTCATATTCAGAAAAATGCTTCAGAACTCATTGGACGGCTCTTCACAGTGCAGATGGACAATGACAGAAGCATACTGCGAAAGCAACCAAAGAGTTTTTTAAGGGAAAGAAGTGGAATGTTATGCAATGGCCAAGTCAATCACCTGACCTGAATCTGATTGAGCATGCATTTCACTTGCTGAAGACAAAGAACAAGCAGGAACTGAAGACAGTTGCAGTAGAGGCCTGGCAGAGCATCACCAGGGATGAAACCCAGCATCTGGTGATGTCTATGCATTCCAGACTTCAGGCTGTAATTGACTGCTAAGGATTTGAAACCAAGTATTAAAAAGTGAAAGTTTGATGGATGATTGTTAATCTGTCCCATTACTTTTGGTCTCTTAAAAAGTGGGAGGCACATATACAAACTTCCTACACCATTCACCTGATTTGGATGTAAATACCCTCAAATTAAAGCTAGTGCCGCGTACACACGAGCGGACTTTACGGCAGACTTGGTCCGGCGTAGCACACATTCTGGATTTCGTCGGACAATTCGATAGCACACATACTGGATTTCGTCAGACAATTCGATCGTGTGTGGGCTCCAGTGGACTTTGTTTGCTCCAAAGTTGGACGGACTTAGATTTGAAACAAGTTTTAAATCTATCCGACGGACTCTTCTTTCTAGCGGACAAACCGGTCGTCTGTGTGCTAGTCCGACGAACTCAAACTGACGCATGCTCTGAAGCAATTACAAGACGGAAGCGCTCGGTCTGGTAAAACTGGCCTTCATATTGAAGCTAGCACATTCCTCTTCTGTGATCTTTTAATACCGCACTTTTTTTTTATTTATAATGCGAGAGGAATGAAGTTGTTTTTCTGCTTTATATTCACACAGAGTTCTCACAAACTACTTTCTTCATGATTTATCCTCATGCCATGACTAATATGATATTTGTAAAAAGCCAGATCTCCATTAATAAAAACTTTTAAATTAGATTTTGGACTCATCTTTATTTTTTTATTTCATTTCAACATTTATTTATTGATTTCAACACTTATCTATTTTACAATGTGTGCTAAATTATACCCACATTTTTTTTGTGTGTGGTTTTTTAAGTTACCACAATAACCTTAATATTTTGTGTTGTTTTAATGAACCTTAATGAGGTTGTTGTCCCTTGTTCATTAGACATAGGGGGGTGTATTTTACAAAGGAAAATTCATTATTCACTACAAGTGCAAATTCTACTTGGAATTGCACAGAAAGAGCATTTTGAAGTGCCTTCGCTGTGGATCCGAGGGGCACATGCAAGGAACCCCAAAAAACAAAAAAAACTTTTTATTGCACATGATTGTATGTTAAAATCAGCAGAGCTTCATTTCATTTTAGCTCTTCCCCTCAGATTTACAGCGACTGCACTTCCAACAAGTGCACTTGCTGTGCAATTTCTAAAGTGAACTTTTCACTAGTACTTTTCACTTGATATTGGAAATGATTTAGCCTTTTGTCAAAAACACACATAGGGGTTGATTTACTAAAGGGAAAAAGACTGTGCACTTTGCAAATTGCAGTTGCCCTCTGCAAGGGCAGTTGCTCCAGAGCTTAGTAAATAAGCAGAAGCTCTGCTGACTTCCATCATCCAATCATGTGCAAGAAAAAATGCTGTTTTTCGAATTTTCCTTGCACAGGATTGGGTACTCTTTGCAAAGTCAAGCCTTACCTCATTTCTGAAGCTCTGGAGCAACTGCCCTCTGCAAAGTGCACAGTCTATTTGCTTTTCTTAAATCAACCCCATAGTCTTTTTGACCTGTACCTGCCTACTCCCAAACAAAATGGCGTTTTTGAATAAAAACACATAGTCAATAATGTAAGGTAACAAAAAAATCCATTTATTTTGTTAAAAAAAAAAATAGGAAGGCAACACTGGAGACACATTTAGAATCTGTGAAGCCTTTCGTTCCCCAGGACACACATCAAGTTTTAGGCCAAGAAAATTGGTATCTTGCGACTAGGGAGCACAGGGAGCACAGTCAGACCAGAACGAAACCAGGCAATCACTTTTGAGTCTTCCGTGGAGCCTTCCCTGCACGCTTCTCTGCAGCCTTCCCTCCATGCTTCTCTGCAGCCTTCCTCGGAGGTTGTGCCTCTGGTGGTGTACTTGGGGCAGGAGGAGGAGTGGCTTCATCTGCCAAATATGTGGTAGCAGTAAGCTCCCCTCTCAAGCCCTTCTGAAATGCCTGAAAAATCAGACCCTCACAGAGGAGGCGTTGGCCCTTTTCCAACTCCAGCAATCTGCTGGCTTTATAGGTGCCATACGCCTCCTCTGCATTGGGTGGTTTACTCAGCATTTGGCTTGCGTCCCGTATTAGGGCTAGGGATTCCTGCTCAGTTTGTGTCATTCACCTGGGCCTTTGGTGGAGAATGCGGAGGGGAGGCACCTGACACTCCGTGCGGCTTCTACTTGGGCCAGCCACAGCCTCCTCCTCTCTCCCACTGGTCAAGGCCTCCTCCTCTCTCCCACTGGGCAAAGCTTCCTCCTGGCTGAGGTCATCCTGTGTCAAAAAAAGGGACATTTTGTGTTACGCAATCACACAAAATTTTGAGCTCATAACTTGCAAATATAATTCTCAACAAATAGTAAAGGCTATCTATTTGACACCACCATTATTTCAGGTGATCAACAATATCTGAAGTACATAGGCGTGCACACAGAGTGTGCCAGGTGTGCCTGGGCACACCCTAATTGCCTTGTGTGCTGCATATTCCCCCCTGTTTAGACCACTGATATTTCATTCCCCCCCAAAAATGTTACACAAGCCCAAAAATTTTTGGAAAAGAAAATTAACAAAATTACACTGTCCACTGCCCTACTGACACCATCAGTACATATACACATGCATATGTATTTGAGCTTTGGGGTGCACACCCTAATGCAAGAGGCTGCGCACACCTATGCAGAAGTATATTTTTGGCCACTACTGTCTAGTGATATGTCTACATATTAATATTTGTGCTGAAGTCACTTTTTAGGAAGCCATTAAAAAAATGAACTCGTTAACATCATTAATAACATTTACACAATCACAAATTACACAAAAAAGGATACCTGGCTGAAGCTGGGTGCATCAACTTCATCAATGATGAAAAGGCCCAGTTCTTCCTGGGACTCCTCAGCTGGGGTGGGGGTGGATGGAAGGCTGGAGGGAAGAGTGGAGGTAAGGCTGGAGGGAAGGGTGGGGGGAAGGGTCGAAAGTGATTGCCTGGCATCGGTCTGGTCATCCATGAATCACATTTTGTGGTAGTACCACAACTTGGGTACATATACTTGGTCAGCTGCTGCACAGGATCTGAGCGACTCCCAGATTTTATTGTGTTCCCGCTTATACATGTTTCGCAAGATACCAATTTTCTTGTCCACAAACTTGAGGTCTGCCTGGGGGACTCAAGTCTTCACAAATTCTAAAAGTGTTACCAGTGTTGCCTTCGTTACATCCCAATTATAATACAGTGGGTGTTTGACCTCCCACAGGTTTTTCTTTTCCTGATAGAGCTCAATAAATTGGGACAAAAATTCTTCCTCTTTAAAGGGATTCATTGTTTCTGAAAGACAAGATCAAAACTAATGTCAGTCACAAATCACAGGATTATTTTGGTTTGTAATCTAGGGAACACATACATACACACACACACACACCAAACACACACCCCCACTTTAATCTTACCTTGGTTTCTGACGCTCGCTACTTCCGCACGGACATATGTAGGCCATCGTAATAGCTTTATATATACTGCGCATGTGTCATGCTCCGCCTGCGTCGCCGGCCCCTGACGTTCTTTAGTACGATTTGTCCCCGCCCCTTCACTCTTCGCTGCGCAGTGGGAGTAGATAGAGAAAGATGGCGGAGAGAATCAGTGGAAGTAGCGCGGAGGACAGCCCGGAGCCACAACCATCCACATCCCGGAGGAGGTATAAGGCCACCAACATGGCTTTTGAAGATATGGTGGAGATGGTGTCCATATTGAGAAGGGAGGACTACGATGGCAAAAAAGGACCGTACACACGACCGAATATGCATAAGGACAAAATAATGTCCTCAATTGTCACCGCTCTAGAAGCAAAATTTGGCACTAATCGGTCGAAAGAACAATTGAGGAAGCGGTGGTCTGACATCAAAAGTCGGGAGCCAGAACAATATTGGCGAATAAAGAAGCTGCTTAAAAAAAGTAAGTACTTGTTGTGTTTTCCTATTGAGATACCTAACTTGCATGCTGATCCATATTTTTTGACTTTCTACAGCATCGTTCGTAAAGACCGTTCTTTGTAAAATACATATGATACTTTAGAAAATGACGTTATTTTTTCACCAAATACGATGGGACAGGGTTGGACATACATTTATGTCTTGATAATTTGTCCAATTTTCACAATTTGTTGATGTGCTGTAGATGTGTTGGAAAATATAATGCTTCTTCTAAAATGATTCAGTGTAATGTAAGGACAGGACACAGAAGCTGTTTACACCTCTGGACTCACGAGCACTATAGTGTACTATGTGACCATAAATAAATTTTAGAGGGGTAATACACATAGGATATCATTGAGGTGTCTGCATCTGTGAAACTTGCCAGAAAATGTGCATTGTTTATAATTGTTGTTCAGAGGGAATGTTCATCCTGTCTTCTAAATTTTTGATGGCAAAAAAAGGCAATTGGCCACAACTCCTAACCAACGTTTCAGATTATTTGATAAAATCTGAAATATCACTGTGTTTTAACTATACCTTTTGTTCAATTATCATAGGGGAGAAAAGACAGACAACAGTCCAAGGATCCCAGGACCCCCCCAAGTCACCAGCCTGAGGCAGGAGATACCCCAAGCCCAAGACCACGCCCACCCGACGACCTGGAGGAAGGAGAGGGGGAGGAAGTGTGCGAGGTTTCAAGCCCACCAAGTGAGTGACTGACACCCCAGCCTAAGTTAATGTATTTTGGCATGCATATTGTAACCCTTGTTTTTATTCACTCATGTTAGGTGAGTTTCTGGTTGTGGAAGGCCAAGCGGCAGAGCCATTCACCACAGACAGTGCCCAAAGACTGATTGGCCAGATAATGCTGTGGAATGGCCAAATAGATAAAATGCGTGACCAAATTCACGGCACGCAACTTCGCCTGGACTCCATGCAACAGGAAATGAAGAACATGATTGATGTTTTGGGCAGAATATAATAATGTTTTGCCTAAAAACATCAATCATGTTCTTCATTTCCTTGTGAAGTTTGTTTTCTCTAGAAAATTGTTTTTAATTTTTTTGGTGCTACCCAAATTTTCATTATGATGCACATGGTGTGTCATCATGTGCTATCTTCCATCATGGGTTATCAATGTACTTTTTTTGTGTTTGCAATCCCTTCATCCTCAAAATTATTTTGTGGTGATAGGAACAAAAAGGGATTGCACACACAAAACACATACATTGCTCACCCATGATGGGAGCCTTTTGTAATGCTCAATTTTGAGCATATTCAAAATGAACGATTTCCAAGGTGGACATCATATGCACCATTCTTTAAATGTTGAACTTTGTAAGTTCTTTAATATTTTGGTATGTTTTTAAAACACTGTTGTGAAAGTAAATATTTTTATCAAGGTCTATTTGTGCAAAAATATGCCTTTAATAACGTTAAAAAAAAAAAAAATATTTTTACACCTAAAAAAATATGAAAAAAAAAATTTTTTAAAAATAATTCAAAAATGCAAAATGCACCTTTCAATGTGCACACAGTAAAACGTTTTTACTAATACAAGGTGTGTGGCTGATTATTTCTGAAAAAAAAAATTCTTTTTTTTGGGTGGTTACAGTGACAAAGGGCCTGATTAACTAAAGGTAAATGCACTTGCCACTACTACAATTGCACTAGGAGACAGACAGAACTAAATGCAAACAAGAATAAAAACAAGACATTTTTGATAAATTATTTTTATTGTATTTTTTGGTAAAATTAAAACTGTTGCTGAATAGCAATGGCCCCCCGACCATTAAAATAATTAACATAACGCTCACGCACTTGACGTACGTTTCGGGGGGCCAAGCCAATACGGCCAATTTGTAGGCCTGTCATTGTTGTATCTTGTTCCAGTCCGGCCTCAGGCTCAACAGAAGAAATATATGTAGCTGAATGTCTCCTTAAAAAGTTATGTAGGATGCAGCAAGCAAGTATGACGTAATTTAGTTTATAGTCCGCCAGATTTATTGCTGAAAGGAACAAACGGAACTGGCTGGCCAGAATCCCAAACACATTCTCCACAACTCTTCTTGCTCTGGCCAGCCGGTAATTAAATACCCTCCTCTCAGGGGTGAGTGTCCTTTGGGGGAACGGCCTCATCAAGTGCTCACCGAGAGCAAATGCTTCATCAGCGATAAAAACTGAGGGGAGTAGATCAACATTCTGGTCATCAGGTGGCAAACCCAGGCCACCAGTCTGGAGACGCTGGCACAGCTCGGTCTGTGCAAAGACTCCTCCATCAGACATCCGGCCATTCTTCCCCACATCCACAAACAGAAAGTCCAAATGTGCCGAAACCACCGTCATCAAAACTACACTATGGAACCCCTTGTAGTTATAGAAATAAGACCCCGAATGCGGTGGTGGCACAATCCGGACATGCTTCCCATCAATCGCCCCGACACAGTTGGGAAAGTCCCAACGGTCAGCGAACTGGGAGGCCACAGTCTGCCATTCCTGTGTACTGGAAGGAAACTGTGGAGTGAAAAAAAAAACATTAAGATAAGGACTTTTAAACATAACTTGTATATCAGATTACACAAAAACATTAGTGAACAACAGCAGTTAAACATTATTAATATGTGTGTTTGTAACTGAAATTGTAAAAAACATAAGGCCCACTTATAAGATTAATCACCCTCTCTGATGGCCCATTGATCCATTTGAATGTGGGGGGAGGGGTTCTAATTAGGTTAACAAACACACCTGACTGTTTAGAACATTTGTGGTGTGGGGGAGGGGTTCTAATTAGGTTAACAAACACACCTGACTGTTTTAAACATTTGTGGGGTGGGGGAGGGGTTCTAATTAGGTTAATAAACACACCTGACTGTTTAAAACATTTGTGGGGTGGGGGAGGGGTTCTACTTAGGTTAACAAACACACCTGACTGTTTAAAACATTTGTGGGGTGGGGGAGGGGTTCTACTTAGGTTAACAAACACACCTGACTGTTTTAAACATTTGTGGGGTGGGGGAGGGGTTCAAATTAGGTTAACAAACCCACCTGACTGTTTAAAACATTTGTGGGGTGGGGGAGGGGTTCTAATTAGGTTAACAAACCCATCTGACTGTTTAAAACATTTGTGGGGTGGGGGAGGGGTTCTAATTAGGTTAACAAACACACCTGACTGTTTTAAACATTTGTGGGGTGGGGGAGGGGTTCTACTTAGGTTAACAAACACACCTGACTGTTTTAAACATTTGTGGGGTGGGGGAGGGGTTCAAATTAGGTTAACAAACACACCTGACTGTTTTAAACATTTGTGGGGTGGGGGAGGGGTTCAAATTAGGTTAACAAACCCACCTGACTGTTTAAAACATTTGTGGGGTGGGGGAGGGGTTCTAATTAGGTTAACAAACACACCTGACTGTTTTAAACCTTTGTTGGGGTGGGGGAGGGGTTCTAATTAGGGTCAAAAACACACCTGACTGTTTTAAACCTTTGTGGGGTGGGGAAGGGGTTCTGATTAGTGTCAAAAACACACCTGACTGTTTTAAACATTTGTGGGGTGGGGGAGGGTCAAACAAGACAATGGAGCAGACAATATACATTGTTCAAGGGACTATAGGCTAGAGATATAAATGGACCCAGGATTGCATGGTGGGGAGGTTATTGAAGGTAAATATGCATGTAGGGCAATAAATGATTAATGTCCAAAAACAGCATGCATGAAGATAAAGGGGACATTCACGGCATATTGAAAGCATGGCAATTAGGTAAGGAGGACATTTATACAATACATTAGCAAACATTTAATACATATCATGTCATGTTAAAGGATAAAACTTACCTTCATATAGTCCTTCTGCAGGACCTGAATGATGGCAGAACAAGTCTCTGGGATTATTATCCCCAGAGCCTGGGGGGAGATGCCTGTCGAGAACTTCAAGTCCTGAAGACTTCTTCCAGTCGCCAAGTAACGTAACGTGGCAACTAGCCTCTGCTCCGCACTGATGGCTTGCCTCATGCAGGTATCCTGCCTGCTGATATAGGGGGTCAGCATTGCCAGCAAACGCTCAAAAATGGGGTCCTTCATCCTGAGAAAATACCTGAAATCCTCAGGATTATTCTCATGGAGCTCACGGAGCAAAGGCATGTACGAGAATTGGTCACGCTGGCGCAACCAATTCTTCATCCATGAACTCCTCCTCGCCCTGTTCATGGACTGGACTCGGGTCAAAGTATTAACCCCAACACCAAGTTCCCACGCAGCACGAACTCGAGAACGTCTACGCGACATGGCTTCAAAACGGTCGGCTGGTCAAACAAACAAACTTATAACAAACGCACTGAAGAACAGCAAGGCCTATGAAGAACGACCTGAAAATCAGGAACGAGCGGACCAGAACTGCCTGCAAGGCAGGTTACAAACTGACCAACACGCACTGAAAAGCAGATACAAACCTCACAAGCACAAACTGAACCGCAGAAAACGATCAAAGTAAGCTGAAGTGTGAAAAGCGCGAATCGTCCCTAACCAAACTCCTACTAACACGAGATAAACATGAGATTAGCAGAAGGAGCCCAAAGGGTGCCGTAGTGGGGCTTGAACTTCCTTTTTATAGTCCCGTCGTACGTGCTATACGTCACCGCGTTCCAAACCAGCGGACCTTTGCAATGATCGTGTGTGGCCAAGTCCATTCCTTTTTAAGTCCGGCGCATGGAGCCGACAAAGTCCGGCGAAAAGTCCGCCGAGCAAAGTCTGCCGTAAAGTCCACTCGTGTGTACGCAGTATAAAAGTCTGCAGTTAAAGCACATCTTGTGTGTTTCATTTCAAATCCATTGTGGTGGTTTATAGAGCCCAAAATATTAGAATTGTGTCAATGTCCCAATATTTATGGACCTGACTGTGTATACTTCTGTTCAGAGTATATAGTGCCTGGGGGCTCCCACGCCATTTCTTTTTTAAATTTGCATGCGGGGTTCCCCTTAGTATCTATACCAGACTCAAAGAGCCTGGTAATGGGCTGGGGGGGGACCCATGTCGTTTTTCTCAATGATTTTCATCTATATTGCCGGGACCCGACAATACATTACAGCCGCAAGCAGTTTTAACAACTTCCCGCCCGCCCTATAGCGGATTGACGTCCGGGAAGTGGTTCTGTTATCCTGACTGGGCATCATATGACGTCCAGCAGGATAACATGCCACAGTGCGCCCCCGGGGGCGCGCATTGCGGTGAACGGTGGAGCGGTGTGTCAGTCTGACACACCGCTACACTGATCTTGGTAAAAAGCCTCTGGCGGAGGCTCTTTACCACGTGATCAGCCGTGTCCAATCACGGCTGATCACGCTGTCAATAGGAAGAGCCGTTGATCGGCTCTTCCTCACTCGCGTCTGACAGACGCAAGTAGAGGAGAGCCGATCGGCGGCTCTCCTGGCAGGGGGGGTCTGCGCTGATTGTTTATCAGCGCAGCCCCCCCGCAGATCACCACACTAGACCACCAGGGATCGCCACTAGGACCACCAGGGAAGGGGCAACATGTGGATGGCCAGGTATGTACCCCATGGCCATCCACATGTGCCCAGTGTGCCAAATCTGTGCCAAACAGTGCCCACAAATGGGCACTGATTGGCACAATTATGTTGCAGTGATGCCCAGCAATGCCACCCTTAGGGGCATCACTGCCAACAATTAATGCCATCAGTGCCACCCATCAGTGTCCATTCATGCCACCTGTCAGTGCCCATCCGTGCCCATCAGTGCCCATACGTGCCCATCTGTGCCAACTATCAGTGCCACCCATAAGTAACCAATGCCACCTTCGAGTGCCCATCAATGCCACCTATGAGTGCCCATCAGTGCCGCCCATAAGTGCCCATCCATGCCACCTATGAGTGCCCATCAGTGCCGCATACCAGTGCCACCTATCAGTGCCCATCAGTGCCACCTATCAGTGCCCATCAGTGCCGCCTATCAGTGCCCATCATCAGTGCCCATCAGTGCCACCTCATCTGTGCCACCTCATCGGTGCCCATCAGGGCCGCCGTATCAGTGCCCGTCAGTGCAGCCATATCAGTGCCCGTCATTGAAGAAGAAAACATACTTATTTACAAAAAGTTTTAACAGAAACAAAAGAAAAACTTGTTTTTTTTCAAAATTTTCGGTCTTTTTTTATTTGTTGCGTAAAAAATAAAAATCGCAAAGGTGATCAAATACAGCCAAAAGAAAGCTCTATTTGTGGGAACAAAATGATAAAAAATTTGTTTGGGTACAGTGTAGCATGACCGCGCAATTGTCATTCAAATTGCGACAGCGCTGAAAGCTGAAAATTGGGCTGGGCGGGAAGGTGTCTAAGTGCCTGGTATTGAAGTGGTTAAATGACTTTTTTTTCCTTTAGCAATGTCATTTTGCTGTGGTACTTTTCTAAACACGGGAAAACTGCGCCACTTTACAGGCATACTATAGAAACCCACAGGTATGATATTTAAAGGAATATTTCATTTTTATTGTTTCACTTTAAGCATTTTTAAAATCACTGCTCCTGGAAAAACGTCAGTTTTTAAAACTTTGTTTTGCATTGATTCATGTCCCCTGGGGCAGGATCCAGGTCCCCAAACACTTTTTATGGCAATAACTTGCATATAAGTCTTTAAAATTAGCACTTTTGATTTTTCACGTTCGTGTCCCATAGACTTTAACGGTGTTCGCGTGTTCGAACAAACATTTTGCATGTTCGCATGTTCTGTTGCAAACCGAACCGGCGGGGTTTGGCTTATCCCTACTCCAGAGGTTGCTGAACCAGAATTTTTTTTTTAAAGTGGCAGAATTATCATTTTATCTCGAGTAAATTCCTGTCAGGGCTGGGCTCAGCCCTTCATTCTCTGAGCTGGCCGCTCAGCTGTCGGCTAATTGCCAGCTCCCATCTCTCTCCAGTTACCCAGCTGTTCTTGATTCTGCTCGTCAGTCCTGCCTACTTAAAGCCGTCCAGGTCACTTGATCTCTGCCTTCGCCTTTGTCAACATCACAGAGACTTTCTCCTGCATGCCTGTTTGAAGACTTGCTCGGCTGACGTCCTTCTGGCTCCTGATCCTGCTTGCTGTACTACTACGTTTATCTCTGGCTCTCTGACATTGGCTTGGCTGACTACCCGATCCGGTAACTGAACTCTGGCTTGTTTTGACTACGCTTACTCTGTTTCCCTTTTCATTATTATTATTATTATTATTAATAAACAAGTGTGATTTAACTATACTATTACTTCTGTCTCGGTCTGATTCATGGTTCCTGATAGCAGGCGAAGGCCATGAATTCAGAAGATAGTCAATCCACTTGTTGTTAATATTTTTTCCAGATTGGATGAGCAAGATCACCCCATGGATCAGTTTGCCTTAGCGTTACAAAGGCTCCTGAGTCGCACAGCTCACCTGGAATCTCCAACTGTGGCTGCCCTGGTAAAACCTGGGTTGCAGGCCGTTCCTGCTGCTGTGCCAGTCTCTGTGTAGGCACCCGCCTCGAGTATTAACTCTATAAAAGGTATGTCTGGTTCCACTCCGCTTCCCCAGCGATTTGGGGGCGATCCAGTTCAATGCAGAGGGTTTCTCAACCAGGTTGAGATATATTTTGACATGCTGCCCCAGGCGTTTCCCATGGACAGAAGCAAAGTAGGTTTTGTGATATCTTAGCTTTCTGAGAGAGCCTTGGCCTGGGCAAACCCTCTATGGGAGACGCAAAAACCCATTGTCTTGAGTTACCCTGAGCTTGTGGCCTCCTTTAAAAGGGTATTTGACATTACCGAACGCTCCACTTCTGCTGCCAAGTGCCTCATGTCCATCAAAAAGAGTACGAGAACTGTTGCCGACTACGCCACTGAATTCCGTACTCTGGCAGCAGAGGTTGCTTGGAACAATAAGGGCCACGTGGCTGCCTTTTCTCATGGTTCTTGGATTACATCAAGCATGAGATAGCAGCCCAAGACATACCCACTGAGCTGGAGAAGTTGATCACGTTTGCCATCCTCATTGACTCCAGACTCAGAGAAAGACTCTCTTTTAAGGAACGCTTGCGGAAGCCTCCTGTACGTTTGCCTCCAAACTTTGCAGTCCCACTAATGCCTCCCTCACCTCCAATGCCTCCTGGTACTGAGTCGGTCAGTGAAGATGAACCCATGCACTTGGGCTTCACGCGTCTCTCTGCGGATGAGAGAACCTTTAGGAGGGAGAGATTGTGCTTTTATTGTGGCCAGGCAGGTCACTTTTTGAAGTCTTGTCCTTCCCGTCTGGGGAACGCCCGAACTTTGAGGTCCTGTCATGGACAGACCTTAGGTGGCGTTGTTTTGTCCCCAGTTATCCAAAAGGATAAGCCCCTGGTTTTGGTCACCCTTTCTTGGGCTGAGTCGTCCATAGAGATACAGGCTCTAATCGACTCTGGGGCTGCAGGCCTGTTCATCGATGCTGCCTTTGTATCGCAGCACTCGATTCCACTGCAGCTGCATGACACTCCACTTGCCATTGAGGCTCTTGACGGGAAACCTCTACAGCTTGCCCATGTGACTCATGAGACGGTTCCGTTCCATCAGATAATCCAATTCCAAGTTATTTCCTCACCTAGGTTTCTGCTGGTTATTGGTTATCCTTGGTTACAGAGGCACAACCCCTCTTTTGATTGGCTCCGTGCCGAGGTTCTCTCCTGGTCACCACAATGCAGTGAGACATGCTTCCAGAATGTAGCCAAGGTCCTGTTCACCTCTTCACTCTCTTCCCTGCCGGAGGAGTACCGTGATTTTAGTGCTGTCTTTGACAAAGGTCAAGCTGGTAGTTTGCCTCCACACTGGCCTTATGATTGCGCAATTGACCTTCAACCTGGTACCATACCCCCTTGTGGCCAGGTTTACTCTTTGTCGGTCTTGGAGAATAAGGTCATGGAGGAGTATGTTGCAGAAGCACTTTCTTAAGGTTTCATCTGCAAATCCTCATCTCCTGCTGGTGCTGGTTTCTTCTTTGTGAAGAAGAAAAGCGGTGAACTGAGACCTTGTATTGATTATAGGGGTCTCAATCGTTTCATGATTAAGAATGCCTACCCGATTCCGTTGATTACAGAGTTATTTGACCACCTCAAGAGAGCAACGGTTTTCACGAAACTTGATTTGAGAGGGGCATACAATCTCGTGAAGATTAAGGAGGGCCACGAGTGGAAAACTGCGTTTAATACCAGAACAGGCCATTATGAGTACCTCGTAATGCCTTTTGGCCTTTGCAACACCCCGGCAGTTTTCCGGGGATTTATTAACGATGTCCTCCGAGAGTTTGCAGTTATGTGTGGTGGTTTATCTCGATGATATCCTCATATTTTCCAAGTCCCTGGAGAGCCACCACACAGATGTCTGTCGTGTGCTTCAGAAACTAAGAAAGAACAATCTCTATTGTAAACTAGAGAAGTGTGAGTTCCATCGGGATCAGGTTAAATTCCTGGGCTATGTCATTTCCACTGCTGGTTTTTCGATGGACCCAGAGAAACTTTCGGCAGTCCTACAGTGGCCTCGACCCGTGGTGTTACGTCCTCTGCAGCATTTCCTGGGTTTTTCCAACTATTATCGGAAGTTTATTTGTAACGTCTCGTCTCTGGTCAAGCCCCTGACTGATATGACCAGTAACCCACAGAGTTGGTCTCCGGAGTCCATTAAGGCCTTTGACAGTCTCAAGGCTGTCTTTGTTTCTGCTCCTGTGTTGGCACATCTTGATCCTACGTTGCCTTTAATACTTGAGAGCGCTATGCATCCTTGTGGCTACTTTTCCAAGAAATTGTCACCTGCAGAGTGCAATTACGAGATTGGTGACAGAGAGCTGTTGGCGATCATTTTAGTCCTGAAAGAATGGAGACATCTCCTTGAAGGTACCACAGTACCGGTTCTCATTCTTACTGACCATAATAATCTCACATTCTTGTCTGAGGCTAAGCGCCTCTCTCCCACAAGGGCGCGACAGGCACTTTTCTTGTCAAGTTTCAATTACATTGTCTCATTCTTACCTGGTACTAAGAATGTAAGGGCTGATGCCTTATCACGACAATTTTCCTCAACTTCCAAGTTGGAGTCGGTTCCGGTTCCTATGATTCCTCCTGAACGTATTCTGGCTACGGTTCGTACCAGCCTCACTTCTCCTTTGGGTGACAAAATTCTTGCTGCTCAGGTCCATGCTCCTCCTGAGAAACCTTGTGACCGCTGCTTTGTCCCGGAGAGTCTCCGTACTGCCGTGCTTCAGACTTACCATTCTCCCAAAGCAGCTGGCCACCCTGGGAAGAGTCAACTCATTTGGACCATTTCCCAACAATTCTGGTGGCCTAGTCTACGGGCTGATGTAACTGCCTTCGTAGCTGCCTGTTCCGTGTGTGCTCAGAGTAAGACTTCATGACACCTTCCAGTGGGCCTCCTAGAACCCATACCCAATGGAGAGAGGCCCTGGACCCACCTGTCTATGGATTTCATTGTGTAGTTACCCAACTCCCAAGGCAACACTGTGATCCTTATGGTGGTTGACCATTTCTCAAAGATGTGTCACTGTATTCCACTTACGAAGTTGCCCACTTCTAAGAAACTGGCTACCATTTTTGCTCTTTTGCTAACATGGGCTACCCAAGATGATTGTCTCAGACAGGGGTAGTCAGTTTGTCTCCCGGTTCTGGCGAGCCTTTTGTGCACAATTGGGAATCCAGCTTGCTTTCTCCTCTGCGTATCACCCGCAGTCTAATGGGGCCGCAGAACTAACCAATCAGTCCTTGGAGCAATTCCTACATTGCTATATTTTTGACCATCATAACAACTGGTCAGACCTATTACTGTGGGCAGAGTTTGTTCACAACAGTGCCTTGAATTCTGCTTCCCGATTGCCCCCGTTTATGGCGAATTATGGTTTCTAACCTTCCATGTTGCCTGACACGTTTGATCCGCAGAGTATTCCTGCATTAGAGGAGCATCTCCTGGTCTTCGTACCACTTGGACACAAGTCCAGGAGGCTTTGTGTCATGCTAATGATAGGTACAGACTCCATGCTGACCTCAGATGCCTGCCTGCGCCTTCCTACCAGGTTGGGGACAGGGTCTAGCTGTCATCTCGTAACCTCTGAATTCCTGTTCCCTCACTGAAGTTCGCACCTCGCTTTATTGGGCCCTTCCATATTCTTCGCAGGATTAACCCAGTGGCTTACGATTTAGACCTTCCTTCTAATATGCATATTTCGAATGTATTTCATGTCTCCTTATTAAAACCTTTGGTTTGCAACCGCTTTACCACCTTGGTGCCACTTCCTCACCCTGTACAGGTTGAGAACCATGAGGAGTATGAAGTACAGTCCATTGTATCTGGAAAGAGTTGGGGTTGTCTCTGAACCAGTGTCGTGCAGCTGGGGACCATGTACCGTATATACTCGAGTATAAGTCAAGTTTTTCAGCACATTTTTTTGTGCTGAAAGTGCCCCCCTCAACTTATACTCGAGTCAAGAACTTTTCTGCAGCAAAAAATTCAATTTTCCGAACCGAATTTGGGGCCCCGTATCTCAGGGCCACTTGGTGCTAGGAACCCCAAATTGGTGTGCAAACCCAGTGGAACTGGTACCACAACATATCCAAAGCTGGGGTTTCTAGCACCAAGTGACCCCGAGATACGGGGCCCCAAAATAGGTTCGGAAAATGTCATTCCCTGCTGCAGAAAAGTGCTTGACTTTTTCTGAACCGATTTTTGGGGCCCTGTATCTCAGGGCCACTTAGTGCTAGAAATCCCAGCTTTGGATATTTTATGATCGGGGGACCTATGGCTGCAAATGGGCACAGTGAGGCATGCAAATGGGCACAGTGAGGCTGCAAATGGGCATTGTTGACCCTCTTTTCCACTTACAGTAGCTGTGCATTTCTCACCCTCGTCTTATACTCGGGTCAATAAGTTTTTCCCATTTTTTTGTGATAAATTAGGGCCTTGACTTATACTCGGAATGACTTATACTCGAGTATATACGGTAAGTAGTTACAATGTGGATGTTTCAGATTGTGTGCCTCCAAAGATTGGCAACCTTATGTTGTTAGTTACTGTATTCATATTTTTTTCTGTTTTAAGGAATGTTTTTCTTATATTTGGTTAGTTGTTATTAAATGGTCGCTAGGCCAATTTTACTCCAGAATGTTGTACTGGTATTTATTGTAGTTAAGTATAGCATAGTGGTCATCATCACGTTGGGTGGATGACATATGTTGTGCCTTAGTCAAGAGAAGCCGGAAGCAAAAAAAATTAATAAAAAAATAAGTGAAGGATTAACATGACTGGGGGGAAGAACGTTGTAGAAGACAGTTCCCGCCCTCCTGCACCTGCACTGGATAAATTCCCTTTTGATTGTTATGGCAGTTGGGGTCTTTGGAGGCATTGTAAAATCTGCTGTGATTATTATATTGGGGCTCATCTAAAGTAAGGAGTCCCATGTGGAATACTACCCCGTACACATGATCAGACATTGATCGGACATTCCGACAATAAAATCCATGGATTTTTTCCGACAGATGTTGGCTCAAACTTGTCTTGCATACAAATGGTCGCACAAAGTTGTTGGAATTTCCAATTGCCAAGAACACGGTGATGTACACAACGTACGACGAGACTAGAAAAGGGCAGTTCTGAACCAAGCGCGGCACCCTTTGGGCTCCTTTTGCTAATCTCGTGTTAGTAAAAGTTTGGTGAGAGACGATTCACGCTTTTTCAGACTCGTGGTTTTCAGATCGTTTTCTGCTGTTGAGTTTGTGCTTGTGGGTTTGTATCTGCTCTTCAGTGCGTGCAGTGAGTTCGTATTTGATTATTCAGTGCGTTCTTGTCCGCTTGTTGCTGTGTTTCAGGTCGCTCTTCACAGGCCTTGCTGTTCTTCAGTGCGTTCTGTTACTTCGTTCTGAGCAGCCGACAATTTTCTAGCCATGTTGTGTATATGTACTCCTTGTAGAGTTCGTGCTCTGCAGGGGCTTGGTGCTGGGGTCCTTACCTTGACACAAGTCCAGTCCATGAACAGGGTGGGGAGGAGTTCATGGACCAAGAATTGGTTGCTCCAGCGTGTCCAGTTCTGTCATATGGCTTTGCTCCGTGAGAATAATCCTGACGATTTCAGGAGATTTCTCCGGATGACGAACCCCGTATTTCACCGTTTGTTGGCTTTGCTGACCCCCTATATCAGCAGGCAGGATACCTGCATGAGGCAAGCCACCACTCCGAAGCAGAGGCTAGTCACCACCCTGCGGTACTTGGTGACGGGTAGAAGCCTGCAGGACCTCAAGTTCCCGACAGGCATCTCCCCCCAGGCTCTGGGGATCATTATCCCAGAGACCTGTTCTGCCATCATCCAGGTCCTGCAGAAGGATTATATTAAGGTAAGATTTATCCTTTAATATCACATTTTATTGTATATAATGTTTGTTAATACATTGTATTTCTTTCCTCATTCCCTAATTACCATGATTGTAATATGCTGTGAATGTCCCCTTTGTCCTCATGCATGCTGGTTTTTTATGTAACTATTTTTTTTGTCCTTCATACATATTTGCCATAACTTACCTCCCCAGCATGCTCTCCTGGCCCTATATTCACCTCATGTAGTCACTTAACAGTGTATTTTGTAAGCTCCATAGTAGTGCTTTACCCTAAATACCCCCTAAATGTGTAAAAATGTGATTTGTGCTTTAAATTCAGGCAGAGTGCCAGAGGCTTTTTTTTTTGTGTCCCCAAATCATTTTGAACCCTCTCTCTCCCCAACTGCTAAGTCAGCTGATACCAATTATATATCTATCCTCAATCATCTATCTGCTGACTTTGCCAAACCCATACAAACTATACCCATCTCTTTTGTGGTCAGATGTATGGATGAATTCCCCAAAGCATGTAGTGCAAGGGCCTGCCTGTATACTTTCAAATGATACTGTTTAAAGTTTTTTGTATACTATTATTATCTTGATAGGTAATAGCAGAATGTCCAAATGTGCTAAAATGTGTACAATGTGTATTTTTATCTTTGTATTATGATACTTCTTACCTGTCCAGTGGGCTATCAACAGTGTAAGTAAGGAGGGGCTGGCCAAAGTAATACACATTATTTAGGCATTCATCTCTCAATGAAGTGGAAAGGGTTACCTGTCCAAAAGATCTCCCCCCTAAAATGTTTGAAATGGCCCATGAGAGGGGGGGGGGTCTGATAGGTGGACCTTATACCTTGGTCTTTCAAAACTTCCTAAAATAAATGTTATACTGATTTTGGGCAAGAATGTTTGTGCCTAATCTGCTTTCCCTGTTTGGGTGCAAAATATTAATTTTTTTTTCTTGTTTGACTCCATAGTTTCCTTCCAACCCACAGGAATGGCAGACTGTGGCCTCCCACTTTGCCCGGCGGTGGGACTTTCCTAACTGTGGAGGGGCAATTGATGGGAAACACATCCACATCGTCCCACCACCCAACTCGGGGTCATACTATTATAATTATAAGGGGCTCAATAGTATTGTGATGTTGGCAGTGGTGTCGGCTACTTACGAGTTCCTGTATGTGGATGTGGGGAAGAATGGCCAGATGTCCGATGGTGGAGTCATCGCCCAGACGGAGTTCTACAGGTGTCTCCAGAATGGCATCTTGGATTTGCCACCTCCAGAAGACAATGTGGAAGGACTCCCATTCGTCTTTGTTGCTGATGAAGCGTTTGCGCTGGGGGACAATCTTATGCAGCCATTCCCTATGAGGACCCTCACCCGGACCAGAGGGTTTTTAATTACCGGCTAGCCAGAGCCTGAAGAGTGGTGGAGAACACATTTGAAATCATGGCCAGCCTATCATGTTCCGCCTATTTCTTACACCCATACACATGGCGGAGTACAAACTGAATCATATCATCCTGGCATGCTGTGTTCTACACAACTTTTTAAGGCAAAATTCTGCCAACTATGCTGGCTCAGTTGGGCCTGAAGCCGGAATTCATAATGAACCAACCCTGACAGCGCTTAAAAGTGTCCGCCCTGGCTTGCCCCCCCGAGTGCCCTTGAGGTCCGTCTTAGATACCTTGATTACTTTGCGGGTAGGGGGGCCATCAATATGCCAGACAATGTCTGAAACATTTTTTAAAATAAAAAAATAATTTTAACTGCTAAAATCTTTGGTGACATTTACTGCTTGTGTTTCTTTTAACTGACCCTGACAGAAATGTGGTGAGTCCCGAAAATGGCGTGATTGTGTAACATTACAAAGCACTGTTGGGTGTTATTTACTAAAGGCAAAGACACTTTGCGCTACAAGTGCACTTGAAACTGCACTTGTAGTGCAAAGTGGATTTTCCCTTAGGAAATAACCCCCATTGTCACAGAAAACACCAATTTGAGCACAACAAAAGTTTTGGAGCGTTGAAACAATAATCCACACATTCTTGATTATCAATATTTTTAATACCAGCACAATCACATGTGCATTTATAAAAGGTTTTTTAAAACAAACCAACATGTTTGTTGTATAACAATTTTTTGGGTCACATTACTAAAAGTAGAAATGTCCATTTAAGGTAAAACAGGCATGTTTAAAACCAACAAGAAGGACACAAATCTTGAACTTACAAAGTTCAACTTTTCAAGAAATTTAAGGCAATATCAGACATGAGTATTTATAAACTGTGTTTGATATTGCATTCAGATGGGGTGAAGTCACCCCTGGAAAAGCCAAATTTTGAAGATGCACACAAATTGCCAAATGTCAACATGTGCTAGCTGCCATCACGTGTTTTGGGGGTGCAACCCCTTCCTCCCAGCTACTTTATTATTGAGGAAGGGGTTGCACCCCAAAACGCCTACATTGATCTCCCGTGATGGCAGATAGCACATGTTGACACACTGTGAGCATCTTCAAAATTCGGTTTTTCTCGAATATGTCAAAAAATGTTAGAAATTTTTAGATCCCAAAAAGCACAAAAAAAGGGAAGGGATTTGGAGGGGTTTTAAACTCTCCCTAAAACATCAATGATGTTCTTCATTTTTTGTTGAACATCATTGATGTTTTTCTGGATGTTTTCCAAGTCCCTATTACACCCCATGATCTCTCCGATCAGGATCTGTGCACTTTCAGAGGTGAAATGACCTGGATCCACAACATCACGATCACCTAAAAAGAGGGAAACAAAAACACACCATGTATTATAAATATGCCGGCATCCATCTCTTACCTGAGCCTGTGGTCGCAGACACTCACCTGTTGTGGTGACAATTTCCACCACGTCTCCTTCCTCCTCCTCCTCCTGTTGTCTTTGGTGGGTCTCCCCTTCTTCCTGAGGTGGGGGGTCTGTTGTCTCCTCAGATGAGGGGTGTCCTCCTAATCTTTTATCCCCTATGTAAAAAAAAAATAGGTATACTTAGCAGACAGATATTTGATGGCAGAAATCGGAATATGAAACATTGCTTGGAAGTGGGGTACAATTGTCTGTTTGGTCAGAGTTCCAAGATGAATAAATATTTTTGTCCTTTGTCAAGCTTGGATACTTACCTGTTTTGTGCAAGCTTCACAGATGGAGACACCCCTATAGTATACACTGGAGCACCTGTGTGGAGCCCCCTAATAAAAAGGTGTTCTTGTGTCCCACACTAGTGCTCCAAAGTCCAAATGTGTAAACAGCTGCTGAGTGTCCTCTCCTTACACAGAATCTAGTTTGCATTTCATTCTAGTTACAAACCCATCTACATAACCAAATTATTTTAAGAGAAGTAGGCCTTAAAAAATGTATTCAAATACATATGGCCAAAACAATGGTGTTTTCTAGGCCGAATGAACAATGTTTCATACGAACGAATAATGTGTCCATGAACATGAAAGTTGCCATTTTAAACTGTACAACAGTTAAGAAAAGCACATGGAGCAGCACAAACGTAATAAACATAAAGAATAGGAACACAGCACAACTACTTACTTTTTTGCAGCACTCTCCTGATCCTTCTGTACTGCTCGTGCTCCCTTAATTTGAGGTCCGACCACCGCTCCCTGAGCTGATCTTTTGATCGTTGTACCCCGAAATTATTCTGCAGACTTTTGACCACTTTCGCCATGATCTTGGCCTTTCTGACATTGGGGTTGGGGTAAGGTCCATACTTACCATCATAGTCGGTCCTTTTCAGTATGTCGACCATCTCCAACATCTCCCCAAAGGACATTTGATGCCTTAAATCGTCTCCTTCTGGATCAGGACATTTCTGGCTCCGGGCTTTCCTCCTCCTCCTCCTCATTGCTGTAATTAGCACGCACCTGCTGTGTCTCCGCCATGAGCTCTTCCTCCACTGCGCCGAACGAGAAGGGGCGGGGAATAGACTAGAAAGAACATCAGGGGCGGGCGCAGTATATATAAAGCATAACACACATGCATAGTATGTACGATCTGTGAGTGGAGGAAGGAGTATCGGAGACGCCGATCGTGATAACGAAGGTAAGATCTAAACATGGGCCTATACTGCTTCTAGATTGAGGCCTATATTGTAACAAGATTAGGAGAGATTCACATGACATTAGGGCTTGTCTTGTGTTGTGTCTTGCAGATAAAATGGATGGCTTCAATGACCACAACTTCCTCCCCCTGTTCATAGATAAATACAGGGAGCTGCCCTGTCTGTGGCAGATCAAACACCCGCATTATAATCATAAACAAAAGAGGCAGACAGCGCTGGAGAAACTGCTGGAGTTAGTTGGTGAAGCCGGTGGTCCCCACAGCAACCATCCCCTATTTAAAAGCCAAAATTGGTGGCCTGAGGAGCACTTATCTAAGGGAGCGCAAGAAGGTCACGGATTCCCAGAGATCCGGAGCTGCAGCAGATGACGTTTATGTCCCCAGGCTGTGGTACTGTGAGAGACTGAGATTTCTGTCAGACCAGCCTGAAGTCAGGGAATCCCTCTCAACCCTTCCTTCCACTCTTCCTTCCACCCCAGCTGAGGCTTCCGATGTCCAACCTGGGACTTCCAGCCAGGAAGAAGTGGAGGAGCCCAGCTGGAGCCAGGTATAGCATTCTTCTACAGATTTCTGGTCAATAAATAAATTATGTTTACTAGATGTTATTATTGATCACTAATTGGTGATTTAATAAAGTGTTTGACATATTAATAGACAGTAGTGGGCAAAAATAATTGGGACAAGAATGAAAAATGCTGGGCTCAGAATGATAGTCTGTTATATTTGTTAACATTCAATTTGTAACAATCATGAGGTGAAAATTGTGTGTGATTGATGAATAAAAAACTCAAACTATGTCCCTTTTCCATACACAGGAAGACCTCAGCAAGGAGGAGGAGGCTGTGGAATGTGGCACACAGGAGGAGGCTGTGGAATGTGGCAGTCAGGAGGAGGTGGGGGTTAGTGGCAGCCAGGAGGAGGAGGGGCTAAGTGGCAGCCAGGAGAAGTCTGGGCCCAGTAGGAGCCTGACAGAATCACAGGTCCCTCCCCTCCGCCTTCCAAACAAAAGACCCAGGAAGGGGAGTCACGTGCAGGATTCAGCACTCAGGCTGATTCAGGAGGCTTCTGCGTCCCTCAGAGCCACCCCCACTCCTGAAGAGGCCTTTGCCTTCATGGCTGCCACCAAACTGCAGGGCGTGCAGGAGGGCCAACGCCTCCTGTGTGAGGACCTTATTTATAAAGTCTTAACTAAGGGGCTGAGGGGCGAAATCACACACAAAACCCACCTGAGTGAGTTGGAACATCCTCCTCCTCCTCCTGCCACAAATCCACCACCAGAGCCACAGCGTGGAAGGAAGACCAGAGAGTGATGACCCTGGGTTTAGTCTGGTCTGACAAATGATGCAGTCTCTTGTATGACCACAGCCCGGGGACACAGATGTCATCTGCTGCTTTCTGGATCTCTGGGACTTCAGGACCAGACTGTACTCCCTTACATATGGACTCCTCAGGCCACCAATTTTGCAGTAAAATAATTGATGTCTGCCCTGGGGGTCAAAGGCTTCGCCAATTTGTGCTGTTTCTCCAGCGTTGCCTCCCTCTTTGTTTGGTCCTGAGCCCTTAATAAAGGAATTTTTGTTTCAATTAGACTCGCCTATGTGTGTTTTCCTTCTAAAAGGACAGTTTGTTTGTGAGGAGGCAGGTACATTTGTAAACTACAATGTGAAATTAACAAGAGACACCAACACCAAGGATTCTCCTTGAGATTAAATAATACAAGATAATAATGGTGTTGTGGTAACTTGACACACAAAACACACACAAAAATATTCAGGATGTAAAATCCAAAAATAAAAATAATTAACAACAAGATCAGGCTTGAAAACAATACAAACCAAAAATAAAATAAAAACAAAAATAAAATCAGGCTTGAAAAAAATACAAACCAAAAAAAAAATAATATATAGATTTTTTGTCAGATGTGACAAATCAAAATATATTGATGAAATCACGAGAAATAATAAAGAAAGAAATTTCTGAGAACTCTGTGTGAATATGAGCAGCAAAACGACTTCATTCTTCTCGCATTATAAAGAAGAAGAGAGTGCGCTGCATTAAACTATTTTAAACATTGCAGCCTGACGAAAGTGCTCTATCCATTCCGAACGCTAATTTTACCAGACCGAGCTGTTCCGTCTCTTAATTTCTTCTGAGCATGCGTGGCACTTTGTGCGTCAGAATTGTCCACACACGGTCAGAATTGACGCGATCGGATTTTGTTGTCGGAAAATTTTATAGCCTGCTCTCAAACTTTGTGTGTCAGAAAATCCAATGGAAAATGTCCGATGGAGCCCACACACGGTCGGAATTTCCGATAACAAGCTCTGATCGCATATTTTCCGTGTGTACAGGGCATATCAGTTACCCTGTTTCCCTGAAAATAAGCCCTAGCGTGATTGTCGTGGATGGCTGCAATTTAAGCCCTATCCCCCAAATAAGCCCTAGTTAAAGTCCTTGTAGGTCTTATTTTCAGGGTAGGGCTTATTTTCGCTGGTACAGGGTAGGGCTTATTTGGGGGGTAGGGCTTATATTGCAGCCATGTATGTATGTTGCTGCAGATGTCCTGTGCAGGTCCTGGGAAAATCCACCGCAGATTTCACAGAAGCCACTGCATGAAATGTGTATATGTGGAAGTATTGAACCACCACCAAACCTGCGCAAATGACAAAACCAAATATTCAATAATAATAATAAGAGCAACTCGTTGTAAATTAAATGAGTAAAAAATACTTAATTAAATGTTAATTCATTAGAACCGCGCTCTCTCAAAAAATATTATTTTAAAGTGCAAGTGCTCAAAGTGCATCAACCAATGTCAGCAAACACAATCATATACATGTAGTGTGAAATGATGTGTAATGTCCACAAATTATCTGATTAAGTGTCCAATCAAAGTAAATGATCAAAAATGTGCATGTGAATCTTCCAATTATTGGTGAACAACAAGGAGTAGATCTTCCACCACCATCACCTGCCACACATCCTATTCACCAGAATCCCATGACACCCATTACAGGTATTTATATATGCCTGTCAATAATGCCAATGGAAAAATCTCACAGCCACAGCTCTGGTCCAAACTGATATTTAATCAGGATCCCATGGAACCTATTACAGGTACTCAAACGCTTGTAGGAAATCCAAATGTGGAAATTTTCATGACCACAGCATCAATCCGAACAGGTATCCAAGGATTTATACCAATATAATGCTGCGCTATCCAAATGTAATCATACGGTAACCATACTAAATCATAATATTACTGGCTGCAGTTAAATAGTGGTGGTGAGATATTCTATTCGTATATAAAAAATCGAATGAATATAATAATGCAATCTTATGCGATTATAAGTTGCGATCATGAATTGAAAATTGCAATACTATGCGATCCTCCCAATGACAGCCTGTGTAGCATACACACCTCTATATACACATGTAGCATTCATATGCAATAGAGAAATTTGCAACCCTGTGGGATAATTGCGATACTGCGATAATTGCAGTAACAACCTGTAACTTACATAAATCTATATAAAAGTGCATCAATATACAATAATCAATATAGAAATAAAGTGAACCGTGTTTAAAGTGCTCTTGTGCCAAAAAAATTCATGCATTTATCTGTGTCCATAAAAGCGTAGCATAAAGTATATTCATAACTACTACATAAGGTGCTCATTGCAGATGATAAAACAGATGATATAACAGTAAAGTGCTCGTGTCTACTCTTGTGCTCCCCCTTTGGTGTATGCACTCACCTTAGAGCGTGTGACCTTGCACCTAAGGTTGGTCAAAACATGCTTTTAACCACTTGCTTACTGGGCACTTAAAACCCCCTCCTGTCCAGACCAATTTTCAGCTTTCGGTGCTCTCACACTTTGAATGACAGTTACTCAGACATGCAACACTGTACCCAAATGATTTTTTGTCCCTTTTCCCATACAAATAGAGATTTCTTTTGGTGGTATTTGATCACCTCTGGGTTTTTTATTTTTTGTGCTATAAATGAAAAAAGACCGAAAATGTTGAAAAAACACAAATTTTTCTTAATTTCTGTCATAAAATTTTGCAAATTAGTCATTTTTCTTCATAAATTGTGGCCACAATTTATACTGCTACATATCTTTGGTAAAAATAACCCAAAACTAATGGAAATTATTTGGTCTGTGTGAAAGTTTTAGATTCTACAAGCTATGGTGCAAATCATAAAAAATGTATCACATCTGATGTACTGGTGGCCTATCTCATTTCTTGAGACCCTAACAAGCCAGGAAAAAACAAATGCCCCCCAAATGACCCCTTTTTGGAAAGTAGACATTTCAAGGTATTTAGTAAGAGGCATGGTGAGTTATTTGAAGTTGTATTTTTTTTTTCCACAATTCTTTGCAATATTAAGATTTTTATTTTTTTATATTTTCACAAAATTGTCATTGTAATAGCTTATTTCTCTCACATGGCATGTGCATACCACAAATGACACCCCAAAATGCATTCTGCTACTCCTCCTGAGTATAACGATACCACATGTGTGGGATTTTTTCACTGCCTGGCCACATACAGAGGCCCAACATGCAGGGAGCGCCATCAGGTGTTCTAGGAGCATAAACTACACATCTCATTTCTCAACCACCTATTACACTTTTGAAGGCCCTGGAGCACCAGGACAATGGAAACACCCCATTTTAGAAAGCTAACACCCCAACGTATAATCTATGAGCTATAATGAGTCTTTTCAACGGTTCATTTTTTTTCCAGAAGTTTTTGGAAAATGTGGAAAAAAATGAAAACGCATTTTTTTTTTACACAAAGTTGTCAGTTTATAAGATATTTCCAACACACAGCATTTAGATAGCAAAAATTACACCCCAAAATACATTCTGCTACTCCTCCTGAGTATTACAATACCACGTGTGGGACTTTTTCACTGCCTGGCCACATACAGAGGCCCAACATGCAGGGAGCACCATCAGGTGTTCTAGGAGCAAAAATTACACATCTCATTTCTCAACCACCTATTACACTTTTGAAGGCCCTAGAGCACCAGGACAATGGAAACACCCACAAAATGACCCTATTTTGGAAAGCTAACACCCCAACGTATAATCTATGAGCTATAATGAGTCTTTTCAACGGTTCATTTTTTTCCAGAAGTTTTTGGAAAATGTGGAAAAAAAATGAAAATGCATTTTTTTTACACAAAGTTGTCAGTTTATAAGATATCTCCAACACATAGCATTTAGATAGCAAAAATGACACCCCAAAATATATTCTGCTACTCCTCCTAAGTATGGCGATACCACATGTGTGAGACTTCTACACAGCCTGACCACATACAGAGATCCAACATGCAAGGAACACCGTCAGGTGTTCCAGGGACACATAGCATGCACATACCAAGAATTACACCCCAAAATACATTATGCTGAGCAAAGCGTAAAAAAAAGATTACCTGTGGTTGTAGGAGCACAGTTGTACACAGGAGGATAGCACTGGTCCAGGCAGCAGGCAGAGACTTGGTCAGCAACAGCAAACACAATTGTCCCGGCAGCAGGCAAGGATACTGTCCATATACAGTCCAGGGTTAGTGCAGGCAGAGATATTGTCAGAAGTGCCAAAAATATTGGTCCTGATAGTAGGCAGGAACATGTGGTGTGGTCAGTGCAACAGGCAGGGATATAATGGCAGTAAGTCCTACAGGCAGCAGGCAGAAGTAGGGCCTCGTTCAGGACAGAATGGGGACAAGGGTAGATGCTTCTCCTACCCAAATCTCCTTGAAGCCTCCGAGTCTCCAGACCCTAATCTAGGAATGAGAAAACAAAAAAATGGTTTTCTTCATTCAGAAAAACAATTCTGGAGCCCCTCACATATGTGAGACCCCTGTGTTGAATCCCACTAGTCCAGTTGCAGGGTACAAGATCAGTCCAAGAGGCAGGCAAATATCATGGTCAAACAGTCCAAGGTCAGTTCCAGATCAGGTAGAGGTATGTACAGAATCGTTAGGCAGAAGCATGGTCGAATAACAGCCCAGGGTCAGTTCCAGATCAGGCAGCGGTATGTACAGAATCGGCAGGCAGAAGCGTGGTCGAATAACAAGCCAGGGTCAGTTACAGAGCAGGCAGTGGCATAAGGGGTGTGAAGGTGTGTGAGCAGGAAGGGGCAGGAAGGCAGGAACTGAGGATTACGTTTACATACTTCACTAATAATTTATTGAAGTATGGTAGTGGCGAAAACATTCACATATGCAGAGGCCTGGTTTGGAAGGACAATGGGCACAGTAATAAGATGTGTCTCTTCTGACTCCTGCTCTGGTACACACCTTACATTTTTTTTGACGTTGTTGGCCTGTTGGTCTGGGAGGGAGTCTATTTGGAAAGTGGCGTTCGGAGAGTCGACTAAGAACATCTGATCGGATGTTTTCTTGGGGGCCATTCGGGAATATAAGGGCAGTGTAAATTTCCTCCTGGTAGCCAAGGAAGCATTTGGGGTTTTGGGTGGAGTTGCGGTAAATTACATATGAGTTGTATATGGCCAATTGAAAAAAATAAATTGCAACTTTTTTATATCAATGGTATGTCCGTCTTGTGGCAAGGTATGGTTCCAACATTTGGTCATTGAAGTCGACTCCCCCATGAAAAAATTATATTCATAAACGCATTTTGGTTTTTGGATGGGGCCATTTCTTCTAGGGATTTCCACGAAGGTATCATTGTGGATCGAAGATAACATGTAGACATCCCTTCTGTCCCTCCACTTCACTCCCAAAATCTCCTTGTTCTGCAGACTTGCCGTTTCTCCTTTCCTCAACCTCTTATTGACAAGACTTTGAGGAAAGCCCTTCCGGTTCTTTTTTACGGTGCCACATGCTGGCGTCTTCTTCAGGTGAAGGTTGTGGAACAGGGGCAGAGATGTGTAGAAGTTGTCTACATACAGGTGGTAGCCGTTCTCCAGTAGGGGGTATATGAGGTCCCAAACAATTTTCCCGCTTGATCCCAAGTAGTCTGGGCAATTAGGGGGTTGCAGCTGGGTGTCCTTCCCTTCTTACACTTTGAAGGCATACATGTACCCTGTGACTCGGTCACATAATTTGTATACCTTCACCCCATAGCGGGCCCTTTTGCTGGGAATAAATTGTTTGATTTTAAGCCTGCCACTAAATTTAACAAGGGACTCATCCACACATATGTGTTGGTCCGGGGTAAACAGCTGGGGGAATACTTCAGAAACATAATTTAGAAGTGGCCGAATTTTGAAAAGCCTGTCATAATTTGGGTCATTTCGGGGAGGGCACTGAGTGTTATCATTGAAATGAAGGAACCTCATTATCATTTGGTATCTGGTTCTGGGCATTACCTTGGAGAAGATTGGTATGTGGTGGTTGGGATGGGTTGGCCAATAGGAATTCAAGGTGTTTTTTTTGGTGAGTCCCATACAAAATGTGAGGCCTAAAAGAACCTTCAACTCCTCCACCGTTAGGTCTCTCCACTCATAGGGACGGGCATAATAGGACGTTGAATTATTTAAAATAAATTGCTGTGCATAAAGGTTGCACTGGGCCACAATTGTTGATAGCATGTCCTCTGTAAAAATTAAATTAAAAAAATTGATTGGGGAAAAATTTTCTGTGTCCACCTGGACTCCTGGCTGGGCAGTGAAAGGGGGAATGTTGGCTTCTCCTGAATTAGGAGAAAGCCACAAGGGGTTCTAAAGGGCATAGGGAAGGCTGGCATGGGTCCTTGGCCTTTCTTGCCGAGGTACTGCGGTGCTGGTGGATGGCACTGCGGTGGTGGTGGATGCCACTGCCTCCTCACTAGAACGCCTTTGTTTGGTGGGCCGAATATCTTCCTCTTCTGAGTCACTCAGTGTTCCACTACTGAGGAATGGCTCATAATTTACGTCCGACTCAGAATTGGAGTTTGAAATGGAATCCGAACAAGAGAGCTCCCCGTTGCTCTCATCGGCCTGGGAAAGTATCTGGTACGCCTCCTCGGCGGAAAAGCCTCTTTTGGACATGCTTGCTGGTGGTGATGCGACTACACAGGTGTGTGCCAAGCCTGCACTGATGGGCACTGATGAGGTGGTACTGATGAGCACAGATGGGCACTGAGGTGGCACAGAAGGGGGGCACTGATGAGGTGGAACAGATGTGCACTGATGAGGTGGAACAGATGTGCACTGATGAAGCGGCACAGATGTGCAATGATGAGGCGGCACTGATGAGGCTGCACAGATATGCACTGATGAGGCGGCACAGATGTGCACTGATTACACAGATGTGCACTGATGAGGTGGCACAGATGGGCCCTGATGAGGCGGCACAGGTGGGCACTGATGAAGCTGCACAGATGGGCACTGATTGATTGCACAGATGTGCACTAAGGCGGCACAGATGGGCACTGATTTATGGCACAGATATGCACTGATAATGTGGCACTGATGAGATGGCACAGATGGGCACTGAGGTGGCACAGATGGGCACTGATGAGGTGGAACAGATGGGCACTGATGAGGCGGAACAGATGTGCACTGATTACACAGATGTGCACTGATGAGGTGGCACAGATGGGCACTGATGAAGCTGCACAGATGGGCACTGATTGATTGCACAGATGTGCACTGAGGCGGCACAGATGGGCACTGATTTGTGGCACAGATATGCACTGATGAGGTGGCACTGATGAGATGGCACACATGGGAACTGAGGTGGTGGCACAAATGGGCACTGATGAGGCGGAACAGATGTGCACTGTTTGATTGCACAGATGTGCACTGATGAGGTGGGACAGATGTGCACTGATGAGGTGGCACAGATGGGCACTGATGAGGCGGCACAGATGGCCACTGATAAGGCTGCACAGATGTGCACTGATGAGGCGGCACAGATGGGCACTGATTGGCACAGGTGGGCACTGATTAGGTGGCACAGGTGGGCACAGATGAGGTGGCACAGGTGGGCACTGATTGCAGATGTGCACAGATGTCCGGACACTGATCACCAATGGAACAGATGGGCACAGGTGGGCACTGATTGGCACAGATCCCACTGTACTGATGGGGCACTGTTTGGGCACTTTTATCACTGTAAAAAAAATGTTTTCACTCACTGAAGCACAGATCACTGCAGATATCCTCTCTCCTCACACGCTGTCTCTGTGTGAGGAGAGAGAGCCGGCAATGAGGGATGATCTCATATATTGATATTTGAGATCATCTCTCATTGGCACCGCTGATCGCGATGTGATTGGCCGATTACCACGATCTGTGACTGGCTGTGCCAATCAGTGCCCACCTGTGCCCGTCCAAGGGACACAGCCAGCACAGAATTTCCCCAATGCGCGCTCGTGAGCGCGCACGGGGAACAAGGAAAGGGGAGGATGTCCCATGATGGCCTCCCGGAGATTGAGGTCCGCGCTGTAGCTGTCATTCGGCTATGGCCCAGACCTCAAGTGGTTAAACCCCCTCTGGCTTTATGGCCAGCATTTAGATCCTTGAATGGTTGCTTGCAGCAATATTCATATGGAAAACAGAGGAAACTGGATAGTGTATTACCGTTTTATTTAAAATTACAATATTCCCTATATTAGGGTACTCACATTTAATAGGTGCTATGAGTGCACCACTCATCAAGCCAAACAAACATAAAGGTGCTGTGCTGATGTGTCCTCTTCTGCTCTGAGAACATTCCACTGTCTCACAAACCATCCTGTCCCCTCCCCAACATGTGTCGATGCCGGGAAATGACGTATCTTCCTCAGGGGGAATTTTTTTAGGTATCCAATGATTAAAAGAAAAAAAAAGGGCTTCCATCGTGAAGTATGTCAAAAATGTATTCAAAAATTTAGTTAAAATGGGTTAAAATCAAATCTCCATGATAGCTTACACAATCATGTGTTGGAGACGCCATTAGCGTTCCAGTTGTGAAACAGCGGAAATGACGTATCATGCTCAAGCTACCAAACGCGTTTCGTCAGCATACTCTCATGAACCCTGATGAAGTCAGAGTGTGCTGACAAAATGTGTAGCATTTTTCCATTGGCATTATTCACAGGCATATATGACTACCTGTAATAGATGTCATGGGATTCTGGTGAGTAGGATGTGTGGCAGGTGATGGTGGTGGAAGATCTACTCCTTGTTCGCCAAGAATTGGAAGATTCACTTGCACATTTTTGATCATTCACTTTGATTGGACAGTTAATCAGATAATTTGTGGACGTTACACATAATTTCACACTACATGCATATGATTGTGTTTGCTGACATTGGTTGATGCACTTTGAGCACTTGCACTTTAAAATAATATTTAGCTGTTGCAGTTGTTGAATAATATAAGCATCCATTAGCCCTGTAGCATCACAATCTGCTGTTCCTGGGATTCTTTCATCTTACTACAGTACAGGTGGAAGGTACACATGGTCCACTGCCCTATGGATGAATGCATAATTGTATAATAATAGGAATTACTCACTGGTTAAGCTCCAAGTCCAGGATAAGCTCTTTCCTTGCAGGGCAAAGCAATGCGCCCGAACACTCCCACTGTAAAATTATTCTCCTTGTTCTGGGGCTTGTGATTGGCACCGCCGTACGACATTGACGGTGCTTTCTGCATAGCCGCAGCATCACTTCCGGTTTATGTGCCAGTGGGAAACCGGTGGTGACACCGCAGCTCCATGTATGGAACGCATGGCCCGAACGGCGCCTTCTCTCTGGCCGGATTGGTAGGTTGGGATCTCTAAGGCTGAACTATATACCCTGATCTGTGAGGCTGAGCTATATACCCTGATCTATGAGGCTGAGCTATATACCCTGATCTGTGAGGCTGAGCTATATACCCCGATCTGTGAGGCTGAGCTTTATACCCCGATCTGTGAGGCTGAGCTATATACCCCGAACTGTGAGGTTAAGCTATATACCCCGATTTGTAATTTTGAGCTATATACCCTATATACCCGTTTATAATCCCGATGTACGTGTTTTACGTCACCGCGTTTAGAACGATCGGATTTTCCGACAACTTTGTGCGTCCGTGTGTAGACAAAACAAGTTTGAGCCAACATCCATCGGAAAAAATCCTAGGATTTTGTTGTTGGAATGTCCGAACAAAGTCCGACCGTGTGTACGCCCTATTACAGTAAAGAGCCCTCTACGCAGTTTAAGGGAAAACAGCTTCTCTTCTAATTTTAGTCAATGGCCAAGTGTCTTTTTAAATACCCTTTTGAAGAAAAGTTTTATCCCTATGGTGGGGTCACCAGTACGGTATTTGTACATTGAAATCATATCCCCTCTTAAGCATCTCTTCTCCAGAGAGAATAAGTTCAGTGCTCGTAACCTTTCCCCTGCAACTAAGGTCCCCCAGTACATTTATTAGCTTTGCTGCCCTTCTCTGGACTCTCTCCAGTTCCAGCACATCCTTCCTGAGGACTGGTGCCCAGAACTGGATGGCATACTTCAGGTGCGGCCAGACCAGAGTCTTGTAGAGTGTGAGAATTATAGTTTTATCTCTGGTGTTAATCCCCTTCTTAATGCATGCCAATATTCAGTTTTCTTTGCTTGCAGCAGCTTGGCATTGCATGCAGGGGTGTAACTAGAAATCACAGGGCCCCATAGCAAAATGTTGTATGGGCCCCCCTGCAAACAGCCCCCCCAACAAAAAATGGCGGGGCTTAAATTAAATAGTGTGCGTGGCTTAAAGGGCGTGGTTCGAGTCTGAGATGAATAAGGGATGGAGGAAAGGGATGGAGGAAAGGGATAAAAGAAAAAGGAAAAAGGCAAAAGGGAAAGGGAAAGGGAAAGGGAAAGGAAGTCAAAAGGAAAAGGAAAAGAAAAGAAAAGAAGAAAAGAAAAAAAGAAAAAAAAGAAAGGAGAGGGATGAAGCGACAACAGGCCTAGATCCTACACCACAATAGCAATATATGTATTCCAGAAAGTTTAACAATCAACAGATAAAGATACTCCAAACACTTGGTGTTAGCGCTTCAATCATCATGGCACCATGGTTGTTATGGTGTCAGGATGATTAAAGCGCATTATTTCTATTATTACATTGTAATATAAAATGAAATATTTCAACTCACTATAATGCAGAATCAGTGGGAGCCCCGAGTGTGTCATTTGCCACGTCACCTGCCACCAGATGCCATCAGGTGTCCGCAGCAGAGTCCATCCTTATATCAGGCATTCCCAGCAGAATCCGTCCTTACATCAGGTGTCCCCAGTAGAATCCCTGCTTACATCAGATGCCCCCAGTAGAGTCCCCCCCAGTGTTGCCAACCTACTATATTGAAATTTACTGACACCCAAAATTTACTAGTACAGTCAAGTTTTTACTGGCATATCCAAAAGTTACAAAATTAAATTTTCAAGTGCAAATTTCAGTATTTAGGCTACAAACAAGTACAATATGCAATTAGCAAAGTGATTTAAGGTAGATATTAAGGCAAAAACATATTTCTTCATATTTTATTTTCAATATAGTAAGTAGCTCAGGGACAGGAATCGAGAGGGCAAGAAATTAGAATGAAATTGACTCTCAAAATGACACTGACAGCAGTGTGCAGCAGCACAGATGATAATGGCACCTCACCAACATGACATGCAGTGGCGTCGCTAGGGGGGGAGCGGGGGGTGCAGGCTGCACTGGGGTGACACTCACCACGCTCTCTCCTCTTCCTCCTTCCCCTGCGCACTCCGGTATCTCTGCTGTGGCTCCTTAGCTCCCCGCGATGTTCGGGGAGGGAGGAGGATAAAGAAGGGTGAGGCAGACAGCTCTGCAGTCCCATAGCCTAGTGACCCCGGCGCCAGCATGTCCTCCGGGAACCGACACTGCAATCGCCTATTATTGTGACAGGCAGGCCGGGAGAGATGCTGGCTGTCTATTACAATTACACTCCTCAGAGCCGACAGAGCCTAGATGGAGGGACATTTGTGTGGACAGAGCCACGCTGATCTGAGGTCTGTAAATGTAGAGAGGGGACATATACACGGGGGGGTTACATGGGGAGGGTTACATTAGAGGCATTAGACAGGGGGGGTTACATTAGGGGGATTGCACAGGGCGGGTACATTTGGGGGATTACATTAGGGGGATTACACGGGGGGAGGGTTACATTAGGAGGAATTACACGGGGGAAGGGTTACATTAGGGGGATTACACAGGGGGGTTACATTAAGGGGATTACACAGAGGGGAGAGCTGTGCTGATGCGCTAGCCTGCTCAGTGCCCCGGATTGCTCAGTGGCCGGAGGGGGTGACACCAGATTTTACCGAACCAGGTGACACCAACCCTAATGACACCACTGATGACACGTCCCCTCCTGAGTCACAGTGACCCTCTCTCTGCATGCCAGGTGGTCCCTTCAGTCCACTCCTGACTTGCCTTCCTTCCGTCCACAGACCTGCACATGAGGCTCCGGCTGCTCCGTTGCCTTGCACCATGACTTCACGTGACACACTGCCATTACAGTCCTAACACACTGTAGCAGGCACTCGCATGGTCTCGGCCAAGCATCAAACCCATATTTTTTACTGCCAACATTTTTCTTTCACTGGCATTTACTGGCAGAAGAAAAGTGCCCATTTTTTACTGGCTGCCAGTAAAAATACTGGCAGTTGGCAACACTGGTCCCTCCTTACATCAGGTGTCCCCAGTAGAGTCCCTCCTTACATCAGGTGCCCCCAGTAGAGTCCCTCCTTACATCAGGCATTCCCAGTAGAGTCCCTCCTTACATCAGCTGTCCCCAGTTACCAGTGGCGTCACTAGGGTTGGTGTCACCCAGTGCGGAAAAACATGATGTTACCCCCTCCCCCCATAGTCCTCCCTCGGTACAGACCCTCCTCCATCAATATAGAACCTCCTCCATCAGTACAGACCCCCCTCGACAAACCAGCCCCATCTGTACAGACCCCCTCAGGACACCTCAACCCCCTCCATCTGTACAGACCCCCTCCAGGAGTACAGACCCCCAGGACAATTCACCCCCCAGGACAATTCACCCCCCAGGAGTACAGACCCCCCTAGGACAATTCATCCCCCAGGAGTACAGACCCCCCAGGACAATTCATCCCACCAGGAGTACAGACCCCCCCAGGAGAATTAACCCCCCCAGGAGTACCACCCCCCATTCATTCACCCACCTGGAGAGTTACTTGCTCAGACTGTCACTGTGGCATCCAGTGAAAGAGACAGCCGAGTCTCAGTCAGACAGGAATAGTGTGGCACTGGGACCCAGGACTCTACATCAGGCCCCAGCGCCTCTTAGGACTCACTGTGCTCGTCTCTGCGCCTTTTACAGAACCAGGAGGCAGAGCCTGGGTGGCAAGAAAGCGGCCAATAGAAATGCAGCTCCATTTCTATTGCAGCCGCTTTTATTGCCACTCGGGCTCCGCCTCTTGGTTCTTTCTTAACTGGTCTTCTGTAAAATGGCGACTGAGACAGAAATGACCAGTGCCGTGGACCTCTGTCGGCAGCAAGGAAAAAAAAAAGTTGGCAAGTAGAGTATGCATTCCTCATCCTCCCCGGGCCCCACTCGGCTGCGGGCCCTATAGCGCCTGTGTGGTCGCTTTGACGATAGTTCCACCACTGATTGCATGCCAGTGCTGAGTCCATCATGTACTAGGAGCCCCCAGGTCCTTCTCCATCCTAGATTCCCCCAGAGGTTCTCCCCCTAGTGAGTAGATTGCATTCATATTTTTGCCACCCAAATATATTATTTTCGATTTTTCTACATTAAAGCTCATTTGTCATGTAGTTGCCCACCACATTAATATGTGCAGATCTTCTTGTAAGGTTTCCACATCCTGCAGAGAAATTATTGCCCTGCTTAGCTTTGTATCGTCCAAAAATAGGGATGAGCCGAAGTCCCCCGGTTCAGAGGATGAGGAAGGTTTAGTAAGCCAGTCCACCACCTCCTCTGCATGCTGTGGTTGGATAGCACTGGTAAACTCACTAAACAGAGGAAATTATGCCCTACCTGAGGAGTGACCACCACGTCCACCTTTGCCTGTGGACACATTTGTTGCTGGCCCCCTTACAGTGCCAAGGGAACGTCAGCCTCTCCTTGTTGTCCTCCCAGACATTATTGGGATGGAGGGGTGGTGCTTATAAGCAAATGTAAAGAAGAATTTGAAATCTGTACGTAGATGCACTTTAATCAATGTAAAGAGGTGTTTGGTGCACTTAATTTGAGTACTCAAGCTACACAGACACACTCCACGGATACACTATAATATACTGCAATATAATGCGCCAAACGTGACGCACAGAACTATATGGCGTTAAACTGGCATTAACGCACACAGAAGTAAATGGCGTTAAACTGGCAGTAACATACGCAAAACGATATGGCGTTAAACTGGCAGTAACACACACACAGAACTATATGGAATTAAACTGGCAGTAATACACAAAACTATATGGCATTAAAGTGGCAGTAACGCACACAGAAGTAAATGGCGTTAAACTGGCAGTAACGCACGCAAAACAATATGGTGTTAAACTGGCAGTAACGCACACAGAACTAAATGGCGTTAAACTGCCAGTAATGCACAAAACGATATGACATTTAAACTGCCAGTAACGCACACAGAACTATATGGCGTTAAACTGTCAGTAATGCACACAGAAGTAAATGACGTTAAACTGGCAGTAACACACGCAAAACGATATGGCGTTAAACTGGCAGTAACGCACACAAAACGATATGACGTTAAACTGGCAGTAACGCATGCAAAACTATATAGTGTTAAACTGGCATTGACACACACAGAAGTAAATGGCGTTAAACTGGTGGTAACGCAATCAAATAGACAGTGTTCAACTACACTGATGCTATCTGAACTGTCTGCCTACTCTAGCTATACACTAATGTCAAGATAAATGACACAGTCTCACTACACTACACTGAAACTACAGTGAAACGATCTGAGCTGTCCCTACTCTAGCTGCACACTATGCAAAGCTGAACGATGGTCCCCCTCACTACACTCACACTATCCCTAGACTAACACTAAACTAATATTCTACACTGACAATTGAAGCAAAATAGCACAGTATAGAACACTAACTGATAGCACTGAACAGAACCCTGTTCTATCTCTCTCCACACCGAAATCACACTGAAAATGTCTGCCATTAATAAAATACTTTTATACTGTTGGGCCATGATTGGATAAAGTAATGATGACAGTGTCAAATCATGACTCTGACAGTGCTCTGCGCCCTGATTGGCTGAAGCTTTTATTGCTTCAGCCAATCAGGGCTTGCAATGCACTGTTCAGTGCCGCAATACATTGTGGTTGGTTTGGGGGCCAAACAAACGGTCGAATGACCCGTTTGGCTCTTCGTCGAACGTCCAAACAGCGAAAGTTCGGCCCGAACTTATGCTCGGGCCGAACCGTTCGCCTTTTCCTAGTTGTAATCCTCTAAAATTGAAATAAACACAGCATGTCCTCATATAGTGTGGACTTGCCTCAGTCCATAGGACTTGGAGTGGATCCTGTCTGCTTTCTCCTTCGTCTGCTAACTGCATGAATCATTATTGACAGTTGTTCCAAACACCAAGCAATCCTTGGAGACAGCCCAGCCCCCCTCCAGTACACAGCAGGTGATTGACAGCCTCAGATGTGCAAGTTTCCCTATGAGGCTGTGTAGAGGGGTGTGTGTCCTTTCTATGTTGGCACCATAAATAACTGCCTTTGCTTAGTTTCAGAAATTCTTCTTCTTACCTTTTTTACAAAGTTAAAAAGTTCTGTCATGTGTCCATACATCTCTTTTTCCTGATAGCGGGGGGCAGGTTACAGGACACACCATTCATTTTTATGTATGGCAGTTAAAAATTCAGAATAGCAAAGAGACCTGTGGAGCAATGTTGCATTTTACTGCACCACGCTGCCTCGCAGCTGACAGCTGCAAGGAAGCGTGAATGGGACACACATAAATCCATTGTTTTCTGTGTGATCCTGCGGAGAGCTGCATTTTTCTTATGCAGAAAAATAAAGTTCTCTTCACAAGTGTAAACCAACCCTAATACAGGCATGCAGTTTGTCTGCACAGTGTCACATACATAGGATGCAAACTGACCACATCAACGTAAATCAACTTTTGTGCTTTGTGTGGTACATTTAGAAAGCGGAAGAAAGTTGACTGGCATGATCAACCAGGTACTTCACATGGAAGAAATACATGAAAATGATTGAGACGATGATATTCTAAAATACATATATGTGAACACACACATAGGAAAAAAAATGTGTACTGGGGGCAGGCGGCAGCTGCAGGCCAGACGACATACCTGTACATTGCCTGAGACATGCGCACTGGCGTGCCGCTCCTGCAACTGTTGTGTCCACCAGACACAACAGTTCATAAGTAAAAACATCAGTCCATGGGATAAGATTGTGGGGTAATAAAGGCGGTGGAATTGTCATGTGCTTTCCCAGTGCGGTGAATTAAAACTAGTGCCCGCGCTGGGACCTGTTGTTCCACAGCACAGGCACATAAATAGCACCTCCATGACACTGTCACTCCGGGCCTGTAGAAGGAGCTGATGCTGCCAGCCCATCTTCCCTCACTGTAACAGCTCCCCAAGATGTTATCTTGAGAGCCGTGACATAATTTCCATGCATTTCACGCTGGTCCCGGTTGCCTTCCTGTTGGCCACAGGACGTGCTGCGGATACACAACCTACACAGCCACACATTGGAGCTCCCTCTGGACACTAAGAGCCCCCTGGACCACAGGATAACAGATGAGCATATGTTTTATTTATCTCTTGTGAGTGTTATTTTGTATCTTGCTATTAAAAACCTAACTTTAATACTGCATAAATCCAGAAAAGCAAGATAAGCAGAAAGGGGTCCCACCGCTCAGGTAGGCGCAGACCAGGGGAGATGAACGCCAGTGTAGTATTATCCTTCAAAAGGGAAGAGTCCCAGGTGCTGGCTGATGCAAGATGAGGCAGACAAATCGAGGAAAGCTGGAAGCCGCACACCGGTATAGTGATGAATGCTTTATTTAAAAAGCTGGATCATGAAGACACACAAAACTTGACAGCAGAAGCGTACAAAAGCAGCTAACGCGTTTCACACTACAATGAGTGCTTATTCATAGCTGACATATATGGGGGTACATAACATATTTATAGCCTAAGTTAAAAACCTATATGGTCATGTGATAGTATTAATCATTGACAGCAGCTGGAAATCAATCATGTCAATTCTCGGCACCTGTTGTTAAACTCATAGGCTTAAACAGTGAGGACTCCCATGTGAATGATATATAGGTGGCAGTGGAAAAAGGAAAAGTAATAAATGAATAGTGAATAAATAAAAAGATAAAGAAATAGTAAACGAGCATATAAGAGAAAATGATTATTGGTGTGTGAAGTATACTTATGTATAGTGTTTCTTATATGCAAAAAAGTATATATGGATGGGGATATATAAACAAGATATAAAAGAAAAATGTGTCAATAAAAATAATGTGAACACTGAAAAAATCGTTATACCAATAAATTTATTTCTAAAGATAAAGTGAACATTTAAACATGTGTAAATGTTATGTGCACGATATATAAGAAAAGAATGTCAAAAATATATATAAATAAAGGGATTTTTTTAGAAAGATTGTCAGAAAGATTTTTACTAACCTATCCTCCTTTCATCCATATCCTTACATTCATCCTGGTCGGCACTGCATTGACATGAGCGTTCTACTCAGCACTGCGGACCAGGATTTGAAATTCAAAATTCAAACTTTGGTCGCTCATGAGAACATATACAAGCCGATTCTCATTCAGATCCAAGTGCTATGGCTTTTAAATGCATATATCATACAATACCATTTAGTACTATGGCTTTTAAACACACCTCACATAATGCTACCTTACCAATTTAATTTATCTCTTTCACTCAACAATATTATTCATTAAAATCGTTATTTTCCATTTTTAATTTATTTGGATATACATGGCACATATTCATTGGTTACATTTCCTAGTTCTAACACATACATTGCTCCTTGCAAGCGATTATTTTGTGCACACATCACGTGACCACACATGTATAATCACACAAGTTTTTTTATAACACTTTTTTTATAACACTTTTTTCATATATATTTTTTCATATATATTTTTTTTATATATATTTTTTTTATATAAAAAATCCCTTTATTTATATATATTTTTGACATTCTTTTCTTATATATCGTGCACATAACATTTACACATGTTTAAATGTTCACTTTATCTTTAGAAATAAATTTATTGGTATAACGATTTTTTCAGTGTTCACATTATTTTTATTGACACATTTTTCTTTTATATCTTGTTTATATATCCCCATCCATATATACTTTTTTGCATATAAGAAATACTATACATAAGTATACTTCACACACCAATAATCATTTTCTCTTATATGCTCGTTTACTATTTCTTTATCTTTTTATTTATTCACTATTCATTTATTACTTTTCCTTTTTCCACTGCCACCTATATATCATTCACATGGGAGTCCTCACTGTTTAAGCCTATGAGTTTAACAACAGGTGCCGAGAATTGACATGATTGATTTCCAGCTGCTGTCAATGATTAATACTATCACATGACCATATAGGTTTTTAACTTAGGCTATAAATATGTTATGTACCCCCATATATGTCAGCTATGAATAAGCACTCATTGTAGTGTGAAACGCGTTAGCTGCTTTTGTACGCTTCTGCTGTCAAGTTTTGTGTGTCTTCATGATCCAGCTTTTTAAATAAAGCATTCATCACTATACCGGTGTGCGGCTTCCAGCTTTCCTCGATTTGTCTGCCTAACTTTAATACTGCACTTAGGTGGCGCTTCCTGTGTTCTCCCTTTTTATCTTTCTGCATACAGAGTTGTCTCTATCTGAGGACAGCAGTCACCTTTATCACCCCACCATCTTATCCCATGGACTGATGTTTTTACTTATGAGCTGTTTACAGTCTGAATACAAGTTATTTTTTAGTCACACTGTCTTTTGTGCTAACAGTTTTTTTTTTTTCAGCAATAGTTTTTATTTAGTTTTCAATTTCACAAACAAAGAATATATAATTACATTCCAATTTTTCACAAATCAAACAAGCTTAAAGCGGGGTTCCACCCAAATTTTGAACAATATCTGTATGTATTCTCTTCCTTGCCTAGATGCTGACATGCCGTTTAAAAAAATTTAAATCGCCTTAATTACCTTTTATTTTTCTATTCTTCTTTGCACTTCCTGGTTCTCCTCCCATGGGAGTAGGCTTGTTTCTAGCCTCTCCCAGACTCCTGGGAGCTAGTCTCAGGCTTCCCAGGATGCCACTGAGCATGTGCGGGAACGAGCAGTGTATGCTGGGAGCACAGCATTCACCACATCCAGGAAATAAATGCTTGTGGGCTTCAAATGCCCACAATGAAGATGGAAACCGCCTGCAGTGAATAATATAAGTTAGTCTTTCCGACAAAATCTGACACAGGCGGACATATTACACCCAATATGTGAGTATGTAATGCTGAGAAGAAAAGTTTGTGAATGAACTAAAAAAAAAAAAAACGATAGATAGGTGGACCCCCGCTTTAACAGCACATGTATACATGTAGGCTTTTCAAGGTGTGAGTGTTTTTGTTGAACTTGAAATCAAAACATTGGTTTCCGCTCGACGGAAGGGTATATATCACAGGTTTTTTCATAACCAGGTTTGTCATCAGAGTTACTGGGTCATATGAATGCTGCTGCTTGGGACCACCGGGTCCAGGGAAGCCACCCTGCTTGAGTTTTCCCCATCAATCCTCTGGTTGAGGTAAATAGTAGCTCATAGTTGTAGTGTAGATTGACCATATCTAGAGTGTTTTCTACAGTGGGTAGTTGGTCGGTTTTCCAGAGTCTGGTTATACTCAGTCTGGCTGCCAACAGAATATTGGTTGTAACTTTCCTTAGTGGAGTGGGGATATTTTCGATCGATAGATTAAGCAATGCTAGTGCTGGAGTTGGGGGTATTTGGCTTAGTGTTATGTCTGATATAATGCTAAAAATCGCTTTCCAATAGGTTTGTATGGAGGTGCAAGACCAAAGGATGTGAAACAAGTCGCCCCTGTCCGAGTTGCATCTCCAACAGAGATCTGAAGTCGTGTTATTGAATTACGCTAGTTTAGTGGGTGTGAGATACCACCATAATGATATTTTTGTGTGAGATCCCAAAACACGGAGCTGTGAGTGGCTTTGTAAATAGAGCTCAAGGCTGTCTGCCATTGGGTTTTATTGAAAATTTGATCCAAGTCTGCGTCCCAGTGGTGGTGAGGTTTTGATTTAGTAAACACTTTTTTTTATGAAAGGCATTGTAAAAAAGGGAAGTACCTTTCATTTTTGGAGTGGTATTGGTCAAGTACGTCCATAGGTTATGAGGAATTGTATAACGTGGTGTGGTTAGCTGTGAGATGCAATGTTTAACTCGGGTATAGGTGAAGAGTTCCGTGTGAGGAATATTGTATTTTTGTTGAATTTGCGGGAAGGATAGCAGGCTGTGTTCATGAAATAAATCGTATATGTAATTCAGGCCGTTTGATGTCCAGTGTTTCAGGGAGTGGTCCATAGTACAGTGTTGTAGAATGTTTATCGGGAGAGGTGGTGCAAATGCATCGGTCGTGTTGGATTTGAGTTAATTAATTTTTTCCACGCTAGAGCGGAGGCTCTCATCGTGGGAGGTAATGTCTGAGATATGGGAGAGCCAAGTGGAATGCCTAAGAGCCAACTTCGTAGATTATTGTACTTGAGTGATGTTGCTTCCAGTTAACCCCACAAAGTTTGGGGGTGTGGACGGAACCAGTCCTGCAATTGGATCAAAATTGATGCTCTATAATAATCCTCAAAGTCAAAGTCAAGACCCGGTCCCCCCTGCGTATTTATGTTTTGTGAGTGTGGTTTTAGCGCATCTGGGTTTTTTGCCTTTCCATAGTAATTTGTTGAGAATTGTTTGGAGGGACTGGAAAAAGTATGCTGGAATAGGGATAGGAATAGTTCTAAACAGGTATAGCAATTGAGGTAGATGCATCATTTTGAAGAGTCTTCCCGACCATGACAGTTCGTGTTTAGCTAACTGTTGGACATCTTTTTGGGGTTTGTTGAGGAATGGTTTAAAGTTATACATAAAAAGATTTTTTGTTCTTTTTGTCAATTGTACACCTAGATATGTTATATCCATTTCCGCCCACGTAAATGGTGTTTGGGCTTGAAGTAGATTTCTGGTAGTGGCGTCTAAGCCTAGGTCAAGGATGTAGGATTTTGTAGCATTAACTTTGTAGTATGAAATTCTACTAAACCATTTGAGTATATCTTGAACTTCAATGAGGGAAGATGTTGGGTTGGTTAGCATAAGGATAAAGTCATCCGCAAATAAGCTGATCTTGTGCGACTTTTGACCTATGTTGAAGCCTACTATTTTAGGATTTTGTCTGATGTGTTCGGCTAGGGACTCCATGAGCAAATTGAAGATCAATGGAGATAATGGGCACCCTTGCCTAGTTCCATATCTGCTGAATATACTTGGGCGGAGGGGGTGGTGTATAGTGCAAACAAGGCATCCAGAATTAGGCCTCGGAATCCAAATTTCTGGAGGACCTACTGTAGGTATTTCCAGTGTATTCTATCGAACGCCTTCTCTACGTCCAGTGAAAGAAGCAGAGAAGGAGTTCCAGAAGTTTCGGCGTGGTGAATGATATTGATCAATCTCCTAGGGGCGTCGGACGCTTGTCTACCAGTTGTAAAGCCGGATTGGTCTCTATGGATTAGTGTGGGCTAGACGTGGAGTAGTCGGATGGAGATCATTTTTGCATAAATTTTGAGGTCTAGATTTAAAAGCGAAATTGGGCGAAAGTTTTGGGGCTCTGTTGGTTCCTTTCCCGGTTTGGGGAGGGTGATAATCAGCGTTTGCAAGGATTCACTTGGGAACCGTGACCAAGATGCTACTTCGTTGAATAATGTAGTTAAGTGAGGTGCTAATAAGTGTGCAAATTGCTTAAAGTACTCCCCTGTGAGACCATCAGGGCCTGGTGCTTTATCTGGGGGGAGGTTTTTTATGGTTGCTATGATTTCTTGTTCTGTGAAAGGGTCATTTAGTTGGGATAATTGTTCTTACGATAAAGATGGGAGTTTAATGCTTTGGAGGAAGTCTTGAATGTCTTTGGATGAGGGTTGGTGTGTGTTTGGGTCACGTTGTAGATTATATAAGTCGCTATAATAGTCACTGAAAGCATCAGCTATCTCCTGGGGGTTTCTAAGTTTCTCTTTCGTATGATGGTGATATAAGGGATATATTCTATTTTTTGTTCTCCTACCTTTGATACGTTGGGCAAGGGCTTTGCCTGCTTTGTTAGACATGGAGTACGAAGTAGCTTTTAATTTCCTCTGGACATGTTCATAGGAGTGGAGAAGGTGGAGCCTAAGTTCTTGTCTAAGAGATAAGAGATGTGCTGAATGTGTTGGGTGGGGGTTGGCTTTATGTAGGCTTTCTAGCTTTTTGGGCGGTAAGGGTGTCAATACGGCTAGATCTGCTTTTTGTGATGAGAGCTGAGTTTCAACAGTATGCCCCTTATGTATGGTTTGTGCGCATTCCACACCACACCTGGTTCGGACACAAAGCCTGTGTTGAGTTCAAAATATTCCTTTATATGATCATTTATTTCTGGAGAGTATGTCGGGTGTTGCAAGATATAATTATTTGCTCTCCAGAGAAATGTATTTTTTTGTTGTGGAGCATCGGATATAGAAATGGTGATAGGTGCATGGTCCGACCAGGTCGTGGTATGGATCACAGCCACGCTGATGTTTTGAAGCAACCTTTTATCTGTAAGGAAGAGATCTATACAGGAATAGGTCTGATGGAGGGGAGAGAAGTATGTGTAGTCTCTCTCCTCTCCATGGAAACAGCACCAAACATCATGGGTTCTAATGAAATTTTTTAGGGGGGACTCGCTCCTTTTTTTTTGCAGAAGTGGAGTCTAATTGTATTTCCGGGACGCGATTGTAATCCCCACAAATGATTACATGTCCTTTTTTCAAGGGCTGTAAGATATTCAACAGGTCACGAAGAAAACGCATTTGATATTTGGAGCATAGATATTTATCAGCGTAAAGGCAATGTTGTTGATAGTACATACAAGAATAATGTAACGACCTTCAGGGTCTGAAACACTTTGTTTTAGGTGGAATGAGATGGAATTTCTAACTGCTATTAACACTCCTCTTTTCTTAGAGGTGAAAGATGCCGAGTAAACATGAGGAACATTTGTGTTCGTACACATAGGTGCAGCGGTAGATTTAAAATGTGTCTCTTGTACACAGAGTATATCACATTTTAGGTCTAAGGCTGTTTTCCATAGTGAATGTCTCTTTGCTGGGTGATTGAGTCCATTTGTATTGAGGGACAGCACTGTAAATGGCATTGTCTGCGTTGGATGTTCAAATGGAGAGATAGATACACTTACAGTTGGGAGTAGGCTGGTGGTCTCCCCTGATCCGGAGGTCGATAAGTACTCTGCTGAGTCTGGTGTGGACGAAGTTTACTCTAGACAAGCAATTTGTGGCTGAAAAGAGATAATGTTAACAAATAGAACTAAACACTGAAGAAATTGGAACTGGTGTAAAGCTGTAACAAGGCGGATATACCACCGGTTAGAACGGTATGTGGGTTAGTGAAATTAGATTTTAACTAAACCACTTTGGGGGTCAACAATGTCAACTTCAACTGAAACAACAATTCAAGAGGCTGGTAGCCAGGGAGAGTCTATGACTCGTAGATATTAAGGCCTATGGTATGAAGAATAGGTGATTTGTTCAGGTATCACGGTGTCCTTGGGTGCATCGGGATGGATGTGATTGTCTTTGTTCTAGCGGCGGATTGGCGTCTTGCGGTGGATCCGGAATGATTCCCCAAGCGTAGAGCAATTGCATACCTTTGTGGAGAGATTGGATAATGTGGGAAGATCCATTTCTCGTTACTAGCAGAGTTGCTGGATAGTGCCATTTAAAGAGGATCTTATGGTTATGGAGACCTTTAGTGATCGGGTTGAGCTGCCTTCTCAGTTGCAAGGTATATTTAGAGAGGTCAGGGAACAGTAGTATTCCGTCGTATGGACCAGGGAGCACAGGGTTGTTTCTGGCTGCCGTGAGAAGCTTTACTTTTATATGGAAAAAGTGTACCCTCATTAGGACATCTCTAGGGACTGAAGCTACTAGGTGAGAGGGTTTAGCAATTCTGTGAATACGATCGACAAGTAAATCTCTGGGTGATGTGTCGGGGAGGATCAGATGCATAAGTTCCTTGGCGTATTTAGGAAGATCTGTCGGCAAGATGGAGCTTGGCCCTGACCCAGGCTTGTTCTTCCTTCACTTCAGCATAGGTGTCAATTATATCATTTTCAGTTGAAGTGCATTCTTCCATGCTGTGTTCTAATTGGGACACTCTTCCATCTATAACATGCATATCTGTGTTTATTTTGGTGAAGAGGGATGAAAGGTCTGTCATCAGTGAGGATTGGAGTGATAGAAGCATGTCCTTTAGTGTGGTGTTGAGCACGGGCTGGCCTGTGGTGGGGAAAGAGGCCATGGAGAATTGTAGGGCCTGGTTCGCATAGAAGGGGCTGAAAGCCTGGGACTCAATTTGTGCTGGTGGCGGTGGGGGCGGTGTCCGCATGCAGGCTTTCGCTGAGCTGCCTGTGATGGGATTTTCCCCCGTTTTGTGGGCAGGGGACTTGGGTGTGCATAGGGGGTCTGGATTATCCAGGATGTCATCCGGGAGATCAATGTAGACCGCTGAGGTCACGGCCGCGCCGGCGCCATTTTGGCTCTGACTGACCTTGTCTGGAAGCTTGTGCAGGTAGTGCTCGGTCATCCGCTTCCGTGACATGTCTGGTACGGGTGTGCAGGCTGTGGAGAGGTAGGATGGCTGTGGATTGTGCAGTATTATGGACCTGTGTGGCTCCGGTGCTCTCCCTTGGCTGACGAGCTCAGTGTCTAAGCGTCCATTCCCGGCGTTGGCAGACCACGCCCCCCCTTGGGCTAACAGTTATTGATACCATTGTTTGCTTTTACCTTATAACCACTTGGGGCGGGCGAGGTGTGTGGCGGTTAGGCTATCTTTTCCTTTTTCTACAGCGTGCTTTGGGTCTGGATGAACCATTCCCCAGCCTGCCCCCTCACTAATCAGCAGCATCCAACTCATCAGATCTTGTCAGCCTGAGTGGGGGCCCCTAAGCATCATGGGTCACAATAAAACCACAGTTACAAATAAAGTGCACTACAATCCGTGCACCCGGAAATACAGCCCAGTACAAAACTCCCATAAAAGGTCCTCCATGCAGACAGTGAGATAACTCCTATATTGTCAGAAACCATGAAATCAGGCCTAAACAGAAGTACAGTTAAATCACATTTGTTTAATAATAAAAGTAAAAAGAACAAACGTAGTCAAAACATAGCCAAAGTTCAGTAACCGGAACAGATAGTCAGCCAAGCCAAAAGTCAGGGATCAATGTAGTGGAACAGCAAGCAGGCAACCTGCTACAGGACTACAGTGCACCTCCCTGCTGTCTGCAACCTGCTACAGGACTACAGTGCACCTCCCTGCTATCTGCATCCTGCTACAGTACTACAGTGCACCTCCCTGCTGTCTGCAACCTGCTACAGGACTACAGTGCACCTCCCTGCTGACTACAGGATCCTGCCTTCTACTTCAGTGTTCCAGTCAGGCACTTGTGCCCCTCTGTACTTTTGAGTCCCTGTTCACACCTTCAGGGGTTCTTAAGTCGGAGGAATACGAGAGGCCGTTCTCTGCATTCCGGGCTCCACCTACCAGATACGTGATAGTCCTGCTCACATTGTTCAGCTAAAACTACAAGTTAGTGCGGTGCGTCCTGCTCACTGTGTTCAGCTAAAACTACAAGTTAGTGCGGTGCGTCCTGCTCACAGTGTTCAGCTAAAACTACAAGTTAGTGGGGTGCGTCCTGCGCACAGTGTTCAGCTAAACTTACAAGTTAGTGTAGTGAGACCTCTGCACAGTGTTCATCTAAAGCTACAAGTTAGTGCAGTGCATCCTGCTCACAATGTTCAGCTAAAACTACAAGTTAGTGTGGTGCGTCCACCTCACAGTGTTCAGCTAAACCTACAAGTTAGTGTAGTGAGACCTCTGCACAGTGTTCATCTAAAGCTACAAGTTAGTGCAGTGCATCCTGCTCACAGTGTTCAGCTAAAACTACAAGTTAAGTGTGGTGTGTCCTGCTCACTGTGTTCAGCTAAAACTACAAGTTAGTGGGGTGTGTCCTGCTCACAGTGTTCAGCTAAAACTACAAGTTAGTGCGGTGCGTCCTGCTCACAGTGTTCAGCTAAAACTACAAGTTAGTGCTGTCTGTCCTGCTCACTGTGTTCAGCTAAAACTACAAGTTAGTGCGGTGCATCCTGCTCACAGTGTTCAGCTAAAACTACAAGTTAGTGGGGTGCGTCCTGCTCACAGTGTTCAGCTAAAACTACAAGTTAGTGCGGTGCGTCCACCTCACAGTGTTCAGCTAAAACTACAAGTTAGTGCTGTGCGTCCACCTCACAGTGTTCAGCTAAAACTACAAGTTAGTGTGGTGCGTCCACCTCACAGTGTTCAGCTAAACCTACAAGTTAGTGTAGTGAGACCTCTGCACAGTGTTCATCTAATGCTACAAGTTAGTGCAGTGCGTCCTGCTCACAGTGTTCAGCTAAAACTACAAGTTAGTGTGGTGCGTCCTCCTCACAGTGTTCAGCTAAACCTACAAGTTATTTTTTTGCGAGCTCTGCACAGTGTTCAGCTAAAGCTACCTGTAGAAGGTTGGTGGTGTTTTCCTGATCCTATCACTACCGCAGGCAGCTAAAAAAGCTACAAGTTAGTTTTTTGCGAGCTCTGCACAGTGTTCAGCTAAAGCTACCTGTAGAAGGTTGGTGGTGTTCTCATACTACAGGCAGGCAGTTGATTTTGCTAGCTGCAGTATCAGTACATATATATATATATATATATATATATATATATATATATATATATATATATCCCAGCTTAGTGCAGCTACAGGCCATTAGTATGTCTGGAAGGCCGAGAAGGAGAGGCAGACAGTCACAAGCCAATAAGAGAGGGCAAGCAGGCTCTGTGTCTAGTGCTGGTCGTGAAGACGGTGCATCCTCATCAGCACGTGGCCGTGGGACACGCTTGACCTTTTTTTCGGCAGCTGGCCATGTTGAGCCGCAACATGTGGAAGACTTGGTCGAGTGGATGACCAAGCCGTCCTCATCCTCCTCATCCTCTCTCACCCATGCTCAGGGTACTTTGTCTGGCAAAGCAGCGGCCTCTTCCCTTGGCTCAATGTCATCAGTGACTCCTTCCCTAGCCCCACCATGTCCTCCTGAGGAGTCCCTCGAACTGTTTGACCACAGTGTTGGGTACATGCTCCAGGAGGTTGCCCAGCGTTTGGAAGGCTCTGATGATGATACTGAGCTCGATGAAGACAGTAACATGAGCACGGACAGAGGGGGTGCCCAAGAAGGACAGCAATCTGGGAGTCATGCTTCCCCTGCTGCAGCATACTTCCAGGTTTGCTCCAGTGATGAGGAGGGAGGGGATGATGAGGTCACTGACTCAATGTGGGTGCCTGATAGGAGAGAGGAGGAGGAGGAGGAGGAGGCGGCACATCACCAACGAGGCAGGATGCCCTCCAGGGGCCAGCCTAAGGGCAGCCCATTGACTGTATCACACCCCAAAGCTCCACATGTGCAGGGCGCTGCAGTCTCTGCGCGTTATTCAAAAAGACCTTTGGTGTGGGCCTTTTTTGAGACGAGTGCATCAGATCGCACCGCTGCTATTTGCAACATATGTCTCAAGCGTATCTCGCGTGGCCAAAACATCTCCCGCTTGGGTACCACATGCTTGACCAGACATATGTTGACCTGCCATGCAGTTCATTGGCAAGCGTATTTAAAAGACCCACACCAAAGAACAAAGAGGACCTCTCCTTGCTCCTCATTAGGGATGAGCTTCGAGTTCGAGTCGAACTCATGTTCGACTCGAACATTGGCTGTTCGCAAGTTCGCCGAACAGCGAACAATTTGGAGTGTTCGCAGCAAATTCGAATGCCGCAGAACACCCTTTAAAAGTCTATGGGAGAAATCAAAAGTGCTAATTTTAAAGGCTTATATGCAAGTTATTGTCATAAAAAGTGTTTAGGGACCTGGGTCCTGCCCCAGAGGACATGGATCAATGCAAAAAAAAGTTTTAAAAACTGACGTTTTTTCAGGAGCAGTGATTTTAATAATGCTTAAAGTCAAACAATAAAAGTGTAATATCCCTTTAAATTTCGTACCTGGGGGGTGTCTATAGTATGCCTGTAAAGGGGCGCATGTTTCCCGTGTTTAGAACAGTCTGACAGCAAAATGACATTTGGAAGGAAAAAACCCATTTAAAACTACCCGCGGCTATTGCATTGCCAACAATACACATAGAAGTTCATTGATAAAAACAGCATGGGAATTCCCCACAGGGAAACCCCGAACCAAAGTTTGAAAAAAAAAATGACGTGGGAGTCCCCCTAAATTCCATACCAGGCCCTTCAGGTCTGGTATGGATATTAAGGGGAACCCCGGCCAAAATTTAAAAAAAAAATGACGTGGGGTTCCCCCTAAATTCCATACCAGACCCTTATCCGAGCACGCAACCTGACAGGCCGCAGGAAAAGAGGGGGGGACGAGAGTGCGGCCTCCCCCTCCTGAACCGTACCAGGCCACATGCCCTCAACATAGGGAGGGTGCTTTGGGGTAGCCCCCCAAAACACCTTGTCCCCATGTTGATGAGGACAAGGGCCTCATCCCCACAACCCTGGCCGGTGGTTGTGGGGGTCTGCGGGCGGGGGGCTTATCGGAATCTGGAAGCCCCCTTTAAGAAGGGGACCCCCAGATCCTGCCCCTCTGTGTGAAATGGTAAGGGGGTACTTACCCCTACCATTTCACTAAAAAACTGTCAAAAATGTTAAAAATGAAAAGAGACAGTTTTTGACAATTCCTTTATTTAAATGCTTTTTCTTTCTTCTATCTTCCTTCATCTTCTTCTGGTTCTTCTGGCTCTTCTGGTTCTTCCTCCGGCGTTCTCGTCCAGCATCTCCTCTGCTGCATCTTCTATCTTCTTCTCCTCGGGCAGCTCCGTACCCATGGCATGGGGGGAGGCTCCCACTCTTCTCTTCATCTTCTTCTTCATCCTCTTCTCTTCTTCCTTCTTCTCTTCTTCTCTTCTTCATTTTCTTCTCCGGGCCGCTCCGCATCCATGCTGGCATGGAGGGAGGCTCCCACAATGTGACGGTGTCTCCTCGTCTGACGGTTCTTAAATAACGGGGGCGGGGCCACCCGGTGACCCTGCCCCCCTCTGATGCACGGGACATGACGGGACTTCCATGTGGCATTCCCCGTGACGTCACAGGGAAGTCCCGTCAAGTCACCGTGCGTCAGAGGGGGGCAGGGTCACCGGGTGGCCCCGCCCCCCGTTATTTAAGAACCATCAGACTAGGAGACTCCGTCACACAGCGGGAGCCTCCCTCCATGCCAGCATGGGTGCAGAGCGGCCCGGAGAAGAAAATGAAGAAGAGAAGAAGAGAAGAAGGAAGAAGAGAAGAGGATGAAGAAGAAAATGAAGAGAAGAGTGGGAGCCTCCCCCCATGCCATGGGTACGGAGCGGCCCGAGGAGAAGAAGATAGAAGACGCCGCAGAGGAGATGCTGGACGAGAACACCGGAGGAAGAACCAGAAGAGCCAGAAGAACCAGAAGAAGAAGAAGATGAAAGAAGAAAGAAGAAGCATTTAAATAAAGGAATTGTCAAAAACTGTCTCTTGTCATTTTTAAAATTTTTGACAGTTTTTTAGTGAAATGGTAGGGGTAAGTACCCCCTTACCATTTCACACAGGGGGGGGGCCGGGATCTGGGGGTCCCCTTGTTAAAGGGGGCTTCCAGATTCCGATAAGCCCCCCGTCCGCAGACCCCCACAACCACCGGCCAGGGTTGTGGGGATGAGGCCCTTGTCCTCATCAACATGGGGACAAGGTGTTTTGGGGGGCTACCCCAAAGCACCCTCCCAATGTTGAGGGCATGTGGCCTAGTACGGTTCAGGAGGGGGGGGCCGCACTCTGGTCCCCCCCTCTTGTCCTGCGGCCTGCCAGGTTGTGTGCTCGGATAAGGGTCTGGTATGGATTTTTGGGGGGACCCCATGCCTTTTTTTTTTTTTTTGGCGCGGGGTTCCCCTTAAAATCCACACCAGACCTGAAGGGCCTGGTATGGAATTTAGGGCGACTCCCACGTCATTTTTTAAAAAAATTTTGGTTCGGGGTTTCCCTGTGGGGAATTCCCATGCCGTTTTTATCAATGAACTTCTATGTGTATTGTCGGCAATGCAATAGCCGCGAGTAGTTTTAAATGGGTTTTTTCCTTCCAAATGTCATTTTGCTGTCAGACTGTTCTAAACACGGGAAACATGCGCCCCTTTACAGGCATACTATAGACACCCCCCAGGTATGAAATTTAAAGGGATATTACACTTTTATTGTTTGACTTTAAGCATTATTAAAATCACTGCTCCTGAAAAAACGGCCGTTTTTATAACTTTTTTTTGCATTGATCCATGTCCCCTGGGGAAGGACCAAGGTCCCCAAACACTTTTTATGACAATAACTTGCATATAAGCCATTAAAATTAGCACTTTTGATTATTCATGTTCGTGTCCCATAGACTTTAACGGTGTTCGCGTGTTCGAGCGAACTTTTTTCCTGTTCGCATGTTCTGGTGCGAACCGAACAGGGGGGTGTTCGGCTCATCCCTACTCCTCATCAGCTGAGATCTCCAATCCCACTATACCTTCAGTCCTCTCTGAGACCTGCACTGAGAGGAATGAAGGTGTAGAATTAGGTGTTTCACAGCCAAGTACTTGTGGGCAATCTGCTTTTGGTACACCAACGTCAGATTGTACCAGGCAAATTTCCCTGCCCCAGATGCTGCACCGCCAAAAGAAGTTTGCTCCCAGCCATCCACATGCCCAGCGGTTGAATGCTAGCTTGGCAAAATTGCTAGCACTTCAACTGCTGCCTTTTCAGTTGGTAGACTCTTCCCCCTTCCGTGAGTTTGTGGAAAGTGCGGTTCCTCAGTGGCAGGTACCCAAACGCCACTTTTTCTCACGGAATATGATTCCGGCTCTCTACCGGCATGTGGAAGGCAATGTCCATGCCTCGCTGGACAGGGCGGTCAGCGGTAAGGTGCATATTACCGCTGACTCATGGTCCAGAAGGCATGGACAGGGACTTAACCTAAGTTTCACGGCACATTGGGTGACTCTGCTGGCAGCTGGGAAGGATGCAGGACAAGGTGCAGTAGTGTTGAAGGTTGTTCCGCCACCACGCCTCCAAAATGCTAATGATTGTGACACACCTCTCTCCTCCACCCCTCCTATTCTTCTTCCTCCATGGCCTCTTCCTGTGCTTTGTCCTCGGAACCAGCGGTGTTCTGTAGCCATTCAAGGGGCTACGCAAGTACGCAGGCCAAAAGATGCCATGCGGGGCTTGAGCGGGTGTGCTTGGGGGACAGGAGCCACACTGGGGCAGAGGTTCTGTCAGCTCTGCAGGGGCAGGTTCAGAGGTGGTTGACGCCACACCAACTTAAGCCAGGAATGGTGGTTTGCGACAATGGCACCAACCTCCTCTCTGCCCTCCGACAGGGACAAATGACTCATGTGCCCTGTTTGGCTCACGTCCTTAACTTGGTGGTGCAGCGGTTCTTGGGCAGGTACCCGGGCTTACAGGATGTCCTGAGGCAGGCCAGGAAAGTCTGTGTGCATTTCCGACGGTCATATAATGCCAGTGATCGGCTGGCGGACCTCCAAAAGGAGTTTAACCTGCCCAACAACCGCCTAATCTGTGACATGCCCACCAGGTGGAACTCAATGTTGGCCATGCTGCAGCGGCTGCACATGCAGCAGAGGGCCATCAATGAGTACCTGTGCGACTATGGCACTAGGACAGGGTCAGGGGAGCTTGTTTTTTTTTCCCCACGCCAGTGGGCCATGATCAGGGATGCATGCACTGTCCTGTCACCATTTGAGGAGGCCACGAGGATGGTGAGCAGTGACAGTGCATGCATCAGTGAAACTGTCCCCCTTGTCCACCTGTTGGAGCACACGCTGCGTGGAATAATGGACAGGGCACTTGAAGCAGAACAGAGGCAGGAAGAGGAGGACTTCCTTAGCTCTCAAGGCCCCCTTTATCCAGACAGTGTTCCTGCGTGCCCGCCGATCACACAGGAAGAGGACGAGGAGGAGGAGGAGGAAGATTGTGTCAGTATGGAGGTGGAGCCTGGCACTCAGCATCAGCAGCAGTCTTTAAGGGATCAGTCCCAAGAAACACATGGACTTGTACGTGGCTGGCAGGAGGTGGCTGTGGACCATGTTGTCCTTAGTGACCCAGAGGACTCCGGACCGAATGCCTCAGCAAACCTATGCTGCATGGCCACCCTGATCCTGCAAAGCCTGCGTAAGGATCCTCGTATTCGTGGTATCAAGGAGAAGGACCAATACTGGCTGGCAACCCTCCTTGATCCACGTTACAAGGGTAAGGTTGCGGACCTTATCTTGCCATCGCAGAGGGAGCAGAGGATGAAATATCTTCGGGAGGCCTTGCAGAAAGGTCTGTGCAACGCATTCCCAGAGACTGGGAGGTTACAAACTCCTGTTTCTGGACAACGTGTTGCTGAGGCTTCGGTCAGTCAAAGAAGGAGCAGTGGAGAAGGTGGCCGTCTGACCGATGCGTTCAGACAATTTTTGGTCCGCAGCCCCAAGGTATGATCGGTTCCAGCAACCATCGCCAGCGTCTGTTTTACATGGTGCAGGAATACCTAGGGGCAAGATCTGACTTGGACACCTTTCCCACCGAAAATCCTCTGGGTTACTGGGTCTTGAGGATGGATCACTGGCCAGAGCTTTCACAGTATGCAATTGAGCTACTTGCCTGTCCTGCATCCAGCGTTCTTTCGGTTCTTTCTTTCAGTGCTGCTGGAGGCTTTGTAACTGATCACAGGGTGCGTCTGTCCACCGACTCGGTCAATCGACTGACCTTCATAAAAATGAATCAGTCTTGGATCACCACCAGCTACCAAGCATCTGATGCTGATGTAACTGAATAATTTTTTTTGAAATCTCAGATCCCTTCAAAGACTGCATATGCTGATGCTGAGTGACTATCCCTGAGTAATTATCCTCTTCCTCCTCAATGATCACGCTGATAGCTTGTAAGAACATTTTTGGTTCTGGGCGCCACCACCAGTGCCTAAGGCCCAATTTGTCAGCCCTTGTTTAACAGGGGCGTGTAATTACAATTTTTGATGCAATACTTTGCAGCAGGGCTCGTTTCTGCGTTCCAACTAGAGTATCTGTGAGGGGTTGCAGTGTTGTGGCACCAGCACCAGTGCCTAAGGCCCAATTTTTCAGCCCCTGTTTAACAGGGGCGTGTAATTACAATTTTTGATGCAATACTTTGCAGCAGGGCTCGTTCCTGCGTTCCAACTAGAGTGTCTGTGAGGGATTGCAGTGTTGTGGCACCAGCACCAGTGCCTAAGGCCTAATTTTTCAGCCCCTGTTCAACAGGGGCATGTAATTACAATTCTTGATCTAATATTTCACAGCAGGGCCCATTTCTGCACCCACCAAGAGCGAGTGAGGACTTACAGTGTTGTGGCACCAGCACCACCACCACCAAAGGCCCAATTTTTCTGCCCTTGTTCAACAGGGGCATGTAATTACAATTCTTGATCTAATATTTCACAGGAGGGCCCTGTGAGGGCTTACAGTGTTGTGGCCACAACAACACTTAAGGCCCAAATTTCTGCTGAGTATATAGGGCAGGCCCCTACTTTCAAACATCCAACTTACAAACGACTCCTACTTGCAAACGGAAGGAGACAACAGGAAGTGAGATGAAATCTACCCCTAGGAAGGGAAATTCTCTCCTGTAAGAGTTAATATGGGAAAAACATTTCTCCTTTCCACTGATGCTTTCCAATCCTTGTTCCACAAAAAGACCCAAATTTTCAAAAAACATTTGTCATTGGGACAAAAAGTGAGGTGAAATCTTCTGAAGAGGAGGACAGACTAAACAGCAAAACAAATGTCACAGGGGTGATAACCCTTCCCTATGTTTTCCAAAAAGATTAAAAAAGATTTTTTGGCTGGAGCTAAACACGATAAAAATGTACCCGTTCAAAATTAAAAACAGATTCTACTTAACAACAAACCTACAGTCCCTGTCTTGTTTGCACCGCCTGTATACTGCTGTTCAGGGTATATAGGGCCTGGTGGCCCCACACCTTTCCTTATTTTAATTTGGGTGCGGGGTTCCCCTTAATATCCATACAAGACCCAAAGGGCCTGGTAATGGACTGGGGGGTACCCATGCCGTTTGTCTCACTGATTTTCATCCATATTGCCAGGACCCGACATTACATTAAACCCGCAAGCAGTTTTAAATGAGATTTTTTCCTTTAAAAATGACATTTTGTGCAGGGACTGTTCTAAACACGGGAAACACGCGCCACTTTACAGGCATACTATAGACACACCCCAGGTACGATATTTAAAAGGAATATTTCACTTTTTTTTTTACTTTAAGCATCATTAATATCACTGCTCCCGAAAAAACGGCCGTTTTTAAAAGTTTTTTTTGCATTGATACATGTCCCCTGGGGCAGGACCCGGGTCCCCAAATCCTTTTTAGGACAATAGCATGCAAATTAGCCTTTAAAATGAGCACTTTTGATTTCAAACGTTCGAGTCCCGTAGATGTCAATGGGGTTCTAACGTTCGTGCGAATTTTCGGTCCGTTCGCAGGTTCTGGTGCGAACCGAACCGGGGGGTGTTCGGCTCATCCCTAGTAAGCTGTTATAAAAATCCTATTTTATTTATTGTACATCACGGGACACAGAGCAGCATAGTAATTACTATGTGGGACATCCCATAGCAATGCTATTTGAGGGGAGGAAGACACAACCTGTAGGGCGCCAACAGACTTGAGGATCTGTACTGCTGCCTGCAGTACACTGCACCCAAAGGCGATATCCTCATGCCCTTTTTTACATCCAATTGATAAAATCTGGTGAATGTATGGATTGCAGACCAAGTTGCGGACTTGCAGATCTGAGCCATGGAGGCTTGGTGAAACACTGCCCCAGAAGCACTAACTGCTCTAGTAGAGTGCGCTTTGACATGAAAAGGTGAAATCTTACCTTTTAACCATTAGGCCTGAATTATAACTTGCCGAATCCACTTAGCAATAGTAGATTTCGACGCTGCCTGTCCCTTCCTAGGACCATCTGGTCATATAATAAGACATCAGTCTTTCAGACCTGAGCAGTCATCTTTAAATAGCCCTTACTACATCAAGACAATGTAGTGAGTTCTTTACCCTAGAACCTGGTTTTGGAAAAACCAAAGGTAGGACAATATCTTGGTTTAGATGAAAACCTAAAACCACCTTAGGCAGAAAACTTGGATAAGGACCCAACACGAACCTGTCCTCCTGAATAATTAAATATGGTTTCTTTTCATGAAAGAGCAGCCAACTCTGAGAGGGTATAGCAACCCAAAACGCTATTTCCCTTGTCAAAAGGACCAAGTGAGTATGCTGTAACGGTTCAAAGGGCTGTTTTTGCAATACCGGCAAAAAACTAAGTTCAAGTCCCAAGGGTTCAAGGGTGGTCTAACTAGCGGAATAAGCCGCACTACCCCTTGTATAAAAACCCCAGACCAAAGAATGAAAAGCAAGCGGTCTTTGAAATAAGACTGATAAAGCAGAGACTTGGCCCTTAATAGTACTCAAGGCCAGCTTCATTTGTACTTGTAGAAAAAACAAGAATTCCACCTATGCTATATTTCCGAGGGTGCCAACCCTTGGATTCAGACAAGGAAACATAAGCCCTCCAGACTCTATAACATATGACTCTGGAAGCCGGTTTCATTAATGAAGGTAGAAATCACTAGGGATGAGCCGAACACCCCCCGGTTCGGTTCGCACCAGAACCCGCGAACGGACCGCAAGTTCGCACGAACGTTAGAACCCCATTGACGTCTATGGGACTCGAACGTTCGAAATCAAAAGTGCTCATTTTAAAGGCTAATTTGCATGGTATTGTCCTAAAAAGGGTGTGGGGACCCGGGTCCTACCCCAGGGGACATGTATCAATGCAAAAAAAACTTTTAAAAACGGCCGTTTTTTCGGGAGCAGTGATTTTAATGATGCTTAAAGTAAAAAAAAAAAAGTGAAATATTCCTTTAAATATCGTACCTGGGGGGTGTCTATAGTATGCCTGTAAAGTGACGCGTGTTTCCCATGTTTAGAACAGTCCCTGCACCAAATGTCATTTTTAAAGGAAAAAATCTCATTTAAAACTGCTTGCGGGTTTAATGTCATGTCGGGTCATGGCAATATGGATGAAAATCAGTGAGACAAACGGCATGGGTACCCCCCAGTCCATTACCAGGCCCTTTGGGTCTTGTATGGATATTAAGGGGAACCCCGCACCCAAATTAAAATAAGGAAAGGTCCCTATATACTCTGAACAGCAGTATACAGACGGTGCAAACAAGACAGGGACTGTAGGTTTGTTGTTAAGTAGAATCTGTTTGTAATTTTGAACATTTTTAACGTGTTTAGCTCCAGCCAAAAAATCTTTTCTAAGCTTTTTGGAAAACATAGGGAAGGGTTATCACCCCTGTGACATTTGTTTTGCGTCTTTCCTCCTCTTCAGAAGATTTCACCTCACTTTTTTGTCCCAATGAAAAATGTTTTTTGAAAATTTGGGTTTTTTTGTGGAACAAGGATTGGAAAGCATCAGTGGAAAGGAGAAATTGTTTTCCCATATTAACTCTTACAGGAGAGAATTTCCCTTCCTAGGGGTAGATTTCATCTCACTTCCTGTTGTCTCCTTCCGTTTGCAAGTAGGAGTCGTTTGTAAGTTAGATGTTTGAAAGTAGGGTCCTGCCCTATATACTCAGCAGAAATTTGGGCCTTAGGTGTTGCTGTGGCCAAAACACTGTAAGCCCTCACAGGGCCCTGCTGTGAAATATTAGATCAAGAATTGTAATTACATGCCCCTGTTGAACAGGAGCTGAAAAATTAGGCCTTAGGCACTGGTGCTGGTGCCACAACACTGCAACCCCTCACAGACACTCTAGTTGGAACGCAGGAACGAGCCCTGCTGCAAAGTATTGCATCAAAAATTGTAATTACACGCCCCTGTTAGACAGGGGCAGAAAAATTGGGCCTTAGGCACTGGTGCTGGTGCCACAACACTGCAACCCCTCACAGACACTCTAGTTGGAACGCAGGAACGAGCCCTGCTGCAAAGTATTGCATCAAAAATTGTAATTACACGCCCCTGTTAGACAGGGGCAGAAAAATTGGGCCCTAGGCACTGGTGCTGGTGCCACAACACTGCAACCCCTCACAGACACTCTAGTTGGAACGCAGGAACGAGCCCTGCTGCAAAGTATTGCATCAAAAATTGTAATTACACGCCCCTGTTAGACAGGGGCAGAAAAATTGGGTCTTAGGCACTGGTGCTGGTGCCACAACACTGCAACCCCTCACAGACACTCTAGTTGGAACGCAGGAACGAGCCCTGCTGCAAAGTATTGCATCAAAAATTGTAATTACACGCCCCTGTTAGACAGGGGCAGAAAAATTGGGTCTTAGGCACTGGTGCTGGTGCCACAACACTGCAACCCCTCACAGACACTCTAGTTGGAACGCAGGAACGAGCCCTGCTGCAAAGTATTGCATCAAAAATTGTAATTACACGCCCCTGTTAGACAGGGGCTGAAAAATTGTGCCTTAGGCACTGGTGGTGGCGCCCAGAACCAAAAATGTTCTTACAAGCTATCAGCGTGATGATTGAGGAGGAAGAGGATAATTACTCAGGGATAGTCACTCAGCATCAGCATAGGCAGTCTTTGAAGGGATCTGAAAAAAATTATTCAGTTACATCAGCATCAGGTGCTTGGTAGCTGGTGGTGATCCAAGACTGATTCATTTTTATGAAGGTCAGCCGATCGACCGAGTCAGTGGACAGACGCACCCTGTGATCGGTTACCATGCCTCCAGCAGCACTGAATGTGCGTTCCGAAAGAACGCTGGATGCAGGACAGGCCAGTAGCTCAATTGCATACTGTGCAAGCTCTGGCCAGTGATCCATCCTCAAGACCCAGTAACCCAGAGGATTTTCGGTGGGAAAGGTGTCCAAGTCTGATCTTGCCCCTAGGTATTCCTGCACCATGTAAAACAGACGCTGGCGATGGTTGCTGGAACCAATCATACCTTGGGGCTGCGGACCAAAAAATTGTCTGAACGCATCGTTCAGACGGCCACCTTCTCCACCGCTCCTTCTTTGACTAACTGAAGCCTCAGCAACACGTTGTCCAGAAACAGGAGTTTGTAACCTCCCAGTCTCTGGGAACGCGTTGCACAGACCTTTCTGCAAGGCCTCCCGAAGATGTTTCATCCTCTGCTCCCTCAAGGAGGGTTGCCAGCCAGTATTGGTCCTTCTCCTTGATACCACAAATACGAGGATCCTTACGCAGGCTTTGCAGGATCAGGGAGGCCATGCAGCGTAGGTTTGCTGAGGCATTCGGTCCGGAGTCCTCTGGGTCACTAAGGACAACAACGTCCGCAGCCACCTCCTCCCAGTCACGTACAAGTCCATGTGTTCCTTGGGACTGATCCCTTAAAGACTGCTGATGCTGAGTGCCAGGCTCCACCTCCATACTGACACAATCTTCCTCCTCCTCCTCCTCCTCCTCCTCCTCGTCCTCTTCCTGTGTGATCGGCGGGCACGCAGGAACACTGTCTGGATAAAGGGGGCCTTGAGAGCTAAGGAAGTCCTCCTCTTCCTGCCTCTGTTCTGCCTCAAGTGCCCTGTCCATTATTCCATGCAGCGTGTGCTCCAACAGGTGGACAAGGGGGACAGTGTCACTGATGCATGCACTGTCAGTGCTCACCATCCTCGTGGCCTCCTCGAATGGTGACAGGACAGTGCATGCATCCCTGATCATGGCCCACTGGCGTGGGGAAAAAAAAACAAGGTCCCCTGACCCTGTCCTGGTGCCATAGTCGCACAGGTACTCATTGATGGCCCTCTGCTGCATGTGCAGCCGCTGCAGCATGGCCAATGTCGAGTTCCACCTGGTGGGCATGTCACAGATTAGGCGGTTCTTGGGCAGGTTAAACTCCTTTTGGAGGTCCGTCAGCCGAGCACTGGCATTATATGACCGGCGGAAATGCACACAGACTTTCCTGGCCTGCCTCAGGACATCCTGTAAGCCCGGGTACCTGCCCAAGAACCGCTGCACCACCAAGTTAAGGACGTGAGCCAAACAGGGCACATGGGTCAGTTGTCCCTGTCGGAGGGCAGAGAGGAGGTTGGTGCCATTGTCGCAAACCACCATTCCTGCCTTAAGTTGGCGTGGTGTCAACCACCTCTGAACCTGCCCCTGCAGAGCTGACAGAACCTCTGCCCCAGTGTGGCTCCTGTCCCCCAAGCACACCAGCTCAAGCACCGCATGGCATCTTTTGGCCTGCGTACTTGCGTAGCCCCTTGAACGCCTACGGAGCACCGCTGGTTCCGAGGAAGAGGCCATGGAGGAAGAAGAAGAGGAGGGGGTGGAGGAGAGAGGTGTGTCACAATCAGCATTTTGGAGGCGTGGTGGCGGAACAACCTCCAACACTACTGCACCTTGTCCTGCATCCTTCCCAGCTGCCAGCAGAGTCACCCAATGCGTCGTGAAACTTAAGTAACGTCCCTGTCCATGCCTGCTGGACCATGAGTCAGTGGTAATGTGCACCTTACCGCTGACCGCCCTGTCCAGCGAGGCATGGACATTGCCTTCCACATGCCGGTAGAGAGCCGGAATCGCCTTCCGTGAGAAAAAGTGGCGTTTGGGTACCTGCCACTGAGGAACCGCACATTCCACAAACTCACGGAAGGGGGCAGAGTCTACCAACTGAAAAGGCAGCAGTTGAAGTGCTAGCAATTTTGCCAAGCTAGCATTCAACCGCTGGGCATGTGGATGGCTGGGAGCAAACTTCTTTCGGCGGTGCAGCAGCTGGGGCAGGGAAATTTGCCTGGTACAATCTGACGTTGGTGTACCAAAAGCAGATTGCCCACAAGTACTTGGCTGTGACACACCTAATTCTACACCTTCATTCCTCTCACTGCAGGTCTCAGAGAGGACTGAAGGTCTAGTGGGGTTGGAAATCTCAGCTGATGAGGAGCAAGGAGAGATCCTCTTTGTTCTTTGGTGTGGGTCTTTTAGATATGCTTGCCAACGAACTGCATGGCAGGTCAACATATGTCTGGTCAAGCATGTGGTACCCAAGCGGGAGATGTTTTGGCCACGCGAGATACGCTTGAGACATATGTTGCAAATAGCAACGGTGCGATCTGATGCACTCGTCTCAAAAAAGGCCCACACCAAAGAACTTTTTGAATAACGCGCAGAGACTGCAGCGCCCTGCACATGTGGAGCTTTGGGGTGTGATGCAGTCAATGTGCTGCCCTTAGGCTGGCCCCTGGAGGGCATCCTGCCTCGTTGGTGATGTGCCGCCTCCTCCTCCTCCTCCTCTCTCCTATCAGGCACCCACGTTGAGTCAGTGACCTCATCATCCCCTCCCTCCTCATCACTGGAGCAAACCTGGCAGTATGCTGCAGCAGGGGGAGCATGACTGCCAGATTGCTGTCCTTCTTGGGCACCCCCTCTGTCCGTGCTCATGTTACTGCCTTCATCGAGCTCAGTATCATCATCAGAGCCTTCCAAACGCTGGGCATCCTCCTGGAGCATGTACCCAACACTGTGGTCAAACAGTTCGAGGGAATCCTCAGGAGGACATGGTGGAGCTAGGGAAGGAGTCACTGATGACATTGAGCTGAGGGAAGAGGCCGCTGCTTTGCCAGACAAAGCACCCTTGGCATGGGTGAGAGAGGATGAGGAGGATGAGGACGGCTTGGTCATCCACTCGACCAAGTTTTCTGCATGTTGCGGCTCAACACGGCCAGCTGACGAAAAAAAGGCCAAGCGTGTCCCATGGCCACGGGCTGATGAGGATGCACCGTCTCCACGACCAGCACTAGACACAGAGCCTGCTTGCCCTCTCTTATTGGCTTGTGACTGTCTGCCTCTCCTTCTTGGCCTTCCAGACATACTAATGGCCTGTAGCTGCACTAAGCTGGGATACAACACCTGTAATTTTCTTCAGGTAGCTTTATATACTGTAACCAGACAAGCCTGCCTGTCAGTAGGAAGATAACAGGAACGGATCTAGCTGAACACTGTGAGCAGGACGCACTGACTGCACTAAATGTAAATAGCAGGAACGGATCTAGCTGAACACTGTGAGCAGGACGCACTGACTGCACTAAATGTAAATAGCAGGAACGGATCTAGCTGAACACTGTGAGCAGGACGCACTGACTGCATTAAATGTAAATAGCAGGAACGGATCTAGCTGAACACTGTGAGCAGGACGCACTGACTGCACTAAATGTAAATAGCAGGAACGGATCTAGCTGAACACTGTGAGCAGGACGCACTTCACTAAATGTAAATAGCAGGAACAGATCTAGCTGAACACTGTGAGCAGGACGCACTGCACTCAATGTAAATAGCAGGAACGGATCTAGCTGAACACTGTGAGCAGGACGCACTGCACTAAATGTAAATGGCAGGAACGGATCTAGCTGAACACTGTGAGCAGGACGCACTGCACTAAATGTAAATAGCAGGAACGGATCTAGCTGAACACTGTGAGCAGGACGCACTGCACTAAATGTAAATAGCAGGAACGGATCTAGCTGAACACTGTGAGCAGGACGCACTGCACTAAATGTAAATAGCAGGAACGGATCTAGCTGAACACTGTGAGCAGGACGCACTGACTGCACTAAATGTAAATAGCAGGAACGGATCTAGCTGAACACTGTGAGCAGGACGCACTGCACTAAATGTAAATAGCAGGAACAGATCTAGCTGAACACTGTGAGCAGGACGCACTGCACTAAATGTAAATAGCAGGAACGGATCTAGCTGAACACTGTGAGCAGGACGCACTGCACTCAATGTAAATAGCAGGAACGGATCTAGCTGAACACTGTGAGCAGGACGCACTGCACTAAATGTAAATGGCAGGAACGGATCTAGCTGAACACTGTGAGCAGGAAGCACTGCACTAAATGTAAATAGCAGGAACGGATCTAGCTGAACACTGTGAGCAGGACGCACTGCACTAAATGTAAATAGCAGGAACAGATCTAGCTGAACACTGTGAGCAGGACGCACTGCACTAAATGTAAATAGCAGGAACGGATCTAGCTGAACACTGTGAGCAGGACGCACTGACTGCACTAAATGTAAATAGCAGGAACGGATCTAGCTGAACACTGTGAGCAGGACGCACTGCACTAAATGTAAATAGCAGGAACAGATCTAGCTGAACACTGTGAGCAGGACGCACTGCACTAAATGTAAATAGCAGGAACAGATCTAGCTGAAAACTGTGAGCAGGACGCACTGACTGCACTAAATGTAAATAGCAGGAACAGATCTAGCTGAACACTGTGAGCAGGACGCATTGACTGCACTAAATGTAAATAGCAGGAACGGATCTAGCTGAACACTGTGAGCAGGACGCACTGACTGCACTAAATGTAAATAGCAGGAACGGATCTAGCTGAACACTGTGAGCAGGACGCACTGACTGCACTAAATGTAAATAGCAGGAACGGATCTAGCTGAACACTGTGAGCAGGACGCACTGACTGCACTAAATGTAAATAGCAGGAACGGATCTAGCTGAACACTGTGAGCAGGACGCACTGCACTAAATGTAAATAGCAGGAACAGATCTAGCTGAACACTGTGAGCAGGACGCACTGCACTAAATGTAAATAGCAGGAACAGATCTAGCTGAACACTGTGAGCAGGACGCACTGCACTAAATGTAAATAGCAGGAACAGATCTAGCTGAACACTGTGAGCAGGACGCACTGCACTAAATGTAAATAGCAGGAACAGATCTAGCTGAACACTGTGAGCAGGACGCACTGACTGCACTAAATGTAAATAGCAGGAACAGATCTAGCTGAACACTGTGAGCAGGACGCACTGCACTCAATGTAAATAGCAGGAACGGATCTAGCTGAACACTGTGAGCAGGACGAACTGCACTAAATGTAAATAGCAGGAACAGATCTAGCTGAACACTGTGAGCAGGACGCACTGCACTAAATGTAAATAGCAGGAACGGATCTAGCTGAACACTGTGAGCAGGACGCACTGACTGCACTAAATGTAAATAGCAGGAACGGATCTAGCTGAACACTGTGAGCAGGACGCACTGCATTAAATGTAAATAGCAGGAACAGATCTAACCTAATCTAGCTAACTCAAATCAAATGACACTGTCTGTCTCTCTCTCCATCAGCACACCGGAACACACTACACAGGGCCGCCGTGCAGGCGGCCTTATATAGTGTGGGGCGTGTACTAAATCCCCTGAGCCATAATTGGCCAAAGCCACCCTGGCTTTGGCCAATTACAGCTCTCTCTACTGACGGCGCTTTGATTGGCCAAGCATGCGGGTCATAGTGCATGCTTGGCCAATCATCAGCCAGCAATGCACTGCGATGCCGCAGTGAATTATGGGCCGTGACGCGCCACACGAATTTGGCGCGAACGGCCCATAACGTTCGCAATTCGACGGACGGTCGAACAGCCGATGTTCGAGTCGAACATGCGTTCGATTCGAACACGAAGCTCATCCCTAGAAATCACTGACCCGGAGAGACCACGTCTCTTCAGAATGTGGGCTTCAATAGCCAAGCCTTAAAACTTAGAATTTGTAAGGTAGGATGGAATATCAGCCCCTGTGAGAGTAGGTCTGGCCGTAGTGCAAGGGACCATGGAACCTCCACCGCCATCTTTACGATTTCTGCATACCAGGACCTTCTGGGCCATGCTAGGGCTACAAGAATTACCGGCTTTCTTTCCAGCTTGATCCTGCAAAGAAGCCATGGCAGCAACTGAATAGGGAAAAAAGCCTAAATCAGTGAAAACTGACCCCATGGGGTCACCACACATCTGTCTCGCATGCGAGTGGATCCCTTGTCCTTGACATAAAGTTGACCAACTACATGTTGAACCTCTACGCCAAAAGATCTACGTCCTGGATCCCCCATCTTTGGCATATAGCCAGAAAGATTTCAGAGCCAGACGCGCTGCCTGAATCTCTAGAATGTTGATGGCAAGGCTCTTTCGGTTCTGGACACTGTCCTTGGATCATTGTCTTTTCCAGTACTGCTCCCCAACCTGAAAGGTTGGCATCTGTCGTTACCACTTTCCAGGTAACTGGTATGAAGGATTTTTCCTTCTGCAGATTCCCGAATACCGAGCACCAACTGAGGCTCTGGGACACCTTTGGGGACAGCCGTATTGGCAAATCTTGAGCTTGAACCGTTTTGTTCAAAGCAGACAGGATACTGTTTTGCAACAGTCTCGAATGGAACTGGGCATAGGGAACCTCTTCGAATGAAGCCACCATAGTTCCTAACAACCTCATGCAGAGGCGAATGGAGGGATCTCTTTGCAAGCACTGTCACCAGATGACACTTGTGCATTTTGACCTGGACACCTATAGTTAGGCTAACCTCTTTGGGACATCCGGATATTCATCCGTTTGTTATGCAGTCCATATGGAAAACTCTAAAGCTTATCTGTCCACAACAATTGCGCCTTACATATATTGATGTTGGAAACACAGTGCACTTATAGTTAGGCTAACCTCTTTGGGACATCCGGATATTCATCCGTTTGTTATGCAGTCCATATGGAAAACTCTAAAGCTTATCTGTCCACAACAACTGCGCCTTACATATATTGATGTTGGAAACACAGTGCACTTGAAAAACCCTCCCCACTACTATGGTCTGTGTTAAGGCAATAATTTCACCATCTCAGATCGCCCTCGGGAATCAAGGTAATATTTATTGCATATGCAAGAGAAATGAATTACACGTTCATGCAGCCTTTATTATTTCTAAGAGATTACTATGGTACATGTCTTTTTTTATAAGCCCTGGACACCCCCCTTTCCTGTCTTAAAATGCCCAGTCTCATGTATTTTCAACTTTATTCTGGACACAACAGGAAAGGTGGAAGTGTCTGTTACAGACTGTTATCTTACATATAACAATGCTTACAGGATACTGACTTGAAAACTCCCCAAGTCAACACAAAAATACAAGATACATTCAAAACTGCACATCTAAGCATATTATATTGCTGAGTATATATTGCTGACTCCATATTATCACTAAAACTTATTTCTAGGCCATGATAATCAAAATGGCGTCTTTCATAACTGACATTTAAAGTATAATTTCTCTAACATCTCCCTCCTTTTATACTAATAATGTCAATACTTCAAATATCCAGGTTCTTTTATTTTACCAGGTATTATCATTTAGACAGATAAGTCCTTAGCGAGAGTTGTAAATTCATCATCAGGTTCCGAGTATAGTTCCGTGTCACTCTGGAGGAGCATAGTTTTTGTTAAAGATGTGTCAATCAGTCTTTGAAGAATTCCCCTAATACAGGGAATGCAGCAACATCCACACAATGTAAGAACTGCGGCTGCCATGACAATAGAGATAAGCAAACTTTTTGCAAGATCACCCCATTTACCAAACCATTTTCCGAAAAGTCCTGTCAGGGGGTTCTCTACACCAGAGTTCTCAGCTAATTCTTCGGATAGCATTTGTAGGCCTTGTAAGGCTTTGGTGATACTTCCATCAGGTGCCGTATTGTTTGGAATAAAAGTGCAGCAGAAGGTGCCGAACATTTTGCATACCCCGCCCCTTTCTGCCAGCAACATATCCAACGCTATACGGTTCTGCCACGCTGTCGAAGAGGTGGCGTCCAATTGTGCTGCTATACCTTTGATAGCATCTCTGGTGTAATTCACAAACCTCTGCTGGTTGTAGTAGATGTAGTTTATCCAGTCGACGTTCTTGTTGGGCTGGACTCATATGAAGAGTGAGGTGAGTCCTGCTGGTATTTGATTCTGCGCTTTAATTCCATCTGGAACTCCTCGTGGAACACTTATATACACTTGTTTGTCAAATGATCCTTGTGGTGTTTCTCGCTTAATTCCTTTAAAAAAAAGTATTTACCTGGTAGTTTCATTGATTTATCACTCATAGGAACTATATGAAAGGGAAGCAGCAATCGGGTAAGGGCACAACTACCCTCCCATCTAGGTGGCAGTCTGGGCCTTAGTCTCTTATCTCCACACAAACACCAAACTTCAGCCAATTGCTGTTTCTGTTCCTGAAACCATTTTAGTTCATATTTAATGTCTGTAGTAAGGGTTGTAGTTGCACAGTATTCAGGGGATAGGGTGCCAACATTTGTACCATTACTGTCATTGTTAGAGAAACAAGTAAAATTTCCTGGTAATGCTTGTACTGATGGGGGTATGCTTTGCATTTTAGTCTTAGAGTAGCTCTTTTTCTCATTTACACATTCTGACCCAGTAATATTTTATGAAAACATTCTTATTATACAAGTCGAGTCTATTTCCTTTTCAGGGAGAGGAACGGTGGCTAGTTGTTGAATATAATAAAGTTTACAATACAACATTTCATACGGTGTTAGTCCTTTAGCAGTAGGGGTAATTCTTATACTCAACAATGCCATTGGCAAACACTAAACCCATTTATTTTTCCCTGTTTCCTTTAACAATTTTCTTAGTTTACTCTTTAAGGTACCATTGTGTCTCTCCACTGTGCCCACAGATTGTGGGTGGTAGACACAGTGGTCTTCTTAGGTCAATATTGTACCATTTATCAATTTGTTGTATTGTTCGGTTTACAAAATGGGAGCCGTTGTCACTGTAAATCACAGAGGGGATCCCATGAAATGGAATCAACTCTTTGATTAGTACTTTGGCTACTGACTGCCCATTTTGGTGTGTCATAGGAAAAGCTTCCGCCCACTTTATAAACAACAATAATCATAAAATCCATGCATATCGTGTGAAAGGGATAAGAGGGTTGTGGGAAATGACCTCTTAAGGGTCTTAGGGCACCTTGAGCATGGTATCTGTTACAAAGCGGACATGTGAGGCAAAAATTTCTAGAGTCATTTGTAAACCCATATGTTGTGAACACCTTATTGATCACCTGCACCATCCCTCCTTTTGAGATATGGGCTTGCCCATGGCTCAATAACGCAGCATATCTAAACAGTGATGTAGGTAAGATGGGTTTACCTTCTGTACTTGTGTATATACCATTGACCAGCGTTGCCCCTTTAGAAAACCACTTTTGTTTTTCACCTGCCGGTGATGTTTTCTGCATTTCTGATAACCATGTTTTATCAATAGCTTTCCGTACCTCATCATTTTCTTGGGGACCTGTATAGTATATGTGTGTTTTTTGCGGTCCTGTAGTAGCTTCCCTTGCGGTCTTGTCTGTTAGTGCATTCCCTAGAGTAATTGGATCTGTTCCCTTTCTGTGTGCTGTACATTTACAAATAGCAACTTGTGTTGGTTTCTGTATATTTTCTAGAAGGGCCAGGATAAGATCTCTATGTGAGATTGGTTTACCTGTGGACGTAATCATACCCCTATTTTTCCATTGCTGGGCAAATATGTGTATAGTAGAAAAAGCGTATTGGCTGTCTGTATAAATATTTATTTTCTTCCCTTCCCTTAGACTACAGGCCCTAGATAGGGCAATAATTTCAGCTTGTTGTGTAGAGTAGGAATTGGGAAGGGGTCTGGCTTCAATGACCTGGTCATGCGTTACTATAGCGTATGCCGTTTGATGTACCCCTTTATCGTCCTTTTTACAAGACCCATCAACACAAAAGGTAATGTCAGCATCTAGAAAGGGAACATCCGTGAGATACTTCCTTACAATCTACAGTCTGATAAAAGGTTTTACTGTAATTGGGAAGGCTAAGCATAACCCACAATGAGGTGCTTTACCTTCGTAAATGCACCCTCTGCTTGCACATTCCACTGAATGGAATCTTTTGCAGACATTAGTGAACCATAGATGAGATCAGAAAGAGGCTCCACCTCCATAGCATAATTTGCTATCCATGCTCTACAGACATTTGCCATGCCAAGAAATGACATCATTTCTTTTTTTGGTATGTGATTTGGGGACTTGAAGGATGGCCTCTTTTCGGATCTCATGCAAAAGTCTACCTTCTTGAGATAAAATGTAACCCAGGTATTTCACCTTTTCTTTCCACAGTTGTAATTAGTCTTTGCTGACCTTTTGACCTTGGTCTGCGAGGAAATGCATCAGAACCATGGTAATTTTACATACATTACTACCAAAATGTCATCCAAATACAAGAGAATTTAACACACAAGGAGGTACAAACCGAGACAAATTATTGGACATTCTTTGTGAGAAGGTAGTTGGACTTTCACAATATCCCTGGGATAACCTAGTGTATGTGTACCTCTTTTTTTTTTTTTTTTTTTCGTGTACATAAATGCAACCCAGAACTGACTGTCTTTGTGTAAGGGAATGGAAAAGAAGGATTACTGTTATCAATAACATAAAATACCTCGTTCTCTGGGTAGAGCTCGTTCAGGAGGACATGCATGTCTGGGACCACCGGGGCCCTCGGTAATACGGCCCCATTGACTGCCTGTAAATCCTGCACGAGTCTCCACCCATCTTTCTCTCCCTTATGCCTTCTATACCTCTGAATCCCTCTGGATTTTAGTTTCTCATCTGTCAGTTGGACCCAGTTCGTGATAAATTCTCCTAGCTCATGCCATGATACCTTGGGGTTCTGGGTAACCGAAACATGAGGTACAGTATCCTGCCTGTATATTTGCAGAATAGGCTGTGGTAGGAGACAAGTAGCCACGCTATTTCCTTCCTTATCACAGTACAGACATTTTAATAGAACTTCAGTGTTAGTGAGACTCATTAACTGTTTCTCATAGGACTTATCAGGCCCAGAGATCTTTCTGTAATACATGGTGCAATAGAGGTTTGTCTGGACCTTATACCTTTTCCTCACAGACTCTTTGTCAATTATTTCTGCCAGGGTTTTGGGTATATTTAATCCCTCAGTTTGCAAATTCCAGGCTGTACCAGTATCAGGGCTCATTATCCACGGCTGTGATTTGTTTTTCACACAGCCGATGGGCTCTGAGACCTCCCTCCACTGGTACGACAGAAATATCAAGAGCGTGCAACATGTCTCTACCCAACAAATTAACAGGACATTTAGTCATAATGACAATTTTACACTGAGCCTATTTACCTGTCTGTGGATCTTCCACAGTAAGGCCTTCAGACATGACCTCCTGGTGCATCAACCCATTTTGCAGATTTTACATATACTACACCTTTTTCTTTACCTTTTTCATATCCAGCGGGTGTATTAGGGTCCTACAAGCCCCAGTATCACAGAGAAATGTTAGCCATCTACCCTTCACAACCAAGATTATTTCTGACTTAACTTTAGCATGCAAACAAGTTTCAATAGTGCACACATCCAAAATTTCAGATTCTTTCTCGTTTTCTTCTGTATCTCTCTCTCTCTGCAGACATACCAACATCTTCATGCATCTTCCTCTCTGTTTGACCTACATTCTTTTGCCAAGTGACCTCTTTTACCTCACAGGAAACACTCCCTTCTCTTTTTTTTTTTTTTTTTCATAGTCCTGAATGCGGGGCCTTGTTCAGGTGTTTCCTATCCTTCTGTTCTCCTTCTCAATGACATACACATCATTACCTTCATCTACATAAACACTTTCCCTTTCTTTACTCTCTTTTTTGATTGGAAGTGCCGCTCAGCATGCCTCGCATACTCTATCAGCCCTTGTAGTCTGCAGATCCTATGGTTGATCATGTGTTTGATAACAAACTTGATATAGGGGCAAACAGCCCCTTCAAGATTGCATCCTTTAGCTGTTGCTCATATGTACTATCGTTTACTTGATTTACTGGGACTTCTATTCCTGAGTGATTATTGAAAATCTCCCTCATCCTAACAATGAAATTGTCCACTGTTTCCTCTTCTCCCTGTACACACTGATTTATAATGGACCAGTCGGCTCGACGTATCCATCTATTCTCTATCCTTGCTATAAGAGCATTCCTCCTGTTTTCTAGTGCTGCATCATCATGAGGCAACACAACTCCCTGATTGTTTAATCCACTCCAATCTCCCACTACATGATGCCAGTCGGGACCCAGGATCTGTCTGGTGACCTGCTCTATTTCCCTCCCAATAAGATGATAGTTAGCAATCATTCCCATGATACCATCCCTGATTTAAGCTATGTTCACCTTGGGATGTGGTACCTCTTCAGTAGTTTTTTTAACATCCTCAGGGGTCCAGGGGCGATAGACCATCATAGTGTTGGGGACTACTATACCGCCTACATTTTGTCCTGCCCTAGGTTTGGGAACTTCAATTAGTGGAAATTCTTCCTCTCCACATTCTGTTTGTTCCCCAGCTGAGGGGGATATCAATTGGTTCACCAGGTCCCCGAAAAATTTGTAATAGTTGCTGTAAAGGGGGTCCTTTGTGGACTCCTCTGGACAGCAAGAGTCATTTTGAGAGGGGGTTTAGCTGCAGCCATAAGAGAATCGGTTGCATCTGCGGGTGACCCAGGTGACCACAGGGGAACAACAAACAGTGGAGAGTCAGGTTGCATTTGGTTTGTTACGTTTTGTTCAGTCAATACTTGCTGAACTAACCTTCAGAGGATGGTCATATTATTGTCCTCCTCTTTTGTTCAAAAACATAGTCTTTTTATGGTTTTCTGAATTTAACCTATGGTTAGCCTCCTCAAGCCATTTCTTTGCCTGGGGAAGGCCTAATTTCTTCTGTTTTCTTATTTTCATGCCGGCATCATTTTTAAGCTTTCTACACAGTATTACACAATAATCCTTATTTAAAAACGCATCAAAATCATACTTTGTTTTCCACATTTAAAGAAATGTCACATTCTCTTTGTCTAGACTACACATATACTTAACATCTTCATTCACACCAACAGATTTTCCATGGATCATACCTACTTTGTTTATCGTGCACACGGAGCTCTTTTTTTGTTAATGTCTTCTCACAATGACACAACACACGCACACAGTATCTTATCACTTGCAATCACTCACAGACTTTCTAGTCATGATATATCACTTCTAGATTACTGATCTTGTGTATTGCTAAAACACTGGTGTCTTAGAGAATTACAGAATTACGGGGAGACTGTATTCTCCCGACTGTTCTCTTATCATTACTTAATACTTCACTAACTTGTAGAGAGCATTTACAGAATTACGAGGAAACTGAATTCTCCCGACTGTTCTTTCATCCTATCAAAACATTTAATATTTCAGTCCTTGATCCAAGGGTATTTATGTGCCTGCTCAGGATTAATACAACATATGAGGCTGGCATGAACACCGCGGTCCGCCAAATGTCCGCTGTTTGTTACCTGGAAATCTATCAGGCCACACCCTTGTATCAACGGAGGGGGGGGTTCTTTTAGGTTTTGATCTAGGAGTATTTATGTGTCCCCAAGGGATTTTCTGCAGTTTACAAGGCTGTCTGGATCTAAGATCCAATCGACAAATTTCCTTTATCTGCACCCGGATATTAGTATGGGACCATACCCCTATATCAAATGACAATTAACCAGAAGAAACAAACAAGAACACACAAGAGAGAGAACACCCGCAGTGCTCGACTGCTGCCAGGTCGCCCTGAGCGCGTCTTCCCAAAACGCGGGCTAGTCACTAGGTCTGCCCATCCAGGATGGCCACAGACGGATCTATACGGGGAATACGTGACCACTTATTTCCCCTCAACAAGAGTAAGCAGATAGGAGGACAGAAACAGATAAACCTTCAATCAATCTCTATATTGTATGTATATATTCAAATCCCTTATTCATCAAATTCCTAATCAAGTCTAACACAAAAGGTTAATAATAAAATAAAAATAAAAATCTTACCTTGTCCCGAGAGCGGTCTCTTGTGCTGATCCGGTAAGTCGCTGCCCGGGAGGCACTAGTTCAGCGGACCGGCCTCTTTTTAACATCTAATTTGAGATGGAGGACTTACAGTTTTGCCGTACGGTCATCGGTCACTGTTGGCCAGTGCGTCTCGGGGAAATGGACTTCCGGCTCTTCGAAGGACCAAATTTGTTAAGGCAATAATTTTACCATCTCAGATCGCCCTCGGGAATCAAGGTAATATTTATTGCATATGCAAGAGAAATGAATTACACGTTCATGCAGCCTTTATCATTTCTAAGAGATTACTATGGTACATGTCTTTTTTTATAAGCCCTGGACACCCCCCTTTCCTGTCTTAAAATGCCCAGTCTCATGTATTTTCAACTTTATTCTGGACACAACAGGAAAGGTGGAAGTGTCTGTTACAGACTGTTATCTTACATATAACAATGCTTACAGGATACTGACTTGAAAACTCCCCAAGTCAACACAAAAATACAAGATACATTCAAAACTGCACATCTAAGCATATTATATTGCTGAGTATATATTGCTGACTCCATATTATCACTATAACTTATTTCTAGGCCATGATAATCAAAATGGCGTCTTTCATAACTGACATTTAAAGTATAATTTCTCTAACAGTCTGGCGTCCATGGAACACTTTACTTGATTTTATCATCTTTAGTGTTGGTTTAACCAAGAATTATCCCATTTGAATATAGTCATTTGTAACACTCCCATAATTCTCAACTCTCAAAGCCCTGATGAAGGTGTTGGAATACTGGAAACGCGTCGGGTATTGGGGTACACCACCCCTAGCAGAGTACTTAGGACATGATGATTTATTTCTGTACATTTTTTGTCTTGTTTCTTTATGGAATGTAGTTGTGTATTGTGCAGATGCTTTCATGTCTTTTTACTGTATATCATTAAAATTATTATTTTTTACTAAATAGAGTTGGTGGTCTGTCAAAGTCCCGTTTAGGGGGGATATTTGTCCTTGTTTTTTGCCTGAGACAAAAAAGGACACCTTTTTCTGGGCTATGTATATGATCAGACCCAAGTACTCTAGCCTTTTTAGCGGTTTTAAGGAAGACTTCTCTAGGTTGAGAATCCAACCCAGATTTTTCAGGTATTTGGTTGTAATGCGCACGCTTTGCTCCAAATGGGCCACCGACTGGTCTATTAGCAATAGATCATCTAGGTACGCCAAGAATGTTATGCCCTGTGCCCTTAACCTGGCTAGAGGTAGAGCCAGAACTTTTGTAAACACCTAGGGTGCTGTAGCTAGCCCAGAGGGCAAGGCTACAAACTGAAAAATGCTGCTGTTCTACCTCGAACCGCAGAAACTTTTGGTGAGTGGGAAATATAGGGACATGCAGATATGCATCCCTGATGTCAATAGATGCCAGAAGTCCTCCTTGTAGGATAGAAACCACTGACCTGATCGACTCTGTCAAGTCCTGGGTGCGAGGCATGATTGCTGAGAGGGTGCCCCTTGCGGCTAAGTGCAGCGTAACCCTGGGAGTGAGACAGGGAGTATAATGCCCAAGGTGCACGGATTGCCGGATGCTGATTGATGAATAGCTGAGAACCGCTGGGGTGCGTTGGGCAACCATGCGTGGAAGGATTCCAGTGGAGAAACCAGGAACAGGGTCAAGGCAGGCCAGGGGTCATGTACCATAGGAGCAGTCCAAGAAGAGGCACAACAGGGTAAATCAGGAACAGAGTCAGTAGCCAGGCCAGAGGTCAAGACCGAGCAGACAAGCCAAGGTACAGGGGTGCAGACAGGAGCGTAGTCAAGTCCAAGCCAGAGGTCGATGCAGGCGGAGATCAGGGAGAGTCAGGCAAGCCGAGTAGTAAACAGGAATCAGGTAATCAGATACAGGTAGCAGGTACTGGGAACAAAGTGAGCTGATGATAATCCAGCAACCTGCATGTTGGTAGTGTATGTATGTTCTAAAAGCAAGTGAACCCCCATATGATATCCTGATTAGAGTGTTCCTTTAAACCCATTCAGATCTGGAGATCATTCCGACAAGAAATTATGACACACACAAGGCATGCAATTCAGAATGATCCAATCCTTTACTTCCGTATTTTCACTTATATAACCAACATGACATCACAACAAAAGTCCAACCCCTTCATTAATATATGCTAAATTTACAGACATACAGACATATAACTAACCAAAAATAGAACATAATTTCTTCATACAGAAACTGTCAACAAGAAAGAACTTCATGCGTCATTTCAGGGGAAATCATATGATTTACAAGAATTTGAAACTAACTTTTGATAGACGTCACATATACATATCATTCTAAGATGGATACATATTTTTATAGCTAAAATAGTGGACAGCAAGCTAAAATATCCTTACAATCCCCTCTTTGATCATAAATGTATGATCTCACTTCCTTATCATGGCGGTATTCTCAGCTTGCTTCTGATAATACATACTGAGATAAGTTTTATTGGGAGATGAGGGATCTGAAATGCTAGTGGCTCTATTAATAAGGCACATAATAAGCTTATACACAAGATAAAGGGAAAGGAAAAAGAACACAATAATGATTAAAATTATGGCAATATCCCTTATCCAAGAGAATATCCCTCCAAATCCAAAATCAATATTTCCAAAAAGACTCAAGGTCTGGGCTATGTTGCAAGCCTCTTGTTGCAGCTTGGACACCTCTTTTCTATGCTGAGCTATCACATCATAATAATCTGGTACCTCTATACTGGTATTGTGTACCCAAGTACAACATTCATAATTCTCAGTCATTTTACATAATCCTGTAAGGGCTAAACTCATGCTTTCAATGGCTAAGTCATGCAATTCTAGTTGTTTTCTAATAGCCCTAGTTTCAACATTAAGATTGTCATCAGAATTCTTTTCCATCATCTCATCAATAATTCCTGAATAATTATTTAACCTTTTCATCAAATCTATTCCCCATCCTGTCCAGGAAGAGAACCATGCCCAGGCCATATCCTTTTCAAGGAATAACTCTCTCTTGTTACGATGTTTTAATGGATACCTTGGGTGTATACTAGCTTCAAGTAAATAACTCCCATCACTATCACCTACCACCCCCATTATGGGCACCAATGAGGCCAGGTAACACCAGCCCTGGACCTCTTGTGGAATCCATGGATAACAAGTCTTTCCACAACAAACATTAGTGTGGTTACCAAACGAGAAGGGCGTATTCACAGCAGTCTCTTGATCTACTGCTGTAACTATTGCCAAAACCTAAAACAAATGCTGTACAAATTTACTACTATCATCTTCAGAGGCAAGAATCTTTTCAAAATCAGCCCGTACTCTGACCTCATCGTGGTGTGTTTGATATAAAGAACAAGACTTCCCACTAGGGGCATAGCAATTAGAAATGTTCAAAACTGATTGACTACAGATATGAGCATTTCTAGTAGAATTCCCTACATTAAAAACACCAGGTAGGATTATGACTTCTATTGATGATGTGAAAGGAAATGGTGTCATTAGTTCTTCTGCTGACATTCAAAAGGTCAAGGGGAATCTTTCCTTTTAAAAGGGGAGTAATATTTAAAGGTATAGCCATTAGGGGTATCCTAACAGTGCTAAGGTGCAATTTGCCACAAATCCAACATTTCTGAAATCCTGATTTCTGAACATAAGCATATTTAAATTTTAGCAAAAGCATTTTATCAGCAAAATTATCCTCAATGTCTCTCTTGTTTCTAACTTGTATCACTGTAATGTTCTCCTATGTATGTGTGTTTCCACAAATACTTTTAATGGCACCCAAATCTTCAGGATGGCAAATACAGTTAGTGATGATCCAAGTGGGCGGGAACACTATCAGGGTGATCAGGAACAGGAAGCAAAATGTTTTGCCAGAAGTCTGTGGTGAAATAAGCGAGGTCATCTTCTCTGGCCGGACCTGCTTTTCCAGGAACTCCTCCTTCATCTGCTTGGACTTCTGCTTGAGGGCCTCCTGTATTAAGGATCTCCTTCCTGCTCTTGGGGCTTTGGGCAACCTTTTTCACTCGACTGGCATGGATCCCGGACTAGCAGTTTTCCACCAGGATAGCCGTTCTGATCACTGCATCACCATAGTAGGAGGTCCAAAGGGATACTCTTGCTTTTTATTTCTGTTCAGCTGCTGGACCACCACAGTGTCTCCCTCCTTGAAGAGGTGAGTAGCTTCCTGTGAAGAAAAAAGAGAGGTGCGAGCAACATTTCTTTGACTGTATCCAATATTTCAACCAGTTTTCTTACATATTCTTCCTGTATTAAGTCTAAATCTTCCTTTTCTACCATTAAAGGTGCTCTGGCCTATGGGGTGGGGAAAAATCTACTCATCAAAACTTCAAAAAAAACTCTTTTATGCCAGGACTGCTGGGAGGACCCCTCTCCAGTTGGCAAAGGTTCCTCCTGTGGCCTTTCTTATCTTGTCTTTTATTGTTCTGTTCATCCTTTCTACTATTCCTGAACTTGGAGGGTGATAGGGAATGTGAAACTTCCATTCTATCTTGAGAGTTTTTACCAAGTCCTGGCAGACCCTGGCTATAAAAGCTGGACCATTTGAGAACATGTCCACAATTATCAAAAGAAGTGCAAGTGACTGTTCAAAAGGGGATAGGACAGGTATCAGCATAGCAATTTGGATGTCTGCTGTCTGTGAGATAGCAGCTTATTTAGCAGCAAGGTCAGCCAGACCTGCTCATTTCCCCTGGCTATCTCTGTCTGTTGGCCTGTGTGTGCTCTGCAGTGTACTATAGCCTAGAGCAAGAACCATCAACAAAAACATTCTGTGTGTCCGGTAGTGCTGTGGAAGATAAAACAGACCTGGGTGATGTGTCTTGATGAATGAGGTTTATGCAGTCATATTATGGCACAACCTCATCCTGTTCTCCTTTTTAATCCTAAAAGGGCGTTTAAAATGGGTGCTGTACCTGCAGTGAGAGAAGCATGTTTGATGTGCAATTTTGGATTGGACAGCAAAATCACCTCATATCCGCTCAACCTCTGATCAGACATGTGCTGTGTATGTACATTTTTCAACAAGATTGACACATTGTAAGTGATGTGAAGTGTGGCGTCGTGTCCCAGAGTGAAAGAAGTGACCATCTTAACCACCATGGCACAGGACGCTTGAGTGCACCGGGACCATCTTTGAGAAAAAACTACAGGGCACAGACTCCCACTATATTCCTGGGCCAGTACCCCCGCCATGGTTCTGCAATTTTCCCTGGCAAACAAGTGAAACATTTTGCCATATTCAAGGAGGCCTGAGGCTCGGGCTGGTAACCATTGTACATTTCAACATGGCAAAACATGGCAAAAACATTTAACATTTCATCAGACCATTTTACAGTATCAGACATTTCAGAGACATTGCTTCAAAAACATTGCTTGTCTCAATATATTGTCATTGAAAGAGCAGTCAGGTATCCATTGGCGGCAGTAACCAATCATACCTAGGAAGGTGAGCATGTCCTTCCTATTAAGTGGGCGGGCAGACCCATTCAGAGCCGCAGCTCTTTTATGACTGACTCTTCTTTCTCCTTTTGTGAGCACAAATACTCAACTGTGGTTTTTTTTTTGTTTGTTTTGACAACATTGTAACTTTTTCTTAAACATTTTGTAACCACATACATATAACATTAAAGTTAAAAAAAAAAATCAATAAAGATAGGCTATCAGCTCGGCAGTCCTCCTCTGAAGAACTACAAATCAAAAAATCACCAACATACTGCAACAGTACAGAACCATGAGGGGCAGTCCAGGGCCCGAGGGTGACTTGGAGTACAGTGGCCATGTCTCCTCATCTACAGGGATAAAAAAAAATTCTTTAAATCAATCACAGTTAAATACTCTGCATCGCATGGTATGGCGGTAACCGGTAAGTATTGATGGCACATCAGGCACTACTTGGGCAATTGGTACCACTAGGCTATTGATGTCCCTTAGGTCTTGTACAAGCCTATAGTCACCATTTGCCTTTTTTTTTTTACTGGGAGTATTGCAAGACGAGACAATTTCCCTTAAGATTCCTTTCTTTAAGAAATCCTCTTTCTCTGTATGTAACTCCCTCTTTGTCCTTGCCCTCTTTCCTCTTTTTATAAAAGTTTCCCCTTTGATTTCCTAAGAAATCATTTTGATAATGTGTTGATACTGGTGTTTGTTTTGGGATGTCAAAACATCCCGCTGCGTCTTTTTCAATCAACGTTTTTTTGTTGTTTTTTTGGTTTTTTTTTTTTAAGACAGACTTTAATAAGTCTGTATTAAAAGACTGTGCATTTCATCTTAAGTGTTAAATCCGGCGTCTTGTGTAATGAAAGGAAAACTTTATATAACTAACTGCGTAGTTACTTCCTCTTTTTTTCCTCTGTGCTTTCTGCTTGTTTTAAAACTGCGTGTTTTGTATTCTGACTTTCTACAGCATGTGCAGCCTCTGCAGCTTTCAACTTCTGCGTTGGGGTATGTAAGATTTAACCCTTAATTTACCATCCCATGACTCTGCTAAACCCATCATAAACAATGTATGGGCTAGGATACTATAGGGAGCCTCGGTCCAGCCGATCTCCATAACATATATATTTATTTTTTTCTTTCTAAACATTCTAATTAAATATTGAGTCTCTTTTTTCCTTTTTGCAGTATGCCAACAGGTTCAAACAGTGCCTTCAATTGCGGTAGTACTAATGCCGCAAACAATTTCCCACTACCTATTACAGTCAGTGAGATATTAGTACTTGAACCATGTTGGCAAAAAGCCAAATGTCCAAATTTTGCACCTGACTTCCCCTTTGCAAGAGATGTCAGTAGCAAAAAGAATTATTCAAATAGCATGTTTTAATCAAAAGTTAACCTCACCAATTTATGTATTACCTTAAAAAAAATATTAACGCTCTACCCATATTTTAAATAGTTAAAACGTCCCTAATGTCACAATACTTCAAAGACCGGGAACAGACTTGATAAGTCTCCCCTGCTCTTCCAATAAGTGACATTACTCCCTTCACCGTCAATCCTTCTTGAAACACAAATTTGTGTAAACCAGTAATACAATCAGGACACTTTTGAGACATTTTTTTTTACTTTCCCTAAGATGACACTGAACGTCTGATTACAGCAAGGCAAATAAAATATTTTTACTCACTGCATCAATGCCAGAATCATCCTGCCAACTATATATGATACACTTTATATCTTATACTTTAGAGTCAAAGCATTTATATATAAATCATTAAAAGTCATCAATACATCACCAAATATTGTAACATCACTCTACGTTTCATTATAATACAATGACAATACAATGCAGTGGAAAGGTGTCATCTTACCTTATGACACCTGACAAATTCCACACAGACAAACAGATTACCTTATTACCTTATTTTATCTACTTATTTTATCTAAGCGACAGGAAGGCAAGCAAATAGGTTTGGGTTTTTCTGGCACACTCCATTAGATATCTTTATAAAACTTCTTACAGTACTGTATTATATTACTTTGGGTTTCTCAGAACCCCTTGGACTACTCAGAGGCCTTGGACTACTCAGAGCCCCTTTGGACTACTCAGAGCCCTTTCTTTTTGGAACTATCTCAGAGTTCCTTTGGACTTCTCAGAGCCCTTTCTTCCGTCACCCGAACAGACTTCTACCGAGGTTCATACATTTGCATAAATGTTTTTAACACTACACCTTCTGTTAATCCCATATAGGGAAACTGTCTTTTAAACTAAAGTCACGGCAAGAGAAATAATATTAATTAAATCAGACTCATCCGACTTAAATAATGACCATCCCACTTCTGACACCAAGCTGTTGGTAGTGTATGTATGTTCTAAAAGCAAGTGAACCCCCGTATGATATCCTGATTAGAGTGTTCCTTTAAACCCATTCAGATCTGGAGATCATTCCGACAAGAAATTATGACACACACAAGGCATGTAATTCAGAATGATCCAATCCTTTACTTCCGTATTTTCACTTATATAACCAACATGACATCACAACAAAAGTCCAACCCCTTCATTAATATATGCTAAATTTACAGACATACAGACATATAACTAACCAAAAATAGAACATAATTTCTTCATATAGAAACTGTCAACAAGAAAGGACTTCATATGATATATCACTTCATATCATATGATTTACAAGAATTTGAAACTAACTTTTGATAGACTTCACATATACATATTATTCTAAGATGGATACATATTTTTATAGCTAAAATAGTGGACAGCAAGCTAAAATATCCTTACACTGCATACAACTGCAACAGGCTTAAATAGGTAGGAGGGCGCCAAACACTGTCACTGGGCGCGCCGGCGCGTGCCGGCGCGCACGTGCGCACGTCTGTGGGCACCTGCCATATTACATCTGCGTGTAACCGTTGTTGCGCACCTGCGTGCGTGCATGCGCCTGGGGATGTGCCCGGCGCGACCATGACGGTTACTGGCAGGATCGCCAGTCCTAAGACTATTTCCCTGACAGACTCCCTGCGAAAAGAGCGTATCTTCAGGAACTAATTTAGATTCTTTAGATCTAGAATGGGTCTGACATCTCCATTCGGCTTTGGTACCGTAAAGAGGTTTGAATAAAATCCCAAACCTTGCTCTTCTGTGGGAATTTGTATGATCACCCCCTGAGCCAGTAATCGGTCTAGTGCCCGAAACAGACATTGCTCTTCCTGGATCTTTGGGAACTATTGACCTCAGAAAACGAGACGGTGGAAACTCCCGAAATTCTAGTTTGTACCCTAGAGTCCCCATGGAGATGACCCATCTGTCCTGAATTTCCTCTAGCCAGACTTCTGAGAACTGCAGCAGTCTTCCCCCCACCCTGGCGAGAGTAGGGGGTTGTCCTTTCATAATGAGGCTTTAGAAATCTATTTTGCAGGTTTCCTCCCCAGGAATTCTTTTGAGCCTGGGCCTGACCCTGAGGCTTTCCTCTAGACTCTGACGTTGAAGGCCATGCCACTGCCTAGAGGCTGATGCCCCTGGCACAGGAGAAAGAGCCCGCTTAAATGAAGGGTATTTATTCCTTCTCTTAACTGGCAAAAGAGTACTTTTCCCACTTGAAATCTTTTGGATGTATTAGTCCAAATCATTGTCAAATAGCTGCTCCCCATGAAAAGGAAAACCAGTCAGGAGCCTTTTGCATGGTTTTTAACCACAGGATCCTACGCATGTGAACTAGCACAAGTGCAAGGCGGGACGCCTGGTGAATAGAATCTTTAATGACGTCTATGGCAAAACATAATGCTCTTGGCAGTTCGGCCAAATCCCGGGCTTGTTGTACAGGAACCTCCTTAAAGCGGGAGGCCGGCGACCAATCTTTTTTTTTTTAGGTCATTGAGACACTTTGCTAATCCCAAAATAATACTCACAGTTTGGGTGTAATATTTCCGCCTCTGTCTGTTTTCGTACTGTAGAATAACTTAAAAAATGTGAGGCTGGCTGTTTCCATCTTGCTTGTGGGCATGTGAAGCCCACAAGCATTGACTTCCTGGATGCAGTGAATGCTGTTCATGACTGCTGAGGTGCAATGAGCCCAGGTCCCATACCATAACATTTCCATAGCCAACTCTTAAGACCTTACCCCTTCTTCCCATCCAATAAAGACCACTTACAACCATTAATGTTGGAAAGGGCAAGGCCACAGCTTTTATTAACTCAAATACATAAACATTAACATGTTAACAGTGCCAGTCACAGTTGCACTGTGAGCACACAACTCCAAATGAGAAAGAGAGATGAAGGAGGGGCCTGTCCTTACCATAAGTGCCGGACCGGCCATCTATCTCCCAATTACCATCAAGAACATACCTATTAAGCCATGTTTGCTGGCAAGGTCACCAAAACCACCACCCGCCTGTCAGTAAGCTACTGACGGACGCCCCCCCGCAGCCAACGCTTGTTCCACACCCCGCTGAAGGCCCAGATTAAAGATGTCCAAACCGATATCATTGAGATGGACTCCATCCCTTCTCAGAAAGTCAGTATTATCACCTTCTAGATCTTTGTGGCAGACCACAACCCCCCCGATCCGACGAACGAACTTAGCCACTTGGGCATTGACTTTCCAACGAAAGTGTTCCAGACAGGGGCCAGGGACATCTCGCGCCCATATTGAGCGAGGAACAATTTCTGACCAAACGAACATCAGGTTGGTAAAGACCGCGTAACACTGGGCAATGTCACTTTTAATAGCTGAAATAAGATACACAGATCGCGTGTAGCCAACATCATTCCCACCAGTGTGAACCACCAGGATGATGTGACCAGAAACATGGGCGCAGAGCTGCCGATATTCCGGAAGGACCTGAGGCCAACGCAACCCGCGTAGCCCAAGCCAGTGAATTCTTGCAACATTGGATGAGAAGCCCAAGTTTCTACCGTAGTTTTGGATCTCCGCACGGCGAGCAGCCCAGTAGATGAATGAATCACTCAGTATCCATTATTGAGCCGGGGGGCAACCTGAAAGTTAACACAAAAGATGTGGGCTGACATACAATGAAAAGCGAGATGATTCCCATCTACCCAGTCGCTGAAGTTCCGTATCGGAAAACCCCATACCAGAAGCGGCGGTTGCAGCGCCGATACGAAACGAGTGGGTCGAGAAATCTCCCGCAGGAAGGACTAAAGCCACAAGACAACAGTGGAAAACCCTTAAATATTTAAACTGACTCAGAGAGGAGGAATCGGCGTGAACGAAAAACGTGGGGGACGAGGGGCGCGCGGTCACAAACGGAAGGGCCAGTGACACTGGGCAAAATGGGCCACCGCAATGATGCAGGACTACTCGTGGCCCCTGCCGAGGCTGTCAGACTTGGATGTTTGCAACAAAACCGTCACACTACGTTCCGACAAATAAACGTCATCCCACCAGATACCCCCCCGGGGAGAACCTGGATTTGGAAACTAATTCGCCGATTCAAAATGCCCCAAAGAACGCCCACGAAAAGGCCACCCGAAAAAGAAGGGTCTCAAACCCCGGTCTCAAACACCTCCCACAACAAGGACAGAATACCCAAGAGGATCTGGATAGAAATAGGGCACCTAGCGTCAGGTGAATGGGTGACCTGTTTCCAACCCTGCAACACCCGCCGGACCGGGGAAGCTTTGGTGACATCCTCCTACCCAAGGAGTTGGAACCAGAAGGACAACGCCGACATGGCAGAGGAAACAGTAGAACCCGAAACACCCTTATCCTGCAAATAAACTAGGTAGGCAAATAAAGCCAAACGTCTGTCATCTGAAGAAGAGATGGTAAACTCACCGCCCGACGCTTGGGACCACTCGTGCCAGACCCGACGATGCCCATGTCCGCGGAGAAAGCGACGACCATAGAAGCTCTAGCAAGCCCCAGAAACGAGGTTCCATAAGTGGGCCAGACAGGGGAGGCCCTCCAGAGAAGCCGACGGAGCCAGAGAGCGAAAACGAAGGAACTGTTGATGGGAAAGAGCATCAGCAATATCATTAGAGACTCCCGGAACATGTCTGGCCCTAACATAAATGTTAAAATGCAAACATTTTAGGACTAAAAAAAAACGACTGGAGGGGAACTGGCCGACTGCTTGTTCACTACCTGCACTACGCTCATATTGTCCGACCAGAAGATTACCTAATGATTGCGCAACCGTTCACCCCAGAGCTCAATGGCAACAATGATCGGAAAAAGCTCCAGAAGGGTGAGGTTGCGCAACAAGTCCATGTGGGCCCATGAGGCCGGCCAACATTCAGCAGACCACTCCCCTTGAAAGAAAGCGCCAAAACCACAGGAGCCTGCAGCATCGGTATATAACTCCAGCTGTGGGTTCGGCCCTTCCTCCCGCAACCAACAAGACTGTCCATTGTAAGACTGCAAAAAGGTTAGCCAAATCCCCAAGTCTTCCCGCATGGGCTTGGTGATCTGGACATAGTGGTGAGGGGCCGTAACGTCCTTTGTGGCCCATGACAGGCGCCTGCAAAAGGCTCTCCCCATACGTATGACCCTACAGGCGAAGACCAAATGACCCAGCAACGACTGTAGCTGCTTCAACTGCAGTTTTTTCACCCCTTTTGCCAAGCGAACCAATGAGAGAAGCCTGGTTAGCTTATCACTTGGCAGCCGAAAAACCATCGCCACCGTGTCTATCTCTATCCCTAGAAAAGCCAAGACCGTTACGGGACCCTCGGTTTTGTCAGCAGACAGTGGGACGGCGAAAAGCCGGCAAGTATCCTGAAAAACAGAGAGGAGGCATTGACACTGCCCACTGAATGCTGGGCCCACAAAGAGGAAGTCATCTAGGTAGTGTAGAAGGGACTAAAAACCAGCCTCCTGGGCGACTACCCATTCGAGGAAGCTGCAAAATAGCTCAAAGAAATAACACGTAATGGCGCAACCCATGGGAAGGCACATATTGAAGAAATAGCTTCCTTGAAAGTAGCAACCCAGGAGATGGAAACAGTCCGGGTGGACCGGGAGAAGGCGAAAAGGGGACTCAATGTCCGCCTTTGCCAGCAGAGCGGACTGCCCCGCCGTCCTAACGAGGTGGAGCGCCTTATCGAAAGACATGTAATGTACCCTGGATTCCTCCCTATCGATGCCGTCGTTCACCGAGGAGCCAGAAGGGTAGGATAAGTGATGAATAAGACGGAATTTACCCCCCGCCTTTTTTGGGACCACACCGAGGGGAGACACCCTCAGGTTGTGGAAAGGGGGGAGATCCTAGGGGCCTGCCATGCGCCCCAGTTCTAACTCCTTCTGAAGCTTCTCGGCCACGATGGTCTCGAATTTCGCTGCTGATTTTAAATTTGGAGACATGGTCGGGGCATCCGACGGGGAAAAGGGGATCCAGAAACCGCGGTCCAAGCCATCCTTCAGGATCAGGGCCTCCCTATGAGGGGGGTACCGGTCTAGCCAGGGAAGCATCTCTAAGACGTTCACCGGCATCCTCTGGTTTAGGAAGGTCAGTCTTGGCTCCTGTTCTGGGAAGCAGCTGTTTACCTCTCCGGAAGCACCGGCTGGTGGGGTGTGCGCCCCCACAACTGGAGCACTCATGCCTGAAGCGACAGGCAGAGTACCACTTGCAGTGGCTTTCATTGAAAAGCCAGCAGATACCCTTTTTTGAAGCGGCCGATGCTCCAGATTGAGGAGCGCCGACCGCGGACTGAAAGGACGAGGGCCTGTGGGGGCACATAAGCAGCAACCACAGGCTATCGTCCTGACAATCGAAGCGAAGCTCCTTACGTGCCGCGAAATTGGGTGTCATAATTGAACCAACACTGACCCCCGTATACCTTGTACGCACCCCAAATGAGATCTAGATAACAAAACAGTGAAGTTGCCAACTCTGGGAACCGCTCACAGAGCACTCCCGCGTAGGCGCAGAACCCTTGCAGCCAGTTCCCAAAAGTCCTAGGAAGCTGTTTAGGTTTGTCACCCTGCGCCGATACGTCAACCCGTCGAGATTTGTCGATCGTCTCCCTATCCGGCGGCACCAGGGCGAGGAAATCGACGAATTTGCATTGCCAAATCTTTTCTTTCATCTCCTCCATTAGGTGGGTACCAGTGGGCGCGACCGCCCACAAAGCACCACGGGAAGCAGAGGTGGGGTTGGGCGCCGAGCCCGAAACTCCCATACTGGAAATAACTGATTTGACGACCGACGCTATGCGGTATTCAGGGCCCGATACGGAAACATCAGCTGACCTACCCTAAATCAATTCACAGTCATGCTCACTGATCCGCAGAGGCATCACCGATGATGGACGACCAACCGGGGAATCCGATTCCGAAACGACTCTGGAAGGCTGGAGACTGAGGCGGCCAGCACCTTGAAGACCAGCGTGGCCGTGTTCCGCACGACCGTCCTGACCTACGGAGAGATCCAGGGGCGGGGGTCCAACCACTGACCCGGAAGAGTCCCCCTGGCCAAGGGCAACGGCTGAGCAACGACATGAACATCTACCGGCTCCAGCTGGCTCACCTGGGGTGGGTGCTGCCGCCAGCCCGGGTCTGGAGCCAAAATCTTCTGCCCTGCCGGGCGCAGGGAGACGTGGCCGGGTAACCGAGGCAGGCATCCCACTAGGGCCTCCGGCCTGGCCAGGCACGTAGGGGAGCGTAAGCCCCAGCGATGGGATGGAGGTCAAAGACGAATGACCATCCTCTGCCCTGCCAGGCGAGGGAGGACGTCGGTGGGCACAGAGTGGAGGAGGAGGAGGGATTGCGAGCGCCGATGGACCCTCACCCGCCCTGCCGGGCACAGAGGGGCCATACCCTGCGCAATGCCTAAATGAAAAGCCGGGGGATGGAACCGATCCCCTGCCCGTTTGGGCACAGGGGGAGTCCCTATCTGTGAGCCGTACTCGTGGGATGGCCTAGGGGCCTACTGTGCCCCCACCCAGGAGGGCGCAGGGAGAGACTGTACTGGCCTGGAGGCAGTAGCGGTGCTGCCATGCACACTGCGACCCCCCGCCCTGTCGGGCGCTGAGAGATGCTGCACACAATGACATTGTTGGGCCAGATATTCTGCAGCATCCAAATCTCCCACCCAGCCTGGCACAGGGAGCGAGCTGTCCACCAGGGGGAGCCGAGCCGGCTCCAAATCCCCGGCGGAACCATCCTCGAGGTGGCCAGGACTAGCGGCTGTGGAGGACTCTAAGGGATCGGGCGAACGGATCCGCCCTCTACGCCCCGACCCCCTAGAGGACATCCGGGCGGAGAAACGGAGCGATCGCCCGCTCGATACCCCCCCTCCGGCCGCGGGGGCGGGAACAGGTACTGCCAATGGACTGCCGAATGAAGCGGAGCCAGGGGGTGCTATGGCTCCAGCCCGGCCCTGAGTGGAACTACCGGCAGGGGAGGGGGGCGCTGCTGAACGCGGGCTCCGTGAGCACGGCCTTAGCGGTGGAAGAGGGGGACCGCCGAGGGAGGGCCCGACGGACGCGGGCAGTGACGCCACGCTTCCCCGCCGGGGAAGCCCTGTCACCTGCAGCCGCAGTGGGGGCGGAGGGGGAAAAAGAAGGGGGGATGCTATAAGAGGCCGCGGAGGGGCTGGGACTCAGGTGGGAAGGCGGGTGGGCACGTCTGCGGGCCCTATGCCTAGGGATATCCTGAGGGGGATCGGAGGGAGGGACAGGGGAAGGCGCCTCAGGGGACAGGAGGGCAAAGAGCCAGTCAGCCTGACCCTGGAGAGCCAGCTCACGGACCCTGGCCAGGAGGCGATCCGTGTCCATGGTTGGAGACACAGGGTCAGGTCCGAGCTCTTCCATTCTGCATCCGAAAAGGCCCAGAATCCCCTGGGGTGCCAAACTAGTGAGCTCAGGCCCAACCCCGTCCCGTCCTGCACCAATCCCCAGTGACCCCATTAGTCACCTTACTCCGCCCTAGCCATGCCCACATCAGTCAGGGCTCTCTTTGCCGAAGGGTTCAAGAGGCCTTCATGCAAAGCTTGCTCACACGCATGATCATTGTTTCCGCACTGAATCTTGGGAAGCCTGACACTAAGCTCCCAGGAGACCGTGCGGTGCCGGGGCAAGGGAATAAACACGCCTACTTCCATAGGAGGAGAGACAGGAAGTGCCACAATAAAGTACAATATAAAGGTAATTACAGCGATAAAAAAAATTTTTGTGGCATTTGAACATCTATGCAATTAACTGAAGGGGGTAAGATTAAGTTAAAAATTTAAGTGGAACCCCGCTTTAAGGGCCTGTCTAAACTGGTCCTTTAGGGACTGACAGATGCCTATTGCTGCGACTGCAGGCTGAGTAACTGCACCTGCCAAAGAAAAAGAGGATTTTAACAGGAATTCCAACCATTTATCTGTTGGTTCCTTAAGCATTTGTACATTGTCTACTGGACAAATTAGACTTTTATTCACACTGGATATAGCAGCGTCAACTGCTAGTACATTGCATTTTTTTGGTGAATTTTCTTCTCCATGGAATAGAGTACTGTGAATCTCTTTGGAGGGAGAAAATTCTTATCCGGGTGATCCCATTTAGGATAAATAAGCTGTTCTAGAAATGCATGGACAGGAAATGCATGCAAAGGCTGTGAAGGTTTTAAGGAACCCAAGAAGAAACAGAACTTTCAGCTGGCTCTGTTAGGGGTAGCTTGAAAGTGGAACAAACCATCTCTGTAAGAGTTTGTACCAGCAATTTCTCAGATTGCGAGCCTGAAAAGGGTTCATTCACTGTTGTTTCCTCTGCAGAGGAGTAATCGTTTGTCTTTCCTCCTGATCCCTGAGGGTAACCCCTCATCCTCTACCCACTGTTCCCTTGGTAAAGGGTCTAAGGTGGGGGATCCAGCAAGCTTCCTATCCTTTGATGGAGGATGCTATTAAAGCTGCTAATCTTCCCTCTAGCCCAAACAGGGCAGAGGAAAAGGCATCTTCAGTCACGTATACAGGGGCTGAGATGTGAGAAGCAGCTGCACCACCAATTGGTTCCAGTGACTGACCCTGGCTTGCCTCATCTGGTATTTCAGGAGAGGAGGACAGTGTGGAGGCACAACTGGAGTTCCCAGAACCTGGGGGTGAAATTTTTGGTACCTTTGTTGTGGTGTCTTTTTTGGGAGCCATAGTGCTAAGCATAAAAGCAGAGGCAAATAGTAAATGCACTACTTGCTGAGCAATAGTCTAGCAATACAATGCCGCTAATAAAGTTCAGCTTGGTGCTGAGTAAAATGTATTTTCTGTACTGGAAATGCCTGTATGCATTGCCTTACGTGCCCCCAGCGCTCCTGTGTCCTGTGTGTCATACATCCATCTCTCCAGCTCCTAGCTTGAGAAGCGTCTGTTTTAATGTCAGATTGCAAAGTTATGCTCGGCGTCTCCAGTCCCTAAGCCCCGCTCCCTCCACTCATTAACCCGCCCCCCTCTTGTTTAAACTAAACAGCAGTCCGCACGCACAGACGGCATTAGAGTCTGCCAGTGCAGAACCGCGAGAGGGGAGGAAAAGGGAAGGCTGGGAGGCGGGAAATTCAAGCTTCATGCAAAGGCTATATGGTATCTGTGGGACATGAGATAATCAACACAGGGAAGCCGCCGCCGCACCCCCGAGGGGGGAGGGGGGGAGTACAAACTTCTGTTGTACCTCCCAGCCTCTTAGTTCCCCCAGGGGGAAAAGAACATGCTGTTGTAACTTTGTTCTAGATGAGGAATCCCCCCTGGCTGCTGAGACCACACACACATTGTCTACTGGACTGCCATTTAGCTGGGATACTGAGCTGACTGAGAAGCAACAAACCAAGGTATGTGCATTTACTACCTCTAGTGGAGACTTTAAGGCATGACAACATTTTACTTATGGAAGAAAAAAACCATAGGTGGACTTTTTACAGTTCCTAGGCTTCTTCCCCTACCTTATCCTCGCCACAGGATACTGCTGAAGACAGACAGATCCAAGCTTCACCCATCATGGCAGGCTGCGTTAACAAACCTTCAAGGACCGGGTCCCTTTTTATCTGGGTTCCACTCCCTTGGACCTGTATTAGCACCCCGCCAGGAAAAGCTTTAGGTAATGTAAGCATGACCAAAAAGCCCAGGGTTCGGTGTCCAGCCCTGCAAGGAGAGGTGTTACAGGCAAAACCTCGTTCTTCGTATACGAGGCCCAGGTACCATCCACTTTGGCCTCAGTGGCACTTTGGATGGATCTGGTCTATGGGGGCTGTTAAAATCCAGCAAGAATCCCTCCAGCGGAGCTCTTCAGAGCACATCTTCACTCGTGACCAACACCTTAGACACTGGTGAAAAAACTGAGGTGCTCCCAGTATGGGAGGGGTTATATAGGGAGGCAACTTCCTGTTTAGGGTGTGCAAGTGTCCATCACCTGAAGGTGGCCTATAACCCACATAGTAATTATTATGCTGCTCTGTGTCCTGTGATGTACGATAAAGAAATAGCAACGTAGGAATTGCTCCAAGTACTGATTGGCTTGTTCTGCAGCCCTATTAGACTGCGGGTGATACGCAAAGGAGAAAGTAAGCTGACTTCCCAGCTGTGCACAAAAGGCTTGCCAGAACCAGGACACAAACTGTCTACCCCTGTTGAAGACAATCACTTTAAGTAGCCCATGTAAGCGAAAGATCTCCCAAGCAAAAATGGAAGCCAGTTCTTTAGAACTTCTTAAATGGAATACAATGACACAGAATTGTTTGGAAATGGCCCAAACTAGTTGATTCTTCCCAGGATGGCCAGCTGCCTTGAGAGAATGGTAAGTCTGGAGCACGGCAGTACGGAGACTCTCTGGGACAAAGCAGAGGCCACAAGGTTTCTCAGGAGGAGCATGGACCTGAGCAGGAAGAATTTTGTCACCCAAAGGAGAAGTGAGACTGGTGCGAACCGTTGCCAGAATACGATCAGGAGGAATCATAGGAACCGGAACTGACTCCAATTTGGAAGTGGAGGAAAATTGTCGTGACAAGGAGTCAGCCCTTACATTCTTAGTACCGGGTAAGAATGAGACAAAGTAATTGAAACTTGACAAGAAAAGAGCCCATTGCGCCCTTCTAGGAGAGAGGGGTTTAGCCTCCGACAAGCAATGGCGTCCCTAGGGGGGGCAGAGGGGGCCCTGACCCCCCCCCCAACATTATGATGTGCTCCACCATGTGCCCCCCAATAAAAAAATTTTTTTTTTTTTTTTACAAAAAATCAATGTCTAAGAGGGAGAGAGTCCCCAGTCAGCTCCTGTGGGTGATTCCATCCCCTCCCTCTGCTCGCTGACACTGCATAATGCGAGCGCTCACACAACCACGGCCACCCGATCTGCTCCTTCCCCTGCATCCTCATTGGCAGGGAGAAGAGCGAGTTGCAGGAAGGACTCCACCAGGACTCTCAGTTACTGAAAAAACAGACTGATTTCTCCCATCCTTAGGACAGGAGAACCAGCCTGTAAATTCCAAGAGATGCCAGACCAGAGCAGTCAATAGCAGGGGCAGGACAGCAAGAGGAGGCTGGGGAACCCCACAGTGGCAGAACACCAGGGCCCGGAGGCAAGACAACCTTTGCAACCCTGATAGTTCTCCCACTGCTTTGGATCCTTATATTTTCTTGGTATGCTGGTGAAATATATCTCTAGTTTTCTGCCACCCTGGGGGGCCCCAATACAGTAGGAAGGGAGCTCATTGCAGAACAGGTGAAAGGGCCGTTGTGGGGTCGTAGTAAAGGGCCTCAGTATATATTTATACATATATATCTATATATAGATATATATCTACATATCTATATATCTATATATATATATGCATTTTATAGTTGCCCCCCTACTTTTGTCCCTGTCCCCCCATGTGCCCGCCCTAAATATGAAAGCTGGAGACGCCACTGCCGACAAGAATGTGAATGTGAGATTGTTATGGTCAGTAAGAATGAGAACCAGCACAGTGGTACCTTCGAGGAGATGTCTCCATTCTTTCAGGGCTAAAATGATCACCAACAGCTCTCTGGCACCAATCTCGTAATTGCACTCCGCAGGTGACAATTTCTTAGAAAAGTATCCACAAGGATGCATAGCGCTCTCAGAGGTAGGACGTTGAGACAGAAGGGTGCCAACACCGGTCTCAGAAGCATCAACCTCAAGGATAAAAGGATGTGCCAACACAGGAGCAGAAACAAAGGCAGCCTTGACACTCTTAAAGGCCTTAATGGACTTCGGAGACCAACTCTGTAAATTACCGTCCTTTTTGGTCATATAAGTCAGGGGCTTGACCAGAGACGAGAAGTTATGAATAAACTTCTGGTAATAGTTGGCAAAGCCCAGGAAACGCTGCAGAGGATGTAAACCCATGGGTCAGAGTCACTGTAGAACTGCCGAAAGTTTCTCTGCGTCCATCGAAAAACCGCAGTGGAAATGACATAACCCAGGAATTTAACCTGTTCACGGTGGAATTCGCACTTCTCCAGTTTACAATAGAGATTGTTTTCTCTTATGCCGCGTACACACGAGCGGACTTTGCGACAGACTTTGCCCGGCGGACTTTTCGACGTACTTTACGACGGACTTTCTGAATGAACGGACTTGCCTACACACAATCCACCAAAGTCCGACGAATTCGTACGTGATGACGTACGATCGGACTAAAATAAGGAAGTTCATAGCCAGTAGCCAATAGCTGCCCTAGCGTGACTTTTTGTCCGTCGAACTAGCATACAGACGAGCGGACTTTTCGACCGGACTCGATTTCAATGGATTGATTTAAAACATGTTTCAAATCCAATGCCCCGTACACACGTAGTGTGGTCTTGTGTCAGCTAGAGAGGTCACACGACCACTGCTTTGATGCAGGCACAAGACAGGACCAAAAATTTCAAAATCAAACCGTTTATCAACGGCCCAACAACCAGAGTAATCGATATGATTAGTTGTCCTTGTAATAAGATCTATGTGGGAAAAATCAAGAGATAGCTTTGCGTCAGATAGGCAAACACATTGCAAGCATTAGGAAAAAACATGAGCGTCCTCTGGCAGTGCATTTCACTGAATTCCACCAAGGTGACCCCAAGGACCTGAAAGTAAAGGGTATCTATATACTCAATCTGCCTATTACAAGAGGGGACTTTGACACCATCCTCTTTCAAAAGGAGAAAATGTGGATATACAATTTAGCCTCTTTAAATCCTGAAGGTTTGAATAATGAATTTCATTTACAGCCCCTTTTGGAGGCATGACCTCTTTATATAATCCCCTCCACAGTGATGTTCCCATAGTTTGAAAAACAGTCGACAGATATATGTTATTTAAAATGCAATGTACTCAGTGGTATTTTAACCGGTTCCCGACCAGCCGCCACAGTTATACTGCGGCAGGTTGGCTCGCCTAGGTGAACCGTCGTAGCTATACTTCGGCTCTTTAAGATGCTGTAGGAGGTGCGCGAGCGCCCACAGTGTGTCCCCGGAGCCGCTGGGCACACGCGATCACTCATGACAGAGTGAGAACCGGGATCTGTGTGTGTAAACACACAAATACCTAGGTTGTAAGCTCTAACAAGCAGGGCCCTCTGATCCCTCCTGTATTGAATTGTTTTGTAATTGTACTGTCTTCCCTGATGTTGTAAAGAGCTGTGCAAACTGTTGGCACTATTTAAATCCTGTGTAATAATAATAATAAATACCGGTTCTCTCATACTAAATATGAACACCGATCGGTCTCCTCCCCTAGTTAGTTCCCCCCCACAGTTAGAACACACCCAGGGAACACAGTTAACACCTTGATCGCCCCCTAGTGTTAATCCCTTCCCTGCCAGTGACATTTATACAGTAATCAGTGCATTTTTATAGCATTGATCGCTGTATAAATGTCACTGGTCCCAAAAATGTGTCAAAAGTGTCTGATTTGTCCTCTGCAATATCACAGTCCCGATAAAAATCGCTGATCGGTGACTTTACTAGTAAAAAAAAAAATAATAATAAAAATACCATATATCTATCCCCTATTTTGTAGACGCTATAACTTTTGTGCAAACCAATCAACCTACACTTATTGCGATTTTTTATGTACATATAAAAATCTGTAGAAGAAAGCATTCTAGTGTTATTTAAACCACAGTCAGGGAACCCCTCCTCGCTCTGAGGAAGTTAGCGCTGATTGGCTAACGAAACGCGGTAGTATCACGTTATCACGCACATGACGCTCCCTGGGATCGCAGCCCACTGGCAGTAGTAGTGATGAGAAGCGAGTTGGAGCTATTTTAAACTTTAAAACGATGTCCAACACACGGACAGGAACAGAGGAATCTGAGCAGCTTGACTATGTACAACTGTATGAAATGGCGGTGCAGTAGAGGTGGTGAGACGTGTATGGTGTTGTACCCTGTACCTTGACTCACCTGTGTACCTCGCCCCCCCATGATGGAGAAGAAGCTTACACATAGCTCATATTGCCACCATCTGAGTTTCTATTTATACCTTGTTTGATAGAGACTGTAACAGCTCTAAACCTGCTAATACCAGTATCCCACTGGCAAGTAGGGACTCCTTGATCATATCTACCTTCACTGTCTGCCATACCTACATGCTCCAAACTGACTCTTATTGGATCTGACGGATACAGTCAGCATAGATGCAACCATAATGGCTTGTTAGCCTTCACTCTTAGAAACCAACTGAGCTTGGTAAACTTGCTGTAATCCATGCCTATGGACCCAAAAACCGGGTGAAATCGGCAGCTATTTCCCCGCGAAAGGCCCGTACTCCAGGACCATGCTGGCTTCCAAAATGGCGGCAACCCACTCGGCAGCGGCACAGGCTGCACACGCTGCCTCATAGGTACAGGCCACGCACCCTCCTCACTCTCCCCAGGCACCTGACCCTGATCCCATCCACCCCAGAAGCCCCTCTCCTTCCCCCCAAAGCCCCAAAGACAATTGGGATATGGAGGCTTACATAAAAGCCCTCCCACAAAACAGGATATTGAGTCCTACATTAGAAGGCTGGAGAGATCATACAGGAGAGAGATAAGTGACCTCAGCAAGGACATAGGCCACCGCATGTTGGATATTGAAAACTCTGTGGAAGAGTCAGTCACTAGAATATCTGAGCATTAAGAAATCCTGCAGGAACACACAAATCAAATCCAACAACTGTTCTATGGTTTAGATGATCAAGAGAACAGAAGCCGTTGCAATAATATCCGCATACGTGGCTTACCAGAGTCTGTGGAAAATAAGGATCTTGCACTTGCAGCTACCACAATATTTAACCAGCTTCTAGTCAAACCCAAAGACACAATGATTGAAATAGACCGAATCCACAGATCTCTGAGACTCCGCATCCCAAATCCAGCCTTTCCTAGAGATGTCATATGCAGGATCCATTTTTCCAACGTGAAAGCAGACATCATGCAGGCAGCTCGCTCCCAAGAATCCATCCTATTCAATGACACCCCTGTCATGTTACTTGCTGACAGGTCCAAACAGACCCTGCTTATGCGGAAAGCCCTGAAACCAGTCACAGATGCCTTACAAGCCAAAACAGATCAAATATAGATGGGGATTCCCGTTCCAACTCTCAGCATCCCACAACGACAAATCGGCTGTTTTCCACACACTTTGAGACCTGGCTAATTTCCTAGGTACTCTTGAACTTCTGCAAATACAGGTACTGGACTGGCCTCTCCGATCTGCGACACCCGACCTCCCTCTTTTTTCCGGATGGGAAACATACTCGCAGAAGAAATGTTCCCGCTCAAGTGCCCCCAAAATCTCCTGCTGGATGACAACCTCACACCTCTGGTGAGGAGTCTGTCTCTTCTCTAACTTTGGACCCGGGGCTCCGTGAGAAGTGGGTGACCCCCTTTACCAGTCATCCCACTTGGACCCCTGGGAATTTATGGACATGGCAGCCCACAAAGCTGCCCTGAAGGATAAGTTATATATGTTATATTTGTTTAGTTATATGTTTAACATGTATGGTCCATCTATTGGTTACTCTACTGTTCCTTAATGGTGTTACATGACCATTGTTTGCATAATCAGCTTATCTTCTGACTGGGGCGGGAAGCCCCAAGCCAGTTTTGCCATGTTCCCCACGTTAGGGTTTGCAGAGCCTTTACTGTCTCTGTATTTAGAGTTTACTCTAGTTATTTGATGTAGTGTCCATTGTCTTTCCCCCACAATGGTCACTAGAGGGAGCAGCTCCCTCGCTATGAAGAGCAGAACACTCAGCCCCAAGCAGCCAAAATTGGCATTAAGCTGCTCTCAACTTTACCCATTCTGGGACTTCGTTGCACTAGAATTGCACACTGAACTGCTCCTGGTACAATCAACCCGTTACACCACTCCTCTTTCCTTATTCTTTCTTCTCCCTTCTTACCTCTGTCCTCCCCTCCTCTCCTTCCTCCCCCCTTCCTTCCAGCTATAAGTCATGGTATTGTGTCACATCACGCTATCCTACGAAATACCACAACCTACAGCTCCTCACCCCCCTTCCCATGGCATCCACCGTAGCTTTAAAGATCTCCTCGCTTAATTGCAGAGGATTTAACACCCCTAAAAACGCAGACAATTACTCTATCATTTCCACAAATCCAAAACACAGCTACTTTTACTCCAAGAAACAAACTTCCACTCCGACACAGTACCACCTCTCCCTGATAAATACTTTACCAGCTGGTACCACAGCACGAATCCTGTAGCCAGATCTAGGGGAGTATTGATCGCTTTTAATCGCTCCTTCACCCCAGAAGTGCTTGACTCAGAGATAGACCCCAATGGGTGATTTTTGTTTTTGAAATTACAATACAAGCAAACAATATTTACAATTGCAAATGTTTATCTTCCTAACCAGGAGCAGCTCCACTTTCTTTCCTCTGTGACAGCGTGCCTGAAGTCCTTTGGGACCCTCAACGTGATCCTAGGAGGTGATCTCAACGTCCCACTTATCCTAAGACTGGACTCCTCCACTGGTAAGTCACACATCTCCCCTGCCACTCTAACCAAAATACGCACCACCCTAACTGATCTCTCCCTGGTGGACACATGGAGACTACTCCACCCCACTGAGAGAGACTACACATTCTATTCCTCTGCACATAAGTCCTACAGTAGGATTGATTACATCTTCCTCTCACAATCCCTACTGGACCACAATCCTACTAGCACGATTGGACTAAAACTATGATCGGACCATGCTCCAGTACACATCACTCTAGGTAGACTCCCACAACACTCACATAGAAGCAGGGCCGTCTTTAATATTGATTGGACCCCGGGCAAAACTTTTCTTGGGGCCCCCCTCCATGCAGTTTTGCTCTCCGCCTGCTCTGAGACATACAATAAATAGCAGCTAGACTCAAAATCAGTTTACTGAATCAGATCAGGCAGCTATTGAGATTGGTTTCCAGAGGTTACAATGTATCATTACCGCTCACTGACTGATTGCTAGAGGGTACAGCACATGATTTCTGCTTGTTGATTGGTTGCTACTGTGGATATGACCTCAGGGGGGCATGATATACATATCAATGCCGCCGGCCGCCCCTATTTACATATGAATGCTGCCACTATTTACATATGAATGCCGGTAATTTACATGTAAACGCAGGGTCTGCTGGTGAGTCATCTGTACACAACAATAGGGCAGAGCTGGGCAGCATTAGTAGCAGCACTTCACACTGAGATATTGGGACACAGCACAGGACTAAACCTCAAGGGACAAGGGAATTTAAACCAGGATAGTTGGCAAGTTTGAGGCAGCTGCTTTGGGCCCCACAACACTGACAGGGCCCAGGGCAGCTGCCCCTTTTGCCCTGCCTTAAAAACGGCCCTGCATAGAAGCACATGGAGACTAAGCGACAACCTACTTACAAATGCAGCATGTACGGCAGCAATATCTAAGGCTATAGTGGACTTTATTGAATGTCGACCTTAAACTCTTTTCAAAAATTATTGCGAACTGCCTGGCCCCTCTGCTCCCCTCCCTTGTTCACAGCAACCAAGTAGGTTTCATCCCAGGCCGGGAGGCCAAGGACAACACCAAAAAGACACTGCATCTCATATCTTACGCACAGCGTCAGAATATCCCCACATGCCTACTGGCATGTCACGTGACACCGAGAAAGCCTTTGATAGAGTCAGCTGGCCTTTTCTACAAGCATCCCTATAACAGATAGGCCTAGGCCCCAAACTATTGACCAAAATAATGTCCCTATATACCAACCCCTCTGCGAAAGTCGTGGCTAATGGGGAGGTCTTGGGGGGCCTTTGAGATCAGGAAGGGTACCAGACAAAGTTGTCCACTGTCCCCATTACTGTTCGCGATCTTGATAGAACCCCTAGCTCAAGCGATCCGTCCTAATGACGCAGTTCGCGGGATCCCCACACCCTCGGCACATTGCAAGCTTTCCTTATATGCAGATGACTTACTACTCTGTCACACAACCACACATTAGTATCCCCGCTCTTATCCAGGAACTTGATCGCTTTGGAGCCCACAGCAATTTTAAAGTAAATATCGCCAAAACAGAAGCTCTAAATATTTCCCTCCCTTCGACAGTCGTAACCACAATAAAACGGCAATTCCCTTTTCACTGGCAATCCCGCTCGATTAAATATTTGGGGAATGAGATCCCTCGAGACTTTCATGACATCTACCCCCTGAACTTCAGCCCCTTAATGACTAAAATTAGATGCTCTCTGGAATCATGGCACCACCTTAAACTCTCATGGTTCAGCCACATGAATGTCCTCAAGATGGACACTCTTCCCAAATTACTATACCTATTCCAAGCCCTTCCTATCACCTTCCCCAATGCCTTTTTCCACACGCTCCGCTGCCTGGCGATCAAGTTAGTCTAGCAACACCATCCCTCTAGACTTAAGCATAAAATGATGTGTGCCCCCAGGCTCAGGGGAGGCTTTGGTTTCCCAGATTTTCTGATATATCATGCCTCTGCCGTACTATCAAGACTTCTCGAATGGTTCCCCCGCACCTTGACCAAACCCTCTACAATCATTGAGCAAGATATGGCTCGAATAGACCTTCGAGCTTTGGGGGTACAATGACCGAGATCTCCCCCTTGACACTGGTGGCATTCTCCCTATGATATGGTAAACAAACCACCAACGCTCTGTCCACAGGCCCTAGTCCACTCTCCCCCCTATTTGATAACCCGGCGCGTCCAGCCTACAAAGCCCAGGGACACTGTGGCTCTTATGCAAGAACACAGTGACCCACCGCATGACAGTTTGTCCACCCCACCACAGGCCAATTTAGACCACAACAAGACCCACAATCCCCCACCCCGACTGACTGATTATCCATGCTGTCTCTGTCACAACTTAGCAAAATTCTACATCTCTCTGGACAGATCCATAGACCACTCACAGCATTTGAGGATATGTGTAGTCTCTCTCAGACCCCCAAACACCCCCCTTTCTAATTTACAAAGAAATACAGTCCCATACCTACAATACACTCCCTAACTTTACGCAATGGTGGTCCAGGGACCTAGGCATAGAAATATCCCCGGAACAATGGCACACCTCATTCACACTCACACACAAATCATCTATCTCCGGGTTTACACAAGAGAAGAACTACAAACTTCTATCTTGGTGGTACAGGGATCCAGTCACAGTACACAAAATGTATCCCAATACTTCGGACATTTGCTGGTGCTGTCACAGAGGAAAGGGCTCCTACCTCCATGTGTGGTGGGAATGCGACAGAGTTTGCCCTTTCTGGAACCAGTTTTTTGACATATACACTTATTATATATATGTATGTATATATATATACATATATACACACACATATATATAATGTCTCTCTCGTTCCCTCCCCTAAGGTGGCCCTCCTACCTACCTCCTACCAGGTCCAATTAACTCCCATAAAAAGTACCTTCTCAGATTCTTTCTATCCGCAGCCCGCCATGTCATAACACAGCACTGGAAAACAGAAGTCATCCCCCCATTGGTAGATGGACATCATCAACGACACCATGCTTATGGAGGAGCTGCAGGCAAAGATAGGGGATACTTGGGATAAGCATATGAAATTATGGTACATCTGGCTTCACCACTCATCCTCTGACCCCTTCCTGACCCCTTCCTTAACATGATTTCTACATAGGGAACAGGTCCGATTTCAAACATATACATGTTATATAATATTGATTACCCTCCACTAGACCATCCGATGCACTCGAGTCCCCAATTCCGAGCTACATCACCTTCCCAAGGTTTAAGATACCTGATATCAGAAATTCACCTTATATATACTGCTGGGTTCTTCCCCTCCCCTCTTCGACTGTCCGCTCATGAGTTATATATTATTACCTGCAACCAAAGTAAAATAGATATGGCATTGTGTTTTAAAGAACTTTTTCAAGCACTTATACAACTGTTTACAATGTAAACAATGTAAACTGTTTCCTCAGGGGAGCAAACACAAACAACTAGACCTTGCATGGTTCCAACGCTGATCTGAGGGATACGATTTATGGGTGCCGCACTCCATATCTTTGGGCCCGATTACGTTTGAGGAATACAGCCACGTGGTAGCCACTCCACCAACTTTGCCCGTCCAGGCCAACTGTAGTCCAGCACCACCTCAGCCTGATTGACTCTACCTGGCGTATGCCTTGTTGGGTCCACCGAGTCCAGTAAGCCTTTTCACTTCTATTGGTGGTGTGTGGGCTCACTCCACAGATGATTCACACCCTTGTTGAGATCCTTTCCAGAGGACTTTTCATATTCCCTCCAGGGATGTTCCTTTAAACACACGAACTTTGAACTGCCAATCCATAGACTCCATTTTTTGACCCCTCTTTCTAGCGCTACACTTATTTTGTTTTCTGACATTGTTTACACTTGCTGGTTGTGTTAGCTGCTGTTTTATTCCCCTTTTTGGTAGCGCAGAATTATTGGGTATATATTTCTTGTTTACAAAGTTTGGTATGTTGTGCGGTAGATGTATACCACCACCCCCCCTTTTTCTTTTCTTCATTCTGTACCCCCTTTGCTCTCATTCTTTCCTTTTTGGAAAATCAATAAAAATATATTCAACCCTAACCTGGCTTGTCTGACTTTGCACTAGTCTCCTCTCCTTGCTACAGCCTCCACATACCTACATCCGCGGTATATCAAGACTGCCAAGGAACTCCCGTCAGACCCTGTGGTCTCTGTTTTTCACAGTTTGCACACAAACAATCAATAGTGGGCAAATAACAGGATTGCCACAGGCATATCGATTTAGCCAAAAGCCTCTGCCAAACTGTGGGGGGATCTTACATAGTTACATAGTAGGTGAGGTTGAAAAAAGACACAAGTCCATCAAGTCCAACCTATGTGTGTGATTATGTGTCAGTATTTCATTACATATCCCTGTATGTTGCGGTCATTCAGGTGATTATCTAATAGTTTCTTGAAGCTATCAATGCTCCCCGCTGAGACCACCGCCTGTGGAAGGGAATTCCACATCCTTGCCGCTCTTACAGTAAAGAACCCTCTACGTAGTTTAAGATTAAACCTCTTTTCTTCTAATTGTAATGAGTGGCCACGAGTCTTATTAAACTCTCTTCTGCGAAAAAGTTTTATCCCTATTGTGGGGTCACCAGTACAGTATTTGTAAATTGAAATCATATCCCCTCTCAAGCGTCTCTTCTCCAGAGAGAATAAGTTCAGAGCTCGCAACCTTTCCTCATAACTAAGATCCTCCAGACCCTTTATTAGTTTTGTTGCCCTTCTTTGTACTCGCTCCATTTCCAGTACATCCCTCCTGAGGACTGGTGCCCAGAACTGGACAGCATACTCCAGGTGCGGCCAGACCAGAGTCTTGTAGAGCGGGAGAATTATCGTTTTATCTCTGGAGTTGATCCCCCTTTTAATGCATGCCAATATTCTGTTTGCTTTATTAGCAGCAGCTTGGCATTGCATGCCATTGCTGAGCCTATCATCTACTAGGACCCCCAGGTCCTTTTCCATCCTAGATTCCCCCAGAGGTTCTCCCCCCAGTGTATAGATTGCATTCATATTTTTGCCACCCAAATGCATTATTTTACATTTTTCTACATTGAACCTCATTTGCCATGTAGTCGCCCACCCCATTAATTTGTTCAGGTCTTTTTGCAAGATTTCCACATCCTGCAGAGAAGTTATTGCCCTGCTTAGCTTGGTATTGTCTGCAAATACAGAGATTGAACTGTTTATCCCATCCTCGAGATCGTTTATGAACAAATTAAATAGGATTGGTCCCAGCACGGAACCCTGGGGAACCCCACTACCCACCCCCGACCATTCTGAGTACTCCCCATTTATCGCCACCCTCTGAACACGCCCTTGTAGCCAGTTTTCAATCCATGTACTCACCCTATGGTCCATGCCAACGCACCTTATTTTGTACAGTAAACGTTTATGGGGAACTGTGTCAAATGCTTTTGCAAAATCCAGATACACCACGTCTACGGGCCTTCCTTTATCTAGATGGCAACTCACCTCCTCATAGAAGGTTAATAGATTGGTTTGGCAAGAACGATTCTTCATGAATCCATGCTGATTACTGCTAATGATATCATTCTTGTATATAGTCCCTTATCATCCCCTCCAAGAGTTTACATACTATTGATGTTAGGCTAACTGGTCTGTAATTCCCAGGGATGTTTTTTGGGCCCTTTTTAAATATTGGTGCTACATTGGCTTTTCTCCAATCAGCTGGTACCATTCCAGTCAATAGACTGTCTGTAAAAATTAGGCAACTCAGTCAGGAGATTGCCAGACCGTTGTTCCTATGTACCCTCGGATGCAAGCCATCTGGTCCCGGTGATTTATTAATGTTAAGTTTCTCAAGTCTAATTTTAATTCCGTCCTCTGTTAACCATGTAGGTGCTTCCTGTGTTGTGTCATGAGGATAAACACTGCAGTTTTGGTTAATGAAGCCCCCCGATTCACTCGTTAATACTGAGGAGAAGAATAAATTCAATACCTTTGCCATCTCCCCATCCTTTGTAACCAGATGTCCTTCCTCATTCTTTATGGGGCCAATATGGTCTGTCCTCCCTTTTTTACTGTTTACATACTTAAAGAATTTCTTGGGATTTTTTTTGCTCTCCTCCGCTATGTGTCTTTCATGTTCTATCTTAGCCATCCTAATTGCACCCTTACATTTCTTATTGCATTCTTTATAAAGTCTGAATGCTGAGGATGATCCCTCAACCTTGTATTTTTTGAAGGCCTTCTCCTTTGCTTTTATATGCATTTTTACATTGGAGTTAAGCCATCCAGGATTTTTGTTCGCTCTTTTAAATTTATTACCCAATGGGATACATTGGCTAATGCCCTTATTTAATATGCTCTTAAAGCAAACCCATCTCTCCTCCGTATTCTTTGTTCCTAATATTTTATCCCAATTTATGCCTTTTAGCAAGGTTTGTAGTTTAGGGAAGTTGGCTCTTTTAAAATTCAGTGTCTTTGTGTTCCCTTCATGTTTCCTATTTGTGTGATTTATACTGAAACTAATTGACCTGTGATCGCTGTTACCTAAATTGACCCGTATTTCCACATCTGTGATCAGGTCTGTATTGTTGGTAATCAGTAGATCCAGTAATGTTTTATTTCTAGTTGGTGCGTCTACCATCTGACCCATAAAATTGTCCTGCAAGACATTAAGGAACTGGTGAGCCTTAAGGCTAGGTTCACACTGCTGCGAATTTGCTTGCGAATTTGAGCCGTTGCGATGTCTCAAATTCGCAAGTCATGTAAATTACATAGCTTAACATTATTGCCGTGCACATCAATGCGTTGCGAATCTAATCTGTGTGAAAAAAAGGTCATGTGCGAGTTTGATCCGTGTGCGATGCGAATTCAGCTTCATAGACTTCAATTGCATTTGCAATGAAAACACAATAGGACGTTCACATCACTGCTATATTTTTTTTTGGCTTCCCACTCCAACTCCTCCTATCCTTTTCCCCTCACAGCCCCACCCTTCCCCCTCACTAACTCCCTTCCTGTTTTCTCCATGTGCTGTGCTGTTCAGTCCCATACCACAATGACAAACAGGCGCACAAAGACTGGCATAGAGAATGAAGATCTGATAAGGCTGGTCCAAGAAAGGCAATACCTCTGGGACTGCAGGGACCCACGTCACAAAGATACTGGGAAGAAGAACCAAGGATGGCAGGAGATAGTCAAGATCCTGTTTCCAGAGTGGGACAGCCTGACACCTAATGTTCAGAAAGACCTGCGTAAGTACAATTGCTACCTGCACTGTGCTTAGCTTGTTTACAGTTAGGGTTAGTGTTCAGATTAGGGTTGAGATTAATGTTAGGGTTAGGCTGGTTACAATTAGTGTTAGCTTTAGTGTTCAGATTAGGGTTGAGATTAGGGTTAGGGTTAGGCTGGTTACAATTAGTGTTAGGGTTAGTGTTCAGATTAGGGTTGAGATTAGGGTTAGGGTTAGGCTGGTTACAATTAGTGTTAGGGTTAGTGTTCAGATTAGGGTTGAGATTAGGGTTAGGGTTAGGCTGGTTACAATTAGTGTTAGGGTTAGTGTTCAGATTAGGGTTGAGATTAGGGTTAGGGTTAGGCTGGTTACAATTAGTGTTAGGGTTAGTGTTCAGATTAGGGTTGAGATTAGGGTTAGGGTTAGCTTGGTTCTTGTTATGGTTATATGTATTAATGATATGTTATTTTAAGATCTATATGTACACAAATACAAACACACACACCCACCCTGTAAAATAATGTCAAGACACACATGTGAACTGTAGCTAATGTAACATTTTATTTCACACAAATTTAATTTACACCATGTAGTATGTTCATCAGAGTACAGTGTTTTAATTTTTTAAGCATTAATTGCATCTAGCTGCCATGATAGCTGCCCACTTTTGGACATAAAGTACTCTGTGAAGTCGTGGCGAACATTTTCCCCACTGTAGTTGCCACGGGTTCCGATCCACGTTGGCTCTTCAAGGTCATACATCAAACTGTCCTCAAATATGTATCCATCCCGAGCACGAACAAAATTGTTCAATGCACAGGCTGCTTGCACTGCACTGATGGCGTGCTCCATACTCAGGCAGATAGATGAGTGCAAGAAACGCCACTTTTTAGCAAGTATGCCAAAAGCACACTCTACTACACGTCTTGCCCTTGTCAGTCTGTAATTAAATACCCTCTTTTCAATGGTAAGTCCTCTTTTGGCATATGGGCGTAGAAGATGCTTGGATATAGGAAATGCCTCATCCCCAACAAACACATAAGGCTCCAGAGGTTGATTGGACCCAGGAAGTGGTTGACTATCTGGAAGGTTCAATGTGTTTTCACGAAGCATCTTGCCGAAGGATGAATGAGAGAAGATGCTTGAGTCAGAGCTACTGCCATATGAACCAATATCCACATAGGTTAATGAATAATTTGCATCGGCCACTGCCATTAAAACGAATGAGAAATACTTTTTCTAATTAAAGTATTTTGAGCCACTACGAATTGGGCTGATTATTCGGATGTGCTTTCCATCTACTGCACCCACACAATTTGGGAAATTGCACCGCTGCCAAAAAACTTTGGCTATTTTAGCCCAGTCTTCCCTAGTCGGCTTCTTCATCACCAACTCTTTTAACACTTGCTTTGGGGGGCTACCCCAAAGCACCCTCCCAATGTTGAGGGCATGTGGCCTGGTACAGTTCAGGGGGGGTACTCTCTTGTCCCCCCCTATTTTCCTGCGGCCTGCCAGGTTGCATGCTTTTTGGGGGGCCCCCACGACATTTTTTTTTTTAATTTTGGCACGGGGTTCCCCTTAAAATCCATACCAGACTTGAAGGGCCTGGTATAGAATTTAGGGGGACCCCCACGCCATTTTTTTTAAAATTTTGGTTCGGGGTTCCCCTGTGGGGAATTTCCATGCCATTTTTATCTTGAACTTTTATGTGTATTGTCGGACCGACAATTCAATAATAGCCGCAAGTAGTTTTAAATTACTTTTTTTCCTTTGAAATGTCATTTTGCTGTCAGACTGTTCTAAACACGGGAAACATGCGCCCCTGTACAGGCGCATACTATAGACACCCCCCAGGTATGAAATGTAAAGGAATATTACACTTTTACTTTTTCACTTTAAGCATTATTAAAATCACTGCTCTCGAAAAAACAGCTGTGTTTTTGCATTGATTCATGTCCCCTGGGGCAGGACCTAGGTCCCCAAACACTTTTTATGACAATACCATCCATATAAGCCTTTAAAATTAGCACTTTTGATTTCTCCCATAGACTTTTAAAGGGTGTTCTGCGGCTTTCGAATTGTTCGCTGTTCGGCGAACTGGCGAACAGCCGATGTTTGAGTCAAACATGAGTTTGACTCGAACTCGAAGCTCATCCCTAATGAAGGGATCACACCCTTTGTCATGTACACCAACCCCAAAAACCTACAATATATCAAGAATGCCAAGGAACTCCAGCCAGACCCTGTAGTCTTTGTTCTTCACAGTTTGCACATGAACAGTCAATAGTAGGCAAATAACAGGATCGCCACAGGCATATAGATTGAGCCAACAGCCTCTGCCAAACTGATCTGTGAAAGAAAAGAAAAGTGAAGAAAAGAGAGAAAAGCCAAGAGCAGTCACTTTCTTATTGGAAATTCTCCCCCTCTCCTTTAGACTCAAAAGCTATATGTCACTTCCTTTAATTAAATGTGTGCATTTCAAACCTCTTGGCTCAGCTAGAGAGGAAGGCTACAGAAGCTTTACAAGCACAGGTCCAAAGCACAGATCGGGTGTTGACTTTCAAACAAGCTCATCCAAGCAAGCTGAAACATGGTGGAAACAATGCACATTGGAACCCAGCCACTATATAGAGAGGTAAAGATATGGCTTCAGTCTTAACGTCTTCTGGCTATGCTCCTCTGACATTTTTCCCCCCTTCTATGAACATTAATCATATTAAAACCACAGCATCATTAGTCCCGTGTTAGCCACAATACACTATGTTTACCCCTTTTTCCATTTTGGCATGGTGTACTCTGCATGCGGTTATTGACCCTTCCCTGCTTTCACCCCAACGCAATCTCTGGCTCACCAGCTTTGGTAAATTTACAGGTATGTGTATAATTTGAAGACAGAGATTTGATCCACCATGAACTGACACCCCCCAAAATGGTGAAGCAAATAGCGACGCTAAAATGCAGAACTAAGTGCATCAACTAAATGATTACAATCTAATCAACATAAGAAATGTGAGACTAGCGAAAAATAGGTGATATATAACCTAAAGCACAGTGCATAAAAATGAATATCCTGATAATTGAAAATGAAGTGAAAAACTGATCAAATATGTGAATACGTGATCCAAAAAAAAAAATATTAATAATAAAGTCCTCTAGAGTGAACTAGAGTGTTTACCCGGCTTGGAGGGGATCAAACTGGGTGAGGGACCTATCCCAATAAGAAACTCGGTGGATTTTCCTTTTGAAATACAATGAAACCAATCAATAATTGCGCTATTACAAAATTATATAAGTGGTAGCTGCCGGCATGAAACAATGTGGTGAACAATGTGCAGAATAGGAAAAATAGAAAACACATGCAGCGCTAGAATTATGCGTTTACATATTCAACACGTATTAATGGAAAAGTGCTGAAAATATAAAAGATATCTATTAGGTGATATGTGTGTTTGTTAAACACATAAACAAATTAAAAAAATTAAAAGTCCATAAATATGTGATAAATCATATGTTAATTGACAACACATGGGGGTTCCAAGGCGTAGATGGTGCCACAACTTCACATGGGGTGGAGACTGGAACCAACTCTGTATGGGGACACCTCACACTTGAATCATCTGCATGCTCAAAGAGGACTGCGAATGGTAAAAATGGGTAACCTTACCAGAACAGGTGGACACAGTCACCGTACGGTGGAGTGTCATCCAGACTTGAGGGATCCAATGGTCCCAAGGATATCTGACTTTAGAGGTCCTGGCGAGGAGTCACGTCCAAGTCGACCGTCACCATTCATGGGTGTGGAAGTTCTTGATCGGGATGCCGATCAGGATACCTCTCTCAGATAGACGGAGTGTGTGAAGAAAAAATATCTAGGGCTCAGCAGGGTCTCATTCATGAAAGGAGACAAGGATAAAAAATCTCCACATAGGGCATGAATCAATTAAATAAGAGGCTTTTATTGAAAAGCTAAAAACAGTGCTGCAACGCACTTCAAAGTATACAACGTGATCACAAAGAGAATAAAAAATGGAATAAAATCGTGTGGTAACAAGGCATTTACAGGCATTAGCAACCAGACATGTTTCGGACCATAGTCCTTCTACTGGGGCATAAGCCTAAATGCTTGTACCACGCTTATATATACACAAGAATAATTGCACCAAATGCCAGTCAGCTGTGTGGAACATGAATAGTTACATGGATAATTATATGGGAATACTTAACAGCTATGTTTAAACAGCCACTCTGTGTTTAACCTAATGCAGAACCTACATTGCTGACAGTGCAGGCTCTGTTCTAAATAGTTGACCAATCACGCTACTCTATACAGAGTCATGTGATCTACACAGTTGGGGCTGTAAATTTCAATGGAGGTAGTCATCCAATCACGCCGCTCTATGCGGTGTCACGTGACGGCATCATTGCGCGTGACGTCATCGCGCACCGGGCGTCGCGCTCCAGGCCTCCTTTTCACTCCAGGAAGTGAAAGGCTATGCAGTGGAGCTGAAGCAACCACAAACGGCCCTGGGAGACTAGTCATAGCGCGTCAGCCCGACGTGCTCCAGAGCGCTCAGCTTCCAGTGTCCCCCATGGGGGGAATTAAGCATTCCAAATACAGGAAGAGCATATACACATTCATAAACTTGTAAAAAAGTAATTAAGCAATACATACAAAATATACAAAGGTGACACGTATAAATCCATGTGTCTGGCATTACCTCCGTATGGTAAATTGTGTAACATATAAAAAATATAACAATATAAAAAATATTGTGTATTTAAAACCAAATGCCTATTGGGTATAATATAGCCCTATTCTAAAACTATGTGGCAAATTCCCAAAGGCTACTATGAACATAAATGTGCATGTCAAGGACTGTGAACACTTATTAGGACTTGTTAATAAAAGCATTTACGTCCCATTCTACGTTTAACCCAAGAGGGGAGTAGCATTTTAGCTGGTATATCCAAAAAACTTCAAGTTGTGATACCCCCCTAGTACGTGGGCCCCCTCTCCATGGTGGGACAAATTTATCTATAACTTGAAATTTAGAGCCCCTCGGATTTTTGTTATGGAATTCCAAGAAATGGCGAGGGACACTATGGTTGGTGCGACCTTTTTTAATAGCAGTAATGTGTTCATTGACTCGAATGCTGAATGATCTGATGGTGCGACCTACATACTGCATATTGCAGGGACATGTAATTAGGTACACAATGTAGCGCGTGGTACATGTGACGAAGTGCTTAATCTGATAAATAGTGGAAGTAACGGCAGATTCAAAACATACAGATCTACGATTACCACAGAGATTGTGCGAACTGATTATCATCAACTGTTATTCACATTCATTTTTATTTCTACTTTTGCACTTAACATTATATATATCGTTTCTATCCTATTACGGTATCACACTATTTGGAGCACTTCTTTTTTACATGTGGAGAGAGTATTATTGGTGAATACCCTGGATGCTAGTGCTGGAATATCGGAGGTCATTGTTTACCCCCTTCTGTGTGGGTAAAGCGATCTACCTGAACACGAGAGTGTAAGGCAAAGACAGCTGGTGAGTTTGTCCTCTAAAGGGGAGTGAAATCACGGACACAGAGGTGTGGTGGAGGATTTATTTAGCCGAAGGTCTTCAGTATATCACGTCACGGATTTTACACAGCAACATTTTCTTTAACCATCTTTGGATCTTTTGATGGACTTGGTCCATATATTTATACTTTTTGGTTGTTCACTCTAGAGGACTTTATTAATAATCTTTTTTTTTTTTTGGATCACGTATTCACATATTTGATCAGTTTTTCACTTCATTTTCAATTATCAGGATATTCATTTTTATGCACTGTGCTTTAGGTTAAATATCACCTATTTTTCACTAGTCTCACATTTCTTATGTTGATTAGATTGTAATCATTTAGTTGATGCACTTTAGCGCCGCTATTTGCTTCACCATTTTGGGGGGTGTCAGTTCATGGTGGATCAAATCTCTGTCTTCACACTCACTCACACCAAGTGGCTGCTTTATTTACGCATGTTTGATAGGTCCATGAGCGCAGTGTTGGGAGTATAGGAGTGGGAGGATTTCCGGTATACCCAAATTTGTATTTTTAATGTGTATAATTTGGCCTAGTGTCATGCTATAATAAACTGTTGTGGCTTAACATAATGCATTATAGGATCCTGATTTAATGCACTACGGCACAGCATTGTCTAAGCATTGTCTAATGTGTAGATTTGTCACCTTTAAACATTGCCCCTAAAAAACAGCACCCACTTACAGTTATCCACACCTACAATTCGCAGTTGAGCATTGCGTGTATTGATATTGGTTTTGCCTCCACTCTTTTTTTCTCTGATGCGCCCCAGGGTTCCAGTCTAACCCTGTATACAGTATATGTTTCTACTGACCCAAATTTGAATTATACGGTAGTTTTGTATAGACTTTTCATAAATCCTATAATAAATATGAATCATCAAAAAGTTTAGGCATAAGAATGTTGTATTCACTACATTTTTAAACTCCTGCCTGTAGACTGCTGTCTATGAATTGCAAAAATCACATAAACTGATTCCAAATTTGTGGGCTAAAAAAGGTAAATACATTGTAAATCTCTACACTTTCATGCTTTCATGCTCATTCTATACTTTTCTGCAAAGCCACAGTGCTTACTCACTCATTAAGAACAAAAGATCAACTGAACACAGAGCAGCTAGGAAATATAAGGACAATAATACATTATAGTGCTACAGAACTGACAAATTGTGAATTGCCTGGCTTATTCATGCTCACAAACGTGCCATGCAGTTCACAAAACCAACATTTCCACACAAATCGACTTTTCCGCTGCTGAATATAAGCATACATTGCTTCCAGGAATCCCCTGGCAGACTCCTGACATTGCCTCTAGATGAAAGCAACCTTTCAGCAGAATATCTCAAAAGGGTCTTTGTTATTTTATATAATTATATCTGATGAACGGTATATAAAAGTGGTGAAAAAGCGAGGAAAAAAAATATATAACCAAAATACACACTCAATGTGCAGTGAAAATCGTATAGAGAATCATATACAATGCCATATGGTTCTCTTAATAATAATCCTTACTTATTTAGCTTTCATTTTGTGTTAGCTTATATGTTTACTTTATTTATAGTGTTCATTTTAATTGACTTACCGTTTTTATTTTAGAATAAATGTTAGCTGAATATTGGAATAATAAAAAAAATATATAACAACCTCAAATATATACATAGTTGAAGTCTAGTTAAATACTAACTAAGACTAATGCCGCGTACACACAAGCGGACTTTACGGCGGACTTTGCCCGGCGGACTTTTCGTCGGACTTTGTTGGCTCCTTGCGCTGGACTTAAAAACGGACGGACTTGGCCACACACGCTCACTGCAAAAGTCCGCTGGTTTGGAACGCGGTGACGTATAGCACGTACGACGGGACTAGAAAAAGGAAGTTCAAGCCCCACTACGGCACCCTTTGGGCTCCTTCTGCTAATCTCGTGTTTATCTCGTGTTAGTAGAAGTTTGGTTAGAGACGATTCGCGCTTTTCACACTTCAGCTTATTTCGTTCGTTTTCTGCGGTTCAGTTTGTGCTTGTGAGGTTTGTATCTGCTTTTCAGTGCGTGTTGGTCAGTTCGTAACCTGCCTTGCAGGCCGTTCTGGTCCGCTCGTTCCTGATTTTCAGGTCGTTCTTCATAGGCCTTGCTGTTCTTCAGTGCGTTTGTTATAAGATTGTTTGTTTGAGCAGCCGACCGTTTTGAAGCCATGTCGCGTGGACGTTCTCGTTCTCAAGTTCGTGCTGCGTGGGGACTTGGTGTTGGGGTTAATACTTTGACCCGAGTCCAGTCCATGAACAGGGCGAGGAGGAGTTCATGGATGAAGAATTGGTTTCGCCAGCGTGACCAGTTCTCTCATATGCCTTTGCTCCGTGAGTTCCATGAGAATAATCCTGAGGATTTCAGGAATTTTCTCAGGATGACGGACCCCGTCTTTGAGCGTCTGCTGGCTATGCTGACCCCCTATATCAGCAGGCAGGATACCTGCATGAGGCAAGCCATCAGTGCGGAGCAGAGGCTAGTTGCCACGTTACGTTACTTGGCGACAGGGAGAAGTCTTCAGGACTTGAAGTTCTCAACAGGCATCTCCCCCCAGGCTCTGGGGATCATAATCCCAGAGACCTGTTCTGCTATTATTCAGGTCCTGCAGAAGGAATATATGAAGGTAAGTTTTATCCTTTAACATTACATGATATGTATTAAATGTTTTTTGATGTATTGTATAACTGTCCTCCTTACCTAATTGCCATGCTTTCAACATGCTGTATATGTCCCCTTTATCTTCATGCATGCCTGTTTTAATCATTTATTGCCCTACATGCATATTTTCTTTCATTAACCTCCCCACCATGCAATCCTGGGTCCATTTATATCTCTAGCCTATAGTCCCTTGAACAATGTATATTGTCTGCTCCATTGTCTTGTTTAACCCTCCCCCACCCCTCAAATGTTTCAACCAGTCAGGTGTGTTTGTTAACCTAATTAGAACCCCTCCCCCACCCCTCAAATGTTTCAACCAGTCAGGTGTGTTTGTTAACCTAATTAGAACCCCTCCCCCACCCCTCAAATGTTTCAACCAGTCAGGTGTGTTTGTTAACCTAATTAGAACCCCTCCCCCACCCCTCAAATGTTTCAACCAGTCAGGTGTGTTTCGGGCCCTAATTAGAACCCCTCCCCCACCCCTCAAATGTTTCAACCAGTCAGGTGTGTTTGTTAACCTAATTAGAACCCCTCCCCCAGCCCTCAAATGTTTCAACCAGTCAGGTGTGTTTGTTAACCTAATTAGAACCCCTCCCCCACCCCTCAAATGTTTCAACCAGTCAGGTGTGTTTGTTAACCTAATTAGAACCCCTCCCCCACCCCTCAAATGCTTCAACCAGTCAGGTGTGTTTCAGGCCCTAATTAGAACCCCTCCCCCACCCCTCAAATGTTTCAACCAGTCAGGTGTGTTTGTTAACCTAATTAGAACCCCTCCCCCACCCCTCAAATGTTTCAACCAGTCAGGTGTGTTTGTTAACCTAATTAGAACCCCTCCCCCACCCCTCAAATGTTTCAACCAGTCAGGTGTGTTTGTTAACCTAATTAGAACCCCTCCCCCACCCCTCAAATGTTTCAACCAGTCAGGTGTGTTTGTTAACCTAATTAGAACCCCTCCCCCACCCCTCAAATGTTTCAACCAGTCAGGTGTGTTTCGGGCCCTAATTAGAACCCCTCCCCCACCCCTCAAATGTTTCAACCAGTCAGGTGTGTTTGTTAACCTAATTAGAACCCCTCCCCCACCCCTCAAATGTTTCAACCAGTCAGGTGTGTTTGTTAACCTAATTAGAACCCCTCCCCCACCCCTCAAATGTTTCAACCAGTCAGGTGTGTTTGTTAACCTAATTAGAACCCCTCCCCCACCCCTCAAATGTTTCAACCAGTCAGGTGTGTTTCGGGCCCTAATTAGAACCCCTCCCCCACCCCTCAAATGTTTCAACCAGTCAGGTGTGTTTGTTAACCTAATTAGAACCCCTCCCCCAGCCCTCAAATGTTTCAACCAGTCAGGTGTGTTTGTTAACCTAATTAGAACCCCTCCCCCACCCCTCAAATGTTTCAACCAGTCAGGTGTGTTTGTTAACCTAATTAGAACCCCTCCCCCACCCCTCAAATGCTTCAACCAGTCAGGTGTGTTTCGGGCCCTAATTAGAACCCCTCCCCCACCCCTCAAATGTTTCAACCAGTCAGGTGTGTTTGTTAACCTAATTAGAACCCCTCCCCCACCCCTCAAATGTTTCAACCAGTCAGGTGTGTTTGTTAACCTAATTAGAACCCCTCCCCCACCCCTCAAATGTTTCAACCAGTCAGGTGTGTTTCGGGCCCTAATTAGAACCCCTCCCCCACCCCTCAAATGTTTCAACCAGTCAGGTGTGTTTGTTAACCTAATTAGAACCCCTCCCCCACCCCTCAAATGTTTCAACCAGTCAGGTGTGTTTCGGGCCCTAATTAGAACCCCTCCCCCACCCCTCAAATGTTTCTTGTACAAAAGGTTTTATTGAAAGAAGATATACATCATCAAATAAGTGCAAAACGGTGATGGATACATCATGGGTTAACAAGTCTTAGACTGCCGGTATCCGGCGAGTGAAACTATTATTCAAAAATTTAAGCCTGGACTCGGGCGGTACAATGCCGAGGTCAGGCGACATACCATGACATAATCTCAACCGATTATTCTAGCTTAGTGGTATGGTATCAGCAGATATTAATATAATTGCAAACATTCAGGAATAACTAAGGTTTCTGAACAAGATGTTGTTGCAATACATAACGTTTCATGAAGAAATAAGTAAAAAACATAAAATAAAAAAAAAATAGAAAGATATAATAAAAGAACCAGTACTAAATTCAGATTAAATTGAATAACCTTAAAGAGGATCAAATACCTCTGAATGTATTAATTTGTGTGATTTATTACGTTTCCGGTTCTTATAGAATTAAGCCCTAGGGCCTGAAAAAGGAGAAGGAGAGAGAAATTGAAAGTGGGAAAGAAGGGGGGAGGAAGAGAGCGAAGGGGGAAGGAGAAAGGGGAACCTGGGGTGGGGGGAACGGAGGCTTGTTATAGAGAAAGAAGCGTTTGATCAAATCTTGATGGGCGGTTGTAAGTCACCCAGGGTTGCCAAATCCTGAGAAACTTATCATGAGAGTCCATCAATATGGCCGTTAATTTCTCATTTACCATGATATCATTCACAGTATTTTTAACTGCTTCAAAACTAAGATTCGGGGTTTTCCAGGCTCTTGCTATGGTGAGTTTAGTTGCAGTGAAAATCTGTGTAGCTAACTGACGTTCAGGACGAAGAAGTTCTGCAATTGGTTTCCATAAAAGGGCCTCAAAAGGGTCCCGTTTTATGTTAGTGTTAAAAAGATTACGTATTAGTGCATATACTCTAACCCATAGTCTACAGACCCTGGGACAGGTCCACCAAATATGCGCCATCGTGCCCTCCTGTGAGCACCCGCGAAAACATAGGGGAGAGTAAGATGGGATAAAACTTGCTAGTCTAGCCGGAGTATAATACCATCTATAGAAGACTTTATACGCGTTCTCTAAAAAGATAACATTCTTGGAACATTTTGATAGTGCTATCGTCATGCTATGCCAGTCCTCCGGATCTAGTTGCTTCCCAAACTCAGCCTCCCATTGGAGATGATAGGGTCTCAATGGTATTGTCTTGGAGTTATTTATAGCGGTATATATTAGAGAAATCAAACCTGAGGATTGGGGGCGTGATCTACAAAGGCTTTCAAATGGTGTCATGACAAACGGGGCAGAATGAGAAATTGTAAGCTGTCGGAGAAAATGTCTAATTTGCAGGTAACTGTAATGCTCCCTAAGGGGGATATCGTGTGATGAACGTAAGGCAGCGAAAGAGAGTATCTTGGTAGGGGTGAATAACGAATGGATATCTATGAAACCATTGTCGGTCCACCACCTAAATTGCAATGGGTTATCACAACCCGGTTGAAATAAAGGGCAGTGGAGGATACGAAGTAGTGGGAGATGAGGAGAAATTAGGCCTGCTGAATATTTGACCGCATCCCACAATTTGAGGGAATGAGCTAGACAGGGACCTATTGTAGGAGGGCGATGTGCTTTAGGAAGCCAAAGAAGAGAAGCTAGAGGTATTGGGTGTGCGTCGACCAAGTCAATGGTGGCCCATAGGGGCATTTGTTGCTTTGCATGAAGATGAGATAGTGGGGCGATAACCCCTCAAATGTTTCAACCAGTCAGGTGTGTTTGTTAACCTAATTAGAACCCCTCCCCCACCCCTCAAATGTTTCAACCAGTCAGGTGTGTTTCGGGCCCTAATTAGAACCCCTCCCCCACCCCTCAAATGTTTCTTGTACAAAAGGTTTTATTGAAAGAAGATATACATCATCAAATAAGTGCAAAACGGTGATGGATACATCATGGGTTAACAAGTCTTAGACTGCCGGTATCCGGCGAGTGAAACTATTATTCAAAAATTTAAGCCTGGACTCGGGCGGTACAATGCCGAGGTCAGGCGACATACCATGACATAATCTCAACCGATTATTCTAGCTTAGTGGTATGGTATCAGCAGATATTAATATAATTGCAAACATTCAGGAATAACTAAGGTTTCTGAACAAGATGTTGTTGCAATACATAACGTTTCATGAAGAAATAAGTAAAAAACATAAAATAAAAAAAAAATAGAAAGATATAATAAAAGAACCAGTACTAAATTCAGATTAAATTGAATAACCTTAAAGAGGATCAAATACCTCTGAATGTATTAATTTGTGTGATTTATTACGTTTCCGGTTCTTATAGAATTAAGCCCTAGGGCCTGAAAAAGGAGAAGGAGAGAGAAATTGAAAGTGGGAAAGAAGGGGGGAGGAAGAGAGCGAAGGGGGAAGGAGAAAGGGGAACCTGGGGTGGGGGGAACGGAGGCTTGTTATAGAGAAAGAAGCGTTTGATCAAATCTTGATGGGCGGTTGTAAGTCACCCAGGGTTGCCAAATCCTGAGAAACTTATCATGAGAGTCCATCAATATGGCCGTTAATTTCTCATTTACCATGATATCATTCACAGTATTTTTAACTGCTTCAAAACTAAGATTCGGGGTTTTCCAGGCTCTTGCTATGGTGAGTTTAGTTGCAGTGAAAATCTGTGTAGCTAACTGACGTTCAGGACGAAGAAGTTCTGCAATTGGTTTCCATAAAAGGGCCTCAAAAGGGTCCCGTTTTATGTTAGTGTTAAAAAGATTACGTATTAGTGCATATACTCTAACCCATAGTCTACAGACCCTGGGACAGGTCCACCAAATATGCGCCATCGTGCCCTCCTGTGAGCACCCGCGAAAACATAGGGGAGAGTAAGATGGGATAAAACTTGCTAGTCTAGCCGGAGTATAATACCATCTATAGAAGACTTTATACGCGTTCTCTAAAAAGATAACATTCTTGGAACATTTTGATAGTGCTATCGTCATGCTATGCCAGTCCTCCGGATCTAGTTGCTTCCCAAACTCAGCCTCCCATTGGAGATGATAGGGTCTCAATGGTATTGTCTTGGAGTTATTTATAGCGGTATATATTAGAGAAATCAAACCTGAGGATTGGGGGCGTGATCTACAAAGGCTTTCAAATGGTGTCATGACAAACGGGGCAGAATGAGAAATTGTAAGCTGTCGGAGAAAATGTCTAATTTGCAGGTAACTGTAATGCTCCCTAAGGGGGATATCGTGTGATGAACGTAAGGCAGCGAAAGAGAGTATCTTGGTAGGGGTGAATAACGAATGGATATCTATGAAACCATTGTCGGTCCACCACCTAAATTGCAATGGGTTATCACAACCCGGTTGAAATAAAGGGCAGTGGAGGATACGAAGTAGTGGGAGATGAGGAGAAATTAGGCCTGCTGAATATTTGACCGCATCCCACAATTTGAGGGAATGAGCTAGACAGGGACCTATTGTAGGAGGGCGATGTGCTTTAGGAAGCCAAAGAAGAGAAGCTAGAGGTATTGGGTGTGCGTCGACCAAGTCAATGGTGGCCCATAGGGGCATTTGTTGCTTTGCATGAAGATGAGATAGTGGGGCGATAACCCCTCAAATGTTTCAACCAGTCAGGTGTGTTTGTTAACCTAATTAGAACCCCTCCCCCACCCCTCAAATGTTTCAACCAGTCAGGTGTGTTTGATAACCTAATTAGAACCCCTCCTCCACCCCTCAAATGTTTCAACCAGTCAGGTGTGTTTCGGGCCCTAATTAGAACCCCTCCCCCACCCCTCAAATGTTTCAGCCAGTCAGGTGTGTTTGTTAACCTAATTAGAACCCCTCCCCCACCCCTCAAATGTTTCAACCAGTCAGGTGTGTTTGTTAACCTAATTAGAACCCCTCCCCCACCCCTCAAATGTTTCAACCAGTCAGGTGTGTTTGTTAACCTAATTAGAACCCCTCCCCCACCCCTCAAATGTTTCAACCAGTCAGGTGTGTTTGTTAACCTAATTAGAACCCCTCCCCCACCCCTCAAATGTTTCAACCAGTCAGGTGTGTTTCGGGCCCTAATTAGAACCCTTCCCCCACCCCTCAAATGTTTCAACCAGTCAGGTGTGTTTGTTAACCTAATTAGAACCCCTCCCCCACCTCTCAAATGTTTCAACCAGTCAGGTTTGTTTCGGGCCCTAATTAGAACCCCTCCCCCCCACATTCAAATGTATCATGGGGCCATCAGAGGGGGTGATTAATCTTATAAGTGTGCCTTATGTTTTTTAACATTTCAATTACAAACACACATATTAATAATGTTTGACTGCTGTTGTTTACTAATGTTTTGGTGTAATCTGATATACAATTTATGTTTTAAAGTCCTTATATTAATTTTTTTGCACTCCACAGTTTCCTTCAAGTACACAGGAATGGCAGACTGTGGCCTCCCAGTTCGCTGACTGTTGGGACTTTCCCAACTGTGTAGGGGCGATTGACGGGAAGCATGTCCGGATTGTGCCACCACCGCATTCGGGGTCTTATTTCTATAACTACAAGGGGTTCCATAGTGTAGCTTTGATGGCGGTGGTCTCGGCACATTTGGACTTTATGTTTGTGGATGTGGGGAAGAACGGCCGGATGTCTGATGGAGGAGTCTTTGCACAGACCGAGCTGTGCCATCGTCTCCAGACCGGTGGCCTGGAATTGCCACCTGATGACGAGAATGTGGATGGACTCCCCTCAGTTTTTATTGCTGATGAAGCATTTGCTCTCGGTGAGAACTTGATGAGGCCGTTCCCCCAAAGGACACTCACCCCTGAGAGGAGGGTATTTAATTATCGGCTGGCCAGAGCAAGAAGAGTTGTGGAGAATGCCTTTGGGATTCTGGCCAGCCGGTTCCGTTTATTCCTTTCTTGAATTCATTTGGCGGACTATAAACTAAACTACGTCATCTTGCTTGCTGCATCTTGCATAACTTTTTAAGGAGACATTCAGCAACATATATATCCTCTGTTGGGCCTGAGGCCAGACTGGAACAGGATAGCACTTTGACAGGCCTAGAAATTGGCCGTATTGGCTTGGCCCCCCGAACCGCACGTCAAGTGCGTGACCGTTATGTCAATTATTTTAATGGTCGGGGGGCCATTGCTATTCAGCAACAGCTGTAATTTTCTTACAAAAATTAAAAATAAAAATTTTTTCTCAAAATATCTTGTTTTTATTCTTGTTTACATTTAGTTATGTCTGTCTCCTAGTGCACTTGTAGTAGTGTCAAGTGCATTTAGCTTTAGTTAATCAGGCCCACAAAAACAAACCACAAAATTTGACTTCAAGAATCAGCCACACACATTGTATTCCGTAAAAAAATTTACTTTGTGCACATTGAAAGGTGCATTTTTTATATAATTTTTTTTTTATTTCATTTTTTTTTTAATTATTTTACGTTGTGTAATTTTTTTTTTTATAAATTATTCAAGGCATATTTTCACAAATATATAGACCTTTCTATAAAAAGATTTACACACACAACAGTGTTTTTATAAAACAACCAAAAAAATAAAGAACTTACAAAGTTCAACATTTAGAGAACAGTGCATGTGATGTCACCCTTGAAAATTGTTCATTTTGAATATGCTCAAAATTGAGCTTTACAAAAGGGTCAAGTCAACATGTGCTATCTGCTATCATGGGTGAGCAATGTACGTGTTTTGTGTGTGCAATCCCTTTTTTGGTTCCTCTCACCACCAAAGAATTTTCAGGATGAAGGGGTTGCAAACACAAAACAAGTACATTGCTAACCCATGATGGAAGATAGCACATGATGACACACCGTGTGCATCAGACTGTAAATTTGGGTATACCCCAAAAATTTCAAAAACAAGTTTAGCAAAAAAAAAACTTCCCAAGGAAATGAAGAACATGATTGATGTTTTTAGGCCAAACGTGATTATATTCGGCCCAAAACATCAATCATGTTCTTCATTTCCTGTTGCATGGAGTCCAGGCGAAGTTGCATGCTGTGAATTTGGTCACGCATTTTATCGATGTGGCCATTCCACAGCATTATCTGGCCAATCAGTCTTTGCGCACTGTCTGTGGTGAAGGGCTCTGCCGCTTGGCCTTCCACAACCAGAAACTCACCTAAAATGAGTGAATAAAAACAAGGTTTACAATATGCACGCCAAAATACAGTAACTCAAGCTGGGGTGTCAGTCACTCACTTGGTGGGCTTGAAACCTCGCACACTTCCTCCACCTCTCCTTCCTCAAGGTCGTCGGGTGGGCGTGGTCTTGGGCTGGGGCTTGGGGTATCTTCTGCCTCAGGCTAGTGACTTGGGGGGGTCCTGAGATCCTTGGACTGTTGTCTGAGTCTTTTCTCCCCTATGAGAATTGAACAAAAGGTATAGTTAACACACTGATATTTTAGCTTTTAATAAATAAACTTAAACGTTGGTTATGAGTTGTGGCCAATTTTTCATCATAATTAATTTTGAAGACAGGATGAACATTCCCTCTGAACAACAATTATAAACAATGCTCATTTTCTGGCAAATTTCACAGATGCAGACACCTCAATTATCCCCTATGTGTATTACCCCTCTAAAATTTATTTATGGTCACATAGTACACTATAGTGCTCGTGAGTCCAGATGTGGAAACAGCTGCTGTGTCCTGTCCCTACATTACACTGAATCATTTTTGAAGAAGCGTTATATTTTCAAACACATCTACACCACATCAACTAATTGTGGGAATTTGACAAATTAGCAAGACATAAATGTATGTCCAACCCTGTCCCATCGTATTTGGCGAAAAAATAACGTCACTTTCTAAAGTATCATATATATTCTAAAGAACGGTCTTTACGAACGATGCTGAATAAAATCCAAAAATAAGGATCAGCATGCAAATTAAGTATCTCTATAGTAAAACACAACAAGTACTTACTTTTTTTAAGCAGCTTCTTTATTCGCCAATATTGTTCTGGCTCCCGACTTTTGATGTCAGACCACCGCTTCCTCAATTGTTCTTTTGAATGTTTTGTACCAAATTTTTCTTCAAGAGCGGTGACAAATGAGGACATTATTTTGTCCTTCCTCATATTCGGTTGTGTGTACGGTCCTTTTTTGCCATCGTAGTCCTCCCTTCTCAATATGGACACCATCTCCACCATCTCTTCAAAAGCCATGTTGGTGGCTTTATATCTCCTCCGGGATGTGGATGTTTGGGGCTCCGGGCTTTCCTCCACGCTACTTCCACTGATTCTCTCCGCCATCTTTTGCTATCTACTCCCACTGCGCAACGAAGAGTGAAGGGGCGGGGCCAAATCATACTTATGAACGTCAGGGACGGGCGACGCAGGCGGAGCATGGCACATGCGCAGTGTATATAAAGCTATTACGATGGCCTACGTATGTCCGTGCGGAAGTAGCGAGCGTCACAAACGAAGGTAAGATTAATGTGTGTGTGTGTGTGTGTGTGTGTGTGTGTGTGTGTGTGTATGTGTCCCCTAGATTACAACCAAAACTAATCCTGTGATTTGGGACTGACATTTAAGTTTGGATCTTGTGTCTTGTCTTGCAGAAAATATGAATCCCATTAAAGAGGAAGAATTTTTGTGCCAATTTATTGAGCTCTATGAGGACAAGAAAAACCTGTGGGAGGTCAAACACCCCCTATATTATAATAGGGATGTTAGGAAGGCAACACTGGGCACACTTTTAGAGTTTGTGAAGACTCGACTCCCCCAGGCAGACCTCAAGTTTGTGGACAAGAAGATTGGTATCTTGCGAAACATGTATAAGCGAGAACACAAAAAAATCCAGGAGTCGCTCAGATCCGGGGCAGCAGCTGACCAAGTATATGTACCCAAGTTGTGGTACTACAACAAAATGCGATTCCTGGATGACCAGACCGAAGCCAGGCAATCACTTTCTACCCTTCCCCCCACCCTTCCCTCCAGCCTTCCTTCCACTCTTCCCTCCAGCCTTCCATCCACCTCCACCCCAGCTGAGGAGTCCCAGGATGAACTGGGCCTTTTCAGCATTGATGAAGTTGATGCGCCCAGCTTCAGCCAGGTATCCTTTTTTTTAAATTTGGGATTGTGTAAATGCTATTAATGATGTTAACGTGTTAATTTTGAAAGTGCTTCATAAAAAATGACTTCTGCACAAAGATTAATATGTAGACACTAGATCACTAGACAGTAGTGGCCAAAAATATACTTAACTTCAGATCTTGTTGATCATCTGAAATAATGGTGGTGTCAAATAGATAGCCTTTACTATTTTGTGTAATTATATTTGAAAGTCATGAGCTGAAAATTGTGTGTGATTGCATAACACAAAATTACAACTATGTCCCGTTTTTTTACACAGGATGACCTCAGCCAGGAGGAGGCCTTGCCCAGTGGGAGAGAGGAGAAGGCCTTGCCCAGTGGGAGAGAGGAGGAGGCTGTGGCTGGGCCAAGTCGAAGCCGCACAGAGTGTCAGGTGCCTCCCCTCCGCATTCTCCACAAAAGGCCCAGGAGAATGACACCAACTGAGCAGGAATCCCTAGACCTCATACGGGAAGCAAGCCTCATCCTGAGCAAACCACCCAATGCAGAGGAGGCATATGGCACCTATATAGCCAGCAGATTGCTGGAGTTGGAAAAGGGCCAACGCCTCCTCTGTGAGGGTCTAATTTTTAAGGCATTTGAGAAGGGCTTGAGAGGGGAGCTTACTGCTACCACATATCTGGCAGATGAAGCCACTCCTCCTCCTCCTCCTCCTGCCCCAAGTACACCACCAGAGGCACAACCTCCAAGGAAGGCTGCAGAGAAGCGTGGAGGGAAGGCTCCACGGAAGAGTCGAAAGTGATTGCCTGGCTTCTGTCTGGTCTGACTGTGCTCCCTATAGTCGCAAGATACCAATTTTCTTGTCCTCAAACTTGATGTGTGTCCTGGGGGACGAAAGGCTTCCCAGATTCTAAAAGTGTCTCCAGTGTTGCCTTCCTATTTTTTTTAATGAAAAAATAAATACATTTTTGGTTACCTTACATTCTTGCCTATGTGTTTTGATTAAAAAACGCCATTTTGTTTGGGAGTAGGCAGGTACAGGTCCAAAAGACTATGGGGTTGATTTGAGAAAAGCAAATTGTCTGTGCACTTTGCAGAGGGCAGTTGCCCTCTGCAAGTGCAATTGCTCCAGAGCATCAGAAATTATTTAAAAGCTTGACTTTGCAAAGAGTACCCAATCCTGTGCAAGGAAAATTCTAAAAAAAAGCATTTTTGCTTGCACATGATTGGATGATGGAAGTCAGCAGAGCTGCTTTACATTTAATAAAGCTTGGGAGCAACTGTTCTTGCAGAGGGCAACTGCACTTTACAAAGTGCACAGTCTTTTTCCCTTTAGTAAATCAACCCCTATGTGTGTTTTTGACAAAAGGCTAAATCATTTAGAATATCAAGTGAAAAGTACTAGTGAAAAGTTCACTTGAGAAATTGCACAGCAAGTGCACTTGTTGGAAGTGCAGTCGCTGTAAATCTGAGGGGAAGAGCTGAAATTAGGGGAAGCTCTGCAGATTTATTTAGAAAATCATGTTAAATACAAATTATTTGCATTTTTTGGGGCTTCCTTGCATGTGCCCCTCGGATCCACAGCGAAGGCACTTCAAAATGCTCTTTCTGTGGAATTCAATGTAGAATTAGCACTTGTAGTGAAAAATGATTTTGCCTTTGTTAAATACACCCCCCTATGTCTAATGAACAAGGGACAACAACCTCATTAAGGTTCATCAAAACAACACAAAATATGAATGTTAATTGTGGTAAGTTGAAAATACATCGTAAAATAGATAAGTGTTGAAATAAAAAATAAAAAAAATGAGTCCAAAATCGATTTTAAATTTTATAATTTATGGAGATCTGGCTTTTACAAAATATTATATTAGTCATGGCAGGAGGATAAATCATGAAGAAAGTAGTTTGTGAGAACTCTGTGTGAATATAAAGCAGAAAAACAACTTCATTCCTCTCGCATTATCAATCCTAAAAAAAGGCTGTATTAAAAGACCACAGAAGAGGAATGTGCTAGCTTCAAGACGAAGGCTAGTTTTACCAGACCGAGCGCTTCCGTCTTGTAATTGCTTCAGAGCATGCGTCAGTTTGAGTTCGTCGGACTAGCACACAGACGATCGGTTTGTCCACTAGAAAGAAGAGTCCGTCGGATAAATTTTAAACAAGTTTCAAATCTAAGTCCGTCCAACTTTTGAGCAAACAAAGTCCGCTGGAGCCCACACACGATCGAATTGTCCGACGAAATCCAGTCCGCCGGGCAAAGTCCGCCGTAAAGTCCGCTCGTGTGTACGCGGCATTAGCCTAATCCTTCTGCCATTCTAAGCCTAATACTAACTACTAGGGATGAGTATGTTTGACTCGAACATCGGGTGGAATGCCCCATAATGCACTGCGAGATTGCAGTGCATTAGTGTCTGATGATTGGCCAAAGCATACGCCTGATCTGCATGCTTTGGCCAATCACAGCACATTCTGCAGAGAGAGGGTGCCTTTGGCCAATAATTGCACAAGAGGACTAAGTCCATGGCCCACACTTTATATATATATATATATATATATATATATATATATATACATACACTTGTATACACACACACACACACATATACACAGTCATTATATATGTATATATATATATATATATATATATATATATATATATATATATATATATATATCAGTGGCGGCTGGTGAAGTTTTAGGATGGGGGCACCAGGCCCCGCCCTTCCTTTTTGACCCCTCCCACTTGGTGAAAATGGGCGTAGTTTCAGCTAAATAGTGGGCGTGGCTCTAAGATGGTGTGGTTAGTGTCTGAGTTGAACGAGGGATGGAGGGAGAGAGGGATGGAGGGACAGCAGGCTCAGATCCTACACAACAATAGAAATATGTGTATTCTAGAAAGTATAACAATCAGCAGATAAAGATACTCCCAACACCTCGTGTTAGCGCTTCAATCATCCCGGCACTATGATTGTTATGGTGTCAGGATGATTGAAGTGCATTATTTCTATTATTACATTGTAATATAAAATGAAATCATTCAACTCACCATAATGCGGAATCAGTGGGAGCCCCGAGTGTGTCACTAGCCACGTCGCCTGCCACCAGATGCCATCAGGTGCCCCCAGCGGAGTCCCTCCTTACATGCAGCCTGTGTCACATAAAATGCAGCCTGTGTCACCACCAAATTGCAGCAGCACGTGTCACCACCAAATTGCAGCAGCATGTGTCACCACCAACTTGCAGCAGCATGTGTCACCAAATTGCAGCAGTATTTGTCACCAAATTGCAGCAGTATGTGTCACCAAATAGCAGCAGTGTCACCAAATAGCAGCAGTGTCACCAAATTGCAGCAGTATGTGTCCCCCAATTGGAGCAGTGTCCCCAAATTGCAGCAGTATGTGTCCCCAAATTGCAGCAGTGTGTGTCACCACCAAACCCCCCTCCCCCCGTTACTTACCTTGCTATGTGTTATCCTCTCCAGCGGTGTCTCCTGTGCAGAGCTCCGTTGTTCTCATACTTCCTGTTTCCTCGGGAGAGAGAGAGAAGCAGGAAGTGACATCATACTCAGATGTTAATCAAACTGCCCAGCCATAGTAATAGATACTAGGGCCGGGCGGAAGCTACTCGGCGCTTCATAAAGTGCCGCAAGGCGGGCTAAACGCCCCCAAATGCAGCGCCACATTTGCAATCTCATGATTGCATAGATGTGGTGCTTCCCATAAGTGCACTGTGTCCGGTGTCACCAAATTGCAGCAGTATGTGTCCCCAAATTGGAGCAGTGTCACCAAATTGCAGCAGTATGTGTCCCCAAATTGCAGCAATGTCACCAAATTGCAGCAGTATGTGTCCCCAAATTGCAGCAGTGTCACCAAATTGCAGCAGTATGTGTCACCAAATTGCAGCAGTGTCCCCAAATTGCAGCAGTATGTGTCACCAAATTGCAGCAGTGTCCCCAAATTGCAGCAGTATGTGTCACCAAATTGCAGCAGTGTCACCAAATTGCAGCAGTGTGTGTCCCCAAATTGCAGCAGTGTGTGTTCCCAAACTGCAGCAGTGTGTGTCCCCAAATTGCAGCAGTGTCCCCAAATTGCAGCAGTGTTTGTCACCACCAAACCCCCCTCCCCCCGTTACTTACCTTGCTATGTGTTGTCCTCTCCAGTGGTGTCTAATGTGCAGAGCTCCGTTGTTCTCATACTTCCTGTTTCCTCAGGAGAGAGAGAGAAGCAGGAAGTGACATCATACTCAGATGTTAATCAAACCGCCCGTCCATAGTAATAGATACTAGGGCCAGGCAGAAGCTACTCGGCACCTCACAAAGTGCCGCAAGGCGGGCTAGACGCCCGCAAATGCAGCGCCACGTCTGCAATCTCGTGATTGCATAGGCGTGGCGCTTCCCATAAGTGCACTGTGTCCGGTGTCACCAAATTGCAGCAGCATGTGTCACCAAATTGCAGCAGTGTCACCAAATTGCAGCAGTATGTGTCCCCAAATTGGAGCAGTGTCACCAAATTGCAGCAGTATGTGTCCCCAAATTGCAGCAGTGTCACCAAATTGCAGCAGTATGTGTCCCCAAATTGCAGCAGTGTCACCAAATTGCAGCAGTATGTGTCACCAAATTGCATCAGTATGTGTCCCCAAATTGCAGCAGTATGTGTCACCAAATTGCAGCAGTGTCCCCAAATTGCAGCAGTATGTGTCCCCAAATTGCAGCAGTTTGTGTCACCAAATTGAAGCAGTGTCACCAAATTGCAGCAGTGTGTGTCCCCAAATTGCAGCAGTGTGTGTCCCCAAATTGCAGCAGTATGTGTCCCCAAATTGCAGCAGTATGTGCCCCCAAATTGCAGCAGTATGTGTCCCCAAATTGCAGCAGTGTGTGTCCCCAAATTGCAGCAGTGTCACCAAATTGCAGCAGTATGTGTCCCCAAATTGCAGCAGTGTCCCCAAATTGCAGCAGTGTGTGTCCCCAAATTGCAGCAGTGTCACCAAATTGCAGCAGTATGTGTCCCCAAATTTCAGCAGTATGTGTCCCCAAATTGGCGCAGTGTCCCCAAATTGCAGCAGTATGTGTCCCCAAATTGCAGCAGTGTCACCAAATTGCAGCAGTATGTGTCCCCAAATTGCAGCAGTATGTGTCCCCAAATTGCAGCAGTATGTGTCCCCAAATTGCAGCAGTGTGTGTCACCACCAAACCCCCCTCCCCCGTTACTTACCTTGCTATGTGTTGTCCTCTCCAGCGGTGTCTCCTGTGCAGAGCTCCGTTGTTCTCATACTTCCTGTTTCCGAGAGAGAGAGAGAGAGAGAGAGAGAAGCAGGAAGTGACATCATACTCAAATGTCAATCAAACCGTCCGGCCATAGTAATAGATACTAGGCCCGGGCGGAAGCTACTCGGCGCTTCATGAAACATAAACATCCCGCAAATGCAGCTCCACGTCTGCAAGTGTAGCGCACTAACCCCGAAGGAGCTGCTGTTTGTTTGTTTTATCCATTAATCACATTCACCACCAAGTACATCGCAGCCCATAGAAATAGAAACAGTCCATATTGTACTTTTTCGCTTGCTTTTATTTGTATAACTTGAACTGGGACAAGGAAAGGGTTTTCTGAGATGCTCTTTTGCTGCTTAATAATCTTTCCCTTGACTTCTTATACAAATACTTAGAGCAATACGGATCATCAAAAGTCACTCTGAATAACTTTTAATGGGAAAACCGGAGTAGTATGGTCTTTGAGAATACATAGTGTGGATAGCAAAGAGTCACTCTGAATAACTCTTCACATTTAGGCTCTGGTAGATTTAATTTAGAGAATACATAGGCTGTGTAGCAAAGAGTCACTCTGAATAACTCTTCACCCGTAGGCCTTTTAGAACAATCTGTATCTCCATTTATGCTCGGAGCTCTACCTCCGCCTTTTGACCACTACTTCCGTTTGTACAGTACTTCCAAGTTGGGCAAAAGAAGACATTACTCTGAATAATTCCTCCCGCCTGACTGATTATATTCCCTGGGCTTTGTTGAACCAAAAGTCACAGACCATCGGTGCCTGCATCACTGACTTGCGTACCCTCAGCCTCTGGTAGTACTGCTCCTCTGGGCTTTTACTCACTTGATCAACAGTCCATGTGCCACTCACAAACAGTCGATCACCCAGTCTTCTTTTTCCGCTTAGCTCCTATTTCCTCCTGATGGCTCCTCCATCTCTGCTCTCTGGTCTGGCCCGCTCCCCCTCCCTGTGGGGGGCGTCCAGCTACACCAGCTACTACATGCTGCACGTGCGCGGTGTCTCCAACTCCTCTCCTCCCCGTGGCATGGTCCCCTCCCTCCTCACAGGGGGGGGCTCACCTTCTGTCTCCCTCTCCACAGGGGGGCGCTCACCTTCTCTCTCCTTCTCTCTCCTCTGTGGGACTACAGGTCCCAGCAACACTGTGTCTACAGTCTAAGTGTGAAAAGGTGCGGTACAAACATTCTGGGCATCAGCCCTCTCACCACACTGGGTCCAGACAGATGGATGCCTCCGCTCTACAGTATCTCAGTTCGTTCGCTGCGGCCACGCCGTCACGCTGTTCCGTATCACAGACGACCGGGAGTCCTCGGTTACCTCCTTCAAGGGTCTCTGGAACGATTACACTGCTGCACTAGCACGCTGTGATGTAAGGCAGGATCGCTGGCTGCTGTTCCACTCTGCACAAGGTAGGCCGCAACTCTGTGGGACACACACACCCACAGAGCCCTGCTGGCAGGCCATGCGTCCCAGGAACAAGAGCAAGAAAATGGCCACGCGGGCCCTTTTATAACTTACCCAGCATGCAGTTCAGTGCTGAGTGTCCATGGGAGGTCACTTGGCATTGTGGGTAGGTCAAGTTAATGTGAAAAGTAAACAGTCACTTCCTGTAACATTCCTCCATGCACTTGAAACAGAATGTAAAATAAAGTCCATTTCAAGTTTTGGCCACTAGATGGCGCCAAATACCAAAGAATGCATTGTCCATACTTCTAACACTACATTAGGTAAACAGGCAAAAGTTTGTCAGCGCTACACACTCCCCCTGCTTTGAGTCTTTGGTCCCCAAAGATATTTAGAATCTCATTCCTATTACACATTTTTGCCTCTAGGCGATTGCACAATACCGACAGAGGAGCCTCCCACCAATTCTCGTGGGATGGGGAGCTGTTCTGTGCACTCACAGCTGACACCATGGTGTCTGGTACAGATGTGTCAAGGGGTGAGATGGGGTTGTCTCCCTTTGAATCAGCAGTAGAGAGACCTGGCATTTTTGGCAACCTTTGAGGGGTGAGAATAACTTCTGTGGAACTCTCATTCAACACATCACAGGTCGATCCCTTGAATTTGGAAGGGACTCTTCATTTCCTCTGATTCATCGACTTAGACAGGGTAGGCTCACTAGCCTTCTCCTTCAGTTCAACTACTTCTGCCTCCTGCAGGTAGGTTTCTTCCACAACAGGGGCTAAAAGCCGCTTTACCAGGTCTGTGTTTGTCCCAACGATCAACAAACTTCTTGAGGACCCTGGCAGCCAAGGGCAGACAATGGCCAGTGTCTCAAAATTCCGAGGTTTCCCAGCCCTCAATGGATCACACGACAACTTGATCCGCAGACATCCATCACAAGGGTGATCTTCTGCTTGAATACCCTGAATCTTTACGTCTTCTAACTTCTTCAGGGGAAGGTATGACAAGTACCTCTTGTAAAAGTCTCTGGTCATCAGGGTAACCTGGGCACCTGTATCAAGGATGGCTCTGGTATAGATCCCTTTAATCAGAACAGGCACTATAGGCAGAGGGCCTACCAACTGGGTAGGAGGCCTGTTAGAAACATCTATAACAACAGATTGGCATACTCGGACTCATGCTCTCTTCAGCTTCCGTCGTCGGTTTAGAGACTGATAGGCATTTCCCTTGCAGAATCAGGGAAAATCCTTTTCGAAGGCCCGGATCTTATCTCCATCCTTGGGTCACTTCTCTGAGGTCTCCGCCAGTCTTCTGTCTCCATTTGTGGACTTGGACATACTTGCTGGTAGTGACCTATACCTCTACAGTTTTGACAGACATCTTGCTTCGTGGGCTTCTGGCCAGACAACTCAGTACATTCGGCCATCAATTTGTTCATCATTTCTGTCGTCTGGGACACTTGCATCTTCAAGGTGTCTAATTCAGACATGAGATCCGATGACCCAATCAACATCTTTATCATCTTGGTCATCTCTTTTTGCAGCTGGAGCATCAGTTTCTCCAGTTCAGGGTCGCTCCCCCTGCTTTGTTAGATGGGTAGAGACCAAGATATTCTGTCAGCACTCACTCTCAGGACCCTGGACTGACATTCTTCCTCCCAGGCCTTTCCAGGGTGCTCAATAGTCACACTCGCTTTTCTGCGGGCGATTTCTTCTTTGCACCTCTGAATCGCAGATATATATATATACATATATACGCACACACACACCATTTGGCGTAGACTATACATTCAGTGTATACTCTATATTTAGGCAGCGCAGGCAGTGTATTTGAGAGATTTTATATATTATATACACACACACACACACACACACACACACATACATACATACATATACCATTTTTATCGCCATATAACAGGCACAGTAACAAAACACACAGCTTAATTTTAGGAGGGAAGTTTCAGGAAAAAAACTTAAATTTGAAATAAAGAACTTTGAAGCAAAATAAGGGTCAGTGCCCATCAATGCAGCCTCACAATTGCCTATCATTGCAGCTTGATCACTGCCCATCTGCAGCCTCACCAGTGCCATGAATGCAGCCTGATCAACGCCCATCTGCAGCCTCACCTCAGATTACTACTGCCTCAGAGGGGACAGGGAGGGAGCGGGATGAGCGCCGTCAGATTACATACAGTGAGAATCTCCTGTTTACTCGATGGCCTCTTTAATATAAAGTCCCGCCTCCTGGACCAGCTGCTATTATAGACAGAACACTGGTCCAATGGTGGCCCAGGAGACGGGACTTCCTATTACAGAGGCTACTGAGTAAACAGGAGATTCTCACTGTATTTACTCTGATGGCACTCATCCTTCCCCCCTCCCCATTCCCTCCTAGGCAGCCTAATTTGCAGTATTGGCGTATAACACGCACACACTATTTGCACCCGATTTTTAGGGTGAAAAAGTGCGTGTTATATGCCAATAAATACAGTGTGTGTGTGTCTATCTATCATATATATTATATATAGATATACACACACACACTGTATCTCATAAAAGTAAGTGCACCCCTCACATTTTTGTAAATATTTTATTATATCTTTTCATGTGACAACACTAAAGAAATGACACTTTGCTACAATTTCTGTCCCCCAAAATAACTCAACACACAGCCACTAATGTCTAAACCACTGACAACAAAAGTGAGCACAACCCTAAGTGAAAATGTCCAAATTGGGCCCAATTAGCCATTTTCCCTCCCTGGTGTCATGTGACTCCTTAGTGTTACAAGGTCTCAGGTGTGAATGGGGAGCAGGTGTGTTAAATTTGGTGTTATTGGTTTCCCTCTCTCATACTGGTCACTGGAAATTCAAAATGGCACATCATGGCAAAGAACTCTAAGGATCTGGAAAAAAAAGAATTGTTGCTCTACATAAAGATGGCCTAGGCCAGTGGTTCTCAACCTTTCTACTGCCGTGACCCCTTGATAAAATTTCCCAAGTTGTGGGGACCCCTAACAGTAAAATTATTTTCGTAGAGTGGGTTGTCAGCACCCAAGGCAAGACAAGTAATTTGCACCCCTAACCCACGGACATTTAGTGCTCTCCGAGTCCCTTCCACTCGTACAGTATTAAAAACCCTTATGGTACATTTTAGGATGTACCACTCTTTCTCTTTGTTCTCCTTTCTTTCTCTATCCTAATTTCTTGTTTTTTCCCCATCCCTCTCTCTAGACATCTTTCTTGTTCTTTCTCTTATTCTTTCTCTCCTTTTTCTTTGTTCCTCCCCCTCTTTTCCTCTCCCTTCCATGTATTCTCTATTTTTATTCCTTGGTGGGGGGTGGGGGAGTAGGGATGAGTGGCAGTTCTGGTGGGGGGTGGGATCAGTGGCAGCGCTGGGGGGAGTTCTGATAAGACAACTTAGGTGCTCTTGATCAAGGTCATCTGCTGATCCGAGAACTGTAGTGGGGACTTTTAATGGCAACTCTAATCACAGGCAGTGTTGTCTCCGGCTTCACTGTGTCTCCAGCTCTGTGGTGTCTTGTAGCAGTGACACCTATGCCAAAATCAGGAGATAGGGTCTCCTCCAGCCCCTCCCATTTCACATTCCTCACCAGTCAGCTGACCTCTAATCTCTGCCCCCCAACCATGCTGTGAACTGAATGGATGGCTGAAAAGAGGCTGAGTGGGCGGCCGTTGGCTCCAGGAACAGCCCAGCTGGGCGGCCACAGGCTTCAGAGACAGCCCTGCTGGGCAGCCGCAAACAGGCTGGGAAAGTGGCGCGGGCTTCAGGAACAGCCCAGGATTTGGTGACCCCTGGCAAATCATCATTCAACCCCCGAGGGGGTCCCGACCCCCAGGTTGAGAACCACTGGCCTAGGCTACAACAAGATTGCCAAGACCCTGAAACTGAGCTGCAGCACAGTGGTTTAACAGGACAGGTTCCACTCAGAACAGGCCTTGCCATGGTCAACCAAAGATGTTAAGTACACATGCTCAGCATCATATCCAGAGGTTGTCTTTGGGAAATAGACGTATGAGTGCTGCCAGCATTGCTGCAGAGGTTGAAGGGGTGGGGGGGGTCAGCCTGTCAGTGGTCAGACCATATGCTGCACATTGCATCAAATTGGCCTGCATGGCTGTCTTCCCAGAAGGAAGCCTCTTTTAAAGATGATGCACAAGAAAGCCCGCAGTTTGTTGAAGACAAGCAGACTAAGGACATGGATTACTGGAACCATGTCCTGTGGTCTAATGAGACCAAGATAAACGTATTTGGTTTAGATGGTGTCAAGGTGTGTGGCGGCAACCAGGTGAGGAGTACAAAGACAAGCGTGTCTTGCCTACAGTTAAGCATGGTGGTGGGAGTGTCATGGTCTGGGGCTGCATGAGTGCTGCTGGCACTGGGGAGCTACAGTTCATTGAGGGAACCATGAATGCCAACATGTACTGTGACATACTGAAGCAGAGCATGATTCCCTCCCTTGAGACTGGACCGCAGGGCAGTATTCCAACATAACTACCCCAAACACACCTCCAAGATGACCACTGCCTTGCTAAAGAAGTTGAGGGTAAAGGTGATGGACTGGCTAAGCATGTCTCCAGACCTAAACCCTATTGAGCACCTGTGGGGCATCTTCAAACAGAAGGTGGAAGAGCGCAAGGTGTCTAACATCCACCAGCTCTGTGATGTCGTCATGGAGGAGAGGAAGAGGACTCCAGTGGCAACCTGTGAAGCTCTGGTGAACTCCATGCCCAAGAGGGTTAAGGCTATGCTGGAAAATAATGGTGGCCACACAACATATTGACATTTTGGGCCCAATTGAGACATTTTCACTTAGGGGTGTACTCACTTTTGTTGCTAGCAGTTTAGACATTAATGGCTGTGTGTTGAGTTATTTTGAAGGGACAGCAAATTTACACTGTTATGCCCTGTACACATGATCGGACATCGATTGGACATTCAAAAACAAAATCCATGGATTTTTTCCAAAGGATTTTGGCTCAAACTTGTCTTGCATACACACGGTCGCAAAAAGTTGTCGGAAAATCCGATCGTTCTGAACGCTTTGATGTAAAACACGTACATCGGGACTAGGGATGAGCCGAACACCCCCCCCCCGGTTCGGTTCGCACCAGAACCTGCGAACGGACCGAAAATTTGCACGAACGTTAGAACCCTATTGACGTCTATGGGACTCGAATGTTCAAAATCAAAAGTGCTCATTTTAAAGGCTAATTTGCATGGTATTTTCATAAAAAGGGTTTGGGGACCCGGGTCCTGCCCAAGGGGACATGTATCAATGCAAAAAAACTTTTAAAAAAGGCAGTTTTTTCGGGAGCAGTGATTTTAATAATGCTTAACCAGTTGCCGACCGCCTTACGACGATATACGTTGGCAGAATGGCACGGGCAGGCAGAATCACGTACCTGTGCCCGAGGCGGTCGGCATTTCTGTGCCCGAGGCGGTCGGCATTTCTCCCCCGGCGATCAGACGTGAGGGGGAGGCCATCCATTTGTGGCCACCCCCTCCCGATCGCTCCCAGCCAATTAAATCATTACTCTACTGCTGTATAGTAAACAGCAGCAGAGGAAATGATGTCATCTCTCCTCGGCTCTGTATTTTCCGTTCCTACTCCCCCCTGTCACACTGACACCAAGCAGTTTTGTTTTTTTCTGATTACTGCATTGGTGTCAGTTTGTGACAGTTAGTGTGGTAGGGCAGTTAGTATTAGCCCCCTTTAGGTCTAGGATACCCCCCTAACCCATCCCCCCTAATAAAGTTTTAACCCCTTGATCACCCCCTGTCGCCAGTGTCACTAAACGATCATTTTTTTGATAGCTGTATTAGTGTCACTGGTGATGCTAGTTAGGGAGGTAAATATTTAGGTTCGCTGTCAGCATTTTATAGCGTCAGGGACCCCCATATACTACCTAATAAAGGTTGTAACCCCTTGATTGCCCCCTAGTTAACCCTTTCACCAGTGATCACCGTATAACTGTTACGGGTGACGCTGGTTAGTTTGTTTATTCTTTATAGTGTCAGGGCACCCGCCATTTATTACCTAATAAAGGTTTAGCCCCCTGATCGCCCGACGGTGATATGCGTCGCCCCAGGCAGCGTCAGGTTAGCGCCAGTAAAGCTAACACCCACGCACACAGCATACGGCTCCCTTAGTGGTATAGTATCTGAACGGATCAATATCTGAACCGATCAGATCTATACTAGCGTCCCCAGCAGTTTAGGGTTCCAAAAAACGCAGTGTTAGCGGGATCAGCCCAGATACCTGCTAGCACCTGCATTTTGCCCCTCCGTCCGGCCCAGCCCAGGCCACCCAAGTGCAGTATCGATCGATCACTGTCACTTACAAAACACTAAACGCATAACTGCAGCATTCACAGAGTCAGGCCTGATCCCTGCGATCGCTAACAGTTTTTTTTGTAGCGTTTTGGTGAACTGGCAAGCACCAGCCCCAAGCAGCGCCAGGTTAGCGCCAGTACCGCTAACACCCACGCACGCACCATACTCCTCCCTTAGTGGTATAGTATCTGAACGGATCAATATCTGATCCGATCAGATCTATACTAGCGTCCCCAGCAGTTTAGGGTTCCCAAAAATGCAGTGTTAGCGGTATCAGCCCAGATACCTGCTAGCACCTGCGTTTCGCCCCTCCGCCCGGCCCAGCCCAGCCCAGCCCACCCAAGTGCAGTATCAATCGATCACTGTCACTTATAAAACACTAAACGCATAACTGCAGCGTTTGCAGAGTCAGGCCTGATCCCTGCGATCGCTAACAGTTTTTTTGGTATCGTTTTGGGGAAGTGGCAAGCACCAGCGGCCTAGTACACCCCGGTCATAGTCAAACCAGCACTGCAGTAACACTTGGTGACGTGGCGAGTCCCATAAGTGCAGTTCAAGCTGGTGAGGTGGCAGGCACAAGTAGTGTCCCGCTGCCACCAATGCCCTTCCTGCTGCATTCGCCAATCCTAATAGTTGGGAACCCACCACTTCTGCAGCACCCGTACTTCCCCCATTCACATCCCCAACCAAATGCAGTCGGCTGCATGAGAGGCATTTCCTTTATGTCCTCCCGAGTACTCCTACCCAATGAACCCGCCCAAAAAAGATGTCGTGTCTGAAGCAAGTGCGGATATGGGGTGCTATTCCACATATGCCCATGGCCTGTGTGAGCAATATATCATTTAGTGACAACTTTTTGTAATTTTTTTTTTGTCATCATTCTATCACTTGGGACAAAAAAATTAATATTCAATGAGCTCAACATACCTCTCAGCAATTTCCTTGGGGTGTCTACTTTCCATCAAGGCGCTATACACGCCGGACGCTGGGTTGTGAGGCTGGCTACATGATTGGTCTTCTTAAGAGACGCCTTCCTGTGACCCCAGCATATCGCTCTGGCTTGCGCACGCCCGGGTCGGGCGGGACGGAAGCACTGTCATACTCCTCTATGGAGACTGCTGCCCACCAACTTGCAGCCCTTACTACCTAACAATAGTATCTATACTTGTTATACCATTACTGCTCACTCCCACATCCTGCCCTTTCTCTGTGGTTTTCTTTGCTTTTAACAAAAACCTCCTTTCTACAAGCAATCAATGAAATCCTTTCAATTTAGATGAACCCCTCTTTCTCAACTATGCCCCTGAAGAAGGACCCTACAAATACTAAATACCCCGAAACGCGTCGGGCTTGAGAAGAGTTTTCTGGTTCCTTTTATTATTGCCTATTACTTGATGTTTATCACGTTTACTATGTAGTACTACCATGTTACTCTAGATATCTATTTCTGGTTTTAATATTTGTATTTTTCAACACAAATAAAATTTATATGTTTTTACTATGTACAATAGCTTCTACTTCTATAATTTCTCTTTGTCTATGCAAGTGCCGGTAAAGTCCACCTAGGGGAACCCATTGTCTTGTATTTATACTTTCCAAAATGGGGTCATTTGAGGGGGTTTGTACTGCCCTGCCATTTTAGCACCTCAATAAATGACATAGGCAGTCATAAACTAAAAGCTGTGTAAATTCCAGGAAATGTACCCTAGTTTGTAGACGTTATAACTTTTGGGCAAACCAATAAATATATGCTTATTGACATTTTTTTTACCAAAGACATGTGGCCGAATACATTTTGGCCTAAATGTATGACTAAAATTGAGTTTATTGGATTTTTTTTATAACAAAAAGTAGAAAATATCATTTGTTTTCAAAATTTTCGGTCTTTTTCCGTTTATAGTGCAAAAAATAAAAACCGCAGAGATGATCAAATACCATCAAAAGAAAGCTCTATTTGTGGGAAGAATTTTCGTTTGGGTACAGCATTGCATGACCGCCCAATTAGCAGTTAAAGCGACGCAGTGCCTGGTCAGGAAGGGGGTAAATCCTTCCGGGGCTGAAGTGGTTAAAGTTAAAAAAAAAGTGAAATATTCCTTTAAATATCGTACCTGGGGGTGTCTATAGTATGCCTGTAAAGTGGCGCGTGTTTCCCGTGCTTAGAACAGTCCCTGCACAAAATGTCATTTAAAACTGCTTGCGGCTTTAATGTATTGTCGGGTCCTCGCAATATGGATGAAAATCAGTGAGACAAACGGCATGAATACTCCCCAAGTCCATTACCAGGCCCTTTGGGTCTTGTATGGATAATAAGGGGAACCCCGCACCCACATTAAAAAAGGAAAGGTGTGGGGCCCCCAGGCCTTATATACTCTGAACAGCAGTATACAAGCGGTGCAAACAAGACAGGAACTGTAGGTTTGTTGTTAAGTAGAATCTGTTTGTAATTTCGAACTGGTACATTTTTAACGTGTTTAGCTCCAGCCAAAAAATCTATTTTAAGCTTTTTCGAAAACCTAGGGAAGGGTTATCACCCCTGTGACATTTGTTTTGCTGTCTGTGCTCCCCTTCAGAAGATTTCACCTCACTTTTTGTCCCAATGACGAATGTTTTTTGAAAATTTGGGTTTTTTTGTGAAAGAAGGATTGGTGATAAAGCATCAGTGGAAAGGAGAAAAGTTTTTCCCATATTAACTCTTAAAGGAGAGAATTTCCCTTCCTAGGGGTAAATTTAATCTCACTTCCTGTTGTCTCCTTCCGTTTGCAAGTAGGAGTCGTTTGTAAGTTGGATGTTTGAAAGTAGGGGCCTGCCCTATATACTTGGGCTTTGGGTTTAGTTGTGGCCACAACACTGTAAGCCCTCACAGGGCCCTGCTGTGAAATATTAGATCAAGAATTGTAATTACATGCCCCTGTTGAACAGGGGCAGAAAAATTGGGCCTTTGGTGGTGGTGGTGGTGGTGGTGGTGGTGCTGGTGCCACAACACTATAAGTCCTCACAGATACTCTTGGTGGGCGCAGAAACGGGCCCTGCTGTGAAATATTAGATCAAGAATTCAAATTACATGCCCTGTTGAACAGGGGCTGAAAAATTGGGCCTTAGGCACTGGTGATGGTGCCACAACACTGCAACCTCTCACAGATACTCTAGTTGGAGCGCAGGAACTAGCCCTGCTGCAAAGAATTGCATCAAAAATTGTAATTACACGCCCCTGTTAAACAGGGGCTGAAAAATTGGGCCTTGGGCACTGGTGGCGGGACTGGTGGTGCCCAGAACCAAAAATGTTCTTACAAGCTATCAGCATGATCATTGAGGAGGAAGAGGATAATTACTCAGCATAACAGGATAGTCAGTCAGCATCAGCAAAGGTAGTCTTTGAAGGGATCTGACATTTCAAAAAAATGTATTACATCAGCATCAGATGCTTGGTAGCTGGTGGTGATCCAAGACTGATTCATTTTTATGAAGGTCAGTCGATCGACCGAGTCGGTGGACAGACGCACCCTGTGATCAGTTACAAAGCCTCCAGCAGTACTGAATGTGCGTTCTGAAAGAACGCTGGATGCAGGACAGGCCAGTAGCTCAATTGCATACTGTGCAAGCTCTGGCCAGTGATCCATCCTCAAGACCCAGTAACCCAGAGGATTTTCAGTGGGAAAGGTGTTCAAGTCAAATCTTGCCTCTAGGTATTCCTGCACCATGTAAAACAGACGCTGGCGATGGTTGCTGGAACCGATCATACCTTGGGGCTGCGGACTAAAAAATTGTCTGAACGCATCGGTCACACGGCCACCTTCTCCACCGCTCCTTCTTTGACTGACTGAAGTCTCAGCAACACGTTGTCCAGAAACAGGAGTTTGTAACCTCCCAGTCTCTGGGAACGCGTTGCACAGACCTTTCTGCAAGGCCTCCCAAAGATGTTTCATCCTCTGCTCCCTCTGCGATGGCAAGATAAGGTCCGCAACCTTACCCTTGTAACGTGGATCAAGGAGGGTTGCCAGCCAGTATTGGTCCTTCTCCTTGATACCACGAATACGAGGATCCTTACGCAGGCTTTGCAGGATCAGGGAGGCCATGCAGCATAGGTTTGTTGAGGCATTCGGTCCGGAGTTCTCTGGGTCACTAAGGACGACATGATCCGCAGCCACCTCCTCCCAGCCACCTACAAGTCCATGTGTTTCTTGGGACTGTAAATGATCCCTTAAAGACTGCTGCTGATGCTGAGTGCCAGGCTCCACCTCCATACTGACACAATCCTCCTCCTCATCCTCCTCCTCGTCCTCTTCCTGTGTGATCGGCGGGCACGCAGGAACACTGTCTGGATAAAGGGGGCCTTGAGAGCTAAGGAAGTCCTCCTCTTCCTGCCTCTGTTCTGCCTCAAGTGCCCTGTCCAACATTCCACGCAGCATGTGCTCCAACAGGTGGACAAGGGGGACAGTGTCACTGATGCATGCACTGTCACTGCTCACCATCCTCATGGCCTCTTCAAATGGTGAAAGGACAGTGCATGCATCCCTAATCATGGCCCACTGGCGTGGGAAAAAAAAACAAGCTCCCCTGACCCTGTCCTGGTGCCATAGTCGCACAGGTACTCATTGATGGCCCTCTGCTGCGTGTGCAGCCGCTGCAGCATGGCCAACGTTGAGTTCCACCTGGTGGGCATATCACAGATTAGACGGTTCTTGGGCAGGTTAAATTCCTTTTGGAGGTCTGCCAGCTGAGCACTGGCATTATATGACCAGTGGAAATGCACACAGACTTTCCTGGCCTGCCTCAGGACATCCTGTAAGCCCAGGTACCTGCCCAAGAACCGCTGCACCACCAAGTTAAGGACGTGAGCCAAACAGGGCACATGGGTCAGTTGTCCCTGTCGGAGGGCGGAGAGGAGGTTGGTGCCATTGTCGCAAACCACCATTCCTGCCTTTAGTTGGCGTGGCATCAACCACCTCTGAACCTGCCCCTGCAGAGCTGACAGAACCTCTGCCCAGTGTGGCTCCTGTCCCCCAAGCACACAAGCTCAAGCACCGCATGGCATCTTTTGGCCTGCATACTTGCGTAGCCCCTTGAACGCCTAAGGGAGAACCGCTGGTTCCGAGGACAAAGCACAGGAAGAAGCCATAGAGGAAGAAGAAGAGGAGGGGATGGAGGGGAGAGGTGTGTCAGAATCATTAGTAGTGGCATTTTGGAGGCGTGGTGACGGAACAACCTCCAACACTACTGCACCTTGTCCTGCATCCTTCCCAGCTGCCAGCAGAGTCACCCAATGCGCCATGAAACTTAGGTAACGTCCCTGTCCATGCCTGCTGGACCATGAGTCAGCGATAATATGCACCTTACCGCTGACCGCCCTGTCCAGCAAGGCATGGACATTGCCTTCCACATGGCGGTAGAGAGCCGGAATCGCCTTCCGTGAGAAAAAGTGGCGTTTGGGTACCTGCCACTGAGGAACCGCACATTCCACAAACTCACAGAAGGGGGCAGAGTCTACCAACTGAAAAGGTAGCAGTTGAAGTGCTAGCAATTTTGCCAAGCTAGCATTCAACCGCTGGGCATGTGGATGGCTGGGAGCGAACTTCTTTCGGCGGTGCAGCAGCTGGGGCAGGGAAATTTGCCTGGTACAATCTGACGTCGGTGTACAGATTGCCCACAAGTACTTGGCTGTGACACACCTAATTCTACACCTTCATTCCTCTCAGTGCAGGTCTCAGAGAGGACTGAAGGTGTAGTGGGGTTGGAGATTTCAGCTGATGAGGAGCAAGGAGAGGTCCTCTTTGTTCTTTGGTGTGGGTCTTTTAGGTACGCTTGGCAACGAACTGCATTGCAGGTCAACATATATCTAGTCAAACATGTGATGCCCAAGCGGGAGATGTTTTGACCACGCGAGATACGCTTGAGACATATGTTGCAAATAGCAGCGGTGCGATATGATGCACTCGTCTCAAAAAAGGCCCACACCAAAAAACTTTTGGAATAATGCGCAGAGACAGCAGCACCCAGCACATGCGGAGCTTTGCGGTGTGATGCAGTCAGTGTGCTGCCCTTAGGCTGGCCCCTGGAGTTCATCCTGCTTCGTTGGTGATGTGCCTCCTCCTCCTCATCTTCCTCCTCCTTCCTATCAGGCACCCACGTTGAGTCAGTGACCTCATCATCCCCTCCCTCCTCATCACTGGAGCAAACCTGGCAGTATGCTGCAGCAGGGGAAGCATGACTGCCAGATTGCTGTCCTTCTTGGGCACCCCCTCTGTCCGTGCTCACCTTACTGCCTTCATCTAGCTCAGTATCATCATCAGAGCCTTCTAAACGCTGGGCATCCTCCTGGAGCATGTACCCAACACTGTGGTCAAACAGTTCGAGGGACTCCTCAGGAGGACATGATGGGGCTAGGGAAGGCGTCACTGATGCCATTGAGCCGAGGGAAGAGGCCGCGTTGGAAGCTGCTTTGCCAGACAAAGTACCCTGAGCATGGGTGAGAGAGGATGAGGACACAGGCCTGTTTTTGAACTTTGTGTGGCTGGTCCATGCAAAGATTTCAAGATGCTCTCAAGCTTTTCAAATTGTATTCTTTTTCTATCACTAAAAGAGTGAAGGCAGCATTCCATCTGGTCGTTTTATTTCACGGTTTTGTTCTGCACCATTCTAAACCCTGCATGTCTTCCTCCAGTTTGTAATGAGGAGGGAAAAAAAGGGGGGGTCACAGTGGTGAGAATGACACATTTTCAAACCAACAATACTAACCGCTCTAATTCTAACCAAGTTTGTGCCAAGACTCTCTTTCTTTGATGGAATTTGAATCAGCAAGCAGCAGTCTGGTGAAAGAGGCTCCCATCCCAGATGCTAAGAACCTTTTTGTCACAGGTTCCAGGTATTATACCCCAGATGGTAAGCCACGCACAGGTTATGCAGTGACCACAGTCCCGATGTCTGGGTTATTGTCATATGAGGTTTGTTTGGAGGTCAACCAAAAACAGAGTTGTACTTTCCTCATCAGCTGTCACCTACATTCTCAGCCGATGGTGTAGGTGCAATCACTGCAACATAAACTTCAAAAAGTCCACCACAGGGTTCACGAGTCCATCCTGGACCCTGACACAATAACCAGTTTACATTCTTTCAAACCAGGTGACTGGGTCATTGTAAAGAAGCTTGAGGGATGAGACCACGCCAGCCACTGCAAGAAGCGGATCAACCACAAAGAGTAGAGAAGTATCTTCGTTAATTTAATGCCATGATGAGGTGCTCCTGTTGCCTGATTGGACGCGTAACCAGAGCCTGAGCAGATGACCACATCTTCCCTGATGAGATGTCCCGAAGCCCGACCCACGTACAAGACACAGAGGATCCCAGACTGACCGGCAACTACTACAACTCACCACGTCATCTCCAACAGTCTACATGTCAAGCCGTGTTTTACTTTTCATGGACTAAGAAGAAGATCAGGATTCATCGTGGGACACATGAGATCATATGACAAGAGGAGGGACTGTTGTGGAAAATTTTATATTAATGTATTGTCATAAGAGTCTCCCAGTGTTTGTTCTCTCGCAGCCCGCTCTAAAGAACTGACTGGGGCAGACTGATGCTGGTTGAGACCTGTTAGGTAGTGGAAAACTTCCTGGTGTTTGGAGAGAGGTGTTTGCGGAGAGAGGACATGTCCGCCAGCAAAGGGCCCCTGTGGAATGCACAGAACGATTGTCTGGTGGGGGTGTGTTCGCTCTGCAAAGACATTATCAGTTTAGCGGTTGTTTGCTCTTGTCACCCCCGGTATGCCTGATCAACATGTTTGGGGTGCCATGACGTACACCTGCAGATAATCTCCCATCCATGAGGAACTCTAGTCATCGTCATTTGGTTGTATGTATTTTGTTGTGTTGGTAAATCCTTATATGGTCATATCCTTGTTTGGTCATATCCTGCGAGGTTATATCCCATGAGGTCATATCCTGTGAGGTCATATCCTGTGAAGGAAGCGATTGGCTGTTGGGGCCAGGGCTTCCTGTTTGTGATTGCTTTTGTTGTCTTTGAATAAAAGAGGCAGACTGAGGGCTGTGGCATTCAGTCTTGCTGGGATGAGAATGTAAGAAGGAGTTAATGTCTGTTTGTAAGGAAGGGGCACACACCAGAGGAGGGCTACACCAGAGGAAAGACATATGATCAAAAGGTGAGATGCATTTATATCATTAGACGAAATTGTTATTATTATGAGAAACAGGAGATTTAGCTGTGTGCTCTGTGTGCAGCCAAATCTCGCTGTCAGGGTCATCAGCATATTCTTGTAATCATGGATTACGCTACCTCTTATCCCGAGGCAGCTCCCTTACACACTGCATCTACTAATAACATTGCCACAGAGCTGTTCATGGTGTTCAGTCATGTTGAGCTTCCTAAGGAGGTCCTTACAGACCAGGGCACTCCATTTATGTCACAAATAACTAGGGAGCTGTGCAAGTTATTTAAGGTGACGCAGTTGCAAACCTCCGTATACCACCCTCAAACTGATGGCTTGGTGGAACGCTTCAATAAAACATTAAAGAGAATGTTAAAAAAGGTTGTTGACAAGGATGGGGAAAACTGGGACTTCCTGATTCCATACTTGATGTTTGCCATCAGGGAGGATCCCCACTCCTCTATGGGGTATTTTCCATTTGAGTTGATTTATGGGAGACACTCTTGGGGACTCTTAGACATAGCCAAGGAAACCTGGGAGAGGGAGCAGACACCCCACGAAAGTGTCATTGAGCAGATCGCTCAAATGTAGGAGAGGATTGCAGCATTCATGCCGATGGTAAAAGAACAATTACTGCAGGCCCAAGGAACCCAGAGAATATACAACAGGGGGGCCCAACTCTGTGTTTTCTCACCTGGTGACAGGGTCCAGGTGTTAGTTCCCACTGCTGAGTGCAAGTTCCTGGCTAAGTGGCAGGGTCCCTTCGAAGTAATTGAAAGAGTTGGGGAGGTCAGTTACAAAGTATATCAACCAGGTAAAAGAAAGCACAAATAGATTTACCACATAAATCTGTTAAAGCCCTGGAAGAATAGACTGTCATTAACTGCAAGGTCCCTCCCGGGAACGCCTAAGGGTACTGAGTCCCCTCTGATCCCTGAGGTCATGATTCCAGAAACCCTGTTGTATTCCCAAAAAACAGGAAGCTAGAGAGTTCCTGATAGTCAAGATAAATCGAGAGAAATTTTCAGAGTTACCTGGCACGACTTCAGCAGTTCAGCATCATATTGTTACTAATCCTAGGGTCCGTGTCAAGCTCAAACCGTACTGAATTCCCAAAGCTAGACCCAGGTCCCCAAACACTTTTTATGACAATACCATGCATATAAGCCTTTAAAATTAGCACTTTTGATTTCTCCCATAGACTTTTAAAGGGTGTTCCGCGGCTTTCGAATTTGCTGCTAACACCCCAAATTGTTCACTGTTCAGCGAACTGGCCAACAGCCGATGTTCGAGTCCAACATCAGTTCGACTCAAATTCGAAGCTCATCCCTAGTGGAGACATGCTCGGTGCTACCAGCAGAAGGATGGCCGCTTGCCGTGTCCTGCTAATGGTAGGGAACAAGCAGCTGCCTCTGTTGCCAGAGATGATAGCCTTCTGCTCACCCCACCGCCGTCGAAGTTGTCAGAGGTGCGGAAGTGCCTGTGTCCCTTAAGAGAGCCACTGTGAATGGTGAGAGTAGTTTGTTGCCTGTGTGTCTCCACCGCCCCTGCAATGTCACCCGTCTTCTGACCCACAACCCTCTTCCCCCACCAGGTAACCCTTGTCCTCCCTCCTGCAGGCAACACAAGCCCCGACAACACAAATATGGATTTTGACCTCTATCCTAGCACCCTAGGACAGCTGCCATATGCTAGCGTGGCCCTGGTTAGACATGTGCAATTTATTTAGTTCCGAATTCATTTTTTTAAGGAACTTTGACAAATTTGTGATTCTCCGAAATTTGGAATTTGGAATATTCGAAATTTCATAAATTTAAAAATTCTAAAATTTGGAAATGTGAAAATCTAAGAATAAGAATAAAAATCTGAAAATCCAAAAGGATGAAAATCTGAGAATTAGAAAACCCGAAAATCTGAAATAAATAATAAATTATAGGTATTGGAATTTCCTTTCAAATTTGGCTGTTTATGAACGTAACGAATACAAATTTAGCCCCTATAAATGGGAAGTATGTTTGCCCTCAAAATTCATTGGCTTTATTCTGCTATGAATCAGTTTTATCATTAACCACTGGGCACTTATACCACCTTCCTAACCAGGCCAATTTTCAACTTTCAGCTGTCTCACGCTTTGAATGACAAATTACTGTACCCATAAGAAATTTTTGTCCTTTTCTTCACACAAATAGAGCTTTCTTTTGGTGGTATTTAATCACCACTGTGTTTTTTTGTTTGTTTTTTTAAGTAAAGACTGAAAAATTTGTAAAACAAAAACGCATTTTTCTTCATTTCTGTTATAAAATTTTGCAAATTAGTATTTTTTCCTCATAAATTTTGCCCAAAATTTATACTGCTACATTTCTATGGTAAAAATAACCCAAATCTATCCCTTAACTCAGCCTTGACTTCCAACGCAGAAAAGCACCTTCATTGGCTCAGCGGCAGTTTCTATCTGCGAGCGAACAAATTTGGCCCCCAGCTAGCGGCCAAACTTACTCCGAAACATAGGTCATTTGCCCTACCCAAAATAAAAACCCAATCCGGATCACACACCCAAAACCCAAGTAAAATTCTTAAATCACTCCATTCCTTTTATGCCAACCTGTACTCTGACGATTGCCCAATTTCTCAACAAAAGTTGGATGCTTTTCTAGACAAAATCCCATTGCCTAAAATTTCTGAATCCCACCGCTCCATCCTGGAATCACCATTTCAAGAATCCGAGATCCGAGCAGTCATAAAAGGGCTCAGAAAAGACTCAGCCCCAGGTCCAGATGGTTTCTCAAACCACTATTACAAAACTTTTATAGATTCCCTCTCTCCGTACCTGGTCCGCCTTTTCAACTCCTTAGCTAAAGCATCCCCGCTAGACCCTAACGCCAATTTGGCTTTTGTTTCGGTCATACCTAAGCCAGGTAAAGACCCCAGCGAAGTCAGTAACTACAGACCTATTTCATTAATTAATAACGATCTAAAACTTATGACAAAAATATTATCCAATAGACTGGCCTCTTTTATAGATACTTACATACATAAGGACCAAGTGGGGTTCATACCGGGGAGACAGGGACCGGACCAGATATGGAGAGCGATAAATGCAGTCTCCCTAATGAGATCGGGGTGGGATGGGGGATCTCCTCAGGGGGGCCTCCTCCTCTCCATAGATCTCCAAAAAGCGTTTGACACAGTGGCTTGACCCTACCTCTTCACAATTTTAGGTAAATGGGGTTTTGGCCCAAACTTTATCAATATCTTGAGAGCCCTCTACCTTCAACCTAAGGCACAGGTGAGATTACAAGGACATCTATCAGATAAATTTTCCATACAGAAGGGAACAAGGCAGGGATGCCCCCTCTCCCCCCTTCTTTTCGCGATGGCTATCGAATCTTTAGCCATCGCGATTAGACAACACCCAGACATCCATGGAGTTCGTTGTGGGCAAAATTACCACAAATGCGCTCTATTCGCGGATGACGTCCTCCTGTTCGTCACATCTCCCCTAATCTCCATCCCCAACATACTGCAACTTTTACAAGACTTTGAATTAGCTTCCGGACTTAGGGTTAATGTATCCAAATCAGTCGCTCTCAATGTTTCCACTTCTCCAGACATCGTAAATACCCTAAAGAGTAAATTTCCATTCTCATGGAATTCCACATCTATCCCTTATCTTGGCATTAACCTTACGTCCGGCATCGATACTCTTTATAAACATAATTTTCCCCCCATGATCAAAAAGCTCACAGACGACCTGACCCAATGGTCGCTATATAAGCTCTCGTGGTTAGGTAAAGTGAACGCAGTTAAAATGACACTCCTACCTAGGTTACTATATCTCTTTCGTTCCTTACCCATCCCAGTCCCCAAATTGCACATTCAACGCCTACAATCTGCCATAATCCGCTTTATTTGGGATAAAAAAAAACACAGGTTTTCTAAAGAGGTGCTTTTTAGGCCCAGAAAAAAGGGAGGACTAGGGGTCCCTAATCTTTGGTGGTATTATCAGGCAGCGCAATTGAGCCAATTCTCAACTATTTATATGAAAGGACCCAAACCAGACTGGGTGAGCATGGAGCGAGAAGCGGTCCCCGGTTTCACCTTAGACTTTCTGCTTTGGAATATCCCCAAAAAACGCCCCCCTATATTAGCACCCACATTATCTCACTCAATGAAACTTTGTGATGCCCTTCATAAGCTCAAACCCCTCATCTCCACATGGCAACCCCTGGCACATATCTTCAGGAATCATAATTTTCCAAATGGCCTAGAGATTCGAGCCTTTAAATGGTGGCTGGACAAGGGCCTTTATAGAATTGGTCAATTCTTCAATTCCAATGGTCCCCTTACTCTAGCATATTGTACTTCCAAACTTGAAATGCCCTCAGCCGAAAAATTTAGGTTCTTTCACATTTTCTGAATCGGGTATGGAAGAACAATGAAAACCATCTTTTTGTAACGCCTTATGAACAATGGTGTGCTTCGGCCTCAGACACCAAAGGTGGTATCTCTCTCATCTACTCATCCCTGGCGGAACCCACGGAAAAAGCAGCATACAGGACAAGCTGGGAGCGGGATCTTGACTTCAGCTGGGACCTGGATAAGTGGCATACTAATTTTGCCCGCTCCTTTAAAGGTATGGTTAATACTTCAATTAACGAAGCAGGGCTGAAAATTCTTACACGCTGGTATCTGGTACCGTCACGTCTTGCCAAACTCTATCCGCAAATGTCACCTCTTTGCTTTAGAGGCTGCAGTCATGTTGGGACTCTTTTACACATACTATGGGAATGCCCTAAAATCAGAATGTATTGGAACAAGATCTTCTCCCTTATCCGCAGAACATGTGGTTGTACTCTGAAACAAGATCCAACTATTGCATTGCTTAACGGTCCCATACCTAAAATTTCCAAACATACACAGAAGCTGATCCAGTTTATTCTAGTGGGGGCCAAAATGACCATCACTAGGGCCTGGAAATCACCGAAAGTGTCCATTCGGTTAGCCAAACAAAAAATTACTTGGATCATGCTGCAAGAAAAAATTCCAACACTATCCTAGACACCCCAGATAAATTCAAAACTATTTGGGAACCCTGGGCAACTCTAGTAGGGCACCCTCTGTATGTGTGATCGATAGTACACAAGAATGGTTCTTAGTTGAAGGGCTCTCAGTCTCCCCCTCTTAGAGGTCTCCTGTGCACTTTCCTCCCATCATTCCTGACGATCAACTAATCCTTTCACCCTCTCTATCCCCTCTGTCTCTCCTAATTTCTTTCTTTCCCCCTTTCACTCTTCTGCTTTCTCTACACTTCAATACTGGTTCCTTAGGCTCTCAGTACTTTCAATTACCTTGGCTATTAGTCTCAGGGCAGATTATCAAAAGTAACACCCCCCTAATCCCCAAGCATAACATGCTTCGGACTGGATCATCCAACCAAAATTTAATCCACCCTGAGAGATAGACTGACCAGTTAGCTTCTTTTTTTTTATTAAAGTAATGAATGTATAAATGCGTTACTGACATGGTATTCAATTGTTATAGAGATACAAGCTCCCTTCAGTTTTCTCCTTTTTATCATTTTTCCGGTTTCTGTAGTTGTGTATCTGTATTCTAGACATTTATCCACATGTTAGGGGCGAGATGGGCTCAGGGAGACCCGGTTCATCAGAGCAGTTAGCTCACAGAAGGGGCTCTGGTGCCGAGACTCCCAACGCCCATAGCAACGTATTTGGTTATGTTACAAGCCTATATCTACCCAAAATTTACTGTTGTCATCCTTTATAACCGCTGTACCACTTTTATAACTTGTACTCGATGAGCGATGTGCTCCTTTTTCTTTCTCTTGATTGATGTAATCTTTCAAAAACTTAATAAACTTTACTCTCAAGAGAAAAATAACCCAAATCAGCTCAAATTTTGGAAAGTAGATGTTCCAAGGTATTTAGACCATTAATCATTACCAGAATACACATTGCAAAGTTCAGTAGTGACATTTTTGTTTCAACTTACTGTAATCTGGTACAAAAAGGAATTCCATCTTAACCAATTGCTTACTGGGCTCTTAAACCCCCCTCCTGTCCAGACCAATTTTCAGCTTTCAGTGCTCTCACACTTTGAATGACAATTACTCAGTCATACAACACTCTACCCAAATGATTTTTTGTCCTTTTTCCATACAAATAGAGCTTTCTTTTGGTGGTATTTGATCACCTCTGGGTTTTTTATTTTTTGTGCTATAAATGAAAAAAGACCGACATTTTTTTTTAAATAATAGGATTTTTTAAAAACAGCTTACCTGTAAAATCCTTTTCTTTCTCGTACATCACGGGACACAGAGCCTCAGTAATTACTGATGGGTTATATAGGTATCACTGGTGATTGGACACTGGCACACCCTATCAGGAAGTTCAACCCCCTATATAATCCTTCCCCCTTGCAGGGATACCTCAGTTTTGTAGCCAAGCAATATAGTGTATTAAAAGAGGGGCGGGACCTCTGTGTCCCGTGATGTCCTTCAAAAGAAAAGGATTTTACAGGTAAGCTGTTTTAAAAAATCCTATTTTCTTTCTCGAACATCACGGGACACAGAGCCTCAGTAATTACTGATGGGATGTCCCAGAGCAATGCTACCTGGGGGGGAACCACGACCAGGTAGGGTGCAATCAGACCTGAAGACCCTGTACCGCTGCCTGCAGCACACTACGCCCAAAGGCGATATCCTCATGCCTTCTCACATCCACCTGATAGAATCTGGTGAATGTATGAACTGAAGACCAGGTTGCGGCCTTGCAGATTTGAGCCATAGAGGCCTGGTGATGCACTGCCCAAGAAGCACCAATAGCCCTTGTGGAATGTGCCCTGATCTGAAACGGAGGAATCTTCTGTTTCAAACCGTAAGCTTGAATGATCAACTGTCGAATCCATTTAGAAATGGTAGCTTTTGGCGCTGCCTGTCCTCTATTGGGACCCTCTGGCAGCACAAACAAAACATCCGTCTTGCGGACCTGAGCAGTTGCCCCTAGATAGGCCTTAACTGCTCTTACTACATCCAACGAATGTAGAGATCTCTCTTCCGGAGAACAGGGATCTGGAAAAAAGGAAGGTAGAACAATGTCTTGGTTTAAATGAAAATCAGAAACCACCTTCGGTAAAAAACTAGGATGAGGGCGTAGTACCACTCTATCCTTGTGTATAATCAAATAAGGCTCCTTACAGGAAAGAGCTGCTAATTCTGATACTCTTCTAGCAGAAGAGATGGCCACCAGAAAAATTAATTTCCTTGTCAACAAGACCAAAGGAATCTGACTTATTGGTTCAAAAGGCTGTTTCTGTAACACAGCCAGGACAAAGTTCAAGTCCCAGGGGTTTAGGGGAGCTTTAACCGGAGGATTAAGACGCATCACCCCCTGCATAAAGTTTCGGACCAAAGAATGCGAAGCAAGTGGCCGCTGAAATAATACTGATAAAGCAGAGACCTGGCCCTTGATGGTACTCAAGGCCAGCTTCATCTCTAATCCTAATTGTAGAAAATCAAGAATTCTACCTATGACATATTTCCTGGGATGCCAACCTCTGGATTCACACCAGGTTATATAAGCTTTCCAGACTCTATGATAAATTATCCTGGAAGCTGGCTTCCTTGCATTAATCAAGGTAGATATGACAGGACCTGACAGCCCACGACTCTTCAGAACGTGGGTCTCAATAGCCAAACCGTCAAATTTAGCGTTTGTAAGGCAGGATGGAACACTGGACCTTGAGATAACAGGTCTGGGCGTACCGGTAGTGTCCACGGGGAACCCACCGTCATCCTTACTATTTCTGCATACCAAGTCCTTCTGGGCCAAGCGGGGGCCACCAGAAGTACCGACTTCCTTTCCTGCCTGATCCTGCGAAGGAGTCGTGGTAGTAGCAGAATAGGCGGGAATGTGTAAATCAGTGAGAACCGATGCCACGGAATCACCAACGCATCCGTCCCACATGTAAGAGGATCTTTTGTCCTTGCCACAAATCTGTCTATCTTTTTGTTGAATCGGGATGCAAAGAGATCTACATCTGGAACCCCCCATCTTTGGCATATAGCCCAAAAGACATCGGGATGCAGAGACCATTCCCCTGAAAGTAACTGCTGGCGACTTAGATAGTCCGCCTGCCAATTCTCTATTCCCGGGATGAAAACTGCCGATATGCATGGCACATGCATCTCTGCCCAGACTAAGATCTGGTTCACCTCTTTTTGAGCAGCTCGGCTCCGGGTGCCTCCCTGATGATTGACATAAGCCACTGCTGTGGCATTGTCGGACTGGATACTGACCGGACAACCCTGTAGCCTGATAGTCCAGGCCTTTAGAGCTAGATGTATCGCCCGGATCTCCAGAATGTTGATGGGTAAGGTCCTCTCTGTCTTGGACCATACCCCTTGGACCGCAGCCTGTTCCAGAACTGCTCCCCAACCTGACAGACTGGCATCTGTTGTTACCACCGTCCAGGTAACCGGTAGAAAGGATTTCCCCTTCTGCAGGTTTTCGGGTATGAGCCACCAATTGAGGCTCTGACGCACCGCATGCGACAGGTGCATCGGAAAGTCTAATGCCTGAACTTTCCTGTTCCAGGTCGACAGAATACTGTGTTGCAGCATTCTTGAGTGAAACTGAGCATAGGGAACTGCTTCGAATGAAGACACCATCTTCCCTAGTAGCCTCATACAAAGGCGGACTGTGGGACCCTTCTTGGTCCTTACTGTCAGAATCAGCTCTCTCAAAGCAGTGATCTTTGCCTGGGGTAGAAATATTTTCTCCTGGCCTGTATCTATAATCAGACCTAAATACTCCAGTCTTCTTACTGGTTTTAGGAAAGACTTTTCTAAGTTGAGGATCCAACCCAGGTGTTCTAGATACCTGACTGTGGTCCTCAAATTTCCATTCAAAGAGGCTACCGACCGGTCTATCAAGAGCAGGTCGTCTAGGTATGCTATGACAGCTATACCCTGAGCCCTTAATCTGGCCAGAGGAGGAGCCAAGATCTTTGTGAACACTCGAGGTGCAGTGGCTATCCCGAAAGGCAGAGCCACAAACTGGAAATGGCGCCCTCCTACCTCGAAGCGCAGAAACTTCTGATGAGCAGGAAAAATGGGCACATGCAGATATGCATCTCTGATGTCTATTGATACCAGAAATTCTCCTCCCTGCAGGGTGGGAACTACTGTTCGAATTGATTCCATGCGGAAGGATTGAATCCTTAGGAATAGGTTCAGATCCCTTAAGTCCAGAATGGGCCTGACATCCCCATTTGGCTTTTGGACCGTAAAAAGGTTGGAATAAAAGCCCAATCCCTGGTCCTTTGCGGGAACTATCATAATGACCTCCTGCGACAAAAGTCGCTCTAACGCTAGAAGGAGTGACTGCTTTTTCTCTGGGTCTCTGGGAACACTTGATCTGAGGAACCGAGGAGAGGGGAATTCCTGAAACTCCAGCTTGTACCCTAAGGTTACCATGGAGATTACCCATCTGTCCTGGAAGTCCTCCTGCCAGAGCTCTGAGAACTGTCGCAGTCTTCCCCCCACTCGAGTGAGCGGGGGCACCCCCTCATGCAGAGGTCTTAGTGTTTTGCCTAGTAGGCTTCTTTCCCCAGGACTTCTTTTGTCCCTGGGGTTGACTCTTGTCTCTGGACCCCGATGGAGGCGGCCGTCGAGACTGCCTGGAGGCTGAAGCCCCCGGCGCTGGGGAAAGAGTCCGTTTGAAAGAGGGGCGCTTACTCTTCTTCTTGACAGGTAAGAGAGTGCTTTTCCCACAAGAGATTCTCTTGATATAGTTAACCAAGTCCTCTCCAAACAACCTTGCACCACGAAATGGAAACCCAGCCAGTAGCTTCTTACATGGTGCTTCGGCTGACCAATTTTTCAACCATAGGATTCTACGTATATGCACCAACCCCAGTGAATGACGGGAGGTTTGCACGATAGAATCTCTAATGGCGTCAACCACAAAGCATAAGGCCGCTGGAAGGTTAGCAAACCCCTGGGCCTGCTGTTCAGGTAATACTTTGATGACCTGCTTAACATGGTCTCTTAAGTATTGACAGACTCCAATCGCTGCTACTGCAGGTTGGGCCACTGATCCTGCTAAGAAGAAAACATCCTTCAATAGGGATTCCATCCTTTTATCTACAGGATCCCTGAGCATCTGAGCATTGTCTACAGGACAAGTCAGGCTATTATTTACGGAGGAAATGGCAGCATCAACAGCCGGTATTCCCCACTAGGGATGAGCCGAACACCCCCCTGTTCGGTTCGCACCAGAACATGCGAACAGGAAAAAAATTCGTTCGAACACGCGAACGCCGTTAAAGTCTATGGGACACGAACATGAATAATCAAAAGTGCTAATTTTAAAGGCTAATATGCAAGTTATTGTCATAAAAAGTGTTTGGGGACCCGGGTCCTCCCCCAGGGGACATGAATCAATGCAAAAAAAAGTTTTAAAAACGGCCGTTTTTTCAGGAGCAGTGATTTTAATAATGCTTAAAGTCAAACAATAAAAGTGTAATATCCCTTTAAATTTCATACCTGGGGGGTGTCTATAGTATGCCTGTAAAGGGGCGCATGTTTCCCGTGTTTAGAACAGTCTGACAGCAAAGTGACATTTTGAAGGAAAAAACACATTTAAAACTACCGCGGCTATTGCATTGCCGACAATACACATAGAAGTTCATTGATAAAAACGGCATGGGAATTCCCCACAGGGGAACCCCGAACCAAAATTTAAAAAAAAAAATGATGTGGGAGTCCCCCTAAATTCCATACAAGGCCCTTCAGGTCTGGTATGGATATTAAGGGGAACCCCAGCCAAAATTAAAAAAAAAAATTGACGTGGGGTTCCCCCTAAATTCCATACCAGACCCTTCAGGTCTGGTATGGATTTTAAGGGGAACCCCGCGCCAAAAAAAAAAAAAAAAACGGCGTGGGGTCCCCCTAAAAATCCATACCAGACCCTTATCCGAGCACGCAACCTGGCAGGCCGCAGGAAAAGAGGGGGGGACGAGAGTGCGGCCCCCCCCCCTCCTGAACCGTACCAGGCCACATGCCCTCAACATTGGGAGGGTGCTTTGGGGTAGCCCCCCAAAACACCTTGTCCCCATGTTGATGAGGACAAGGGCCTCATCCTCACAACCCTGGCCGGTGGTTGTGAGGGTCTGCGGGCGGGGGGCTTATCGGAATCTGGAAGCCCCCTTTAACAAGGGGACCCCCAGATCCCGGCCCCCCCCCTGTGTGAAATGGTAAGGGGGTACTTACCCCTACCATTTCACTAAAAAACTGTCAAAAATGTTAAAAATGACAAGAGACAGTTTTTGACAATTCCTTTATTTAAATGCTTCTTCTTTCTTCTTTCTTCCTTCATCTTCTTCTGGTTCTTCTGGCTCTTCTGGTTCTTCCTCCGGCGTTCTCGTCCAGCATCTTCTCCGCGGCGTCTTCTATCTTCTTCTCCTCGGGCCGCTCCGCACCCATGGCATGAGGGGGAGGCTCCCGCTCTTCTCTTCATCTTCTTCTCTTCTTCATCTTCTTCTTCATCTTCTTCTTCTTCTTCCTTCTTCTCTTCTTCTCTTCTTCCTGTCTTCTGCGGGCCGCTCCGCAGCCATGCTGGCATGGTGGGAGGCTCCCGCTGTGTGACGGCGTCTCTTCGTCTGACGGTTCTTAAATAACGGGGGGCGGGGCCATCCGGTGACCCCGCCCCCCTCTGACGCACGGTGACTTGAGGGACTTCCCTGTGACGTCACGGGGAATGCCACAGGGAAGTCCCGTCATGTCACCGTGCGTCAGAGGGGGGCGGGGCCACCGGGTGGCCCCGCCCCCCGTTATTTAAGAACCGTCAGACGAAGAGACGCCGTCACACAGCGGGAGCCTCCCTCCATGCCACAGCATGGCTGCGGAGCGGCCCGCAGAAGACAGGAAGAAGAGAAGAAGAGAAGAAGGAAGAAGAAGAAGAAGATGAAGAAGAAGATGAAGAAGAGAAGAAGATGAAGAGAAGAGCGGGAGCCTCCCCCTCATGCCATGGGTGCGGAGCGGCCCGAGGAGAAGAAGATAGAAGACGCCGCGGAGAAGATGCTGGACGAGAACGCCGGAGGAAGAACCAGAAGAGCCAGAAGAACCAGAAGAAGATGAAGGAAGAAAGAAGAAAGAAGAAGCATTTAAATAAAGGAATTGTCAAAAACTGTCTCTTGTCATTTTTAACATTTTTGACAGTTTTTTAGTGAAATGGTAGGGGTAAGTACCCCCTTACCATTTCACACAGGGGGGGGGCCGGGATCTGGGGGTCCCCTTGTTAAAGGGGGCTTCCAGATTCCGATAAGCCCCCCGCCCGCAGACCCTCACAACCACCGGCCAGGGTTGTGAGGATGAGGCCCTTGTCCTCATCAACATGGGGACAAGGTGTTTTGGGGGGCTACCCCAAAGCACCCTCCCAATGTTGAGGGCATGTGGCCTGGTACGGTTCAGGAGGGGGGGGGGGCCGCACTCTCGTCCCCCCCTCTTTTCCTGCGGCCTGCCAGGTTGCGTGCTCGGATAAGGGTCTGGTATGGATTTTTAGGGGGACCCCACGCCGTTTTTTTTTTTTTTTTTTGGCGCGGGGTTCCCCTTAAAATCCATACCAGACCTGAAGGGTCTGGTATGGAATTTAGGGGGAACCCCACGTCAATTTTTTTTTTCAATTTTGGCTGGGGTTCCCCTTAATATCCATACCAGACCTGAAGGGCCTTGTATGGAATTTAGGGGGACCCCCACATCATTTTTTTTTTTTTATTTTGGTTCGGGGTTCCCCTGTGGGGAATTCCCATGCCGTTTTTATCAATGAACTTCTATGTGTATTGTCGGCAATGCAATAGCCGCGGCTAGTTTTAAATGAGTTTTTTCCTTCCAAATGTCATTTTGCTGTCAGACTGTTCTAAACACAGGAAACATGCGCCCCTTTACAGGCATACTATAGACACCCCCCAGGTACGAAATTTAAAGGGATATTACACTTTTATTGTTTGACTTTAAGCATTAATAAAATCACTGCTCCTGAAAAAACGTCCGTTTTTAAAACTTTTTTTTGCATTGATCCATGTCCCCTGGGGCAGGACCCGGGTCCCCAAACACTTTTTATGACAATAACTTGCATATAAGCCTTTAAAATTAGCACTTTTGATTTCTCCCATAGACTTTTAAAGGGTGTTCCGCGGCATTCGAATTTGCCGCGAACACCCCAAATTGTTCGCTGTTCGGCGAACTTGCGAACAGCCAATGTTCGAGTAGAACATGAGTTCGACTCGAACTCGAAGCTCATCCCTATTCCCCACATTTTAATAAACTTTTCTTCCATCGGATAAAGTGTTGAAAACTTTCTCGGCGGAAAAAAACGTTTGTCTGGGTGATCCCACTCAGAATAAATGAGCTTTTCAAGTAAAGTATGAACAGGAAAAGCATGTGCTGCTTGGAAAGGTTTCAGTGACCCCAAAGCAGAAGAGGATTCTTTAGCAGTTTCAGGTATGGGCAACTTAAATGTGGAGCGGACCAATCCAGTAAGGATCTGCACTAAGACTTTCTCCTCTTGGGAAGTCGCAGAGAGTCCCTCTCCACCTGATTCCTCTGAAGAGGAATCATCCGTCCCATCCCGATCCTCTGAAAGGGATTCATCTCCTTTATCCCAGAGCTCCTCTGTCTAAGGGTCTTGGGGAACAGAGGAAAGCCTAGTGCGTTTTCTACCACTGAGTGAAGACGTAATCATGGCCATTAATCTTTCCTCTAGACCATTAATGGTTGAGGAAAAAACCTCTTGTGTAATATATACAGGGGCTGAAGTGCCAGAAGCAGGTGTAGCCCCTGACCCCGATGGCTTTCCCTGGCTAGCCGTCCCTGGCCCATCTTTAGGGGGGAGGATGCTGCCGACAGGGGGCCCTCAGAACCTGAACGAGATCCCCTAGTGTCTCTGGTTCCTGGGGTGCTTGAACCTCTTCTACCCATAGTGCAAAGCAACAAGGTGTGAGGTATACAAATGAACACTGCCCGCTGAGCGATGTAGTCTGGCTAAAAGCCTTGCTACCCAATGCTCAGTCTGGTGTTACTTCAGTAAATGCTGCCTAGGAGAATGCCTGTGTCCCACCTTACATGCCGTCAGCTCTGTGTCTCTCAGAAGGCTGTGTGCACCTGTACAGAGTGCCTTTAATAGCCTGCAGCTGGCCTGAGTGGGAGTCTAAGCACCTGTGCTGACGTCCCGCCCCCTCCTCTACCGCCCCCCCCCCTCGAGTTTTGAAAAAAAACGAGCGCTTCCCGTGCTGGCCGACTCTCCTGTCATGCTTCTGGAGAAAGGCTGGGGATGGGGGGGAGGGAGAGAGGCTGGTAACAAGATCTGCTTGAACGGCTATCTTCAGAGATGGTGGCCATTAGGCCGCAGAGCCCGGGTGGTATAACCACTTTCTAGACCCCTGTGGCCCCTCTCTAGCCTGGGGGGGAACATTCAAACATGAGAAATCCCCCCTTCCATCTTACCTTGCAGCCGGTTTGAGACACTGGGACATAAACAGTGATGAAAAAACACTGAGACAGACAGTCAGCATGTGCAGGTTTGTGCTCTTGGCAGCCCCCGGTGGTCACAATAGGCATAGCATGCATTTACCTTAAAGGAGAAAAGCCACTAGAACTCAAAAATTCTGTGGAATCTCCTCTTACCTTATCCAACTGCAGGGTGCTGTTTACACAGACCCAATGTTCACCTCTCACGGTGGGCTCCATTCGAAAAAACCGTCAGAGACTGGGGCCCCCTATGAATAGGGGGATCCAACAGTTCTGGGACCGTAAAGCACCTCGCCAGAAATTAGGAAGTTTAAAGCCATTTTCTGATCTGCGGGGTCCAGCTCTCTAAAAAGAGAAGCATTACGGGTAAAACCTCGTTTCTTCGGACACGAGGCCCGGGTACCATTCAATTCGGCCATGAAAAGACACCTTGAATGGATCCGGTTCACCTGGCTTGCCCCAGTATAGGATCTTAGGACATTCCCTTTGGAGCTCAGCACAGGACATCTTTACATGTCCATCACCTAAGACACTGGCGTAAAAACTGAGGTATCCCTGCAAGGGGGAGGGATTATATAGGGCAGTGTTTCTCAACTCCAGTCCTCAAGGCGCCCCAACAGGTCATGTTTTCAGGATTTCCATAATTTTGCACAGGTGATTTGATCAGCTTCACTGCCTTAGTAATTACCACAGCTGTTTCATCTGAGGGAAAACCTGAAAACATGACCTGTTGGGGTGCCTTGAGGACTGGAGTTGAGAAACACTGATATAGGGGGTTGAACTTCCTGATAGGGTGTGCCAGTGTCCAATCACCAGTGATACCTATATAACCCATTAGTAATTACTGAGGCTCTGTGTCCCGTGATGTTCGAGAAAGAAAACTAATTTTTCTTAATTTCCGTGATAAAATTTTGCAAATTGTTATTTTTCTTCATAAATGTTGGCCACAATTTATACTGCTACATATCTTTGGTAAAAAAAACCCAAAATTAGTGGAAATGATTTGGTTTGTTTGAAAGTTTTAGAGTCTACAAGCTATGGTGCAAATCATAAAAAAATGTATTACATCTGATGTACTGGTGGTCTCATTTCTTGAGACCCTAACAAGCCAGGAAAGTACAAATGCCCCCCAAATGACCCCTTTTTGGAAAGTAGACATTTCAATGTATTTAGTAAGAGGCATGGTGAGTTATTTGAAGTTGTATTTTTTTCCCACAATTCTTTGCAATATTAAGATTTTTATTTTTTTATTTTTATTTTTTCACAAAATTGTCATTGTAATAGCTTATTTCTCTCACATGGCATGTGCATACCACAAATGACACCCCAAAATACATTCTGCTACTCCTCCTGAGTATAACAATACCACATGTGTGAGATTTTTTCACTGCCTGCCCACATACAGAGGCCCAACATGCAGGGAGCGCCATCAGGTGTTCTAGGAGCATAAATTACACATCTCATTTCTCAACCACCTATTACACTTTTGAAGGCCCTGGAACACCAGGACAATGGAAACACCCACAAAATGACACCATTTTGGAAAGCTAACACCCCAATGTATAATATATGAGGCATAATGAGTCTTTTGAACGGTTCATTTTTTTCCAGAAGTTTTTAGAAAATGTGGAAAAAAAATGAAAACGCATTTTTTTTTTTACACAAAGTTGTCACTTTTTTAAGATATTTCCAACACATAGCATTTGGATAGCAAAAATGACACCCCAAAATACATTTTGCTACTCCTCCTGAGTATGGCGATACCATGTGTGGGACTTTTTCACTGCCTGGCCACATACAGAGATCCAACATGCAAGGAACACCGTCAGGTGTTCCAGGGACACATAGCATGCACATACCAAGAATTATACACCAAAATACATTATGCTGAGCATAGCATAAACAAAAGATTACCTGTGGTTGTAGTAGCACAGTTGTACACAGAAAGATAGCACTGGGCAGCAGGCAGGGACTTGGTCAGCAACGGCAAACACAATTGTCCAGGCAGCAGGCAGGGATGCTGTCCATATACAGTCCAGGGTTAGTGCAGGCAGAGATATTGTCAGAAGTGCCATAAATATTGGTCCTGGTAGTAGGCAGGAACATGTAGTGTGGTCAGTGCAACAGGCAGGGACATAGTGGCTGTAAGTCCTACAGGCAGCAGGCAGAAGTAGGGCCTCGTTTAGGACAGAATGGGGACAGGGATAGAGGCTTCTCCCACCCAAATCTCTTTAAAGCCTCCGAGTCTCCAGACCCTAATCTAGGAATGAGAAAACAAAAAAAATGTTTTCTTCATTCAGAAAAACAATTCTGGAGCCCCTCACATATGTGAGACCCCTGTGTTGAATCCCAATAGTCCAGTTGCAGGGTACAAGATCAGTCCAAGAGGCAGGCAAATATCATGGTCAAACACTCCAAGGTCAGTTCCAGATCAGGCAGAGGTATGTACAGAATCGTTAGGCAGAAGCATGGTCGAATAACAGTCCAGGGTCAGTTCCAGATCAGGCAGCGGTATGTACAGAATCGGCAGGCAGAAGCGTGGTCTAGTAAAAAGCCAGGGTCAGTTACAGAGCAGGCAGTGGCATAAGGGGTGTGAAGGCAGGAACTGAGGATTACGGTTTACCATACTTCACTAATAATTTATTGAAGTATGGTAACAGCGAAAACATTCACCTATGCAGAGGCCTGGTTCGGAAGGACATTGGGCACAGTAATAAGATGTGTCTCTTCTGCTGACTCCTGCTCTGGTACACACCTTACATTTTTTTTTATGTAGTTGGCTTGTTGGTCTGGGAGGGAGTCTGGAAAGTGGTGCTCAGAGAGTCGTCTAAGAACATCTGATTGGATGTTTTCTGGGGGGCCGTTCGGAGATATAAAGGCAGTGTAAATTTCCTCCTGGTAGCCAAGGAAGCGTTTGGGGTTTTGGGTGGAGTTGCGGTAAATTACATATGAGTTGTATATGGCCAATTGAAAAAAAAAAATGGGCCTTTCTTATACCAATGGTATGTCCGTCTTGTGGCAAGGTATGATTCCAATATTTGGTCATTGAAGTCGACTCCCCCCATGAACAAATTATATTTATCAACGCATTTTGGTTTTTGGATGGGGCCATTTCTTCTAGGGATTTCTACGAAGGTATCGTGGATCGAAGACAACATGTAGACATCCCTTCTGTCCCTCCACTTCACTGCCAAAATCTCCTTGTTCCGCAGACTTGCTGTTTCTCCTTTCCTCAACCTCTTATTGACAAGACTTTGAGGAAAGTCCTTCCCGATTCTTTTTTACGGTGCCACATGCTGGCGTCTTCTTCCGGTGAAGGTTGTGGAACAGGGGCAGAGATGTTGTGTACATACAGGTGGTAGACTTTCTCCAGTAGGGGGTATATGAGGTCCCAAACAATTTTCCCGCTTGAACCCAAGTAGTCTGGGCAATTAGGGGGTTGCAGCTGAGTGTCCTTCCTTTCTTACACTTTGAAGGCATACATGTACCCTGTGACTCAGTCACATAATTTGTATACCTTCACCCCATAGCGGGCCCTTTTGCTGGGAATAAATTGTTTGATTTTAAGCCTGCCACTAAATTTAACAAGGGGCTCGTCCACACATATGTGTTGGTCCGGGGTAAACAGCTGGGGGAATACTTCAGAAAAATAATTTAGAAGTGGCCAAATTTTGAAAAGCCTGTCATAATTTGGGTCATTTCGGGGAGGGCACTGGGTGTTATCATTGAAATGAAGGAACCTCATTATCATTTGGTTCTGGGCATTACCTTGGAGAAGATTGGCATGTGGTGGATGGGATGGGTTGACCAATAGGAATTCAAGGTTTTTTTTTGGTGAGTCCCATACAAAATGTGAGGCCTAAAAAAACCTTCAATTCCTCCACCGTTAGGTCTCTCCACTCGTAGGGACGGGCAAAATAGGACGTTGGATTATTTAAAATAAATTGCTGTGCATAAAGGTTGCACTGGGCCACAAATGTTGATAGCATGTCCTCTGTAAAAATTAAATTAAAAAAATTGATTGGGGAAAAATTTTCTGTGTCCACCTGGACTCCTGGCTGGGCAGTGAAAGGGGGAATGTTGGCTTCTCCTGAATTAGGAGAAAGCCACAAGGGGTTCTGAAAGGCATAGGGAAGGCTGGCATGGGTCCTTGGCCATTCTTGCCGAGGTACTGCGGTGCTGGTGGAAGGCACTGTGGTGCTGGTGGATGGCACTGCGGTGCTGGTGGATGGCACTGTGTTGCTGGTGGATGGCATTGCGGTGCTGGTGGATGCCACTGCCTCCTCACTAGAACGCCTTTATTTGGCGGGCCGAACATCTTCCTCCTCTGAGTCACTCAGTGTTCCACTACTGAGGACTGGCTCATAAATTTAGGTCCGACACAGAATCGGAGTTTGAAATGGAATCCGAACAAGAGAGCTCCCCGTTGCTCTTGTCGGCCTGGGAAAGTATCTGGTATGCCTCCTCGGCAGAAAAGCCTCTTTTGGACATGCTTGCTGGTGGTGATGTGACTACACAGGTGTGTGCTAAGCCTGCACTGATGAGGCGGTACTGATGAGCACAGATGGGCACTCAGGTGGCACAGAGGGGCACTGATGAGGTGGCACAGAGGGGCACTGATGAGGTGGAACAGATGTGCACTGATGAAGTGGAACAGATGTGCACTGATGAGGCGGCACAGATGTGCACTGATGAGGCGGCGTTGATGAGGCTGCACAGATGTGCACTGATGAGGCAGCACAGATGTGCACTAATTACACAGATGTGCACTGATGAGATGGCACAGATGGGCACTGATGAAGCTGCACAGATAGGCACTGATTGATTGCACAGATGTGCACTGAGGCGGCACAGATGGGGACTGATTTATGGCACAGATATGCACTGATGAGGTGGCACTGATGAGATGGCACAGATGGGCACTGAGGTGGCACAGATGGGCACTGATGAGGTGGAACAGATGGGCACTGATGAGATGGAACAGATGGGCACTGATTGATTGCACAGATGTGCACTGATGAGGTGGCACAGATGTGCACTGATGAGGCGGCACTGATGAGGCTGCACAGATGTGCACTGATGAGGCAGCACAGATGTGCACTGATTACACAGATGTGCACTGATGAGGTGGCACAGATGGGCACTGATGAAGCTGCACAGATAGGCACTGATTGATTGCACAGATGTGCACTGAGGCGGCACAGATGGGGACTGATTTATGGCACAGATATGCACTGATGAGGTGGTACTGATGAGATGGCACAGATGGGCACTGATGAGGTGGAACAGATGGGCACTGATGAGGTGGAACAGATGGGCACTGATTGCACAGATGTGCACTGATGAGGTGGCACAGATGTGTACTGATTACACAGATTTGCACTGATGAGGTAGCACAGATGGGCACTGATGAAGCTGCACAGATGGGCACTGATTGATTGCACAGATGGGCACTGATAAGATGGCACAGATGGGCACGGATGAGATGGCACAGATGGGCACTGATGAGATGGCACAGATGGGCAATGATGAGGCGAAACAGATGGGCAATGATGAGGCGGAACAGATGGGCACTGATGAGGTGGCATAGATTGCCACTGATTGCACAGATGTGCACTGATTGGCACCGATTAGATGGCACAGGTGGGCACCAATTGCAGATGTGCACAAATGTCCGGACACTGATCACCAATGGCACAGATGGGCACAGGTGAGCACAGATTGGCACAGGTGGGTGCCGATTGGCACAGGTGGGCACTGATTGGCACAGGTCCCACTGTACTGATGTGGCACTGTTTGGGCACTTTTATCACTGTAAAAAATGTTGTTTCACTCACTGAAGCACAGATCGCTGTCAGATCCTCTCTCTCTCTCTCCTCACACGTGGTCTCTGTGTGAGAAGAGAGAGCCGACAATGAGAGATGATCTCATATGTTTACATTTGAGATCATCTCTCATTGGCACCGCCAATCGCGCAGTAAACACTGCTGTGATTGGCCGTTTACTGCGATCTGTGACTGGCTGTGTCCAAGGGACACGGCCAGCACAGAATTTCCCCGATGCATGCTCGTGAGTGCGCACGGGGAACGAGGAAAGGGGAGGATGTCCCATGACGGCCTCCCAGAGATTGAAGTCTGCGCTGTAGCCGTCATTTGGCTATGGCCCGGACCTCAAGTGGTTAAAGCAGTACTAAACCCAGGACCTTGCATTCACTATATCTGGTCTCCCACAGTACACAGAACATGGAAATGCAATAGTTTTAGTCAGGGCTTTTTTTCCTCAGAGAAAAGGTGCAGCAACTCACCCCCTCCCCTAGGTCACACCTGTCTCTGCCCCCTAGAACCGCCCATTGTCTCCACCCCTACACACCAAGCACCGCCCCCTTTAGAGAACAGGAAACCAAGTATATTTAGGGGGATATATAACAGATTTTTGTATGGAATTTGTTAATAAAAAGCAAAGAAGTAAAATGTACAAAACATTAGAAATATCCAGTAACCAAAGTAATCTCAGAGGCACTTTCATATATCCCAATATTCAGCAAGAGACAGCAAACATATAAACACAGCAAGAGACAGCCCTCGTGTGTGTGTGTATGTGTGTGTGTGTATGTATATGTATATTAGGGATGAGCTTCGAGTTTGAGTCGAGCTCATGTTCAACTCGAACATTGGCTGTTCGCAAGTTCGCCGAACAGCGAACAATTTGGGGTGTTCGCGGCAAATTCGAATGCCGCGGAACACCCTTTAAAAGTCTATAGGAGAAATCAAAAGTGCTGATTTTAAAGGCTAATATGCAAGTTATTGTCATAAAAAGTGTTTGGGGACCTGGGTCCTGCCTCAGGGGACATGGATCAATGCAAAAAAAAGTTTTAAAAACGGCCGTTTTTTTTTTTTCAGGAGCAGTGATTTTATTAATGCCTAAAGTCAAACAATAAAAGTGTAATATCCCTTTAAATTTCGTACCTAGGGGGTGTCTATAGTATGCCTGTAAAGGGGCACATGTTTCCTGTGTTTAGAACAGTCTGACAGCAAAATGACATTTTGAAGGAAAAAACCCATTTAAAACTACCCGCGGCTATTGCATTGCCGACAATACACATAGAAGTTCATTGATAAAAACGGCATGGGAATTCCCCAAAGGGGAACCCCAAACCAAAATTTAAAAAAAAAATGACGTGGGAGTCCCCCTAAATTCCATACCAGGCCCTTCAGGTCTGGTATGGATTTTAAGGGTAACCCCGTGCCAAAAAAAAAACGGCGTGGGGTCCCCCCAATGATCCATACCAGACCCTTATCAGAGCACGCAACCTAGCAGGCCGCAGGAAAAGAGGGGGGACGAGAATGCGCCCCCCCTCTTGAACCGTACCAGGCCACATGCCCTCAACATTGGGAGAGTGCTTTGGGGTAGCCCCCCAAAACACCTTGTCCCCATGTTGATGAGGACAAGGGCCTCATCCCCACAACCCTGGCCGGCATCTCCTCCGCGGCGTCTTCTATCTTCTTCTCCTCGGGCCGCTCCACACCCATGGCATGGGGGGAGGCTCCCGCTCTTCTCATGCTGGCCTGGAGGGAGGCTCCCGCTGTGTGACGGCGCTCCTCGTCTGACAGTTCTTAAATAATGGGGGGCGGGGCCACCCGGTGACCCCGCCCCCTCTGACGCACGGGACATGACGGGACTTCCCTGTGGCATTCCCCGTGACGTCACAGGGAAGTCCCGTCAAGTCACCGTACGTCAGAGGGGGGCAGGGTCACCGGGTGGCCCCGCCCCCCATTATTTAAGAACTGTCAGACGAGGAGCGCCGTCACACAGCGGGAGCCTCCCTCCATGCCAGCATGGGTGCGGAGCGGCCCGGAGAAGAAAATGAAGAAGAGAAGAAGAGAAGAGCGGGAGCCTCCCCCCATGCCATGGGTGCGGAGCGGCCCGAGGAGAAGAAGATAGAAGACGCCGCGGAGGAGATGCTGGACGAGAACGCCGGAGGAAGAACCAGAAGAGCCAGAAGAACCAGAAGATGAAGGAAGATAGAAGAAAGAAGAAGCATTTAAATAAAGGAATTGTCAAAAACTGTCTCTCGTCATTTTTAACATTTTTGACAGTTTTTTAGTGAAATGGTAGGGGTAAGTACCCCCTTACCATTTCACACAGGGGGGGCGGAAACTGGGAGTCCCCTTGTTAAAGGGGGCTTCCAGATTCCAATAAGCCCCCCGCTCGTAGACCCCCACAACCACCGGCCAGGGTTGTGGGGATGAGGGCCTTGTCCTCATCAACATGGGGACAAGGTGTTTTGGGGGGCTACCCCAAAGCACCCTCCCAATGTTGAGGGCATGTGGCCTGGTACGGTTCAGGAGCGGGGGGCTGCACTCTCGTCCCCCCTCTTTTCCTGTGACCTGCCAGGTTGCGTGCTCGGATAAGGGTCTGGTATGGAATTTAGGGGGAACCCCACATCATTTTTTTTTTAAATTTTGGCTGGGGTTCCCCTTAATATCTATACCAGACCTGAAGGGCCTGGTATGGAATTTAGGGGGACTCCCACGTCATTTTTTTAAAAAATTTTGGTTAGGGGTTCCCCTTTGGGGAATTCCCATGCCGTTTTTATCAATGAACTTCTATGTGTATTGTCAGCAATGCAATAGCCGCGGGTAGTTTTAAATGGGTTTTTTCCTTCAAAATGTCATTTTGCTGTCAGACTGTTCTAAACACAGGAAACATGTGCCCCTTTACAGGCATACTATAGACACCCCCCAGGTACAAAATTTAAAGGGATATTACACTTTTATTGTTTGACTTTAAGCATTATTAAAATCACTGCTCCAGAAAAAACGGCCGTTTTTAAAACTTTTTTTTGCATTGATCCATGTCCCCTGGGGCAGGACCCAGGTCCCCAAACACGTTTTTTGACAATAACTTGCATATTAGCCTTTAACATTAGCACTTTTGATTATTCATGTTTGTGTCCCATAGACTTTAACGGTGTTCGCGTGTTCGAACAAACTTTTTTCCTGTTCGCATGTTACATATAGTTACATACCCTGTTTCCCCGAAAATAAGACCTAGCGTGCTTGTCGGTGATAGCTGCAATATAAGCCCTACCCTCCAAATAAGCCCTAGTTAAAGTCCTTGTAGATCTAATTTTCAGGGTAGGGCTTATTTTTGGGGAAACAGGGTAGGGCTTATTTGGGGGGTAGGGCTTATATTGCAGCCATCACCGACAATCGCGCTAGGTCTTATTTTCGGGGAAACAGGGTAGTAACATAGTAGGTGAGGTTGAAAAAAGACACAAGTCCATCAAGTCCAACCTATGTGTGTGATTATGTGTCAGTATTTCATTACATATCCCTGTATGTTGCGGTCATTCAGGTGATTATCTAATAGTTTCTTGAAGCTATCAATGCTCCCCGCTGAGACCACCGCCTGTGGAAGGGAATTCCACATCCTTGCCGCTCTTACAGTAAAGAACCCTCTACGTAGTTTAAGGTTAAACCTCTTTTCTTCTAATTCTTCTGCGAAAAAGTTTTATCCCTATTGTGGGGTCACCAGTACAGTATTTGTAAATTGAAATCATATCCCCTCTCAAGCGTCTCTTCTCCAGAGAGAATAAGTTCAGAGCTCGCAACCTTTCCTCATAACTAAGATCCTCCAGATGCTTTATTAGCTTTGTTGCCCTTCTTTGTACTCGCTTCATTTCCAGTACATCCCTCCTGAGGACTGGTGCCCAGAACTGGACAGCATACTCCAGGTGCGGCCGGACCAGAGTCTTGTAGAGCGGGAGAATTATCGTTTTATCTCTGGAGTTGATCCCCCTTTTAATGCATGCCAATATTCTGTTTGCTTTATTAGCAGCAGCTTGGCATTGCATGCCATTGCTGAGCCTATCATCTACTAGGACCCCCAGGTCCTTTTCCATCCTAGATTCCCCCAGAGGTTCTCCCCCAGTGTATAGATTGCATTCATATTTTTGCCACCCAAATGCATTATTTTACATTTTTCTACATTGAACCTCATTTGCCATGTAGTCGCCCACCCCATTAATTTGTTCAGGTCTTTTTGCAAGATTTCCACATCCTGCGGAGAAGTTATTGCCCTGCTTAGCTTAGTATCGTCTGCAAATACAGAGATTGAACTGTTTATCCCTCCAGATCGTTTATGAACAAATTAAATAGGATTGGTCCCAGCACAGAACCCTGGGGAACCCCACTACCCACCCCTGACCATTCTGAGTACTCCCCATTTATCACCACCCTCTGAACACGACCTTGTAGCCAGTTTTCAATCCATGTACTCACCCTATGGTCCATGCCAACGCACCTTATTTTGTACAGTAAACGTTTATGGGGAACTGTGTCACATGATTTTGCAAAATCCAGATACACCACATCTACGGGCCTTCCTTTATCTAGATGGCAACTCACCTCCTCATAGAAGGTTAATAGATTGGTTTGGCAAGAACGATTCTTCATGAATCCATGCTGATTACTGCTAATGATATCATTCTTATTACTAAAATCTTGTATATAGTCCCTTATCATCCCCTCCAAGAGTTTACATACTATTGATGTTAGGCTAACTGGTCTGTAATTCCCAGGGATGTTTTTTGGGCCCTTTTTAAATATTGGTGCTACATTGGCTTTTCTCCAATCAGCTGGTACCATTCCAGTCAATAGACTGTCTGTAAAAATTAGGAACAACGGTCTGGCAATCACCTGACTGAGTTCCCTAAGTACCCTCGGGACTGAGTTCCCTAAGTACCCTCGGATGCAAGCCATCTGGTCCCGGTGATTTATTAATGTTAAGTTTCTCAAGTTTAATTTTAATTCCGTCCTCTGTTAACCATGTAGGTGCTTCCTGTGTTGTGTCATGAGGATAAACACTGCAGTTTTGGTTACTGAAGCCCCCCGATTCACTCGTGAATACTGAGGAGAAGAATAAATTCAATACCTTTGCCATCTCCCCATCCTTTGTAACCAGATGTCCTTCCTCATTCTTTATGGGGCCAATATGGTCTGTCCTCCCTTTTTTACTGTTTACATACTTAAAGATTTTCTTGGGATTTTTTTTGCTCTCCTCCGCTATGTGTCTTTCATGTTCTATCTTAGCCGTCCTAATTGCACCCTTACATGTCTTATTGCATTCTTTATAAAGTCTGAATGCTGAGGATGATCCCTCAACCTTGTATTTTTTGAAGGCCTTCTCCTTTGCTTTTATATGCATTTTTACATTGGAGTTAAGCCATCCAGGATTTTTGTTCGCTCTTTTAAATTTATTACCCAATGGGATACATTGGCTAATGCCCTTATTTAATATGCTCTTAAAGCAAACCCATCTCTCCTCCGTATTCTTTGTTCCTAATATTTTATCCCAAATTATGACTTTTAGCAAGGTTTGTAGTTTAGGGAAGTTGGCTCTTTTAAAATTCAGTGTCTTTGTGTTCCCTTCATGTTTCCTATTTGTGTGATTTATACTGAAACTAATTGACCTGTGATCGCTGTTACCTAAATTGCCCCATATTTCCACATCTGTGATCAGGTCTGTATTGTTGGTAATCAGTAGATCCAGTAATGTTTTATTTCTAGTTGGTGCGTCTACCATCTGACCCATAAAATTGTCCTGCAAGACATTAAGGAACTGGCGAGCCTTAAATTAATGCACGGTTCCCTCCACCCAGTCTATGTCTGGATAATTAAAATCCCCCATTATGATAACACTTCCCATCCTTGCTGCTAATCCAATTTGTGATAGGAGATCCGTCTCCACTTCCTACCTCAGGTTAGGGGGCCTATAGCATACTCCCAGTATTATTTTCCCCTTAGCTTCATCCCTTTGGAGCTCTACCCATAAGGATTTCACCTCCTCCCTAGCTCCCTCAGTGATGTCATCTCTCACATTCACTTGTACATTATTCTTGATATATAGGCATACCCCTCCCCCTTTTTCACCCTCTCTATCCTTGCGGTATAGGGTATACCCTTGAATGTTTGCCAGCCAATCATGAGAGCTGTTGAACCAGGTCTCTGAAATTCCCATAAAATCCAAATCCTCCTTGTACAACGGTATCTCTAGTTCACCCATCTTGTCCGCCATGCTCCTGGCATTGCTGAACATGCCACATAGTTTAGACCGGTCGCATATTGTCCTCGTATTGGGTGTTTCAAGATTGCAACTAGGACTTGCTACTATACTCACCTTGTGTTTTTGTGCTTTGGTTAACCTACCACTAATGCCCCCAATACTACCCTCTGGAATATCTTCCGCGCTGGCTATCACTGTCTCTGGACCCTCCCCCCATCGCCTAGTTTAAAAACCCCTCTAACTTTTTGGCCATCTTCCCTCCCAGCAGATCTGCACCCTCCTCATTTAGGTGCAGTCCGTCCCTTCTATAGTACCGGTTACCGACTGAGAAGTCGGCCCAGTCCTCCAGGAACCCAAACCCCTCCTTACTACACCAGCTCTTCAGCCACTTGTTTACTTCCCTAATCTCCCTCTGCCTTTCTAGTGTGGCTTGATGTACCGGTAGTATTCCTGAGAACACTACCTTGGAGGTCCTTTTCCTCAATTTATCACCTAAGTCCCTAAAATCGTTCTTTAGGACTAGGGATGAGCTTCGAGTTCGAGTCGAACTCATGTTCGACTCGAACATTGGCTGTTCGCAAGTTCGCCGAACAGCGAACAATTTGGGGTGTTCGCGGCAAATTCGAATGCCGCGGAACACCCTTTAAAAGTCTATGGGAGAAATCAAAAGGGCTAATTTTAAAGGCTAATATGCAAGTTATTGTCATAAAAAGTGTTTGGGGACCCAGGTCCTGCCCCAGGGGACATGGATCAATGCAAAAAAAAGTTTTAAAAATGGCCGTTTTTTCAGGAGCAGTGATTTTAATAATGCTTAAAGTCAAACAATAAAAGTGTAATATCCCTTTAAATTTCGTACCTGGGGGGTGTCTATGGTATGTCTGTAAAGGGGCGCATGTTTCCTGTGTTTAGAACAGTCTGACAGCAAAATGACATTTTGAAGGAAAAAACTCATTTAAAACTTCCCGCGGCTATTGCTTTGCCGACAATACACATAGAAGTTCATTGATAAAAACGGCATGGGAATTCCCCAAAGGGGAACCCTGAACCAAAATTAAAAAAAAAAAATTACGTGGGAGTCCCCCTAAATTCCATACCAGGCCCTTCAGGTCTGATATGAATATTAAGGTTAACCCCGGCCAAAATTTAAAAAAAAATGACGTGGGGTTCCCCCTAAATTCCATACTTGACCCTGGTATGGAATTTAGGGGGACTCCCACGTCATTTTTTTTTTTAATTTTGGTTCGGGGTTCCCCTTTGGGGAATTCCCATGCCGTTTTTATCAATGAACTTCTATGCGGGTAGTTTTAAATGTGTTTTTTCCTTCCAAATGTCATTTTGCTGTCAGACTGTACTAAACACAGGAAACATGCGCCCCTTTACAGGCATACTATAGACACCCCCCAGGTACGAAATTTAAAGGGATATTACACTTTTATTGTTTGACTTTAAGCATTATTAAAATCACTGCTCCTGAAAAAACGGCCATTTTTAAAACTTTTTTTTGCATTGATCCATGTCCCCTGGGGCAGGACCCAGGTCCCCAAACACTTTTTATGACAATAACTTGCATATTAGCCTTTAAAATTAGCACTTTTGATTATTCATGTTCGTGTCCCATAGTGTCCCTTTAACGGTGTTCGAACAAACTTTTTTCCTGTTCGCATGTTCTGGTGCGAACCGAACAGGGGGGTGTTCGGCTCATCCCTATTTAGGACACTCCATCTGCCTCTGACTTTGTCATTGGTGCCAACGTGCACCATGACAGCCAGGTCTTCCCCAGCCCCTCCCAGTAATCTGTCCACAAGATCCGTGATGTGCCGAACCCGAGTGCCCAGTAGACAACATACTGTTCGGAGCTTCAGGTCTTGGTTACAGATTGCCCTCTCTGTCCTTTTAAGAATTGAGTCCCCTACCACCAGAATCTGTCTTTCCTTTCCCTTTGCTGCCCCCCCACTCTCACTGGAGGAGTTCTTCCCCTGGCAGCTAGGAGAGTCCCTCATCTCCAGCAGTGCTGGTCCCTGACTGTTTTCACAGGGGGGTGTTCGGCTCATCCCTAATGTATATACACACACACACACACACACACACTAAGAGATAGCCCACATAGATACACACACAGCCCATATGTATATTCGGCAAGAGACAGCTCATATGTATATCCAGCAAGAGACAGCCCACCAGTGGCGGCTTGTGAAGTTTTAGGATGGGGGGTGTCAGGTCCTGCCCTTCCTTTTTGACCCCTCCCACTTGGTGAAAATGGGCGTGGTTTCAGCGAAATAGTGGGCATGGCTCTAAGGTGGTGTGGTTAGCATCTGAGATGAATGAGGGATGGAGGGAGAGGGAGAGAGGAATGGAGGGACGCAGGCCCATATCCTATACAACAACAGAAATATGTGTATTCTAGAAAGTTTAACAATCAGCAGATAAAGATATTCCAAACACCTGGTGTTAGCACTTCAATCATCCCGGCACCATGGATGTTATGGTGTCAGGATGATTGAAGCGCATTATTTCTATTATTACATTATAATATAAAATGAAATCATTCAACTAACCATAATGCAGAATCAGTGGGAGCCCTGAGCATGTCACTAGCCATGTCCCCTGCCATCAGGTGTCCTCAGCGGAGTCCGTGCTTACATGCATCATGTGTCCCACCAAATGCAGCCTGTGTCCCACAAAATGCAGCCAGCCTGTGTCCCACCAAATGCAGCCTGTGTCTCACCAAATGCATAGTTGCCAACAGTCCAGATTTTCCCGGGACAATCCCGATTTTGGGACCCTTGTCCCAATCGGAGGCCGTCCCGATTCAGGATTTTGCCTTTTTTGCCCAGGGAAATCGGGAAAGTTTGCTTCTGCACTTTTGCAGCAGCTGGCTTCAACAAAATGGCCCCCGGCTCCGCTGCTAGATCGTTCCCCTTGTGTTCAGTGGAGAGAGGAAGGGGGCTTGATCTGTGCAGCCAATGAATCGGCTTCTCTCTTCACAATACTGAAGCCAGGGTTAGCTGCATGGATAAGTCCCTCCCCTCTCCACTGAACCGCCGGCCGCTCAAGTGGAGTTTCTTCTGCTCTTGTCCCTCTCTCTCATTGTAAAGCCCAGGCAGTGATGTAACTGTAATGTAATTAACTATATACAGGAGGGGGGTTAACTATATACAGGAGGGGGGTTAACTATATACACAGGAGCAGGGGGTTAACTATGTACAGGGGGGATACTATGTACGGGGTGTAACCAGGTGTTTGGAGTATCTTTATCTGCTGATTGTTAAACTTTTTGGAATACACATATTTCTATTGTTGTGTAGGATCTGGGGCTGCTGTCCCTCCATCCCTCTCTCCCCCTTTCCCTCTCCATCCCTCATTCATCTCAGAGCCTAACCACACCCCCTTTGAGCCACGCCCGTTTAAACCACGCCCACCATTTCGCGTAAACCACGCCCATGCTTCACATGCCACATTTTTATTTTTCCCAACGCCACGCCTACAAATGCATGCCCAGCCCCCTAATTATAATACAACTATAGCCTACAGCCAAAAAAGTGTCCCGAATTTTTTTTTTTAAATGTTGGCAACTATGCAAATGCAGCCTGTGTCCACCAAATGCAGCCTTGCCTGTGTCACGTCGAACCCACCTCCCCCCAGTTCTCCATGGGAGCACAGCGGTACTTACCTTGCTGTGTGGTGTCCTCTCCTACTGTGTGGACACTGGCAGCAGCGATGGAGGAGTCCGCTCCTTTCATTTCCTGTTTCCTCTCTTCCGGACGCAATGGGAGAGAGAAAACAGGAAGTGACATCAAACTGAGATGTCAATCAAACCGCCCGGCCATAGTAATAGATACTACGAGCGCCAGGCGGAAGCCACTCGGCGCTTCAGAAAGCGCTGCAAGGCGGGATAAACGCGCACAAATGAAGTGCCGCGTATCTAGTATCTGTTCTTATCAGTTGCCAGGAGGTGGTGCTTGCTTCTGTCCCTGATCTATGGTGAAGTGGTATCAGGGATGGCGGAGGCTATGCAAAACCTGCTGGTGTAAAGGTAACTTGGAGCGGTTTGTAGCTGAAAAGAGAAGCCTTCCGATGGGGATGGAGAACAACTGGGTCTGACCCAGAGGGTTGGGTCCCTGGCCTTCTGGCCTAGATTGGGGTAGCTCTAGCTCCAGTCAGTTTTTCGGGAGAAAACACTTACACCTCCTTCAGGGAGGGGGGAGTGGTTGGTATTTCCTGAATGTAATTAAGTAGGAGGGATGGGAGCGATGGTGGGGCCTGATGGTAAAAGGCTCTCACCAAGCTTCCAGAACGCCAGGCCTTCCTGGCTAGGGTGGGGGCTGCTGTGGTCTGGGCTGGGGGTCAGGGTTGCACGAAAAGCCAGTGGTGAATGTGCCCCTGAAGGGGCAGTTCAGGGGTGCCGTACAGTCACAGTGTTTCGGCACTTGATCTATGGCACCATGGTCACTTCACCACAACACACGTTTTTCGCACCTGCCTCTAGGGCCGAGCCTTTTGGCTAGGACCAGGGGAAATTTTTATTCCTGGTTGGAGGGCCGGCCATTGTGTTAAACAATGGTCACTTTTCACTCTCCCACCTTCCTTCTCCCCACGTTCTTTTTATTTAGCCCCGTGTTTGTCACTTTTTTGTATTTTTTTGTTTGATGTGTATACACGTTTGTCACTGTGTGATGAGTAGGGTATAGGTCCTCAGGCCTACTCTGAAAGTCTTGGGAGAGGGTGGACAAAGGCCTTCTGGCTTGGTTCACTCTCTCTCATGTGGTCTCCCTTCGGGGGTGTCAGAAGAGGTCTCAGAATGTACAGGCTATTGGGCACTCTGGTGTGCGCCGGTTCGCGCCGGTCCGCGTCGGCATGCGTGCACGTTCCTGCTGTTGCGCAGGTGCGTGCGGGCGTGCGCCTGGGCGCGTCTGCATGGTGCTTGGTGCCAATCACTCTATTTAGTCTGCTGAGACCTTCCGCTCGGTGCTGTCCGATCTGCAGCTCCCAGTTCTTGAGTTCCTGTTACCTGTCTGCTTGTTTGATCTCCTTGTGAGCCTGGCCTGTCTTTGGATTCTTCTCTGTTATCTGCCTGAACCTGACCCCGGCTTTCCTTGACCACGAATCTGCCTGCTCCATTCTGGGCCTTACCTCCGCAAGTCACCTGCCAGGTTCTCTTACCACTCTGCGCTCCTGTGCCTTCTGTTTACACTACCAGGGGCCGGGAACCAGATACGTATGGGAGGCCTCCCCCTGCTACATCGGGTTCGTCAGTCAGGTACGTGCAAGTCTGACAGTATCATACAGCCATGTCCGAGCCCGAGCAGGGGTCCTCTCCCATGGAGGAATTATGCAGACACCTGGCGGGTCTCACACAAGCTGTAAAGAGCCTTCAGGAAGGCTATACTAGGCTGGAAGAACGAGTCCAGGTGCTGTCCTCACCTGCTAACCCTCAAGTTGCTTCTGCTGCTGGACTCTCATCTTCCCCCTCCGTGGTTATGCTTCCTCCTGAGCCAAGGGTTCCTACACCCGACAGATTTTCCCGTGAGCATAGTAAGTACCGATCCTTCCGCAATGCCTGTAGACTTTACTTTGCTCTGCAACCACGTACCTTCTCCTTGGAGGCGACTAAGGTGGGCTTTGTGATTTCTCTTTTGTCCGGTGAACCAGAGACCTGGGCCCACCGTCTCCTGGAACAGAAGTCAGCATCTCAAGACAACCTGGATGCATTCTTTGCCGCCATGTCTCAACTATATGAGGACCCCCAGTTAAAAGCCACCGCTGAGTCCGCCTTGCACGCCCTACAACAAGGGCATAGAGCCGCAGAAGATTATGTCCTGGAATTCAGGCATTGGAGTTTGGACACGGATTGGAACGACACGGCCCTGCGTTACCAATTTTGTATGGGCCTTTCTGATTCACTTAAAGATGAGTTGGCGCGGGTTGGATTACCACAAACATTGGAGGACCTTATCAATATGTCCGTTCAGATAGATCGGCGCCTCAGGGAGCGCCGCTCCGAAAGATCCACCAACCAATTCCATCCCACCTGGGTCCTCCCAAAGGTCCCTAGTGCTACCAGCTCTGTCGGCCCAAGCCCTCATGTACCACCTACCTCGGTCCTTGATACCCCTGAGCCGATGCAGCTTGGCCTTCTCTGACCATCTCTCACACCGGAAGAACGGCAACGTCGACGGGCCAACCATCTATGTATGTACTGCGGGCAGTCAGGTCACTACGTGAGATCTTGCCCTAACAAGACACGTAAGTCCCTTTCAACCTCTACTAAGTGTGCATCTGCCTTGCGTAACCCTGCTAATCATCTTGCTCTCCCCATTGTTCTACAGCTTCCAGGACAGGATCTTACAGTCTCGGTCATAATTGACCCTGGAGCTTGCAGCTGCTTCATAGACCTTACCTTTGCCGCTAATCACCGCACCAAGCGAAATCACAGGGACTTGCGGTCCACCTCGCTGATGGTTCCACCCTTAGCTCTGGTCCCGTCACCCAGGAAACTATTCCTCTGCTGGCCATCATGAACACTCATCACCGGGAATTCCTTCATTTGGATGCTATCTCTTCTCCACTTTTTCCTATTATTTTGGGAATGCCGTGGCTACAGGCTCATAATCCTAGTATTGACTGGGTCTCCAGAGAAACTAAGTTTTGCTCCAGCTATTGTCAAAAGTGCTGTCTGCACAGTACCTCTGCAGAATCCCCTCAACTCATGTGTCTAGACATTGACACCGAATCGCAGCAGGCTATTCCCGCACCGTATTGGGACTTTCTTGATGTCTTCAGTAAAAAGGGGGCGGAAACCCTTCCTCCTCACAGACCTTATGATTGTCCGATAGAACTTTTGCCTGGATCTGAAGTTCCCTTTGGAAGAATTTTCCCATTAGCAGAGCAGGAGCTGGACACTCTTAAAACCTATATTCTATATATATAGAATCTAAAGAGAGGGTTCATCCGTTCATCCACCTCACCGGCTGGGGCCGGCATTTTCTTTGTTTAGAAGGATCACTCCCTTCGGCCTTGTATCGACTATAGGGAACTGAATAAAATAACCATCAAGAATTGTTATCCCTTACCTCTTGTGCCCGAACTCTTCCAAAGACTAGGTTCTGCAATAATCGTTTCCGAAGTAGCGCAGGGATAATCTATATAAATAATAATCTTTACTAAACTTGATATCCGTGGTGCCTACAACCTAATCCGCATCAGAGAGGGAGATGAATGGAAAACTGCTTTCCGTACCCGATTCGGGCACTTTGAATATCTCACCATGCCCTTTGGTCTGTGCAACGCGCCTGCAACGTTTCAACACTTTGTTAATGATATTTTCCGTGACCTTCTGGACTTATATGTTATAGTATATCTAGACGACATTTTGATCTTTTCCTCTTCAGTCATTGAACATCGCAGGCATGTCTGAAATGTATTAACCTGGCTCAGGCAGCATGGACTTTATGCCAAATTAGAAAAATGTGAATTTGAACGCCAATGCATCCAGTTCCTCGTTCTAATCATTGCTAGCGATGGCATTAAAATGGATCCGCAAAAAGTGTCAGCTATCCTAGACTGGCCCACTCCCTAAGAAAGGGGTCCAACGCTTCATTGGCTTCGCCAACTTTTACCGAAAATTCATTAAAGGCTTTTCTGCAATTATTACTCCAATCACTGAGCTAACCAAGCAAGGGAACCAATTTTGTTGGTCTACCGAGGCACAATCTGCCTTTGATAAACTTAAAGAGTTATTTACCTCCGCTTCCATCCTGAAACATCTAGACCCTGCCTTACCCTTCGTCCTTGAAGTGGAAGCTTCAGAGGTTGCAGTAGGGGCAGTACTCTCTCAGCGGCAAGGTGCCCAGGCCCTACTCTATCCAGTGGCCTTTTTCCCACGGAAGCTTTCCACTGCTGAGAAAAACTATGACGTGGGAGATCGAGAGCTTCTGACCATTAAGGCCGCATTGGAAGAGTGGCGTTATCTTTTAGAGGGTGATGCAAACCCCATTTTGGTCTATACAGACCACAAAAACCTCGAGTACTTGAGAACAGCCAAGAGACTGAGACCTCGGCAGGCAAGGTGGGCTCTGTTCTTCTCTAGATTCCAGTTTCACATCACGTACAGACCTGGCTCCAAGATTATTAAATTGGACGCTTTATCCCGCATGTTCCTGGATTCCGAGGAACCTTTACCTTCAGACAGCATCCTTCCTGCTGGAAATTTTCTGCTGCTACAGGGGGATATCATATCCCAAATTAAACAAGCCTCCAGGAATCTGTACCCACCTACAGGAGTTGACGTAAGTTTTCAAGATGGTTTGTTCCGGCACAAAGACAAAATCATGGTCCCAGAGAGTCTAAGAGTGGCAGTACTGGGACTCTGCCATGACCATAAATTGGCTGGACATTTTGGAGTACTGCAGACGACAGAGCTGGTGCAATGTACATTTTGGTGGCCTCAATTGGTAAACGATTGCAAAAGCTATGTGGAATCCTGCACCACCTGTGCTCGGAACAAGAATAGCCGGACAAAGACCTGGGGTCTACTAAACCCCTTATCCGTCCCAGAAAGACCCTGAAAGATTATTACGATGGATTTCATCGTAGAACTCCCTCTGGCAGAAGGCTTTTCCACCATCTTCGTCATTGTAGATAGATTGTCTAAGATGGCTCATTTTCTACCCATGAAAGGCACACCTTTTGCCGTGGAAACTGCAAAAATTTTCGTCAAAGAAATAGTGAGACTACATGGGGTACCATCAAGTATAGTTTCTGATAGAGGTGTTCAGTTCACTTCCAGGTTCTGGAAGGCTCTCTGTGGGTCACTTGAAATTGAACTAGCATTCTCTTCTGCCTACCACCCCCAGACAAATGGGCAGACAGAGAGAACTAATAAAACTCTGGAGCAATATCTTCAAAGCTTTTCCACCTTCTCACAGGACGATTGGGTCTCTCTTCTGCCTATTGCTGAGTTTGCATATAACAACTCTGTGCACTACAGCTATTAAACACACACCATTCTTCACCAATTATGGCTTTCACCCGTCATTCCTGCCTGAATCCTTACCCGAGTGTTCAATTCCTGCAGCTTCCGAAACAATGGACTTCTTCCTCACAAACAATAAACTACTACGGGAAACCATGGCTAAAAACCAAGAATACAATAAAAGGATGTTCGATAGAAAGAAGCATGGAGAACTCATTCTGGAGAACTCATTCTGGAACTTGGCAACCAGGTTTGGCTGTCTACCCTTAACTTAAAGGTGACCTGTCCTTCAAAGAAGTTGTGTCCCAAATTCGTGGGTCCTTTTCCGGTCAAGAGGAAGATTAATGATGTGACCTATGAGCTGGACTTGCTCAAACCAGTTATTCCCAATTCCTTTTCGGGTCATAATACCGGCCCACCTGAACCTGTAATCGTTGACAACGAGATAGAATTTGAGGTGGAAGCAATCCTGGACTGCAGGAAGAGACACAACCAAGTTCAATACTTGATCAAATGGAGGGGGTATGGACCGGAAGATAATTCCTGGGAACCAGAAAGCAACCTGCACACCAAAGAACTTTTAAGAGATTTTTTGGAGTACCCACGCTGATAGACTAGCCCAGATTAGTATCCGGAGGCTGCCCTTTAGGAGAGGGCACCATCAGAGGAGGTCTCGGCATGTACAGGCTATTGGGCACTCTGATGTGCGCCGGTTCACGTCGGCGCGTGCGGGCATGCGCCCGTTCACGCTGTTGCTTGGCGCACGGTGCTTGGCACCAATCGCTCTATTTAGTCTGTTGAGACCTTCCGCTCAGTGCTGTCCGATCTGCAGCTCCCAGTTCCTGAGTTCCTGTTACCTGTCTGCTTGTTTGATCTCCTTGTGACCCGGCCTGTCTTTGGATTTTTCTCTGTTATCTGGCTGCACCTGACCCCGGCTTTCCTTGACCACAAATCTGCCTGCTCCTTTGTACCACGTTGTCCGCCTGCTGCCAACCCTGCCTGTTACCCGGACTTTGAGCCTGCCTGTTCCTCTGTATCATGCTGACCGCTTGTTGCCAACTCTGCCTGTGACCGGACCTGCCCTTTCTGCTCCTGCTCTGCACCGGCTGCCTACGCCCCAGCCTGCTAAAGACTTCCAGACCACTCGCATCAGGATACTGGGCCTTACCTCCGCAAGTCACCCGCCAGGCTCTCTTACCACTCTGCGCTCCTGTGCCTTCTGTTTACACTACCAGGGGCCGGGAACCAGATACGTATGGGAGGCCTCCCCCTGCTACATTTGGTTCATCAGTCAGGTACATGCAAGTCTGACAGGAGGAGTTCCACCTAGTACTTGGGTGGGTCTGTTTTGGCAGACCTTCCAGAGAACGGGGGTCCGTCTGGTTTTGGCCAGATGGACCCAAGTGAAGTACCTCAGTCCCTGTCTAGAGCCTAATGCCCCGGGGGATCAGGGTAAGGTCCTTCCCTAGTGGAGGATCAGTGTAACACCCGTTGCGCGTTTTTGTGTTTCACTCTTTATGTGTGTGCACTTTTTTGGCACCTGGTGGAAGTTTTTGGGTGTGTTTTGCACTCAACTGGCTTTTCAAAAAAAAAAAAGTATTAAACTGGGGGGGTGGCGCCCATGCGCCCCCTATGGACGGTCCGCCACTGCAGCCCACGCGTATATATCCAGCAAGAGACAGCCCACACATTTATACACACACAGCAAGAGACAGCCCACATGTATAAACACACAGCAAGAGACAGCCCACATGTATATATATCCAGTAGTAGACAGCCCACATGTGTATATATATCCAGTAGGAGACAGCCCACATGTGTATATATATATCCAGTAGGAGACAGCCCACATGTATATATCCTGGAAGCAGCATTAATAGACAAATGTCTAAAAAGCAAGACAACAATGACAGTTAAACAATTACCAAAGCATTCCCTGGTCTGGCAGACAGGAGTCTCAGGACAGGGAAGGATAGGATACCACACCACACGGCAACGCTTCCACACAAAAAGGAAAATCCGCTCTGCTACAGGGAGAGGTGGAGTGCAGCTGATATCACTCCGCCCTCCCCTTTTAAGGCTGCAGTCGGAACTATAGGAGCTATGGCGGCTGTCAGCTCACTGCGCCGACTGGCAGCAGCATAAACCAACATGTATCCTCCCAAGAAAAAAAAAAACTCTAGCAATATACACCAAACTGAGCATGTGCAGAGAGTCAGGAAATTGGTTTGGGGACTGTGAAAGGGGAAGATCAGAGAAGACAGGATCAGTCTTTTACACAATGCAGCAGATTAACCCCTTAGATTCCCTAGAGAGTATAACAAGCATGATTTACTGCATATACAGGCTGATTTTATTGTTGTGGGTTTAGTACTGTAACACTTTAAACTTGTCAGTTTGTCACAGTAGACTGCACATAGAACACAGTTTTTTTTTCTTTTGTTATTTTAGGGGGTAATGTATACAGGCTTTGAGATTAGTTAAAGTAAGTTCAGAAAAATCTAGTTCCGTGTAAAAATTAAGTTAGTTAAAATGTCTGCCAGGTTTTTATTGATGTTTGTGCTGCTTTTGGGGGAATTCCCCATCATTTTTTCGCCTGGTGATGTTAAAAAATACATTAAATTAAAATCTTACCATTTTCCATTTACCAATGGAGGTAGATGAAAATGTTTCTAAACAGAAATGTTTGTCAAAAAGTGGAAATTCCCCTCACCTTGACATTGCTTCAGACAATAAGTATTTTGAAATGGTTTCAAGGTCCATTTACCAATTTCTTACCTTAGGCATTCTATGTATGCCCCCAAAAAGTGTTCAAAGTACACATGGCATACATAGCATATCCTGTCTCACTTTTGTTTCATTTATATGAAGATCAAAGGTGTGATTAAAGGGGTCATTGCAGTGTGACAGGCTCTCATCAAGAGTGCCTAACTTTCAATCCAGCTCCTCCATTCATAGAAGACATACTACACTTTCTATGAATGAAAAATGATCTATGAATGGAGGCAGCAGCAACAATCATCCACCTGTCCTCCATTCATAGGTCACCTGTTCTCCATTCATACAGGCTGTAGTATAGCTTCAATCGATACTCTTGATGAGTGCTTGTCACAGATTCATTTGTTCCATTAACCTGTTGCATTTGAAGATTATGGCAGTGGAAATGCATTGACCTTAGGTTTTCCGATCAGAGCTGAACAAGTGATACCATGCCTACACCAGAACAGAACTCAGGATGTGGCACCATACAAAGCTCAAGGAAAAAGTGATTCTGCCAATGTGGAGTGTGGCTACTAACCGCCCGGAATACTCAGTTTAGACACAGCTATGTCCTATAGCTTGAGACACTGAGTCAACATCAGGTTGGAAGACTGTAGGCCTGTGTAACCTTAAGGCTGGGTTCACACTTAAATCGGATGCAGCTCACATCAAGGGTCCAGTGCGTCCCTGTTCTCTGTTTCAGGGACGAAATCAGGCCCAAATTTTTGCCTGAATTTGGACCTGAAACGGAGCCAAAGCCGCACAGGACCCCTGTGCAATCCACATTTCGCAGCCGCCACAGAGATGTGTGAACTGGCTCCATTGAGAGCTGGTCACTCTCCCGTCATGCGAATTGGATGCAGGGAAACCCACATCCAATTCGCAATAGTGTGAACCCAGCTTTAAACCTGCAATTAGTAATAGCAAGATGGTCTAAGGGAGAGCTATACTGTCAGGGGGCATGAGTTGCATAAACTGGGGATTTCAAGAATGTACCAGTGGAAAATATGAGAAGTCTGCAAAGTCAAATAGTATAAATGGAAGTCTGGCAGTGCCAGGCTTCCCTAATCCTTTGGATGCTTCAGAGAGGACACGTTCAGTTTGGAGCCGCAATAAAAACGGTTAAGTAGGGAATCTAAGACTAAAATATTTCATGGGCAAATAGATTGGATAGTGGCAAAGAATATAAAGGATTTTGGGGAAAAGAATCAGTTTAACAAGGTTAATGCACCCATGGAACCAAATATCCACACAAAGATACCTCATATTTCTAGTCCTGCAATGTAACACTGATCAATTTTTTTTTTCACTTTATTTTGCATAGAAAATAAAATAAAACATAGTATATTATATATATTATATGTATCTTAACGACAAAATTATCCATAACTAAACATACCAGCAGTTGATATGTAAAATTGCCTTGTCCATATGGAATCTAGATACAAGAGCTGAAGTGGTTACGGTCAGTTTGTTTTATTCTCCATGCAAGTCAATGTGAATGTACTGTATTTGAAATTAATGTATGTCGCCAGTGCTGGGACAAGGCCATTTGGTGCCCAGGGCGAAGATGGCAAACTGCAACCCCCCATTTTTAAGAAAGAATCAATGTTGTTTCAAAACAAGAATGTACTTAAAACAATACAAATTCAATTATCACCCCACACACAGTATTTTACCCTTTACATGACCCCCCCCCCCCCACACACACACGCACACATAGGTATTTGAAGTAATAATCCGCCCTTTACTCAAAGTACCACCACTGCGCCACCAATACCGTGAAAAAATCTAAAATCTAAAATATAAATATAAATATGAATATATTGAGCTGCCCCTATAAAATAAATTGATAAACCCAATATTTTATCCCACATATCCTTACATCTAAATCGCTCCCTATTGTAGATATATAGAAAAAAATATAAGAGGCGCTCTAATATATAACAGTGCAAATCAATGTCTGGAAACACTACATGAAATGAATACAAACAGTGTTCACCAAGTGTTAACCTGATACAAACATAAAGACAGTGTTTAAAAACAATTATTACAAAATATATAAGTGTATACACGACTTGATCACACCACCATGTGCTGAATATGAGTGACTAAGTAAATATAAAATTAATAGTCCATAAATAGTGAACAGAATTCAAAATATGAGTCCAAAAAATTCAGCGACAAAAATAAAGTGACGAAAATTGAAATCTTGATGAATGAGTGACTTGTCCGTGTCTTCCACCTCACCAACGTGATAGGTGAACCCACTCCCTTTAGAACAACACTCACCAATTCCAATTGCCAGCACTTTCATGCAAGGCAAAAAACGCTTTTTTTACCACACAACAGGGTAATGAGGTCAATCCGACATCCAGAAATGTGTAAAAGGATCACTCCACATGGAAAATAATAAAGTGCTCCAATAGTGTAAAACCACATAGCAAGTTTATAAAAAACACTACAATCTTTAAAAATTTCCACTCACATTTTACATGTTTCAAACCAGCAGAAGTAAAGTGCAATACACAGCAATGCCAAACACGGTGGATAATACAGCTGACACTGGGCGGTCTCGGCGGACCCGAGGTGTGCTAATGCTCAAACTTCCGATCTCACCCCCTCCTCAATAGACCTCCGCTCGGTCGAATCACTTCTCCTATGGTGCGGCTTCCAGAGTGCAGCGGAACAGGGATAAGGACAAGATTACTACTAATACACAATGATCTGAACCTTCATCTTAATTACCTAATTCAACAGTGATTAGTCACCTCTGTGTACCCCCCTTCTATAGTCACCTCTGTATACCCCCCTTTTAAAGCCACCTCTGTATACCCCCCCCTGTCCACAACCCCCTCTGTAGTTCTCTGAGTTCTCACCTCTTTTCACAAATTCCTCCCCTCCTTCTCACAGTTCTCATCCTCCGTGTCACTGCATCTTTCTGGTATGTGTGTGCGCTCTTTTTCCAACACACAGTCTCAGATCTGTAGCATACAGCCAGAACACTTCACTCTGTTCTGTGCTGTGCTATAGCAGTGTGAGGGGGGTGATGGGACGGGGGAGCACGGACGATCGCTCTGCCTCACTCTCTGTCACAGGCCAGCCACTCCGATCCTGCAGCTCCTGACAGAGGGAGAAGCAGGACGAGTCGGCACTTACACACAGCCCGCAGCTGTTCTCCTCCCCTGTCAGTGTGGCCGCCTGTGTTAACCTGGCCGAGAGAGCAAACGGGGGAGGATGGCACAGCTGTGTTCGTGACCACTACCGTGAGAACTATTCTAAGCAGTGCAGGCTTCAGGGGTGGCTGCTTTTGCTCTGCGTTAAAGAGGGCCCTGAACCCGCCCCTCTCACACTCTGCCCTGGGCACTCGCTCCTCTCGCCCACCCCTTGTACCGGCTCTGTATGTCGCACCACTTCCTTAAACTAAATCTCTCTAAAACTGAGCTATTAATATTCCCCCCCGCCCGGGCCCCCCTCCATGACCTTTCCATCAAAATCAACAATGCAACCAGTCCCTCCCCTCACGCCAGGGTACTGGGTGTAATCCTATACTCTGACTTGTCATTTCAGCCTTAAATCCAATAGTTTGTAGAAAGTTTGTGGAATTCACCTCCGTATCTCTAAAATTCGCCCCTTTTTAACAAATGAAACCACCAAGCTACTCATTCACTCCCTTGTTATCTCTCGCCTTGACTATTGCAACTCTCTTCTCATTGGCCTGCTTCTCCATAGGTTATCCCCTCTTCAGTCTATCATGAATGCTGCTGCCAGACTTATCCACCTTACCAACCGCTCAGTGTCTGCCAACCCTCTCCTCCAATCCCTACACTGGCTCCCAATCACCCAGCGAATTAAATTAAAAATACTAACCACAACAAACAAAGCCATTCACAACTATGCCCCGAGCTACATCACCAATCTTGTCTCCAAATATCACCCAAATTGTCCTCTCCTCTCTTCTCAAGACCTCCTACTCTCAAGACCTCCTACTCTCAAGACCTCCTACTCTCAAGCTCTTCTCCAAGATTTCTCCAGAGCCTCTCCCATCCTCTGGAACTCGCTACCTCCACCTGTCCGACTATCCCCTGCTCTTGCTACCTTCAGGCGATCTCTGAAAACTCATCTCTTCAGGAAAGCCTATCACGTCTCTAACTAATCTTTTACCACTTCCATCAGCTCATTCCCCACAGTTACAACCTTTTGTACCACCTGCTCCACCCCATTAGATTGTAAGCTCTTCTGAGCAGGGCCCTCTTAATCCTCTTGTATTTTATTGTATTATAACTGTATTATCTCCCTTTTATATTGTAAAGCACTGCGTAAACTGTTGGCGCTCTATAAATCCTGTATAACAACAACGTAAATACATGACAAATGCATACTAAACACAACTTGAATGTCTGTGTACACTAGCCCTAAAGCATAGATTAATTAGTATACAAAGATGGGACTATGTACTATGCAGTAGCGGCTCGTGTTTAAAATTCTGGAAAATTTGTGTCTAAAAAATTCTGGAAAAAAACATAAAATGCAGACACCGTGCCCATAAAATGCAGACGCCGTGCCCATCAAATGCAGCCACCGTGCCCGTCAAATGCCGCCACAGTTTTTTTTGCGCTATAAAAAAAAAAAAGACTGTAAAATCTGTAAAAAAAATGCATTTTTTCTTTATTTCTATTATAAAATTAATACATTTTACAAATTAGTCATTTTTCTTCATATATTTTGGCCAAAATTTATACCGCTACATATCTTTAGTAAAAAATAACCCAAATCAGTGGATATTATTTGGTCTCTGTAAAAGTTATAGAGTCCAAAATCTATGGTGCCAATATCTGAAAATTGATCACACCTGAAGTACTGACGGCCTATCTAAATTCTTGAGACCCTAACATGCCAGAAAAGCACAAATACCCCCCAAATGACCCCTTTTTGGAAAGAAGACATTCCAAGGTATTTAGAAAGATGCATGGTGAGTTTTTTGAAGTTGTCATTTTTTCCCACAATTCTTTGCAAAATCAAGGTTTTTTTTTACTTTTTTTTTTTTGCACAAAATTGTCATATTAGCAGGTTATTTCTCACACACCGCATATGCATACCACAAATTGCACTCCAAAACACATTCTGCTATTACTCCCGAGTACGGCGATACCACATGTGTGAGACTTTTACACAGCGTGGCCACATTTTGAGGCCCAACATGCAGGGGAGCACCCAGGCCAATTTTGACATTTCTCTCCTACATGTAAAAATCATCATTTATTAGCTAGAAAATTACATAGAACCCCAAAACATTATATATGTTTTTTTAGCAAAGACCCTAGAGAATACAATGGTGGTCATTGCAACTTTTTATCTCACACGGTATTTGCACAGCAATTTTTGAACGCTTTTTTTGGAAAAAAAACAGTTTTGTGCTTTAAAAAAAAACAAAACAGTAAAGTTAGCCCAATATTTTTTCATAGTGTGAAAGAAGAAGTTATGCCAAGTAAATAGATACCCAACATGTCACCTTTCAAAATTCCACGGGCTTGTGGAATGGCGCCAAACTTCGCTACTCAAAAATCCCCATAGGCGACACTTTAAAATTTTTTACTGGTTACATGTTTTGAGTTACAGAGGAGGTCTAGGGCCAAAATCATTGCTCTCGCTCTACCGATCGCAGCGATACCTCACATGTGTGGTTTAAACACCATTTGTGGTTTCATATGTGGACGGGACTTAAGTATGCGTTCGCTTCTGCATGTGAGCACACAGGGACAGGGGTGCTTTAAAATTTTTTATTGTTCATTTTACTTTATTTATTTTAGTTTGATGCTTTTTTCCCAAAAAAAAAAAATTTTGACCAATTTTATTCCTATTACAAGGAATGTAAACATCCCTTGTAATAGGAATATGGCATGGACTCTATGAACTAATTAGGTGACTTCTGAAGGCAATGCATTGTTGGTTGTAACATGACAAAATTTCAAGGGGTGTGTGTGTGTTGCATTATAATAATTTTTAAAGAATTTTGTGCTGTATCAGAAATTGTGGTATGTGATTCCACTTTCTTTAGCGAGTTACTTTCTTTGATTTGATTAAGAGTGTGAAATATTCAAAGAGATTTTTTTTTTCTGTTGCTTATGCTACAGGCTATAAAGATCCTAAAATGCCCGTGAACATGAACTGGAAGGCTTGGTATTAAAACCTACTAAGTTCCACAGCTCACTATTGACTGAATGATTTAACTGAACTTCAAATCACCGTGACTGACCACAGACTATGTTTTACTACTCATTAAACAAGTACATTTCTATGTTGGATGGAAGGAAAGTTAATATAGGTATTTATTTTACCCGAAGACACAGCAAATAGAGGCAAACTGTGGTTAAATTCTTCAGCAAGATGTACTTTGGTAATACCTAGTAATTATGTTCTGTATAAATGTCTGGCTTGGCCAGGTTTTTACATGGCATGTAACGTGACATAGGTATAAATAAATTGCACTAGATGTAAACTACATTTAGGTTGCAAAGCACGGTGTATTATAAAGAATTGCCATGCTTTGTCTTTTAATAAATAAAGTTTATACCTTTTTTATTTATTTATTTTCGGCATCTTAGCACTGTAGGTCTTCTACAGCCTCTTCCATGTAATGCACATACACACCATAGATGGCTGCACATCTTTGCCCAGGGTTGGCTTTCTTGTGGTGGGAATAGTGGACCATGCTTGCACAATGAGCAATGACGCGAGCATGAGAGAAATCAGAAAAAAAAGTGCAGAGCAGTGTCATCATCTAACAAAAAATGTCTTATTAAGTCCTTCATGACAGGATCACTAAGGCTCCATTCACATCTTGGTGTATGGGGACAACAATTGTGGTAAAAACACGCAAATAGAATTGCGGGACTCCCATCATCCAAAAGAAGCTCATGTACTTCTTTTGAGCGACAGGCGTCCCGTGATTCTGTTCGCGTGATTGTACCGCGATTGCCACCCGATGAATCGTGGGAAAATCGCGCCGCGTTTGGGGTGCTTTTGAAATTGACGGGCAATGCACGGGGAATGCACGGGCATCCTGCAATTTGCCACTATTGCGAATCGCGGGCAGAATCGTGGCGATTCCACCCACGATTTATAACGCGGAGATCTGAACGGAGCCTAAATAATATTTAAACCACTTGACGATAAGCAATTTAACATTTACTGCTGGCTAGACATGTGCAGGATGAAAACATTTGTTTAGTTTAGTTTCATTTCGATTCGTTATTTAACTAAATTCGTTTAGTTAAATTCGTTGCATTCGTTACATTCGTTTTCGGAATTCGTTTCGTTTCGTATTCGAATTCGAAAAAATTTGACCGCATTCGAAAAAATTCGACCGCATTCGAAAAAATTTGACCGTATTTGAAAAAAATGATCAAATTCGAAAAAATTCTACCACATTCGAAAAAAACTGTCAAATTCGAAAAAATTCTACCACATTCGAAAAAAACAATCAAATTCGAAAAAATTCTACCACATTCGAAAAAAACTATAAAATTTGAAAAAATTCTATCGCATTTGAAAAAAACATTAACTGAATTTGAAAAAGTAAACTATATATAACCATTTTGCGAAATTTGAAATTTGTATAGAATGAAATCAAATTCCAATAGAAAAGATTAGGATAGAATAGAATAGCATAGAAAAACAATAGAACAGCATTGAAAAAAATATAATATATTGTATTCTAATCTTTTCTATTCGAATTCGAATTCATTCTGTACCAATTTCGGAAGATGGTTATATATATATATATTATATATTTTTTTCTATTCTGTTCCATTGTCTTTCTATGCTATTCTTTTCTATTCTATTCTAAACTTTTCTATTCGAATTTGAATTAATTCTATGCAAAATTTGAATTTCGGAAGATGGCTTCTAAAATTAGAATTTCGTATAGAATGAATTTGAATTTGAATAGAAAAGATTAGAATAGAAAATAATAGAAATAGAATAGACTAGAAAAACAATAGAACAGAAGAGAATAAAATATAATATATATTATATTTTTTTTCTATTCTGTTTCATTGTTTTTCTATGCTATTCTTTTTTATTCTATTCTAAACTTTTCTATTCGAATTTGAATTCATTCTATACGAAATTCGAAATTTCGTATAGAATGAATTTGAATAGAAAAGATTAGAATAGAAAACAATAGAAATAGAATAGACTAGAAAAACAATAGAAGAGAACAGAATAAAATATAATATATATATATTATGTCTTATTCTATTCTGTTCTATTGTTTTTCTAGTCTATTCTTTCTACTCTATTCTTATCTTTTCTATTCAAATTCAAATTCATTTTATACAAAATTTGAATTTTATATTTTATATTTTTTCTATTCTGTTCTATTGTTTTTCTATTATTTTCTATTATATTCTAATCTTTTCTTTTTGAATTCAAATTCATTCTATACAAAATTTGAATTTTGGAAAATGGTTATATAGAATAAGAATGAAATCAAATTCTAATAGAAAAGAATAGAATAGAAAAACAATAGAAACAGTAGAACAGAATAGAAAGAAATATTACATTTGAATTCGCATTCAAATAGAAAAGATTAGAATAAAATATAAAATAATAGAAAAGAATAGAAAAACAATAGACCAGCATAGAAAAAAATAAATAAAAAATAAATAAATATCTTTTCTATTCAAATTCGAATTCATTTTATAAGAAATTCAAATTTCGCAAGATGGTTATATGTATATATATATATATATATATATATAACCATCTTCCGAAATTTGAATTTCTTATAAAATGAATTCGAATTTGAATAGAAAAGATTAGAATAGAGTAGAAGAGAAAAGACTAGAAAAACAATAGAACAGAATAGAATAATATATATATATATATATATTATATTTTTATATTTTATTCTGTTCTGTTCTATTGTTTGTCTAGTCTATTATTTTCTATTCTAATCTTTTCTATTCAAATTCAAATTCATTCTATACGAAATTCTACTTTCAGAAGCCATCTTCCGAAATTCGAATTTCGTATTGAATGAATTCAAATTCGAATAGAAAAGTTTAGAATAGAATAGAAAAGAATAGCATATAAAAACAATGAAACAGAGAAACAGAATAGAAAAATTATATATATATATATATATATATATATATATATATATATATATATATATATATATATATATATAAAACATCTTCCAAAATTTGAATTTCATATAGACCGAAATCAAATTTGAATATAAATGATTAGAATGGAATAGAAAATAATAGAAAAGAATACACTAGAAAAACAATAGAACAGAATAGAAGAAAATATAATATATATATTATGTTTTCTTCTATTCTGTTCTATTGTTTTTCTAGTCTATTCTTTTCTATTATTTTCTGTTCTAATCTTTTCTGTTCAAATTCAAATTCATTCTATACGAAATTCAAACTTCAGAAGCTATGTTCCGAAATTCGAATTTCGTATAGAATGAATTTGAATTTGAATTGAAAAGACTATTATAGAATATAAAATAATAGAAAAGAAAAGCATAAAAAAACAATAGAAGAGAATAATAAAAAAAAAAATATATATATATATATATATATATATATATATATATATATATTCTATTGCTTTATTATTTTATATTCTATCTTATTATTTTTTTTTAGAAAAACGTTTTCTATTTTTTTCTAAATCGATTTGAATTTGTTTTTGAATTCGTTTCGAATATGTTTTCAAATTCGTTAGTTTTTTTCAGATTCGTTAAAAATTTTTACTTTTGTAATTCGGAAATTCGGATGCATCCGAATTTCCGAATAATAAAAAATTTGTCCGAATTTCGATTCGGAATGAAACAGAATGCACATGCCTACTGCTGGCCGACAGCTTTGTTGTTCCCCGTGATGTACCCGTATGTCTCGGGAAAACTTCCAGGTTTGCAGGCAGGTGCGCCGCCTGCCACTCGTGCTGTGGTTGGACACAGCATGAGTTTATCAGTAGGCTCACAGCCAATGCTTTTGGCTGTGAACCTGCTGATGGCTGTGACCAACCACAGTACAGAGATCACTGTGTTTGTAAACACAGTAAACAGAGCTGACTGCTTCTTTCTCCCAGATCTCACTTACAGTCAGAGCTCAGATTATTGAGAAAAGCCATTAAAATCAGCACGCATACACTTGTTAGGCACACAGTTATTGGATTATATATGTTATATAACAGAAAGTAAAAAAAAAAAAAAACTTTCAAAATTTTTGGTCTTTTTTCATTTATATAATAAAAAACCCAGTGGTGATCAAGTACCACCAAAAGAAAGCTATATTTGTGTGAAAAAATAAGATACATAAGATAAAATAAGATAAAATGTAATTTGGGTACAGTGTTGCATGACCACGCAATTACCACGTAAAGTAGCACAGTGCTGAGTAGCAAAAAATGGTCTGGCCATGAAGGGGGTAAAACCTTCCAGAGGTTCAAGTGGTTAATGAAAGCTGTGGATTTTAAAAAAAATGAAAATTATTCAAAAGTACAGTGGCTCGTTGAATTACAACACACACGATTGGCCCCATGTGCTGCTTAACAGACCAAAGCCATTAGAGAGTATAGCAAACTTTACTGTAATCATCACTCTTCTGCCTGCGCTGGAGCTGTGTGCACATGGATACCATCCCTCCCCCATTATGTCCTAAGCAGAAGTGCTCATACTACTAGAGCACTCTGGTTTGGGGGAAAACTGGCCTAGTAGGCATTTTTAGATGGCCAAATGGTGAATGAATGTGTGGCTATTCACTAGAATCTTTACAACCCTGGAGTCACTTCTGTATTGGCCAACATTTGTACGTTTTTATTCTGAGCATCACTTACATATTTTATTCATTTACATAGCAGTCATTTAGCATTTCTATATGGAATACTTAGGGCCATTTAGACTGGTTCCTGCTTCTCAAAAATTACTCTTTAGGGTGGCCCTAGTCCTCTCGGGCAGACATGTTCAGGTAAATGGCTTGTTCTATCTGTAAATCTCCTGGGTATCAATTTAAGCCAGGCACTCTATTAAGCAAATATGATCCATAACTTCCGCAGTATTTTTTTTTACTCTCTCCCACCCCAGCACCTTCATATTGCTGTAGCAGTACCCTCTTGAGGGCTGATGAGTGTTGTAGTTCATCTGTCACCCTGTCCAGCCAGGCACACAATTCTCATTCACATACCTCCTAACTTTTGAACTTCAGAATGAGGGACATGTAACTAAAAACTGCAAAAACTGCAAAGGTGACCATAAAGTAATTCACTCTCTGTTGATGGTAAGATAAAGTGATGATTTGCTCTCTACCTCTCCTCCAATTTGGAGGTTCTGGCCGTAGCCAATTGCATATATATGTGAAAAGATCTATCCCTAGGGAGGTCCATAGGTTGGACGTCCCAGGGATAAGATAGACAGCTACTTCTGGTCAGAAAGGGCATGAGGGAATGAGGGACACTGGAGGAGTAAAAAAACCTGTGATGCGCTACGTCGTGGCTAATTGTGGGTGTGGTCAAGCGCCTAGCAGTGGGAGGGGCTTAAGAGATGTGGTTAAACAAAACTGTGCTCCCTTGTACCTATAAAATATGCTTTGATAGCTTTGTCTGAGCCTAACTTAAAGAACTTCATTAAAATTATCAGGGACTGCATAGCAGAGGTATGGACAAGATACAGGAGATGGTCAGAGACTGCAGACACGATACAGAAGATGGTCAGAGACTGCAGACATGATACAGGAGATGGTCAGAGACTGCAGACAAGATACAGGAGATGGTCAGAGACTGCAGACATGAAACAGGAGATGCTCAGAGACTGCAGGCATGATACAGGAGATGGTCAGAGACTGCAGACATGATACAGGAGATGATCAGAGACTGCAGACAGGGGCCAGGCTTCACACAGCAACAATACTAGCACCTGGCAAACCTGAAGAACATAACATGAAACCCCTCAGCACTCTCCCAAAATGTAAAATGCTGTTAAAGTTCAGCTGAAGTTGAAAATGATCCATGCAGAGATGATGTGCCAGCAGTGCAAGGGTTACCTACATTTTAACTTATCCGATCTTCTCATATGGGATGGCATGCAGGCAATGTAGTGTGCCTCCTCCCCCCTCCTCCTCCTCATTTTCTGTGTACAGGAGAACATCACAGCACAGGAGGAGGAGGGACGGGTTCCTGCACTGTGTGTGTGTCAGAGGCAGAGGGGATAGATGCGTTTATAAAAGAAAAAATTTGCACTAGGTGTGTAAATCAATTTCAAAGTGAATAAAACAATCCTGTGAAAGAATATCCTGCAGCTAAGCACTATAACCTTGATAAAGGGCACTAATAGATAAATACAGAAAAAAGTGCAGCGCTGGATATATACAAAACCCAAAAAATGGTGCTAATAAATAATTATTATATATGAACCATGTACATTGAAAATAAATCAAGCACAAATATATGCACCCATGAAAAAGAAGTGCTTCACCATAAGAATACGTGTGTGGTTAATACCACCATAGTGACATATCAAAATAAGATTCAAAAATACAAAACAAAAGTGTCCATAGGAGGTTAATGATTGAAGTGACTTTGTTGTGGAGATAAATTCGTGACTGTCACCGTGATGTACGCCTGTCACCTAATGTAGATTAAAGGCTTACCAGACAGCCTCTGATCAGAGGCATAATAGCATCAACTCGTGGTGATGTCCTCACAGGGAATGAACCTCTTCCAGGGTGGTGAATGTATGTCAGCAAACGATCTCCATAAGCCTCCAGACAGCAACCCAATGAAGAAAAATCACTCCCAAATATCCAAGGGGAAAAGAAAGGAAACTCCAGTAGTGCAGAGCGTTATGACTTTCCTTTATTAAAAATCGCCACATCGGCATCCATAAAACTTTATCCTTGCAAGGACGTATATTAAAAACAACTCAGCTCAAAAACGAAACTCCGCGCATGCTACGTCGGTACGAGCGCGTCTACCCTACGGCCGTTTCGTCAGAAATGACATCATCAGGGGCACCCTGTCTGGTAAGCCTTTAATCTACATTAGGTGACGGGCGTACATCACGGTGACAGTCACAAATTTATCTCCACAACAAAGTCACTTCAATCATTAACCTCCTATGGACACTTTTGTTTTGTATTTTTGAATCTTATTTTGATATGTCACTATGGTGGTATTAACCACACACGTATTCTTTTGGTGAAGCACTTCTTTTTCATGGGTGCATATATTTGTGCTTGATTTATTTTCAATGTACATGGTTCATATATAATAATTATTTATTAGCACCATTTTTTGGGTTTTGTATATATCCAGCGCTGCACTTTTTTCTGTATTTATCTATTAGAGGGGATAGATGGGGCTGCCATGTAAGTGTAGCCTGCAGTGTGCGGGAACCATGGCAACCCGCATACGCCACGGCCATTCGGGGGCTCAGCGCTGATTTGCGGGATTCTGGGAGAGGGACCAATTTGCGGGAGAATCCCAATAAATCAGAGATGGTTGGGAGGTATGCATTCACCCTTAGGCAGAAAACCAGTATTTGTTTTTGTTGTTTTTTTATTGAGGGGAATACATTTGGATAGGGATAGGGAAATTCATGGGATGCCCAGATGATTAGGAACAATTCAGGGACTTGAGACTATATACAGCTCTAGTACAACCCCCGGCAAAAATTATGGAATCACCAGTCCCTGAGGATGTTCCTTCAGTTGTTTATTGTTGTAGAAAAAAAGCAGATCACAGACATGGCCAAAAACTAAAGGAATTTCAAATGGCAGCTTTCTGGCTATAAGAAACACTAAAAGAAATCAAGAAAAATAATTGTGGTGGCCAGTAATAGTTAGATTTATAAAACAAGCACAGGGAATAAATTATGGAATCATTCAATTCTGAGGAAAAAATTATGGAATCACCCTGTAAATTTTCATTACAAACACTAACACCTGCATCAGATTAAATCTGCTTGTTAGTATGTAGGTAAAAAGGAGTGATCACACCTTGGAGAGCTCTTGCAACAAGTGGACTGACATGAAGCATGGCTCCAACACCAGAGATGTCAATTGAAAAAAAGGAGAAGATTATCAAACTCCTTAAAGAGGGTAAATCATCACGCAGTGTTGCACAAGATGTTGGTTGTTTACAGTCGGCTGTGTCTAAAACATGGACCAAATACAAACAACATGGGAAGGTGGTTATAGGCAAGCATACTGGTAGACCAAGGAAGACATCAAAGCGTCAAGACAGAAAACTTATGCCGCGTACACACGGTCGGACTTTGCAGCTACAAAAGTCGGACAGTCTGTCCGACATACTTCCGGCGTACCTTCGGCGGACTTGGGGCAGACTTTCTTACGAACGGACTTGCCCACACACGACCACACAAAAGTACGCCAGTTTAGTACGCTGTGACGTACACCAAGTCCGACGAGACTATAAAACGGAAGTTCAATAGCCCGTACGACACCCTTTGGGCTCCTTCTGCTAATCTCGTGTTTATCTCGTGTTAGTAGAAGTTTGGTGAGAGACGATTCGCGCTTGTGAGACTCGTATTTTTCAGTTCGTTTTAACTGGTGTTCAGTCTGTGCTTGTGAGGTTTGTATCTGCTTTTCAGTGCGTTTGGTCAGTTGGCATTGAGAAATCTTTGTTTTATTGGCCGCTCGTTCCTGATTTTCAGGTCGTTCTTCACAGGCCTTGCTGTTCTTCAGTGCGTTCTGTTTAGTGCGTTCTGACCAGCCGACCGTTTTGAAGCCATGTTACCTGTACGTACTCGTCGTAGAGCTCGTGCATTGTATGTGCTTGGTGCTGTAGTTTATTCTTCAGCCCAAGACCAGTCCATGAACAGGGCGAGGAGGAGTTCATGGACCAAGAATTGGTTGCTTCAGCGTGACCAGTTCTGTCACATGCCTTTGCTCCGTGAGATCCGTGAGAATAATCCTGAGGATTTCAGGAACTTTCTCCGGATGACGGACCCCGTTTTTGATCGTTTGGTGGCTTTGCTGACCCCCTATATCAGCAGGCAGGATACCTGCATGAGGCAAGCCATCACTCCGGAGCAGAGGCTGGTCGCTACCTTGCGGTATTTGGCCACAGGGAGAAGCCTGCAGGACCTTAAGTTCTCGACAGGCATCTCCCCCCAGGCTCTGGGGATCATTATCCCAGAGACCTGTTCTGCCATCATACAGGTCCTGCAGAAGGACTATATTAAGGTAAGCTATTTTTAGTTTATTAGCATCACATGTTCTTTTATGTAATCTTTGATAAAGTAATGTATTTCTTGCTTCAAACACTACTTCCCATCATTGCAATATAGTGTGAATGTCCCCTTTTTATCCTCACACATGCTGGGATTTTTTCCTGTTATTTTTTGTCATGCATGTATAGTTTCCTTCAATAACCTTCCCAGCATGAAGTGATGGGAACATATCCACCTAGTCTACTCATTTTGAATGTATTTTGTTGGAGTGTATTTAGTGTGCTTAGAATTAGCAATTAGCTAGATTTCACAACCCCCCCCCCACCTGAACTCACTCCAAATAGTGTGCTGCTAATTAGCAATTAGCTAGATTTCACAACCCCCCCCCCCCCACCTGAACTCACTCCAAATAGTGTGCTGCTAATTAGCAATTAGCTAGATTTCACAACCCCCCCCCCACCTGAACTCACTCCAAATAGTGTGCTGCTAATTAGCAATTAGCTAGATTTCACAACCCCCCCCCCCCATCTGAACTCACTCCAAATAGTGTGCTGCTAATTAGCAATTAGCTAGATTTCACAACCCCCCCACCCCCACCCTCGTTAAAATTTGCTTGAATGTTCTGTGGTGTTGATTTGTCTAAAGCAAATCTATGTTGCACTTTGCAAAATGCATGTGCACTCTACAAGTGCATTTGTTCCAGTGCTTTAGTAAATGAGCAGAAGCTCTGCTGATTTCCATCATCAAATCATATGCAAGCCTCAAAGTGTTTTCATTAATTGCCCTTGCATGTGATTGTGTACTGTTTGCAACATGAATGCCTTTTGACATTACCTCATTTACTGTAAGCTGGTTTGCAACTGCACCTGCAGAGTGCGACAACTGCAGTCTTGTAGCCTTTGTTATCCCTAAATTCCTGCGTGTTGTTAAAGTAATTTTTTTTGGGGATTTCACAACCCCCTAAAATGTAATCAATGTTCTATCAGAGGGGGTGAGCAATCTGATAAGTGTGCCTTTTTCCATATTAGTTATTCCAGAAGAATTAAATTATTGAATGTTATACTGATGCTGGGGAATAATGTTTTTAATTGTCTAATTTTCTTGCAATGTTAGCTTCCAAATTAATTGATTTTTGTTTTCTTGTTTGATTCCCCAGTTTCCTTCAACGCCACAGGAATGGCAGACTGTGGCATCCCATTTTGCAAGCCGTTGGGACTTTCCCAATTGTGGAGGGGCTATAGATGGGAAACATGTCCACATTGTGCCACCACCCCATTCGGGGTCATATTATTTTAATTATAAGGGGTTCCACAGTATTGTTTTAATGGCGGTGGTGTCGGCACACTATGATTTTTTATATGTGGACGTGGGGAAGAATGGCCGGATGTCGGATGGAGGAGTATTTGCCCAGACGGAGTTCTGCCAGCGTCTCCAGAGTGGTGGCCTGGGATTGCCACCTGATGAGGATAACGTGGAAGGACTCCCCTTTGTCTTCATTGCCGATGAAGCCTTCGCTCTGAGCAAGCACCTCATGAGGCCATTCCCCCAAAGAACCCTCACCCCGGAGAGGAGGGTTTTTAATTACCGGCTGGCCAGAGCTAGAAGAGTGGTTGAGAATGCGTTTGGAATTCTGGCCAGCCGGTTCCGCCTGTTTCAAACAGCCATTAATTTGGCGGAATACAAACTTAATTTTATAATTTTATCTTGCTGCATTCTGCACAACTTTTTAAATAAGCATTCTGCCAATTATATAGGCACAGTTGGGCCTGAGGCCGGACAAATAGAAGCCAACCTTACAGGCCTGGATACTGTCCGTACTGGCTTGGCCCCCCAAAGTTCCCGTCAGGTTAGACAGCAATATGTTGATTATTTTATGGGTAGGGGGGCCATTGCAATGGGCCAGGATATATAATTTTTTTTACAATAAAAAAAATATTGCTGAAATCTGGCATTATATTTATTGCTTGCCTTTCTTTTGGGCTGTCTCCTAGGTTATGGTCGAGCAGTTGTAGTGCCAACTGTATTAGAATTTTAAAAATGTATAAATAAGCTCCATTGCCACTGTAAACAACTTTTTGACAATTATAACCAAACTGATACTGAGCCTTGAAATAACAAACCACACATTTGTTAAAATCCTATAAAAGGAGATGTTTTTATTAATGGTTGGTATGCATTCAGTTCTGCATTTAGTATAAAATGTTCCGAGACAAAAATATAATGGTATCTTAATGATGTAGCAAAATATAATTATATTGAAATATTTCTACCTAATCCACAAAAAAATATTTTGGGCTTTTGGATTTTCAAAAACAGGCTTTGTTTTTGGAAAATCAAGTTTTGTTTTTTTTTAAAAGCAAGTTTTTTATTTTTTTTTTTTTGTTTTTTAAAATCAATTTTTTTTTTTTTTTGGGTTTTTTAACATTAATTTTCTTAATTTTTTTGGTGTTTTCAAATCAATTTTTTTTACTTTTTTTGGTTTTTTAACATTAATTATTTATTCGATTTTTTGGTGTTTTAAAATCAATTTTTTAATTTTTTTTGGTTTTTTAACATTAATTTTCTTAATTTTTTTGGTGTTTTCAAATCAATTTTTTTTACTTTTTTTGGTTTTTTAACATTAATTATTTATTCGATTTTTTGGTGTTTTAAAATCAATTTTTTAATTTTTTTTTGTTTTTTAACATTAATTTTTTGAATTTTTTTTGGGTTTTTTAAAATCAATTTTTTTTTTTTTTTGGGTTTTTTAAAATCACTTTTTTTTTTTTTTGGGTTTTTTAAAATCAATTTTTTTTTTTTTTTGTGTTTTTTAAAATCACTTTTTTTTTTTTTTTGGGTTTTTTAAAATCACTTTTTTTTTTTTTTTTTGGGTTTTTTAAAATCACTTTTTTTTTTTTTTTGGGTTTTTTAAAATCACTTTTTTTTTTTTTTTTTGGGTTTTTTAAAATCACTTTTTTTTTTTTTTTTTGGCTTATTTAAAATCACTTTTTTTTTTTTTTTTTGGGTTTTTTAAAATCACTTTTTTTTTTTTTTTTTGGTTGTTTTTTAGAAAATCAATTTTTATTTTTTTGTGGATTTTTGACAGCCCTCCTTTTTGACATTAGGTTAAACAGCCATTTATGTTATGGCAAAAAAACAAAGAGAAGGCCCAGAATGGGGTCAGCAAAACAGGAAATGAAGGACATGATTGATGTTTTGGGGTTTAAAAAAGGGCATTTAGATTCGACCCAAAACATCAATCATGTCCTTCATTTCCTGCTGCATACGATCCAGCCTATTACGCATTTGATCCATGTCTTGATTCCAGCCCATTATTTGACCAATTAGACGTTGGGCACTTTCCGAGGTGAAATGGTCACTTCTTGTTGTTCCTAAAGTGGAATGAAACCAAAAAATGTCTTTACAAATATGCACACATACATAGTTTACCTTACCAGAAATAAAGCTGTTGTCTCAGACACTGACCTGGTGGGGTGGCCATGTAGCCTAATTCCTCCACATCCTCGGGGGTGTCACTGTTGCTTGAATGAAGCAGATCCCCTAAAATAGAGTAGACAAATTCAATTAAACAAAAGGCAGCCATGCATAGATTAACGTAAGCTGGTGTGTCAGACACTCACCTGGTGGGGTGCCCATGTCGCCCACCTCTCCTTCCTCCACATCGTCAATGGGACTTGGACTGATTGCCCAATCCTGTTTTGCTTGGGGTGGACTGTGTTCTTTTGGTTGGCTGAGTGATTTTTCCCCTATGTGAAACAAAAAATGAGTAATCTAATTAGCACACAGATATTTTAGGACATAATAATTTTCCAACATTTGTAGTGAAGTGGTTTGTGTAGAGTTCCTATTTTAGTTCAATATTTAAAATTATAAAGACATACCGGATAGATAGATATCAATATCTCAAAATATAGTTAATAATCTTTTGATCTCTCTCTATATCTGTAACAAAATCTCTAAATATCTAACTAAATGTAAATCCAAAAAATTAAGAGAATTTCAAATAGATATATAATATATATATATATATATATATATATATATATATATATATATATATATATATATATATATATATATATATATATATATTTATATATTTATATTTTTATATATTTATATTTATATTTTTATATATTTATATTTTTATATATTTATATTTTTATATATTTATATTTTTATATATTTATATTTTTATATATTTATATTTTTATATTTTTATATTTTTATATTTTTATATTTTTATATATTTATATTTTTATATATTTATATTTTTATATATTTATATTTTTATATATTTATATTTTTATATATTTATATTTAGATATAGATATATATATATAGATATAGATATAGATTATATATATATATATATAGATATAGATTATATATATCTATATCTATATCTATATCTATATTAGATATAGATATATATATATAGATATATAGATATAGATAGATAGATAGATAGATAGATAGATAGATAGATAGATAGATAGATAGATAGATAGATAGATAGATAGATAGATAGATAGATAGATAGATAGATAGATATGGATATGTAACGAGGTTTCTTCAAAGATCGTTTAGAACGATGAACAAAAATCGTATAGAAAGGAAAAGCACATGGAGCAGTATACAAGGTAATAAACACAAGAGAAAAACACGACAAGTACTTACTTTTTTTAAGAACTTTCCGGATACGTCGGTATTGATCCGGCTCCCTGATTTTCAGGTCAGACCATCTTTTGCGCAATTGATCCTTGGAGCGCTGGACCCCAAATGATGCCTGCAAAGTGTCCACGACCTTTGCCATGATTTTGGCCTTGCGCAAATTTGGCCGTGCGTACGGCCCATAATTGCCATCATAGTCGTCTTTGCGAAGAATGGCCACCATCTCCACCATCTCTTTGAAACTCATATTAGAGGCCTTAAATCTAGGCCTCACAGATTTGGTTGACGTTCCAGACGTTCCAGCCTGCGGGCTGTCTCCACTACCTGAGGTCGTCAACATTTCAGGTGTCTCCGCCATTCTTTAACTCCACTACGCGCCGTAACAAAAAAGGGGCGGAGAACATGAGTTCATTTCGAACGTCAGGGGCGGGCGACGCAGGCGGAGTTTCACACATGCGTAGTGTATAAAGGAGGGCCTTTCGCGCGTGTCGTACGTACGTTCTGTGCGTCAAATTAGGGGGCGGAGAACATGAGTTCATTTCGAACGTCAGGGGCGGGCGACGCAGGCGGAGTTTCACACATGCGTAGTGTATAAAGGAGGGCCTTTCGCGCGTGTCGTACGTACGTTCTGTGCGTCAAATTAGGGGGCGGAGAACATGAGTTCATTTCGAACGTCAGGGGCGGGCGACGCAGGCGGAGTTTCACACATGCGTAGTGTATAAAGGAGGGCCTTTCGCGCGTGTCGTACGTACGTTCTGTGCGTAGGTGATAGTGGACCAGGACGTTCCAAAACGAAGGTAATTTGAGATATATATTTTTTGGGGGGGGGGTTTATGGTCATGACTTTGTAGCAAGCGGCCTATATGGCTTGATAGATTGATGAGGCCTACATAGGGAGAAGATGATGAGGGGTTAGCAGAAACATATAATAAGTTTTTTTGGTCTGGTGACTTTCTCTTTTCCAGATATAATGAATCCCCTATTGAAGGATCCAGAGTTCCTTACTTCTTTTATTTCAAAGTATCGAGAGATGAGGAATTTGTGGGAGGTGAAACACCCTCAGTATTATAACAAGCATGTGAGGAAGTCAACGCTGGAGAGACTTCTGTCCTTTGTCCAGGAGACCATCCCTGGAGCAACAATGGAGACAGTGTACAAGAAAATTGGGGTCTTGAGGAACATGTATAAAAGGGAGCATAGGAAGATCCAGGAATCAAGGAGATCAGGAGCATCAGCAGATGATGTTTATGTACCCAGGCTGTGGTACTACAAACAACTCCGTTTTCTTGATGACCAGAATGAAGCCAGGGCATCACTTTCAACCCTTCCCTCCACCCTTCCCTCCACCCTTCCCTCCACCCCAGCAGAGGCTGATGAGGAGCAAGCTGGGTCTTCCATCCTGGATGAACCGGATATGACCATCTGGAGTCAGGTAAATTATTTTAACAAAGATTTACTGTACTAATATTAATGATGTTAACTGGATGTTATAATTGTCTCAAATAATTTAGCACTCCAAATTGTGTATACATATCAAATGATAGTAGTGACTAAATATGTTTGGCACCTGCTTGAAATAATTAGGGTGTCTGATTAGACTCTTTTATTAAAGAGATGTATTCACATTGAATTTGCTAGTCATGAGAAGCAAACTGTGTGTCATTGATGAACCCAAAAAAAGAAACTAAAACTATTGTCCTTTTTTTATACACAGGATGAGTCCATCCAGGAGGAATGTGGGGAAAGTGGCAGGCAGGAGGAGACCGGGCCCATGGACAGCCTGGAGGAGGCCGGATTCACCATCATCCTGGAGGAGGCTGGGCCCAGTGTCAGGCAGGAGGTGGCTGCTCCCAGTGAGGTGGCTGGGCCAAGTGAGGTGGCTGGGCCAAGTGAGGTGGCTGGGCCAAGTGAGGTGGCTGGGCCAAGTGAGGTGGCTGGGCCCAGTAGGAGCCTCACCCAATCCCAAGTGCCTCCCCTCCACCTTCCCAAAAAAAGGGCCAGGAAGGGGATGGTCACACAGGACGCGTCCCTGCGCCTCATGCAACAGGCCACCCGTTTTTTAACAAGCCCCCCCGAAGCGGAAGAAGCCTATGGCTGCTACTTAGCCAGCAGGCTTCTTCAGATGGATTGGGAGCAGCGCCTCATTTGTGAGCGCCTATTTGGGGAAACAATCCATAAGGGGCTGCAGGGCACGCTAACCAAAAACACCCAACTACATGAGGCAGCCCCCCCCCCTCCTCCTCCTCCTCCTCCTCCTCCTCCTCCTCCTCCTCCTGCCACAACTGAAACACCAGAGCCACAGCCTCAAAAGAAGGCTACAGGGAAGGCTACAGGGAAGGCTGCAGGGAAGGCTGCAGGGAAGGCTGCAGGGCAGCGTGGAGGAAAGGCTGCAGGGAAGAGAAGAAAGTGATGACCTGGGTTCAGTCTGGTCTGACAGAAGACGCAGGCTGTTGTAGTACCACAGTCTGGGGACATCTAGATCATCTGCTGGTGCTGTTGATCTCTGGGATTCTTGGACCAGATTGTGCTCCCTCTTATATGGACTCCTCAAGATCCCAATTTTCTTGTACACCGACTTTTTCCAGCGTTGACTTCCTCTTTATTTTATTTTGACCATGAATAAATGGATCTTTTTTGAGTTTAGCAAAAGACTTTTATGTGTTTTCTTTTAAATCATTGATTTTACACACAATGTTAAATTAACAAGGGACAACAATCTCATTGAGTTTTAAAAAAACACACCAAAAATACATTACTAATGTTAAGAATGTTCAAGTGGTAAGTCTTGAAAAAAAAATATATACATAAACAAAAACGGTGCTTTGGGTTAACTTTATCTAAAAATTAAAAAATAATCACTAGAAAAAAAAAAAAAAAGAATAATGGGTTCTTTGTGGTAACTTTACAAACCTAAAAAAAAAAAAAAATAAAAGGGAAAAAGTATTATTAGTATGGAAACATTGTTTATAAAAAGCATACTATATCATTCATGAGATCAAAGAGAAAAAGAATTCAGAAATCAGTTTGGGAGAACTCTGATTATGAACAGCAAAACACCTTCGTTCTTTAGAGCATTCGTAAAGAAGAAATAAAATGCGCTGCATTCAACGATCACAGATTTTGCAGCGTGATGAATGTGCTACCTACAATACGAACACTAGTTTTACTCGACCGAGTGCTTCCGTTTAGTTTTTGCTTATGAGCATGCGTCGTTTTTTTGTCCGTAGGACTAGCATACAGACGAGCGGACTTCGGGGTCCGTCGTAGTTACGACGTAAAGATTTGAAGCATGTTTCAAATCTAAAGTACGTCGGATTTGAGGCTAAAAAAGTACGTTGAAAGTCCGAAGCAGCCCACACACGATCGGATTACCAGCCAGCTTTAGTCCGTCAGCGTCCGTTGGACTTTTGTAGACGAAAAGTCCGACCGTGTGTACGCGGCATTAAAGCAATATGCCTTGAAAACAGAAAATGTACAACAAAACAAATGAGGAACAAATGGGAGGAAACTGGAGTCAACATCTGTGACCGAACTGTAAGAAACCGCCTAAAGGAAATGTTATTTACATACAGAAAAGCTAAAAGAAAGCCATCTCTAACACCTAAACACAAAAAAACAAGGTTACAATGGGCTAAGGAAAGGCAATCGTGGACTGTGAATGATTGAATGAAAGTCATATTCAGTGATGAATCTTGAATCTGCATTGGGCAAGGTGATGATGCTGGAACTTTTGTTTGGTGCCGTTCCAATGAGATTAATGCAGACGACTGTCTGAAGAAAACATGCAAATTTCCACAGTCAATTATGATATGGGGCTGCATGTCAGGTAAAGGCACTGTGGAGATGGCTGTCATTAAATCTTCAATAAATGCACAGGTTTACATTGAAATTTTGGACACTTTTCTTATCCCTGGCGAAACATACACTGGAGCGGCCAGAGCAGCAAAGTGTAGCAAGAGAGGTGGGACTTTAAATGAAGCTTGTGGTGACAAAATGAACAGAGTGGTGGACAGTAAAAATTGTTTAATATTGCATAGAAACATATTTAACCAACATAAAATTGCACATACATGAGGATGCACCCATGACTAGGTGCCAGACTCTATAGTAGCAACAACTGGTAACAACATGTTTTCAATCATGTACAATAATAGTAAAATTTTTCATTTAAAGTCCCACCCCTCTTGCTACACTTTGCTGCCCTGGCCGCTCCAGTGTATGTTTCACCATAGTTGACAGGGATGGAGGCACATGGTTCTACCCAGCCATAATAGCCTCATTTAACCACTTGCTGCCCGCCTGCCATCATATGACGGCGGGACGGTGCAGCTGTTATCCTGGGCCGCCGTCATATGACGGTGCAGCCTTCCAGGCAGCCCAGGGGCGCGCGCCGCCGGCGGCACGCGTGTGCGCCCGCCGCATCGCTCGGGTCCCGGTGCGCGTGCCCGGCGGCCGTGATGTCCGCCGGGCACCCGCGATTGCCCGGTAACTGAGCAGGACCATGGATCTGTGTGTGTAAACACACAGATCTACGTCCTGTCAGATGGGAGGAGACCGATGGTGTGTTCCTTGTACAGAGGAACACCGATCGGTCTCCTCCCCTTGTGAATCCCCTCCCCACACAGTTAGAATCACTCCCTAGCAACACATTAACCCCTACAGTGCCCCCTCCTGGTTAACCCCTTCATTGCCAGTCACATTTATACATTAATCAATGCATTTTTATAGCACGGATCGCAGCATAAATGTGAATGGTCCCAAAAATGTGTCAAAATTGTCCGATGTGTCCACCGCAATATCGCAGTCACAATAAAAATCGCAGATCGCCGCCATTACTAGTAAAAAAAATAAATAAAAATGCTATAAATCTATCCCCTTATTTTGTAGACGCTATAACTTTTGCGCAAACCAATAAATATACGCTTATTGCGATATTTTTTACCAAAAATATGTAGAAGAATACGTATCGGCCTAAAATGAGGAAAAAATTTGTTTAAAAAAAAAAATTTTGGATACTTATTATAGCAAAAAGTAAAAAATATTGTGTTTTTTCAAACTTGTCACTCTTGTTTTGTATATAGAACAAGAAATAAAAACCGCAGGGGTGATCAAATACCACCAAAAGAAAGCTCTATTGGTGGGGAAAAAAATTATAAAAAATTTCATTTGGGTACAGTGAAGTATGACCGCGCAATTGTTATTCAAAGTGCAACAGCGCTGAAAGCTGAAAATTGGCTTGGGCAGGAAGGGGGTGAAAATGCCCTGTATGGAAGTAGTTAAAGTCCCAATTTCCCAATCCCCCCTTTCCATTTTATGCATTAGGGATGGAAGCTCTTGGTGACATCTACCTATACATTGGTATAACCTCCTTTCTGCAATCAGCCTTACTGGCTCATTAGTTTTCTTTCCTTGACTACCTTGTTAATTATCTCACCCTTTGCTTATAGCTTGGAGTATGCTATGATGTGTCTGATATTCAATTTTGCCTTGCTCTATTCTTCACCGGTCACAAGATGGTCCTGGCCTTACGGCTGCCCGCGTTGTTTCAGTGCGGGAGCCGCGATGCGCACTGGGGCCCCTCCTCCCCCCGCCCGTCGTCTAGTGCTCGGGGGATGGCTACGCTGCCACTGCGCATCGACATCACACACGCACGCTGAATGTGCGGCGTCTGTTGACGTGGCCCTTCCGGCGGATGCTTTCCATCTGCGTGAGCCGGGCAACCCTTTGCCTGTGCGTCGGCGTCCAGATGCCCCTCCCCTTACACTCGCGTGGTATGGCATTGGGGGCGGGTCCGCGGCGGCACATATATGTGGGCGGCGGCCCCGGCGTGTTCCAGTGCTCCCTGAGCTCCCTGTCAGTTAGGCTCCACACTTTGGTTGGACTGCATGTTCCTTCCTTTTCATCAGGTACACTTCTCAGCTTCTCCCCCTTCTTTCCCTCCCTCACACTGGGCATTTTGGTGTTGACCCTTCACCATGGTCTCTCACCTTCACCCCTGGTTGACCACCAATCATCCTTTCTGCCCCCCCTTCCCCCCCTCCTATTCTTATTTTCTCACTTTTACATCCACATTTGTTTGTTTTGTTCACATTGTCCCACACGTTTAGGTTTTTCATCATTTTTTCACACCAGGTGAGCCTGGGAGTGTTCACTGTCTGTGTTGCCTGCCGCCATTGGACGCGCCCTCTCGGTTCCCGTTACTGACCTTGGGTTGGCCTGCTGACCTGGACGTTATGTGTCCTGGTGTACATACCTAGTAAGTTTACATGCCCTACCCGGGTTTTGGGTGGAAGTTTACCCATACTCCCCCAACTTTGTTACTGAGTATCTGCATATTTTTCATTACAGACAATTTGCATATCTGCTTCTGAAGAGCGTCTTTAAGCCGCAAAACGCGTCAAGCTAATTGATATTGTGAACCATATATACACCCATTATATTATGCAAGTTTTTACATTTTTACATGTTGTTACCAGTTGTTGCTACTATAGAGTCTGGCGCCTAGTCATGGGTGCATCCTCATGTATGTGCAATTCTATGTTGGTTAAATATGTTTCTATGCAATATTAAACAATCTTTACTGTCCACCACTCTGTTCATTTTGTCACCCCGAGCTTCATTTAAAGTCCCACCTCTCTTACTACACTTTGCTGCCCTGGCCGCTGCAGTGTATGTTTCGCCATAGTTGACAGGGATGGAGGCACATGGTTCTACCCAGCCATAATAGCCTCATTTAAAGTCCCAATTTCCCAATCCCCCCCTTTCCATTTTATGCATTAGGGATGGAAGCTCTTGGTGACATCTACCTATACATTGGTATAACTTCCTTTCTGCAATCTGCCTTACTGGCTCATTAGTTTTCTTTCCTTGACTACCTTGTTAATTATCTTACCCTTTGCTTATAGCTTGGAGTATGCTATGATGTGTCTGATATTCAATCTTGCCTTGCTGTATTCTGCACCGGCCACAAGATGGTCCTGGCCTTACGGCTGCCCGCGTTGTTTCAGTGCGGGAGCCTCGATGCGCACTGGTGCCCCTCCTCCCCCCGCCCATCGTCTGACGCTCGGGGGGTGGCTACGCTGCCACTGCGCTTCGACGTCACACACGCACGCCGGATGTGCGGCGTCTATTGACGTGGCCCTTCCGGCGGATGCTTTCCATCTGCGCGAACAGTGGGAGGGTTCGGTCTGGCGCCGGCCGCCGGGCAACCCTTTGCCTGTGCGTCAGCGTCCAGATGCCCCTCCCCTTACACTCGCGTGGTGTGGCGTTGGGGGCGGGTCTGCGGCGGCACATATATGCGGGCGGCGGCCCCGGCGTGTTCCAGTGCTCCCTGAGCTCCCTGCCAGTTAGGCTCCACACTTTGGTTGGACTGCTCGTTCCTTCCTTTTCATCAGGTACACTTCTCAGCTTCTCCCCCTTCTTTCCCTCCCTCACACTGGGCATTTTGGTGTTAACCCTCCACCATGGTCTCTCACCTTCACCCCTGGTTGACCACCAATCATCCTTTCTTCCCCCCCTCCTATTCTTATTTTCTCACTTTTACATCCACATTTGTTTGTTTTGTTCACATTGTCCCACATGTTTAGGTTTTTCATCATTTTTTCACACCAGGTGAGCCTGGGAGTGTTGGTCTGCCGTGTTTGCTGTCTGTGTTGCCTGCCGCCATTGGACGCGCCCTCTCGATTCCCGTTACTGACCTTGGGTTGGCCTGCTGACCTGGACTTCATGTGTCCTGGTGTACATACCTAGTAAGTTTACATGCCCTACCCGGGTTTTGGGTGGAAGTTTACCCATACTCCCCCAACTTCGTTACTGAGTATCTACATATTTTTCATTACAGACAATTCGCATATCTGCTCCTGAAGAGCAGCTTTAAGCCGCGAAATGCGTCAAGCTAATTGATGTTGTGAACCATATATACACCCATTATGTTATGCAAGTTTTTACATTTTTACATTTCTACCTATGAAGGATCTAAGAACTATTGATTGTGCAGTTGCTACCTCTTGAATGTTTTTACATTGCATGAACACTGGTGGACTCCCTAAAAAAAATTTCTATTATTGTACATGATTGTAAATATGTTGTTACCAGTTGTTGCTACTATAGAGTCTGGCGCCTAGTCATGGGTGCATCCTCATGTATGTGCAATTCTGTGTTGGTTAAATATGTTTCTATGCAATATTAAACAATTTTTACTGTCCACCGGTCTGTTCATTTTGTCACCACGAGCTTCATTTAAAGTCCCACCTCTTGCTACACTTTGCTGCCCTGTGTATGTTTCGCCATAGTTGACAGGGATGGAGGCACATGGTTCTACCCAGCCATAATAGCCTCATTTAAAGTCCCAATTTCCCAATCCCCCCCTTTCCACATTTCTTATCCTATCCATTGAAAGGATGTTTGGGGATGATGAAATCATTTATCAAGATGATAATGCATCTTGCCATAGAGCAAAAACTGTGAAAAAATTCCTTGAAGAAAGACACATAAGGTCAATGTCATGGCCTGCAAACAGTCCGGATCTCAATCCATTTGAAAATCTGTGGTGGAAGTTAAAGAAAATGGTCCATGACAAGGCTCCAACCTGCAAAGATGATTTGGCAACAGCAATCAGAGAAGGCTGGAGCCAGTTTGATGAAGAGTACTGTTTATCACTCATTAAGTCAATGCCTCAGAGACTGCAAGCAGTTATAAAAGCCAGAGGTGGTGCAACAAAGTACTAGTGATGTGTTGGAGTGTTATTTTGTTTGTTTGTTTTTCATCATTCCATAATTTTTTCCTCAGAGTTGAGTGATTCCATAATTTATTCCCTGTGCTTGTTCTATAAATCTAACTGTTACTGGCCACCACAATTATTTTTCTTGATTTCTTTTAGTGTTTCTTAAAGCCAGAAAGTTGCTATTTGAAATGCCTTTAGTTTTTGGCCATGTCTGTGATCTGCTTTTTTTCTACAACAATAAACAACTGAAGGAACATCCTCAGGCACTGGTGATTCCATAATTTTTGCCAGGGGTTGTACATGCACCTCCTCTCTTCTCTCCAGCAACATCACTTGCTTGCAGACTATTTACCTCAACACCTCCAGCACATCACTTGCTTGCACTCTCTGGACAAGCTAGCACTATAATTTTAGGCCTGACACAGGCTCCGCCAGGCCTAAGGTGAATGCCCTTTGCAGGTAGGGACAGCAGGCCCCTTTGGTATAGAAAAAGTATGTAGGTAGTCCTAGTGCTAGCTGTCCCAGCACCACATCTTCAGGTCTTGCCAGCCCTCATGGCTACAGCTGCCTCTCTCCACTGCCCGTGACACCCCAGTTCACTCCTCTGGCTCTGAACCCATCTCAGACTGCACTCTCCCAGTCCTCTCAGGCGTGCCTCCCCAGTCTTCTCCCAACTGTGTGTCACTCACCAGCCCTCTTGACTATGACCTGTTGTTCCTCTAGTGGAGACTTTGCCTGGCAGTGCTCTCCCGTTGTCCTCTCTTGCTCCCATGCCACCCGTCCAGGACACCTCCGTGTGACGCGAGAAGGGTCCTGTCCACACCCGAGCCCCAGTCCCAGACTGGGGAGCTCCCTCAAAGGCCTGACAGCCTAACATTCCATCTCCATCTTCCACTCAAACAACTCCTCCGCAGCCGGGCTGACCCTAGGTATTTAAATAGGCCTGCCCCCTGCCAATCCAGATTGGGGATTGATCAGGGACCCTTAGAACACACCAGACAGCACCACCTCCCCTCTCCTCCTTCCTTTCCGGAAAACACCAGAACATTCTGGAAAGAAGTGGGAGGTCTTGGTGATGCTGCCTGTGAGTTACCCAGCTCTGCTCTGAGTCACTCCCAATCCAGATCAAAACACATCCAGCCTGGCAATTTACCTACTCTCAAAAAAAATCACTATCCTTCTAGCACACTAGAGGGTGCTACACTCACCCCCCTAACATCCAGCTAGTCCCTTAGCTGTGAATTAGCAAAAATAAACTTTATAAGAGCAAGGGCATCTTATAAAATGTACAGTTTTTGAAGGGGAAAAGGGAATAAACTGGGACAGGGCTATGCACAAATAAATACGTACAAAATAGAAGATATCTAGTAGGAATTTACATCATATATAGGGATGAGCCGAACACCCCCCTGTTCGGTTCACACCAGAACATGCGAACAGGAAAAAAGTTTGTTCGAACACGCGAACACCGTTAAAGTCTATGAGACACGAACATGATTAATCAAAAGTGCTAAGTTTAAAGGCTTATATGCAAGTTATTGTCATAAAAATTGTTTGGGGACCTGGGTCCTGCCCCAGGGGACATGGATCAATGCAAAAAAAAGTTTTAAAAACAGCCGTTTTTTCAGGAGCAGTGATTTAAATAATGCTTAAAGTCAAACAATAAAAGTGTAATATCCCTTTAAATTTCATAGCTGGGGGGTGTCTATAGTATGCCTGTAAAGGGGCGCATGTTTCCTGTGTTTAGAACAGTCTGACAGCAAAATGACATTTCGAAGGAAAAAACCCATTTAAGACTACTCGCGGCTATTGCATTGCCGACAATACACATAGAAGTTCAATGATAAAAACGGCATGGGAATTCCCCACAGGGGAACCCCGAACCAAAATTTAAAAAAAAATGACGTGGGGGTCCCCCTAAATTCCATACCAGGCCCTTCAGGTCTGGTATGGATATTAAGGGGAACCCCGGCCAAAATTTAAAAAAAAAATGACGTGGGGTTCCCCCTAAATTCCATACCAGACCCTTCAGGTCTGGTATGGATTTTAGGGGAACCCTGCGCCAAAAAAAACAAAAAAAAAACGGCGTGGGGTCCCCCCAAAAATCCATACCAGACCCTTATCCGAGCACACAACCTGGCAGGCCGCAGGAAAAGAGGGGGGATAAGAGTGCGGCCCCCTCCTGAACCATACCAGGCCACATGCCCTCAACATTGGGAGGGTGCTTTGGGGTAGCCCCCAAAACACCTTGTCCCCATGTTGATGAGGACAAGGGCCTCATCCCCACAACCCTGGCCGGTGGTTGTGGGGGTCTGCGGGCGGGGGGCTTATCTGAATCTGGAAGCCCCCTTTAACAAGGGGACCCCCAGATCCCGCCCCCCCTTTGTGAAATGGTAAGGGGGTACTTACCCCTACCATTTCACTAAAAAACTGTCAAAAATGTTAAAAATGACAAGAGACAGTTTTTGACAATTCCTTTATTTAAATGCTTCTTCTTTCTTCTATCTTCCTTCATCTTCTTCTTCTGGTTCTTCTGGCTCTTCTGGTTCTTCCTCCGGCGTTCTCATCCAGCATCTCCTCTGTGGCGTCTTCTATCTTCTTCTCCTCGGGCCGCTCCGCACCCATGGCATGGGGGGAGGCTCCCGCTCTTCTCTTCATCTTCTTCATCTTCTTCTCTTCTTCTCTTCTTCATTTTCTTCTCCGGGCCGCTCTGCGCTGTCTCTCTCTCACACAGGGGGAGGGCCAGGATCTGGGGGTCCCCTTGTTAAAGGGGGCTTCCAGATTCCGATATACCCCCCGCCCGCAGACCCCCACAACCACCGGCCAGGGTTGTGGGGATAAGGCCCTTGTCCTTATCAACATGGGGACAAGGTGTTTTGGGGGCTACCCCAAAGCACCCTCCCAATGTTGAGGGCATGTGGCCTGGTACGGTTCAGGAGAGGGGGCGCACTCTCATCCCCCCTCTTTTCCTGTGGCCTGTCAGGTTGCATGCTCGGATAAGGGTCTGGTATGGATTTTTGGGGGGACCCCACGCCATTTTTTTTTACATTTTGGCCAGGGTTCCCCTTAATATCCATACCAGACCTAAAGGGCCTGGTATGGAATTTAGAGGGACCCCCACGTCATTTTTTTTTTATTTTGGTTCGGGGTTCCCCTGTGGGGAATTCCCATGCCGTTTTTATCAATGAACTTCTATGTGTATTGCCGGCAATGCAATAGCCGTGAGTAGTTTTAAATGGGTTTTTCCTTTGAAATGTCATTTTGCTGCCAGACTGTTCTAAACACAGGAAACATGCGCCCCTTTACAGGCATACTATAGACACCCCCAGCTACGAAATTTAAAGGGATATTACACTTTTATTGTTTGACTTTAAGCATTATTAAAATCACTGCTCCTGAAAAAACGGCCGTTTTTAAAACTTTTTTTGCATTGATCCATGTCCCCTGGGGCAGGACCCAGGTCCCCAAACACTTTTTATGACAATAACTTGCATATAAGCCTTTAAAATTAGCACTTTTGATTTCTCCCATAGACTTTTAAAGGGTGTTCCTCGGCATTCGAATTTGCCACGAACACCCCAAATTGTTCGCTGTTCGGCGAACTTGCGAACAGCCAATGTTCGTGTCGAACATGAGTTTGCCTCGAACTCGAAGCTCATCCCTAATCATATACATCACTATACACCTAACTACAGATCCCTGTAGCTAACAGCAACATAATATTACAGTCTGAGCCAGATCATCTCTCCCTCAAGAAAAATACTGCACCTGTAAGGTGTTGACTCCAGCCGGAGATGGATGGACAGCCGTCCCATCCAAAGAGATCCTGTGAAGACAAAAAACTCAACAACATCCTGAAAATGAAAAGTGAACAGTTTTCTTTGGAGTTCCTGGTGAAGGGGCCCCTCCCCGGAATATATGATGCCCAGTCAGACCACAACCACTTCCCAGCCATCATTCTGCTATAGGCTGGGCGGGAAGTGGCTAAAAGTGCTTCTTTCAGGATAACAAGCCACGCGAAGCACGACGATCGGTGTTCTGATGTGTCAGTCTGATACACCGCATCTCCGATCTTGGTAAAGAGCCTCTGATGGAGGTTCTTTACAACGTGATCGCCTGTGTCCAATTACAGCTGATCACAGTGTATACAGGAAAAGCTGTGTATCGGCATTTCCTCTACTTGCGCTGACAGATGCGAGTAGAGGAGAGCCAAATAGCTCAGTAGACAGTAGTTAGTCGCAACAGCGGCATGATCGATTCGTGCCTCTGTCATGGCAAACAAACTACTCCACTGTCACTTACCGCGCGTCGGTTCGAATCTAGTCGCATCTATGATGCACCGATCCGTTACGGTGTGCCCCAGGGCTCGGCCTCATTTCAGTACATGCTCCAGAGTCCGGATTGTGGTTAGTCGCAGATGTCGGGCGACTGATCCGCATCTCTGTCATGGAAATTAAATACCATTCATTTCACTCCCACATATCGCACCACCATTGCGAATCTAGTCGCATCCGAGATGCACCGATTTGTTACGGCGTGTCCCTATTGTTTTGGCTCATCCTATACCTGTACCAGAGCTCAGTTCATTGTCAGTCGCAGTGGCGGCACAATCGATTCGTGCCTCGGTCAGGGTAAAACATTTCAGTCATTTCATTGTTACGTACTGCACTCCGATTCGAATCCAGTCGCATCTAAAGATGCACCGATTCGTTCCAGTGTGCACCAATGTTTTCTGTTGCCTCATTTCAGTACATGCTCCAGAGTCCAGTTCGTTGTCAGTCGCAGTCGCGGCATGACCGAGCCAGACCTTTGTCATGGCAAGATATTTCATTCATTTCATGATCAAGGCAAACATTTCATTCATTTCGTTGTTGCTACACCGCACTTAAGATTCGAATCTTAAGCATTCGTAAGGTATCGATTCAATCCATTAGGCCACAACAGTCCGGGCCTCGTTTCATGCCAGACCCCACAGTTCGACTCGTAGCTTGTCGCAGTCACAGCAAATCGATTTGTGCCACCATCAAGGCATTTACATTTCACTTAGTTGTTTCATTCCATGCACCTGTCGTTTAAATCACCATACAAGTACTACTTTAAGATTAGTTAACAAACCCTTCACGAGTTGTCATCTTTCATTTTCCTCCAGGTCAGTCAAAGTTCAATAGGTCCACTCTGCCCCAGGTAAAAAAAAAAAGAGCATAAGCTGGGTAAGTATGGCTTTAGGGAAAGGAAGCAAACTTAAAATTCATGTCACCCCCAACAGGTTCCAGTCAACCAAAACACGATCTCAAGGACAGGATATCTTATCTAGATCAACCATGTCCCAGGCCGGCAGCGAAGACCTCACGGCCTCTCTGTCACCTTCTCCGGTCTCAGAGAGCGGCAGTGTGCAGTCCCTCAGGGGATGGACTATTCCCAAATTGACGGCAGAGCTGAGACGCAGAGGCTTGCCCTTCCCCGCTACAGCCAGGAAAGGCGAGCTCTTCAAGCTCCTCTTACCCCCACCAGCCGCAGCAGGACCCAGCACCCAGCAGATATCTCTCCAGTCAATATCCTCTGCCATCTCACAACTCCACACTATGGTAGCGTCCCTGTCTTCCTCGGTCAAGGATGTACAAACCAGAGTGGCTCTTCTGGAGGCTCAGCCGGCCACGGCTATTCCTGACCCGACCGCAACCCAAGTTTTGACTCCCCTTCCTGCAGGTACCACAGGGTGGAGCCCCATTGTCTACCCCTCCCATTTGGTTCCGGCCACTATCAGGAAGGACATTCTGGACAGCAGGGACGTCAACCTTGCCTCCCTCCTCATTTCTGTCCATTAAATGGTGAAAAATAAGACCTATACCTGGGGTGACGTGTCGGTGGTCCTTAAGGCCAAAGACCCCAGACTCAATCGGAAATTATCTGTCCCAGAATTCACATTGGCCTTTGGCATGCTGAGGGATGTCCTATGTTCAGCCGCCCCCAGCAGGAGGGAAGAGCTGGAGTTATACCTCCATACTGTAGTAGATCTGGGCTATGTATGGAGGATTTTCATTTTATGACTATCATCGTTCTTTTTCCGCAAAGGCAGCAGCCAGACTCACACAGTTTCAAACGACCACAAATTGGAGCCTCATGGACACAGAGCTGTTCTGTCGCCACTTTGCCAGCTTGCGCTCACCACTGTGTGCAATTTGCCAGTCCTCCACTCACACTGCCACCTGGTGCGCCAATGCGACAACCAGACGCCCCTTCAAATACCCCTCCACCTCCGGTGCACTTCAGGGTCAGTTGGCCCCTGCACAAACGCCTCAGGTGGACAAATTCGGATGCCCAGTCCGAACCGTGGGAGTGGCAGCCATCTGCAACAATTATAACTATGGGTCCTGCAACTTCAGTCAGTGCTGCCTGCTCCACATCTGCACCTTGTGCCAAAGAGTGCATCCAAGAAACCTGTGCGAAGTCAAGCAACAGAAGAGGGCATGACTAAGCCGAGTCAATGTCTTGTGGTTGGGGCTCTACCTCACCTCACACCCCACCCCCTCCCTTGCCACCTACCTTATCCAGGGTTTCTCAGAAGGGTTTCACACCGGCCTCATTTCACTGCCCCATACTACCTACGAATGTAGGAATCTCCACTCAGCGGCCACTGACGAGCAGGCCATAGACCAGCTCTTACAAACAGAAATAGATCGAGAGTTTATTATAGGCCCCTTCACTCAGCCCCCTTTCAGTATTTGGAGAGTCATCCCTATTGGGCTTGTCAAGGGCAAGTTCCCAAATAAACTACGTTTGGTGTACGATCTGTCTGCGCCTCATTCTTCCCACATTCCCAGTCTCAATTCCCTAATCCCCTCTGAAGAGTTCTCCCTAAAATATTCCTCTGTGGATATGGCAATCCAAGCAACCATCAAAGCAGGTACAGGTGCCTGGCTCTCCAAAGCTGACATCTCGGACGCCTTCAAGCTCCTGCCTATCCACCCACCCCTTTGATGCTGGCATGGCATCAAGTGGAAGGAAGCATACTATTTTGCCACGAAATTGACTTTAGATTCAAAGAGTAGCCCTTGGCTCTTCGACACATTCGCTCAGTCCCTCGCCTGGATACTCTTGCACAAAGCTCAGTGTCAAGAGGTCATCCATTACTTGGACGACTTCTTACTAATAGAACCACCCGATATGCCCCCAGGAGACCTTGACAAACTCAGAGTCGTATTTGGAAATCTCAATGTTCCCATCGCTGAGCATAAAGTCGACGGTCCAGCACACAACATCACCTTTCTTGGGGTCAGCTTAGACACCGGAACCATGCAGGCCAGTCTCCCCCTCGACAAACTAACCCGCATTAGAGCTGTCCTCTAAGAGTTCACCCACACTAGGGGGTGTACTAAAAAGCAGCTGCAATCTCTCCTGGGAATGCTTAATTTCGCCATGCAAATTATTCCACAAGGTCGCACCTTTGTGTCACGTCTGCTGGTATTTCTGTAGCAAACTCAAGACCCCGATCAGATCCTAAAACTAGATACCGCAGCAATAGCGGACCTATCTATGTGCCAGGAATTCCTTTCCGTCTGGAATGGTATATCCCTATTTATACCTACGGTTTCGTCCCATTCACCCCGGGTGGTGACAGATGCTGCAGCTTCTACAGGCTTCGTGGCAATTTTTGGCCACCAATGGTTTTCAGGACCCTGGCCTCCGCAGATACTGTTGATACCCGGCTTCACCCAAACATCCTCCCTCTTCGAGCTCTATCCCATAGTGGCAGCCGCACAGCTCTGGGGTCATCATTGGACAGGGCCAAATGTGGTCTTCACCACCGACAATCAGGCCACGGCAGACATTATCAACAAAGGAAGGTCCAAGTCCCTAGCAGTCATGTCCTTCCTGCGCAGATTGGTACAACTGTCTTTGCAACATCAATTTAATATCCACTGCTCATTTATTCCAGGCAAATACAACCTAGCTGCAGACGCACTGTCACGTTTTAATTACGCTTCTTCAACACGTTCCCGGAGCCGACCCAGTGTCGGCCCCTATCCCCATTTGGTCTCAGCTGACCCTGGACTAGTTCAACATTTACAAGGAGCAACACAGCCCATCAATCACTCACTGTCCCATAAAACACTCAAAGCCTACCAGACAGCTTGGAGGGCGTTCAATAAATTCCTGGCACCCTGCTTCAAGGAAACAACAGATGTCAAGCAAGTTCTGGCCTTCATTTCATATTGCCACACTCAGCTGGCCTTATCCCATAATACTATTCGGCTATACCTAGCCGGCATACAACATTTCTTGACTCTTCAAGACCCTGCAAAGTCTTCACTGTTTTCGTCCCACGCTATCCGAGCCTTTCTTCGTGGCACTCAGAAACACCAACCGGTGGTCAGTACCAAACATTTACCCATTACGGGGCCCATCTTTAGGGATATGTCGACCATCCTGAATACTTCTCCATTCGGTCTTCTCTCCAGTACGGTCATATAAGCAGCCATATACTTGGCCTACTACGGGTTCTTGCGATCTGGCGAGTTTACCTGTAACAAAACCTGCAGGCCAAGAACTACGCAGACGGCACTTGGTCCGCTACCAAGACCACTTCGTCCTCCACCTCAAAGTTTCTAAAACCCAGCAGGCAGGCTCTGGAGTGGACATTCACCTTTACAAAACCAATAATGACTGGTGTCCAGTCACCGTACTCAATCATCTTCTGTCACTCCTGCCTGAACAACCGGACTCCAGTCCCCTTCTACTGTTTCCAGTCAAACCCTTAAGTGCCTGTCAGTTTGTGAAACACAAAAGGATACTTCTCCGCAACCTTCACCTAAACCCTAGTCAGTACTCTAGTCACTCCTTTCATATTGGAGCAGCCTCAGCAGCATCCTGCCACGGGGTCTCAGACCACGTCATTAAAAGACTAGGCAGGGGGAAGTCAGCCTGCTTCGCCCGGTATATCCCTAATCCTCAAGTGAAGATGGCACAGGCATTTTCAAAACTGGCTCAATTAATTACTTAATACCAATAAAATACTATACCCCTACCTGAATGTTTTTGCCCCCTTATTTTGGCATACTGTCCATCAGACCAAGGCACACTTTCAGGTCCATTTCCAATGGTAAGTCCACACTTCCAGGTTCATTTCATAAGTCTTATCTTAACTATAAAGGTTATCCATGTCCGTATCGGCCATAGGACTTCAACCATAAGTAGGAAGGCCAGTAAGGTGTCCTGAATTTATGGGAGGAGCCCGGGGGGTATTTAACCAGCCCACTCACCTGTGGTACTTGTCGGTTTCCTGTGCGTGATACCCACCCTCCCATACCCCTTTTCAGGGCATTTCTCAATTATTCATTTCTCTTTACAATATAATCATTTCTTAAACTAGGGTATGCCCCCTTATTTTGGCATACTGTCCATCAGACCAAGGCACACTTTCAGGTCCATTTCATATGGTAAGTCCACACTTCCAGGTTCATTTCATATGGTAAGTCTTATCTTAACTATAAAGGTTATCCATGTCCGTATTGGCCATAGGGCCTCAACCATAAATTTACATTTACAAATGGAACCTGTATCACCTCATTGACACTGATATTGTTTGGAACTTTGTTTTTCCATAATAAATTGCTTTTAGATAATTTTTCCCCTCCTTTTAAATAATTTCCCCTTCATTTTAAAATGAATAATGCTCTCTCTTTAACTTTACTTATTTTAATATAACCTAATATGAATATATCATTTTTGGTAAATATCTCTCTCTCACATAACACACCCCTTATTAAATATATTCATACCCAGTGTCCCAGATGCCGATCACTGGATGGTTCATATATGCATATGTTTTGGTCCTGCCCTAGGCTGCTGATCTACTGGTCCACAATAATGGAAAGTATTAATGCACGTCTTCAACTAGAACTCCCATTAACCCCTGAATTAGCGTTGTTAGGTATTCACGATGATGACCAGCGACCTAGATATACCAAGCTGTTGATATCCTTGCTGTTATTTTATGCCAAGAAAGGGATTGTATTGAAATGGAATTCTCGCAACGCTCCCACGGTAAAGGCGTGGGAAAATTCAGTCAATGCCGTCCTACCTTTGTACAAACTGACCTATATAAGTAGAGGGTGCCCTAAGAAGTATATGAAAGTGTGGCGTCCCTGGACAGACCCCGGATGTTGAGTATATAAATACTATGGTTCCAATGCTACATGGGGTGTTTTGGTATTGCTGGTCTTCCTCCCCCCCCCTCCCCCCCCCCCTCCCTTCTCCCCTTCCCCCCTCCCCCCCCCCCCCTCCTTCCCTCCTCCCCCTTTCCCCCTTCCTCCAGTTTCCCCCCTTCCATCCCCCCTTATTCCATCGACAAGATCAAGTCAATTGCTTATGTTATACTCTATGTAATTGCTTCTTCCTGTAAACCATGTCTGCATTATCTTGTGGCCACTTACTATTCTGTTTGATTTTACTGTATATGCCATTCTTCTTCAATAAAGACCAACCTTGTTGTTAAAAAAAAAAAAAAAAAAAAATATATTCATACCCACAGTCATTAGATTCTTTATTGTTGATCATTACTGATTGTCTTACAAGACACAAGAACAAATAACAATACTCACATTTAGGCTCCATGCACACTGGACGCTCCAAAAACTCTTTCTGGATGTCGGATTGCTGGCAGAAAACGCTGATTGATAAATGCGCTTTTATCAGCGCTTTGTAATTGCGTTTATGCGTGTTTTTTAGCGCCAGCGTTTATGGGCATTTTTATTAAAATTAGACAAAGGACACTCCAAAAATCCCACAATGCATTCCCAAACTCCCACAATGCATTCCTAAACTCCCACAATGCATTGAAAAAATAGATTTTTACCCTAGGAGCCATTTTAGGAGAGCAGAGAGAAAGCACTGTCTTCAGCAGGGAGCTGTCTACCATTGCTAGCTGCGTTCACTATGGATCCAGCCCTGAAGACAATGCAGGAAATACTCCTCCTGATTTTGTTGCATCGGATCAGAAGACGGAGAGAATTGCATGAGAGGACCAGAGTACGTCGGTACTGGACCCATCCGTTGATGAACCAACACATATCTTCCGGACATTTCACCAGCCTTTACATTCAGCATTCAGTAACTTTCCTGAAAAGTTTAACTTTACAAGGATGTCTGTTGGCACATTTGACAATCTCCTAGAGAGGCTGCGACCACGTCTTACTCAAATGGACACCCAGATGAGGATGAGCGTGTTTCCTGAGGAACGTCTCCTGGTGACACTCAGGTATGTCATTATTTTAGTCACATGTATTTATTTATGTTAAAAAAATATATATTTTCTTTCTTTCTTATTTTTTTTTTAACTTCTTCAGATCCGCGCTGTAGCCGTCATGCTTTGCTTGGAGTAGGTCTATTGACGTCCTCCCGTGCCCGAGTGGTCTGCAGGGCGCGTGCGGCTCGCTCTGTGATCAGCGAGTCTATGAGACTCGCTGGATCACAGATCGGAGTAAGGGGTCGAGCCCCTGACAGCATGAGGAGAAAAGAAAAGCAGATCACTGGCGGCCGTGAGAGGGACATCAGTCCCGATCATGGACAGCTGCCATCAGCTCCTCAGTGCCCACCTGTGCCACCTGCCAGTGCCACCTAGCAGTAGACAACAGTGCCGCCTACCAGTGCGCACCAACGCCACCCATCAGTGCCCACAGTGCCACCCATCAGAGCCCATAGTGCCAACTATCAGTGCCCACAGTGCCACCTATCAGTGCCCACAATCAGTGCCTCATCAACAGTGCTGCACATCAGTGCCACCTATAAGTGCCTATCAGTGTCACCTACCAGTGCCCATTAGTGCCGCCTTAAGTGTGTCTATCAGTGCCCATCAGTGCAGCCTATCAGTGCCCACCAGTGCCACCTCTTTAGCACATATCAATGAAGGAGAAAAATTACCTGTTTGCTAAATTTTATAACAAACTATAAAACATGATTTTTTTTCAAAATTTTCCACCTTTTTTTGTTTGTTTAGCAAAAAATACAAATCCCAGCTGTGTTTAAATACCACCAAAAGAAAGCTCTATTTGTGTGAAAAAAAATATAAAAATTTCATTTGGGTACAGTGTTGTATGACCGTGCAATCAGGAACGTAACTAGAAATCCCAGGGCCCCATAGCAAAATGTTGTATGGCCCCCCTCCTGCAAACAGCCCCCACAGGTGAAAAATTGGCGTGGTTTAAGCGTAATATTGGGCGTGGCTTAAATGGTCGTGACTCAAAGGGGGTGTGGTTAGAGTCTGAGATGAACAAGTGATGGAGGGAGAAACAAAGGATGAAAGAGAGAGAGAGAAAGAGTGAGGAAGGAAAAAAAGAGGGATGGAAGGACAGCAGGCCCAGATCCTACACCACAATAGAAGTATGTGTATTCCAGAAAGTTTAACAATAAGCAGGTAGAGATACTCCAAACATCTGGTGTTAGCGCTTCAATCATCCCAGCACCATGGTTGTTATGGTGTCAGGGTGATTGAAGCGCATTATTTCTATTATTACATTGTAATATAAAATGAAATAGTTCAACTCACCATAATGCAGAATCAGTGGGAGCCCTGAGCGTGTCACTTGCCATGTCGCCTGCCACCAGATGCCATCAGGTGTCCCCAGTGGAGTGCCTCCTTTCATCTCAGGTGTCCCCAGCAGAGTGCTTCCTTACATCTCAGGTGTCCCCAGTGGAGTGCCTCCTTACATCTCAGGTGTCCCCAGCAGAGTGCTTCCTTACATCTCAGGTGTCCCCAGTGGAGTGCCTCCTTACAAATCAGGTGTCCCCAGCGGAGTGCTTCCTTACATCTCAGGTGTCCCCAGCGGAGTGTTTCCTTACATCTGAGGTGTCTCCAGCAGATTGCTTCCTTACATCTCAGGTGTTCCCAGCAGAGTGCTTCCTTACATCTCAAGTGTCCCCAGCAGAGTGCTTCCTTACATTTCAAGTGTCCCCAGCAGAGTGCTTCCTTACATCTCAGGTGTCCCCAGCGGAGTGTTTCCTTACATCTCAGGTGTCCCCAGCGGAGTGCTTCCTTACATCTCAGGTGTCCCCAGCGGAGTGTTTCCTTACATCTCAGGTGTCCCCCGTGGAGTGCTTTCATCTCAGATGTCCCCAGCCAGTGGAGTTTTTCCTTACATTTCAGGTGTCCCCAGCCAGTGGAGTGTTTCCTTACATCTCAGGTGTCCCCAGCAGATTGCTTCCTTACATCTCAGGTGTTCCCAGCAGAGTGCTTCCTTACATCTCAAGTGTCCCCAGCAGAGTGCTTCCTTACATTTCAAGTGTCCCCAGCAGAGTACTTCCTTACATCTCAGGTGTCCCCAGCGGAGTGTTTCCTTATATCTCAGGTGTCCCCAGCGGAGTGCTTCCTTACATCTCAGGTGTCCCCAGTGGAGTGTTTCCTTACATCTCAGGTGTCCCCCGTGGAGTGCTTACATCTCAGATGTCCCCAGCCAGTGGAGTTTTTCCTTACATCTCAGGTGTCCCCAGCCAGTGGAGTGTTTCCTTACATCTCAGGTGTCACTGTCCCCAGCCAGCGGAGTGCTTCCTTACATATCAGGTGTCCTTAGCTGAGTGTTTCCTTACATCTCAGGTGTCCCCCCGTGGAGTGCTTACATCTCAGATGTCCCCAGCCAGTAGAGTGCTTTCTTACATCTCAGGTGTCCCCAGCCAGCAGAGTGCTTCCTTACATCTCAGGTGTCCCCCCCATTGGAGCCCTTATATATCCCAGCTGGCCGGTGTAATGCGGAAAAAGGTCCCCCAGCGCATAATGCCCCCCTGTACTGCGCAGGCGCAGCGCTTGCGCAGTATGGACCACAACAGAGCCACCGAAAATAGCTGAAGAGGAACAGCTGTGAGTCAGCTGTACACGGCGCCTGCACAATGACCACGACATTGTGCCAGGCGCTGCCGCATGCTCCAGAACACCAGCTACAGAAATTGAGCTGCGGCTCCGCCCACCCCCACCCCTTTCCACAACAGGTGACAGATGACTGACTGATCGGGGGTGGGGGGTGGGGGGTGGGCGATGCCGCAGCTCTAACTCGTCTGGTCTTCTGGAAAATGGAAGCCGGCGCAGAACTCTAGCGGCTGCCGGACAAAAGTCATGACAAAAGAGGATATCTATTGGCAACTATGACCGGGCCCCACTCGGCTGTGGGCCCCATAGCACCCGCGTGGGTCGCTATAGCGGTAGTGTCGCCACTGCCCGCAATTGTCATTCAAAGTGTGACAGCGCTGAAAGCTGAAAATTGGTCTGGGCAGGAGGGGGGTTTAAGTACCCAGTAAGCAAGTGGTTAAATATTTTTCTTCGCAATTATATTTAAAAAATATCCAATTTTGGAAAATATTGTTTGCCTTTTTTTACATGACACATTTTTTTTAATGGACAATTTTTTTTTGCTTGGACAATGTTTTATCCCAAAAAAAATTGCAGGATTGTTATTTTTTTAATATTTTTTTTCATAAAGTTTTTATTGATTGAACAGAAAATCAAAAACGGAGTAACAATGTCATAGTCTTGTGGATAAAATATGGCAAAAGAAATGGGGAATCCGCGCAATGGAATTGATTGAAAAGCTGAGTGGGAAATATATTAATTAATTGATTGATGGACTGCTGCCCTCACATACGCTGACTCCACCAAAATGGAATACGCGGAAAATAGTAATAGGAAAAAATGTGTAAGTGTGGCGCCGTCCCAAATCTTATTGGTAAGAGCAGTTTCCTAAATGGATAGTGAGTGTGGAAAATTTTGTTTAAAATTATATCTAAGGTGTCTTGTGCTATATTCCATCAAAAGAAATATGTTGGTATATAAATCAACTTCTCCGGAGATAAATTAAATGTATAAATCAACTTTTCCACTACTGTAAATATTAAAGTGACTTGTGCCTTAAACATTAAAAAACACAATAAATGCAATAAAGTACATCACACGTGACATGCAAAGTTATCCGAAGTGTATTGTGCTAGGGCGTGGCTTGGATTGAACGCCTTGCAGACATCTCCCTGTAAGCTGACGCTTAGGAACATCTTAATGCTCACTGTACACCGCTCATTTTTTCTACTACAATGTGAGTACCATTTACATCTGATCAAATAAACAGTATTTTAAACGGTTTTACACTATGGAACTCTTTCTTTTCTCCTTCATGTCCTAATGATATTACCTTGATCCTTGTCCTGCCAAGTACTGCTGCATAGTGGCACATACTGTGACTACACGTTACCCCTGTATGGGACAAACAGCTGGTGAGTCTCTGCACAATCACAACGCGAGACACCAGCACTGGAATTATATCTACTGTTTGCTTTAAGAAATCCCACAGCGAACGTCGTTTTTCACCCATAGTGCACTGGGCACATATCACAGTTATTCATATGGACTGTTTATTAATATTAATATTCTAATGGTCAAATTATCTATGGCTTATTCTAATTATTTGCATGACACGTGTGAAATACTATATTGCATCTAGTAATTATTTCAATAGGGCACATGTCACTTGTTATTTATAATATTTGAAGAGTTGATTGACTTATCCAAATATATTGCTTTAATTTTAGCACAAGACACTTCGGATAACTTTGCATGTCACGTGTGATGTACTTTATTGCATTTATTGTGTTTTTTAATGTTTAAGGCAAAAGTCACTTTAATATTTACAGTAGTGGAAAAGTTGATTTATACATTTAGTTTATCTCCGGAGAAGTTGATTTATATACCAACATATTTCTTCTGATGGAATATAGCACAAGACACCTTGGATATAATTTTAAACACAATTTTCCACACTCACTATCCATTTAGAAAAATGCTCTTACCAGTAAGATTTGGGACGGCGCCACACTCACACATTTTTTCCTATTACTATAGTCTTGTGGATGTATTAATGATACAATGGTAATGCAATACATTTTACATTAGAACAATACTATTTATATGTCACAATATGTTATCTGATAGAACAGACATAAATGATTTATTCATATGTTTTGTAAAAATATAGATATTCATTTTTTGATGAGTAAGTTATATAAGATAGAAGTACTATTTTGAGTTTGGGGGGTAAGGGGGAAAAAAGGGAGAAAGCGAGGGAGGGGGGAGGGATGGTAAAAGGGATGGTACAATGAAGTGTAAACCAGCTAATCCTTTTTACAAACTTTTGTATACTAGTTTAGTCTATTGTATATTGAGTGTTTTATAGGCTGGGGTGTTTTTGAATACTAACCAATTGTACCAAATCGATGTGAATTTAGTTATTTTTTCCTGTGATATGCTAATGAGCTCTTCTATTTTTTTCAATGTTATTTATCATTCTTTTTTTGTTGGAGTAACATTGACCACCAGTGGCAGGGGATGCAATGTCTTGCTGCATTTATCATGAACATTGCTAGTGATTTTAGATACTGATTTTTAGGGATAGAATTGTGTTGCAGTAAATATTGTGCTGGGTCAAGACTGAGTTTTTCTGAGGTGATTGAGATTGTAGTTTCACGTGCCATTTTCCAGAAGGTCTGGATCAGTGGGCAGGACCACCATATGTGTATCATCAAGCCTTCCTCATGTTTACATCTCCAACATTTATTGGATATTTGGGGTGAGAATTTATGAAGCAAGGAGGGAGTTCTGTATCATCTTGTTATAATTTTGAAACCACACTCTTGGGTGGCTACATTCAGAGAGCCTTTGTGACTATGCATATAGATTGTCTCCCAGTCTGTTTATGCCAAGATCCTGTATCCCATGCTTGACATGCCGTTTTGGAGAAGTCTGTTTCACCTTCAAATAGTGAATTGTACAGAGTGGAAATGATATGTCTTTGTGGGTTTTTTTTAACAAGGTTGTGCAGTTTCTTTTCTGGTCAGGAAGTGTCTAATTTGTATGTAATTCCATTGTAAGATTATATTTGGACTCATTTCTTTGTTTAGCTCCTCTCTAGAGTGTTCCTTTTTTAAAGAAATGTTTAGTCAGGATCTCTTTATGAGGCCAGATAGTTGTAAGGAAGTTTTGTTCTGTTCCTGGGGGGAAGTCTAGATTGTTCCTTAGTGGGGTGAGCGGGCCAAACCATGGTTAGGGGATATTGGGTTTGAAGTTACTTCTAAATATCTCTAGAGTGAGATGGGGAGTGGGTTTTGGCAGCTATTGGATGGTGTTTTGGGTGTGTCCATGGAAGGGATTTAGCAGTTGGGAGAGTTGTATGTGTTCCAGTGACACCCAGTCTTTAACTGTATGATGGATGTTTCTTGCTAGAAGGGCTGCCTGGTGATATTTGCGTAAATAAGGGAGCGCAATTCCTCCTTTATTTTTTGGTAGATTTAGTCTAGTGAATTTGATTCTGGGGGGTTTACTTCTCCAGATGAAGGATGTGCATGCTTGATGAAAAGAGGTAAAGAAAGGTAACAGTATTCTAATGGGGATTGTTTGCATGACATAGAGATAGCGGGGCAGTATTGTCATTTTGATTAAAGAGGCTCTTCCAAACCATGACACGTTTAATGAGTTCCATCTCTTTAAGTCATCCTTTAATTCTTTTAAGATAGGTGTGTAAGTGAGCTTAAATAGATCATTCAAGTTAGTAGGGATTTCTATTCCTAGATATGTTATGGAGTGGTTGGCCCACGAGAAGGGGAATTTTTTTTTAAATAGTGCAATTGAAGATGGGGGTAATGTGATGTTGAGGGCGTTGGATTTTGAATGGTTAATTTTCAAATTTGATATTAATTGGAATTGCTCTAGGTTTGGAATATGATTGGGTATAGATATATGGAGGTCTGAGAGAAAGAGAAGCATGTCATCTGCAAAGGCTGTGACTTTATATGTTTGGTTATGAATCTGTATTCCCTTTATGTCTGGATTAGATCAGATTCTGTTTAGTAACGGTTCCAGCGTAAGGACTAGGGATGAGCTTCGCGTTCGAGTCGAACATGAGTTCGACTTGGACATCGGCTGTTCGCCAGTTCGCCGAACTGCAAACAATTTGAGGTGTTCGTGGCAAATTCGAAAGCCACAAAACACCCTTTAAAAGTCTATGGGAGAAATCAAAAGTGCTAATTTTAAAGGCTTATATGCATGGTATTGTCATAAAAAGTGTTTGGGGACCTGGGTCCTGCCCCAGGGGACATGTATCATGTTTCTTCTCCAACTTCTTCTTCCTCCGCTCTTCTCATCCCGCATCTTCCTCCAGGCTTCTTCTCCGCTCCGACCGCACGATCTGCCTCAGTGGGAGTCTTCAGCCATGTGACGCTTCGCTTCTTCTGACATTTCTTATATAACGGAGGGCGGGGCCACCCGGTGACCCCGCCCTCCTCTGACGCATGGGGAATTCATGGACTCACCTGTGGCTTTCCCCGTGTTGTCAGAGGGGGGCGGGGTCACCCGGGTCCTGAAGGGCCTGATATGGAATTTAGGGGGACCCCCACTCATTTTTTAAAAAATTTTGGTTCGGGGTTCCCCTGTGGGGAAATCCCATGCTGTTTTTATCAATGAACATTTATGTGTATTGTCGGACCGACAATTCATTATAGCCGAGTAGTTTTAAATGACTTTTTTTTCCTTTGAAATGTCATTTTGCTGTCAGACTGTTCTAAACAGGGGAAACGTGTGCCCCTTTACAGGCATACTATAGACACCCCCAATATTACACATTTATTGTTTCACTTTAAGCATTATTAAAATCCCTGCTCCCGAAAAAACGGCCGTTTTTAAAACTTCTTTTTGCATTAATACATGTCCCCTGGGGCAGGACCCAGGTCCCCAAACACTTTTTATGACAATAATTTACATATAAGCCTTTAAAATGAGCATGTTTGATTATTCATGTTTGTGTCCCATAGACTTTAATGGTGTTTGCGTGTTCAAACAAATTTTTTGCCTGTTCGCAAGTTCTGATGTGAACAGAACAGGGGAGTAAGGACAAACAAGAGAGGGGATATGGGGCAACCTTGTCTTGTACCATTGCGCGTTGAAGGCATTCGATAGTTAGCCATTAACGCAGACTTTTGCGGTTGGGTTAGAATATAGAGCTTTTATATATGCTCTCATTAGAGGTAGAATACCAATGTTGGTTAAGACAGCGTCAATATAGTCCCGGGCCACTCTGTCGAACACTTTCTCGGCGTCAAGGGAGAGAAAAAAGCCTTGTTTCTTTTTGGATGTAAGCCAGTGGTTTATATTTATTTCTTTGATCGTATTGTCACGTCCTTCTCTACCTGGAATAAAGCCTACTTGATCAGAGGATATAAGGGAGGTTAATAAAGGGAGAAGTCTATTTGCTAATATTTTGGCATATATCTTTACATCGACATTGATCAGCGAAATTGGCCTATAGTTTGTAACCTAATTGGGATCTTTACCTTATTTGGGAATAACAGATATGTGAGCTTCTAGTAGTTGTTTTGGTGGATTTTGTACGGATTGGAGTGAGTGAAAAGAATTCAAGAATCTAGGCTTTAGAATATTAGTGAATGTCTTATAATATTGTAGAGGTAGTCCATCTGGTCCTGGGGCTTTGCCTATTTTCATGTCCTTGATAGCTTTATCAAATTCAGGGCCTGAAATTGGGGCTTCGAGTTCTTGGCTGTGTTTGATGCTATTTGGGGTGGGCTATATTTCTGTAGGAAGTTTTGTATGAGATTTGATCTTTTTTCTGTGTTGTGGGGACATTTAGGGTTGGATGGAATGTTATGCAAGGTTTGATAGTAAAGTTCAAACTGTTTGGCTATGTCCTCATTAGATCAATGTATAGTGCCTTTTTTCTCTTTCAAAATATTTTATTGAATTTCCAAAAAATATAAAACAAAACATTATAAAACAAAACAATACAAAACAGTACCCTTTGAGGTTACAATATAAGCTAGAGACATAGAGAAAGTATCAAGTAATCGTCTAACAGAAGAAAAGGGACCGTAGAAGCTAATATCACTCATCCAACTGTAGGCTATATGTCAGGCCTGAGGACAAAAAAGGGCGGGGTCAAGGAGAGGTTCCGAGAGCACCCCGAAAGGGATCATGCTGTGCCCGGCCGATTCTCTACGAGCCCCCAGTATCAAAACATCACCGGTCAGGCCTGGATTTTAGCGTAAACATTAGGATTGCTAAAACCTGATTCGAAAGCCCCAAAGGGATTGTCCTCCCGGAGAAGGACATGATGCTCAAATGTCAGAGGGTCACTCCGAGTACCTATGAGGGTTAGGGGGAGGGGGGATGGAAAGAGGGGGGGGAAGAGGGGGTGGAAGAGAGAGGGGAAGAGTAAAAGAGAAAAGAGCCTATCAGCGGGAGAGTACCACGCGTCCTCCTGCGGACCTAATGTGTGCCTATTGAGAAACTTGGTGTAGTTTGTTTGTTCAATTTCAGTGGTGGTCTGGTTAGTGTGCGGAGGTTTGGAGGGGGAATGAAGAAGATATAAAATAAAATTAAATAAGGGTATAGGTAGGGGGGGAGGGATGGGGTTGAGATAATCCGGAGGTAGGTTTAGAACTGCTAGTCTACCCTAATTAAAAGGTCCGGTCGGTTCAAAGGGTAGGAAAGAGTCTACCCTTTGTGTGGATTTGAGGTCTAATTGAGTCTAGATGGAGTCTTGTTGTATTATATCCAATGCACAAACAAAAGAAGAGGAAGGTATTTTCTTCCCTTTCCCTTTTGTTCGATCCATATTTACCAGCACTGAGGAGCAGCTAGCCTATGTTATTTTCAAAAGGTTCAGGATTGAGGTAAATAGAGTATTTTTAGGGAGAAGTCACATATGAGACATTTGAAACCTTTTATATTTTATGCTATGAGGTATAAGGATAGGGAATTATATATATATAGATATGTTGGTGCATTAATTCTTGCAATAGAGGACTAATGCCTGTTCACTAAACAATGTAAATCTATACGTGTAAAGGTTAATTATACAATCTTAGGCACTTATGTAGATCAGCCACTAGAGGAAGCCATCGTATAAGGAAATGTAAACTTGTGTAAAATAACAGATCATAAAACATAGATTATGGGTATGTTTATATTCAGATGAACAGAACCATATTCTCAATGCAACTGATTGAACTGATGATGAATATACTAAGTAATTATGGGTATTAGCCTTGAAATTTTCTCCAGAGGCACCTGGTATCTAAAAGTAAGACATTATAGTGGACACCGTGAGCTATAATTAATTATAGCATATTGAAGGATTGGATCAATCTATTACTGAAATTTCCATCTCATTTAAAGTACAAAGGAGGAGAAATGTACAGATTTATACAGCATTACTTTCCATGTTAATTATTGTACTGCATATACTGTGATCCACTATCATGTCTTTTACTTGATTTTGATTAACCACTTCCCGCCCGGCCCATAGCAGATGATGGCCGGGCGGTGGTTCAGTTATCCTGACTGGGCGTCATATGATGTCCAGCAGGATAACATGGCGCCGCGCGCCCGCGGGGGCGCGCATTGCGGCGATTGGTGGATCGGTGTGTCAGTCTGACACACCGCTACACCGATCTTGGTAGAGAGCCTCCGGCGGGGGCTCTTTACCACGTGATCAGCCGTGTCCAATCATGGCTGATCACGCTGTCAATAGGAAGAGCCATTGATCGGCTCTTCCTCACTCGCGTCTGACAGACGCGAGTAGAGGAGAGCCGATCGGCGGCTCTCCTGGCAGGGGGGGCTGTGCTGATTGTTTATCAATGCAGCCCCCCCTCAGATCACCACACTGGACCACCAGGGATCGCTACTAGGACCACCAGGGAAGGGGCAACATGTGGATGGCCAGGTATGTACCCCATGGCCATCCACATGTGCCCAGTGTGCCCAATCTGTGCCAATCAGTGCCCACAAATGGGCACTGATTGGCACCATTATGTTGCAGTGATACCCAGCAATGCCACCCTTAGGGGCATCACTGCAAACAATCAGTGTCATCAGTGCCACCCATCAGTGTCCATCAGTGCCACCTGTTAGTGCCCATCTGTGCCCATCATTGCCCACCTATCAGTGCCCATCCATGCCCATCTGTGACAACTATCAGTGCCACCCATAAGTACCCATCAATGCCACCTACGAGTGCCCATCAATGCCACCTATGAGTGCCCATCAGTGCCGCCTATGAGTGCCCATCGGTGCCACCTATGAGTGCCCATCAGTGCCGCATACCAGTGCCACCTATCAGTGCCCATCAGTGCCGCCTATCAGTGCACATCATCAGTGCCCGTCAGTGCCACCTCATCAGTGACACCTCATTGGTGCCACCTCATCGGTGCCCATCAGTGCAGCCGTATCAGCGCCCATCAGTGCAGCCATATCAGTGCCCATCATTGAAGAAGAAAACATACTTATTTACAAAATTTTTAACAGAAACAAAGAAAAACTTGTTTTTTTTCAAAATTTTCGGTCTTTTTTTATTTGTTGCTCAAAAAATAAATACCGCAGAGGTGATCAAATACCACCCAAAGAAAGCTCTATTTGTGGGAACAAAATGATAAAAAATTTGTTTGGGTACAGTGTAGCATGACCGCGCAATTGTCATTCAAACTGCGACAGCGCTGAAAGCTAAAAATTGGGCTGGGCGGGAAGGTGTCTAAGTGCCTGGTATTGAAGTGGTTAATATACATTTTTGGAATAACGATATAAAAGGGCAACTAATATATATAATTTTTTTTTTTACCATAAATTCTAGTGGAGTAAAACAGGTACACTCATATCTTGGAATAATGAGCTGGTCTTAGAAACAATGAGAATTTTGTTCTTTAAGCTCTAATATGGGAAAAGTAAAATACAGTAAATGCTCTCTTATAATGTAGTTCTGTTTAACTACAAGGGAGCCCTCAGCACCCCTGATTCAGCATTCACAATTTTGGTATAAAAGAGTTCAAGAAAATGTCAATACTGGAGGTATATAGGACATAGTCAATTCTGGGCAAGTGTGAATATAAAGGTTGTGCTCGCAACCTCTTAGTTAACCGCACGTCTGATAGTGTAGACAGGTGAGGTACTTACAGGAAGTTTACCAAAGAATAGGCATGTTGCACATCTCCATATGATGATGGTGGAGGATAGACGTCCTGTAGATGGTGAGGAAAACTTGATTGGTATTCTTGCCATGTTTGACGAATGCAATATAACTGTGAATGAAAAAAGAAGGAAAACAGGGGGGAAGGTAAAAACAAACAGTTACCTTTAAGAACAGAACTTTTTAACGCAGCGGTTGTGAAAAAACCTGTTATATATCTTGTTAATGTTTCAACTGTTGTTTTACTTTTTTTTTTTTTTTTTTATGATGTAAGTCTGTATGAGAGTGTTTACAGAACGATATCCGTCAAAAAGGAGTTGATTGTGAGATTTCAGGTGTCCATTTTATCAGGGCGATCCATGCGCTCTCTGCATCTGGGTGGGGAAAATCCAGGGCTTCCATGAGCTGGTCCTTTTCTGTTGTGTTGAGCCAATGGAGATCTACAACGCCGTTCTCTATTTCTCTGGGCTCTTGGCGTAAAGTTGTTGGTTACTTCGATCCATGTGTCATTTAACATGAAGGAGCTGCACCAGTCCGGAACTTCAGTCGGAGGGATGTTCAGTGTTTCACAAAAAGAATTAAGATCATCAGGCGTACAAAGCAGTGCTGTGTGACCTCTCCATGTGACTGAGAGAGAGAATGGAAACTTCCATCTGTATTGAATGCCTCTGGTGCGCAGTTGATCTTGGTGCAAAGCTCTGCGTTGTTGCAGTGTAATGTTAGATACATCCTGGTAAAGTTTTATTTTGTTATCATTAAAGAGAACTCTGTTTTTCTCTCTTGCTTTTTTAAGGATGGCTTCCTTCAGGGGAAAGTTGACTAGGCAACAAATTATGCCTCTGGGGGATCTGTGTCTCTCCCTCTTGGTCTAAGAGCTCTATGTATTCTCTCAAAATCAATGGGGGAGTCAGGGGGTCTGTCCAGTAAGTCATTAAAGATCATTGCAGCAGTTTGTCCTAGTGTGTTTTGATCTGTATTCTCTGGGATCCCTCTGATTCTTATATTATGGCGTCTCCCTCGATTATCGAGGTCGTCTAAGTGACGATGCATGTCTATTATGTGTGAGACATGCATGTCAGTAGTTTTCTGAACCTGTTTAATGATGTCCGCATGGCGTGCTGTGGCCTGCTCCACCGATCCCATCCTTGCTGCTATTCCCTGGATGTCAGCCTTAAGTTCTGTGGTTGCTGCCTTTATCTCGTGTGCTACTGTCTGGAGATCTGAGAGACACAGAGGTTGTGAGGGCAGAGGGGATTGCACCATTTGAGGTGCTTGGCTTGAAGCTCCCTGTGCGCCGTCCTCTAGGGGGCACGAACCGTGGATGTGCGGTTTAGACTAGGTGTAACTTTTTTCCCCAATTTAAAAATTTTATTGACAATATTTTTTAATGTTTTTGTAGGTTCCTGCCCACAGGACAATCGTTTGTCTCGCTTCATCACTACTTTCTGATGGGTGTAAATACGGTGGCAAAAGTGACCCGGGAGACCTGCCTTGCTCTGTGGGAGGAGTAAAAAATTCATATAATGCCTGAGCCTATGGAAGAAACATGGGAACAGGTGGTTAAGGAATTTTGGGAAAAGACCCAAACTGTATAGGAGATCTGGATGGAAAGCATGTCCAAAAAAAAACCTAACTTCGGGTCACGTTATTTTAATTATAAAAAGTACTTTTCAGTTGTACTTCTGGCATTGGCAGATGCAAATCTGCGCTTCACATTTATTGATGTGGGGGCCTACGGGAGTCAGTGGGATGCCCGAATATTCCGGGAGTCTGCATTGGGTCGTCGGCTACACAAAGGACGGCTAGGGATTCCTTCTTGTAGGCCACTTCCGGGCACTACGGAGCCCAGTCTTCCACTGGTGACAATAGCCAATGAAGCTTTTGGCTTAGCAGAATATAATGCGCCCATATAGTGGAAGTGGACTTACTTACCAGCAGAGAATTTATAACTATAGACTAAGCCGAGCCAGACGTGTTGTGGAGTGCGCCTTTGGAGTATGTACAGCAAAGTGGCGTGTACTTTTCTCCGCCATTCAGCTTGATGTGGAGAATGCTATAAAAGCTATACTAGCATGCTGCGTGCTGCATACTTTTTAATTGTAAACGAAAGAGTCTCCACAGAACCTGCACCCTCAAACCCAGCACATGATATGCAATTCATGGACTTGCGCAGCACTGCTAGAATTATGAACATCAGAAATCAGTTTGCCAATTTTTTTGTTTCCCCTGCTGGTAGTTTGCCCTGTCAAGACCAAAATATCTAGTTTAACTTTTCTTGATACTAGCCTTTTACTTGACTTCTACCTTGAATGTTCTCACATATTAAAAATATTGCAATTTTTTTTCGTTTCAATAAAGTTAAGTAAATTTAAATAAGGTTCATTACATTATAATAAAGTTCTGATCTTTTTGCTTCTTTTTTTTTACATTTCCTTATTTTGTCAGTGGTAATTTTTCTGGCAATGTCAGTGGCAAGTCCATGTTGCAGGAAAATGGCGACATTTTTGATTTGGTAATGGAAAATAATACAACCAAACAGTATGATGTTAACAAATTACTTCAAACCTGTTAGCCTATATAACAACTGACCATCAACTGGCCAATAACTTTTTATCTAATGTCAATAAAATGGGTGACACGTAAGGATGAGCCAAACACCCCCGAGTTCGGTTCGCACCAGAACATGCGAACAGGCAAAAAACTCAGACGAACACACGAACACCAATAAAGTCTATGGGACACGAACATGAAAAATCAAAAGTGCTCATTTTAAAGGCTTATATGCAAGTTATTGCCATAAAAATCGTCAGTTTTTTCGGGAGCAGTGATTTTTTTGATGCTTAAAGTGAAACAATAAAAATTAAATATTCCTTTAGATTTCATGCCTGGGAGTGTCTATAGCATGCCTGTAAATTGGCACATTTTTCCCGTGTTTAGAACAGTACCACAGCAAAATGACATTTCTAAAGGAAAAATTGTCATTTGAAACTGATCGCGGCTAATAAAACTCATTGAAAAAACCGGCATGGGTTCCCCCCTTTCCATTACAAGGCCCTTTGGGTCTGGTATGAATATTAAGGGGAACCCGAACCAAAACTTTAAAAAAAAAATGTGTGGGGGTCCACCCAAAATCCATACCAGGCCCTTCAGGTCTGGTATGGATTTTAAGGGGAACCCTGCAGCAAAATAAAAAAAATGGCATAGGAATCCCCCCAAAATCCATACCAGACCCTTATCTGAGCACGCAACCTGGCAGGCCGCAGGAAAAGAGGGGGGGTGAGAGAGCGCCCTCCCTCCTGAACCATACCAGGCCACATGCCCTCAGCATACGGAGGGTGCTTTGGGGTCTGACATCACCGGGTGGCCCCGCCCGCAGCTATATAACAGCTGTCACCAAGAAGAAGCAGCGGGAGCCTCCCATGGTGGTGGAACTGTTGCGGCTTTTTTTTTCTTTTTAGGTCTGTCGTGCGGTGTGGATTTACATCGTGGGACATTTTTAATTTTTTTTTTTAAATAAAGGACTTGTCCCAAACTGTCTCTTGTCTTTTTTTACCATTTCTGAAACTTTTTTTGTGAAATGGTAGGGGTACAATGTACCCCATTACCAATTCACATAGGAGGGAGGCTGGGATCTTGGAGTTCCCTTTGTAAAAGGGGGCTTCCAGATTCCGATAAGCCCCCCCGACCACAGACCCCCACAACCACCGGGCAAGGGTTGTGGGGATGAAGCCCTTGTCCCCATCAACATGGGAACAAGGTGCTTTGGGGTCAGACCCCAAAGCACCCTCCCCATGTTGAGGGCATGTGGCCCGGTACGGTTCAAGAGGGGGGCACTCACTCATCGCCCCTCTTTTCCTGCGGCCTGCCAGTTTGCGTGCTCGGATAAGGGTCTGGTATGGATTTGGGGGGACCCCTATGCCATTTTTTTTAATTTGGCGCAGGGTTCCCCTTAAATTGCAAACCAGACCTGAAGGGCCTGGTATGGATTTTGGGGGGACCTCCACGCAATTTTTTAAAAAATGTTTGGTTTGGGGTTCCCCTTAATATTCATACCAGACCCAAAGGGCCTGGTAATGGACTGGGGGGAACCCATGCCATTTTTTTCAATGAGTTTTATCTATATTGCCGAGACCCAACAATTCATTACAGCCGCGATCAGTTTTAAATTACTTTTTTCCTTTAGAAATATCATTTTGCTGTGGTACTGTTCTAAACACGGGAAAACTGCACCACTTTACAGGCATACTATAGACACCCCCCAGGCAGGATATTTAAAGGAATATTTCATTTTTATTGTTTCACTTTAAGCATTATTAAAATCACTGTTCCCAAAAAAACGGCAGTTTTTAAAACTTTTTTTTGCATTGATACATGTCCCCTGGGGCAGGACCCGGGTCCCCAAACACTTTTTGTGGAAATAACTTGCACTTTTGGTTTCTCATGTTAGTGTCCCACTTTAACGGTGTTCCGCGACTTTCAAATTTGCCGTGAACACCGCATAATGTTTGCTGTTCGCCAAACGGCCGAACAACTAAAGTTTGGCCTGAACTTATGCTCGGGTCGAACCGTTCGCCCATCCCTAGTGACACGTTCAAAAAGCACAAATTTACTCAAAATAAAATCATAAACCTTCATAAACAGGATATTCTCTCTGTGATTCCATGTGTGGTGAATTGGAGGGATTAGTGGTGCCAAATCGATGGTGTTGAGGTGGGGGTGGCATGCATGCAGGAGGCACATTTTGTACGTAGGAGGAGAGACCTGGCACATTGTATGAGTAGACAGAAGGGCAACCTTGACTAGTGTGAGGGCTGCTAGAAGACAGGTTTGGCACATTGGTAGAGTGGTACACTGGTGGCCCAGGAGGAGCAGTGGAAGAGGGACCAGGCACTATTTAAGAATAGGTTGAATTATTGGGTTGAACAGGGGAAGCAGTGCTTGAGATGTTGACAAATGGAGATACTAAAATGGGTGGTGTTGGCATTCCACACTGTTGCGCCACCCAACAGACCAACACATATGTGTAAATGTTCTCTATGCACTGCTTCTCCTGTTCAGCATCAAGATCCGAAAGCAGTATGAATAGTATGAAGACAGAAAGTCACTTGAGAATGACTGTGGTTCATGAACACATTGCTTTCTGTTCTCTGTTTATTCAAATCAGCAATCAGCTGTATAATGCATTGTTCTGTTTGGTTGCTGTTGTCTGGATCACGCTTCCGGCGATTACCACGTCCACGGTCACCACTGGAAGAGCGTGCATTGCGAACTGGAGTTTCCTTTGAAGAAAAAAAGCAGATAATTGATTTTTACAAAAGATAGATAGGTTAGATAATAATAAGAAATATACCTGCTCATTTTCCAGATCCATACTCCCAACTTCTGACGACGTGGACAATGTGCCAAAATTTGGGGAAACAGTCGCCTGTCCAACACTTCCTTCCCTCTGATCATCCTCCTCATCTACCTCTGTATCAGCATTTCAGTTTAATGTGGTTCTAATAAAGATAACAGAAATGCTGTAACTAACTAACTGTTTTAAGAAAAACAACGTGTATTAATGTTAATTTTTTGGTAAAAAAAGTTACATAATATTTTTTAAAATTTACAAAATAAATTTACAAAATAAAATTTAAAAAAAATGTTAATATTTTTTAAATTTTATTTAATTATGTTAAATATTTAAAAAATGTAATATTTAGCAAAAAAATTGTTAACATTACATAAAAATACACTCAAGACTTCCCATTCCGGTGCCACATGTAGCGGCAGCAAGAGACAACAGCTCCAGCGGGGACACTGACAAAGAGACCGGCTCTGTCTCTCAGGCACAGCCCTGGGTCCTCTCCTGCTCCCCGCATGCTCCCTGCTCTCTCCACGCTCTCTCTATGGAGCGGTTCCTCATTACAGGCGGCACCACAGTCACACAGTCCACAGCTCCAGAGGCTCTGTCCCTCGGCTCTCAGCAACCTAAAATGGCCGACGGCGCGGCAGTGTATAACAGCACACCTCTAGCCCAGCCAGTTCCCGCTGCCCCTGACGCTCTAGAAGAGCAATATGGAAGAATAGCACAGGCGGTGGCTGCCCTGCTCTCACCCAAGATCACAGCAGCCCTGGACAGGGCAGTCAATACTGGTATTGATCAGCTCAGGAGGGAGATCAGAGAGCAGGCAGGCAGGATCTCTGAGGCAGAGCATCGCATCTCTGAGCTGGAAGAGGAGAATCAAACCTAGCAGGCTGCAGCTCACCAAACCTCCTAAACCCAGCAATATATCCTAAAAAAGTTGGACGATTTAGAAAATCACTCTCACAGAAATAACTTACTTATAATCGTTCTACCTGTGTCTGTCATTCTGAATCTCTGGCTGACCTCTGCTCTAGGTGCATACCAACAGCCCTCAGGCTCACAAACCCATGCACAGTGGAAAGAGCACACCGCATAGGAGCCCCATCAAATGACAGGCACTCCGGGCGCCCTATCATTGCACACTACCTCAACTATTCGGATAGGGTAGCCATACTAAAATCTTTCCTCAATGCCAAATCACTTCAACTGGAGGGGCAAAAGCTATTGATCTTTGCGGAGGGGCAAAAGCTATTGATCTTTGCGGATTACTCCCAAGAAGTATCACGCAGAAGAAAGGTGTTTCTGCCCATCTGTTCTGCCCTTCACCGCGAAGGTGTAAAATTTACATTGGTCTACCCAGCTATCCTCCGGCACACTAATCAATCAGGGGAAACCAAGTCCTTCTCTCATCCGGATGAAGCTGCCTCATACCTCAAAACACACTTCCATATCTCTGAAGAACTATCTCCTATGGAAACCAACCGCTATCCAGAGGGCCCTAGGGATCAACGTAGCCCCGCAAAGACCTCCCTAAAAGGTTACGCTATTCTGCCAACCAAGAACCTATCAAACACCATTGAAACAGTTCCTTGCCAGGCTCCTGCAACTCAGCCACCTATGCATTTCAACCCAGCCAGAGCTCATGACCTCTAAATGTTTTAACTACTAGGTCATTCTTTGCAATAAATATCACTACTGCCTGACTAGTGTTATGTTATACCTTCTCCCGTTGGTTTATTCCTTTGTTCTTATCATTGTTACAGGCTTTCGGAGACGTGCGGCATGTTCAATTTACAGTATTATGATACCTAACAGACCTCTCATAATCCTACCAATACTTCTGTCTACTCACCTGGTAGACCTGCCCCAGCACAATTGATCACAGTCCCCTGTCCGGTAACGCTGTCATTTGATTGGTGAGATACGTGTGGAAGAAAGTGAAGTCCAGGCTTCACTCTAACTGTGAGTTATGTTTTTCTGTTACGCTTTTACTTTATACCAAAGGTTCTACTACACCCCAGTACCTTTCTTTCTACCCATACCATACCAGGGACCCCCCCTCTACCCCCCCTCCAACACCAGCAGTCTGCTCTCATATTATAATCTAACATCACCGAAGAACAGGCTACTTTCTACAACTTTTAGCTCCTTCCCTACTTTAACAATGAGAATCGCTTCATAGAATCTTAAGGGACTACGTTCCCTCCATAAACAGATGGCAGTGCTCCGGCACTTAAAAAGACTAAAATCGGATATTGCCCTCCTACAGGAGACGCATCTTCCTATGGAAGACTTCCAGCGCAAGTGCAAACCACTGAGTGGGGAAAGTGTATGGATCAGCATCGACTAAAGGCAAGGCAGGGGTTCTAATCCTCATTCACGAAAAATTCCCCTGTGAGGTAGTGTTCTCTGTAAACGATGCAGAGGGACGTCTTCTGACTCTCCATTTGTGTATCACATCCAGAGATCCAATTGTGACAAATGTGTATGCCCCAAACTCCCCTACCAAGTCTTTCTTCCAGTCAGTCTCTACCCACTTGGCCCCCTTCCTGCATTTACCCCTTGTGATAGGTGGTGACTAGGGATGGGCTTCGAGTTCGCATGTTTGACTGTTCGTCGAATTGTGAAAATTAAGGGCTGTTCGTGCCAAATTCGAGTGGCGCGTCACGGCGCATAATTCACTGCAGCATCACAGTGGATTGCTGGCTAATGATTGGCCAAGCATGCACTATGACCAATCACAGTGCCCTCTGTACAGAGATCTGTAATTGGCTAAAGCCAGGGTGGCTTTTGCCAATTATGGCTCACAGGGTTTAGTACACGCCCCACACTATATAAGGCCTCCTGTGTGGCGGCCTTGTGTAGCGTGTTGCGGTGGCAGCAGAGAGATAGACAGAGAGACAGTGTAATTTGATTTAAGTTAGATAGAGTAGGCAGGCGAGTCAGTTAGCTGCACTTACAGTGCATTGTGTATATATATATATATGCATCCTAGGTGTTGTATATATATATATATATATATATATATATATACACTGTATTCAGTTTAGCTATATCCGTTCCTGTTATTCTCTTTCTACTGACAGGCAGGCAGGTGTTTTTTCAGTATTTACAGCTACCTGAAGAAAATTGCTGATGTTCTTCTGATCCTAATAGTACCACAGGCAGGCAGCTACAGTATTTACAGTTAGTGTAGTGCGTCCTCTGCACAGTGTGCACCTAAAGCTACCTGAAAAGAATCGGTTGTGTTCTTCTTATTCTATTAGTACCGCAGGCAGCTGCAGTATTTACAGTTAGTGTAGTGCGTCCTCTGCACAGTGTGCACCTAAAGCTACCTGAAGATAATTGCTGTTGTTCTGATCCTATTAAAACCACAGGCAGGCAGCTGCAGTATTTACAGTTAGTGTACTGAGTCCTCTGCACAGTGTGCACCTAAAGCTACCTGAAGACAATTCATACTAATAATACTACAGGCAGGCAGTTGATTCTGCCAGCTGCAGTATCAGTATATATATATATATATATATATATATATATATATATATATATATATATATATATATATATATATATATATATACACACACATCCCAGCTTTGTGCAGCTACATCTCACTGCAGGCCATTAGTATGTCTGGAAGGCCAACAAGGAAAGCAAGGAGAGGCAGACAGACACAAGCCAATAAAAGAGGGCAAGTGGGCTCTGTGTCTAGAGGCAACAGTGCTGGTCGTGGAGACGGTGCATCCTCATCAGCACGTGGCCATGGGACACGCTTGCCCTTTTTTTCGGCAGCTGGCCAAGTTGAGCCGCAACATGCGGAAGACTTGGTAGAGTGGATGACCAAGCCATCCTCTTCATCCTCTCTCACCCAGGCTCAGGGTACTTTGTCTGGCAAAGCAGCTGCCAACGCGGCCTCTTCCCTTGGCTCAATGGCATCAGTCACTCCTTCCCTAGCCCCACCATGTTCTCCTGAGGAGTCCCCCGAACTGTTTGACCACAGTGTTAGGTACATGCTCCAGGAGGATGCCCAGTGTTTTTGAAGGCTCCAATGATGGTACCCAGCTAGAGGAAGACAGTAACGTGAGAGGGGGTGCCCAAGAAGGACAGCAATCTGGCAGTCATGTTCCCCCAGCTGCAGCATACTGCCAGCTTTGCTCCAGTGATGAGGAGGGAGGGGATGATGAGGTCACTGACTCCACGTGGGTGCCTGATAGGAGAGAGGAGGAGGCACATCTCCAACGAGGCAGGATGCCCTCCAGGGGCCAGCTTAAGGGCAACACACCGACTGCATCACACAGCAGAGCTCCGCATGTGCAGGGCGCTGCTGTCTCTGTGCATTATTCCAAAAATTCTTTGGTGTGGGCCTATTTTGAGACGAGTGCATCAGATCCCACCGCTGCTATTTGCAACACATGTCTCAAGCGTAACTCACGTGGCCAAAACATCACCCGCTTGGGCACCACATGCTTGACCAGACATATGTCAGCCTGCCATGCAGTTCGTTGGCAAGAGTACCTAAAAGACCCACACCAAAGAACCAAGTGGACCTCTCCTTGCTCATTAGGGATGAGCCGAACAACCCCCTGTTCCGTTCGCACCAGAACATACGAACAGGCAAAAAATTTGTTCAAACACGCGAACACCGTTAAAGTCTATAAGACTCGAGCATAATAAAATAGAAAGTAAGTACAGCGCTGCGCTAAGCCAAAAAAGGTAGAATAGCAGCTAACACACCTATAGACTCAAGGCAAAAAATAACATCAAAAAAATAAAAGTGTAGCGCTATAATCCTCAAACGTGTGCATCAAAAATCCATAAGTGCGTATATAAGGTGAATGTTAACAAAACATATATGACCATAAATATGGATAATACTAAATAATTATGCTGTGTTGATCACAAAAACAATTAAGTGAAACAATAAATGTACCTTGTTGTCAAATATAACAGTGACTAATATTAAGAAACCCGTGACGGTTCCATAAACCAAACACCTCAAAATTATGTAAAGAAAATCATAAAGCATAACAGTCCATGTTGAATATATAAAAATCTGTGAGAAAACGTCACCAAAAGTCTATGGGGGTAGTACATAAACAGTGATGGAAATATGACTCCCACGATCACAAATTGATAGTTTCACCAAATCTGGCAGGTGAGTAGACAGTGAGAGAACCACAAGTGCACAAAGGTTTTACATCAGTGCCAGGGCCATCACCGGGCATTGAAGAGGCTTACCGGAGCTTAATAACCTGAAATGACATACGCCATACAAGTCAGAAAGGCTTAATGACCAACGGATCTGAGGAGTGTGTCTTGTCAGATGTCATCAGCATATGGTGGGGAAAGGGGTAACAGCACGGCTTCCTCACCCATGGACAATCCTGGGTTAGAGAAGCTCCACTCGTGCCGGCGGTGGCTCACTCGCTGTGATTTTACACATCGGAAGCTAATCAGTGGGTTCCGCAGACCCGATGTACACAGACATAATGGCGATCTGCCCATGTAAACAAGGCAGACTGTTGCTCTGTCAGCACAGAAGGCATGGATCCATGAAGGCATGTGCTGACAGAGCAACAGTCTGCCTTGTTTACATGGGCAGATCGCCATTCTGACAACAATATATTTGACAAGTCTTTATATAAGACTCGAGCATGAATAATCAAAAGTGCTAATTTTAAAGGCTTATATGAAAGTTATTGTCATAAAAAGTGTTTGGAGACCTGGGTCCTGCTTCAGGGGACGTGTATTAATGCAAAAAAAAGTTTTAAAAACGGACGTTTTTTCAGGAGCAGTGATTTTAATAATGCTTAAAGTGCAACAATAAAAGTGTAATATTCCTTTAAATTTCATACTTGGGGGGTGTCTATAGTATGCCTGTAAAAGGGTGCATGTTTCCCATGTTTAGAACAGTCTGACAGCAAAATTACATTTCAAAGGAAAAAAAGTCATTTAAAACTACTCGCGCCTATTAATGAATTGTCGGTTCGACAATACACATAAAAGTTCATTGATAAAAATGGCATGGGATTTCACTACAGGGGAACCCCGAACCTTACATCTGTCCCTGAAATGTCCCTTACAGACATTATTTTGGTCTAAAAATCCCGAGATTATAGCTGCCCGCCTCTCCAGTAGCTCCTCAGCCAATAGAAACACTCTGTACATGCCCCCGTCTCCAGCGCGGCTTATTTGTTTTTAGCAGAGGAGATGCCGACTGCTGGATTATCCTTTTGCCAAAACCAGGGAAGGACTTGACTGACTGTGCATTCTTCCGCCCCATTGCCCTCCGGAAAACAGACCTTAAAATTCTAACCAAAGTATTAGCAACCAGACTTGCCCAAGTTATACAAACAATAGTTAATATAGACCAAACTGGTTTCATGCCAGGCAAATCGACAGACACCAACCTCAGGAGACTGTTCACACACTTACAACTCCCCCCCAATGAATGTGAATCTAGAATTGTGGTTTCCATAGATATAGCAAAGGCCTTTGACTCATTAGATTAGCAATTCATGAGTAAGGTACTGGAGGCCATGGGATTCGGCCAATACTTTCAGAAAAGGATCTCCATGTTATACAAGAATCCAAAGGTGGCTATACGTATGGGTAAGGCGGTGTCTCCTTTCTTTGCAGTTAGTAGGGGTACCAGACAGGGTTGTCCACTGTCCCCTTTCCTTTTTGCCCTGGTCATGGAGCCCCTGGCTATCGCCTTGCGTGCCTCCGGGAGGATTCAGGATTTTAGAGTGGGCACTATTCATGAAACAGTAGCATTATACGCCGACGACATGCTCCTGTTTCTTGAAGACCCTGGGAACTTGCTGAAGGTAGTACTGGAAATACTGGATGAGTTTGCCAAGTTCTCGGGGTTACAGGTGAACTGGAGCAAATCCTCAATATTTCCGTTAGATGTTAAGGCAAAAAATGGGGTGGATCCAGATCTACCATTACAATGGGTATCGTCAATGAAATACTTGGGGGTAAAGGTTACAGCTAATTTAAATGATTACATGTCCCTAAACCTGCTCCCACTGGTGACTTTCAAAAAATTCAGGCGTGGACTGAACTCCCACTCTCTCTGATAGGCAGGATCAGTCTGCTTAAAATGAAGGTCCTCTCTGTAATTTTATACTTTGAGACACGGACCAGTGTGGATTCCAAAATCGTATTTCAAACAATTGGGCGGATTAGTGGGCTCATTCTTATGGGCCCCCAAACCTCCCAGAGTTGGGCTCAAGGTACTTCAGGAACCGGGGGACAGGGGGAGACTAGCGATCCCAGATTAGCACAAGTACTATCTGGCAGGGCAAATGGTTTTTGCCCGCAGATGGTTAACCATGGATGAGGGTGACGCCGCCACGGTGTTGAAGGCGGCTCACTAGGGGCCTTTCGAAAGCTTGTGTATGGCACTATTTAGGGGTCTTAAATCTGAATTACCGTTAACTACTATGAAGGCCACGATTAAAGCGTGGGAAATGGCAGCGCACCTCGCATCTCCTAGCTTTCAGGGCTTTTCGCCCATGAACCCGCTGTGGTTGAACCCTACGCTGCAGCATTTCTATAACATACCTGATCCCATGTTGTGGGCGGTAAAGGGAGTTAAGACATTAGGAGACATAACTTCTTTTGGTGACCTTCTGACATTTCCCCAGTTGAAGACGAGACACGACTTGGAGAATACATACCTTTTCCGTTACTTACAAATTAGGCACGCATATCAGTCGCAATTCAGGGACCGCAAAGTGGAATCACTTCTATCAACTCTTGAGTCCATGTTATCGGAAGACATTCTAGAAAAACCCCAAAAATCATACAAAGAGTTTTTTTAAAAATACACCTAAGGCAGTAGCTAAATCCAGAAGTAGATGGGAAGCAGATGTTTCAGAGTTGCAGGGAGAGGATTGGGATGAGGTGTGGAATCAACCGTTTCGGTATCTGGTATCAGCCAGAGACAGAATGATTCAATTTAAATTCCTCCACATGAGCTACTATACTCCATCCAAGTTGACAAAGATTTTTGGGACAGACTCAGCGGAATGCTGGAGATGTACATTTTCCCCTGCAGACGCTAGTCTCATTTTCTGGCACTGCCCACACATCAAAAGATATTGGTAGGAGGTCCTATCATGTGTTTCGGACCTTCTCACAATTCCTATTCCGCTAACTATAAGGGTTTGTCTGTTGGGATTGGTGGAGGAGGTGGTTTAGACTAGGGCTTTGAGAACATTGTTCACTATTTTGCTGTTTTACGCACAAAAAGCCAATTATTTAAATGGAAAGATCCAAGGGCTCCAGAAGTTTCAGAAGCCGACACCACCGCCAACATCACAATACTATTGAACCCCTTGTAGTTGTAATAGTATGACCCCGAGATAGAAGGTAAGCTAACTGGTCCCAGCTAAATGCATTCTTGTCAGTGGCTTACCCTGGTGAGCAGGGGGGAGGATGTGCTTCCTCTAGCATGGCTCCAAACACTGTCTGGATAAAGAGGGCCCTGAGAGGTAAGGAAGTCCTCCTCTTCCTCCCTCTGTTCTGCCTCAAGTGCCCTGTCCATTATTCCATGCAACGTGTGCTCCAACAGGTGGACAAGAGGGACAGTGTCACTGATGCATGCACTGTCACTGCTCACCATCCTCGTGGCCTCCTCCAATAGTGACAGGATAGGGCATGCATCCCTGATCATAGCCAACTGGCGTGGGGAAAAAAAACAAGGTCTCCTGACCCTGTCCAGGTGCCATAGTCGCATAGGTACTCATTGATAGCCCTCTGCTTTGAGTTCGAGTCGAACTCATGTTCAACTCGAACATCGGCTGTTCGCCAGTTCGCCGAACAGCGAACAATTTGGGGTGTTCGTGGCAAATTCGAAAGCTGCGGAACACACTTTAAAATTAGCACTTTTGATTTCTCCCATAGACTTTTAAAGGCTTATATGCATGGTATTGTCATAAAAAGTGTTTGGGGACCCAGGTCCTGCCCCAGGACATATGTATCAATGCAAAAAAAAGTTTTAAAAACGGCCGTTTTTTTGGGAGAAGTGATTTTAATAATGCTTAAAGTGAAACAATAAAAGTGTAATATTCCTTTAAATTTCGTACTTGGGGGGTGTCTATAGTATTCTTGTAAAGTGGCGCATGTTTCCCATGTTTAGAACAGTCTGACAGCAAAATGACATTGCAAAGGAAAAAAAAGTCATTTAAAACTACTACTATTAATGAATTGTCGGTCCGACAATACACATAACATTTTTTAAAAAATGGCGTGGGGTCCTCCCAAAAATTCATACCAGACCTTTACCTGAGCACACAACCTGGCAGGCTGCAGGAAAAGAGGGGGGATGAGAGAGCTGCCCTCCTGAACCATACCAGGCCACATGCCCTCAACATTGGGTGGGTCTTTTGGGGTAGCGGCCCCCCAAAGCACCTTGTCCCCATGTTGATAAGGACAAGGGCCTCATCCCCCCACCCCTTGGCCGGTGGTTGTGGGGGGCTTATCAGAATCTGGAAGCCCCCTTTAACAAAGGGACCCCCAGATCCCGGCCCCCCTGTGTGAAATGGTAATGGGGTACAAAAGTGCCCCTACCATTTCACAAAAAAAGTGTTAAAAATGACAAGAGACAGTTTTTGACAATTCCTTTATTTAAAGTCTTCTTCATTCCATCTTCTTCGGGTCTTCTTCCTTCCTTCCTTCCTTCCTTCCTTCCTTCCTTCCTTCCTTCCTTCCTTCCTTCTTCCTTCAGTTTCTTCCTCCATCTTCTTCTTCCTCTGGTTCTTCCTCCGATCCTCTGCTTCATGCTCCGGTGTTCTCGTCCGGCATCTTTCTTCGCGGCGTCTTCTTCTCCGCTTCGTTCTTGGGCCGCTCCACATCCATGAGAGGCTCCCGCTGTATGACGCTTCTCTTCTTCTGACACTTCTTAAATAATGGAGGGTGGGCCCGCCCACCCGTGACCCCGCCCCTCTCTGACGCACGGGGACTTGACAGGGACTTCCCTATGGGTTTCCCCGTGCCTTTAGAGGGGGCGGGGTCACCCGGTTACGTAACGGGTGACCTCGCCCCCTCTGACATCACGGGGAAACCCATAGGGAAGTCCCCGTGCGTCAGAAGGGGCGGGGTCACCGGGTGGCCCTGCCCTCCATTATTTAAGAAGTGTCAAAAGAAGAGAAGCGTCACACAGCGGGAGCCTCCCATGGATGCGGAGCGGCCCAAGAACGAAGCACGGAGGAAGACGCTGCGGAGGAAGATGCCGTGGGGGTCCTCCTAAATTCCATTCCATACCAGGCCCTTCAGGTCTGGTATGGATATTAAGAGGAACCCCACACCAAAATGTAAAAAAAATGGCGTGGGGTTCCCCCTCAAAATCCATACCAGACCCTTCAGGTCTGGTTCTTCCTCCGATCCTTTGCTTCTTGCTCCGGTGTTCTCGTGAAAGTCCCACCACTGGTCAAACAAGCAAAAAAAAAAAAAAATTTTTCAAATAAACATGGAAAGCAGATTAGACACAAACATTCTTGGCCATCATAAGGTATAAGGTCCACCTATCAGATTCCTCCCCCCCCTCTCATGGGCCATTTTAGAAATTTTATGGGGGGGAGATGTTTTGGACAGGTAACCTTCTCCACTTCATTGAGAGCTGAACGCATAAATAATGTATATTACTTTGGCCAGCCCCTCCATACTTACACTATTGGCAGCCCACTGGACAGGTAAGAAGTGTCATAATACAAAGAGATAAATACACACTGTACATATTTTAGCACATTTTTACATTCTGCTATTACCTATCAAGATAATAATAGGATACAAAAACTTTTAACATTACCATTTGAAAGTATTCAGGCAGGCCCTTGCACTACATGCTTTGGGGAATTCATCCATAAATATGACCACAAAAGAGGTGGGTATATAGTGTGTATGGGTTTGCCAAAGTCAGCAGATAGAGGATTGAGGATAGATAGAGGATTGGTATCAGCTGAGTTAGCAGTTGGGGGGAGGGAGGGTTCCAAATGATTTGGGGACTCAAAAAAAGCCTCTGAATTTAAAGCACAAATCACATTTTTACACATTTTAGGGGTTGTTTAGGGTAAAGCACTACTATGGAGCTAGCAAAATACTTTGTTAAGTGACTACACAAGGTGAATATAGGCCCAGGAGAGCATGCTGGGGAGGTAAATGAAGGAAAATATGTATGAAGGACAAAAAACATTACATAAAAATCCAGCATGCGCGTGGTCTGCACAGAGACCAAGATGGCAGCTTAACTCACTGGCTCCTGCGACCCGGGGACTAAGTTTAATCTAGTGGAGACCCCACATGCCGAATTCTTCCCAAAACAACATGAACAGATCTACCAGAAGCTCCTCTACCTCCCGAGCTATCACAGATACCAGCACACAGCTCAGTAGAAACATACCAGAGCTCTTCCGAACCCAACGCCTGTCGGCACGCGCGGCCCAGCAGGCCCAGACACCAAGCTCACCTAACATTGATCCAGGCACTCTGATGACGGGAGGATCTACACCCGGAACGGATCGCGCCCACCCGTGGAGCCTATTCGACCTCGAAAAGGTGGCCTCCGATATTAAAAACACGGTCACGCCATAGCTGACCTTAGATTTGACATACAGGAAGCAGTTCATCGAATAGGAGATGTGGAAAGGACGACCCAGACACATGCTGCAGCCATCAGACAAGTTCAGACCACTTATGACTCCCAGCTCCCCCACCTACTTGACCTTCACAGACACATTGAGGACCTCGACAATCGAGGTCGAAGGCACAACATCAGGGTTAGGGGAGTCCCTGAAAGTGGAGACCCGGGACAACTACAACAGACCATCGGTGCAATCTTTAATAATCTGATTGACCGCCCTATGGATTCAGCTATCGAGATGGAAAGGGCACACTGTGCTTTACGCCCCCCACCTCGAGACAATGAACCTCCCAGGGACGTGATTTGCTGCATTGTTAATTTCCCACTGAAGGAAGAAATTCTCCGTAAAGCTAGAGAGAGGATGCATCCTCCACAACGGAACAGGGATCAAACTCTTCCAAGATCTTTCACAGATCACGCTACAGAACAGAAGAGCTCTGCGCCCCCTGTTGGAATTGCTCCGTGCAAGGAACATACAATATCACTGGAAATGTCCTTTCGCACTTTCAGCTTCAGCTAAAGGGCGCTCTGCAATACTCCATACACCAGGAGACATTCAATTGTTTTGTGAACAACTTGATCTCCCGAGAATTGATCTTCCGGAGTGGTACGCGTTCTACTTCCCCCAGGAACCATGGCTTCCGGTCTCAACAAGCCCATCTCCGAAAGCCCAACGTCAGAGATCACGTAAGCAAAGACCAGGCCAACCATCTCCGAATGCCCGCTCATCACAGCGGGATCTTTACCTGCGCAGCCCAGGATCCCCCTCATCACCATCCATAAAGAGAGACCGACCCGCAGCCCAAAACTTCAATACTTCACTTAGCCACGGATTGACTCTTAAGTAAGTGCCTCAACCTTCTGTTAGCCCCAGGTCTTTGACCCCACTTTTACCTTCCCTCAGTCTCCCCTTTTCTGTGTGTTTTTCATACTGCTCACGACTAGATGATTTTCCCGGCTCCCCTACAACAATATGACTTACAAAAAACATCCATGTGGGAACTGTTACGCCGTCGAAAGGTAACGCGACTTAAAATTCTCACTCATACACAGCATGTGCATTCTACTGTGTCGGACACATTCTCTCATGTTTCAATAGGCCTACACCAAACTCGCATGCAGATACTGAGAGCGGGGTTGAGGCTGGAAATCAGTTATAACTGTTTGCTGTGAGACAATGCTCACAGCAAACCTCCTCACACTTACCCTAAAGGGTCAATGTGATTTCCCCTCTACTCCAGATCTCCGACCCGACCTCTTGTAACTACTGTAGCTACTGCAACCCCCTTAATTAATATCCTTTTTAGTTGCCATCTCCCCGCCGCTGGATAAACCTATAGCGAACACAAAAATGAACACTCGCCACAAGAAATTACCCTGGATCCTGTCAGCTTTACCTCTCCCACATTACCAACGGATTTTACCAGCCGACTCAGTGATAATCCAGCTATATCTACGTGTTATTATTTCTTAGATGCCGTCAAGAAACATACAGCTTAGATTGTTGATTGCAAATACTGTACTGTATGTATTTTTGTGTCTCCGATAGGTATGTGAGGTATGGGTTGTCTCGTGAGCATGGGGGGAAAGGGTACATGGAACACGTTTACACTCTGCCTTCTTCGCATCACATGACAGGCATCAAATCATCAACTTATAATTCAAACACGAACCCAGACATGCAAATAGTATATGCATGTAGTAAGCATTACTTCCACTGCTCTTACTTTTATTTTCACCTGCATGCCAAAACTTGTAGTAGCCTTTCTTGAACATGTCTACATGCGCAGTATAGCTGCAGGTTACCCTGGACCCTCTGTCTAACCTCGCGGAATGCAAATTCGTCATGCTCAACTGGTGTATAGAACATCCACTGACACAGTGAGGCTAGTTGCTACCTTAGATATCCCTAAATTGCTTGCCTCTTTTCCGTTGTCCTTCCCATATCCCCTAACCATCTCTCTCCCTCCCTCTCCCTCCCCTATCCCTTCCCACATCCACTCCCCACGTATCAACTCCCTTTTATTTTATCTCATTTATTTTACCTTATTTTACCACCTTATTTCCTCTCTTGGTATATCTCCCCCTACTTAACCTGTGCGAGCTATAATTTTACACCCTAGATTGGTTGATAGGTACTGAATTTTCTGCCTTACCAGTTTAAAGACATTTTGCTGGCATACGATGATAAGACAGAACTGTTCGATGGCTGTTTTTCTGTTAATGTTTATATGTATTACATTTGGGTTTATACCTGTTTAAATTACCTTATTTGGACGGTTCCCCACTACATACTTTTGCAAAATCTCATAGGCTCCTTTACTCACACTCCCCATATCGCAGAGACGCGCTGGTCTTCATCCATCCTTCTGTCTCTACACAGCGGTCATACTGGACTTTGCTGACACCCCCAGCACTTTTCTCTATAGGTGAAGTAGCCTGCCTACATTCACCTCTGGTATTTCTCCACTCCATCTTCTAGTCCTTCCTTTACTACTCCCTACTGTACTACTCCCCCGTTCGCTTATTCTGAACCATATCTTTCTTCCCCACTACCTCTTCTAAATCCCTATATAGCCCTCCCTTATCCCCCCCCACTTCCCCTAATACCAACCAACTCCTTCTCGTGTGGCCCCGTTCCTAAGTAATTACCCATCATCTCAAATTGGAAATCTTCCGCTTTCCCGAGATCCAGTGACCTATATTTAGACAGTTCATTTGTACGCCACCATGCAAAACAATACACTCACCTCATCTTCCCTGACCCTGAAGTGCGTATCACTAAATGCAAAAGGTCTTAATCTCCCAGAAAAAAGATCCCAAGTTATGTCATCTCTCACGAAACACAAGGCCCATTTCATTTACCTACAAGAAACACATTTCCGTTCGGATTCCATACCCAAAATATCCAACCACATGTACCATTCTGTCTTTCACTCCACAAACCCGGACTCCAAAACTAAAAGAGTTTCAATCCTAACATCCAAACATGCTGACTTCCAACTTTGCGACTCTCTTATTGATCCTGGAGGTAGATTCATCTTCTTCAAGGGCACATATGCCGCAAAACCAATAACGTTAGCCAACATATACTGCCCAAACGAACATCATGTCACTTTTTTTTAGAAACACCTGCAAGCTCCTTTCGTTTTTTCAGAAGGGAATGGTACTGCTCAGAGGGGACTTCAATATTCCCTTGAACCCAGTCCTGGACTCCTCGTTGGGCACTTCTAACTTACCATATAGAGCCTTACGCCAGATTAAGCTCGAACTCCAGAAACTCACATTACATGACGCTTGGCGCACCCTATCCCCTTCAGTCAAAGATTACACTTTTTTCTCGGCCCCTCATCAGAAATATTCCAGGGTCGATTACTTTTTCCTCTTTCAACCAGATCTGTCATACCTACAACAATCCACAATAGAGCCAATGTTCCTCTCTGATCACCACCCTATCACAATTACTCTATCCTTCCCTGAAATTTGCACTAAAACAAAAATCTGGCGTCTAAACCCCTCCCTACTAAAGGATTCAACAACTATTGACCATATACGCCAGCGTATTCGATTATACTTCACAGAAAATGCCACCCCGGAAATCTCCCCTATTTCACTCTGGGAAGCACATAAGTGTGTAGTCCGAGGTGAACTGCTAGCCTTAGCTTAAATACTTTAAGACTATCAAGTCACTTGAACTAGCCCATAAACAGACACGAGCGCGCTCCACCCTCCAGGATCTAGTACATACACGCTCCTTACTTCTGGAAGAACTAGGCAAACTCACAAGGCGGCGATACATTCTCGGCCAGAGGATTTTCTACGAGCATGGCAACAAATGTGAACATTTACTTGCCCGCTCGGTCCAAGAGTCCAAACTCTCCTCTACAATTCACCATATTAGTGACGCTCGGGGAACACCTCTGGTCAAAAATGAAGATATTGCGGGAGAATTTGAGAAGTTTTACTCAAAACTCTATAACCTACACTCAATCCAACAAACCAGACCCCTGCTGAAACGTGCACTAACAGCATCAGAGAATTTTTAGCGAAATACAGCCCAAAACCACTCACTTCTCAACAGATCCAAGAGATGGAGAGTCCTCTTACCGGAGAGGAACTCGAATTAACCATTAAGCAAATGAAGCCCGGTAAAAGCTCAGGCCCGGACAGATCTACATTCCAATATTATAGCGTTTAATGATATTCTTTCTCCCAAACTCCTCTCTACTTTTAATGCCCTAGCAGATCCCCTTATTTCCCCGGAGAGAATGCTATCCGCACATATTTCCCTTATCCCTAAGGAAGGTAAGGACCCTGCCCAAGTAGCGAGCTATAGACCGATCTCCCTCCTAAATGTTGACATTAAATTATATGCGAAAATTCTGGCCAACAGACTGCTTCCCTTAATGCCTGGTATAATCTCCACAGATCAAGTGGAATTTGTCCCCGGCAGGGAGGCTAGGGACAATATCATACGCACCCTCAACATTCATCACTGGTTGAAATCAACAAATCTCAAGGCTTTCTTCTTTCCCTGGATGCGGTAAAGACATTTGACAGGGTGGCCTGTGACTACATGCACGAAGTACTCATGGCCCTTGGTCTTGAGTTGTGCATGCTGACACATATACTGTCTCTGTATGCCTGCCCCACTGCGGCCGTTAAGGTCAATGGTCACCTGTCAAATGTCTTCTCCATCTCCAATGGCACAAGCCAGGGATGTCCCCTATCCCCGCTAATATATGTGCTAACCCTCAAACCCTTTGTTAATAGGCTGCGAAACAACCCCAACATAAAAGGAGTGACTGTGAAAGAAAAGGAATACAAGGTGGCCGCTTTTGCATACGATATATTGCTCTCCTTGTCATCTCCCCAAACCTCGTTATCCAATCTTCTAAAAGACATTAACTCCTTTGGTGTCCTGTCCAACCTCAAAATTAATCACGCAAAATCAAACGCCTTAAACATAACCCTTCCCCCACAAGAGGTAATCCACTGCCAAGAATCTTTCCCCTTCAGATGGGAAAGGGAAGCAATCACATGTCATGGTATTCAAATTTCAGCATGCCTATTTGATTTTTACATGAAAAACTTCCACACTGCCCTTCTCAAAGCTCAAAAACACATGAGGGAATGGATGGGTTTGAACGTTTCCTTGTTTGGGCGTTCAGCTTTGATCAAAATGATAATCCTCCCGCGTATTCTATACTTAGTCCAATCAGTACAGATCTACCTACCCCCAAATTTTTTTTAAACTATCAGAAAGCTTGCTCCGCCTTCATATGGAAGAACACCCCACCGCGCATCAAATACTCCCGTCTAACACTTCACAAGACCAAAGGGGGTATTGGGCTGCCAGACCTACACAAATATTATTTGGCATGCCACCTTACCAGAATAGCAGACTAGAATATACACACTCTTAAAAAGAAATGGGTTCATCTTGAAAATAACTTTACACCCAATCCCCTATGCCTGATCCCCTGGCTACCCCACAAACATTGGCCGCCTGATATCTCTTCCCACCCACTTATCTATCCTTTCTTACTGGCTTTCAAAAAAGCTTCACAATCTAGATCGTTTGCACCCATACCGGGTCCCATGTCTACTCTAAGAGGGAATCCTGCTTTTCCTCCGGGAGAATCTCAACACTTCCTTCGCCAGGAATGGCCATACAAGGACATTCTATCACTTCAGTTTTTCTTATGTTGTTCTCCTATCCCCATAGAGAAACTAACTAGCATCTCTAAAACTGCCTCTTTCCCCTTTTGGACCTTTAGGTAAATACACCACTTTCTCATGACCCATACACAACGCACCAATTGACGAGAAAGCTCACAGCCTTTGAAGACCTTTGCCATCGTAAAACACCACAAAGACATCTCATATCCCTTCAGTACACCCTCCTTTCAGAGGAGACTGACACCGCACTGCATTCCTCACAGATAGCTTGGAACAGAGATCTCCAAACACCTCTATCCAGAGAGGAATGGAAAACGGTTTATGAGTATTGTCACAAATGCTCATTGAATGTTGCCATTCAAGAAAATTGTTACAAAGTAATAACCAGATGGTATAGGACACCATCCCATCTTCATAAATTCTCTCCCTCCATTCCCAAATGTGTTGGAGATGCGAGAAAACAGAAGGCACCATGCTCCACATTTGGTGGGACTGCGACAAAATACAACCTTTCTGGAAAGAGGTTCATAACCTTATAACCCATATCACCACATTTACCCTAGATTACTCCCCTAGGGAAAAAAAAATTACTACAAATCCTTAGCCATGCATATGGTAAACGCAGCCAAACTCTGCATACCAAACCACTGGCGCTCTAAAAATGCGCCATCAATCAGAGAATGGCTGGCGACAATCTCACACATAAAAAGCATGGAAGAACTAATCTACATATCCCAAGACAGAATGCACAAATTTACATTTACTGGGGCCTGCTGGAATCACTTTACTTTATCAGAACGATACCGCCATCATGTCCCTTAAGAAAGACCTTTTAAGGATTCTACTCATCCCTCGTTGGCTACCTGGATAGAGGAAGAAAGAGAATGGGGCCACATGGGAACAACCTACCATTACTCCTTAACACCTCCCCCCGTTACCACAGCTCTAACAGCCACCCCTCCTTCTAGACATAATTCTCCCCTAATTCTTCCCCTCTACGGCCTCCTTTGTTCCCCCCTACCTCCGTATTTTTTCTTATTTTACCCCTCTCCTTCCTCTTCTCTACACATTGATGATATCTAGTCCCCTGTTCCTTTGGAGCTAAATGCCTGATATTCAATTGTCTTACAAGCTCCATACATCCACCCAACTCTTAATCTACCTGGTTGTCACCTAAAGAGCCGTCTCAAGATGCACGACATATAACTGTTATATCAAAATGTATCCTGAGATTGTATACGCAGAATGATATTGATGTAGTGACTTTATTGTTTTTTGTGCTGTTCTCTTTGTATACCTTGTTATCTTTTAACTAAATAAAAACATTTATGGAAAAAAAAAATCCAGCATGCATGAGAACAAAGGGGACATTTACAGCATATTACAATCATGGTAATTAGGTAATAAATAAAGAAATAAAATATATTAACAAACATTAAATACAATAAAATGTGATGTTAAAGGATAAAAAATCTTACCTTAATATAGTCCTTCTGCAGGACCTGAATGATGGCAGAACAGGTCTCCGGGATAACGATCCCCACAGCCTGGGGGGGAGATGCCTGTCGACAACTTGAGCCCCTGCAGGCTTCTCCCCATCGCCAAGTACCGCAGGGTGGCGACTAGCCCCTGCTCCAGAGTGATGGCTTGCCTCCTGCAGGTATCCTGCCTGCTGATATAAGGGGTCAGTAAAGCCACCAAAGGTGAAATACGGGGTCCATAATCCGGAGAAAGTTCCTGATATCGTCAGGATTATTCTCACGGATCTCACGGAGCAAAGGCATATGACAGAACTGGTCACGCTGGAGCAACCAATTCTTGGTCCATGAACTCCTCCTCGCCCTGTTCATGGACTGGGCTTGTGTCAAAGTAAGGACCCCAACACCAAGCCCCCGCACAGCACGAACTCTGCGATGAGTACGTACACGCAACATGGCTAGAAAACGGTCGCTGCTCAGAACGAAGTAACAGAACGCACTAAAGAACAGCAAGGCCTGTAAAGAGCAACCTTAAAATCAGTAACGAACGAACAAGAACACAATGACAAAGTCAATGGTAACTCGCTGCACACACTGAAGACCAGATACAAACCCACAAGCACAAACTGAACAGCAGAAATACGATCTGAAAACCACGAGTCTGAAAAAGCGCAAATTGTCTCTCACCAAACTTTTACTAACACGAGATTAGCAAAAGGAGCCCAAAGGGTGCCGCGCTTGGTACTGAAATGCCCTTTTATAGTCTTGTCGTACGTGGTGTACGTCACCGCGTTCTTGGCGTTCGGAAGTTCTGACAACTTTGTGCGACTGTGTGTATACAAAACAAGTTTGAGCCAACATCCGTCGGAAAAAATCCATGGATTTTGTTGTTGGAATGTCCGATCAATGTCCGGCATTACAGAGGAGGTCTACTGCTAAAATGACTTCCCTCGATCTGACCTTCGTAGTGATACCTCACATGCATGGTGCAATTGCTGTTTACAATTGACGCCAGACCGACGCTTGCGTTCGCCTTTGCACGAGAGAAGGGGAGGACAGGGGTGCTTTTTTTTTTTTTTTTTTTTTGCTTTTTATCTTATTTTTAAACTCCCCTATGATAGCAATAGGTAGTGACAGGTACTCTTTTTTGAAAAAATTGGGGTCTATTAGACCCTAGATCTCTCCTCTGCCCTCGAAGCATCTGACCACACCAAGCTCGATGTGATAAAATGCTTTCCCAATTTCCCAATGGCGCTGTTTACATCCGGCAAAATCTAAGTCATGAAATGCTTGTAGCTTTCGGTTTCTTAGGCCATAGAGATGATTGCAGCCATTCTGGTCTCTGATCAGCTCCATGGTCAGCTGGCCGAATCACCGGCTGCATTCTCGGGTTCCTTGTTGGGACAGGAGAGCCAGAGAAAACCATGGAAGATGGTGGGGGGGGGACATTCCCTCCCACTGCTTGTAAAAGCAGTCTAGAGGCAAATTAGCCACTAGGATTGTTTTTATATGAAAGCCGATTGCTGGCTGAAAAGAATGATACCAAGATGATACCTAAACCTGCAGGCATCATTCTGGTATAACCACTTAAAGTCCAGCAGCATACCAGTACGTTGCTGGTCCTTGTTGGGCATATATTGTAATCTTTTTTTTCATGCAGCCTGTGGGCTGATCGAAAAAAAAGAGATTGATCTGTATGCCCACCATTAGAATACCTCCCTTCATTAACCCACTTTTAATGATGGGCATACATGCACCATTTATATATGCCGAAGCATGGGGGCATTCGCCCCAAAAGTTAGGAGCAAATCGCTCCTCCGCGCCTGCTGCCCCAATATATGCTCTTTTTTTAACTGTGGTGGTGAAATCACCTCCGACAGCGCTGGAGTCATGGCTTTATGTATCGTGGGAGCAAACGCTGTTGCTGTCAAGATGAATAAATATGCGCTGCAACTGAATGGCGTACCTGCTAAGCAAATAATGGTTAACAATAAAACAAAGTAACATTACAGTATAACAGTAATGCCCCGTACACACGGTCGGATTTTCCGATGGAAAATGTCCGATCGGAGCGTGTTGTCGGAAATTCCGACCGTGTGTGGGCTCCATCGGAAATTTTCCATCGGATTTTCCGACACACAAAGTTGGAGAGCAGGAGATAAAATTTTCCGACAACAAAATCCGATCACATCAATTCCGACCGTGTGTGGCCTGTTCCGACGCACAAAGTGCCATGCATGCTCAGAAGAAATTCCAACACGGAACAGCTTGTTCTGGTAAACTTAGCGTTTGCAATGGATACAGCACTTTCCTGTCGCATCATGGCAGCATACACTTTGGGTTGTGACTCCGCCCCCACAACCTGATAGGACTACATAGCTAAAAGTTGTAGAGATGGCCCCTGCCCAGTATTCTCTTATTTTTCCTCACCTGAAGGACTGAACATATCAGAAGCACCCCCTTACCGAATTCGCCCCAGCCAGGTTCTAGCCTCTCCTGGGTGGAAGTCCTTACCTGTACAGCCTCTAAACGAGCTAGATGGAAGGAGCCCCGCTCTGGTGATCTCGGGGGTATGTTGCGGTCTAGTATAAGCCTTAAACAGGCTTAGTTGTTGTGCAGCGGTCGCCATGCCTCTTTTCTCACTTTTTTGTCTTTTTCCCTCTATGCTGGGCTCTGTGGTCCCTCTGTGCCTCCCTACAGGCTTCCCGAGCGTCTCGGCGCTTCCGCGCATGCGCAGTGCGCGCCGTCAGGGCGTCCTTTCGATTTTGCCAGTTTCCAAGATGGCGCCGGGCGCCTCGCGCCACTACTGCGCATTCGCGAGCGGGTCGTGACCTCAGCGGCCATGGCGGCAAATTTAAAAGCCCTGTTTGTCATTTCTGAGCTCTCCTTGCTTCCTGGAAGACTTCTGACTGCTGTGTTTTGAACTTCTGCATTCCTAAAGCTACCCTCTCTCTCTGGGTAAGTGTCTAATACTTATGCACTGTTTTTTGGGACCTGGTTGCATGTTCTTACCTTCCTATACCTTTCTCAGGTACTCACCTTCCTCTCCTATGGAGGCCGCTGCCCCAGCAGATCACCACCAGCCTAATAGGTAAGGGGGGGGGATTCCAGCGGTAAGTAGAGAAGATTGAAAAAGAGAGCAGGACCGTACTAATGCTACCTAATTGGTCAGCCCTGTCAGGTCCGCAAGATCATCTAAATCAGGACGAAGAGAATCTTCGCACAGGAGAAGCCGCTCCGGCCATAGACGCAGCCGCTCACGCGGAAGAAGCCGCTCAGGCCGCAAGGGGAGTCGCAGACGGATTCGATCCCACTCAAGGCATAGCCGTTCCTACCGCAGAAGATCCCCTGCACGAGGACACCAATCCTCTACGCACCCTTCCCGCCCAGCCGGGAACGCTTGCTGGGTATGTGGGGCCACGGCCCTCCCAGACAAACTAGCCTGCCGCAAGTGCATAGATGAAGCCACCAGGGAGAAAGAGCCGGATTCCATAGAACCCACTGGAGTCTCTACTCCCCAGGTCTCAACTCCTGATGTGGAGTTACGGCCTATAGCACCTCACCCACCATTCCCAGTGCATCAAGAGAGCAAGAACTACCGTCGGATGATGAAGAGCCGGAAGCTTCAGCTGGCTTTGATTTTGCGCTCATAGAACCGTTCATCAGATCGGTTAAGGAAGCGATTAACTGGGAGGAGCTTGAGGAGACACAGCCTAAACAGAGAAAATATTTCCCAAACCTCAAGAAGGTTCCGGAGGCTTTCCCATTCATCGACGAATTAGATGAGCTCATTAAGGAGGAGTGGCAGAATCCGGAAAAGAAGTTCAGTCTGTCCAACAGACTTACTAAACTGTACCCTCTCAAGGAACCCAAAGTATCTCCTTTACTTTCTCCTCCAGTACTGGATGCATCTTTGATGCGTCTAGCCAGGCACGTGACGCTCCCCATTGAAGATGCAGTAACGTTCAGAGACGTGCTTGACAGGAAGGTGGATACAGACCTTAAGAGAGCTTACCTGTTCGCAGGAGGCGCCTGCAGGCCAGCGGTGGCATTAGCGGCGGTTGGGAAAGCTATCTCCAGCTGGTCCTCAGCTACAGCGAGGCTCGTCACTGAGGGCGCAGATCAAGAACAGATCACTAAGGCCCTACAAGAACTTAGCCTTGCGGGAGATTTCGTGGCGGAGGCTTCCGTAGATACTATCAGATCCACATCAAGGTCTATGTTAGCCTCTGTAATGGCCAGAAGGGCGCTATGGCTTAAACCTTGGTCGGCTGACCCCGCCTCGAAGTCCAACTGGTGCAGGATTCCGTATGATGGGGTGAACCTCTTTGGAGCAAAGCTGGATACCGCAATCTCTAAAGTAACAGGCGGGAAGTCGGGTCTCATACCATCGGACAGAAGGCCGAAACAACAAAGGCCACCTCCCTTTAAACGTAACCTTCCGGAAAGATATAGGGATGCGAAATCCTATAGACCTGGGAAGGAATACAGAAGGAGCTGGAAGAACCACCAGACATCCTTCCTTAAGTTCAAGAAACCCAAGACCCCTGCCTCCAATGACCAGAAGTCCTTTTGAAGGTTCGCCCGCCCAACCAGCGGTAGTGGGGGCCAGACTCACAAAGTTCAAGTTGGTCTGGGCGGGAATGATAAAAGACCCATGGACGGTGTCCACCATTCATTTCGGACACAGGTGGGCATTTAGAGGTCGTCCTCCAAGAGACCGATTCTGCTCAACCAGACTTCCTCTTTCTCAAGAGAAAAGACTATCCCTAGTCCAGTATATCCAAGAGTTGCTCCAGAAACAAGCAATAGTGGAGGTACCGCCATCCCAAAGAGGCAAAGGTTTCTACTCATCACTTTTCTTAGTGAAAAAGAAATCAGGGGACCTTCGTCCAGTCTTGGACCTAAAAAACCTCAACCGGTCGATACGGTTAGAAACATTCAAGATGGAAAGCCTTCAATCAATCCTCCAAGCAATAAACTTGGGAGATTGGATGCTGTCAATCGACCTCCAGGACGCGTATTTGCATATCCCTATCCATTCCGAGTTCCAAAAATTTCTCCGGTTTACCCTAAATCATCGGCACTTCCAATTCCGAAGCCTTCCGTTCGGGATCTCTACCGCACCCAGGACGTTTACAAAAGTCCTATTACCTGTAATAGCCCACCTGAGAGAAAACGGGCTGAGGGTCCACCATTACCTGGACGACATCCTACTTCTCTTAGACAGCCAGGACTCTCTTGTCCTTCACAGGGAAATCCTGGTCTCCACATTACAGTCCCTAGGGTGGCTGATAAATTGGAAGAAGAGCAACATCCATCCCACACAAAGAATGGTCTTTCTGGGGGCCGAATTGGACACAAGGGAGAATACGGTGGAACTTCCGGGGGAAAAAATCCCTCCTCTAATTCAAAAGGTGAAAAGGGCAATCTCCGCTACAATGCTCCCGGCCAGGACCTGTCTCAGTATCCTGGGCTCCCTAGCTTCCACCATTCCAATGGTCCAATGGGCGCAATGGAATTCGAGGCCTCTCCAGATCTCCTTCCTACGTCAGTGGAAGGGCACATCAATGTCCCAACCAATCCTCATCTCTCAGGAGGTAAAGCAATCGTTGATGTGGTGGGTATGTCCTCACAACTTGAGAAGATGCAGGCATATAGTCACTCCCTATCAAGAACCGTGACCTCAGATGCCAGTCTACAGGGATGGGGAGCCCACTATCAGGACCTTGCGGCTCAGGGTCGTTGGCCTTTCAGGGCACAGGATACAGTGTTGAACGTTCTGGAGATGAGAGCAGCGTTCCAGGCTCTCCTGGCCTTCAGTTCTCACTTGAGGAGGAAGCACGTCCTCCTGAGGATGGACAACAAGGTGGCTGTTGCCTACATCAACAGGCAGGGGGGCACCAGAAGCAGGTCCATGTTACAGGAGGTCCGTCCTGTTCTGGAATGGGCGCAGCTGAATCTACTGGACCTAAGGGCGGTTTATGTCCCGGGAGTCCAGAACACCTTAGCCGACTCACTAAGCAGAAATTTCCACTCCAACAACGAATGGTCTCTGAGTCCACAAGCCTATGCTCTCATATCCCGAACCTGGGGCCCTCCATAGATAGACCTAGCAGCAACTCTGGAGAACACAATGTGTCAGAGATTCCTATCAAGGACACCGTTTCCTTCGGCAGAGGGGACGGACTGCCTCCAACACCCCTGGAACTTTCACCTGGGGTACATTTTCCCCCCGACGCCTCTCATAGCGAGATTCCTCCTGAGGCTCAAGAAGTCAACAGCATTGGTGGTAGCAGTGATCCCTTTCTGGCCGAGGAGGCCATGGTTTACTACCCTCATGCAGCTGAACACGGCAGAACCTCTGCCTCTCCCATTGACGACAGACCTACTCTCCCAGGGACATCTTCTTCACCCGAACCCGGGGAAGCTACACTTGATGGCCTGGAGACTGAAAGGGCTAGGTACCTAGAGCAGGGCTGTTCCCAGAAGGTGGTGGATACCTTACTCCAGGCCAGAAGGCCTACTACCAACATCACGTACAGAAGAGTTTGGGAAAAATTTGTCTCCTTCTCCCACCAGCAAGGTTGGGACTCGTCCTCCCCGTCGGTGTCTCAGATCTTGGAATTCCTTCAATTAGGCCTAGAGAAAGGCCTTAGGTCAAGCACCCTGAAGGTCCAGGTATAGGCCCTGTCCGCCTTGACAGGAGTTAAATGGGCGCAAGAGCCTCTGGTGGTTCAGTTTCAGAGGGCCTGTCTAAAGCTGAGGCCCCCCAGAAAACCGTCATTCCCGGTCTGGGATCTCTCAATTGTTCTAGAGTCATTATCCAAGGAACCCTTTTTTCCAACACAGAGCATATCCCTCTGGGATCTAACGCTGAAGGTTTCATTTTTAATAGCCATAACATCGGCGAAGCGAGTGTCAGAGATGCAAGCTCTAATGGTTAGCGAACCATACTTGGTTGTTCTTCCAGACAGGCTAGTCCTAAGGCCTTCGGATCGATTCATCCCCAAGGTGTCCTCATCCTTCCATTTTAACCAGGAGATTAATCTTCCAGCACTCAGCACGGATCAGGGAGACCCTCATCCACTAGATGTTAAGGGTACCGTTATGGAATATCTCTCAGCAACAAAATCCATCAGAAAGTCGGAGAACCTCCTAATTATCCCACATGGTTTCAGGAGAGGTCAAGCGGCATCCTCACGCACCATTGCTTCATGGCTAGTAAAGACCATCAAGAGATCTTACTCACTGAGTAACCATCAAGTACCTGAGGGCTTAAGGGCACACTCCACCAGGGCAGTGGCAACCTCCTGGGCGGCATATTGTAGAGTCTCGGCGGAGACGATTTGCAGAGCGGCTACCTGGTCCTCCAGGAACACCTTCATGTCTCATTACAAGGTGGATTCCGCCTGCTTATCCACGGTGGATTTCGGAAGATCCGTTATCCAGGCCAATTCCTCTATTATTTGATTAATAAACTTAGTTTGAATTCCCACCCAGTCTTTGCGAGTTACTCCCCAAAGTGTATGCTGCCATGATGCGACAGGAAAACGGAAAATTGTATACTCACCTTTCCGTAATTTTCCTTTCCTGTCGTATCTTCATGGCAGCATACAATCTCCCACCCGTCTAAGGTGAGATATATATATACGGAGAATACTGGGCAGGGGCCATCTCTACAACTTATAGCTATGTAGTCCTATCAGGTTGTGGGGGCGGAGTCACAACCCAAAGTGTATGCTGCCATGAAGATACGACAGGAAAGGAAAATTACGGAAAGGTGAGTATACAATTTTCAGTTTTCGTCACGCTGCAATGTTAAAAATGGTTTATTACAGCGCACTCTCTTCTTCTTTATAATGTGACAAGAATAAAGTAGTTTTGCTGCTCATATTCACACACACTTCTCACAAACATATTTCGTTACTATTTATCGGGATTCCCTCAATATATTTTGATTTCTCACATCTGACAACATAATTTTGTTTTAATTTTATTATTTTTTTGGCTTTAATGTAGATTCTTTTTTTAGTGTTTGTATTTTTTGGAAGGGTGTTATTTTTTGTGTTGGATTTTTATTTGTACTCCCGAAAATGTTTGTGTGTGTTTTTTGTGACAAGTTCCCACAACACCATTGATATGTTGTTCTTTTTAACCTGTAGGAGATTGTTTGGTGTTGTTGTCTCTTGTTAATTTCACATTTTATGATAGAAATGTACCTGAATCGTCACCAACAAACTGTCCTTTTTGGATGAAAACACACACAGGAGAGTATAATTTCCCCCCCAAAAATTTATTAAGGGCTCACAACTAAACAAAGAGGGAGGCAACGCTGGAGAAACTGCAGAAGTGGGTGAAGCCTTGGACCCCCAGGGCACACATCAATAATTTTAAATCGAAATTGGTGGCCTGAGGAGTCCTTATCTAAGGGAGTACAGTCTGGTCCAGAAGTCCCAGAGATCCGGAAAGCAGCAGATGACATCTGTGTCCCCAGGCTGTGGTCAAACGAGAGACTGCAGCTTCTGTCAGACCAAACTGAACCCAGGGTCATCACTCTCAGTTCTTCTTTCCACGCTTCCTTCCACGCGGTGGCTGTGGTGGTGGAGTTGTGGCAGCAGGAGGAGGAGGAGGAGGATGGTCCAACTCAATGACATCGGTCTTGGGTGTTAGTTCCCCACTCACCCCCTTACGTAGGACTTTATACAGAAGGTCCTCACAGAGCCTGCGTTGACCCTCCTGCATGCCCTGCAGTTTGGTGGCAGCCATGCAGGCAAAGGCCTCTTCAGGAGTGGGTAAGGCTCGTAGGGACGCCGAAGCCTCCTAAATTAGCCTGAACGCAGAATCCTGCACGGGACTCGGAATCGTCTTCCTGGCTCTTTTATATGGAAGGCGGAGGGGAGGAACCTGTGATTCAGTCAGGCTGCGACTGGTCCCAGGCTTCTCTTGGCTGACACTTAGCCCCGCCTCCTCCTGGCTGCCACTAACCCCCGCCTCCTCCTGACTGCCACATTCCGCAACCTCCTCCTGGCTGAGGTCTTCCTGTGTATGAAAAAGGGACATAGTTTTACTATTTTCTTCATCAATCACACACAATTGTCACCTCCTGACTGTTGCAAATTGAATGTTAACAAATATAACAGACTATCATTCTGAGCCCAGCATTTTTCATTCTTGTCCCAATTTTGGGTGCCCACTACTGTCTATTGATATGTAAAACACTTTTTTCAATCAGCAATTAGTGATCAATAATAACATCTAGTAAAGATAATTTCTTTATTGACCAGAAATCTGTAGAAGAATGCTATACCTGACTCCAGCTGGGCTCCTCCACTTCTTCCTGGCTGGAAGGCCCAGGTTGGACATCGGAAGCCTCAGCTGGGGTGGAAGGAAGAGTGGAAGGAAGAGTAGAGAGGGATTCCCTGACTTCAGTGTGGTCTGACAGAAATCGCAATCTCTCATAGTACCACAGCCTGGGGACATAAACGACATCTGCTGCAGCTCCGGACCTCTGGGAATCTGTGACCTTCTTGCGCTCTCTAAGATAAGTGCTCCTCAGGCCACCAATTTTGGTTTTTAAATAAGGGATGGTTGCTGTGGGGACTACCGGCTTCACCAACTCCTGCAGTTTCTCCAGCGCTGCCTGCCTCTTTTGTTTATGGTTATAATGAGGATGTCTCACCTGCCACAGACAGGGCAGCTCAATGTATTTGTCTATGAACAGGGGGAGGAAGTTGTGGTCATTGAACCCATCCATTTTCTCTGCAAGACACAACACAAGACAAACCCTAATGTCAGGCCAAACTCCCCTAATCTTGTTACAATATAGGCTTCCATTTCGAAGCAGTATAGGCCCAAGTTTAGATCCTACCTTCGTTATCACGATCGGCGCCTCCGATGCTCCTTCCTCCGCTCACAGATCGTACGTAAGACGCACGCGTGTTATGCTTTATACACACTGCGCATGCGTGTAACTCCGCCCGCCCCTGACATTCTTTCTAGTCTATTCCCCACCCCTTTTCGTTCGGCGCAGTGGGGGAAGAGCACATGGTGGATACACAGCAGGTGCGTGCTAATTGTAGCAATGAGGAGGAGGAGGAAAGGCCGGATCCGGACATGTCCCGATCCAGAAGGAGATGTAAGGACTCAAGTATGTCCTTTGGGGAGATGTTGGAGATGGTGGACATCCTGAGGAAGGCCGACTATGATGGAAAGTATAGACGTTACCCCAACCCCAATGTCAGAAAGGCCAAGATCATGGCGAAAGTAGTCAGGAGTCTGCACCGGAATTTCGGGGTACGACGATCGAAAGATCAGCTTAGGAAGCGGTGGTCGGACCTGAAATTACGAGAACATGAGCAGTACAGAAAGATCCGGAGATTGCTGCAAAAAAGTAAGTAGTTGTGCTGTGTTCCTATTCTTTTGATGTTTATTACGTTCGTGCTGCTCTATGTGCTTTTAGGAACTGTTGTACAGTTTAAAATGACAACTTTCATGTTCATGGGCACATTATTCGTTCGTATCAAACATTTTTCTTTAGGACTAAATAGGACTAGATAAAATACCATTGTTTAGGCCATATGCATTTGGCCACCATTTTTACGCCCTATACTTGTCTTAAAAGAATTTGGTTGTGTAGATGGCTTTGTTACTAGAATGAAATGCAAACTAGATTCTGTGTAAGGAGAGGACACTGAGCAGCTGTTTTCACATCTGGACACTGAAGCACTAGTGTGGGACCCCAGAACACCATTTTTATTAGGGGGGGGCACACAGGTGCTCCAGTGTATACTATAGGGGGGCTACATCTGTGAAGCTTGTACCAAACATGTAAAGTATTGCAGCTTGACAAAGGACACTGAAAATGCTACATTTTGGAACTCTGCTAAAATTGCCAATTCTACCCCACTTCCAAGCAATGTTTCCTATTTATAGTTCTGCCATCAAATATCTGTGTGCTAAGTATAGCATTTTTGTTTTACATAGGGGAGAAAAGACTCGGAGGACACCCCTCATCCGAGGAGACCAGAGCCCCCCCTCTGGAAGAAGGGGAAATCCCCCCAACCCAAGAAGAGCAGGAGGAAGAAGACGTGGTGGAAATTGTCACCACAACAGGTGAGTGTCTGCGACCACAGGCTCAGGTAAGAGATAGATGCCAGCAGATTTTTGAGAGCTAATTTTTTTGGGGGGTTCCTCTCTTTTTAGGTGATCGTTATGTTGTGGATCCAGATCCTTTCACATCCGAAAGTGCCCAGATCCTGATCAGGGAGATCATGGGGTGTAATTTACAATTGGAAAACATCAAGAAAAACATCAATGATGTTATTCCAAAAAATAAAAACATCATTGATGTTTTGGGGCGGGTTTAAAGCCCCTCCAAAACCCTTTGTTTTTTGGTGTGCTACAATGTGCAAAATGTTTTTGTGATTTTTCACAAAGCCAAATTTGGAGGATGCACACAGTGTGCCAACATGTGCTATCTGCCATCACGGGAGATCAATGGACGCGTTTTGGGGGTGCAACCCCTTACTCAATAATAAAGTAGCTGAGAGGAAGGGGTTTCTCCCCCAAAACACGTCCCTTGATCCCCCGTGATGCCAGGTAGCACATGTTGACATTGGGAAATTTGTGTGCATCTTCCAAATTTGGCTTTTCCTGGGGTGACTTCACCACATCTGAACACAATATCAAACACAGTTCCTAAATACTCATGTCTGATATTGCCTTCAAGTTCTACCAAATGTGACGTTTGTAAGTTCAAGATTTGTGTCTTTCTTGTTGGTTTTCCACATGCCTGGTTTATCTTAAATGGACATTTCTATTTTTGATAATGCTACCCCAAAAATTGTTATACAACAAACATGTTGGTTTGTTTGAAAAACCTTTGGTAAATGCACATGTGATTGTGCAGGTATAAAAAAGTTTGTAAAGCAAGAATGTGTGGATTATTGTCTCAACGCTACAACACTTTTGGGTGATGTCATTGCTGTTTTCAGCAAAAATGGGGGTTATTTACTAAGGGCAAAGCCTCTTGGCACTACAAGTGCAATTTCAGTGCAGCTGCAAGTGCACTTGTAGTCAAATGTGTCTTTGCATTTAGTAAATAACAGCCAACAGTGCTTTGTATAAGGTTACACAATCACGCCATTTTCTGGACTCCACACATTTCTGTCCGGGTCAGCTAAAACAAACACAAGCAGTAAATGTCCACAAAGAATGTCTTTTTTTTTAATTATAAAAAGGCTTCACATATTTGCTGGCATATTGATGGCCCCCCTACCCGTAAAGAACTCCAGGTAGCGTAACCGGACATCACGGGCACTCAGGGAGGGCAAGCCAGGACGGCCACTTTCAAGCGCCGTCAGTGTGGTTTCATGTATCATTCCGGCCTCAGGCCCAACTGAGCCAGCATAGTTGGCCGAATGTTTCCTTAAAAAGTTATGGAGAATACAGCACGCCAGTATAATATGGTTCAGTTTATACTCCGCCATATGGATGGGTGTCAGAAATAGGCAGAACCGGCTGGCCAGGATTACAAATGTGTTCTCCACCACTCTTCAGGCTCTGGCCAGCCGGTAATTAAAAACCCTCTGTTCCGTTGTGAGGGTCCTCATCGGGAATGGCCGCATCAGGTGGTCCCCCAGCGCAAACTCTTCATCAGCAATGAACACGAATGGGAGTCCTTCCACATTGTCCTCTGGAGCTGGCAAGTCCAAGCTGCCATTCTGGAGATGCCTGTAGAACTCCGTCTGGGCGATGACTCCACCATCGGACATCCGGCCATTCTTCCCCACGTCCACATACAGGAAGTCGTAATTAGCCGACACCACCGCCAACATCACTATACTATTGAACCCCTTATAGTTGAAATAGTACGACCCCGAGTTGGGTGGTGGGATGATGTGGACGTGTTTCCCATCAATTGCCCCTCCGCAGTTAGGAAAGTCCCACCGCTGGGCAAAGTTTGAGGCCACAGTCTGTCATTCCTGTGGCGTGGAAGGAAACTGTTGAGGAAAAAAAATAATAATTACTATTTTTGCTCAGAAACATGGCAAGCAGATTAGGCACAAACATTATGGGGCAACCTCCAGATAGCATTTAAGGGGAATTTAACAACGCCAAAGTATAAGGTACACCTATCATATTCTCCCTCCCTCCCTCTCATGGGCCATTTCTAATATTATGGGGTGTGTGGAAATCTTGGACAGGTAACCCTCTTCACTTCATTGAAGAATGAATGCCTAAATACAGGGTATTACTTGGAACAGCCCCTCCTTAGTTACACTATTGGCAGCCCACTGGACAGGTAAGAAGTGTCATAATACAAAGATAAATACACATTGTACACATTTGAGCACATTTGGACATTCTGCTATTACCTGTCAAGATAATAATAGGATACAAAAACGTTAAACAGTACCATTTGAAAGTATACAGGCAGGCCCTTGCACTACATGCTTTGGGGAATTCATCCATACATCAGAGCACAAAAGAGATGGGTATAGTGTGTATGGGTTTGGCAAAGTCAGCAGATAGATGATTGAGGATAGAGAATTGGGATCAGCTGACTTAGCAGTTGGGGGAGGGAGGGTTACTAAAAATGATTTGGGGACACCACAAAAAAAAAAAAAGCCTCTGGCACTCTGCCTGAATTTAAACCTAAAATAACAATTCAAAACATTTTAGGGGGTGTGTGGGGTAAAGCACTACTATGGAGCTGATAAAATACATTGTTAAGTGACTACATGAGGTGAATATAGGGCCAGGAGAGAACATGTCGGGGAGGTGATTGAAGGACAATCTGTATGAAGGACCTAAAAAATTAATTACATAAAAATCCAGCATGCATGAGAACAAAGGGGACATTCACAGCATATTCCAATCATGGTCATTAGGGAATGAGGAAAGAAATACAATATATTAGCAAACATTCAATACAATAAAATGTTATAATAAAGGATAAAAATCTTCATATACTCCTTCTGCAGGACCTGGATGATGGCAGAACAGGTCTCTGGGATGATGATACCCAGAGCCTGGGGGGAGATGCCTGTCGAGAACTTCAAGTCCTGCAGACTTCTCCCTGTCGCCAAATACCGCAGGGTAGCGACCAACCTCTGCTCCAGAGTGATGGCTTGCCTCATGCAGGTATCCTGCCTGCTAACATAAGGGGTCAGCGAAGCCAACAGACGGTGAAACACGGGGTCCGTCATCCTGAGAAAGTTCCTGAAATCATCAGGATTATTCTCACGGATCTCACGGAGCAAAGGCATATGAGAGAACTGGTCACGCTGAAGCAACCAATTCTTGGTCCATGAACTCCTCCCCACCCTGTTCATGGACTGAACTTGTTTCAAGGTCAGGACCCCAACACCAAGCCCCCGCACAGCACGAACTCTACGAGGAGTACGCATACGCAACATGGCTAGAAAACGGTTGGCTGCTCAGAACGGAGTAACAGAACGCACTGAAGAACAGCAAGGCCTGTGAAGAGCGACCTAAAAAAACAGTAACGAACGAACAAGAATACAATGACTAATTAAAGTCACGCGGAACTTGCTTGCACGCACTGAAGAGCAGATACAAACCCACAAGCACAAACTGAACGGCAGAAAACGATCTGAAAGCCACAAGTCTGAAAAAGCGCGAATCGTCTCTCACCAAACTTTTACTAACACGAGATTAGCAAAAGGAGCCCAAAGGGTGCCGTGCTTGGTTCTGAACTGGCCTTTTCTAGTCTTGTCGTACGTGGTGTACGTGACCGCATGGTTGGCGATTGGAAATTCCGACAACTTTGTGCGACCGTGTGTACGCAAAACAAGTTTGAGCCAACATCCGTCGGAAAAAATCCTAGGATTTTGTTGTCGGAATGTCCGAACAAAGTCCGACCGTGTGTACGGGGCATAAGACTTACCATACCTGCAAAGCAAATACAAAATAAACATAGTGAGAAAAAAAACATTTTTTAAAGCAACCTGTGCCTAAAATATATATATGCCGAAGCATGGGGGCATCCACCCGCAAAAGGTAGGAGCAAATCGCTCCTCCACCCCTGCTGCCCCCATGCTTCGGCATATATGCTCTTTTTTTTAACTGTGGTGGTGAAATCACCTTCGACAGCAATGGAGTCACGGCTCTATGTATCGTGGGAGCAAACGCTGTTGCTGTCAAGATAAATAAATCTGCGCTGCAACTGAATGGCGTACCTGCTAAGCAAATGTTGGTTAACAATAATACAAAGTAAAATTACAGTATAACAGTAAGACTTACCATACCTGCAAAGCAAATACAAAAAAACATAGTAAAAAATAAAACATTTTTTAATGCAACCTGTGCCTAAAATATATATATATGCCGAAGCATAGGGGGCATCCACCAGCAAAAGGTAGGAGCAAATCGCTCCTCCGCCCCTGCTGCCCCCATGCTTCGGCATATATGCTTTTTTTTTTAACTGTGGTGATGAAATCACCTCCGACAGCGCTGGAGTCACAGCTTTATGTATCGTGGGAGCAAGCGCTGTTGCTGTCAAGATAAATAAATCCACGCTGCAGCTGAATGGCGTACCTGAAAACAAAAAAATGGTTAACAATAAAACACAGTGAACAGTAAAGTATAAAAAATTACATACCTGAAAAGCAAACATGATAAAACATAATAACAATAAAACATTGCAGAATAGAACACAGTAAAAAATAGCAGAACAATAGAGAGAGAATAGAGAGAGAGAACAATAAAACGACAACTATTTTTGTTTTTTTTATTTTATTTTTTTTGTGTAATTTTTTTTTTCCATTTTTTTTAATAACTGTAACTTTTGTAACTGTAACCTATTCCAGGTTTGGGTCTCAAAATGCGATGGCATCTTGGGAGACCCTGTGAAAGTATGCCTAGTCTGTGCAATGCTGTGCCCTATGCTAAAACTCAACTAGTGTATGGTAGCGCTCAAAACATTCACCAATGCAAAGACCAGGATTGTCAGGACAGGAGGGACAATAAAAGCGGGTGTCACGCCTATATCCACGCTTTCTACAGACACAACATTTTCTTTGGGCGGCTCGTTGGGTAGGGGTACTCAGAAGGACATAAGGAAAATGCCTCTCATGCAGCCGGCTTACTGCATTTGGTTGGGAAAGGTGTGGTGGAGCACCGTCTGGAAACAGAAGGGCTCTGACGATCTCTTCCTGGAATTTAAGGAAGGATCCAGTCTGTCCCGAAGCTCTGTATAGCACATGAGCATTCAGCAAAGCCAATTGAAATAAGTATACAGACACTTTTTTATACCAGCGTCTGGCCTTACAGGGCAACTAGGTACGGCGCCAACAACTGGTCGTTGAGGTCCACCCCTCCCATATTTTGGGTATATTCGTGGACACGGAGGGGTTTCTCCACAACACCAGTCGCCGTAGTAATTTGGACAGTCGTGTCTGCATGAAGCGAGGTAAGAACGAAAACATTCTTATTATCCTTCCACTTTATAGCGAGCAAATTATTACACTGCAAGCAGGCTCTCTCCCCCAGCCTAAGACGGGAATTTACAAGCCGCTGGGGAAAGCCCTGGCGATTAGGTCACACGGTGCCACATGCTCCAATCTGATGATCAAAAAGGTGACTAAAAAGTGGCACGCTCGTGTAATAATTGTCCACATATAAGTGGTACCCCTTTCCGAATAAGGGTGACACCAAGTCCCACACAATCTTGCCAGCGCTTCCTATGTAGTCAGGGCAGTTTGTCGGCTCTACGTGGCTATCTCTTCCCTCGTAAACCATAAAACTACATGTATAGCCTGTGGCCCTGTCACAGAGCTTATACATCTTGACCCCATATCTGGCACGCTTGCTGGGAAGGTACTGTTTGAATGACAAGCGGCCAAAAAACTTAATCAGGGACTCATCAACGCAGACAACTTGATGGGGAGTAAACAAGTCTGCAAAATGTTGGTTAAAGTGGTTTATGAGGGGCCGAATTTTGTAGAGCTGATCGTATCCAGGGTCTCCACGAGGACGACAGAGTTCATTGTTGTTGAAGTGCATGAACCAAAAATCTGGTCGTATCGTGCCCTGGCCATGGAAGCAGAGAACACGGGCATATGGTGAATTGGGTCAATGGACCAATATGACCGCAACTCACACTTTTTGGTTATGCCCTTGAGGCGGGAAAGGCCCAGAAATATCTTAAATTCAGAAACCGTAATTGGTTTCCAATCTCTGGCAAGGGAGGACTGGGGAATAGTGGCGATGTGTTGACCAGCGTAAAAATTGCTTTGATTCACAATAGATCTATAGAGATCTTCGGTGAAAAACAGCGAATAAAAATCAAGTGACGTAAAAACAACATCAATTCCACATGAATGCTGGGTTGGCCAGTGAATGGGGAAAGTACAGGTGCTGCAGAAGTTGTGGGTTCCCAATTAGGATTGGCGAATGCAGCAGGAAGGGCACTATGGGCACGACGGGCCTGTGTTCATCTTCTTGGTGGCAGCGGGACACTACTTGTGCTTGCCACCTCACCAGCTTGAACTGCACTTATGGGACTCGCCACGTCACCAAGTGTTACTGCAGTGCTGGATGTAAGACCTAGGGTGTACTAGGCCGCTGGTGCTTGCCAGTTCTCCAGAAAGAATAGCAGCACTAGTAAATCTCTGCTCCACACGAGGGACCTTCGGTTCTTACACCTCAACAACAGAAGAAGAAGCTTGGGGTCTGGTACGCCTGACCTTGGCAGGGACCACAACTCCATCATCAGAGCTATCTGTCCTGGAGCCGCTGCTGTCTACAAGTTCATATTCTGAGCCTGAATCTGACAGATGAGTGACTTCCTCTTCACTATCTGTCATGCTCAGAAACGTGTAGGCCTCTTCACTAGTGTACCTTTGATTTGCAATTTTGGGCTCTAAATTTAGTGGTACACTAGTGAGACTCACAGGAAAAAAGCTCCTGACTGTTAGCGACTGGATCTAAATGCTACCAAAAAACTGTTAGTGATCGCAGGGATCAGGCCTGACTCTGCGAATGCTGCAGTTATGTGTTTAGTGTTTTGTAAGTGACAGTGCTCGATCGATACTGCACTTGGGTGGGCTGGGCTGGGCGGAGGGGCAAACCGCAGGTGCTAGCAGGTATCTGGGCTCATCCCGCTAACACTGCGTTTTTGGGAACCCTAAACTGCTGGGGATGCTAGTATAGATCTGATCAGATCAGATATTGATCCGTTCAGATACTATACCACTAGGGGAGGTGTATGGTGCCTGCGTGGGTGTTAGCGGTACTGGCACTAACCTGACACTGCCTGGGGCGATGCAGGCCTTATTTGACCCTAAAACTTAATTTATATCACCGCCGGGCGATTAGGGGGTTAAACCTTTATTAGGTAATAAATAGCGGGTGCCCTGACACTATAAAAAATGAACAAACTAACCAACGTCACCCGTAACAGTTATACGGTGATCACTGGTAAAAGGGTTAACTAGGGGGCAATCAGGGGTTAAAACCTTTACTAGGTAGTATATGGGGGTCCCTGATGCTATAAAACACTGACGGCAAACCTAAATACTTACCTCCCTAACTAGCGTCACCTGTGACACTAATACAGCGATCAGAAAAACGATCGCTTAGTGACACTGGCGACAGGGGGTGATCACGGGATTAAAACTTTAATAAGGGGTTTAGGGGGGTACCCTAGACCTAAAGGGGCCCAGCACTAACTGCCCAACCACTTATAACTGTCACAAATGACACCAATGCAATAATCAGAGAAAAAAAACTGCTATTGGTGTCACTGTGACAGGGGGTACAGGGGGGTGACCGGGGGGTGAAAAGTGTGCCTAGAGTGTTCTACTATACGTGTAGTGTTTGGTGCACTTACTTGGATGTCTTCTCTCCTCGGCGCCGGAACAAAAAGACCGGCACGAGGAGAGATGACATCACTTCCCCTGCCGCTGTTTACATTACAGAGGCAGAGGAAGCCTGTCATTCGCCAGGAGCGATCGTGAGGGGGTGGCCATTAATCAGTGGCCTCCCCCTCACCTCGGATCGCTCCTGACAAGAATCCGACCGCCACAGGCACGGGGGGGTCCATTCAGACCCCCCGCCCGCGGGCAGGCAGGGACGTACAGGTAAGCCCTTATGCCTGCTTGTGCCATTGTGCCGACGTGCATTGGCGTGCGGTGGTCGGCAACTGGTTAATGGTGCCATAGTAGTTGAACCAATGGGCAGCTCTTACCATTTATTACGGAGTGGTGGCTTCTCGACCCAATGCCCGTGAATAAAGAGAGAAATAAGAGAAAAAGAGGTCCAGGGAAATCTGGAATGAGTAAGGAACAAAAATCATGTGAAAGCATACAACAAATAGATTAACAAATAAATTATACAGTTACTAAGAGATTCAAGGTATACCCGTGTAGCAGGCATTTCCTAAAGTGTATCTACTGTAATTACAAAGGGGAGAACTGTCTGCTAGCAGCAGCGTGGGCTTTTGCAATCCCCCTTCCCCTTCTCACACAGACACTCAAGGCTGCTGTGTAAGAAACTCCCTTTTAGGAGAGACTGAGCCAATTCTGAAAAAGCAGCAAAGGACTGTGGAAAAGAAAGTCCAGCGCAATGCAGCCTGACTGACTGAAGCATGCAGGCCCGGACTGGGACAAAAAATAGGCCCTGGCATTTAAGACTGAGCAGCCAATTTTTCCAGGAAACGGGGGGGGGGGATTCGGTAGGCATTTGCGGGGTGGCTGGTGTCGGTCCTCCACACTGTAATGTACAGGGACACTGTGGCACTGTAATGATTACAGTGCCCCTGCAATTATCCCCCCCCCCCTTTTCTCTGTAATCACAGTGCCCCCTTTTACTCTCTGCTCACTGTGCAGATCTCCAGTTCCTCCTGCCCCTTTACATCAGAGCCTGCACAGACCCCCCCTTATGTCAAAGTCCCCTTACATCAGAGCCCCGTACATCAGAGTCTGCACAGAGCCCCCTTTCATCAGAGTCTGCTTACATCAGAGCCCCCTTACATCAGAGTCCGCACAGAGCCCCCTTACATCAGTCTGCTTACATCAGAGCCCCCTTACATCAGAGTCCGCACAGAGCCCCCTTTCATCAGAGTCTGCTTACATCAGAGCCCCCTTACATCAGAGTCCGCACAGAGCCCCCTTTCATCAGAGTCTGCTTACATCAGAGCCCCCTTTCATCAGAGTCTGCTTACATCAGAGCCCCCTTACATCAGAGTCTGCTTACATCAGAGCCCCCTTACATCAGAGTCCGCACAGAGCCCCCTTACATCAGAGCCCCCTTACATCAGAGCCCCCTTACATACATCAGAGTCCGCACAGAGCCCCCTTTCATCAGAGTCTGCTTACATCAGAGCCCCCTTACATCAGAGTCCGCACAGAGCCCCCTTACATCAGAGTCCGCACAGAGCCCCCTTTCATCAGAGTCTGCTTACATCAGAGCCCCCTTACATCAGAGTCCGCACAGAGCCCCCTTTCATCAGAGTCTGCTTACATCAGAGCCCCCTTACATCAGAGTCCGCACAGAGCCCCCTTACATCAGAGCCCCCTTACATCAGAGTCCGCACAGAGCCCCCTTACATCAGAGCCCCCTTACATACATCAGAGTCCGCACAGAGCCCCCTTTCATCAGAGTCTGCTTACATCAGAGCCCCCTTACATCAGAGTCCGCACAGAGCCCCCTTACATCAGAGTCCGCACAGAGCCCCCTTACATCAGAGTCCGCTTACATCAGAGCCCCCTTACATCAGAGTCTGCACAAAGCCCCCTTACATCGGAGTCCATTTACATCAGAGCCCCCGTACATCAGAGTCCGCACTGACCCCCCCTTACATCAGAGTCCCGTACATCAGAGTCCGCACTGACCCCCCCTTACATCAGAGCCCCGTACATCAGAGTCCGCTTACATCAGAGCCCCCGTACATCAGAGCCCCCTTACATCAGAGTCCGCTTACATCAGAGCCCCCTTACATCAGAGTCCGCTTACATCAGGGTCCACTTACATCAGAGTCCCCGTACATCAGAGTCCGCACAGAGCCCCCTTACATCAGAGTCCGCTTACATCAGGGTCCACTTACATCAGAGCCTGCACAGACCCCCCCTTATGTCAAAGTCCCCTTACATCAGAGCCCCGTACATCAGAGTCTGCACAGAGCCCCCTTTCATCAGAGTCTGCTTACATCAGAGCCCCCTTACATCAGAGTCCGCACAGAGCCCCCTTACATCAGAGTCTGCTTACATCAGAGCCCCCTTACATCAGAGTCCGCACAGAGCCCCCTTTCATCAGAGTCTGCTTACATCAGAGCCCCCTTACATCAGAGTCCGCACAGAGCCCCCTTACATCAGAGTCAGCACAGAGCCCCCTTTCATCAGAGTCTGCTTACATCAGAGCCCCCTTACATCAGAGTCCGCACAGAGCCCCCTTACATCAGAGCCCCCTTACATCAGAGTCCGCTTACATCAGAGCCCCCTTACATCAGAGTCTGCACAAAGCCCCCTTACATCGGAGTCCATTTACATCAGAGCCCCCGTACAGCAGAGTCCGCACTGACCCCCCCTTACATCAGAGTCCCGTACATCAGAGTCCGCACTGACCCCCCCTTACATCAGAGCCCCGTACATCAGAGTCTGCTTACATCAGAGCCCCCGTACATCAGAGCCCCCTTACATCAGAGTCCGCTTACATCAGAGCCCCCTTACATCAGAGTCCGCTTACATCAGGGTCCACTTACATCAGAGTCCCCGTACATCAGAGTCCGCACAGAGCCCCCTTACATCAGAGTCCGCTTACATCAGAGTCCCCGTACATCAGGGTCCACTTACATCAGAGTCCCCGTACATCAGAGTCCGCACAGAGTCCCCGTACATCAGAGTCCGCACAGAGCCCCCTTACATCAGAGTCCGCTTACATCAGAGCCCCCTTACATCAGAGTCCGCACAGAGCCCCCTTTCATCAGAGTCCGCTTACATCAGAGTCCGCTTACATCAGGGTCCGCTTACATCAGAGTCCCCGTACATCAGAGTCCGCACAGAGCCCCCTTACATCAGAGTCCGCTTACATCAGAGCCCCCTTACATCAGAGTCCGCACAGAGCCCCCTTTCATCAGAGTCCGCTTACATCAGAGTCCGCTTACATCAGGGTCCGCTTACATCAGAGTCCCCGTACATCAGAGTCCGCACAGAGCCCCCGTACATCAGAGTCCGCTTACATCAGGGTCCACTTACATCAGAGTCCCCGTACATCAGAGTCCGCACAGAGCCCCCGTACATCAGAGTCCGCACAGAGCCCCCTTACATCAGAGTCCTCTTACATCAGAGCCCCCTTACATCAGAGTCTGCACAAAGCCCCCTTACATCAGAGCCCCCTTACATCAGAGCCCCCTTACATCAGAGCCCCCGTACATCAGAGTCCGCACAGAGCCCCCGTACATCAGAGTCCGCACAGAGCCCCCTTACATCAGAGTCCTCTTACATCAGAGCCCCCTTACATCAGAGTCTGCACAAAGCCCCCTTACATCAGAGCCCCCTTACATCAGAGCCCCCGTACATCAGAGTCCGCTTATATCAGAGCCCCCTTACATCAGAGCCCCCTTACATCAGAGCCCCCTTACATCAGAGCCCCCGTACATCAGAGTCCGCACAGAGCCCCCTTAAATTCATTTTACACAGTGGGAGGCAGGAGCAAGGGTGATCTTACTCACCCCAGGATGGAGGCTCAGGCACAGGCTGTCTGTAGCATGTATCTTCTGAGGTAAAACTTCCTTCACATGTGTGTGGGCGGGGCAGACACAGAAGTAGAGGGGCGGGAGGAGGAGAAGCAGTCCGTCCGAGCTGAGAGCACAGAGCGGAACTGTCAGCAGCGGCTCTGAGGCTGAGCTGTGTGTGAGAGACACACAGCTCAGCCAATGCAGCCAATAACCTCACTTGTAGTTCCGGCCGGAGAAGGCACAGGTATGGCCGCATAGCGATGGGGAGCGGCGGCCGCGGCCTGTGTTAAACCCTGTCCAGGCCGCCGCTTACCTCCCGCCGTGCGGCCTGGGCATCAACAGGCGTGGGCAGCCCACCGGGCAAATGCCCGGTCTGCCCTATGGCCAGTCCGGGCCTGGAAGCATGTAACAGGACTACAAATCCCAGGCTGCATTGCGAGTGGCAGGAGGTTGGCAGGAGAGGAATAAGGTCACAGGAATTAGACCTGGAAGCTCTCTTGGTTCCTGGACTCAATGAAGAGAGCATCTCCTGCGCTGTGTGTTTGTGAAATCGCGGCCTACCAAGGGGCACACTGTCTGCAACAGATCGTCCAGCCCAGAGGAACAGATTGTCCAGCTCAGAGGAACAGATTGTCCAGCCCAGAGGAACAGATCGTCCAAGCCAGAGAAGGATGCCCTGCAGCAGCGTGTTATGTCTCAGAAGAGGCCGTTGTAACAGCTCAGAGACTGAATGCCACTGCGACACACCTGCATCCAGAAGAATCGATGGATCGCTCTGGGAGGACTGCTGATTGTATACAGGATTGGTGAGATGGGCTTTGCCCAGGAACCTTTATTGCTTACCACTGAATACCACATCTAACTATTGTCCACAGAGCTCCTACATTGCCGGTGAAGATAATAAAACGCAAAGCTTTGCTTCCAAGACATTGCCGCGGTTGCTGTTAAAGGGGACACATCACGGCTATTGAGATTATTTTACTGGGTGTGTACTAGAGGTATCGTAGGCTGGCCTAGGGGTTCACCTTTGGCCACGCACACACACCCCATGAGTTGTTGGGGAGTCTTTTTAATCTATATATATTGTTGTCTATTGTTTTCATTGGTTGCATAGTGTTTGCCTGTTTTTTAAACTGTTTAAACCAAGACCTGGATACTTATACAGGTCCTGGCTGACTGATGTTAACCTGAACTTCATTCATTTCAAAGTAAACTTAAAAATATTGTATTGTGTTGTGTATTATTACCAGGTTATTCTATTCATCATTAAGCTAGGTGTGTCAGAGGGGTTGAGGCGGTTCACTGGGGTTGAGAGGCAGAACAATGGATTGAACCAATAATCAAAAGCAGCTCCCTCGGGGGTTTGCTACACGTGGGGCCTCGTCCATCCGGGATTTCCGTTGCTCTGCAATCAACTCCCTTACAAGCACCAGGATGGATCCTGTCACTACTATACAGTGGTGCGAGGAAGAAGGCGCCTTCCCAGAATCAAGCGTGGTGATCGAACTCCCAGGAGAGGCCTGGGCTGAGGAACAAATCAGCCAAGCTGTGAAGACACTATCCCCAGACAAAAAGGCATGGATGATTGCGGTCAAAACAGACCCTGGGATCTCTCACACCTATGCACTATTAGAGTGGAAACAGGGAATCCCTGAAAGCTTCAAAGGTGCCAGTGTGCAGTTGGCCAACAAGACGGAGCTTTGTGTAATTCATCTGAAGGTTCCAGAGGAGGGTCCTACCTCCTCCAGTCAAGCTGCATTAAATAAAGAAGAAGTTTCCTCTCCGTCACCTCTGACCACGATTGGACTAGAACTCTTGGCTGCTCTGGGAGACTTTGTTTCAAAATGTCAGAGAGACTCTCCAACATACTCAGCAACTTGGTACTGGAAACTCAGGGCTTTCTCTGGAAGGCAACCAGTGCCTACCAGGGAGGATAACTTTGAAGAGTGGCTGGATCAGGCCACACAAGCCTTGGATAAATGGGACATTCCTGAGACCCACAAGAAACAGAGAATCACAGAGAGCCTAAAAGGGCCCGCCTCAGAAGCCATTCACAATCTGAAGCTCAGCAAGCAAGATTGTGTTGCCCAGGACTACCTGAACATTCTACAGGATGTGTTTGGGCACACAGAGAAAGTTTCTGATCAGCCCAGTGAAGGCTGAAGCAAAATACCGAAAGCCGGCGGGAAACTCCAGAGGGCCCTGGTGAAGGAGTCAACCAGGTGCCCACCAGCAGTAACTAGCTCCAGAAAAACCAAATACGCAAACTCCTACAGAGGGCTCCCGTTGTTGTCCTCCGAGCAACCCAGTGCTCCACTTCCTTTGACTCATGCTACCCGGTGTCCGAGAGTCAGTGCACACCAGACTCAACAGGAACACAAACCAAATCAAAACTTCTGCAAGAAAGGAGTGCAGATACAAACTACCGAACAGGCCAAGCCTGCCACTTTCCACAAATTCCCTGCCAAGTTAGTGGGACCCTCTCTGGTTGTCTCCATCCAAGTAGAAGGAATCTATACTAAGGCTCTCCTGGATACGGGAGCTCAAGTGACCCTCCTCTACAGAGACTTCTATGATAGGCACCTCAAACACCTGCCATTACAGAAGTTAGAAGAGCTAGAGATAAGGGGCATTGGAACTCAAAACATTCCCTACGATGGCTATTTACCAGTCAAACTGACCTTCGACCCCTCGGTAGCTGGGAAGGCTGAGACTTTCGATACTTTGGCAGTGGTCTGCCCTCACCCACCAGGGGCTAGTAAAAGATCCCTCATCGGGACTAATACTGACCTTGTCAGAAGACTGTTAACACCTCTTGTCCAAGAGCAGGACACTTCAACCACAAGTGTGCACCCTATGCTGAGACAAGCCTATCAGCGTCTGGTGCAAGAACAGAAGGCCCCAGCTGAAGGAGTGGGGAAGATCTGGCATTTGAACCAGAGTGAGAAAGTGCTGCAGCCAGGGAAGGTAGTTTGCTTGAGAGCATCAGAAAAGCTTAAATGGAAGCAACCGGGCCCTTTCATCGTCCTTGAGGCTGACAGCCAGAAGGAAGACATGGGGGCTGGAGGCTGTCACTTCCTGGCCGAAGCCCACGAATGTGACTGAACTCAGGTCATTTCTGGGATTCTGCTCCTATTATAGAAGATTCATTGAGGGATTCGCTAAGATAGCCCGCCCACTCAATGAACTACTGAAAAGTGAGGAGGATGATGATGACCTGAAAAGACCTGTCAGACCAACTGGACGGCCAAGAAAACCCAGAGAGTCCATTTAGGAACAGTGGACTGCCCAATGTGAGGAGGCCTTTAGGCAGCTGAAATGGAGCCTAACAACTGCCCCAGTTCTGGCCTATGCAGATACAACCAAGCCCTATGAACTACACGTTGATGCCAGTTGAGATGGGTTAGGCGGGGTACTGTATCAGGAACACGACGGCCACCTGCGGACTGTTGCCTATGTGAGTCGGAGCTTGGCACCAGCCGAGAAGAACTATTAAAAATGGTGGAAGGGTTTGGCGCTGTTCCTATTTAGTTTCCTACCTCCATATAGGTTACTTAGATTAAAATAAAATAAATTAGATAAATTCTTAGGTGCACCGTGCATATATCAAATATTAAATACAATATGGATTCCCAAGTATACTGTGCATGAGTCAATTAAATATTCTGCTGCAATATTGTGCAATCATAGGTGATACTTAGACATAACTTAAATGCTAATTGCTAGGGGGGAAAAGAAAGGGGGGGGGGAGGGAGAAGAGAGTGGGATAGGGAAGTGGGGACGGGGTGTAGGAAGTCTGTTCCTGTGGAAAATACAATAGCAAGATAAGGTGCAAATGTGCTGGTGCAATCCAAAAGGCAACAGTGGCAAGATAAGGTGCAAACGTGCTTCAAAATTCTTTAGTAAGTCTCTTGTGCCATATTCTTGTGCTATGGTGATAATCCTTCACTTATAATATCTCTTTGCTCTGAAAGTGCAGCCACTCACCAGATGACTTCACCCCTGCGGGGGTAGTAGGCAGTTACAGTTTTATCGCCACTGTACAGCGATCGCTGGCGGGCTCAGGATCGTGGTACATCATATATAAAGAGAGAGGGAGTACCCATAGCGTAAAATTGCTTTAAGAAAGTTTTATTACACAAAATGAAAGGGTACTCACACTTTTACAGTAAAAATCAAGCGAAATGGTAAAAACGTCAGAACCGTCATAAATATCCTTCAGCGCTGGTACAGGAGGTGATGTTTGGGAAGCACAAATTAGGCCACGCCCAATTAGCACAAATTAGGCGTGGCCTAATTTGTGCTTCCTAAACATCACCTCCTGTACCAGCGCTGAAGGATATTTATGACGGTTCTGACGTTTTTACCATTTCGCTTGATTTTTACTGTAAAAGTGTGAGTACCCTTTCATTTTGTGTAATAAAACTTTCTTAAAGCAATTTTACGCTATGGGCACTCCCTCTCTCTTTATATATGATGTACCACGATCCTGAGCCCGCCAGCGATCGCTGTACAGTGGCGATAAAACTGTAACTGCCTACTACCCCCGCAGGGGTGAAGTGATCTGGTGAGTGGCTGCACTTTCAGAGCAAAGAGATATTATAAGTGAAGGATTATCACCATAGCACAAGAATATGGCACAAGAGACTTACTAAGGAATTTTGAAGCACGTTTGCACCTTATCTTGCCACTGTTGCCTTTTGGATTGCACCAGCACATTTGCACCTTATCTTGCTATTGTATTTTCCACAGGAACAGACTTCCTACACCCCCTCCCCACTTCCCTATCCCACTCTCTTCTCCCTCCCCCCCTCTTTCTTTTCCCCCCTAGCAATAAGCATTTAAGTTATGTCTAAGTATCACCTATGATTGCACAATATTGCAGCAGAATATTTAATTGACTCATGCACAGTATACTTGGGAATCCATATTGTATTTAATATTTGATATATGCACGGTGCACCTAAGAATTTATCTAATTTATTTTATTTTAATCTAAGTAACCTATATGGAGGTAGGAAACTAAATAGGAACAGCGCCAAACCCTTCCACCATTTTTAATATATCTCAGCTATCCCCACTTTAGGGTGACTGCCTGTTGGGAGGCAGCAGTTCCAAATTTAACCAACTAAGGCTTTATGTTCACTGCGCGGGTTCACCATCCCTTTACTAGCCGAGAAGAACTACCCCACCCACAAACTCGAGTTTCTGGCCTTGAAGTGGGCAGTAGGGGATAAAGTGAGGGATTATCTATATAGAGCGGAGTTCGTGATTAAGACAATAATCCTCTCACCTACATCCTCACCACTGCCAAGTTGGATGCCACAGGTCACAGATGGTTGGCTGCCCTCTCAGGGTTTACTTTCAGCTTGAAGTATCGACCAGGGGTCGGGAACAAGGATGCAGATGCTCTGTCAAGAAGGCCTCATTGCTCCAGTGCCCCCCCAAAAGAGTGGGCCGGGCTGACACTTAAAAGAGTATGGGCCTTGAGTCAAGGAGCAGAACACCAAGCTGGAGGAGGATCTAGGGCCGAAGACATTGGAGTTTCAGCTGCTGGTGTCCCCAAATGCTACTGCAATGTCACCCAAGTCAAGGATGAAGGTCTGCCAAAGCTTTCTAAGAAAGATTTGTGGAAGGATCAGCTGGAAGATCCCCTCTGCACCCTGGCATTGAAGGCCTTGGAGAACCAAAGACCTGACATGCTCCTCACTGACTCTCCGAAGGAGGCCCGTCTCTTGCACCGAGAGTGGGACCGGTTGCAGCTGCATCAAGGGGTGGTCTACCAAAGGGGCCACTCTGATGAGCTTGAAGAAAAATGGCAGCTTTTTCTACCAGAAAAACAAAGGGAGACCATATTATCCTCTCTTCACGATCACCATGACCACCTAGGGCCCAAGAGGACTTTCCACCTGGTGAGGGACCGATTCTACTGGCCTTGCATGCGGGCTGAAGTTGATGGCTACTGCCATTCCTGTATCACATGCATCCAAAGGAAAACCTCACCGAGCCACCCCAATGGGCCATCTTCAGAGTCAGGGATCCATGGAGCTGGTGTGCATTGACTTTCTGTGCTTGGAGCCTGATATGAGTAGACAGGGAAATATCCTGGTAGTGACTGACCACTTCACTAGGTATGCCCAGGCTTTTCCCACAAAGGATCAACAAGCTTCCACGGTGGCCAAGGTCTTGGTGGAGAAGTTCTTTGTACACTATGGCCTGCCCCAACGTATCCACTCTGATCAAGGGAGAGATTTTAAAAGTAGCCTCATCAAGAGACTTTTAGACTTGTTGGGCACTAAGAAGTCCACAACCACTCCCTACCACCCTCAAGGAGATAATCAGCCAGAGAGGTTCAACCAAACCCTCCTAGATATGCTTGGGACCTTGAATTCCGAGAAAAAGCAGCATTGGAGTAAGCATGTAGCTGCGACTGTCCACGCTTATAACAGCACCACCAATGATGCCACAGGGTACTCCCCTTATTGTCTAATGTTTGGGCGAGAGGCCCGGTTGCCAGTAGACTTGGCTTTTGGCACATCCTTGGATCATACTTCAGCAACCTCCCACAGAGGGTATGTAGACCGTCTACAGAAAAGTCTGAAGACCACCTATGAGGCCCAAGGCCCAAGCTACCTCAGATGCACGAGGCCTAAGGAATAAAAGGAACTTTGATCTCAGAGTCCGAGTGCAGGATATGTAACCAGATGACAAGGTGCTGCTGAGGAATCTGGGTGTCCCTGGAAAGCACAAGTTGGCCGACCACTGGAAGTCACAGCCTTATGTCATTTGCAAGCAGCTGCCAGGACTTCCAGTTTACCAAATCAGACCAAAGGGGAGCACAGGCCCGCTGAAGACTTCGCATCGCAACCATCTACTGCCCTTATCAGAAGCAGTTCGTCTGCCACCATAGCCAGATTCACAGTCTATGCCCACTTCCTCTCAGAGATCCTGACCGGTCACTAGGTCACAGTCGGTACCCCTCGCTGTGAACAATGACGACAGCAAAGATGAAGAGATGGTGATAGACTGGTTGTGGCCAACTCAGATGCCAGGGGTTTCTAGCCCCCCTTCGTCTCCATCTAAAGGGATTGAAGCTGCAACTCTCAGACCACAGGCTCCTGAGTTTTTTCCTCAAAGCCCACCTTCTGAAGAGTTGGAAGACACTCATTCTTCTCTCCTACCAGCAGACCCCGATGATGTTGAATCACTCATAGAAGGGGGAATTGAAGCTGATATGCAAGAAGAAGAGGAAGCTGCAGACAAAGCTAAGTCCAGTGTGCCTGTTACACCAGAACCAAAAGAACATAGAGAGAGAAGAGCTATTCACCCACCTAAGAAACTAACTTATAATATATTGGGTGAAAGCTCTGAAGAAGTTGTTTTCACCTCCAAAAGGACTCTTGAGATGCCTGGTCTTCCACCACACATTTAGTGGAGGACAACCTCAACTCACCCCCTGGCACATCTACCTGGGTCATTCCAGTTAAGGTGGCCTGTAGGTAGGACAACCTTCCTTCCCATGCTCATTGGTGGGAGGTTCCTCTGCCAGGGTTTTATGAAAGTGCAAACTGTCTGATTTCCTGTGCACACTAACTTGTTTTTTTTCATTTGTATATAAACAGCATGTAACAGGTTACAGACTTTTACTCCCTTTGGGGACCAAAGGTTGTTTGGTGGGGGGAGTGTGTAGCAGGCATTTCCTAAAGTAGATCTGATTACAAAGGGGAGAACTGTCTGCTAGCAGCAGCGTGGGCTTTTTCAACCCCCCCTTCCCCTTCTCACACAGACACTCAAGGCTGCTGTGTAAGAAACTCCCTTTTAGGAGTGACTGATCCAATTGTGAAAAAGCAGCAAAGGACTGTGGAAAAGAAAGTCCAGCGCAATACAGCTGACTGAAGCATGTAACAGGACTACAAATCCCAGGCTGCATTGCGAGTGGCAGGAAGTTGAGAGGAGAAGAATAAGGAATTAGACCTGGAAGCTCTCTTGGTTCCTGGACTCAATGAAGAGAGCATCTCCTGCGTTGTGTGTGTGTGAAATCGCGGCCTACCAAGGGGCACACTGTCTGCAACAGATCGTCCAGTCCAGAGGAACAGATTGTCCAGCCCAGAGGAACAGATTTTCCAGCTCAGAGGAACAGATTGTCCAGCCCAGAGGAACAGATCGTCCAAGCCAGAGAAGGACGCCCTGCAGCAGCGTGTTATGTCTCAGAAGAGGCTGTTGTAACAGCTCAGAGACTGAATGCCACTGCGACACACCTGCATCCAGGAGAATCGATGGATTGCTTTGGGAGGACTGCTGATTGTATACAGGATTGGTGAGATGGGCTTTGCCCAGGAACCTTTATTGCTTTCCACTGAATACCACATCTAACTATTGTCCACAGAGCTCCTACATTGCCGGTGAAGATAATAAAACACAAAGCTTTGCTTCCAAGACATTGCTGCGGTTGCTGTTAAAGGGGACACATCACGGGTATTGAGATTATTTTACTGGGTGTGTACTAGAGGTATCGTAGGCCGGCCTAGGGGTTCCCCTTAAGCCACACACACACCATAAGTTGTTGGGGAGTCTATTTAATCTATATATATTGTTGTTTATTGGTTGCATAGTGTTTGCCTGTTCTTTAAACTGTTTCAACCAAGACCTGGATACTTATACAGGTCCTGGCTGACTGATGTTAACCTGAACTTCATTCATTTCAAAGTAAACTTAAAAATATTGTATTGTGTTGTGTATTATTACCAGGTTATTCTATTCATCATTAAGCTAGGTGTGTCAGAGGGGTTGAGGCGGTTCACTGGGGTTGAGAGGCAGAACAACGGATTGAACCAATAATCAAAAGCAGCTCCCTCGGGGATTTTCTACACGCGTGATGAAGGAAAAGGTCCTCCATCAGGGGAAAAGTTGCCAATACCGAATCCCCCCATTAAATATGTGGGAACCCGGTAAAAGTGAAATGGGGCACACAGAACTTCTGTGAGCAGATCACCCTCCTCAAAACTTAAGAAATAAACATCACAACAATGTTTGTTAATAAGCCCTAACAATATTTTGATAACATCATCTATAAAATGAGTGTGTTAATCCGTTAAGGATACACTCATAAGAGGTAAATTTATCTAACAAGAAGATTATCTTATGAAGATTCCTTCTAGGGGTGAATAAAGAGGAAGAGGATTGAACTTTAGAGTTTTACTTACCCAGTAAATTTGGGTTATTTGGTTAATGCTAACTAGTAATAACTCATAAACCAATGGATATACCTTGCTTTTGGCGACTGGGTAACAATATAATGTTATAATCTCTCCAGTGAGCCTCCAATACATCATGAGGATCTAAATGGAGAGATGAAAAAAAAAAAGTTGAATCCTATATGGTAAGAATATAACTGAAATTGATTAGGATATTAAACACAGAAGGCTGTATAATATATATGAGGTCATACGAATTAGTGAGGATTTTATACGCTGTCAGCCATTTTGACCAGATTCTGATAAAGTTCAAAGAAATGCAGTCCATTTGCTAATGGGACCATGCCCATATAATAAAGATAGCAAAAAAGAGTCTAATAGACTCCGGCAGCGCTTATAAAAGTAATTCATCATAAACCATGAACAATCTAAACAATATATGCATTCAATCAAGTCCGTGCACTCATAATGAAAAATGATGATTGTACAGGGAAAAGTCAAGTCCTTTTGAAAAAACGAATCTTATGGAGCAAGATCCTCAGAGATAGTTGCTGTCACCCAAGCGAGTTCCACATCACACGTGCTCAAATTAAAGAGGGGGGGTGCAAGAGAACCCCCTCTAAGTAAAACTCTTACCAGATCAAAACTTGATCTTTAGCGTGTATGTTAAACAGTGGAATTCTTGCCGGTATCCTCCTTCTGTTGCCCTGATCAAAACAGCTCTCAGGTCATTCAATGGTTTAGACAATGAAAGAAAAAGGGGCGGACATAGTGTAATCCCATTTAAATCATTTATTATTTAAAAAAGAAGAAGGAGAGAATAACCCCCCTTCAGGATGTGCACTTACAAGAAATAGTATATACAGTCAGGTCCATAAATATTGGGACATCAATACAGTTCTAATCTTTTTGGCTCTATATACCACCACAATGGATTTGAAATGAAACGACCAAGATGTGCTTTAACTGCAGACTTTCAGCTTTCATTTGAGGGTATTTACATCCAAATCAGGTGAACGGTGTAGGAATTACAACAGTTTGTATATGTGCCTCCCACTTTTTAAGGGACCAAAAGTAATGGGACAGGTTAACAATCATCCTATCAAACTTTCACATCCCCAGAGGGTGGAGTCACACGGCACCTTCACTCTTTTAAGCATCTGGGAGATGCCTCTAGGTATTAACCCTTTCGGCAACAGCAGCAAGATGTAAAGCAATTCATCAGACAGGTAATTGGATCAAGCCCGCCTGGTTGGACTTGTATGCTGTGAACATTATCAAACAGCGATACATCAATGCATTCTCCAACGGACCGACCGCCGACACAACAGAGAATGTGAGAGCGCACATCACACCCCAAAGCGTTACACCCACACACACGCATATATCGGACGATCACTGCGGCAGCATGTCTACCTTGTCCAGCAGACAAAACTCCGCTGGACAGATAGTGATGAATTTCCCAACTGAGAATGGAAATAGACTTCAACATATATAATCATAAAATCAACGAAACAAAAAGCTTTCTTATTACAATAGATGGATTACATATTTTTGTCTCTGCATATCAAAAATCAATAGCATAAAAATTCTAATTTTATGTGTAAAAAGTCAACTTAAAACTACCGAGGTACATACATAGTACAACCCAAATCGGCAATGTTCCACAATCTGATAACATTTCTTATGATATCCATATACAAAACTAAAATTAAACTAAAAATCAATAAAATGAAATTAAGTTACCCTCACTTGTGGTCAGCAAACATTATGACATTAAATGAATATAACAAATGATGCCCATTTGGCTGGCGGCGGTCCCCGAAGATCGCAATCGAACACCCCAACATGTCTGCCAGCAACCTCACAGAACCATAGCCATCAATTCGCAATGACATTACATATAGGGGGTCATTTATTATAACTCCAGGAAGTACTGGGCACTATGGCAAATAATAGAGCCCATTTTAGCCAAATGGAAACAAAACGGCAAATTTGCGCATGAAAATCAGCGATATAAGCAGAGAACAAACGTTTGTAAATTCTAAATTGCCGCTAATTAGCGCTTCCGCGTATATACAAATGCCAATTCTTATCAAGTTGTTATATAGCACTGTACTGTAGCCATGATCCATGTATGTGAAAGAAACATTTTTTATCAGAGATGTGCTCTAGTTCCCGTGCATCTATTGATTTATATTGCAATTAGTATTCCTAGTTTTTTTTTCCTTCTTTTGCTAAGAAATGCAGTTCTGAATGATTATTACATAGTAATGTCTGCTATTCTGTAAAGTTACATGTATTAATCATTTAGGTTACCTATTTGTTGTATGTTGTTTTTTTCATGTTTTTGATTTATTATTTATTAATTTAGTTGACTATAAAGCAGTAATTATTTATGTTCATTCTTTAATAATACTACACTATTATGCAGGTCTTGTACTTAGCACAATGGCTTAATGGTCTGCTTGGATATCTCCACACCACTCATGGTATGAGTTCAAACAACAGCCAACCTACCATCCACCAGCTGTGTTTATTTTTTCAGTGCACAAGTGAATTAAAATAAAAAAACAAAGAAATGTAAACTACCCTTTAGCTAGTGTGTGGTGTTTGGAATGTCACATCATAATATAATTGAATACTTACATACCATTGCATGCATTTAAAGAGTTAATACAATAAAAACTTTCACATTAAACTGCATTGGCTACTTGGCAATCACCTTTTCAGTAAATATATATACACGTATATTTGTGTTGCTATGGCTAATTGGCTAACTGGCATCTGTGGGATTTGAACCCATGAGTCTTTCAATACCTGAATGTTTGAAGGTAGAGGTGCTAACCGCTAGCCTATTGGGCTGAACACAATTATACATACAAAATACTTTTACTAGTGTTTGATGTGTTATATACTATACAATAAAGTTTATCAAATGTAAACTGCTTGTTAGCTAGTGTGTGGTGTTTGGAGATTTACACCATAATATTAGTGAATACTTACATACCATTGCAAGCATTTGAAGAGTTAATACAATAATATCAACCACATTAAAGGCTACTTGGCATTCACTGTATGCTGCTTTGGCTAATTGGCTAACTGGCTAACAATAATTCTCCTTTTCTCCACCAATAGTAATCTTTTAGGATTCTTCTGTGGGATTAGACATACAAAATACTTTTACTAGTGTTTGATATGTTATATACTATACAATAAAGTTTATCAAATGTAAACTGCTTGTTAGCTAGTGTATGGTGTTTTGGAGATTCACACCATAATATTAGTGAAGACTTATTTATTTTTATTTAAAGCGGGGGTTCACCCACACCGCCAAAAAAAATAAATATTAAAAGCCAGCAGCTACAAATACTGCAGCTGCTGACTTTTAATACATGGCCACTTACCTGTCCCAGGGTCCAGCGATGTCGGCAGGGGACGCCGAGAACCCGCTCGGTTCTCGGCAGCTGCCGCCACCATCCTAGGTGAGGGAATCAGGAAGTGAAGCGTTGCGGCTTAACTTCCCGGTTCCCTACTGCGCATGCGCGAGTCGCGCTGCGCGTCCCTAGTGGTCGCCGCTCTCTCCTGGGAGCTGTGTGTTCCCAGCAGACAGTGCGGTCGGGACGGGAAGAGGCACAGACTCCCATGGGAGTCTATGCCGGAAGTGGGTGCAAATACCTGTCTTAGACAGGTATCTGCACCCTCCTCCCCCCTGAAAGGTGCCAAATGTGACACCGGAGGGGGGGAGGGTTCCGAAAAGCGAAAGTTCCATTTTTGTGTGGAACTCCACTTTAAGGTACTTCTATAGTGCCGTCAATTTACGCAGTGCTTTACATATACATTATATTATCAATTATCTATTGATGTATGTTGCAATTAGTATTCCTAGTTTTTTCCTTCTTTTGCTAATTAATGCAGTTATGAATGATTATTACATAGTAATGTCTGCTATTCTGTAAAGTTACATGTATTAAACATTTAGGTTATCTATTTGTTGTATGTTGTTTTTTATTTTTTAATTTAGGTGACTATAAAGCGGTAATTATTTATATTCATTCTTTAATCATACTACACTATTATGCAGGTCTCATACTTAGCACAATGGCTTAGTAGTCTGCTCAGATGTCTCCACAGCACTCATGGTACAAGTTCAAATACCAGCCAACCTACCATCCCCCAGCTGTGTTTATTTTTTCAGTGCACAAGCGAATTAAAATGAACAAACAAAAAAATGTAATCTGCCCATTAGTTAGTGTGTGGTGTTTGGAATTTCACACCATAATAGTATTGAATACTTACATATCATTGCATGCATTTGAAGAGTTAATATAATAGAATCAGCCAAATTTAAAGTGCATTGGCTAATTGGCATTCACCTATTTTCAGCATATGCTGCTTTGGCTAATTGGCTAATAGTCATTTGCTTTTTTTTCACCAATTCAATCTTTTAGTATTGGGATTTGAACCCATGAGTTCCTCAAGGTAGAAGTGCTGACCGCTAGCCTATTGGGTGTAGCACAGTCATACATAGAAAATACATAGAAAATACATTCACTAGTGTTTGATGTTTCTTCTCCCCGAGCTGTCTCTCCTGCTGCCACCATCTTCTCCCGCTGATGTGTTCTTCAGCGCAGCCGGTTACCCACTAATAAAAAAAAAGCCGCTCTTCTTGTGGCGGTCTTCTGTGGCCATCCGATAATGTCACCCAGAGATTCTGCTCCATGGCTATGTAAGAGATGCCACACAGTGGGTGACAACACAGCGGAGGAAGACCACCATGGAAGAAGAGCAGCTTTTTTTTATTAGCAGGTAACCAGCGGTGCGGAAGAACACAGCAGATGGCGGCGGCAGGAGAGACGGCTCTGGGAGAATACAGCTCGGGGAGAAGATGGAGGAGGGAGAGACAGCGTCTGGAGAAGATGGCTCAGGGAAGAAGACAGCTCGGAGCTATTCTACAATAAAGGACTTGTCAAAAACCAGCTATAAATTTTTATACATTTCACTGCTTTTTTTGGTGAATGGGTAGGGGTAAAATGTACCCCATACCTATTCACATAGGGGGCAGGATCTGGGAGCCCCCTTGTTAAAAGGGGCTTCCAGATTCTGATAAACCCCCTGCCTGCAGACCGACAACCACCGACCAGTGTTGTCGGAAAGAGGCCCTTGTCCCCATGCTTTGGGGCATGTGGCCTGGTAAGGTTCAGAAGGGGAGGGTGCTCACTCGTCCCCCCCTATCCTGACTTCCAGGCTGCATGCTCAGGTAAGGGTCTGGTATGGATTTTGGGGGCCCCACATCAAATTTATTTTACATTTTGGTGTGGGGTTCCCCTTAAAGTCCATACCGAAGGGCCTGGTATGTACTGGGGGGACCCTATGACATTTTTTCCCTTGAATTTTGGAATTCCATACCATATTATTGAATAAGTACATACCATTGCATGCATTTGAAGAGTTAAAATATGGAATAAAGCAAGCTGATGTGCTTTGCCTAATTATGCTTCTGAGTACAATGCACACTTCTGGGAGGTGATGCTGTCAGTGGGATTTGAATTCATGGCTTGAACTTTTGGGGGCAGCAGGGTATACCGCTATGCTACAGAGCTGAGCACTTACCTACAGAGAAAATACATTTACTAATGTTTGATTCAATACAATAATGTTTTGCATTTCAGGCATTAATATTATAGTAACAACCATGCTCGTGCCGATGTGGCATTGGCTAATAGGCATTTGCCTCTTTTCAGCATATGCTGCAGAGTACAATGCAAGCTTTTAGTAGGTGATACCATCTGTGTGATTTTCAGCCATTTGAGCACAATTATATTGTGCTCAAATGGCTGAAAATCACACAGATGGTATTTGAGCACAATTATATTGAGAACATATGTTTGCTAGTGTTTGATGGTGGGACTACTTTATATTCTAGGTATAAAATAGTACTCAGCACAGTGACTTAGGCACCTTTCACACTTGTGCGACCTGAAAGTTGCGAGATTTTAATGCGACTTTAAGCAATGCCTATGTAATCTTGAGGTCTATGGACACAGGAGTCACAGGGAAAGACACGCAACTTTCCCATGATTTTGCATCAGCAATTTTGCCGCAATTCCAGGGAATGCCTGTGTAAACTTGAGGTCTATGGACCTCAACTCGCATCAAAGTCAGACCAAAGTAGTACAGGGACTACGTTGAAGTCAGTGTTACTTGAAGTTGCACACATATGAATGGTACACATTAAAAATCATGGGGTATGACTTGTCATACGACTCTGATGTCCAAAGTCGCACAAGTGTGACTCAGCCCGACTTTGTCAGTGATTTCAGAGACATCAGTGCACTTTCCTGCACAGATGTCTAGTGAAATCACATAGGTCCCAACTGTTCTCCTTTAAGGTGTCCTATGCCTACCTACTTTTGCTAATAGGTGTCCCTTATACCCATCTCAAAAAGTTGGGAGGTAAGAAATCGCCCCCTGAAGTCGCCCAAAGTAGTGCAGGAACTACTTTTGGGAATCGTTGTGGCGTTGCACCAATTCGGACAGTTCCATTGCCATCAATAGGCGCCGATTTGGCGGCCTACAATTTGACATGTCAATTCAGACCTATGTGAACTTGGGTGAAGTTGCATAGATATTAGAGCTGCACGGTTCTGGCCAAAATGAGAATCACAATTTTTTTGCTTAGAATAAAAAGATCACGATTCTCGCGACGTAAAATCTTTCACATTATCCCACAAAAAATTGGCCTAACTTTTCTTTTTTTTTTTAAATTCATTAAAGTACTTTTTTTCCAAAAAAAATTGCATTTGAAAGGCGCAAATACAGTGTGACATAAAATATTGTAACAACCACCATTTTATTCTCTAGGGTCTCTACTAAAAAATATATATATATAATGTTGGGGGGTTTAAGTAATTTTCTAGCAAAAAAAATGATTTTAACCTGAAACCAACAAATGTCAGAAAAATGTTTAGTGTTTAAGTAGTTAAACTTTCCTCACTTACACAGAATTCTATTTAATTGACAAATTGTTACAAGGTTTCTAGTTAAGTTCACTGATAAAGAATGTTCTAATTCTTGGCAGACTTCCTGGTTTTTCGACTGTGGCTTCAGAAGAGCAGAGAGAGTTCTTTGCATAGCAAGAATCATGAAACTCTTTTTTCAAGATCGTAAAGGGGAAAAAAAATCACGATGATGATTAATCGTGCAGCTCTAATAAATATGCATGGAAATCAAGGGGGACAACTTTTCATGTGACTCTGAGGTCCAAAGCTCCATGAAAAGTCACCCAAGTGTGAAAGTAACCTAATGCGATTAATTGATAACACCTTTGAATAAGGCCCCATTTGCACTTGTGCGACCTTAAAATTGCACAGCTTTGTCATGACTTGAAGCAATGTCTGTGTAATCTTGTGGTGTATGGACCTCAAATTGCATCAAAGTCAAACCAAGGTAGTGCAGGGACGAATTTGCTACACCTTCAGGATGCACAAGTGACAATAGGGCCAAATTCAAAGGTGTTATCCTTGAATCTCATTCACACTGCTGCGACCTGAAAGTCACACTATTTTGCTGCCACTTTGCTGCTGCAACTTGGCCCCAACTTCTGGGAATGCCTGTGTAATATTGTTCCCGATATACCTTAAGTCACACCAAAGTAGTACAGGAACTACTTTGAAGTTGGTGCGATTTAAAGTAGCACAGATATGAATGGTTGTCATTGAGAATCATGGGGTACAACTTGACATGCAACTCAAAGGTCCAAATTTGCTGGAAAATTCGCCCAGCTGTGAAACAAGTCATATATATTTTAATAAAAAGAGCTCTCATTTATACTTGCATAGTCCTTACTGATTTACATCAGCAGAACAAATGCAGGAAGTGATGTGTGCACATGGGACGGAAGCAAATGTGTGGTGATGCCAAACAAATCAATGAACCCCACCCACACCAAATCTAACTATGACATCCACCCCCGCATTGATTAAGTACAAGTACATATCCTACACTTACCCCGCCAATAAGCAGCACCTCCTCTCTGCTAAAGAGACCTCACCATGTCCACCTAGATGGAGATCCTGACCAGCACAGGAACTTCCGGGTGCATACAATGAATAATTTCCAGGTCAGAAGGTGAAACCACGCTTTTGATTGCAGCTGCGAATATTTGATCTCAACCATGATTAGTATTTTTTTTATTTTCAGATATGCAAATCTGTATTTCTACATATATTTGAAGGTAAACTTAAGGGAGTTTGCTAAGAAATGGTGTCCCTAGGTTAGCAGCAGGTGAATTACAAAGGCAAAAGACCCAGTTTGAGCCCTGGTTCACACTGACAGAGGGAGGAAAGCGTTCAGCTGAACTCCCACAATTTCATTCCTGCATGTCAGTCCCGACTGTGGGGGCAACATCAGAGACATCAGTGCAAGTTTCTGCACCAATATCAATACAAATCGCACCAATTAGAACAGTGCAATTGCCACAGATTTGACATGTCAAATCACACCAATGTGAACCAGAGCTGACACATTCAAACACTGCCTATCCACCAGCTGAATTCATTACCTGCAATTCTCCACAGCTGTTAGTGATAAAGGTGGAATCTTTATATATAACTTGCAGTTGTGCAGAAGCCTAGGTTTACATTGGAGCAATTGGTCATGCAATTTGAGAGATCAAATCGCATGACTATTGGCAATGGCACTGTTCCAATTGATGCAACATTTTTTTTGTGGCACCGCATCAATTTGCTAAAGTAGTTCCTGCACTACTTTTGCCGATTTCAGGTCCGACTTCAATAGACATTTGTGTATGAAGCCACCTGAAATCACGCTGACCTTGCTGCTTTGAAATCATGCTACTTCAAGTGAAGTAACGCAATTTCAAAGTAGCATGTGAACCAGGGCAAAGAGATTAGTTTTTTGGTGCACAAATACATATTGAAATAAAATATGAGATATTGCACTTTCCCAAAACCACCACCCACAAAAACTAAAGAAAGAAAAGTAGAAGGAAAAAAATAAAATAAAACACACACTACTTTTATTTTACCAGCAGAAAAAAATAAATTTACATTTACTAGCTTCAAAAAAAATTTGGACAGGATATATGGTACTACATTTAGCAACGGAATGTTAAGGGCCCTGCTCATAGGAGCTTACAATCTAAAATTAGACAAACCCTTAGAGTGGACACAGCTTTAATTTCAGTGTATAACGGGCAACACATCTCATTATTATCTGAAAGATTATAGAAACATACTTAACAGTCATTCTTACAAAGCATTCCAACATAATATTGCAAAAGACTTATTCAAAACACCCACCACCAGCCCACAATCCACACATACATACATTGGTGACCATGTTCTGCTGGAAGCTGCATTTCGGTGTACACGATTAAACGAGATAAAAAAAAAAATAAGAGGTCAGCAGATGCTTCCAAACGATGTTTGCATGATCAGACAGGAACAATACACACATAACATTGACAGCATGGCCACATAAACCCACTTTTGATTGAAAAAATGCACAAGAATTTCATCAAATCTCCCAATATCATTCCTTCTCCCTCACAACAAAAAACCTGACCTTCTCAGGCCAAACGAACCCCTCTACTGCAGGCCTTTATATAAGAGAGGTTGTATTGTTAACACACTGACACACCCAATAGAAGTACACGCCCACCAGTATCTTTCAATCTGTCTCTTCATGTATGTCTAAAGTGATTGCACCTGATGAGCAGGAACACATAATAGGATTTGCAACTGTGTTAAGTTGGCCATACACCATACAATTTTCTTATTCAATTTTCTTTAGATTTACCTTCAACTATTTAGTGCAAGGGCCTGCCTGATTGCATACACATTGAAAAGGTTTAGGTTTCACCTCATATTATATGGTTTTGGTAAATCTAAAGGAAAGTTGAACAGGAAAATTGAATAGTGTATGGCCAGCCTTAGCCTTGGCTATGTGCATCAAATCTCCAACTACAGGACAAAGATCAAAGTCCATTTGCATCCACATAAACAAAGCAACAGTTTTCTAAGCATATGTACCTGTGCAGTGTAAACCCTAAAATTTGAAATGTCCAAGTCCCTGGGCATGATTAGTGCTAATAAACATTAACATCAGTCCCTGGCTGCAATGAGCTTCCAATATAAAGTCCAAAATTAACAATCTTACATTAGAACCTATTTCGACAGGAGACAAATATGATGCCAGCATGTCTTTAGATTGTGGTGAGAAAGGCACACAGGGAGAACATATAAACTTCAACACAAGCATTAGCATGTTGGGGAATTGAACCAACATCCCAGGTGCTGCTAGACAGAACTGCTACCCACTAAGCCACCAGGCAACCCCACACATGTTCTCTGCATCTTTGTGGTGTGAACCAGCCCTAAGTCCATAGCCATGCTCAGTGTCACAAGCAATATACAGTAAATTGGCCTAAGTATTGGGATGCCTGCCTTTAAACACACATGAACTGTAATGGCATCCCAGTATTAGTATTGGGTTCAAAACTCATTTGGCCCCAAGGTGTTCTGTTGTGTTGAGGTCAGGACTCTGTGCAGGCCAGTCAAGTTCCTCCACCCCAAAATCACTCATCCATGTCTTTATGGACCTTGCTTTGTGCACTGGTCCAAATGATTTGGTGGAGGGGGATTATGGTGCGGGGTTGTTTTTCAGGGGTTGGGCTTGGCCTCTTAGTTTCAGAGAAGGGAACTCTTAAGGCGTCAGCATACCAAGACATTTTGGACAATTTCATGCTCCCAACTTTGTGGGGACAGTTTGGGGAAAGCCCCTTCCTGTTCCAACATGACTGCACACCAGTACACAAAGCAAGGTCCATAAAGACATGGATGAGCAAGTTTGGGGTGGAGAAACTTGACTGGCCTGCACAGAGTCCTGGCCTCAACCCGATAGAACACCCTTTGGCTGAATTAGAGTAGAGACTGCAAGCCAGGCCTTCTCATCCAACATCAGTGCCTGGCCTCACAAATGCACTTCTGGAAGAATGATCAAACATTCCCATAGGCATTCCCTTGTGGACAGCCTTCCCAGAAGTTGTTCTAGCTGCAAAGGGTGGGCCAAATCAAATTTTAACCCTACGGACTAAGACTGGGCTGCCATTAAAGTTCATGTGTGTGTGAATAAGTCTTTTGCAATATTATGTTGGAATGCTTTGTAAGAATGACCGTTAAGTATGTTTCTATAATCTTTCAGATAATAATGTGATGTGTTGCCCGTTATACACTGAAATTAAAGCTGTGTCCACTCTAAGGGTTTGTCTAATTTTAGGCAGGTGTCCCAATACTTTTGGCTATATAGTGTATCTGGAAAAGACTTACAATGGTGGTGGAACCCTCCTACACATAACTACTACAATTAGACATAGTTATAGGACCTGGGAGATGAGACAACTTCTCTACATGAAGTAACATGGTTGGGATTTGAACCCAGACCCTCAGGGATACTAAGCAGAAGTTCTAACCTCTAAGCCAGTGTTTCTCAACTCCAGTCCTCAAGGCACCCCAACAGGTCATGTTTTCAGGATTTCCCTCAGATAAAACAGCTGTGGTAATTACTAAGGCAGTGAAACTGATCAAATCACCTGTGCAAAATAATGGAAATCCTGAAAACATGACCTGTTGGCGTGCCTTGAGGACTGGAGTTGAGAAACACTGCTCTAAGCCACAGAGCTGCCACATGTGAGACCCTCCTACACATAACTACACCTAAATACACATAAAAACACATAAATACTGCATTTCTATGGACATACAGGTGATGGAATTACATTACTCAAGAGTTATTCTTCTTGATTTATTCTGTGATATTTGGTGTTTTTTTGTGGGTGAGAGTAGAATATTACCCTCAAATTTTTGGGAATTACATTTTGCTTTCTGATGTTGGTACACATTTTTTGGGCTCAAATTATAAATATTTGGAAATAATAAAAAGCACAAAAAATTGTGATTCATTTTAAATTTTCATCAGCAATGGTATTGTTTGTGGATTGTAAAGACACCTGTGTGAGTTTAGGTTAAAGATTGTTGTGAGATGAAGAGTAACAAGTGAAAGTGACAGAGAAAAATATATTTTACCAAAACACCAAAACATTCCACATTGTAGCATTCTTAAAATCAAAATATTTTAAGTAGAAGCAACAATGTTGCAAAGGAAAATTTATTTCACAGAAAGATACATTTCATCTCAACAAAAAAAGGTTTTTTGTGAAAGTTAGAATTGTTCCATTAGAATCAATGACTGAAACTTCATTTGGACTAAATTAGAGCAGATTTTAACTCCCAAAAAATGCTCTCTAATTAGCTCTCATTTTGGTATTGAGGCTCCATTCACACTAGCGCGTTTTTTGATGCATTTTGCATTTTGCAGAAATGCACGGAAATTTTTTAACATGGGTTCCTATGGCACATGTTCACATCAATGCCTTTTTGTTTCTCTGCATTTTTTGAAAGGGTCAGGGACTTTTTTTCATGCAAAATGCAGCGTTTTGCATGTAATAGAATTCAATGGACAAGCATCAAAAACGCAAGTGCACCGTTTTTGCAGCGTTTTTGATGCGTTTTTGGTGCGTTTTTGATGCGTTTTTGCCGTTTTTCTTAAATTTTTTTCTTTTAATTTTTTTTTTCTTTAAAGACTGTAAAAAAAAACTGTAAAAAAAAAAAAAAAACTCAAAACGCAAAACGCAGCAAAATCGCGGCAAAAACGCGGCAAAAATGCGGCTCAAAAACGTGGCAAGCATGAAAAGAAAAACCTCCAAAAATGCTCAAAAGCAACATGCATAGGTGTGAATCGAGCCTTACTATACCTCCAGGTAAAAAAGACACTTGAGTTAAAATGAGAGTTATTTTCAGGTCTGAGCATGCTCAGTTGTGTTGGCACCTAGTTGTCCAAAACGGGGAATTTTTCACTTTTCAGACTTTTAAAGATATTTCAGTGTAGAAATCACTTTTTCACACAGTTTAAAAGCAGATAATCTTTAAATAATATACCGCATATTTCAGTACCATTTAGGCAATTATATCATGCTCTAAACATTATTTCCATGTGCAATTCTCTAGGTTTTAGCAGAGTAAGGGTTTGGGCTCTACTTAGTTTCAGGGAGCTATAGTAAATTCGATTTTGGGAGTATTTTCTCACCAGCGCTATAGTGAATACCGCTTTATGGCGCTAATTCGCGCTAAATTGCCGCGAATTAGCGCTAAATTGCCGCGAATTAGCGCTAATTCGCGGCAATTTGCGCGAATTAGCGCCATAGCGCTATAGTAAATGACCCCCATATTATACAATATATTAATAAAAGAATTTATAGCTCAAATGTTGATTCACTGCTCAGTACATCTAAAGCCCACATGTTTGCGCAATTCATCTATTCTAAAAAATGTGCTATAGAGAGTAGGTTTAAAAACTAGTAAAAAAAAGTAAAAATTAAAAAATTTAAACAACTCAAAAGACACTATATAAAATCGGAAAAACAGAGAGGGGATGACAAAAATGAAATATAGCCTCAATATATAATAATGCATGTAGGCAATAAATGCAATGGGAGTTTGCGTATCGGCGATAAGCGACCATTCCCATTAACACAACCTCGAAGTTCATAACCAACCTCAACCAGCTGCCTAACGTTCATCTACGGCGTCAATGATGCATTCGCTCGCGCTCATATCTTATTCACTCCTCGACTAAAACAAGACGAAGAAATTAATAGGACTGATTGTTAAACAAGCGAGGGAACCAAAGTCAAGTTTAAAGAAGGCCAGTCAGATATAAGACGGGCACAAAGGTCACCCCAAACGCAACATCCAGTCTATCCAAACTGTACCACTATAAAAATCTCTATTACTGGATCTATACGGAGAAAGCCTAAACATATAGTGTAGCGGTATAGTCATTGGGCTGATGAAAATACATAAATACATCATCATTATTCTACTAATCGCTGATGAAACAATTTACGCTCCATAAGATTTGTTTTTCCAAAAGGACTTGACTTTTCCCTGTACAATCATCTTTTTTCATTATATGAGTGCACGGACTTGATTGAATGTATATATTGTTTAGATTGTTCATGGTTTATGATCAATTACTTTTATAAGTGCTGCCGGAGTCTATTAGACCCTTTTTTACTATTTATTTGTATAATTTCTTCTGTTTAGGAATACTTTTTCAGGTAGCAGCTGTTGGCACTAATCTGGGTTATTTGTATCAATCTGTTCTAGAATATCTATTACTCCTAAGCGCTTGTTTAAGTGTGATATTAGGCCCTGTCTCATTTCTTTTCTTTATTAATTTATAAGGAATATATATATATATATATATATATATATATATATATATATATATATATACACACACACACATATAGGCAAGTTTCTCGATAACAGACAGATCGATATTGGTTCACTTTTTTCTACGAACATAGAGATTGATATTAAAGAGGACCATAAAGGTACCTTATTAGCTCAGGGAAATGCCCTTGAAAAACAAATAACATGGTGGGATGTGTGCACCATGGAGCAGTACTTAAAAGAAAATATTATTGTGCACAGTCTTAGATGGGAGGTGACTCCTCAAGACGGGCTTGATGACCAGGAATCCATGACCGAATGGTTAGATTTCTTTAATGGAGTAGGATTCAAGCTGCGATAATTGGCATTAAAGAGGAAACAAAGGAAAATGCGCAAATTGGAAAAAAAGATCGAAGAACTTTCGGGAAAATTAGAAGCTATTAAAGAAACCCAACAATGGACTAACTTCAACAATGCTATTAATAAAAAGCTTGATAAAATAGACAAAGACACACAAAAAAAGAAAGTTAAAAAATTCCATAGGGATATGAATGATTTTAAGACTGGTAACATCTATATTTGGCAGAACAAAGTTGTTCCTTCTACTGCTGCAGTTACCACAACTAATCCCCCTCTACTCCACTACCACGGCCTGTAGAAATGATTCGTAATATGACAAGACATTCTACCTCGGTCCAACAGCTCCAACAGTGGAGGCCTGTCTCACAACAGACTAATGGAAAAAGAGGGAGAGGGAGAAGTAACCGAGGAGGCAATAGAGGAGGTACCCAATACCATTACCCATACATGTACAATGAGCAGTATTTGGATGTCCCTACTTCTAACAGATTCATTACTTTAAATGATGATTGGAATAAATCCCGCTCCTCCTTCTGCTCCTTTTTTAGGGAGAGGAAGGAGGGGAACTCAAGGCAATCGAGCGAACAGGCCATGTGGACATCATCCTCTAGGATCAGTAGCTCCCCTGCGCCCGTTTCCAGCTCAGCAGGGATGGTGGAAACCTCCCTACGAAGAGAGAATACCCCAACGGCCGTCAGAACTGTTGAGAAGAGAGGAAGAGGATGCAGGGCAGGCAGGAGAATCCAAAAAAACGAACGAGAGACCAGGACCCATAGGAATTTACAACTTGAGTAGTATTGAATTAACACACATTTTGCAATCTGGCCTTACGTGTGCCCCTAAGAAATCATTAAACAAATTTGATGTGTACATGAACATTCATAAATATATCCGTAAAATCAATATGAAGAAGTATTTCCTCAATATCAGCTGAAAAACTGTTCACTGTTTAGCCCATTAAACGCTGCAAATCAGCATGGATGTTTTTAAGAATCTAGCACTTAGGGATTTAGAATCGATCGTCCCTAAGAGAAATGTCAAGCCTCACTATATACAAGATGGGATTAAACAGTTAGAAGACAGGAAAAGCATTATTATCAGACCAGCTGATAAAGGGGGTGGAGTCGTTATAAAAATGTATTCAGGATAACTCTCAACTCATGATGATGTTATCAGATGATAAGACTTATATTAAGTTGAATTCTGACCCCACATCGACCTACCAAAAAGATCTCCAACAGCTCATTAAATTGGGAACGGATAAAAGAGTGTTAAATAAAAAAGAAGTTAAATTTTTGATACCTAGTTTTTGTCGAGTCCCCACCATCTATACCTTACCAAAGGTGCATAAAAACTCTACAACTCCACCAGCTCCACCAATAGTTAACTGTATTGGATCTGTCACTGCGAGGTTAGGACAGTATCTTGACTCTTTTCTACAGACCAGTGTTTTGCGAACTAATGCTGCGTACACACGGTCGGACTTTTCTGCTACAAAAGTCTAATAGCCTGTCCTACAGACTTTCGACGGACTTTTGGTGGACTTTTGGCAGACTTGCGACAGACTTTCTAACGAACAGACTTGCCTACATACGATCACACAAAAGTCCGACGGATTCATATTCTACTCTCACCCACAAAAAAACACCAAATATCACAGAATAAATCAAGAAGAATAACTCTTGAGTAATGTAATTCCATCACCTGTATGTCCATAGAAATGCAGTATTAATGTGTTTTTATGAGTATTTATGTGTAGTTATGTGTAGGAGGTTCTCACATGTGGCAGCTCTGTGGCTTAGATGTTAGAACTTCTGCTTAGTATCTCTGAGGGTCTGGGCTCAAATCCCAACCATGTTACTTCATGTAGAGAAGTTGTCTCATCTCCCAGGTCCTATAACTATGTCTAATTGTAGTAGTTATGTGTAGGAGGGTTCCACCACCATTGTAAGTCTTTTCCAGATACACTATATAGCCAAAAGTATTGGGACGCCTGCCTTTACACACACATGAACTTTAATGGCAGCCCAGTCTTAGTCCGTAGGGTTAAAATTTGATTTGGCCCACCCTTTGCAGCTAGAACAGCTTCTGGGAAGGCTGTCCACAAGGTTTAGTCTGCCTATTGGAATGTTTGATCATTCTTCCAGAAGTGCATTTGTGAGGCCAGGCACTGATGTTGGATGAGAAGGCCTGGCTTGCAGTCTCTACTCTAATTCAGCCAAAGGGTGTTCTATCGGGTTGAGGCCAGGACTCTGTGCGGGCCAGTCAACTTTCTCCACCCCAAACTTGATCATCCATGTCTTTATGGACCTTGCTTTGTGTACTGGTGTGCAGTCATGTTGGAACAGGAAGGGGCTTTCCCCAAACTGTCCCCACAAAGTTGGGAGCATGAAATTGTCCAAAATGTCTTGGTATGCTGACGCCTTAAGAGTTCCCTTCTCTGAAACTAAGAGGCCAAGCCCAACCCCTGAAAAACAACCCCGCACCATAATCCCCCTCCACCAAATCATTTGGACCAGTGCACAAAGCAAGGTCCATAAAGACATGGATGAGTGATTTTGGGGTGGAGGACCTTGACTGGCCTGCACAGAGTCCTGACCTCAACACAACAGAACACCTTGGGGATAAATTAGAGAGGAGACTGTAGGTCAGGCCTTCTCATCCAACATCAGTGCCTGACCTCACAAATGCACTTGGAAGAATGGTCAAACATTCCCATAGACACACTCCTAAACCTTGTGGACAAGAAGAGTTGAAGCTGTTATAGCTGCAAAGGGTGGGCCAAATGAGTTTTGAACCCAATACTAATACTGTGATGCCATTACAGTTCATGTGTGTTTAAAGGCAGGCATCCCAATACTTAGGCCAATATACTGTATATTGCTTGTGACACTGAGCATGGCTATGGACTTAGGGCTGGTTCACACCACAGAGATGCAGAAAACATGTGTGGGGCTGCCTGGTGGCTTAGTGGGTAGCAGTTCTATCTAGCAGCACCTGGGATGTTGGTTCAATTCCCCAACATGCTAATGCTTCTGTTGAAGTTTATATGTTCTCCCTGTGTGGGTTTCTCACCACAATCTAAAGACATGCTGGCATCATATTTGTCTCCTGTCGAAATAGGTTCTAATGTAAGATTGTTAATTTTGGACTTTATATTGGAAGCTCATTGCAGCCAGGGACTGATGTTAATGTTTATTAGCACTAATCATGCCCAGGGACTTGGACATTTAAAATTTTAGGGTTTACACTACACAGGTACATATGCTTAGAAAACTGTTGCTTTGTTTATGTGGATGCAAATGGACTTTGATCTTTGGCCTGTAGTTGGAGATTTGATGCACATAGCCAAGGCTAACACAGTTGCAAATCCTATTATGTGTTCCTGCTCATCAGGTGCAATCACTTTAGACATACATGAAGAGACAGATTGAAAGATACTGGTGGGCGTGTACTTCTATTGGGTGTGTCAGTGTGCTAACAATACAACCTCTCTTATATTAAGGCCTGCAGTAGGGGGGGGGGTCGTTTGGCCTGAGAAGGTCAGGTTTTTTGTTGTGATGGAGAAGGAATGATATTGGGAGATTTGATTAAATTCTTGTGCATTTTTCAATCAAAAGTGGGTTTATGTGGCCATGCTGTCAATGTTGTGTGTGTATTGTTCCTGTCTGATCATGCAAACATCGTTTGGAAGCATCTGTTGATGTACTATTTTTGATTTCGTTTAATCGTGTACACCGAAATGTAGCTTCCAGCAGAACATGGTCATCAATATATGTATGTGTGGATTGTGAGCTGGTGGTGGGTGTTTTGAATAAGTCTTTTGCAATATTATGTTGGAATGCTTTGTAAGAATGACTGTTAAGTATGTTTCTATAATCTTTCAGATAATGTGATGTGTTGCCCATTATACACTGAAATTAAAGCTGTGTCCACTCTAAGGTTTTGTCTAATTTTAGATTGTAAGCTCCTATGAGCAGGGCCCTTAAAATTCCGTTGCTAAATGTAGCACCATATAGCCTGTCCAAATTTTTTTGAAGCTAGTAAATGTAAATTTATTTTTTTTCTGCTGGTAAAATAAATACATTGAGCTTTTGTTGTGGTGTGTGTGTGTGGTGTGTTTTTTTTTTTTTGTTTTTGTTTTTTCCTTCTACTTTTCTTTCTTTCGTTTTTGTGGGTGGTGGTTTTGGGAAAGTGCAATATCTCTTTGATATTTTATTTCAATATGTATTTGTGCACCAAAAAACTAATCTCTTTGCCCTGGTTCACATGCTACTTTGAAATTGCGCTACTTCACTTGAAGTAGCACGATTTCAAAGTAGCAAGGTCAGCGTGATTTCAGGTGGCTTCATACACAAATGTCTATTGAAGTTGCACCTGAAATCGGCAAAAGTAGTGCAGGAACTACTTTAGCAAATTGATGCGGTGCCACAAAAAAAAGTTGCATTAATTGGAACAGTGCGATTGCCAATAGTCATGCGATTTGATCTCTCAAATCGCATGACCAATCGCTCCAATGTAAACCTAGGCTTCTGCACAACTGCAAGTTATATATAAAGATTCCACCTTTATCATTAACAGCTGTGGAGAATTGCAGGTAATGAATTCAGCTGGTGGATAGGCAGTGTTTGAATGTGTCAGCTCTGGTTCACATTGGTGTGATTTGACATGTCAAATCTGTGGCAAATGCACTGTTCTAATTGGTGCAGAAACCTTTGCTGATGTTGCCCCCACAGTTGGGACTGACATGCAGGAATGAAATTGTGGGAGTTCAGCTGAACGATTTCCTCCCTCTGTCAGTGTGAACCAGGGCTCAAACTGGGCCTTTTGCCTTTGTAATTCACCTGCTGCTAACCCAGGGACACCATTTCTTAGCAAACTCCCTTAAGTTTACCTTCAAATATATGTAGAAATACAGATTTGCATATCTGAAAATAAAAAAATACTAATCATGGTTGAGATCAAATATTCGCAGCTGCAATCAAAAGTGTGGTTTCACCTTCTGACCTGGAAATTATTCATTGTATGCACCCGGAAGTTCCTGTGCTGGTCAGGATCTCCATCTAGGTGGACATGGCGAGGTCTCTTTAGCAGAGAGGAGGTGCTGCTCATTGGCCGGGTAAGTGTAGGATATGTACTTGTACTTAATCAATGCGGGGTGGGGTTCATTGATTTGTTTGGCATCACCACACATTTGCTTCCGTCCCATGTGCACACATCACTTCCTGCATTTGTTCTGCTGATGTAAATCAGTAAGGGCTATGCAAGTATAAATGAGAGCTCCTATTATTAAAATATATATGACTTGTTTCACAGCTGGGCAAATTTTCCAGCAAATTTGGACCTCTGAGTTGCATGACAAGTTGTACCCCATGATTCTCAATGACAACCATTCATATCTGTGCTACTTTAAGTCGCACCAACTTCAAAGTAGTCCCTGTACTACTTTGGTGTGACTTGAGGTATATCGGGTACAATATTACACAGGCATTCCCAGAAGTTGGGGCCAAGTTGCAGCAGCAAAGTGGCAGCAAAATAGTGTGACTTTCAGGTCGCAGCAGTGTGAATGAGATTCAAGGATAACACCTTTGAATTTGGCCCTATTGTCACTTGTGCATCCTGAAGGTGTAACAAATTTGTCCCTGCACTACCTTGGTTTGACTTTGATGCAATTTGAGGTCCATACACCACAAGATTACACAGACATTGCTTCAAGTCATGACAAAGCTGTGCAATTTTAAGGTCGCACAACTGCAAATGGGGCCTTATTCAAAGGTGTTATCAATTAATCGCATTAGGTTACTTTCACACTTGGGTGACTTTTCATGGTTCTTTGGACCTCAGAGTCACATGAAAAGTTGTTCCCCATGATTTCCATGCATATTTATTAGAGCTGCACGATTAATCGTCATCGTGATTTTTTTCCCCTTTACGATCTTGAAAAAAGAGTTTCACGATTCTTGCTGTGCAAAGAACTCTCTCTGCTCTTCTGAAGCCAGAGTCGAAAAAACAGGAAGTCTGCCAAGAATTAGAACATTCTTTATCAGTGAACTTAACTAGAAACCTTGTAACAATTTGTCAATTAAATAGACTTCTGTGTAAGTGAGGAAAGTTTAACCACTTAAACACTAAACATTTTTCTGACATTTGTTGGTTTCAGGTTAAAATCATTTTTTTTTGCTAGAAAATTACTTAAAACCCCCAACATTATATATATATTTTTTTAGAGACCCTAGATAATAAAATGGTGGTTGTTACAATATTTTATGTCACACTGTATTTGCGCCTTTCAAATGCAATTTTTTTGGAAAAAAGTACTTTAATGAATTAAAAAAAAAAAAAAGAAAAGTTAGCCCAATTTTTTGTGGGATAATGTGAAAGATTTTACGTCGCGAGAATTGTGATCTTTTTATTCTAAGCAAAAAAATTATGATTCTCATTTTGGCCAGAACCGTGCAGCTCTAATATCTATGCAACTTCACCCATGTTCACATAGATCTGAATTGACATGTCAAATTGTAGGCCAAATCAGCGCCTATTGATGGCAATGGAACTGTCCGAATTGGTGCGACGCCACAACGATTCCCAAAAGTAGTTCCTGCACTACTTTGGGCGACTTCAGGGGGCGATTTCTTACCTCCCAACTTTTTGAGATGGGTATAAGGGACACCTATTAGCAAAAGTAGATAGGCATAGGACACTTTCTTAAAGGAGAACAGTTGGGACCTATGTGATTTCACTAGACATCTGTGCAGGAAAGTGCACTGATGTCTCTGAAATCGCTGACAAAGTCGGGCTGAGTCACACTTGTGCGACTTTGGACATCAGAGTCGTATGACAAGTCATACCCCATGATTTTTAATGTGTACCATTCATATCTGTGCGACTTCAAGTAACACTGACTTCAACGTAGTCCCTGTACTACTTTGGTCTGACTTTGATGCGAGTTGAGGTCCATAGACCTCAAGTTTACACAGGCATTCCCTGGAATTGCGGCAAAATTGCTGATGCAAAATCATGGGAATGTTGCGTGTCTTTCCCTGTGACTCCTGCGTCCATAGACCTCAAGATTACATAGGCATTGCTTAAAGTCGCATTAAAATCTCGCAACTTTCAGGTCGCACAAGTGTGAAAGGTGCCTAAGTGACTGTGCTGAGTACTATTTTATACCTAGAATATAAAGTAGTCCCACCATCAAACACTAGTAAACATATGTTCTCAATATAATTGTGCTCAAATGGCTTAAAATCACACAGATGGTATCACCTACTGAAAGCTTGCATTGTACTCAGCAGCATATGCTGAAAAGAGGCAAATGCCTATTAGCCAATGCCACATCGGCACGAGGATGGTTGTTACTATAATATTAATGCCTGAAATGCAAAACATTATTGTATTGAATCAAATATTAGTAAATGTATTTTCTCTGTAGGTAAGTGCTCAGCTCTGTAGCATAGCGGTATACCCTGCTGCCCCCAAAAGTTCAAGCCATGAATTCAAATCCCACTGACAGCATCACCTCCCAGAAGTGTGCATTGTACCCAGAAGCATAATTAGGTAAAGCACATCAGCTTGCTTTATTCCATATTTTAACTCTTCAAATGCATGCAATGGTATGTACTTATTCAAAAATATGGTATGGAATTCCAAAATTCAAGGAAAAAAATGTCGTAGGGTCCCCACAGTACATACCAGGCCCTTCGGTATGGACTTTAAGGGGAACCCCACACCAAAATGTAAAATAAATTTGATGTGGGGCCCCCAAAATCCATACCAGACCCTTACCTGAGCATGCAGCCTGGAGGTCAGGATAGGGGGGGATGAGTGAGCACCCTCCCCTTCTGAACCTTACCAGGCCACATGCCCCAAAGCACCTTTTCCCCATGTTGATGGGGACAAGGGCCTCTTCCCGACAACACTGGTCGGTGGTTGTCGGTCTGCAGGCAGGGGGTTTATCAGAATCTGGGAGCCCCCTTTAACAAGGGGGCTCCCAGATCCTACCCCCTATGTGAATAGGTATGGGGTACATTTTACCCCTACCCATTCACCAAAAAAAGCAGTGAAATGTAAAAAAATTAATAGCCGGTTTTTGACAAGTCCTTTATTGTAGAACAGCTCCAAGCTGTCTTCTTCCCTGAGCCATCTTCTCCAGACGCTGTCTCTCCCTCCTCCATCTTCTCCCCGAGCTGTATTCTCCCAGAGCCGTCTCTCCTGCCGCCTCCATCTGCTGTGTTCTTCTGCACCGCTGGTTACCCGCTAAAAAAAAGCTGCTTTTCTTCCATGGTGGTCTTCCTCCGCTGTGTTGTCACCCGCTGTGTAGTGTCTCTTACATAGCCATGGAGCGGACTCTCCGGGTGACATTATCGGATGGCCACAGAAGACCGCCACAAGAAGAGCGGCTTTTTTTTATTAGTGGGTAACTGGCTGCACTGAAGAACACATCAGCGGGAGAAGATGGTGGCAGCAGGAGAGACAGCTCGGGGAGAAGAAACATCAAACACTAGTAAATGTATTTTCTATGTATGACTGTGCTACACCCAATAGGCTAGCGGTCAGCACTTCTACCTTGAGAGAACTCATGGGTTCAAATCCCACAGAGAAATACTAAAAGATTGAATTGGTGAAAAAAAAAGCAAATGACTATTAGCCAATTAGCCAAAGCAGCATATGCTGAAAATAGGTGAATGCCAATTAGCCAATGCACTTTAAATTTGGCTGATTCTATTATATTAACTCTTCAAATGCATGCAATGATATGTAAGTATTCAATACTATTATGGTGTGAAATTCCAAACACCACACACTAACTAATGGGCAGATTAAATTTTTTTGTTTGTTCATTTTAATTCGCTTGTGCACTGAAAAAATAAACACAGCTGGGGGATGGTAGGTTGGCTGGTATTTGAACTTGTACCATGAGTGCTGTGGAGACATCTGAGCAGACTACTAAGCCATTATGCTAAGTATGAGACCTGCATAATAGTGTAGTATGATTAAAGAATGAATATAAATAATTACCGCTTTATAGTCACCTAAATTAAAAAATAAAAAACAACATACAACAAATAGATAACCTAAATGTTTAATACATGTAACTTTACAGAATAGCAGACATTACTATGTAATAATCATAACTGCATTAGTTAGCAAAAGAAGGAAAAAACTAGGAATTCTAATTGCAACATACATCAATAGATACACACGAGGTAGAGCACATCTCACATAAAAATGTTTCTTTCACATACATGGATCATGATTACAGTGCAGTACTATATAACAACTTGGTAGGAATTGGCATTTGCATATACGCGGAAGCACTAATTAGCGCCAGCTTAGAATTTACTAACATGTGTTTCTCACTAATAGCGCTAGTTTTTCATTTGCACATTCGACTGTTGAAATTTTATTTGGCTAAAATGGGAGCTATTATTTGCCATAGTGCCCAGTACTTCCTGGCGCTATAGTAAATGACCCCCATAGACTTTAACGGTGTTCGCGTGCTCGAACAAACTTTTTTCCTGTTCACATGTTCTGGTGCGAACCGAACAGGGGGGGGTCTGCTCTTCCCTACCTAGCAGTAAAAAGGGTCGCTGGTTCGTATTGCCAACCACACCACAAGACTACCTGCCTGGAGTTTGCATGTTCTCCCTGTGCCTGCGTGGGATTCCTCTGGGTACTCCGGTTTCCTCCCACACTCCAAAGACATGCTGGTAGGTTAATTGGCTTCTGTCTAAATTGGCCCTACTATATGAATGTGATTTAGGGACCTTAGATTGTAAGCTCCTTGAGGGTAGTGGCCCATATTAGTGTATAATGTATATGTAAAGCACTGCGTAAATTGACGGCACTATAGAAGTACCTTAAATAAAAATAAATAAGTCTTCACTAATATTATGGTGTGAATCTCCAAAACACCATACACTAGCTAACAAGCAGTTTACATTTGATAAACTTTATTGTATGGTATATAAACCATCAAACACTAGTAAAAGTATTTTGTATATATAATTGTGCTCAGCCCAATAGGCTAGCAGTTAGCACCTCTACCTTCAAAAATTCAGGTATTGAAAGACTCATGGGTTCAAATCCCACAGAAGAATCCTAAAAGATTACTATTGGTGGAGAAAAGGAGAATTACTGTTAGCCAATTAGCCAAAGCAGCATACAGTGAATGCCAAGTAGCCAATACACTTTAATGTGGTTGATATTATTGTATTAACTCTTTAAATGCTTGCAATGGTATGTAAGTATTCACTAATATTATGGTGTGAATCTCCAAACACCACACACTAGCTAACAAGCAGTTTACATTTGATAAACTTTATTGTATAGTATGTAAACCATCAAACACTAGTAAAAGTATTTTGTATGTATAATCATGCTCAGCCCAATAGGCTAGCAGTTAGCACCTCTACCTTCAAACATTCAGGTATTGAAAGACTCATGGGTTCAAATCCCACAGAAAAATCCTAAAAGATTGCATTGGTGGGAAAAGGAGAATGCCAGTTAGCCAATTAGCCAAAGCAACACAAATATACGTGTATATATATTTACTGAAAATAGGTGATTGCCAAGTAGCCAATGCAGCTTAATGCGAAAATTTTTATTGTATTAACTCTTTAAATGCATGCAATGGTATGTAAGTATTAAATTATATTATGATGTGACATTCCAAACACCACACACTAGCTAAAGGGCAGTTTACATTTCTTTGTTTGTTTATTTTAATTCACTTGTGCACTGAAAAAATAAACACAGCTGGTGGATGGTAGGTTGGCTGTTGTTTGAACTCATACCAGGAGTGGTGTGGAGATATCCAAGCAGACCACTAAGCCATTGTGCTAAGTACAAGACCTGCATAATAGTGTAGTATTATTAAAAAATGAACATAAAAAATTACTGCTTTATAGTCAACTAAATTAATAAATAATAAATCAAAAAAATAAAAAACAACATACAACAAATGGGTAACCTAAATGATTAATACATGTAACTTTACAGAATAACAGACATTACTATGTAATAATCATTCAGAACTGCATTTCTTAGCAAAAGAAGGAAAAAAAAAACTAGGAATACTAATTGCAATATAAATCAATAGATGCACGGGAACTAGAGCACATCTCTGATAAAAAATGTTTCTTTCACAAAAATGGATCATGGCTACAGTACAGTGCTATATAACAACTTGATAAGAATTGGCATTTGTATATACGCGGAAGCGCTAATTAGCGGCAATTTAGAATTTACAAACGTTTGTTCTCCACTTATATCGCTGATTATCATGCGCAAATTCGCTGTTTTGTTTCCATTTGGCTAAAATGGGCTCTATTATTTGCCATAGTGCCCAGTACTTCCTGGAGTTATAGTAAATGACCCCCTATATTTCGTTTTTGTCATCCCCTCTCGGTTTTTCCGATTTTATATAGTGTCTTTTGAGTTGTTTAAATTTTTTAATTTTTACTTTATGTAGTTTTTAAACCTACTCTCTCTAGCACATTTTTTAGAATAGATGAATTGCGCAGACACATGGGCTTTAGATGTACTGAGCAGTGAATCAACTTTTGAGCTATAAATTATTTTATTAATATATTGTATAATATATGTTCTATATATATCGGATGGTCTAATCCCTATATGTAATGTCATTGCGAATTGATGGCTATGGTTCTGTGAGGTTGCTGGCGGACATGTTGGGGTGTTCGCTTCCGACCTTCGGGGACCTCCGCCAGCCAAATGGGCATCATTTGTTATATTCATTTGATGTCATAATGTTTGCTGACCACAAGTAAGGGTAACTTAATTTCATTTTATTGATTTTTAGTTTAACTTTACTTTTGTATATGGATATCATAAGAAATTTTATCAGATCGTGGAACATTGCCGATTTGGGTTGTATGCAGAGACAAGAAGATGTAATCCATCTATCGTAATAAGAAAGCATTTTGTTTCGTTGATTTTATGGTTATATATGTTGAAGTCTATTTCCATTCTCAGTTGGGAAATTCAGTTTTGTCTGCTGGACGAGGTATACATGCTGCCGCAGCGATCGTTATCGATATATGCGTGTGTGTGGGGGTCGCGCTTTGGGGTGTGATGCGCGCTCTCACATTCTCTTCTGTGTTGGCGGTCGGTCCGGTGGAGAATGCATTGATGTATCGCTGTTTGATAATGTTCACAGCATACAGGTTCAACAGCAGCCAGGCGGGCTTGATCCAATTACCTGTCTGATGAATTGCTTTACATCTTGCTGCTGTTGCTGAAAGGGTTAATACCTAGAGGCATCCATTACCGGAGAAGGTACATGTTGAGAGCAGTAGGAGACGCTGTGTTACCTGAAGTTACCTGTTGTTTTGCTTGTGAACACTGCTTAAATATATACTATTTCTTGTAAGTGCACATCCTGAAGGGGGGTTATTCTCTCCTTTTTTAAATAATAAATGATTTAAAATGGGATTACACTATGTCCGCCCCTTTTTCTTTCATTGCCTGGACCATTGAATGACCTGAGAGCTGTTTTGATCCGGGCAACAGAAGGAGGATACCGGCAAGAATTCTACTGTTTAACATACACGCTAAAGATCAAGTTTTGATCTGGTAAGAGTTTTACTTAGAGGGGGTTCTCTTGCACGCCCCCCCTCTTTAATTTGAGCACGTGTGATGTGGAACTCGCTTGAGTGACAGCAACTATCTGAGCTTCTTACTCCATAAGATTAGTTTTTTCAAAAGGACTTGACTTTTCCCTGTACAATCATCATTTTTCATTATATGAGTGCACGGACTTGATTGAATGTATATATTTAGATTGTTCATAGTTTATGATCAATTACTTTTATAAGCGCTGCCGGAGTCTATTAGACTCTTTTTTACTATTTATTTGTATTATTTCTTCTGTTTAGGAATACTCAGGTAGCAGCTGTTGCCACTAATCTGGGTTATTTGTATTAATCTGTTCTAGAATATGTATTACTCCTAACCGCTTGTTTAAGTGTGACATTAGGCCCTGTCTCATTTCTTTTCTTTATATAATAAAGATAGTGTATTTCTTCCTAAACTTTCTTCCATTACAGAAGTATTTTTGCACGTTCCGTATTTGCGTTTTTTATTCCATGCAGTCTTGTTCTTGAGGTGGGAATGTATGTCTGCTTCTCTTGTGTAGATGTTGACTTCAATTCTTTTCCGCAGGTTGGGATGAAATTTTTAGAGAGGAAGTAGATGCAGACCTTCTTCTTGAGGCAGAAGCAGCATGAGGATTCTCAACCAAGATTAGGTCTTGCAGAGCCTGTTGGAGTTCTTCCGGTGATCTGCAGGTGTGTCTGGTACCTTGATGGGAGAATCCTAGAGAAAACGGGAATCCCCATTGGAAAGTGATATTGTTTCGTTGAAGTTCCATGAATTGGGGCTTCATTGAACATCTTTAGGAGATAGTTTATTGGGAGAGGTCGGCAAATAACTGCTAATTATGTCCCTGGAAGACTAAGTTGTTATTTTCTCTGGCCGCAACTAGGAGTTGTTTCTTTGTTCTGAAAAAATGCAATTTAGCTATAATGTCCCATGGGGGGCCATCTGCTTTTTTGGGCATAAGAGCCCGGTGCACTCTGTCCATTTCTAGTCGTTCCAGTGGTATTCCTGGTACTAGTTCCTGACATAATGCAGTTACTGTGGATTGTACATCTATGACAGATTCTGGTATCCCTCTGACACGCAAATTCAATCTTCTGGCTCTATTTTCATAGTCCTCCAATTTGTTCTGCAGCATAAAATTTTCTTCTTTAAGTAAATCAATTTCAGACATGTAGTCTTGAGCAGAATTTTCCATTTCTTCCACTTTAATCTCAAGCGCTGCGGTGCGGCGTCCCAATTCCCTAATCTCTTTTGTGAGATTATTAGTAATTTGCTCTGAAGTTTGCTTCAGTGCTTTGTGTAGCATTTTTCAAATTGTTTTAAAATGCTTTGAGGAGAAGTAGAATCTTGTGAGGGAGTATGAGAGATAGTTAATTCATTGTCTGAGTCCCCTGAGGAAATAGGCTGTATTAATTGTAGTTTTTGTTTAGTACAGTGTGCTGAGGTGTTTGAGGCTGATTCTGAGGTACTCTGCGCCATCTTGGATGAGACCCGTGCCTGTGTGCCTCTTAATGGTTTGGATTTTGTTTTGTTAAGGGCTCCTCCCAGCACCATTATGGTTTTAAAACACTCCTCTCACCTCTCGGATGTATGGGACAGATATTCCGCTGATTTCAAACCTGCCAGGCTGTCTGTATTCCGTGGGTATTCTCCTCATGTAGCGGAGCTCTAGCTGAGCATGTCTGTCGTGCTAGACTCCGCGCATGTGCCGTCAGACAAAATGATTATCTTCCTCTCCTGAATTAAATTAAATCTTATTTACGTAAATGGACTTATATTTTTCATACTTTGTTGGGGAAAATAAATATAGTTAAAATGAATATCTTACCACATATCTTATTCATGTTTCAAATGATTCCCTTTGGAGTCACTTCTGGGTTTTTTTTCTACCCTTCAATCCTTGGTTTCCCATTTTATATGGAAAGGACAGCATTCTAGATTCTCCAGGGATGTACTGTATCGCACTAAAGGAGCTGGAGGTTTAGCTCTTCCTAATTTTAAGCTATTTTACAGGCAATGGTCTTAACCCAAATATCAGATTGGAAATATGCAGGGGATTCCAGGTTGTGGGTACAGATGGAACATACTATGGCAGAAACTCATCTATCGGCTATTGTATGGCTCCCATGTAAATATAGAACCTTAGCATCTTCAGTATCGGCCCTGACAGTATCCATCTTGACTTTATGGGACTCCCGATACTCATGGAAATATAACTCCCCTTTGATGCCCTTGTTACACCATTCCTTTTTTTTTGCCTGGCTCCTTAGATAAAGGGTTTAGGTCATGGTTTTTAGAGGACAAACCCCAACTTCACCATGTGACAGAAAACTCTAAGGTGAAATCTATGTGATTAATATGTGGTCCAACAAGATATAGTACATGGATATTTGGCGATATACTCAGTTATCTCATTTTGTAGGCAGTTTACCACAACCTATTCGATCATTAAACTAACTAACTAAAGTAGAGGCAATATTTTTACGAGCGGATTCTCCCCAGCATTGTATATAGCAATTTTATAAAGCTTTGCTGTCTTTTCAAGAGACTGTATATCCAGCGTATCTAACCCGTTGGGAAACAGACATACAATCCAGTCTTGATAATACACAAAGAGACAAGATTCTGATACTTTCTCACGTTACCTCCCTTTCTTCCAAAATAGAGGAAATTAACTATAAATTGCTTGTTAAGTTGCAAGTTGAGTTAAGTTCTAATTCTCCTCTATGCTGGAGAGAATGTGGAGGCCATGCTACTCACGGTCATATCTGGTGGTCATGCCCTTTTATTAAAAAATATTGGCAGACAGTTAATATGGTGTCTATAATACAAAAAGATGTAATTCAGTTTGATCTTTGGGTTATTCTATTTCACCTTACTTCACAATCAATATCTAGATATAAAAAACACAATAACCCTGCATTTGCTAAACACAGCAAAATCCTTAATACCGATGTACTGGAAGCAAAATTCTACACCGAACTTGGCTCAATGGTTATAAAAAATAGATGATATACCGTATATACTCAAGTATAAGCCGAGTTTTTCAGCACTTTTTTTGTGTTGAAAGTGCCCCCCTCGGCTTATACTCGAGTCACTGCCATCTGCCTACCTGATCAGCCCGTGTGTAATGCTCAGACGGCAGACGACCAGTGTACAAAAGCCACACCTCCTCCTCCGTCCTTGTCCGTGATAGGAGAACACTCAGTTTCCCAGCAGTGAGTCAGTGTTCAGTGTTCCGCCTATCACGGACTTCCTCATCTCACAGATGAGGATGAGAGGATGTCCGTGATAGGCGGAACACTGAACAATAACTGCTGGGAAACGGAGTGTTCAGCCTATCATGGGGAGGAGGCGCTGCTTTTGTATACTGGAATAGCCGCCGTCTGATTGCAAGGCATGGCTGATCAGGTAGGCAGATCGGCACACTGAGTCTGCAATGCACACAGGGAAGGCCTGCGATGGACACAGGGAAGGCCTGCGATGGACACAGGGAAGGCCTGCAATGGACACAGGGAAGGCCTGCAATGGACACAGGGAAGGCCTGCAATGGACACAGGGAAGGGCTGCAATGGACACAGGGAAGGGCTGCAATGGACACAAGGAAGGGCTGCAATGGACACAGGGAAGGGCTGCAATGGACACAGGGAAGGGCTGCAATGGACACAGGGAAGGTCTGCAATGGACACAGGGAAGGGCTGCAATGGACACAGGGAAGGGCTGCAATGGACACAGGGAAGGGCTGCAATGGACACAGGGAAGGGCTGCAATGGACACAGGGAAGGCCTGCAATGGACACAGGGAAGGCCTGCAATGGACACAGGGAAGGCCTGCAATGGACACAGGGAAGGGCTGCAATGGACACAGGGAAGGTATGCAATTAACACAGGGAGGCTGCAATGGACACAGGGAGGCATGCAGCTGCAGATGGGCATTGTTGACCCTCGTTTCCACTTACAGTAGCTGCTGCATTTCTCACCCTCAGCTTATACTCGAGTCAATAGGTTTTCCCAATTTTTTGTGGTAAAAGTAGGTGCCTCGGCTTATAATCGGATCAACTTATACTCAAGTATATACGGTATGTCATAAAGAAGAATTTAGCTACAATACCAAGGGCATGGTTGACAAACACTTAACGATATGGGCATGTTGGTTTGGTTTTAAAAATACTTCGTTATATTATAATCCAATATCAGATCCCAGATATTATAGTATTCTAATGACATAAAGTTATCAGATGATATAATATATAATATTTGGATAGATATGGTGCAATAGAAGTTCAATACTCTTCTTATTTATATTCCCAGGTCTGGAATAGAATGCAGCACGCATTGGCATTTATCCCTCTTTTTTTTTCATCCTCCTTTCCTCCTTCCCTATTCTTCCCCCTTCTTTTTGTTTTGGTGTTGTTTTGGTAAAAATAAAAAAAAAATGCTCTATAAGCAGAGATATTAATATTTAAATGATATATTTGCTGTTTGAATTGTTCCTTTTTTCCTCCACTCTTTCTAAAATGCCTGACAATCTTTCTTTTTTGTTTTTTCCATTTGTGTTTGAAATGGCAATAAAAAGAAATTGAATAAAAAAAGTAATGTGATATCATGCGGTTGTTGAATGCCCTTCTGCATCCAAGCCTATGTGAACTCAGCCTTAGACCCATCCTGGATGCTTACACGTTTATGGAACATAAAATTTTTTGTGAAGCCACAAAATTGGATCTTAGGATTTAGAACACTGTGTAAATTGTGAAAATAGAAAATCGTCATGACCAAAAAAAAAAATTAGCATTTTTGAAAACACTGTATTTATAAAAATTAATTTGTGTCAATATTTTGCATGTGTATTGGTGGCAAATATCAGTGAATGAAAGGAGCTGCACATGGCGGAGTATTTGTTTTGGAGATCTGCTACTCCTATCAGGTAAAATACTTTGGACTGCTTTGAAATGTTTATTTAGGCGTTTAACCATGTACCACTTCAGCTTACATTACCTCCATGAAGTTCTAAATTTCCATACAACTTTATTGCTTCTCTTCTCCAATGGTTAAGTTAGAATTTTACAGCAAAGCCTCCTCAGAAGCACACAGCTTTAAAGTGAACCTTACATTGGTTATATTTTAAGTAATCAGTAAATGTAGCACCCATTACCTATAATGGAGATTACAGCCCTGAGGAACACGTACCAGTGCAAAAGATTTTTTAAAAAGTAAATTTGACTGGGAGCATTGTTTTTTTTTAACCACTTCAGCCCCCTTCCTGACCAGAGCATTTGTTGCGATTCGGCACTGGGTCGCTTTAGCTGACAATTGCGCAGTCGTGCAACGTTGTACCCAAACAAAATTGACATTTTTTCCCACAAATAGAGGTTCCTTTTAGTGGTAATTTATCACCTCTGCGGTTATTATTTTTTGCGCTATAAACAAAAAAAGAGCGACAATTTTGAAAAAAAACGCTATATTTTTTACTATTTGCTATAATAAATATCCCCCAAAAATATTTAAAAAAAAAACATTTTTTTCCCTCAGTTTAGGCTGATATGTATTCTTCTACATATCTTTGTTTAAAAAAAAAAATAATCGCAATAAGCGTATATTGATTGGTTTGCGCAAAAGTTATAGCGTCTACAAAATAGGGGATGGTTTTATGGCATTTTTATTATTAATTTTTTTTATTAGTAATGGCGGCGATCTGCGATTTTTTTCGTGACTGTGACATTATGGCGGACACATCGGACACTTGACACTATTTTGGGACCATTGTCTTTTATACAGCGACCAGTGTTATAAAAATGCATTGATTACTGTGTAAATGACACTGGCAGGGAAGGGGTTAAACACTAGGGGGCGATCAAGGGGTTAAGTGTGTCCTAGGGAGGTATTCTAACTGTAAGGGGGATGGGCTACCACTGACATGATAGCGATCAGTGCTCCTGATGACAGGGAGCAGTAGATTCCTGTCATGTCACTAGGCAGAACTGGGAAATTCCTTGTTTACATAGGCATCTCCCCATTCTACCTCTCCACACCGCAATCGTGGGCCGCCGGCGAACATAGAGTCCCTGGGCCCCGCGGGCAAGCTTGTACGGCGCCGGCAGTGTGTGCGCGCCCGATAGGCAGCAAATTTAAAGGGACGTACCTGTACGCCCATTTGCCTGCCTGTGCCATTCTGCTGACGTATATCTGTGTGTGGCGGTCGGCAAGCAGTTAAAGTACTGACATGTACAAATGAAAAATAGATTGCTAGCAAATTATATTTCATTTCTGGCTTCTATAAAGAACAGCACATAGGCCCCTCCAAAGGTTCCCCAAAACATTTGGGAGACTTGGAGTGATCAGTGTGCCTTTTTTTAAGAAGCCAGTAATGAAGTACCAATGAAGTGCCAATTTTGCTGTAGCACGTCCTACAGCAAGAACAAAAAAAAAAAACATGATTCCCCCCACAAAATGCATACTTGAACCTTTCAGTTGGGTATGGATTGCAGGGTGGTACTGTAGGCCACTTTCACACTGTCGGACCCTTCAGGTCCGCCTGTCAGTTTTGTCGGCGGACCTTAACGGGTGCTCCATGTTAGTCTATGGAGCGACAGATGTCAGCGGTGACATGTCTGCTGACATCCGACCCAGTCCAATCTGCTAAAATCAGAGGGATGGCCCTACATTCACATCCGTCCCTGGCGGATCGGATTGGGTGAGATCTGATGAAAACGGACATGCTGCCGTTTTTGTCTGATCTCTCCATAGCAAGCAGCGGTACTCGACAAGCCCCTCCCTGCTCAATGAGCAGAGAGGGACCTGTCATTCACTGGCTCAACAGAGATCAAAGGAGAGATCTCCCGCTGAGCTGGCAGACTCTGGCGGACATCGTGGCAGCGGATCTGCCTGGTGTGAATGAAGCCTTATACAAAAAAGCCTGGCTGGCCAGGAAAGGAAGGGGGGAATCAGAGTGTGCCCCCACTCCTGAATCATACCAGGCCACATGCCCTCAACATGGGGTTGAGGGGTTGCCGAAAGGGTTAATAACTAGAGGCCTCTCCCAGACGCTTAAAAGAGTGAAGGTGCTGTGTGACTCCACTCTCTGAGGATGTCATGAGTGAGGAAACGCGTCAGGGTGGAGCCACACGACGTACGTAGACACACCAGAGTACTCAGGGAAAGACAGCATCCATTACTGGAGAAGGTACCTGTTGAGAGCAGTAGGAGACGCTGTGTTACCTGAAGTTACCTGTTTTGCTTGTGAACACTGCTTAAATATATACTATTTCTTGTAAGTGCACATCCTGAAGGGGGTTATTCTCTCCTTTTTTAAATAATAAATGATTTAAATGGGATTACACTATGTCCGCCCCTTTTTCTTTCATTGCCTGAACCATTGAATGACCTGAGAGCTGTTTTGATCCGGGCAACAGAAGGAGGATACCGGCAAGAATTCCACTGTTTAACATACACGCTAAAGATCAAGTTTTGATCTGGTAAGAGTTTTACTTAGAGGGGGTTCTTTTGCACACCCCCCCCTCTTTAATTTGAGCACGTGTGATGTGGAACTCGCTTGGGTGACAACAACTATCTCTGAGGATCTTGCTCCATAAGATTTGTTTTTTCAAAAGGACTTCACTTTTCCCTGTACAATCATCATTTTTCATTATATGAGTGCACAGACTTGATTGAATGTATATATTGTTTAGATTGTTCATAGTTTATGATCAATTACTTTTATAAGCGCTGCCGGAGTCTATTAGACTCTTTTTTACTATTTATTTGTATTATTTCTTCTGTTTAGGAATACTTTTTCAGGTAGCAGCTGTTGCCACTAATCTGGGTTATTTGTATCAATTTGTATCAATCTGTTCTAGAATATCTATTACTCCTAAGCGCTTGTTTAAGTGTGACATTAGGCCCTGTCTCATTTCTTTTCTTTATATAATAAAGATAGTGTATTTCTTCCTAAACTTTCTTCCATTACAGAAGTATTTTTGCGCGTTCCGTATTTGCGTTTTTTATTCCATGCAAACTTCTTGTTCTTGAGGTGGGGATGTATGTCTGCTTCTCTTGTGTGGATGTTGACTTCAATTCTTTTCCGCAGGTTGGGATGAAATCTTTAGAGAGGAAGTAGATGCAGACCTTCTTCTTGAGGCAATAGCAGCATGAGGATTCTCAACCAAATTTAGGTCTTGCAGAGCCTGTTTGAGTTCTTCCGGTGATCTGCAGGTGTGTCTGGTACCTTGATGGGAGAATCCTAGGGAAAACAGGAATCCCCATTGGTGAGTGATATTGTTTCGTTGAAGTTCCATGAATTGGGGCTTCATTGAACGTCTTTTGGAGATAGTTGATTGGGAGAGGTCGGCAAATAACTGATAATTATGTCCCTGGAAGACTAAGTTGTTATTTTCTCTGGCCGCAACTAGGAGTTGTTCCTTTGTTCTGAAAAATGCAATTTAGCTATAATGTCCCGTGGGGGGCCATCTGCTTTTTTGGGCATAAGAGCCCGGTGTACTCTGTCCATTTCTAGTCGTTCCAGTGGTATTCCTGGTACTAGTTCCTGACATAATGCAGTTACTGTGGATTGTACATCTATGACAGATTCTGGTATCCCTCTGACACGCAAATTCGATCTTCTGGCTCTATTTTCATAGTCCTCCAATTTGTTCTGCAGCATAAAATTTTCTTCTTTAAGAAAATCAATTTCAGACATGTAGTCTTCAGCAGAATTTTCCATTTCTTCCACTTTAATCTCAAGCGCTGCGGTGCGGTGTCCCAATTCCCTAATCTCTTTTGTGAGATTATTAGTAATTTGCTCTGAAGTTTGCTTCAGTGCTTTGTGTAGCATTTTTCAAATTGTTTTAAAATGCTTTGAGGAGAAGTAGAATCTTGTGAGGGAGTATGAGAGATAGTTAATTCATTGTCTGAGTCCCCTGCGGAAATAGGCTGTATTAATTGTAGTTTTTGTTTAGTACAGTGTGCTGAGGTGTTTGAGGCTGATTCTGAGGTACTCTGCGCCATCTTGGATGAGACCCGTGCCTGTGTGCCTCTTAATGGTTTGGATTTTGTTTTGTTAAGGGCTCCTCCCAGCACCATTATGGTTTTAAAACACTCCTCTCACCTCTCGGGTGTATGGGACAGATGTTCCGCTGATTTCAAACCTGCCGGGCTGTCTGTATTCCGCGGGTATTCTCCTCACATAGCAGAGCTCTAGCTGAGCATGTCTGTCGTGCTAGACTCTGCGCATGTGCCGTCAGACATGTTTCAATATAATTATCTTTCTCTCCTGAATTAAATTAAATCTTATTTACGTAAATGGACTTGTATTTTTCATACTTGGTTGGGGAAAATAAATATAGTTAAAATGAATATCTTACCACATATCTTATTCATGTTTCAAATGATTCCCTTTGGAGTTACTTCTGTTTTTTTTTCTACCCTTCAATCCTTGGTTTCCCATTTTATATGGAAAGGACAGCATTCTAGATTCTCCAGGGATGTACTGTATCGCCAAATGGGCATCATTTGTTATATTCATTTGATGTCATAATGTTTGCTGACCACAAGTGAGGGTAACTTAATTTCATTTTATTGATTTTTAGTTTAATTTTAGTTTTGTATATGGATATCATAAGAAATTTTATCAGATCGTGGAACATTGCCGATTTGGGTTGTACTATGTACCTTGGTAGTTTTAAGTTGACTTTTTACACATAAAATTAGAATTTTTATGCTATTGATTTTTGATATGCAGAGACAAGAAGATGTAATCAATCTATTGTAATAAGAAAGCATTTTGTTTAGTTGATTTTATGATTATATATGTTGAAGTCTATTTCCATTCTTAGTTTGTCTGCTGGACGAGGTAGACATGCTGCCGCAGCGATCGTCCGATATAGGCGTGTGTGTGGGGGTCGCGCTTTGGGGTGTGATGCGCACTCTCACATTCTCTGCTGTGTCGGCGGTCAGTCCAGTGGAGAATGCATTGATGGATCGCTGTTTGATAATGTTCACAGCATACAGGTTCAACAGCAGCCAGGCGGGCATGATCCAATTACCTGTCTGATGAATTGCTTTACATCAGACAGGTATATAATATTTGGATAGATATGGTGCAATAGAAGTTCAATATTCTTCTTATTTATAATCCCAGGTCTGGAATAGAATGCAGCGCGCATTGGCATTTATCCCTCTTTTTTTTCATCCTCCTTCCCTATTCATCCCTCTTCTTTTTGTTTGTGTTTGTTGTTTTGGTAAAAATAAAAAATTGCTCTATAAGCAGAGATATTAATATTTAAATGATATATTTGCTGTTTGTTTGAATTGTTCCTTTTTTTCCTCCACTCTTTCTAAAATGCCTGACAATATTTCTTTTTTTTTTTCAATTTGTGTTTGAAATGGCAATAAAAAGAAATTGAATAAAAAAAGAAATGTGATATCATGCGGTTGTTGAATGCCCTTCTGCATCCAAGCCTATGTGAACTCAGCCTTAGACCCAACCTGGATGCTTACACGTTTATGGAACATAAACATTTTTTGTGAAGCCACAAAATTGGATCTTAGGATTGAGAACACTGTGTAAATTGTGAAAATAGAAAAACGTCATGACCAAAAAAAATAGCATTTTTGAAAACACGGTATTTATAAAAAATAATTTGTGTCAATATTTTGCATGTGTATTGGTGGCAAATATCAGTGAATGAAAGGAGCTGCACATGGCAGAGTATTTGTTTTGGAGATCTGCTACTCCTATCAGGTAAAATACTTTGGACTGCTTTGAAATGTTTATTTAGGCGTTTAACCACATACTACTTCAGCTTACATTACCTCCATGAAGTTCTAAATTTCCATACAACTTTATTGCTTCTCTGTCCAATGGTTAAGTTAGACTTTTTTTCAGCAAAACCTCCTCAGAAGCACACAGCTTTAAAGTGAACCTTACATTGGTTATATTTTAAGTAATCAGTAAATGTAGCACCCATTACCTATAATGGAGATTACAGCCCTGGGGAACACGTACCAGTGCAAAAGATTTTTTAAAAAGTAAATATGGCCGGGAGCATTGTTTTTTTTAACCACTTCAGCCCCCTTCCTGACCAGAGCATTTGTTGCGATTCGGCACTGCGTCGCTTTAGCTGACAATTGTGCAGTCTGCACCCAAACAAAATTGACGTTGCTTTCTTTTAGCGGTAATTTATCACCTCTGCGGTTATTATTTTTTGCGCTATAAACAAAAAAAAGCGACAATTTTGAAAAAAAAGCTATATTTTTTACTTTTTGCTATAATAAATATCCCCCAAAAATATAAAAAAAAACAATTTTATTCCTCAGTTTAGGCTGATATGGCTTCTACATATCTTTGGTAAAAAAAAATTGCAATAAGCTTATATTGATTGGTTTGGGCAAAAGTTATAGCGTCTACAAAATAGGGGATGGTTTTATGGCATTTTTATTTTTAATTTTTTTTATTAGTAATGGCGATGATCTGTGATTTTTATCATGACTGTGACATTATAGCGGACACTTGACACTATTTTAGGACCATTGTCATTTATACAGCGACCAGTGTTATAAAAATGCATTGAATACTGTGTAAATGACACTGGCAGAGAAGGGGTTAAACACTAGGGGGCGATCAAGGGGTTAAGTGTGTCCTAGGGAGGTATTCTAACTGTAGGGGGGATGGGCTACCACTGACATGACAGTGATCAGTGCTCCCGATGACAGGGAGCAGTAGATCCCTGTCATGTCACTAGGCAGAACGGGGAAATGCCTCGTACAGCGCCGGTGGTGTGCGCACGCCCGATAGGCGGCAAATTTAAAGGGACCTACCTGTACGCCCATTTGCCTGCCTGTGCCATTCTGTACACTATATCTGTGTGTGGCGGTCGGCAAGCAGTTAAAGTACTGACATGTACAAATGAAAAATAGATTGCTGGCAAATTACATTTAGTTTCTGGCTTCTATAAAGAACAGAACACAGGCCCCTCCAAAGGTTCCCCAAAACATTTGGGAGACTTGGAGTGATCAGTTTGCCTTTTTTTAAGAAGCCAGTAATGAAGTACTAATGAAGTGCCAATTTTGCTGTAGCACGTCCTACAGCAAGAACAAAAAAAAAAAAAACATGATTCCCCCTCACAAAATGCATACCTGGACCTTTCAGTTGGGCATAGATTGCAGGGTGGTACCGTAGGCCCCTTTCACACTGTCGGACCATTCAGGGCCGCCTGTCAGTTTTGTCAGCGGACCTGAACGGGCACTCCATGTTAGTCTATGGAGTGACGGATGTCAGCAGAGACATGTCTGCTGACATCCGACCCGGTCCAATCTGCTAAAATCAGACAGATGGCCCTACGTTCACATTCGTTCCTGGCGGATCAGATTGGGTGAGATCTGATGAAAACGGACATTCTGTCCGTTTTCGTCTAATCTCTCCATAGCAAGCAGCGGCGCTCGACAAGCCCCTCCCTGCTCAGTGAGCAGACAGGGACCTGTCATTTGCTGGCTCAACAGAGATCAACGGAGAGATCTCCCACTGAGCTGGCGGACTCTGGCGAACATTGTGGCAGCGGATCCGCCTGGTGTGAATGAAGCCTTATACAAAAAAAATACAAAATATGTAAAGGCCCTCCCCGGTCCCTAAAAATCCATAGCAGACTCTTAATCTGAGCATGCAGCCTGGCTGTCCAGGAAAGGAAGGGGGGGAATCAGAGTGTGCCCCCACTCCTGAATAATACCAGGCCACATGCCCTCAACATGGGTGGTGCTTTGGGGGACCTAACCTGGCAAAGCAGCCCCCATGTTGATGAGGGCAAGGGACAAGGTTCTCCTACCCAAAACCCTGGCTGTGGTTGGGGGGGTCTGAGGACAGGAGGATTAATGGAAATTGGCAGCTCCCCATAAAAATAAGGGAACCCCTTATTCATTATTATTACCCCTTTACTATTATTATGTCCCTTGCTCATTCACCAAAAAAAGGTAACCTAAAAATATAGAAACCCAAATGTTTGACAAGTCCTCTATTAAAAAAAAATAAAATCCCCAAAAAGCCTGACAAAATGAAAAACCCAGTGCATATGAGCAAACTGGAAGATACTGCTCACAGAATGATAGCTCTGAGTGGGGGAAGGGATAGTAATGACTTTATTGACCAAATATGGGCAGTATTCTGTTGCTGTATTTTGGAACACGTCAGGAATTTACTTGTGCAGACCTGTACAGTTTCTAAGAAGTCGCCTTTAAAGCTGAACTCCAGTATAACAACTGTATCACTGTCCTAATGGAAATTTCGCTTAGGTCATCTGTAAACAGTAAAGCAGGTGTTGATTGCCTAGGGCTGCTCAGTGTTTCACAGGCTGTGGTTCTGCCAGTGGCGGAACTACCAGGGTTGCAAAAGTCACACTTGCGACTGGGCCCTGGAGTTCCGCCACTGTGGGCCCCCCCCAAGAGTCAGGAAAAAGGTCCACCTATTCTGCTGGAGATGAGCAGGCTGATCCCCGGGCAGAACGAGACTCTTCACGGAGCTGGCAGATGAAGGGGCAGGGAGCCATTCACCTCCCTGGGCCAGTACCAAGCCTGGGGTATTAAAGTAGAACTACATGCTCCTATCCTTTACAGCAGTGGTGGTCAGGGATGAGCACTGGTGTGTCCAGACATAAGTTCAAACTGTCCTGAGCTATCCCACCAAGAAGCTATCACTGCAGACAGCAAATCATAAGCAGTGGAGGTATGCCCTGCAGATACACATGTTCAAGAGGCAGATATACAGTTGTGCTCATACGCTTAGATACCCTGGCAGAATTTAATAATAATAATACATTTTATTTATAATGCCCTTTTCATCAAAAGATCTCAAAGTGCTACAGGTTAGAAACAAAAAAAGAAAAATGAGCAGTTTATACAAAGAAGCGAACATCTAAAAAGGACAAAAAGCTTTGCTAAAAAGAAATGTCTCATAACCTTTTTTAAAACAGTCAGCGGATTGAGGGACCCTCAAAGTGTCAGGTAGGGCATTCCACAGCAGTTTTGCCAACCTACCAGATTGAAATTTACTGACACAACACCCAACATTTACTTGCACAGCCAAGTTTTTACTGGCATTTCCAAAATTACAGTTTTAAGTGCAAATTTCTGTATTTAGGCTACAAACAAGTACAATACGAAATTAGCAATGTGATTTAAAGGGGTTGTAAAGGTTCAGTTTAAAAAAAACAAAAAAACCCCAAACATGTCATACTTACCTCTGCTGTGCAGTTGGTTATGCGAGTGGCCCCGATCCTCCTCTTCTGGGGTCCCTCCATGATTCTCCTGGCTCCTCCTCTTCTCGAGTGTCCCGTCAGAGAAGCACTCTCCTACGGGACACCCGTGCGGACGTGCTCCCGTGTCCTGTTGCTGCGTCTGTTGACACAGACAGCAGGATTCCAACCCGCCCCTGGCGCCCACGATATTGAATTTGATTGACAGCAGCGGGAGTCAATGGCTGCACTGCTATCAATCTATCCAATCAGGACACGAGACACTGGCCAAAGCTGGTGTGCTCGTTCCCGTCGTGGGAATTATGGGGCTCAGGTAAGTATAAGGAGGGCTCGGGGGCGCTGCTGCAGTAAAGAAGGTTTTTCACCTTAATGCAAAGAATGCATTACGGTGAAAAACACTGAGCGTTTACAACCCCTTTAAGATCGAAATTAAGGCAAAAAACATTTCTTATAGTAAGTCACAGCCATATTTTTTACTGGCAACCTGTTCCTGTCACTGGCATTTACTGGCAGGAGAAAAGTGCCCATTTTTTACTGGCTGCCAGTAAAAATACTGGCGGTTGGCAACACTGTTCCACAGGTGCGGGGCAGCTGCACAAAAAGCCCTGTCTCCCATTGTTTTCAGTCTAATTCTAGGTATTTGAAGAAGGTCTGAGTGAGTAGAGCGGAGGGGATGTGATGAGTTTTGTGGTTTGAGAAGTTCTTTGAGATAAGGGGGGCATGTCCATGTATGCATTGATGTGTGAGGAGGGAAACCTTGTACTCAATCCTGGTGGAGACAGATACCAGTGGAGTGAGTGGAGAATGGGGGTAATTGTGGCACGGGTCTATATTCATAATTGATTTACAAAGAACTTGGTATTATGAGTTATTAACTATGATAGTTTTAAGGTGATTATTTCTATATATGTAAAAATGTATGCTTCTGAGCTCACAAATGGTCACTCACAGAGGGTCACATTGTCTTTGGACCATTTTGGCCAGTCTTTTGTTAGTACCAGATTAAACCAGCTTTTTCGCGCCTTCCATCAAGCCTTTAAAAGTTTAGACAATAAAGAACAGGAGAAAACTTCTTCTAGGACGTGAATGTGCCTAGACCTTGAACAGGCTCTCGGCTTCCAGAACTATCTGACATTTCAGAAGTTGAGGGGTTCCCTGGATTGAATGCTGAATTTATCCTGTATTGTATCAGCTGTAAGACATCTTTAATTGAAGCTAAGTAAATCTCTTTTTATTACCTTCTTTGTTTTGTGTGTTTTAATCATTGCATTTACTGACCACATATCTGAAAGGGTAAATATATGAATGAATCTATGAATAAATGTAACACAGAATTTAGCCCCTTGTTACATAATGGCGCTGTGAGCAGGATATTTAACCCTTTCAGTGCTGGTTTGAAGTGCAATGATTAATTCTAGTAACACTGTTGTGAATTGTAATGTTTTTTGACAATTGGGAAACTGTATTGTTAGTGTGCACTGTGATAGCAAGTTTGTTGTTAGCTTTGCTTTGGTGGCGTTATAGTGGTTTAGCACGTGGTGTACATGTAGTGAAGAGGGAGGATGTTTACCCACTTCAATACCAAAGACGTCATATGACGTCCTTGGCTTTGAGCAGGTATATCTGAATGATGCCTGTAGTTACAAACATCATTCAGATATTGCCGGTTTCAGCCGGCGAATCTCTACACCATAGGAATGATCATAGCGGCCATTCCGCCACTTGATCATTCCTATGGGAGGCGAGAGGGGACATCCCCCCTCCCGCCGCCCTCCGGTGCCTGCTCCGACTCACCGTTACGATCGGTAAGGCAGAGAGTGGATCCGCTGGCGCCGGATGTAGCTCATAGAGATTTCCGGCGGACCAGATGGTCCCCGGAGTCTCTATGATCGTCGGAGGCCGGGCGCGATGTTATGACGTCACGCCCGGCCTCTCCATTCAAAAAAACGACGCCGCTTCGGCTTGGAAGCGGCGATCGTTTTATTTATTTTTTTATTTCAGGCTTCCCAGCCTAGTGGTGAGATATGGGGTCTTATTGACCCCATATCTCACTATTAAGAGCACCTGTCATGTTATATTGCTATTACAAGGGATGTTTACATTCCTTGTAATAGGAATAAAAGTTATCATTTTTTTTTTTCAAAAAAGTGTCAAAATAAAAAAAAAATATATAATTAACAATAAAAAAAAAAAAAAAAATTTAAAGCGCCGCTGTCCCCGTGTGCTCGCACGCAGAAGCGAACGCATACGTAAGTCCCGCCCACATATGAAAACGGTGTTCAAACCATACATGTGAGGTATCGCCGCGAACATTGGAGCGAGAGCAATAATTTTGGCCCTAGACCTCCTCTGTAACTCAAAACATGTAACCAGTAAAAAAATTTCAAGCGTCGCCTATGGGGGTTTTTAAGTACCGAACATTGGCGCCATTCCACGAGCGTGTGCAATTTTGAAGCGTGACATGTTAGGTATCTATTTACTCGGCATAACTTCATCTTTCACAAAATGTAAAAACATTGGGCTAACTTTACTGTTTTGTTTTTTTTTTTAAACACAAAACAGTTTTTTTCCCCAAAAAAACGCATTCGAAAAATTCCTGCGCAAATACTGTATGAAATAAAAAGTTGCAAAAACCGCCATTGTATTCTCTAGGGTCTTTGCTAAAAAAACATATATAATGTTTGAGGGTTCTATGTAATTTTCTAGCAAAAAAATGATGATTTTTACATGTAGGAGCAAAGTGTCAGAATTGGCCCGGTATTGAAGCGGTTAACTGGATAAAAAGAGCGAAGGGGGAGACAGTCGAAAGAGCCCCATCCCAGAGTGGGCAGATTCTAGACACTGGTCTACTCTGGATCGTGAATTGATCAAGTATCAGGATGCATTTAAAGTGGAAGACCCCCGCCACTGTCTCCTGAATCTTGACTTGTCTTGATATTCAAAATCGGAACAGAAAGCTGCATCTTTATTAGGATGGATATTTTTGCAGGCGCTCATAGATGAGATAAAAAGGAGGGAAGCTGTTGATATGGAACTGCAGGCAGTAACAGATCAACTTCAAATCCTAAAGGAATGTTTTAGATCTTCTGAAAAACACAAGGAAGAAATGAACACAGTTTTCAGAGTATGTAGTGAGAACTGTGAACAAGCAGCGTAGAAAGAAAGGTAGAAGAGTACCAGGAAACAATGCTGCAGTTAAAGTATGCACCCTGGTTACCAGGGGAGATTGGGGGGAATTAACATATTGGTCAGGATCAGACACAGATGAAGGGATAGAAATTGATGAATTAGAAGAAGGCAAAGCTCGTCCCATTGTTACAACTAGACAAAGGCGAGAGGTGACGGAACAAGCTAGTTCAAGCGGAAGTAATGTTCTTTCATCTGAAGATTCATCACGCCCAGCACAGGCAGCTGAACAACAATATACAGAAGAGACAAGGTCTTACACAGCAGGGGAGCTTAAGGAGCTAGGACAGAAATTTGCCCAGAGACCCAGTGAAAGCTTATTGTCATGGGTTTTACGTGTGTGGGACCTGGGAGGAGATGGAATACTTTTGTCTAACAGAGAGGCCGTGGGATTAGGCAGCATGGCCAAAGACCCCATAGTAAGACTTTATCTGCGAAGAGCGAGAGACACTACTGTTGTATTTTCCCTATTGCACTTGATCAGAGATACTATAGTCCAAGTTCATGACACTCCTACAGAACTTATGGATTTAACTCCTTGGCATACAATAGGGGAAGGAATTCACAGGCTGTGAGAAATGGGTGTGTAAGTGGATTGATTGCAGACCCTCTAATAGAAACTCCTACTGTGCATGATAATTGGACAGGACCTGATATGGCTTTGTTCACGGCACACATGAGGAATAAATTGCTTGCTAATGCCCCGTCCCATTTAAAGGCTCCATGTTAGGGAAATAATTCACCGTCTCAGACCGTCCTTGGGCATCAAGGTAATATTTATTGCATATGCAAGAGAAATTAATTGCATTACATGTTCATGCTGTCATCGTCATTTCTAAGGAAAATACTGTGGTACATGTCTTTTTTATAAGCCCTGGACACCCCCCTTTCCTGTCTTAAAACATGCCCAGTCTCATGTATTTTCAACTTTATTCTGGACACAACAGGAAAGGTGGTCTGTTACAGACTTTATCTTCATCTAACAATGGTTACAGGATACTGACTTGAAAACTCCCCAAGTCAACACAAAAATACAGGATATATGCAAAAACTGCAGATCTAAGCTTTTTATATTGCTGAGTATATATATTGCTGACTCCATATTATCACTAGTCTATAGTTTATTTCTAAGCCATGATAACAAAATGGTGTCTTTCATAACTCATATTTAAAGTATAATTTCTCTAACATCTCCCCCCTTGTATACTCATAATGTCAATAATTCAAATATCCAGGTTTTTCATTTTACCAGGTATTATCATTTAGACAGATGAGTCCTTAGCGAGAGTTGTAAATTCATCATCAGGTTCCGAGTATAGTTCCGTGTCATTCTGGAGGAGCATAGTTTTTGTTAAAGATGTGTCAATCAGTCTTTGAAGAATTCCCCTAATACAGGGAATGCAGCAACATCCACACAATGTAAGAACAGCGGCTGCCATGACAATAGAGATAAGCAAACTTTTTGCAAGATCACCCCATTTACCAAACCATTTTTCGAAAAGTCCTGTCAGGGGGTTCTCTACACCAGAGTTCTCAGCTAATTCTTCAGATAGCATTTGTAGGCCTTGTAAGGCTTTGGTGATACTTCCATCAGATGCCATATTGTTTGGAATAAAAGTGCAGCAGAAGGTGCCGAACATTTTGCATACCCCGCCCCTTTCTGCCAGCAACATATCCAACGCTATACGGTTCTGCCACGCTGTCAAAGAGGTGGCGTCCAATTGTGCTGCTATACCTTTGATAGCATCTCTGGTGTAATTCACAAACCTCTGCTGGTTGTAGTAGATGTAGTTTATCCAGTCGACGTTCTTGTTGGGCTGGACCCATATGAAGAGTGAGGTGAGTCCTGCTGTTATTTGATTCTGCGCTTTAAATTCATCTGGAACTCCTCGTGGAACACCTATTTCGTCTATATACACTTGGTTGTCAAATGATCCTTGTGGTGTTTCTCGCTTAATTTGTTTAAAAAAGTATTTACCTGGTAGTTTCATTGATTCATCACTCATAGGAACTATATAAAAGAGAAGCAGCAATCGGGTAAGGGCACAACTACCCTCCCATCTAGGTGGTAGTCTGTGCCTTAGTCTCTTATCTCCACACAACCACCAAACATCAGCCAATTGCTGTTTCTGTTCCTGAAACCATTTTAGTTCATACTTAATGTCTGTAGTAAGGGTTGTAGTTGCACAGTATTCAGGGGATAGGGTGCCAACATTTGTACCATTATTGCCATTGTTAGAGAAACAAGTAAAATTTCCTGGTAATGCTTGTACTGATGGGGGTATACTTTGCATTTTAGTCTTAGGGTAGCTCTTTTTCTCATTTACACATTCTGACCCAGTTATATTTTATGAAAACATTCTTATTATACAAGTCAAGTCTATTTCCTCTTCAGGGAGAGGAATGGTGGCTAGTTGTGGAATATAATATGGTTTACAATACAACATTTCATACGGTGTTAGTCCTTTAGCAGTAGGGGTAATTCTTATACTCAACAATGCCATTGGCAAACACTAAACCCATTTATTTTTCCCTGTTTCCTTCAACAATTTTCTTAGTTTACTCTTTAAGGTACCATTGTGTCTCTCCACTGTGCCCACAGATTGTGGGTGGTAGACACAGTGTTTTTTTTAGGTCAATATTGTACCATTTACCAATTTGTTGTATTGTTCGGTTTACAAAATGGGAGCCGTTGTCACTGTAAATCACAGAGGGGATCCCATGAAATGGAATCACCTCTTTAATAAGTACTTTGGCTACTGACTGCCCATTTGGGTGTGTCAGGAAAAGCTTCTGCCCACTTTATAAACAACAATAATCATAAAATCCATGCATATCGTGTGAAAGGGATAAGAGGGTTGTGGGAAATTACCTCTTAAGGGTTTTAGGGCACCTTGAGCATGGTATCTGGTACAAAGCGGACATGTGAGGCAAAAATTTCTAGAGTCGTTCGTAAACCCATATGTTGTGAACACCTCGTTGATCACCTGTACCATCCCTCCTTTTGAGATATGGACTTGCCCATGGCTCAATAACGCAGCATATCTAAGTAGTGATGTAGGTAAGATCGGTTTACCTTCTGTGCTTGTATATATACCATTGACCAGCGTTGTCCCTTTAGATAACCACTTTTGTTTTTCACCTGCCGGTGATGTTTTCTGCATTTCCGATAACAATGTTTTATCAATAGCTTTCCGTACCTGATCATTTTCTTGGGGACCTGTATAGTATATGTGTGATTTTTTTGCGGTCTTGTAGTAGCTTCCCTTGCGGTCTTTGTCTGTTAGTGCATTCCCTAGAGTAATTGGATCTGTTCCCTTTCTGTGTGCTGTACATTTACAAATAGCCACTTATGTTGGTTTTTGTACATTTTCTAGAAGGGCCAGGATAAGATCTCTATGTGAGATTGGTTTACCTGTGGACGTAATCATACCCCTATTTTTCCATTGTTAGGCAAATATGTGTATAGTAGAAAAAGCGTATTGGCTGTCTGTATAAATATTTATTTTCTTCCCTTCCCCTAGACTACAGGCCCTGGATAGGGCAATAATTTCAGCTTGTTGTGTAGAGTAGGAACTGGGAAGGGGTCTGGCTTCAATAACCTAGTCATGCGTTACTATAGCGTATGCCGTTTGATTTACCCCTTTATCGTCCTTTTTACAAGACCCATCAACACAAAAGGTAATGTCAGCATCTAGAAAGGGAACATCAGTGAGAACCCACAATGAGGTGCTTTACCTTCGTAAATACATCCTCTGCTTGCACATTCCACTGAATGGAATCTTTTGCAGCCATTAGTGAACCATAAATGAGATCAGAAAGAGGCGCCACCTCCGTAGCATAATTTGCTATCCATGCTCTACAGACATTTGCCATGCCAAGAAATGACATCATTTCTTTTTTGGTATGTGATTTGGGGACTTGAAGGATGGCCTCTTTTCGGATCTCATGCAAAAGTCTACCTTCTTGAGATAAAATGTAACCCAGGTATTTCACCTTTTCTTTCCACAGTTGTAATTAGTCTTTGCTGACCTTTTGACCTTGGTCTGCGAGGAAATGCATCAGAACCATGGTAATTTTACATACATTACTACCAGAATGTCATCCACATACAAGAGAATTTAACTTACACTGGGAAGTACAAACCGAGACAAATTATTGGACATTCTTTGTGAGAAGGTAGTTGGACTTTCACAATATCCCTGGGATAACCTAGTGTATGTGTACCTTTTTTTTTTTTTTTTTTTTTTTTTTCGTGTACATAAATGCAACCCAGAACTGACTGTCTTTGTGTAGGGGAATGGAAAAGAAGGATTACTGTTATCGATAACAGAAAATACCTTGTTCTCTGGGTAGAGCTCGTTCAGGAGGACATGCATGTCTGGGACCACCGGGGCCCTCTGTAATACGGCCCTATTGACTGCCTGTAAATCCTGCACGAGTCTCCACCCATCTTTCTCTCCCTTACGCTTCCTATACCTCTGAATCCCTCTGGATTTTAGTTTCTCATCTGTCAGTTGGACCCAGTTTGTCATAAATTCTCCTAGCTCATGCCATGATACCTTGGGATTCTGGGTGACCGAAACACAAGGAAAGTATCCTGCCTGTATATTTGCAGAATAGGCTGTGGTAGGAAACAAGTAGCCACGCTATTTCCTTCCTTATCACAGTACAGGCATTTTAAGAGAACTTCAGTGTTAGTGAGACTCATTAACTGTTTCTCATAGGACTTATCGGGCCCAGAGGTCTTTTTGTAATACATGGTGCAATGGAGGTTTGTCTGGACCTTATACATTTTCCTCACAGACTCTTTGTCAATTATTTCTGCCAGGGTTTTGGGTATATTTAATCCCTCAGTTTGCAAATTCCAGGCTGTACCAGTATCAGGGCTCATTATCCACGGCTGTGATTTGTTTTTCACACAGCCGATGGGCTCTGAGACCTCCCTCCACTGGTACGACAGAAATATCAAGAGCGTGCAACATGTCTCTACCCAACAAATTAACAGGACATTTAGTCAAAATGACAATTTTACACTGATCCTTTTTACCTGTCTGTGGATCTTCCACAGTAAGGCCTTCAGACATGACCTCCTGGTGCATCAACCCATTTTGCAGATTTTACATATACTACACTTTTTTCTTTACCTTTTTCATATCCAGCGGGTGTATTAGGGTCCTACAAGCCCCAGTATCACAGAGAAATGTTACCCATCTACCCTTCACAACCAAGGTTATTTCTGATTTGACTTTAGCATGCAAACAAGTTTCAACAGTGCACACATCCAAAATTTCAGATTCTTTCTCATCATTTTCTTCTGTGTCTCTCTCTGCAGACATACCAACATCTTCTAGTCATGCTTCTTCCTCTCTGTTTGACCTACATTCTTTTGCCAAGTGACCTCTTTAACCTCACAGGAAACACTCCCCCCTCTTCTTTTTCCCCTCATAATCTTGAATGCGGGGCCTTGTTCAGGTGTTTCCTATCCTTCTGTTCTCCTTCTCACTCACATACACATCATTACCTTCACCTGCCATAAGCACTTTCCCTTTCTTTACTCTCTTTTTTTTGATTGGAAGTGCCGTTCAGCATGCCTCGCATACTCAATCAGCTCCTGAAGTCTGCAGATCCTATGGTTGATCATGTGTTTGGTAACAAACTTGATATAGGGGCAAGCAGCCCCTTCAAGATTGCATCCTTTAGCTGTTGCTCATATGGGCTATCGTTTACTTGATTTACTGGGACTTCTATTCCTGAGTGATTATTGAAAATCTCCCTCATCCTAACAATGAAATTGTCCACTGTTTCCTCTTCTCCCTGCAAACACTGATTTATAATGGACCAGTCGGCTCGACATATCCATCTATTCTCTATCCTTGTTATAAGAGCATTTCTCCTGTTTTCTAGTGCTGCATCATCATAAGGCAACACAATTCCCTGGTTGTTTAATCCACTCCAATCTCTCACTACATGATGCCAGTTGGGACCCAGGATCTGTCTGATGACCTGCTCTATTTCCCTCCCATTAAGAGGATAGTTAGCAATCATTCCCATGATACCATCCCTGATTTGAGCTATGTTGACCTTAGGATGTGGTACCCCTTCAGTAGTTTTTTTAACATCCTCGGGGGTCCAGGGGCGATAGACCATCATAGTGTTGGGGACTACTATACCTCCTACATTTTGTCCTGCCCTAGGGTTGGGAATTTCAATTAGTGGAAATTCTTCCTCTCCACATTCTGTTTGTTCCCCTGCTGAGGGGGATATTAATTGGTTCACCAGGTCCCCGAAAAATTTTGTAACACTTGCTGTAAAGGGGGTCCCTTGTGGACTCCTCTGGACAGCAAGAGTCATCTTGAGAGGGGGTTTAGCTGCAGCCATAAGAGAATCGGTTGCATCTGCGGGTGACCCAGGTGACCACGGGGAAACAACAAACAGTGGAGAGTCAGGTTGCATTTGGTTTGTTACGTTTTGTTCAGTCAATACTTGCTGAACTAAACTTCAGAGGACGGTCATATTATTGTCCTCCTCTTTGTTCAAAAACATAGTCTTTTTATGGTTTTCTGAATTTAACCTATGGTTAGCCTCCTCAAGCCATTTCTTTGCCTGGGGAAAGCCTAATTTCTTCTGTTTTCTTATTTTCGTGCCGGCATAATTTTTAAGCTTTCTACACAGTATTACACAATAAACCTTATTTAAAAAATGCATCAAAATCATACTTTGTTTTCAAACATTTTAGGAAATGTCACATTCTCTTTGTCTAGACAACACATATACTTAACATCTTCATTCATACCAACAGATTTTCCATGGATCATACCTATTTTGTTTATCGTGCACACGGAGCTCTTTTTTGTTAATGTCTTCTCACAATGACACAACACACGCACACAGTATCTTATCACTTGCAGTCACTCACAGACTTTCTAGTCATGATATATCACTTCTAGATTACTGATCTTGTGTATTGCTAAAACACTGGTGTCTTAGAGAATTACAGAATTATGAGGAGACTGAGTTATCCTGACTGTTCTTTCATTGTTACTTAATACTTCACTAACTTGTAGAGAGCATTTACAGAATTACAAGGAGACTAATTTCTCCCGACTGTTCTTTCATCCTATCAAAACATTTATTATTTCAGTCCTTGAGCCAAGGGTATTTATGTGCCTGCTCAGGATTAATACAACATATGAGGCTGGCATGAAAACTGCTGTCCGCCAAATGTCCTCTGTTTGTTACCTGGAAATCTATCAGGCCACACCCTTGTATCAGGGGGGGTTCTTTATCTGGAAGTATTTTTGATCCAAAGGTATTTATATGCCTAGAAATCTATCAGGCCACACCCTTGTATCACCAGGGGGTTCTTTAGGTTTTGATCCAGGAGTATTTATGTGTCCCCAAGGGATTTTCTGCAGTTTACAAGGCTGTCTGGATCTAAGTTCCAATCGACAAATTTCCTTTATCTGCACCCGGATATTAGTATGGGACCATACCCCTATATCAAATGACAATTAACCAGAAAAAACAAACAAGAACACACAAGAGAGAACCCCCGCAGTGCTCGACTGCCGCCAGGTCGCCCTGAGCGCGTCTTCCCAAAACGCAGGCTAGTCACTAGGTCTGCCCATCCAGGATGGCCACAGACAGATCTATATGGGGAATACGTGACCACTTATTTCCCCTCAACAAGAGTAAAGCAGATAGGACAGAAACAGATAAACATTCGATCAATCTCTATATTGTATGTATATATTCAAATCCCTTATTCATCAAATTCCTAATCAAGTCTAACACAAAAGGTTAATAATAAAATAAAAATAAAAATCTTACCTTGTCCCGGGAGCGGTCTCTTGTGCTGATCCGGTAAGTCGCTGCCCGGGAGGCATTAGTTCAGTGGACCGGCCTCTTTTTAACGTCTAATTTAAGACGGAGGACTTACAGTTTTGCCGTACGGTCATCGGTCACTGAGTTGGCCAGAGCGTCTCGGGGAAATCGGACTCCCGGCTTTTCGAAGGACCAAATTGTTAGGGAAATAATTCACCATCTCAGACCGTCCTCGGGCATCAAGGTAATATTTATTGCATATGCAAGAGAAATGAATTGCATTACATGTTCATGCTGTCATCGTCATTTCTAAGGAAAATACTGTGGTACATGTCTTTTTTATAAGCCCTGGACACCCCCCTTTCCTGTCTTAAAACATGCCCAGTCTCATGTATTTTCAACTTTATTCTGGACACAACAGGAAAGGTGGAAGTGTCTGTTACAGACTTTATCTTCATCTAACAATGGTTACAGGATACTGACTTGAAAACTCCCCAAGTCAACACAAAAATACAGGATATATGCAAAAACTGCAGATCTAAGCTTTTTATATTGCTGAGTATATATATATATATATATATTGCTGACTCCATATTATCACTAGTCTATAGTTTATTTCTAAGCCATGATAACAAAATGGCGTCTTTCATAACTGACATTTAAAGTATAATTTCTCTAACACTCCATTGTTTACAATGTTGAGTGCTATTGATGCAAAGAAGGAGAAGGTTCACGAGGCAGTTGCCTTACTGGGACAATTAGGAGAATTGGAGAGGGTCGGAGACAGGGTTACACAAAGGAGTGTGCAAGAGAAAAATCCTGTAGGGAGGTTGAAGATCACACAAAACCAATTATTTTTAGATTTGGTGCAGAGTGGTGTTCCAATATCAGATATTGATGGCATATCAACAGGCTCTCTTTTAAAACGGTGGAAAGAATTAAAATCACAAGGGAAATTAAAATCTAGCTTGCCTAAGAGGGTGGCAACCAGTGATGTAGAGGATGTCCCTGTGTTTCCTTCTGCCCCTCCTGTGGAGAGAAAGTCAAACCCTTATGGGGCGGCAGCAGAAGAGTTAATGAAACACAAAAAGAAATTTGGGAGCAGAGGATGGGAAGTGCCCACTCCTCTGGAATGACAGGAGGGCAGATCCTCTGTGCCACCGGTTCAAGTTAATATGCTGAAATCAGGGGATTGCCCCCATATGTATTAGTGGCAATATATTGGCAAGGACAACATAGACCACAAAGGGTTACTGCATTGTTAGACACAGGAGCTGAAGTGACTTTGTTCCACAGCATCAAAAGTAAAAAACATCAGAGCACAGGAGTAGTGGCAGTTGAAGGGCTGGGAGGACAACACACATGGGCGCACATAGTATACTGCAGATTGCAAATTGGAAAAGGCCCCATATTTAAGGCACAAGTTTTAATATCTGAGCTACCTGATAACATACTGGGAATGGATATCTTGAGGGGTCAGACAATCCAAACTGATGCAGGTGTGTTTTCATTTGGTAACTCAGTGCGTTCTTTCTTTGTGTCTGCAGTAAAACCTGGGGACATGCAAACCAGGGGACATGCAAAGTGGACGCCAGTGTACATCCCTCCACCAAAACACCCTGTCAATCTCAAGCAGTACCGTATACCTGGAGGACATCAAGAAATGACTGACACAATAAAGGCCTTGCTGGATGTAGGAGTATTCAGGCCTGCGGTGAGCCCCTTTAACTCGCCTATTTTCCCTGTAAGGAAACCGTATGGAACTTATAGGATGACTATAGACTATCAAGCGCTATAAACTCTGCGAAAATAGGGGATTGGCGCTGTTCACTGATAAAATAATAGTAACAAACTCTCACCACAGGGGAAGGACTGCGTTACATATCTGAGTAAATAACTAAAAAGAGGTGAAAAAAAGTATGCTTCAATATGTATAAAATGGTATATATATATATAACCACGAATAAAACTAATGCCGCGTACACACGAGCGGACTTTACGGCGGTGTCACGTACCTTACAGCGGAGCCCGAAATGATGAGGGTGGCCTTTTGCACGGTTCCGGTCCAAGCACCCCTGGTGGTGGGTACAGGGAGTGCGAGGGCAACGAAAGGGTGCAGGTGCCTGCAGGCAGGAACTTGGAGATAAAGGAACCTATGCTGAGGAGATGTGGAAACTGATCACCAAACTTGTTCAGCGGGAGCCAGACCAGGATCAACTGCAGAATCAGGAACAGGCAGGAGTCTGCAGCAGGCTGGCAGCGGGGTACCAAGTCAGAAGACAAAACCGTAATCAGGAACAGGCAGGGGTTGGCAACAGACGGGCAGCAGGGTACAGAATCAGGAAGCAGAGCCGTAATCATAAGTTCAAGCCAAGGTCAGTATTGCAAGTAGAGGCAGGTTCAGCAGGCAGGGGAGATCCAAGAGAATGGTCAGAAGATAGCCGGGTTTTCAGGAACAAGTCAATCAGGCAGAATAACAACAGGAACACAGGAACACAGGAACAAGCTGAAGACAATCCAGCACTGATGCTAGGCAGACTCTCTGTTTATATAGGGTACTGTGTGCCAGGATTGGCGCCAGCGTACGTGCGTACGCGCATGCGCATTAGCAACTTAGCACATCGGCACATGCGCGTTAGCACGTTGGCACATTGGCGCATGTGCGTTAGCATTTTAGCGCTTTGGCACTCGCGGAAGCGCGTTAGCGCGTGTGCGCATTCGCATAGAGGTGCCATTGTGCATGCTCACCCTGGATCTCATTTGCCTCTGGCTATGGTTCCGTGCATGCACCTTTGCATTGGCAGAATGAGGATTTGCAGCTGCTGCATGGAGACGGGTGCTTGCTGTGTGAGTTCTCTGACAGGCGGACTTTGCCCGGCGGACTTTTCGTCGAACTTTGTTGGCTCCTTGCGCCGGACTTAAAAACGGACGGACTTGGCCACACACGCTCACTGCAAAAGTCCGCTGGTTTGGAACGCGGTGATGTATAGCATGTACAACGGGACTAGAAAAAGGAAGTTCAAGCCCCACTACGGCACCCTTTGGGCTCCTTCTGCTAATCTCGTGTTAGTAGAAGTTTGGTTAGAGACTATTCGCGCTTTCCACACTTCAGCTTATTTCGTTCGTTTTCTGCGGTTCAGTTTGTGCTTGTGAGGTTTGTATCTGCTTTTCAGTGCGTGTTGGTCAGTTCGTAACCTGCCTTGCAGGCCGTTCTGGTCCGCTCATTCCTGATTTTCAGGTTGTTCTTCATAAGCCTTGCTGTTCTTCAGTGCGTTTTTTATAAGTTTGTTTGTTTGAGCAGCCGACCGTTTTGAAGCCATGTCGCGTGGACGTTCTCGTTCTCGAGTTCGTGCTGCGTGGGGACTTGGTGTTGGGGTTAATACTTTGACCCGAGTCCAGTCCATGAACAGGGCGAGGAGGAGTTCATGGATAAAGAATTGGTTGCGCCAGCGTGACCAATTCTCGCATATGCCTTTGCTCCGTGAGCTCCGTGAGAATAATCCTGAGGATTTCAGGAATTTTCTCAGGATGACGGACCCCGTCTTTGAGCAAGCCATCAGTGCGGAGCAGAGGCTAGTTGCCACGTTACGTTACTTGGCGACAGGGAGAAGTCTTCAGGACTTGAAGTTCTCAACAGGCATCTCCCCCCAGGCTCTGGGGATCATAATCCCAGAGACCTGTTCTGCTATTATTCAGGTCCTGCAGAAGGAATTTATGAAGGTAAGTTTTATCTTTTAACATTACATGATATGTGTTAAATGTTTTTTGATGTATTGTATAACTGTCCTCCTTACCTAATTGCCATGCTTTCAATATGCTGTGAATGTCCCCTTTATCTTCATGCATGCCTGTTTTAATCATTTATTGCCCTACATGCATATTTTCTTTCATTAACCTCCCCACAATGCAATCCTGGGTCCATTTATATCTCTAGCCTATAGTCCCTTGAACAATGTATATTGTCTGCTCCATTGTCTTGTTTGACCCTCCCCCACCCCTCAAATGTTTCAACCAGTCAGGTGTGTTTGTTAACCTAATTAGAACCCCTCCCCCACCCCTCAAATGTTTCAACCAGTCAGGTGTGTTTCGGGCCCTGATTAGAACCCCTCCCCCCACATTCAAATGTATCAATGGGCCATCAGAGGGGGTGATTAATCTTATAAGTGTGCCTTATGTTTTTCAACATTTCAATTACAAACACACATGTTAATAATGTTTGACTGCTGTTGTTTACAAATGTTTTGGTGTAATCTGATATACAATTTATGTTTTAAAGTCCTTATCTTATTTTTTTTGCACTCCACAGTTTCCTTCAAGTACACAGGAATGGCAGACTGTGGCCTCCCAGTTCGCTGACCGTAGGGACTTTCCCAACTGTGTAGGGGCGATTGACGGGAAGCATGTCCGGATTGTGCCACCACCGCATTCGGGGTCTTATTTCTATAACTACAAGGGGTTCTATAGTGTAGTTTTGATGGCGGTGGTCTCGGCACATTTGGAGTTTATGTTTGTGGATGTGGGGAAGAACGGCCGGATGTCTGATGGAGGAGTCTTTGCACAGACCGAGCTGTGCCATCGTCTCCAGACCGGTGGCCTGGAATTGCCACCTGATGACGAGAATGTGGATGGACTCCCCTCAGTTTTTATTGCTGATGAAGCATTTGCTCTCGGTGAGAACTTGATGAGGCCGTTCCCCCAAAGGACACTCACCCCTGAGAGGAGGGTATTTAATTATCGGCTGGCCGGAGCAAGAAGAGTTCTGGAGAATGCCTTTGGGATTCTGGCCAGCCGGTTCCATTTATTCCTTTCTTCTATTAATTTGGCGGACTATAAACTAAACTACGTCATCCTTGCTTGCTGCATCTTGCATAACTTTTTAAGGAGACATTCAGCAACATATCTATCCTCTGTTGGGCCTGAGGCCAGACTGGAACAGGATAGCACTTTGACAGGCCTAGAAATTGGCCGTATTGGCTTGGCCCCCCGAACCGCACGTCAAGTGCGTGACCGTTATGTCAATTATTTTAATGGTCGGGGGGCCATTGCTATTCAGCAACAGCTGTAATTTTCTTCAAAAAATTAAAAATAAAATTTTTTTCTAGAAATATCTTGTTTTTATTGTTGTTTACATTTAGTTATGTCTGTCTCCTAGTGCACTTGTAGTAGTGTCAAGTGCATTTAGCTTTAGTTAATCAGGCCCACAAAAACAAACCACAAAATTTGACTTCAAGAATCAGCCACACACATTGTATTCCGTAAAAATATTTACTTTGTGCACATTGAAAGGTGCATTTTTGATAATTTTTTTTTAAAATTATTTTACGTTGTGTAAATATTTTTTTTTTTATAAAATTATTCAAGGCATATTTTCACAAATATATAGACCTTTCTATAAAAATATTTACATACACAACAGTGTTTTTATAAACCAACAAAAAAAATAAAGAACTTACAAAGTTCAACATTTAGAGAACGGTGCATGTGATGTCACCCTTGAAAATTGTTCATTTTGAATATGCTCAAAATTGAGCTTTACAAAAGGGTCAAGTCAACATGTGCTATCTGCTATCATGGGTGAGCAATGTACGTGTTTTGTGTGTGCAATCCCTTTTTTGGTTCCTCTCACCACCAAAGAATTTTCAGGATGAAGGGGTTGCAAACACAAAACAAGTACATTGCTAACCCATGATGGAAGATAGCACATGATGACACACCGTGTGCATCAGAATGTAAATTTGGGTATACCCCAAAAATGAAAATAACAATTTTTGCAAAAAAAAACTTCCCAAGGAAATGAAGAAGATGATTGATGTTTTTAGGCCAAACGTGATTATATTCGGCCCAAAACATCAATCATGCAAACAAAATATTTGATCCTACATGCCACTGATTGCCCAATGATCTCCTAAAGGCATATGGGATAAATATGGGGCGCTCTAAAAGATGATGGTCTATAACCGACCAAATCTGTGTTAAATACAATAGTGGTGGGACCCTCCCACTGTATTTGTATCACACGTGACGGTTAAAAAGTGCTAACAACTTATAAAGCATATATGTGACATATACGTGAACCTCTATGTAAAATCACATAACCCCATACCACATAGCACAATAGTGGTGGGACCCTCCCACTGTATTTGTGTCACACGTGACGATTAAATAGTGCTGACAATCTGCAAACAGCAAAAATAAATCTATAAAGTATAATTGTGACATATACGTGAAATACTATGTGAAATCACTGCACAACATGCTGTGACATCTTAAATCATATGACAGTCCATTCATATCAGATTCATCCAAGAAGAACTGCTTGTGATCACATCTGGTGTAATATCGGCTTTATGCCTTCAAGTGTCTTCGTGTGTCTTCCACCTCACCCCTGTGCTCAGTGAATCACGCCCTCCAGAAATGCACTCACCGAATTATAATGCCAGCACTTTCATGCAAGGCAAAGAGCGCTTTTTTTTACCACACTCAGGTGTAAACAGAATAATCAGTGTCCAGAGGAGTAGTTGTTTATATGGATCCACATGAAAGAAAAAGAATGCTTCCAATAGTGTAAACCAGCAAATACTATTTATTAAAACCACTGCAATCTACAACTGATGCACTCACATTGTGCCAAAGATAAAACAGCAGAATTCAAGTGTGGATCACATCAATCTTCAAGCAATCTTCAAACAGGTGTAAATCAAACAACAAAACAACTGTTGGTCACGGCGGACCCGAGGTGTGCTTTCTCTGGGCTGCAGTGTACTGCAATCTCACCCTCCCTTTGCTATCCACCGCTCCTCTGTGCACTCAAACTTCCTGATTCCTGTGTAGTCTAACTGCGCTGTGTGTCACGTCTCACAGCAACGCCCCCGACATGTTTCGTCATAGGTAGACTTAATCATGGGATTGGCTGTGTATGCGGTCATTCACCCTTTAAATTCGTTTCTAATTGACGCCCACTTGGCCGCGCATTGCGCATGCGCACACCTCGCGTCCCTGTTCTGCTGTTTCTACTCATACCAAGCAGAAGTACATGCAAAATATTCCTTAAAAACATTATATATGGATCACATTTCATTAATCATTATATATCTCATTCCCAACTCTTGTTTAAAACATTGGATCAATTATGGTAAGCTGGATAAAGAAACCCTGTGCAGATTTCCCCGCTGGACAAAAGTGGTAACTGCACATCTCATCCCATCCAGCTTTATTAAGTGCTGGCTGATGTTTAAACAGAAAGCAACCATCTAGTGTCCAATGTCCATAATGCAGACTGTTCAACATACAAAAAAGTATTCATGGTGGGAACCGCTCTTGCTCAAATATGTCTTTCCTTTCAGATATATATTTAAAAATAGAATCACATAAAATATTTATTATTTATATTATATGTTAAATTATTACAATACAATATAGGGCCTGATAATGCGTAGAGATAATTAAAAATATACCAAACAAAGAAATATTTCAAAAAAATCCCAAAAAACTTATTTTCAAGGAAGTTCATATTTCTATTTTAACTATTATTGTATATAGGTAGAGTGAATAGGGCCGAGGCCTGATGGTGATATGAATACACCACCTCCCCCTCACTCTTACTTAAGTGGGGGTATCATATCAATATTTTATCATGAGAATGATACCTCCTATATTGGAACCCTAAAAAACATGTTTAATTTACTGACATTAAATTTATTAAAAAATTTTTTTTAAATTCTTTAAAAAATTATTTTCAAAAATTCCTAAAACCAGGGACTAAAAGAGACTACAAAAAAACGTACTCTAAAACAGATGACCTCTTACTAAAAATCCTTAATAAAACAGTTTAAATCCAGTTCTATGTTCAATCCCTTAGGGGCCAGACTCTTCAAGAGATATATCCATCTGGTCTCCCTTTCGGGATAGGTCCCTAACTCTATTGGAACCCCTCCAAGAGGGGTGGACTACATCTATCCCACAGAACTGTAGTAGGGAAGGATCCTTTTGATGTTTCTCTTTAAAATGTAGGGAGACACTATGGAACCTATATCCATTTTTTATATTAGCCATATGTTCTGAGATCCTGATCCTCAAGAGTCTCTTGGTTCTCCCTACATATAATAAACCACAAGGACACCACATTAAATACACGACATGTGTGGAGTTGCATGTACTGAATTCCCTGATTTCAAAGGATTCCCCTTCCCTATTGGTTATACTAGTAACTCCTCTGTGGTTCACTCTTGTTGTTCGACAGCACACGCACCTCCTACAACAGTAGAAGCCTTTAAAATCAAAACCGAACACATTCCGCCTTGGTGGGTCCAATATTTTTTTCACTACATGGTCTCCGAAGTTTGGCGCCCTCCTATATATAAACCTCGGTTGATTCGGTAGTACCTCACCCAGGTGCCTGTTCTTGCATAGAATGTGCCAGTGTTGTTTAAAAATATTCTCTATCTCTTTATATTGACAGTGAAACCCTGAGATGAATCCAAATTGGTGTCGAGTAGACTCAGACACCATTGAGGGCTTTTTTAGACAGTGTTCCCTAGAAGTTGAAGCCACCTCTTGGGTAATCCTACTCAGTGTTTCCACTCCATACCCTTTTTGTATAAATTTATTATTGAGGACTTCAGCCTGTTCATAATAATCATCTAATTCAGTGCAGTTTCGTCGAACACGTAACAACTGTCCTTTGGGAATGTTTTTTATCCAAGCCGGGTGGTGGCCACTTCTTATCGATAAAAAACTATTCCGATCAGTTGGCTTAAAAAATACTTTTGTTTTTAATGCGTCTCCTTGCCTTATAATCGTTACGTCAAGGAAATTGACCGAGGTCATACTGATTTGATGTTCCAATTTAATGTTGTTAGAATTATTATTAAGCTCCTGTATGAATTCAATCACTGATTCCTCTGTACCTTCCCAAATAAATAAAAGGTCATCAATGAATCTTCGGTAAAATAATAACTGAGGTCTTCTCTGACTGAATACCTTCCTATCTTCCCACTCAGCCATAAACAGGTTGGCGAGGCTGGGAGCAAATTTAGCTCCCATAGCCACGCCAACCTGTTGGGAATAAAAGACACCATCACACCAAAAATAATTATGGGACATGCAAAAATCTAGTACATGCCCCAAAAATCTCTTCTGCACAGCTGGGATGTCATCCCTTTTACTCAATGCCCAATTAAGGGCCAATGACGCATCTTCATGTTGAATGATGGTGTAGAGGGAGGCTACATCAGCCATCACCATATACACCGATGTTGAAGTGTCCAATTTAACGTCATTTAGTAAATTCAATAAATCCCCTGTGTCCTTTAAATATGCCTTAGTGGCCTTGACACTCGGTTGGAGAAATTTATCTAAAAATTCCCCCAATCTAGCTGTTACAGAACCTATCCCATTCACAATCGGCCTCGGTGGTGGGCATTGAATATTCTTGTGCACTTTTGGTAAGGTGTAGATGACCGGGATTCTACAAGAGCTGGGGATCAGGTATCTTTTCTCTCTGGAGTTTATTGCATCTAATCTATATCCCCAATCCACTAGAGCTACCAGTTGGGCTTTATATGTTTCCGTGGGATCAGATGATAGTTTCTTATACGTGGATCTATCTCCCACTAACTTCTGCAATTGTTCCAAATAAAACGTTTTGTCCAATAGCACCACCCCCCCTTATCAGCGGGTCGTATTATGAGATCTTTCTTTTTTTCTAACGAACTGATCCCCTCCCTGATGTAATGGGGGTTGACACCTTTCCGTAAAGGAAGTTTATCAATATCATTCAGTACCAGGCTTTTGAACACTTCTATAAAATGATTCCCTGGGTTCTGTGGATTGAAGATAGATTTGTTTTTTAAACCTGAATCTATCCTATTCAATGGCACCCTAGCTTTCACTGAGGCTTCCACCAGATGGCTTAGGAAATGTTTCTTAATATTCATAGTTCTAATGAATTTATGTGTGTCTATGTAGACATCGAATTTATTCATTTCCTTTTTTGGGGCACATTTTAATCCCAAGTTCAGAATGTTGAGCTCTTTATGATTAAGCTCAACACTGCTGAGGTTGTATATCCCTATGTTTCTACATCCCTCGGTCTTTTCCTTGGATTTCCTGAATTTTCCCGCCCTACATCCCCTTCTTCTCCTCTGGGGGCATGTTGTAATCGTGGGGGGGTGCTTGTCTCCCTCGCCCTCTCTGGTAAGGGCCCTTGGGATTTCTCCTCGGGGTCCCCCCTCCCCTCCCTCGTTGTCCTAAAAAAGGACTCTGGTCTAAACGCTCTTCCCTTTCCAGTGGGGAGAATCTGTTATATAGAGGGACATTGTTATACCCATCCTGATATTGTTGTGGTGGGGGATAATGTTGCCATTCCCCATATACCTGTGGGGTATGTCCTCTATATCCTCTAGGGGAAGAATACTCATTATACTGCCCCCTTGGGTATCCTCCTCTTCCTCTTGAAGGTGGTCTAGGGGATTGGTAATATCTCCCTCCTCCCCTCCCTCGTGAAGGGGGTCTCGGGGACTGATAATAGTCTCTTCTGTATTGATCATCCTCCACGCTGCGTCCCCTCTCGCTTACTCTGGGGTTCACAACAGCATGACTTACTTTACTTTTATTTCCTGCCTTTTTCTTATTATCCCCTTTTGGTGGATTGCTGGTACCCCCTGCCGCACTGATGTTGGCAGCTGGGTCCCCAGTATTAGAAATCAAGGATGCTTGCCATGCATAGATTTTATTAGTTTTAAAATCATTTAGATCCCGGTTGAATTTTTTTACCTTCTTTTTTCGCGTCTCTCGATCAATTTTCTCTAACTTTTTCTTTATGTTATTATAAAACTCATTCATTTGATTTGTATCTTTAATGGGTTCCAATTTTTCTTGTAAGTCTCTAATTTTTTCATTTAACATATTCAATTTGATCTGTTTCCTTTTCAGGACCAGTCCCTGTAATTCCCTACCTGCTTTATTAAAAAATTCAAGCCATTCATTCATGAATGCTTGATCATTAAAACCATCCTGGGGAGGTACCTCCCATCTTAAACTTCTAAAAATGAGGTTCTCTCTACGATAGTGTTCAAATGTGAACACATCCCACCATGTTTTTATTTGTTTTTCCAACAACCCATCAAGAGTTTTAAGTGATGATGAAAAATCTTCCTCATTCTCAATCATTGATTGGTCATTTGAGAAGACTGATTCGGGGTTAAGTTGTCTATTTTTTAAGATATTGAATGCATCCATGGCTGCGGGTGGTAAAAAAATACAAGTAATAATAAACGGGTATCCTCGATAGAGCGCCCTTCCGACAAATAGACACCCCCACCGCACCAATATGTCTGAAATCTAAATAAAAAAGTAGTGCTGACCAGTGTTGAAATAGTGAACACAAATATCTAATTAAATAAATAAAGTTGACCAGTGTTAAATGGTGCACAATTTATAATAAAAACGTGAAACAATTACAAAACTAAAAACAGCTGCCCCTTTAAATATTAAATCATGCAAACAAAATATTTGATCCTACATGCCACTGATTGCCCAATGATCTCCTAAAGGCATATGGGATAAATATGGGGCGCTCTAAAAGATGATGGTCTATAATCGACCAAATCTGTGTTAAATACAATAGTGGTGGGACCCTCCCACTGTATTTGTATCACACGTGACGGTTAAAAAGTGCTAACAACTTAGACGTGACACACAGCGCAGTTAGACTACACAGGAATCAGGAAGTTTGAGTGCACAGAGGAGCGGTGGATAGCGAAGGGAGGGTGAGATTGCAGTACACTGCAGCCCAGAGAAAGCACACCTCGGGTCCGCCGTGACCAACAGTTGTTTTGTTGTTTGATTTACACCTGTTTGAAGATTGCTTGAAGATTGATGTGATCCACACTTGAATTCTGCTGTTTTATCTTTGGCACAATGTGAGTGCATCAGTTGTAGATTGCAGTGGTTTTAATAAATAGTATTTGCTGGTTTACACTATTGGAAGCATTCTTTTTCTTTCATGTGGATCCATATAAACAACTACTCCTCTGGACACTGATTATTCTGTTTACACCTGAGTGTGGTAAAACAAGCGCTCTTTGCCTTGCATGAAAGTGCTGGCATTATAATTCGGTGAGTGCATTTCTGGAGGGTGTGATTCACTGAGCACAGGGGTGAGGTGGAAGACACACGAAGACACTTGAAGGCATACAGCCGATATTACACCAGATGTGATCACAAGCAGTTCTTCTTGGATGAATCTGATATGAATGGACTGTCATATGATTTAAGATGTCACAGCATGTTGTGCAGTGATTTCACATAGTGTTTCACGTATATGTCACAATTATACTTTATAGATTTATTTTTGCTGTTTGCAGATTGTCAGCACTATTTAATCGTCACGTGTGACACAAATACAGTGGGAGGGTCCCACCACTATTGTGCTATGTGGTATGGGGTTATGTGATTTCACATAGAGGTTCACGTATATGTCACATATATGCTTTATAAGTTGTTAGCACTTTTTAACCGTCACGTGTGATACAAATACAGTGGGAGGGTCCCACCACTATTGTATTTAACACAGATTTGGTCAGTTATAGACCATCATCTTTTAGAGCGCCCCATATTTATCCCATATGCCTTTAGGAGATCATTGGGCAATCAGTGGCATGTAGGATCAAATATTTTGTTTGCATGATTTAATATTTAAAGGGGCAGCTGTTTTTAGTTTTGTAATTGTTTCACGTTTTTATTATAAATTGTGCACCATTTAACACTGGTCAACTTTATTTATTTAATTAGATATTTGTGTTCACTATTTCAACACTGGTCAGCACTACTTTTTTATTTAGATTTCAGACATATTGGCGCGGTGGGGGTGTCTATTTGTCGGAAGGGCGCTCTATCGAGGATACCCGTTTATTAAAACATCAATCATGTTCTTCATTTCCTGTTGCATGGAGTCCAGGCGAAGTTGCATGCTGTGAATTTGGTCACGCATTTTATCGTGAAGAAACCCACGTCACAAGTGGGTGAAACATGTCGGTGTGTGTGCCTACGCATGCCCTCTGCTGATAGCCAACTTGGGCTTTTCATCACTCCTTAGCCCTCATCCTATCTCCGCAAACTGGAAATCCTCAAACAACTGAAAACTGGAAGTAAATGGCCAGGCGGCCCAATGCTGGTTTTGAGTGGATAACATCCTGTGCGTGTCACCAGGACTAGGAATACAGAGATTTGCATCCTGCACACCTGTGGACCCCTGCAAAGGACTCTGGATTCACCACCTTGTCGCTGCTATTGAGGACCAATTTAATATCATCTAAACAGTGAGTCTCTTTTCAACTGGTATATCCAGCAAACAATCACAGCCTGAACATTTAAAGAATAGAAAGGGAAGAAGGAAAGGGAAAGAGAATTTAATTTTTTTTTTTTTTTTTTTTTTTCTCTTTGGAGGCTCTGTATTTTGACTCAGCTGACTATATTTTCCGATCCAATCCATATGCGGTGCTATCTTTAATGTTTCATGGAAACATGGTGCTGAATGACTAACAAGCTTGTTGTGGATCTATTGTTTCTCCTGGACTCAAGTCGCATGCCTGCATCACAGCGTGCTGCATTTTTTTATTTTATTTATATATATATATATTATCTCTATGATTGATAGTGCTACATCCAGAAATCAAACCTGTCCTGTTCACTAACTATCAGGAATACTTTCTAGCCAGAATTGCATTTATTTGTCTGAGATAACTAATGCTTTCTTTAACATTGTAAAGACTTAATGCAGCAACTCTATAGGCATATAGGGAGTCTGGAGGTCCATGGTTAAGCACAATACGGGTACCAACTTGTGCTACCAAGGTTTCCCGGAACTCACCTCGCCTAAACATATGTAAGCATTATATATTAAGTCACACTTAATGACTTGAGATGATTGACACGTGTGGATGACTTGGATATGGCTGAGCTCATGAGCATGCGTTTTTAAGTGACAACGTTGTCAGTTTTTACCTTATGCAATCTCCTATTGTTTATGCTTTCCTTTCAATGATTAAAATGTTTTTCTACTAATTGTTCTAATAAAGTTATATCAGGTTAAACCGCAGTTTGTTCCTTTTCCTTCACTGAAGGTAAGGACACCTTGGGTCCTATCCCCAATCCCCTTTTATTTTGACTACTTCTCCTGTTCTGACAAGGAACACCACCCTATTAGGTGAGCCGGTAACCTGTTACCTGATTTGACTAACGATACTGGTCATCAGGACCCCGCCCATTGCGTTTTTTTTTTACTATGATCGATGTGGCCATTCCACAGCATTATCTGGCCAATCAGTCTTTGCGCACTGTCTGTGGTGAAGGGCTCTGCCGCTTGGCCTTCCACAACCAGAAACTCACCTAAAATGAGTGAATAAAAGCAAGGTTTACAATATGCATGCCAAAATACAGTAACTCAAGCTGGGGTGTCAGTCACTCACTTGGTGGGCTTTAAACCTCGCACACTTCCTCCACCTCTCCTTCCTCAAGGTCGTCGGGTGGGCGTGGTCTTGGGCTGGGGCTTGGGGTATCTTCTGCCTCAGGCTGGTGACCTGGGGGGGTCCTGAGATCCTTGGACTGTTGTCTGAGTCTTTTCTCCCCTATGAGAATTGAACAAAAGGTATAGTTAAAACACACTGATATTTTAGCTTTTAATAAATAAACTTAAACGTTGGTTATGAGTTGTGGCCAATTTTTCATCATAATAAATTTTGAAGACAGGATGAACATTCCCTCTGAACAACAATTATAAACAATGCACATTTTCTGGCAAGTTTCACAGATGCAGACACCTCAATGCTCTCCTATGTGTATAACCCCTCTAAAATTTATTTATGGTCACATAGTACACTATAGTGCTCGTGAGTCCAGATGTGGAAACAGCTGCTGTGTCCTGTCCCTACATTACACTGAATCATTTTTGAAGAAGCATTATATTTTCAAACACATCTACACCACATCAACTAATTGTGGGTATTTGACAAATTAGCAAGACATAAATGTATGTCCAACCCTGTCCCATCGTATTTGGCGAAAAAATAATGTCACTTTCTAAAGTATCATATATATTCTAAAGAACGGTCTTTACGAACGATGCTGAATAAAGTCCAAAAATAAGGATCAGCATGCAAGTTAAGGATCTCAATAGTAAAACACAAGTACTTACTTTTTTTAAGCAGCTTCTTTATTCGCCAATATTGTTCTGGCTCCCAACTTTTGATGTCAGACCACCGCTTCCTCAATTGTTCTTTCGAACGTTTTGTACCAAATTTTTCTTCAAGAGCGGTGACAACTGAGGACATTATTTTGTCCTTCCTCATATTCGGTCGTGTGTACGGTCTTTTTTTTGCCATCGTAGTCCTCCCTTCTCAATATGGACACCATCTCCACCATCTCTTCAAAAGCCATGTTGGTGGCCTTATATCTCCTCCGGGATGTGGATGTTTGGGGCTCCGGGCTTTCCTCCGCGCTACTTCCACTGATTCTCTCCGCCATCTTTTACTATCTACTCCCACTGCGCAACGAAGAGTGAAGGGGCGGGGCCAAATCGTACTTACGAGCGTCAGGGGTGGGCGACGCAGGCGGAGCATGACACAAGCGCAGTGTATATAAAGCTATTACGATGGCCTACGTATGTCCGTGCGGAAGTAGCGAGCGTCACAAACGAAGGTAAGATTAAAGTGTGTGTGTGTGTGTGTGTGTGTGTGTGTGTGTCCCCTAGATTACAACCAAAACTAATCCTGTGATTTGTGATTGACATTTAAGTTTGGATCTTGTGTCTTGTCTTGCAGAAAAAATGAATCCCTTTAAAGAGGAAGAATTTTTGTGCCAATTTATTGACCTCTATGAGGACAAGAAAAACCTGTGGGAGGTCAAACACCCCCTATATTATAATAGGGATGTTAGGAAGGCAACACTGGGCACACTTTTAGAGTTTGTGACGACTCGACTCCCCCAGGCAGACCTCAAGTTTGTGGACAAGAAGATTGGTATCTTGCGAAACATGTATAAGCGGGAACACAAAAAAATCCAGGAGTCGCTCAGATCCGGTGCAGCAGCTGACCAAGTATATGTACCCAAGTTGTGGTACTACAACAAAATGCGATTCCTGGATGACCAGACCGAAGCCAGGCAATCACTTTCCACCCTTCCCCCCACCCTTCCCTCCAGCCTTCCTTCCACTCTTCCCTCCAGCCTTCCATCCACCTCCACCCCAGCTGAGGAGTCCCACGATGAACTGGGCCTTTTCAGCATTGATGAAGTTGATGCGCCCAGCTTCAGCCAGGTATCCTTTTTTTTGTAATTTGTGATTGTGTAAATGTTATTAATGATGTTAACGTGTTAATTTTTAAAGTGCTTCATAAAAAATGACTTCTGCACAAAGATTAATATGTAGACATATCACTAGACAGTAGTGGTCAAAAATATACTTCACTTCAGATCTTGTTGATCATCTGAAATAATGGTGGTGTCAAATAGATAGCCTTTACTATTTTGTGTAATTATATTTGAAAGTCATGAGCTGAAAATTGTGTGTGATTGCATAACACAAAATTACAACTATGTCCCTTTTTTTTTTTTACACAGGATGACCTCAGCCAGGAGGAGGCCTTGCCCAGTGGGAGAGAGGAGGAGGCCTTGCCCAGTGGGAGAAAGGAGGAGGCTGTGGCTGGGCCAAGTCGAAGCCACACAGAGTGTCAGGTACCTCCCCTCCGCATTCTCCACAAAAGGCCCAGGAGAATGACACCAACTGAGCAGGAATCCCTAGCCCTCATACGGGAAGCAAGCCTCATCCTGAGCAAACCACCCAATGCAGAGGAGGCGTATGGCACCTATATAGCCAGCAGATTGCTGGAGTTGGAAAAGGGCCAACGCCTCCTCTGTGAGGGTCTGATTTTTGAGGCTTACCAGAAGGGCTTGAGAGGGGAGCTTACTGCTACCACATATCTGGCAGATGAAGCCACTCCTCCTCCTGCCCCAAGTACACCACCAGAGGCACAACCTCCAAGGAAGGCTGCAGAGAAGCGTGGAGGGAAGGCTGCAGAGAAGCGTGGAGGGAAGGCTCCACGGAAGAGTCGAAGGTGATTGCCTGGCTTCTGTCTGGTCTGACTGTGCTCCCTGTGCTCCCTATAGTCGCAAGATACCAATTTTCTTGTCCTCAAACTTGATGTGTGTCCTGGGGGACGAAAGGCTTCCCAGATTCTAAAAGTGTCTCCAGTGTTGCCTTCCTAATTTTTTTTTGAAAAAAATAAATAAATTTTTGGTTACCTTACATTCTTGTGTGTGTTTTGATTAAAAAACGCCATTTTCTTTGGGAGTAGGCAGGTACAGGTCAAAAAGACTATGGGGTTGATTTGAGAAAAGCAAATAGTCTGTGCACTTTGCAGAGGGCAGTTGCCCTCTGCAAGTGCAATTGCTCCAGAGCATCAGAAATTAGTTAAAAGCTTGACTTTGCAAAGAGTACCCAATCCTGTGCAAGGAAAATTATAAAAAAAGCATTTTTGCTTGCACATGATTGGATGATGGAAGTCAGCAGAGCTGCTTCACATTTAATAAAGCTTGGGAGCAACTGCTTTTGCAGAGGGCAACTGCACTTTACAAAGTGCACAGTCTTTTTCCCTTTAGTAAATCAACCCCTATGTGTGTTTTTGACAAAAGGCTAAATCATTTAGAATATCAAGTGAAAAGTACTAGTGAAAAGTTCACTTGAGAAATTGCACAGCAAGTGCACTTGTTGGAAGTGCAGTCGCTGTAAATCTGAGGGGAAGAGCTGAAATTCGGGGAAGCTCTGCTGATTTATTCAGAAAATCATGTTAAATAAAATTATTTGCATTTTTTTGGGCTTCCTTGCATGTGCCCCTCGGATCCACAGCGAAGGCACTTCAAAATGCTCTTTCTGTGGAATTCAATGTAGAATTAGCACTTGTAGTGAAAAAAGATTTTCGCCTTTGTTAAATACACCCCCCTATGTCTAATGAACAAGGGACAACAACCTCATTAAGGTTCATTAAAACAACACAAAATATGAATGTTAATTGTGGTAACTTGAAAATACACACAAAAAATGTGGTTATCATTTAACACACATTGTAAAATAGATAAGTGTTGAAATAAAAAATAAAAAAAAAAATGAGTCCAAAATCGATTTTAATTTCTATAATTTATGGAGATCTGGCTTTTACAAAATATTATATTAGTCATGGCAGGAGGATAAATCATGAAGAAAGTAGTTTGTGAGAACTCTGTGTGAATATAAAGCAGAAAAACAACTTCATTCCTCTCGCATTATCAATCCTAAAAAAAGGCTGTATTAAAAGACCACAGAAGAGGAATGTGCTAGCCTCAAGACGAAGGCTAGTTTTACCAGACCGAGCGCTTCCATCTTGTAATTGCTTCAGAGCATGCGTCAGTTTGAGTTTGTCGGACTAGCACACAGACGATCGGTTTGTCCGCTAGAAAGAAGAGTCCGTCGGATAAATTTTAAACAAGTTTCAAATCTAAGTCCGTCCAACTTTTGAGCAAACAAAGTCCGCTGGAGCCCACACACGCGATCGAATTGTCCGACGAAATCCAGTCCGCCGGGCAAAGTCCGCTCGTGTGTACGCGGCATAAGGATACCAATGAATATACAAACTGCTTGAAGTGAAAAAAAATATAAAAAAATAAAATTATCTCCAAACCAATAAATAAAATAAATAATCGATCGAAAATGCAAAGATAACACAAAATCCAAAAATTATTAATATGAAGAAGGTGTATATAAATTGTGCCCTGAGAAAAATCAGTGATAAACAATCCAAATGGTGTTATACCAATTATGTGTATTGGCAATCTAGATGGTGATCAGATAAAAAGTGGAACAAAAAAAAATATATTTTATGTGCATTTAAAATTGTGATCACATACCAAGTAGAGCAAAAATAAAAAAAATTTTTGAAAAATTAAAAAATACTAAAACTCAGCATTGATAGTCCGTGATTTCAAAAAAAGTGTCCGTGCATACAAAAATTACAGAAGTGTCAAAAATGTGATGCATATATCAAAAAATGTCCAGTGTATATAAAAAGTCCTTGTGCAGAAATGTAATATGTCTCCAAATAGTTCCGGATGTTTCCGTTCAGATTGGTATGAACCGTCCTATATGGAGCCCCCTCTAGTGTCCCCACTCACCGGAACGCCTAACCCCTGCAGGGGTAAAAGGCATGTAGACGTAAATCCGATGATCCAAGCGGTCAATGTCCCCTTCACTGACTTCTCTCCACTTGTGTCACCAGTGTGATCTGGAATTGGTGGAAGTAGGTGAGTCTGGTAAGTTTAGGCAGGTGAATCAACAGGTGTGTCCTCTGTGATGCAAAGACTGGGAGTCTTTGCATCACAGAGGATTTTTGTAATTTTTGTATGCACGGACACTTTTTTTGAAATCACGGACTATCAATGCTGAGTTTTAGTATTTTTTAATTTTTCAAAAAAATTTTTTATTTTTGCTCTACTTGGTATGTGGTCACAATTTTAAATGCACATAAAATATTTTTTTTTTTTTCCACTTTTTATCTGATCACCATCTAGATTGCCAATACACATAATTGGTATAACACCATTTGGATTGTTTATCACTGATTTTTCTCAGGGCACAATTTATATACACCTTCTTAATATTAATAATTTTTGGATTTTGTGTTATCTTTGCATATTTGATCGATTATTTATTGGTTTGGAGATAATTTTTTTTTTTATATTTTTTTCACTTCAAGCAGTTTGTATGTTCATTGGTATCCTTAGTTTTATTCGTGGTTATATATATATACCATTTTATACATATTGAAGCATACTTTTTTTCACCTCTTTTTAGTTATTTACTCAGATATGTAACGCAGTTCTTCCCCTGTGGTGAGAGTTTGTTACTATTACTTTATCAGTGAACAGCGCCAATCCCCCATTTTCACAGAGTTTACAGCATTTGGACTTCACCTAGGTGTTTTCCTTTTCTGGGGGGCTGCAGTTCGTATAGGTGCCGGTCCTGAGCGCGGAATATCAATATATATATATACTATCGAGCGCTAAACAAAGTGGCTCCACCCCTTGCAGCAGCTGTCCCAGGTATGGTGTCACTTGTACAGACTATTTCTCAAACTGCTGGAGAATGGAATGCAGTACTGGATTTAACAAATGCATTTTTCTCTATTTCTATTGATGAGGAATCACAAGATCAATTTGCTTTTTCTTGGGATGGAAAACAGTATACAGCCAATGTTGTCCCCCAGGGCTATTTACATAGTCCAACAATTTGCCATGGTATGGTAGCCAGAGATCTGGCTATGTTACCAAAACTGGACTGTAACCTGTATCATTACATCGATGATATCATGCTCTCTGGTAATACAGAAGGACAAGTAATACAAGACTAGACTACAGTGCAGGCCCATATACAGAAAAGAGGATGGGCCATTAACCCTACAAAGATCCAAGAACCAGCTACAAATGTCAAATTTCTAGGAATGATTTTGTCTGGGCCCATCAAGAATATTCCACAACCTGTATTAGACTCTATTGCAGCATTGAAGCCTCCCAAAAATTTGAAAGAGGCTCAAAGTTTACTCGGTTTACTGGGTTTTTGGAGACCTTTCATTCTTCACTTGGGCCTGATTCTCAGGCCAATCTATAATGTCACTCGGAAAAAGACTGTATTCTTATGGGGACCAGACCAGCAGTTGGCACTAGACACTGCCAAAGAGACTGTAAGAACACAGCATTCTTTAGGCCCCTTGAAACCAGATCAGCCTTTTATCTTAGATGTGACTGCAACTGAACATGGGATGTCGTGGGGTCTGTGGCAGAAAGGCCAAAATCCAAGGGATCTGAAGATACCATTGGGATTCTGGTCTAAACAGTTCACTGCTGCACAGAGAAAGTACAGCCCCTTGGAGAAGCAGTTGCTGGCTGCCTACACTGCATTACAACATGTGGAAGTAACAACAAAGCAGCAGTTTGTGACAGTGAGGACTGACTTACCCATTTCTGGGTGGGTGAGACAAGAAGGCTTCCAGGCTCATACAAGTATGGCACAAAAGCAGACGCTACAGAAATGGAAATGGTACTTAAGTGAAAGGGCTAACATTTCATCTCAGGATCCCAGTCAGATTTCACAACAACTGGCTGGACATGTGGACTTTGAATCAAAGGTTCCTGAGTTGCCTCCAATGCAAGTGGGAGAATCGCCTTTCAAAGAAGCACCTCTTTTTGTTGAGCTGTCAGATGAAGACAAACAAAATGCTTGGTTTACAGATGGATCGGCCAAAATCACCCCTCAGGGTAGAGTATGGACTGCAGTAGCTTTCCAGCCAGGTACTGAAACGGTAATTCACCAAAGTGGTCAGGGTGGATCGATTCAATATGCTGAGCTCCAAGCTGTGTATATGGTGGTGCAAGATATACCAGGAAATTTGATCATCTATACAGATAGTTTGGCAGTATTTAAAAGACTAACTACTTGGCTAAGAGCATGGAAACAAGACAACTGGCAATTAAATGGAAAAGAACTGTGGGGTGGGCCTCAAATCTGGGAGTTTTTGTGGCAAGAAGGTCACAATCGAATTATTCAAACCCGACATGTCCACGACCATAGTGGGGATCCTAACAATGATACGGTTGATGGCCTGGCACAAGTGTCTGTTGCTAACCAAGAGAATGCCACTATTCTGGAAATCCTGGGAAAATGGGCACACAGTCAATCCGGACACAGAGGTGCACAAAGCACATGGCAATGGGCGCAGCACAAAGGCATACCATTAACTCAGACTCAGGCAAAAGACATTGTTGCCCAGTGCCCCCTCTGCCAAGAAGCGAAGAAATGGCCGTAAATGACTCCCATGCCAGGAAACATTTACAGAGGTCAGCAACCAGGACAAGTTTGGCAAGTAGACTTCATAGGTCCCCTGCCGGGAGGAAGAGGTAGATTGAAATATTGTGCCACGGCTGTATACAATATAGTGGACTTTTGCAAGTTTCCGCTACTAAACATGCGGATCAGAAGACAACCTTAAAACTTATGCAATTGCTGACACAGCATTATGAAATGCCTTAAGAAATCCAATCAGACAATGGCACACATTTTACAGGACAAGCCGTTAAACAATGGGCGGAGGAACATGGTATACACTAGGTGTTTCACATTCCCTATCATCCACAAGCAGCAGGTTTAATTGAGAGAATGAATGGTTTGCTTAAAGAGCAAATACGGAAATTAACACCTACACGCACGCTCAGGGGGTGGGATAAGGTGATACAAGAAGCAGTGTACATTCTGAACAACAGATTGGTAGGACAGAACACTCCTATGCAGCGAATGTTGGGGAGTGGTGTTGAAAGTTTAGGAGAATGGGTAGTCACTGTAACTACTAAAGGTCCAACAATTCCTGTAACTCAACCTATACTAGTTACAATGCTCCAAGATGTGGAAGTAGGGGGGGGTGAGGGGGAAGTGAATCCTAGCCCTGACTCCCACATATTAGTACCCACTGGCATTTTACAGTTAGATCCCACATGTGATTTGCAGTTCATTCCAGACTCTAAGTTGACTGAGTGGTGTGAGTGGGATACAGAAGTGAAAAAAGATGCTCTGAGAGAATATTGTGTTACCCTAGTACCTTTAGAAATGAGATGTCTGAAAAAAGGACAACAAATAGGACAAATAATAATTATTCCTAAACGTCTAAGGGTACATGGGAAAATGTATTCTGCCCAATTAGGTACCAAGGTGTGGGTAGCCCCAAGTGTAGCTGAGAGGGGAAGAGCTAAAGGAAGGAAGGGAGAAATTGTGGCCTGGGGACCCGGGTCCACAGCTTTAGTTTTAATTGAACTGAACTGCTATGAGGACAATATTATGGTTTCAGATGATGACCAGCCTCGTTCTCAGTGGAACAGTACAGAAGAACTTCTTCCATGAGACTTTGAAAGCAACAGCTCATGTTTTTAACGTTACAAACTGTTGAGTGTGTGGACAAACACCCCATGCTGCACCTGAGGGCATACCATTATATGGACTACCAGTTAACATTAGCTGGTTGCCTTTGGATGACCCTTGGAGAATAGCAATAATTAATAGAGCTATGGACAGTTTGACTAATCCATCATGTAAAAACATACCAACTAATTTTGGCCCAGAGGAATATTCTATAACGTTATCCACTATAACGTTAAGCCACTGGTGTATTATGTGTACAAAGACCTAGTACCAATGACTCATATTCCATAGAATTGGGAAATAGTAACTGTTTATGTAGTAACAGATCATTGGAATAATATCTCTATGGTGCAGGTGGTGGGGAGAGGAGAAGTATTTCATTTTGAAGTAGATGGGTACCGCATAGGAGGATCTGCATTTAAAAATGATACACATGTGTGTGTGGCCAAAGATAGTGCCCTTATTAGCTGTGTAAATCTGTCTAAAAATCAAACGCGAGCAGATATGTTTTGGCAGTACTGGATTCACCAAACTACTCGTACTCCATTGCCTTATCAATTCTATTTTATATGTGGTCTGAACGCTTATAAATGGCTACCACCAAATTGGTCAGGGAGCTGCTATATTGGACATATAGTACCAAAAGTCTATAGTTTTTAATAATCCACCTGGGAGGGTAAGGAATTGGAAAAGGAGCATAGGTTCCACAGAAATACAAGATGTACCCGAGGGTTGGGATGTCACAGAAGGAGATAGATTGGGTATGATTATTCTTCCTCAGTATGGAGTGGTCTCGGACAGTGCAAATGCTGAGGAGAATGTCTAAAAATCATAGAATATGCGTTCAACAAAACATTTGATAGTATTGATGCTCTTACAGAAGAGGTTAGGTAAATGAGATTGATGGTACTACAAAACAGAGCTGCTCTAGATTTTATTCTTGCTGCTAAGGGAGGGGTATGTGCTCTAATTGGGGATGAATGTTGTTCCTATATTACAGATGTGACAGACCTAGCCGGGAAAGAGACTTTGAGGGGACTGTATGCAAGCCTCTTGCCAATCAATCGGGGGCCCTTGCATTTGGGGGAACGGTGCTCTTTGTGAGCTGTATGCCTGGGGACCCTGGATTTGCCATATTGGAATAGTGGCTGATTCATAATGCTGGGACAGATACTGTTAGGAGATGCTGATGTAAATTCCAACACCTGTCTGTCTATTGTCTGCTAAAATGTGTATTGTAAATAAGTCTACTATGGGATCTAAGAGTCATTAGATCCCCATTGTTGTTTGTGTTAAATAACTCTGCTATTGTGTGAAGAAGAGTCTATGTTGATTGTGATAATGTTGATTGGATTTTCTGAACTACAAGACGGCCAGTCTGGCCTAAAAGTCATGTCTGAGTCATCTAGGCTGTCTAAAGGGATTAGTTAATTAGCTCATGTTAATTAGGTTACAGCTGTATTGTTAGAGTAATATGAGCAGGAGGTCTGCACCTCCACTTTGAGTGTATAAAAGCCTGTATTTTGCAATAAAAGAGATTCCTGTTTGAACTTACATACAGCCTGCCTGGTGTTTGTTCTGAGCTATCACAACTGGGTTAGAACGGCACATAGCTGTAGTTCTAATCCCGGAACATTGGATGACCGAACAATCAGATGTTGCGATCTGCAATCTGATTCTATAGCTCGTTACAACAGATAGTAGTGAAAACATTAAGTCAGAATTAACAGAGGCCCGAAAAGCTGTTGGTAAACTTCATTCTATCTCTAATGATGGAATATTGGCTTGGCTTGGTCAATTGGGGCAACAAGTGGTTATGTACATTGCATGGTTTATTTTATTAGCATTAGGAATTTTTATTTTAGTGAAGATTATTTTTGTCTGCATTAGCAAATGTACAACATCTACTATTGAGGCTTTACCTATACGTAAGTCTGTAGATTATGTCTATGACCTGAGTTCCTTGTGAATCAAGGGGTGGAATGTGGTACGGGTCTATATTCATAATTGATTTACAAAGAACTTGGTATTTTGAGTTATTAACTATGATATAGGAAAAGATACCCAAAAACCGGGTAGGAACTGCGCTTGGAATATTTCTCTGACAGACATAGCGGGTCAGCTGGAGGAACTGGCCAAGGTCACAGGCGGCGTCATTGACGAACTTGTGACCGGAGCGGGAGGGGTTAATGTCGCCAGAGGTGACAAATTGCCAACTAAGTGTGTGAAGGTGACACACAAGGACATTGTATGCGGAGTGCGGGAGAACTCTCCGTATGGGGTGATCTCATTGTTGTAAGCGCAGTGTTTGAATCTCCACCTGGGTGTCAGTGACTCCACCGCCGCCAAAAAGAGCCGCATTGCTTGGCTGCCTTCATGTGCATCTCCCTATGGATTGTTAGAACCACCGATCCTGCATTGTATCTTTGGTTTTGGGAGACCATAATCCCTATGCTGGGAGAGACTGCCGTAATAGCAGTCATCGCCGTCCGGTAAGCAGATTTTACTCACACACGCCTTGGTGGATCATATATAGGCACCTTTCGTCACAATCTTTCTTGGATGGGTGTTCTTTAATTTCTTGTGGATTTATCAAGAATTTTTGGACTTTAATAATTTCTCACATACATTTGTGATTTTGGTTTTGTTTATCATTGTTTGCATTTGAAATATGTTTTTTCACTGATTGTTTTATATGTCACTTGGTGAAACTTATTCTTACTTTCATACATTACATTAGCGCTGCACTTTGCTGTTTATTATTAACTATGATAGTTTTAAGGTGATTATTTCTATATATGTAAAAATGTATGCTTTTGAGCTCACAAATGGTCACTCACAGAGGGTCACATTGTCTCTGGACCATTATGGCCAGTCTTTTGTTAGTACCAGATTAAACCAGCTTTTCCGCGCATTCCATCAAGCCTTTAAAAGTTTAGATAATAGAGAACAGGAGAGAACTTCTTCTAGGACGTGGATGTGCCTAGACCTTGAACAGGCTGTCGGCTTCCAGAACTATCTGACATTTCAGAAGTTGAGGGGTTCCCTGGATTGAATGCTGAATTTATCCTGTATTGTATCATCTGTAAGACATCTTTAATTAAAGCTAAGTAAATCTCTTTTTATTACCTTCTTTGTTTTGTGTGTTTCAATCATTGCATTTACTGACCACATATCTGAAAGGGTAAATATATGAATGAATCTATGAATAAATGTAACACAGAATTTAGCCCCTTGTTACAGTAATGTGCTCATGTTTCCACACTCTCATCAGGGTCCTTGCTGCAGAGTTTTGGATGTACTGAAGCCTCTGCAGACTCCTTCTAGGAATCCCAATGAGAAGTGCATTACAGTAATCCAGTCTGGAGGATTTCTAGAATAGAAAAATGCATATCCGAGAGTCTAAAGGGCTGCACACCCCAAATAATTAAAAAAAAAAATGGAAGGATTCCCCCAAGGATTTTTTAGCAGCTACGTATTCTAATCAAGAAAGTTTATATAGTTTATAATATTGTAAAATCTTTATTGGACAAAATTAGTACAAGAATGGGAATAGGATTTAAAATATGAGTTCTGACTACAGGTGTGTACAATCATGTTCCATTATAGCTGTCAATTATTACACAGTACAACTATCAATTGACAGTACATTACAAGAATGATATTCACACGAACACCCCAACACATTTCAACTTATTCGTCATAGTCTTCTTCAGGGGGGGTTTTGGCTCTAAAAAGATATATCAAAACATCCATATGTTCAATACCTCATATTCTGTGAGCACTTGTGCATGTGATATATTTGGTAAATTGATGATTACCGCTCAGGAAATGGAACTCTACCCTATAGCCATAAATTGTTTAAAAAGAGATCCCATCGGTCCAAAAATCTGCACACGCCATTCCCACCTCCTCAAGATGAAGCCCGGGTCCAGAAGACTTTCAAGGAGTGACACATGTGGACCCCCCTGGGATGGGGAAATATACAGCACCAGTGAATCAGTGAAAGGGTAAAAGTGTAGTGGAATAAAAATCACCTTGTCCATTTGCAGTACTAGTGGAACATGCTGAGTCTGTTAATGTCCATATATACTGGTTCATTTGGAATTATATATTGTTATTTATGTATAAGATGCCATTTGGTTTTTGATTCAAGCATTTAAATAAGAATAAAATTGGAATTTATTTTTGATTAGGTACTTGGAATTTCAAATATAAAATCCTAAATTAGTGTCTATTGTGATGATGGGGGGGAGTGAAGGGTTAAGTGTATGGATTGGGTGTGGGGCGTCTCCTAGTGTGTGGAGTGTGTGGGAAATGTGTGTGAATGATTATGTAGAAGGAGTGAAAATAACTGCAATGAGAGGAATTATTATTATTATACAGGATTTATATAGCGCCAACAGTTTACGCAGCGCTTTGGGATAAGTGCCATGTATATCTAAATGGATGCTAGTGTGCAAGAAGTGAGCGAACAAAATATGTGAAAAAAAAGAGTTTAAAAGTGCAAAATTGTGTAAACCATTCTGTGTAAATAAAAAATAACCAAGCACAAAAATACACAAAGTTACCTTTGCTGTTAGGGGATGTGTATGGACAAATGTTGCAATTTTAATTTCTGCCAACAAAGGTATATCACTCTGATGATGTGCAGAGAAAAGTGCCATATCTTAATTATAAAAAATAATAAATAATATTACCATAGTATTTAATGTAAATGGACTCTACTTCTTATTGAATGAGGTGGCAAAATAGAACATTAGTTCAGCATTCCAAATAAAGGCACTTACTTCTAGGACTGTGATCTTTCATGTGCAACAGCTCTCCTGGGATCATCTTGGAATCCTCTGGAGTCTGTGCAATTTATATGGTGTCTCTCATATTATGGATAATTAGCCACAGGTGCCAACCATTTATCACCCTCCCTTGGAGTCCCGGCCGCCATGGAAACGGTGGTATTTTTGTGCTTTATTTTTTATTTACACAGAATGGTTTGCACAATTTTGCACTTTTAAACTCTTTTTTTCACATATTTTTTCACATATTTTGTATATTGGATAAAAAATCCAATTTGATTCTTATTTAAAAACAACAAATACCTGCATCAAAAACCAAATGGTATCCCATAAATAAATTATACAATTCCAAATAAACCAGTATATATGGACAATAACAGACTCAGCATGTTCCATTAGTACTGCAAATGGCACCTGTGGCTAATTAGCCATAATACGAGAGATACCATATACAGTGCACAGCCTCCAGAGGATTCCAAGATGATCCCAGGAGAGCTGCTGCACATGAAAGATCACAGTCCTAGAAGTAAGTGCTTGTATTTGGAATGCTGAACTAATGTTCTATTTTGCCACCTCATTCAATAAGAAGTAGAGTCCATTTATATTAGATACTATGGTAATATTTATTAGGGATGAGCCCAATGTTTGAGTCGAATTTGAAAGCCCCCGCCCCCCTCTGATGCACCAGGAAAGCCATAGGGAAGTCCCCTTGCATCGGAGGGGACGGGGTCACCCAGGAATGTAACGGGGTGGCCCCGTCCTGAGTTATAAAAGAACTGTCAAAGTGAAGACGCGCCATACGGCGGGAGCCTCCCATGAAGGCGGGTCGGTTGCGTTTTTTTTTTCTGTTTCGGTCCGTCGGCAGAGCAAGAGAAAAAGAAGACTTTGTGGGACATTTTTATTTTTTTATTTTTTAATAAAGGACTTGTCCCAAGCCGTGTCTTGTCATTTTTACCATTTTGACACTTTTTTTGTGAAATGGTACCATTTCACAAAGGGGGGAGGCTGGGATCTGGGGGTCCCCTTGTTAAAGGGGGCTTCCAGATTCTAATAAGCCCCCCGCCCGCAGACCCCTACAACCACCAGTCAAGGGTTGTGGGGATGAGGCCCTTGACCCCATCAACATGGGGACAAGGTGCTTTGGGGGCTACCCCAAAGCACCCTCCCCATGCTGAGGGCATGTGGCCTGGCACGGTTCAGGAGGGGGGTACTCTCTTGCCCCCCTCTTTTCCTGCTGCCTGCCAGGTTGCGTGCTCGGATAAGGGTCTGGTATGTTTTTTTTGGGGGGACCCCCACGCCATTTAAAAAAAAATTGGCAGGGGTTCCCCTTAAAATCCATACTAGACCTGAAGTGTCTGGTATGGATTTTGAGGTTGGCCCCCACGCCATTTTTTTTGTAATTTTGGCACGGAGTTCCCCTTAATATCCATACCAGACCAGAAGGGCCTAGTATGGAATTTGGGGGGACCCCCACACAATTTTTCTTTTTAATTTTGGTTCAGGTTTCTCCTTAATATTCATACCAGACCCAAGGGGACTGGGGGATCCCATACTGTTTTTTTCAATGACTTCTTTTATCCGTATTGCCAGGACCGACAATTCATTATAGCCGCGAGTAGTTTTAAATGACTTTTTTCCTTTAGAAATGTAATTTTGTTCTCGGACTGTTCTAAACACGGGAAACATGCAGGCATACTATAGACATCCCCAGGTATGAAATTTAAAGGAATAATTCAGTTTTATTGTTTCACTTTAAGCATTATTAAAATCACTGCTCCTGAAAAAACTTCAGTTTTAAAAACTTTTTTTGCATTGATACATGTCCCCTGGGGCAGGACCCAGGTCCCCAAACACTTTTTATGACAATAACTTGCATATAAGTCTTTAAAATTAGCACTTTTGATTATTCATGTTCGTGTCCCATAGACTTTAACGGTGTTCGCGTGTTTAAACTAATTTTTTGTCTGTTCGCATGTTCTGCTGCGAACCGAACTGGGGGGGTGTTCGGCTCATCCCTAATATTTATCATTATTATTTTTTATAATTAATAGATATGGCGCTTTTCCCTGCACATCATCAGAGTGATATACCTCTGTTAGCAGGAGATTAAAATTGCAACATTTATCCATACACATCCCTTACCAGCCAAGGTAACTTTGTGTAATTTTGTGCTTGGTTCGTTTTTATATACACAGAATAGTTTACACAATTTTTTTTCACATATTTTGTTCACTCACTTTTTACACACTAGCATCCATGTATACATGGCACTTATCATTCCTCTCATTGCATTTATTTTCACTCCTTCCACATAATAATCATTTCCCCCCTCATCTTCCAGGACAGCTACTTGAGAGATGATTGGTTCCGCCTTCTACAGGAAACACAAATCAGAAACAATTTAAAAGGCCCCTCCCTTTCCACTGACCCTCTGTCAGGTCACCTGAGTCCAGGTGACAGATGCACACCGTTGGAGTCAGGAATGCACCTGTCAGGTCGCCTTGAAGCTGGGTGACAGATGCACTCTGTAGGAGTCAGAAGTGCACCGCTAGGTAGTGGACCCTAGGACTGACTGCTGCGGATTGAACCCTGGGAGGTTCAGGAAGCAGGTCTACTGGATCTCTGACACAGATCCCACTGGGAGCTAGAGCATAGATTCCCCAGGGCGCGGAGTCTAAGAGCCAGCAGGTGTTCACCAGAGCCTTTAGTGGTAAGGATGGACTGCGGTGCAGTCTGGCTCCAGGTTGCGGCCCCCAGGGTCTCACAGCTCACGCTCACGGTAGACTACAGGAGAAGAGGAAGGAGGCAGCAGGCTGGAACAACAAGGAAAGTAAGGGACAAGCCAAGGTCGGGGCCACAAGCAGAAAGGACAACAGAGTTCACGCCAAGGTTCAGGGTCACAGGCAAACAGGGATGGTCGGGGACACGCCAAAGGTCAGGGTCACGAGCAGACAGGAATAGTTAAGAACAGGCCAAAGTCAGTAGCTGGAATCAGACGTAGGAAACACAGCAAGTACACATGAAAGCTAACACACAATGGTTGATCAGCACTGCTGGCCTGCAGTGCACAGGTTAATATAGGGTTCCCTGATAGGGCCTGGGGTGGAGCCATGCTTAGAGGAGAGGTTATAAAACCAGTCAGGTGAGAGGCTGCTGGTCTTTAGAGATGAACACATGGAGACAGGTAAGCTGACAGAGAACTCTATTGCATAACCATAACAGCACTGCGAAGGTAGTGGACCCTATGGCTGACTGCTGTGGAAGGAACTCTGGGTGGTTCAGGAAGGCAGGTCCACTGCAGACCAACACAGATCCTACTGGAAGTTAGAGCATAAGATTCCTTAGGGCGCGGAGTCTAAGAGACAGCAGGTGTTCACCAGAACCTCTAGTGGTGAGGATGGACTGTGCTGCAACTGACTCCAGGAAGCGGCTCCCAGGGTCTCCCAGCTCACGCTCACTGTAGGCTACAGGAGGACAGAGAGGAAGCAGCCCAAGACAACAAAGGATAGTAAGGAGATAAGCAAAAGGTCAGGGCGGCTAGCAGACAAGGATAGACAGGGAACACGCCAAAAGGGTCACAGGCAAGCAGGAATAGTCAAGAACAAGCCAAGATCGGTAACTGGAATCAGATGTAGAAGTCACAGCAAGTCGCACACAAAAGCTAAACACACAATGGTTGATCAGCAGGGCTGGCTTGCAGTGCACAGGTTAATATAGAGTTCCATGATGGGGACTGGGGTGGAGCCATGCTTTGAGGAGAGACTATTTAGGCAGCCGGGTGAGAGTGACTGGCCTCTTAATCTGAACATATGGAGAAGTAAGCTGACAGACAAACACTACTGCATAACCATGACAGTACCCCCCCTCTTACGAGTCCTCCCCCGCCTGGGCCCAGGCTTAGAGGGAAACTTCAGATGAAACCTCCTCAACAGACGAGGCGCAAAGACCTCAGATGCAGTGATTCAAGACCTCTCCTCAGGACCAAACCCTTTCCGATGTACAAAGTACTGAAAAATACCTTTACGGAGTCGGGAATCCAGAACTTGACTAACCTCATACTTTAGATTGTCCTCAGAGACCAGAACTGAGGTAGGGAAAGGATGAGAGGACTTATTGAGGACTAAAGGCTTTTTAGGAATGGGTAAGGGCATGAGAACTCCATCAGGAGTCTGAGCAGGGTCAGCCAGACCCTTAAAGATGAGCTGGACATTAAGCACAGGACCATCAGATTGGGCTGAGGTCAGTGGATCCCTGAGGCCAGATTGGTTAGAAGGTGATGTTTCACAGGAGTCAAGCTGGATAGCTGAAACACAAGCAGAATGCAGAGAGTCCTGAAAAAAAGGTTGAAAACCCCACCTGACCGAATGGGGCAGTCTATCCAAAGGATAAATTGAGCCTCTTAGACAGGTTTGAATGGACGTAGTAGTAGGGTGAGGCCAGGTTACAGAAGGTCCTGAATAAGAAAAAGCAGGAAGCTCACTGGGCATAGGCTGGGCTGGCATAACTGGTGCAGAGGCCGACTGAATAGCATCACCGGGTGTAGCGACTACCCTGATCACATCGCAGGGTGTAGGAGTTTAGGGACAGGCAAAGATAAATAGTTATGCAAAACTGAAGTGAATGATCGGCTCAGGTTCACAGGTGGGCTCCTCATCCAGAGTGCCACATGACATAGAGAGTGCATCAGCCTGACTATTGCAGGACACATCCCAGAAATTGCTACATGCAGCAGGAAGAGCAGAAGATACTGGGATGGTGGCAACAGGAAGTTTCTCTTTTGGGGCAACCTTGAGTAGGCAGGATGAGGAACAGGAGGAACCCCAAGCCAAGATCTGTGCAGCAGTCCAGCCAACGTGTGGAGAATGGAGCCATGACCAAGGAAGACCTAAAACGATAGGAGATGAGGCCTTAGGTAAGAGAAGGAAGAATATCCACTCCTGGTGGAGTGTCCCTACCAACATCTTAACAGGAAGGGTCTGGAAGCGAAAAGGACCCCCTGGGAGAACAGTGCCCTCAATCGCCAAGACCACCAATGGCATTGTGAGGGGCAAAAGGGTAAGTCTCATAGAAGATGAAGTTCCCCAGTCCATGAAATTGCCAGTGGCTCCGGAATCCAGATATGCCGAGACCGAATGAGAGGAAGCGCTGACATGAAGGAACACAGAAAGAAGAAGACAAGAAGGTGAAGGTGATATTTCAGGATCCAATACACCACCTTCTAGATGTATTAGCCCCAAGTTTTTTTCCGGATGAAGAGAGCAAGTGTCACGAAAATGACCTTTGGCCCCACAATAGAGGCACAGGTCCAGAGTTCTGTGCTTAGCACGTTCTTCGGGAGATAGCTTGGTTGGGCCCAGCTGCATAGGTTCCTCAGTTGGCAGGTGCTCCTGGGGATGAAGAGAGGGGACAGGGAGTTCAGGCTGCCTAAAAAATGGGAGTGCTGGCGTATTTTTTCCAGGGTCTTCTCCTGAAAGTGAATATCAATCTGGTTACACAAGGTGATGACACTGTCCAGATCAGCAGGGATAGCTATTCCTGTTAATTCATCCTTCACTCTATCAGAGAGGCCATGTAAAAAGGTTGCAACTAAGGCCTCATTATTCCAGCTCTGCTCAGCATTCAAAGTACGAAAATGAAGAGCGTACTGTCCCACAGACTCTTGACGGAGACGTAAAAGGGTGCTGGACGCAGGGCCGGACTGGGAATAAAAACCCTGGAAATAATTTCATACCAGCCCCAGGGACATAGCGTGGGTTGTCAGCACCCAAGGTAGGCAAGTAAATTGCACCCTAACCGGCGGACATTTAGCGCTCCCCGAGTCTCTTTCACTCAAACTGTATTAAACCCCTTATGGTACATTTTAGGATGTACTACTCCTCTTTGTTCTCCTTTCTTTCCCCTTTATTTCTCTCTATCATAATTTCTTGTTTTTTCCCCCATCTCTCTCTCTCTATCCATCTTTCTTGTTCTCTCTCTTATTATGTCTCTCCCCCTCTTTTCAATGCATTCTCTCTTTTTTTCCCTCTCTCATTTCCTTTCTTGCCCCCTTTCCTCTCCCTCTTTCCGGAAAGTAAATGGCTACATGCCCATTTATTGCATAAAATGATAGAGATATACATATATGGATATAGATATATATATAGATATATAGAGATAGATATATATATATAGAGAGAGAGATATATATAGAGATATATTATACACACACACACACACACACACAATGTGAGTTCTGTATGTGTAAAAAAACAAAATCATACTTTGGGGGCACACCCTACAATGCGTTTACATTCAAGATGGTGCTGATAAGACCAACAAACAGTAAAAATATTACAGCGCACACATACAAAAATGACATTAAAATCCTGCAAGGATATTTAAAAAAAAAACGAACATATTCAAAAAAAATGGGGATTTGGTCACACTATATGGCAGCCCACTTACTGCATCAAAGTACCCCTTAATTAGTGGGTCCTACACTAATAAAAGAATGAAAGATCCTGCATCTCAACCATTGGAGATACACTCCTCTTTATGGGAGAACTCCACCCCTTCCCCCCCCATTACCTCTTATTAGTGTCCACCAGTTCATAGGAGGAGTCTCTTCAGTTCTCCCATAAAAGAGGAGTGTATCTCCAATGGTTGAGACGCAGGACCTTTCATTCTTTTACTAGTGTAGGACCCACTAATAATGGGGTACTTTGACACAGTAAGTGGGCTGCCATATAGTGTGACCAAATCCCCATATTTTTTGAATATGTTCATGTGTTTTTAAATAGCCTTGCAGGAATTAAATGTCATTTTTGTATGTGTGTAAGACACACTACAATAGATGGTCAGAGATTGTGAACATGATACAGGAGATGGTCAGAGACTGCAGACATGATGCAAGAGATGGTCAGAGACTGCAGACATGATGCAAGAGATGGTCAGAGACTGCAGACATGATGCAAGAGATGGTCAGAGACTGCAGACATGATGCAAGAGATGGTCAAAGACTGCAGACTTGATGCAAGAGATGGTCAGAGACTGCAGACATGATACAGGAGATGGTCAGAGACTGCAGACATGATAGAAACACGAAAAAAGTACTCTTGCGCACTGGTGTGTTAGCTAAAGAAATTCAAGAGGGGCTATGGGCTTCGGCTTTGCTGCTCTCGAAGGATGGGATTATCCTAATAGTGAAAAACAAAGAAAGAAACAAGAGAGCGCACCAGCCTAGCGCATTATCCTTGGCAAATTTTAATAAATTAAAAACAAGGTAAAAAGCTACTCACAAAAGTCGCAGGTAAAATAGCATATCAAATGCACAAAGGCAATAGTTCCAATGGTAGGCAGCTATCCAGGTCCCAGGAGGGAGGCACACGGACCGCCGCTGGCTTACGCGTTTCGAAGGTTTGACCTTCTTCCTCAGAGCCTTAGTGGTGGCAGTCTCCTGCCGGCTTTTTATATACACATGTTAGGCTGAAACAGACTGATCTGGTTGGTATCGGGACTCCTCCCTTAATTGGTGGGCGGTCCTCTGAGAGGAGGGGAGGGGGGGGGGGGAGGGGGGGTTTGTGTTGTGGATCTTGACAAAATAAACATAACATATTGATTTATTGATTTGATAATTAATTGGTGTGCTTTCATAACCATTATTGTTATCACTAGTGAAATTAGTGAAATTAATCTAACCCATAATGGGTGAGCTAGTAGTTTCCCATACACAATCTGCTGTTCTACCCTCACATTCTTACATCACATGAATACTACAGAGTAGTGTGAGTGATCAGAGGGTTATGAGTATGAGAAAGGGGGAGGGGGGGTATTGTACCTTATCTTCTGTTGATCTAATGCCATCTCCTCTGCTCAAATGCGTTTTTCTGCAGGGGCTGTGTCCGTATGGGCTGCCATTGCTGACACGTTCGCTCCTGTGGAACTAGGTGGAACGCACGCCGCCGGTTTACTTCCGGGTTGCGGTCCACAGGGCGGAAGTGCGGTCGTGACATCACGACCGCACTTCCGCCCTGTGGACCGCAACCCGGAAGTAAACCGGCGGCGTGCGTTCCACCTAGTTCCACAGGAGCGAACGTGTCAGCAATGGCAGCCCATACGGACACAGCCCCTGCAGAAAAACGCATTTGAGCAGAGGAGATGGCATTAGATCAACAGAAGATAAGGTACAATACCCCCCCTCCCCCTTTCTCATACTCATAACCCTCTGATCACTCACACTACTCTGTAGTATTCATGTGATGTAAGAATGTGAGGGTAGAACAGCAGATTGTGTATGGGAAACTACTAGCTCACCCATTATGGGTTAGATTAATTTCACTAATTTCACTAGTGATAACAATAATGGTTATGAAAGCACACCAATTAATTATCAAATCAATAAATCAATATGTTATGTTTATTTTGTCAAGATCCACAACACAAACCCCCCCTCCCCCCCCCCCCTCCCCTCCTCTCAGAGGACCGCCCACCAATTAAGGGAGGAGTCCCGATACCAACCAGATCAGTCTGTTTCAGCCTAACATGTGTATATAAAAAGCCGGCAGGAGACTGCCACCACTAAGGCTCTGAGGAAGAAGGTCAAACCTTCGAAACGCGTAAGCCAGCGGCGGTCCGTGTGCCTCCCTCCTGGGACCTGGATAGCTGCCTACCATTGGAACTATTGCCTTTGTGCATTTGATATGCTATTTTACCTGCGACTTTTGTGAGTAGCTTTTTACCTTGTTTTTAATTTATTAAAATTTGCCAAGGATAATGCGCTAGGCTGGTGCGCTCTCTTGTTTCTTTCTTTGTTTTTCACTGCAGACATGATACAGGAGATGGTCAGAAACTGCAGACAAGATACAGGAGATGGTCAGAGACTGCAGACATGATACAGGAGATGGTCAGAGACTGCAGACATGATACAGGAGATGGTCAGAGACTGCAGACATGATACAGGAGATGGTCAGAGACTGCAGACATGATACTGGAGATGGTCAGAGACTGCAGACATGATACAGGAGATGGTCAGAGACTGCAGACATGATACAGGAGATGGTCAGAGACTGCAGACATAGTACAGGAGATGGTCAGAGACTGCAGACATAGTACAGGAGATGGTCAGAGACTGCAGACATAGTACAGGAAATGGTCAGAGACTGCAGACATAGTACAGGAAATGGTCAGAGACTGCAGACATGATACAGGAGATGGTCAGAGACTGCAGACATGATACAGGAGATGGTCTGGGATTGCAGACACATTAGAGGAGATGGTCAGAGACTGCAGACTAAGGATGAGCTCCGGCGTGTTTGCAAGGCCCATGGGCAGAGCCGGCCAGGAAGTTGGCACTGTGCTGTGCTAATCACAGGCAGTGAGACATTTCCCGATCTCTGCAGATGCGCACTGTGATTAGCACAGCGCCGGCTTCCTGGCGGGCTCTGCACATGGGCTGTGCGAACACACCGGAGCTCATCCTTACTGCAGACATGATACAGGGGATGGTCAGAGACTGCAGACATGATACAAGAGAAGGTCAGAGACTGCAGACATGATACAAGAGATGGTCAGAGACTGCAGACATGATACAAGAGATGGTCAGAGACTGCAGACATGATACAAGAGATGGTCAGAGACTGCAGACATGATACAAGAGATGGTCAGAGACTGCAGACATGATACAAGAGATGGTCAGAGACTGCAGACATGATACAAGAGATGGTCAGAGACTGCAGACATGATGCAAGAGATGGTCAGAGACTGCAGACATGATGCAAGAGATGGTCAGAGACTGCAGACATGATACAAGAGATGGTCAGAGACTGCAGATATGATACAGGAGATGGTCAGAGACTGCAGACATGATACAGGAGATGGTCAGAGACTGCAGACATGATACAGGAGATGGTCAGAGAATGTGGACACATTAGAGGAGATGGTCAGAGACTGCAAACTAAGGATGAGCTCCGGCGTGTTTGCACAGCTCATGTGCAGAGCCCGCCAGGAAGTCGGCATTGCGCTGTGCTAATCACAGGCAGTGAGACATTTCCCGATCTCTGCAGCCGCACACTGTGATTAGCGCAGCGCCGACTTTCTGGCGGGGCTCTGCACGTGGGCTGTGCGAACACGACGGAGCTCATCCTTACTGCAAACATGATACAGGGGATGGTTAGAGACTGCAGACATAGTACAGGAGATGGGCAGGGAATGCATGTATGGCTGAACTCAATGTAAAAGCGTATAGTAGGGCTGCGCCACTCTACTTAAACCAGCTCTTCAAGATCAAGTTAGTAATCCTCCTTTTAAAGTACAACTAAGTGCCAGAAGACAGCAACACATCCAATTTCCAAAATTCTAATTGTCTTACAATAAACTGGTCAGGATTAGTGGAGAACTTTAAACAGTTAATGAGTCTGTGAAGCTTCTAGCCTGAATCAGCAGTAAATCATCCAAAAAGAACATCAAACTGTGCAGAACACACAGAGCTCTGGTAAATAGCTGAGCTGAAATGGTTAACAGATAGCTATGTGTGACCTGTCACTGGACACAGAATGCTGGTGGCTGCAGCTTCTCCCAGAGATCTTATCAGTGTGCAGATTAGGAAGCTAAAACAAAAGGAGTACAGAGCCAGACAGGAGGGAGGGGAGGCTGATAGTAACCTGCACACTGCCCAAAGGCAGAGATTTCTGGATGACACCGGCCAGCATTACATCTGACCATAGGTGTGCGCAGCCTAATGCATTAGGGTGTGCACCCTTAGGCTCAAACATACATGCATGTGTATGTATCTACATATATATGACCTTGGCACATTGATCTCCCTGCTGGCACAGTGAAAGAGAAAAGGATAAACACTTCTCTTATGGCAAAGCAGGTAAGAGGAAGATCTTTCCCATGTTCCTGTTGCTACACAGAACAATAACACTAATGCACATGGGGGGATTAGGGTGTGCCTGGGCACACCCGGCACACCCTGTGCGCACGCCTATGCATCTGACATTGCTCCTGTTTCCATTCAGCCAGAGCTCTTGTGTGCTGCAGGACTCGTTTGGCTGTGGCTGTGGTCATACCTTCCTCTATCTCCTCAGCTCAGCTTCAGGTACTGTGTGTATCTCCCCCCCGACGGCCCCATTCATCCCTGATGCAGCACCTCGGCACATTTAAATGTGGCGGGCTGGAGAGGGAGGGGGGTACACTGTCTGCTGCACGATGGTTCCTCGCTCCTCCCCCCCTCCCTGCTACATATTTCCTCAGCCAGCCCCACCTCTTGATCACAGCACAGCCGCTTCTCTCTCAGCTGTTCTTAAAAAAAAAAAAAAAAGTTACAGAGCTCCCAGCTGACAGCGGCCTCAGAGCAGGCAGCCTACTGGGATATTTCCCGCTATCCCGGTAGGCCAGTCCGGCCCTGGACGCTGAGGAGACACAACCAGGTTCCTCGAATATATTCCGAAAAAGTTTCAAGAAGTCAGACAGGCTAGATACCACTGGATCATTCAGCTCCCACAGAGGGGCAGCCCAGGCTACCGCCTCGCCGGACAGGAGGGATATAATATAGGCTACCTTTGCCCGATCGGGCAGGAAGTTTTGGGGCTGGAGTTCAAAATGAATTGTGCACTGCAGGCCTTGGTGTCTCCCCGGAGTAACGGGACGGAGCTGGCAGTTGTAGGGAATGTGTGGCTGTGACTGCGACCGGATTAGGTGCAGCCGCTGGTTGTACTTGAGGTTGCTCACTCAGAGTTCCCAAGGAGGCCTGAAGCTGCTCAAAGCGGGAAGCCAGAACCTGGAGGAATCGCATCACCTGAGTTTGATTCAATTCCTGGGTCTCAAGTCTGCGGACTATGTCCTGCAATGGAGCATCTGTGGGAAGTGGCACGTCAGCCGGGTCCATGGGTGATTAAACTGTCAGGTCACCTGAGTCCAAGTGACAGATGCACACTGTTGGAGTCAGGAGTGCACCGCTAAGGTAGTGGATGATACGGCTGACTGCTGTGGATGGAACTCTGGGTGGTTCAGGAAGGCAGGTCCACTGCAGACCAACACGGATCCTACTGGGAGCTGGAGCATAAGATTCCCCAGGGCGCAGTGTCTAAGAGCCAACAGGTGTTCACCAGAGCCTCTAGTGGTGAGGATGGACTGCGCTGCAACTGACTCCAGGTCGTGGCCCCCAGGGTCTCCCAGCTCACGCTCACGGTAGTCTACAGGAGGACAAAGAGGAAGCAGCAGCCCAAGACAACAAGGGATAGTAAGGAGATAAGCCAAAGATCAGAGCGGCTAGCAGACAAGGATAGACAGGTAACACGCCAAAAGGTCAGGGTCACAAACAAGCAAGGATAGTCAAGAACAAGCCAAGATTGGTAACTGGAATCAGACGTAGAAGTCACAGCAAGTCGCACACAAAAGCTAAACACACAATGGTTGATTAGCAGGGCTGGCTTGCAGTGCACAGGTTAATATAGAGTTCCCTGATAGGGGCTAGGGTGGAGCCAAGCTTTGAGGAGAGATTATTTAAGCAGCCAGGTGAGAGTGGCTGGCCTCTTAATCTGAACGCATAGAGAGGTAAGCTGACAGATAAACACTACTGCATAACCATGACACCCTCAATTGTTTTCTGTTTCCAGACCTCCAAGAGTACGCACCATCATGTTTGTTTCTTTGTTTGGTCAGGTGACTGCGATTAGCAGACCCCTGACCCCCCCTTGTTCAGAATACTCAGACCGGTTGTGGCCATGTCTGTAGTATTTTCTGCTGTGTCAGCAGTCTGAGAAGGGTTCCTCCTGTTTTTCTGGTGGTTACTTGCATTAGGGAATCTTCTGCAACCTCCACCCCCCAGCATCCTGATCCACCTTGGTACACCCAGAGAGCACTTTCTAGTGTCCTTTTCACCGTTTTGGGTGTACCAAGATGGCGGCGAGTGCACTTCCTGTCTCACCGCCGGAACCGGAAGTGATGTCACGCACTTCCGGGTGCCGAGTCTCTTCATGTTTGAAAAGGACCGGCTCAGGCAAACATGCTGCTGGGGATGTTTTGCTGGCTGTACAGCAAACGCAAAGTGTCCAAGCTCATTACAATGCTCTCCTATCTAGTCGTTCTCATCATGGAGGTTAAGGACACCCCTGAGGACAGTGCACCCACTCTGTCTGATCCAGCGGGTGCAATCGGTTAGTGCTTCTCCGCTGTAATGAGAGATTGTATATCCAGGGGCAAATGTTTTAGAAAGTGTAATTTTGTATGCCTTCTTATTGTGGTTTCTTTTTTCTAGGTTGACAAACCTGTGAAAAGAAAATGTGGAAATTGTAGATCCAAGCTTCCTGATAGCTGTAGGAAACTGTTATGTGAGACATGTATTTCTTCAGTGGCAGGGGCTGAGTCTGCTTCTAACCTAAAGAAATGGATGGTTTCCATGAGAGAAGTAGTTTCCTCCTTTCAAGCCTTTAATGATAGATTAGCGGGGTTGGGCCCTTCCACGTCTGTAGCAGTGACAGTACCCCAGGTTCCTTCGGTCTCTTGAAAATCTCTACCCCTTTGGTGTTAGAGACCGTTAGTTCCGGTGGGGTCTCTGAGCCAGAGGAGGGGGGAACTCAGATTCCTCATCTGACAAGGAATCCGTGTCAGGGATTGAGGAAACTGTTAATACAGCTAGATACCTATTTCCAGTCGAAGATATTGAAGAACTGTTGAAAGAAGTTTTTACTTCTGAACAGATTGAGCCACCACAAAAATCTCAATCAGTTCAGGATAGAATATATAGGGGTCTTCAGGGGCAAGTGTTTTCCGGTACACCAGTCACTTAAAGTTATGGTCCTGTCAGAATAGAAAGAGCCTGAGAAAAGGTTGTTCCAGTCCAGAGGACATAATAGGAGATTTCCCTTTCAGTCTGACATTGAAGAGATATTTTTGATCTTTCATTTGAAGACTCTGGAGTTCTTAAGGACCAGATGGATAGGAAAGCCGACGCTTTGCTCCATAAGGCCTGGGAGGCTTTAGCTTTCTCTCTGGGGACAGCCCTGGCATCCACCTGCTTAGCTAGAAATCTAGAAGTTTGGGTCCAGAGGCTAGATGACCTGCTCCCCACCGACACGCCTGTAGAAGAGATCAAAGAATCTCTCTCCCTGATTGCCAAATCAGTGGCCTTCTTGGCAGACGTGGCGGCAGACTCAGTTAGATCAGTGGCCAAAACATCAGCCTTGATCAATTGCTCTAGACGGGCGATCTGGTTGAAATCCTGGGACGAGGGTCTGACCTCCAAAAATAAACTCTACGGTATTCCCTTTGAAGGCAAACTATTGTTTGGTTCAGCTTTAGAGGAAGTACTTGCTCGGTCCTCGGAAAAGGGTAAAAGTTTCCCATCTCGGAAGGTTAAGCCTCAAAGTAAGAGGCCCTTTTGTAGTTTTCGGGGCAAGGCTAACTTCAAACCAGGGGGTCAGCAGGCAAAGAAAAAATGGTCGTTTAGCAAAGACAAAGCTAAAGGGTCTCTCTTTGTTCCTTCAACCCAGGCAAAAAGCTCTGTGACGCCAGGTCAGGGGTTGGAGGAAGTCTGACCTTTTTCAGCGAGGAATGGGCAAAAGTAACAGAAAATCCTCTTGTTCTCAAGGTCATAAGAGAGGGTTTCAGGTTGGAATTCAATCTCCCTCCTCCCCAGAGGTTTTTTCTCACTCATCTGCCAAGGTACCAAGAGAAACGGCAGGGCATGTTATGTCTGCTTTGCCTTTGGAAAGGGGTTATTTCCCCCTGTCTGGAGGATCAAAAATTGGTCATCAATCTGAGCCTCCTAAACAGTTTCTTGGTTTACAGGCGTTTCCGGATGGAAAGCATTTATTCACTCAGGAATCTGTTATTGCCAGAGGTATTCATGGTGACCCTGGATCTTCAGGATGCTTACCTTCACGTTCCAATTTACCAAAATCATCAGGTTTTTGGGGTTTGCGATCCACTCGGAAAATGGCTTAAGTCATTGGCAGTTCAGGGCCCTTCCTTTTGGTCTCTCGGCAGCCTCGAGAATCTTTACAAAGGTCATGGCCGAGGTCATGGCTTTTTTTCATTTGCAGAAAATTTCAATCGTCCCTTACTTGGATGACTTTTTGATCTTTGCCTGGGACAAAGAGGACTTGGGTCGGGATCTGCACGTAGTTCTGCAGACCTTTCAAAGATTGGGTTTGTTGCCTTATGCGTTGTGAAATCTCCATTAAATAGCTGTAAAATATTGCAATTATGAATATATTTCATTTAGCTTGCATCTATGGAAGGCGTGCAAAAGGGCATCACAGAAGTGCTTGTTTGCATTGATACAAGTCTCCTGGGGCAGGACCTGGGTCCCCAAACACTTTTTTATGACAATAATTTGCATATAAGACTTTAAAATGAACACTTTTGATTTTTTTATGTTAATGTCCCATAGACGTTAACGGCGTTCCGGCGGCTTTCAAATTTGCCCCGAACCCCGCATATTGTTCGGTGTTCTGCAGAACACCCGAACAACCAAAGTTCGGCCCGAACTTATGCTCGGGCTGAACCGTTCACCCATCCCTAATGGGTAGGGGTACAATGTACCCGATACCCATTCACATGGGGGGACGGGATCTGGGGGCCCCCTTGTTAAAGGGGGCTTCCAGATTCTGATAAGCCCCCCGCCCGCAGACTGACAACCAATGGTCAGGGTACCCCAAAGCACCCTCCCCATGTTGAGGGCAAGCAGCCTGGTATCATTCAGGGGGGGGCACTCGCTCCCCCCCCTTTCTGGCCTGCCAAGCTGCTTGCTTAGATAAGGGTGTGGTATGGTTTTTTGGGGGGACAACACGCCAATTGTTTCAATTTTGGTATGGAGTTCCCCTTAAAATCTATACCAGACCCAATGGGCTTGGTATGGATTTGGGGGACCCCACACTGTTTTTTCTTAATTCTGTGATAGGGTTCCCCTTAACCACTTCAATACACTGTTATATACTCTGCACTGCACTATATACCCTGCACTGTATTATATATACTATATTGATGGCACTATATATTCTCCATTGTAATATTTATATAATTATATATTACACACACACACACACACACTGTATCTCACAAAAGTGAGTACACCCCTCACATTTTTGTAAATATTTTATTATATCTTTTTATGTGACAACACTGAAGAGATGACACTTTGCTACAATGTAGTAAGTGCACAGCTTGCACAAAATGACTCACAGCCATTAATGTCTAAACTGCTGGCAACAAAAGTGAGCACACCCCTAAGTGAAAATGTCTGAATTGGGCCCATTTAGCCATTTTCCCTCCCATGTGTCATGTGACTCGTTAGTGTTACAAGGTCTCAGGTATGAATGAGGAGTGGGTGTGTTAAATTTTGTGTTATCGCTCTCACTCTCTCATACTGGTCACTGGTAGTTCAACATGGCACCTCATGGCAAAGAAGTCTGAGGATCTAAAAAAAAGAATTGTTCCTCTACATAAAGATGGCCTAGGGCTAGGCTATAAGAAGATTACCAAGACCCTGAAACTAAGCTGCAGCACGGTGGCCAAGATCATACAGCAGTTTAGCAAGACAGGTTCCACTCGGAATAGGCCTTGCCATGGTCGACCAAAGAAATTGAGTGCACGTGCTCAGTGTCATATCTAGCGGTTGTCTTTGGGAAATAGACGTATGAGTGCTGCCATCGTTGCTGCAGAGGTTGAAGGGGTGGGGGGGTCAGCCTGTCAGTGCTTAGACTAGACATGTGCGATTCGGTTCGTAACAAATAGATTTTCGTACGAATTTGTTAGTATTCAAACATTCGGATCAATTCGAACATCCGAATAGCTGAAAAAAACAAAATACGAAAATTTCGACATTACGAATAAGCAAAATAACGAAAATAACGAAAATGCAAAAATACGAACTTACGAATGGACAAACTTATGAAAATACGAAACACAGAAACAGTAGAATGAAAATAACATCTATAACGAATGATTTGCATTCCGTATTTTTTCAGTCCTTTGTTCGTAATTTCGTATGTTCATATTTTCATTCGTGTGTTCGTAATTTCATTTATTTGTATATTCGTAATTTCGTTTGTTCGTGTTCTTGAATCATTCTTTTGAATGGACAGTGTAAGTGTATCCTAATATGTATGTTCGTAATCTCGTATGTTCGTATTTTCATTCGTATGTTCGTAAATTTGTTTCTTTGTTCGTAATTTCATATTCTCGAATCATTCTTTAGAATGGGCAGTGTAGTGAGTGATGTATCTTACTTAATATCTTAACCAATCAGCTTATCCCTTTTGTGTCTGAGTCACACTGCATTCATGAATCTTTTTAGATTCAGTTGAGGAGGAGTCTGAGTCAGGTCTTGTGACTGAGGGAGTGGACTGGGAGTAAGTACAGGACTTATTAGAAATTAAGCAAGGATTATCATTCTTTATTTCCTGCCATTGTAATTTTTTATGCTTTTGTGGGACAGTGTGTGCACTGTTTTGTTTTATAACTTGCTGTGCTGTCTGTCTGAGATTTTTTTTTTTTGCAGTTGCATTTTTGAAGGTGTAATACACCATTTTTTATCTGTTTGTTTAAAAACGATAATTATAATAATGGATACTTCTCCTCCTCACCCCATGTGGGAAGCAAGAGTGGAAAATGATACAGGATCAGCAACAACTTCAAAAAAAGATGGTACTAGCAACAGGCCTATTGTAACACCTGCTCTTTTCTACAAGAAAGGCCGGGCAGTTCCTGCAAAGGCTGTTGCTAGTGGCCACTGTTATAAGCAGCCAAAAATTGAGATTTTTCATTTACAGCAAGAGGAAATTTCTAAAGATAAAAGCATAGCTGCCACTGCCACCACCAAAAGTGCTAGCAGCAGCCCTACAGATAGAGGTGAAGTGGCAGCTAATATTTTACAACCTGAACCTGCTGCTAAACAACATGATGATGACAGTGACATACCTTTTAAGTCCCACCTTTGAAGGTTTTTATTTAGGAATAGGATTGGGTTTAGAGGAAGAGCAATATCTACAACAATATCAAGTGTGTAGTCCAGCATCAGATATTGGTCCTCCTGTGTCTCCTCTGTTATTTACACACACAATGCAGTCACCATCACCCGCCTCTTCTGTCTTAGACGATTTAACTATTGCCACAGTAACCAGTGTTAGGCCACCATCTTCTTCTATCACCCCAGAAGTCAGTGCCACGGTAACCAGTGTTTGGCCACCACCATCTTCTTCCATCACTCCTAAAGCTACTCAATCTCAAAGCCACCACCCTGAACAAATTGCAGAAGATTCTTCCCCACCCAGTGGCAATGGTAACCGCAACCGGTGGTCAAAAGTATGGGAGCATTTTGTTTCTGTTGGGGATGGCCGCATAGCCGAATGAAAACTATGTGGCAGGGAAATGAGCCATGGGAGAATTGTAGGGCATCTCACTAATGCTGGGATGGGTCATCATTTGCATTCTCAGCATAAGCCTCTGCTGTTGAGAGAGGAAAGTGGGGTGGCAGCTCCACCTACTAAAGAGTGGAACCACCAGTACTAGTGCTACCATTTCCACCGATAGGCATGACAAGGGGCAAGGGGACCAAGGCACCTCTTGTGCAACCGTTAGGCATCCCAGTCATCAGCCTACCCTGCAGCTATTTAGCGGCTTTCATTCTAGGGGGATGTCTAGGCAGCAGTCACACAAAATTACCCGCCTTATTGGGCAATTGATAGCTCTCAGTGGAGCACCTTATAATTTGGTGGAAGGGGAGCCATTTAAGCAGCTAATGCAGGCAGTCGCACCTCAGTATATTGTACCCTCCCGTACTATATTCAGCCATAATGTAGTACCCTCTTTATACAATTCATGTGTGCAGGCATTGAAAGAGGAAATGGGCAGAGCTGCTGGCCAGTCTGTGCATTTTACCTCCGACATGTGGATTGCTCCCAGTGGCCAGCATGCCTTTTTGTCATTGACCGCGCACTGGTGGCAGCCCACTGTCTCAGAACCTATGAAACCAAAACCAGGGGCAAGAAGCACAGGAGCTGAGGCAGTAGTTGTTAACCAGGGGCACCGCTCCTTCCTCTTGCATGCAGAGGTTTTAGATGAACAACACAGTGCTCATAATATTTTGCGTGCACTACAAAAAATGGTGGCGGAGTGGCTTGGAGACCAAGCAGGCATGCAGCCAAAGTTAGGGTTTGTGGTAACAGATGGAGCACCAAATATGATTAAGGCTCTCCGTGATGGGCGATTTGTAGGAGTTCGCTGCTCGGCACATGTCCTGCATCTTGTGGTTAAGGCTGCTCTGGACGACGACAGTAGTGAAAAGTTGTCAGCAGTTCTGGAATCCTGTCGTAAGATAGCAGGCCATTTTCACAGAAGTATCAAAGATAGCTACATATTCCGAACTGAGCAAAGTAAGGCTGGCCTTAGTCAGCACTGCTTGAAGCAGGACATAAGCACTCGGTGGAATTCTACTTTGGAAATGCTTAAGAGAATACTTGAGCAGCAAAAGGCAATTCATGCCATGTCCCATGATCATTTTATAGGCATTGCTCGACCATTAAGCAGGGAGGAGTAGACAATCATTGGTTAGTTGGTGGCAGTGCTTATTCCCTTCCGTGCTGCCACAGAAAGCTTGAGCCGAGAGAATGCTATTTTGTCTCAAATTATCCCCCTATTCACACACCTTAACATTAGGCTGGATGACATTCTCAGCAATAGAGAGCTGTTACCTGGTGGTGAATAAGTTGCAGACATTGCTGCACTTCTAAGGAGGCTTAAGGGTCAACTAACTCGAAGGATTAATGACCTCATAGAAGCTTGCCCTGAGCTAATGTTTGCCTCAATGTGTGATCCTCGAATAAAGGGCAAAATGCCCCTCCACAGCAATGTACTAACCACCTGGAGGGATAAATTAATTGAGAGGGTATGTGACAGGCAAAGACAATCATTCATGCCGCTAGAGGTGGAGGAAGAAGAACTGGAAGAGCCTGCCGATGATACTGTGTCAACACCCATCAGTACCACTGCTGCGAACACAACCAGAGCAGATGAGATTTGGGCACAGACATTAGATGGTTTGATTAGACCCATGAGACTGCCCCTCAGGAAACAAAGTAGTGTCTCAGAATCAGTAAAGGCTTATCTTTCCAAGCCACATTTGCCTGCTACTACTGAGCCTTTACAATATTGGCATTAAAAGAGGGGGATTTGGCCTGCTCTCTCTATTGTAGCCCAAGAGCTTATATCCTGCCCCCCAACCTCAGTCCAAAGTGAGCGGGTATTTTCCATTACCGGAAATATTCTCTCCCCGCAGCGATCACAACTGGCTCCACAGCTGATGGAGCAGATGGCATTTCTAACAGTAAACCTACCAAAACTGGTATACCCTGCCCTAAACTTTGATAGTTAACTGTGCTACTTTGTCTTGAACTTCTACCTCTATTCTGTGTGCCATAAGTCTATCTTTAATTCAATCTCTTCCAAGATTAGATGCCAAATATAAAATTCAACAAAACCAAAACCAAATATAGGTGCAGGACAGGTCATGATATCTATCCAAAATTAAAGGAATATGTTTGTTTATTAACATATGAAAGTTATCACTCAGTGAGAAAGTACTAGAGACTGAGAGAGATTGGGAAGCTGGGATCAGCCTCAAAGTATTAGTTATTGAATGGTCTATTTTTGGCCTTTACATCAACACTTTTTTATGTGGATTGGGATTGGGAAATAAAATCGTCAGGCAGTTGATTTTGGACCACTTGAGATGTATCCATCTGCCACCCAAAAAAGGAAGATTGTAAACCCAAAAAGAGTCCAGTCCATAAAATAAAAGCATGAGACTGATCCCGGCTTCCCAGGCTCTCTCAGTCTCTACTTTTGACTGAGTGATAACTTTCATATTAAACATGTTCATTTCATTTTGGATAGATATCATTACCTGCACTATATTGGTTGTTTTTTTGTATTTTTTATTTGGCATCTATTCTACTCTTAGAACAGGTTGAATTGAAGTAGATCCATCCATTCCTGTGAATAATATTTCTAAATTATCCACCAGTTGAGAGATTGTTATGATTCAAACCAAGTTGCATTTTTTTGGATAATTGTTATCATTGGTATACTTTTTTTCGTTCAAGTTTTTGGAGTTGCTATTGCATGCATAGTGCATATACACAATACTCAATGCTCCTTCTAATATTAGTATTAAATTAAGAAAAACAAAATAAAATAAATCCTGCACTTACTCTGTGTCTCCGAGTTCCAATACTCCCACAACGAAACTCCATGGATACCAATAGTGGTATTCCATTCCTTTGTGTTTTCTCCTCTTACTGTCTACGGAGTTGCAAATGAAGACTGCACCTGATACCATCTACAGGAAAATTGTTAGGATTTGGGGATGAGGAAGGCACAGACCTCTCCCCATACTATAGAATTAAACGATGGAAAAGATTTACCCTACTGCACCCACAAACAAGTGAGTGGCTCATCAATTTTTTTCCTTATTCCCCTTACTTCATTCCATTAATTATTTGTGTTTATCTACCTCTGTCTCTTTCTTTCATGGCTTAGTGAAAATACTGCTAGTCCTTGATGTGGATGAGGAGTGAGACAGATTTGATTATATATAAGTCATCAAGTACTTCACAGGTAAGTCTTACCAGTGCACACCACTTTTAGGATGTATAGTGTCAAAACAGAAAAAAAAAATCAATAAAAAAAATTGGTACCATTCAATTCATGCAACAGCATTCATACTCATAAAAAGCCATGTGACCAGTGTCCACCTCTAATGTACATGTGAAGTAATTATGACCAGGAGTACAAAAATATATATATTTGTTTCACCCCATGGCTCATGTTGCCAGTGTGGGGGAGTAGATATATATGGATAAGCACAGCGGGGTCCAATATATTGGACCAGTACTCCTTCAAGGGGCTGTTTAAGTGTTTATAGGGAGATATCCAATAAACAGGACAATATATAAACAGCCCCTTGCAGGAGTACTGGTCCAATATATTGGACCTCGCTTGGAAAATCAATTGACATATTTCAAAAGATCAATAAGAGCAGCGGGGCACCATAAAATCTAAATGAATAGTTAAAGGAAGTAGAAACTGGGTTCCTTTAACTATTGTGGACTTAGAGTATGAAGTTCTGAATGATTACCGTGTGTGTGTGTGTGTGAATGAGTTATTAATTAACCAGATATGTGATGTATTGTAAAAAAAATAACACATAATAATAACCAAACAAACTATCAAAGTATTACACAAAAAATATTTTTATTTACAGTGACAATCATTTTCAAAAATACCAAACACTTATATATAAAGGATTGTTATTCATTTACATGTACGTTACAGATGTTGACATGAAAAGGTCAACTGAAATGGCTTGGGTCCTGGGGTGGAGTAAGATGTAGACTAGCCTTCCTTCAGCTTTCAGAGGGTGAGTGTTCTCTGCTGCTTACAATTGCTGAGGGTGAGGAGCTCCCAGGCAATGGAGCATTGTGGCAGAAGATAGCTTCAATTAACGAAATCCTCAATTGCTCCATTGCCTGGTTGTGCTGTTGGTTTACCCAGGTCAACATTAATTCGAAATGGTCAGTTTGCTGTCTGACTATAAGATGTATGGTCCGGGTAAGCCTTCTCATGTCCTGTGACAGCCTTCTATTTTCACTTGACAATCTCCTCACCTCTCTAAGGAGCCTCTCAAGTTGCACAGTTGGGCCAGGCGGTACAGCAGGTGGCACCCAGGCAGGAGGTGGCGACTGCTGTGGCAACTGCAGTACATGCACACTGGGGGCAGCATTACATGGTGGCAGCATGGTGGAACCTTGGCCCCTGACCTCCTCCTCTGGCCACGGGGAGAAGGCAGGAGTCTGACATTCCAGGGGTCAGTACTGGCTCATTCTGAAGCTCTATACCCTCCAAAATAAGTACAGGCGAGTACGGGCTGCACTGCACTCTCCCCTCAGGCTGGTCTTGTTGATCTGAAATAGATGAGATAGCAAATGTTGACGATAGCATTCATAAACAATTCTAGGTTACACATACAAGCATTAGGGTTGATTTACTAACACTGGACAGTGCTAACTCTGGTGAAGCTATGCAGAAACCAATCAGCTTCTAACTTTAGCTTGTTCAATTAAGCTTTCACAAAAAAAACTGGAAGCTGATTGGTTTCTCTGCAGAGCTGCACCAGATTTTTCACTGAATTTTTTTGTAAATCCACTTCATTGTTTCATACTTTAAAACACAACGCTTCACTGTATGATTTCATGGAGAAGTGATTGAAGTATGTGTTTGAAAATGGATGGTAATATCTTTTACATGAAAATCAAATATTCCGCGCTTAGGATCAATACCAGCAAGGAACTGCAGCCCCCCAAGCAAAAGGAAGACAGCGAAGTGAAATCCACATACTGTAATATGTTCTAATAGGGGAATGGCGCTGTTCACAGACAATTGGAATGTAAAAGTAAGAACTGAAAAATGAAAAAATATAAATAAAAAAGAAAAATAACAAAATATAAAATGTGTACACCAAAGTCCACAACAAACTTGGTGAGAAGTCCTGCAAAAATACTACAACCTATTCCAATGTGTATATCATATAAGATGTGGGTGTGCAAATCACCACCATTGGTAAAAAGTGAAAATAAGCATAAAATACATAAAACATTAAAAATGGATATAAGTGACACTAAAAAATATCCACATTTAAAAATCCCACTGACGTGCCCAGTGACATAGAAAATATATAAATTAGACCAAGTGACATAAAAAATATATTAAGCAGCTGTAATAACTCTCACATGGACTTTTTTATATAATAAATGGATCAATCAAATAATAAAAAATAATAAAATAAATTTCATAAACTGGCTCGTGGGTATGTGTAACCAAAAAAACATGAAATAATTAATGTGCACCAATAAAAATAGTCCAATGAGTGTACAGAAGGTCCCTGTACACAGATGGTATGTGTATCCAGGTAATCCCCAGCAGATTTTCAATACTGATGTAATCCGTGTTTGGCCCCCACTTGTGCCCTCACTCACCAGAAAGCCCAACTCCTGCAGGGGTAAAGGGCATAAGTAGATCCAGTGGCCGGAGTGCTGGACAGCCGAAATCCCCCTCTAAGGTTCCATGATCTCCTTCCCACTTAATCCGCTGTGTTCCTTATAATGGTGTCCACCGGAGTAAATCCCTTTGGTGGTTCGCTGTAATGACACACACTGCAGGGAAAGCAGGCTCCTCTCAGCTATGTAGCAGGGCTGCACACATTTTATATTTTGTTATTTTTCTTTTTTATTTATATTTTTTCATTTTTCAGTTCTTACTTTTACATTCCAATTGTCTGTGAACAGCGCCATTCCCCTATTAGAACATATTACAATATCTTTTACATGATAATGATAATACAGTGGAACCTCGGATTACGACCATAGTCCGTTCCAGGAGTATGCTCGTAATCCAATATACTCGCATATCAAAGCGAGTTTTCCCATTGAAGTCAATGGAAACAAAAATAATTTGTTCCACATTGACTTCAATGGGATGCAATACCGCATGCGGCCAGAGGCGGGGGGCGCCGGAGAGCCTCGGAAATGGCCGAAAGGGCCCGAGGGACACTTCAGCTGACCTCCACCAGCCTTTCCGAGGTTTGCTGAGGTCAGCTGAACTGTCCTTGGGCCTTTACGTACATTTTCAAACGGCACCGATCGGCGACTTCCGGCTCTGCTCGGCTCCAGCGCCCCCACCTCAGGCCAAAAGCGGTGTGCAGTCCTGAGACAACACTCGCAAACCGAGTTAGGATTTTTAGAAATACAGTGCTCAGTTTGCGAAACGCTCGTTAACCGTGTTACTCGCAAACTGAGGTTCCACTGTAATGCCTGTGTGTAATGTGTAGATGATTATGGTGTGTCCTGTTTCTTTATATTGGCAGCTTGTGTACTTACCCTGAGGAGTATTGGGCCGCTGTTTTCTGCCAGATGACGCTGGAGGGATACGGCTCAGGCTTTCTGTTAAAGACGGAAGAAAAGAGTCAAGGTAATGTTCCAGATAAAGTTAAGTAAACAGCACTATTTATTTTTGCCTGTAATACGTTGTACAACATCATCAAAGCATTATGAAAAAGGTGCCCAAAATGTATCCTGACTCTTTGTGTCATAAATTACTGTATCCTCATCTTATTGCCCAAAAATATACTGACACAAAGGTCGGAGTAAAATGTCTGTTTTCGACCCCTTTATTAAAATGAACAATTATGTAAACCAATATTAACAAACAAAAACATAACACTTTTGGTTGCCGATCCTTGGAGGCACTAAGTATCAAAAATGTTTCCCTTGTATCTGCGTAAACTACTTCCACGGTCCCTCCCTACTGCTCTGCACCGACTCGGGGACGAACCACATTCTGCAGATACACCATTGTAACTACCAGTTAATCCACCATAACTGGCATTCCATACCTTAGATGGGTCCCAAGCATCTGATCACAGCAAGTTATTTTAAAATGCCCCCAAAGACCCAACCGAACCTACCCTGTAAAAAAAAAAAAAAAAAGCCAACACAACAAAAAAGTAAGCATAGAATGAACCAAGCCGATGTAGAGAGTAAGGATGAGCTCCGGCGTGTTCGCACATCCCATGTACAGAGCCCGCCAGGTAGTCGGCACGGCGCTGCGCTAATCACAGGCAGTGAGACATTTCCCGATGCGCGGCTGCAGAGATTGGGAAATGTCTCACTGCCTGCGATTAGCTCAGCGCAGTGCCGACTTCCTGGCGGGCCCCTGTACGTGGGGTGTGTGAACATGCTGGAGCTCATCCTTAGTAGGGAGGGCAGACGGGAATGCTTCTCCTCCTCGTGTACTCTCAGGATTACTGGTTTCACATTGTCTCCCACACTCCTGGCTTTTTGCAGTCCCTCCCCCACGCTGGCTGCCCAATTCCCTGCAGCCCCATGTTGCCTAACAACATGTTTTAATCCCGACTTGCCTGGCTTTCCTGTGCTCCTAATCATGCTAGCACTACGCTATTTTTTTTTGGGGCTTCAGGCTATACTCTCTATTCACCAAAAAGTGCACTGAGGTGAATTAAAGTGGATTGTATACCCCACTTTGTCATTTTTTACCTACAGGTAATCCTATAATAAGGCTTACCTGTAGGTAAAATGAACAGCCCCTAAACCTGTAGAGTTTAGGAGATATCCACCTCAGATGCAGCTGCTGATGTCAGCGGCGGTGCATGCACTCTGAAGGTCCGGCGGACGCTGAAGAAAAATCAAAGCTCCACGCTGGAAAAAGCACTCCCACATGCATGCGTGGGATAGACCTCATCGCGGCTCCGCCGCTGTGAGTGACCCCGGAAGAGACTGCGAGGCAACGTGTCAGCCCCCTCAGCGCTGACCGGGTCGGGTTGCTGGGGCCTCGTTCTAAGGTATTTCATACTGTGCTAGTATGCGATGCATAGTAGCACATTATGCCATTGTCTTGCAGGTTTCTTTTTATTTCTTCCGTGGTTTAATACCACTTTAATTTGCACTGGAACTGTGAATAGCCTTTTACATACACTATACTACAGCCCCCATATACATACTACTATACCCCCCTCTTTTATTACACAATCCCATGCTTACTTCAGTTTCCTCAGTCCTCCTTCACATTACAGTTTCCCCTTCACAGTAGTGTTCTGAAGGAATGAGGAGTCATGTGTGTATGAATTTGAAAATGGACCTTTTATGTGTATTAGATGATAATGCCTGTGTGTATATAATGTGTACATCGATGAATGAAGACGATGGTGTGTCCTGTTTCTTTCCAGATTATGTATACTACTTACCCTGAGGCGTAATGGTCCGCTGCTTCCTGCCAGAAGTTGATGCTACTGGAGAGTCCGAGATACGGATTGGGCTTTCTGTTAAAGACGGAAGAAAAGACAAGAGTCAAGGTAATGTTCAAGATAAAGTCAACAGCTTTATTTATTATTTTTGCCTGGTATATGTTGGACGACAACAACATATTTGATAATCTAAGCGTAAAAAAGTGCACTGAGGTGAATTAAAGTGGATTGTATACCCCGCTTTGTCATTTTTTACCTACTGGCAATCCTATAATAAGGCTTACCTGTAAGTAAATTGACTATCCCCTAAACCTGTACGGTTTAGGAAATATCCATCACAGATGCAGCCGCTGACGTCAGCGGCGGTGCATGCGCTCTGAAGGTCCGGTGGACGGTGCAGAAAAATCAAAGCTCCTCGCCAGAAACAGGACTCCCACGCACATGCGTAGGAGAGACCTCATCACGCCTCCGGCCACTCACAGCGCCGATACCCGGAGGAGACGGCGAGGCAAAGTGTCAGACCCCATAGCGCTGACCAGGTCGGGCTGCTGGGCAGTGTTAGGTTTAGTCTTAGGACTAAAATGGCATTTTAGTTTTAGTCCCATTTTAGTCATCTGCTATTGTTTTAGTTTTAGTCGTATTTAGTCGACTAAAATCTCCAGTACATTTTAGTAATTGCAATTTAGTTTTAGTCATAGTCTTTTGACTAAAATGGCTTTTAGTTTTAGTCGTATTTTAGTCATCTCAATTGTTTTAGTTTTAGTCGTATTTTAGTTGACTAAAATAGTATTCATTTAGTCGACTAAAATGTTTTAGTCATTTTAGTCCACTAAAATGTTTTAGTCAACTAAATTAACACTGCTGCTGGGGCCTCGTTCTAAGGTATTTCATAATGTGCTAGTATGCGATGCATACTAGCACATTATGCCATTGTCTTGCAGGTTTCTTTTTTTTTTCTTCCATGGTTTATTACCGCTTTAATTTGCACTGGAACTGTAAAATCAAATCTGAAGTTGCTGATGTGTTAAAACAGATGATATATTTATTGGCCAATTGATCAATTAACATTTTTGTGAATAGCCTTTTACATATACTATACTATAGTATACCCCCCTCTTTTATTACACAATCCCATGCTTATTTCAGTTACCCCTTCACAGTAGTGTTCTGATCTGAACCACCTTCACACAATGGTATCTTCTCCCCCACCTTCATAGCACCTGAGTACAGCTGTGTTCTCTGCCCTCCCCCTTCACATCCTAACCCCCCGCAACTCGACCCTCCTTCACATTACAGTCCCGGCATCTCTGGCCCCCTTCACATTACACAGCTCCCTGCATCTCTGGCCCCTTCACATTACACTTTCCCTGCATCTCTGGCCCCTTCACATTACACAGCCCCCTGCATCTCTGGCCCCTTCACATTACACAGCCCCCTGCATCTCTGGCCCCTTCACATTACACAGCCCCCTGCATCACTGGCCCCCTTCACATTACACAGCCTCCGCACCTTTGGCACTTTCACATCCCCCCCACAGCTCTGCCCCATCCTACCTTACTTAGGCACACAGAGCCGGAGACACAGCAGCACTGAATAATGGGTGGGAGCAGGTGGTGCTGAAGTTAACCAGCAGTTGATTGGTTGCTAGGGCCGCATAGCAACCAATCACCTGCTGTTTAATTTAGGAAGTTATTTTCAGCAGCTCTGCGATACTGACAGCGGCAGAGGCAGGCAGACAGAACCGGCACCTCAATGGCTGGACTGGGGCGGTCCAGATGGCACAGTGACTCAGTCCACATCTGGCGCACAGTCCGCCATTTAGTGATGCCTGCTTTAAATGTTAAACAGGAGTTCATCATTATACATCCTTTGTCTTTGTGTTAGGTACTCACCAGAATGTCGATGGGATGGACTTGGAGCTGATCACTCTACAGATGATGTTGCTCGATCTGAAAAACATGAATGTAAACAAAAACGTAAGTCTCACATGCATAGTCATAAAAAATAATAGTGAGCTTGAAACAACCATATAACTGCAATATAAAATGATATATTTAATTTTACTCACCACCAGCTCTTTGATGTGGACCCCTGCTGCTGACTCCAGGGATATCCTCTGCCAGAAAGCCAAGGCCATCTCTCAGCTCTGCCTCCCACTCTCCGAACTCAACGGGCTTTCCCCTAATATACTCTCCCCATAGACGCTTATTCATCTTTTTGATGACTGTCGGCCGACAATCATAGAATCTGCACATAAAAAAACATTAGAGTTACAAAAATTAGAAACCAAACTGATTTATTTTTTCGAAAAACAACCTGTCGTGTCACACAGTGATGGTTTTATATATACACGTTACAATATTTCCATGTTTGTTAATGTTCTCTTCTGTAAGTGGCTGTGCCAAATAAATAGTTTTGTAAAGTAGAACTGTTACTTTTTATTGACTATTACACTGTGTATTTTTTACATATGTGTTATCTTAAGAGTGAAAGAATATTGGAGTAATTATCTGTGTCTGACGCCAGTGGTGGGCCTGCGAAACTTGGAGACCGCATTCACAGAGTCCCAGACTCGTGCCCAGCCTGCTGCCTTCTCGGATGTTGGCACAGTTTGGCAGAAGAGTGTCACTTTTTCTATTAGAACTGCAGCAACCAATGCAGCATTCTCCTGTTGGGTATATACAGGCCCCCTTGATCTTTCTCGCTTGCTTTGGTGGGATTTCTGCATGTCTGAGTCAGCACTCTCTGATGTAGGGGGGGACACATGTCTCCATTTTTGGCTATGCTTCTGCTCCACTCCACCTCCACACTCCCTTCCAGGCCTTGGCTCCACTACACGCCTCCCTTCACCTCCACTCCTCTCCCATCCACTCCTCTCCCCAACAATACTATCCCCTTGATGCCTTTCCTCCCCTCTACGCCTCTCCCCTCTACGCCTCTTCTCCCATCCCCTCCTCTTCTCTCCTCCCCTCCACGCCTCTCCTCCCCTCGCCTCCCCTCACTTCCACGCCTCCCCTCACCTCCATGCCTCCTCTCCCATGAGTCCTCTCCTCCACTCCTCCGCCCCCCTCCTCCACTCCTTCGCTCCCCTCCACTCCCCTGAGTCCCCTCCTCCACTCCTCCTCTCCCCTCCACTCTCAGTCACACCAACAACAACTCTCATACCAACACACTCACTAACACCAACATTCTCACTCACAAGACTCACACGTCTATTCTCACTCCCAGACATTCTAATTGCAACAAAACAATCAAACCACACAAAAACAACTACAAAAACGACTCTCTGCTCCTCCCTCACCACACCACTGTACACCCTCTCAAAATGGAGTACAGGGGCAGAGGCTATAGCCGTGTGTTGAAAACGAAACTAAAATACGACATTGCGAATCATTACGAATGACCGCGATATATTTACGAAAGTACAAATCCATTCTAAGCACGGTAGTAGACATTAGTACATTACGAATCATTCAGAATCTACGAAAATAAAACTGTTACGAAAATACGAACGAGTCCGAATATGGAACCGCGTCTTACAAAATTACAAATTGCTAGACTAACAGAATTACAAATGATCTTGTATTAACGAAAATACAACTATTACCAAAATAAGACCGAATATGAAAACTCGTGTCTTACGAAATTCCAAATCGTTACGAATCTACAAAAACGAGACGAAAAACAAAATTTTTTGTTGTGCACATGTCTAGCTCAGACCATATGCTGCAAACTGCATCAAATTGGTCTGCATGGCTGTCATCCCAGAAGGAAGCCTCTTCTAAAGATGATGCACAAGAAAGCCTGCAAATGGTTTGCTGAAGACAAAGCAGACTAAGGACATGGATTACTGGAACCATGTCCTGTGGTCTCATGAGACAAAGATAAGCATATTTGGATCAGATGGTGTCAAATGTGTGTGGCTGCAACAAAGATAAGTGTGTCTTGCCTACAGTCAAGCATGGTGGTGAGAGTGTCATGGTCTAGGGCTGCATGAGTGCTGCCGGCACTGGTGAGCTACAATTCATTGAGGGAACCATGAATGCCAACATGTACTGTGACATACTGAAGCAGAGCATGATCCCCTCCCTTTGGGGACTGGGCCGCAGGGCAGTATTCCAACATGATAATGATCCCAAACACACCTCCAAGACAACCACTGCCTTGCTAAAGAAGCTGAGTGTAAAGGTGATGGACTGGCCAAGCATATCAACAGACCTAAACCCTATTGAGCATCTGTGGGGCATTCTCAAAGGGAAGGTGGAGGAGCGCAAGGTCTCTAATATCCACCAGCTACGCAAAGTCGTCATGGAGGAGTGGAAGAGGACTCCAGTGGCAACCTGTGATACTCTGGTGAACTCCATGCCCAAGAGGGTTAAGGCTAGGTTTGCCACCTGTCCGGGATTCACCTGGACAGTACGGGTTTAGAGTAATTTTGAATCACGTGTCCGGGGCTCTTGCCGCCTGGAACCCGGACACATGATCTAGACCGCACTGTGGCTCAGAGCTCCATCTGTTCAGCTGGGGGCCGGGCAGGAACATTGCTAGTCTTTCAGGCACAGGTTGTTATCCTAATACGGATGTTCGGACAATTTAATCAGTCCTGAACCCCCGCTTCTATAGTATCTGCCGGGGAAGGTAATTGCCGGGAAGCGCAGCTCACATGACTACAGGAGGAGAAGAGGTGCCCGGCAGACACTGAGGGCACTCGAACCCTTGACAACTTTACTGAGGGCGAGCCGAAACCACTATAGAAGAGAGAGTCTGGCCAGCAGTGCCCTGTCAGTGTTCAGGTGTCAGTGGAGAATTGGAGGACAGCGCGTGTGTAGTTTATCACACAGACAGCTGGCCAGGAATGGACCATGCAGGAGACCAGCCGCAGAATCGGCTACATTCACAATACTTGGCTGGGTAAGAAAAACACTGATCTGAGGAGGGAGGGGGGAGAGGGGGGAATTTTTAGGATTCTTTGCTATCACCTCTGTGTTGTATGTGATTATTGGGAGTCAGGGCCGGTGCTATCATACTACAGTGTCCTGTCACTCTGCCCCATCCATGTCACTCTGCCCCATCCATGTCACTCTGCCCCATCCATGTCACTCTGCCCCCTCCATGTCACTCTGCCCCCTCCATGTCACTCTGCCCCCTCCATGTCACTCTGCCCCCTCCATGTCACTCTGCACCCTCCATGTCACTCTGCACCCTCTCTGTCACTCTGCACCCTCTCTGTCACTCTGCACCCTCTCTGTCACTCTGCACCCTCCATGTACTGTATATATATTATATACCCCGTAGGGACTGCTGAGTGTTGTGGCCCTCCTGTCACCCTGCCCAGCCCGGTATTCAATCCTCAGTCGCTCCAAGGCAATAAACAGTGCTTTCGTTTTGTTTTTATTTTTATTGCGGGGATTGAACTGGTCCAGTAAAACATGGTGTCACACTACCCCCCCTCCCCAATATTTAATATATAACACTGCATATAATGGCAATATTAGTGGCTTTAACAACTATAAAGCAATAAGCAGATTTAAATAAAGAGATGATAGGAAAAAAAAATAGAACTCCCCAGGAAATAACAACCCCCCCAGGATCAGTGCCGTTTCAGCACAAATAGCTGCCAGCATTGGTGTCAGTTTCTGCAATAACCGCCAGCATTGCTGCCAGTTTCTGCAATGATCCCCAGCATTGCTGACAGTTTCTGCAATGATCCCCAGCATTGCTGACAGTTTCTGCAGTGATCCTCAGCATTGCTGCCAGTTTCCACGATGATAACCGCCAGCATTGGTGTCAGTTTCCACAAAATGGAAAATAGTTATAAATACTCACCGTAATTTTCCTTTACTGGTCCGTCCTCCCGTCAGCACACTATGGGTTAACTGTTCCTCATTAACCCTTAGGACCACCTTCTTCCAGCATTATAAATCCCTGTCCTCCCCTCACCCTCATGTTCTTTTGTAGCGGCGCCAGGCCACTTAGGGAGGGAAGCAAAGTTGTGCTGACGGGAGGACGAACCAGGAAAGGAAAATTAAGGTGAGTATTTATAACAATTTTCCATTTTCATGGTCGTCCTCCCGTCAGCACACTATGGGATATACCAAAGTCAATATAGGGTGGGAAAGAAATGACAAAGACTCTTCTAATTCCAAGCTTAACCACACTTTTAATTAATTAATTGATCAAAGGAGTCGAAACTACCGCAGCTCCAAACGCCGAAGAGCTAGCGGCGACTACATCTAGTTTGTAGTGCCAAGCAAAAGTCTCACAGGAGCTCCAGCTAGCAGTCCTGCATATGTCTTCCACCGGGATCTTTGCTATGGATGCCCAAGAAGCTGCCATCCCTCTTGTAGAATGAGCCTGTATAGTCTTCGGAGGAGCAAGGCCCTGTTTCTTGTATGTCATGGAGATGGTCCTTGTGATCCAGGTGGATAAGACCCTTGATGGTGCGGCCTCCCCCTTCTTGGGTCCCGAAGGGAGGATGAACAAACTATTCGATTTGCATATCTGTTGTGCCCTTTGAAGATATGTTCCCAAGTTGGGAAGAGGTTCTTCCTTGGTGGCTGTACTCTTATTGCGGCTCTGAGGAATTGTTTTATTAAAGGTTCCTTAGCCCATCTATGTCCGGTGAAACAGGACAGGGCTGACACTTGGACTTTAATCGAGTTGTATGCCAAGCCTATAGTTAGTGCTGTCTGTAGAAATTCCAAAATATTTGCAATACCCAGAGTTAATGGGGAGAAATTATGCTGTAATGCAAAGTCCACAAATCTCCTCCAGATCCTGGAATATGTAGTATTTGTTGCAGACTTCCTTGCCCCTAGTAAGGTAGCTATTACTTCCTCTGAGAGGCCCTGTGCCTGTAGTCGGGCCGATTCAACAGCCAGGCCATCAGCCGCAATCTCTGCAGGTTGGGGTGCATCCATTGCTCCTGCTGTGACAAATCTCTCCTGAGGGGGAGATGTACTGGTGGGGCTTAAGCCATCTGCAGGAGTAGCGGAAACCATGGTCTCCTGGGCCAGAAGGGTACAATTAAGATGGCATGCACCTCTTCCTTCTCGATATTCAGTAAGGCCCTCATAATTAATGGGATTGGAGAAAACAGGTACACTAGGGGAAACCACCACGAGATTGAAAAGGCGTCTTGGGCTATTGCCCCTTTGCACCTGAACTTCGTGGCGAATTCTGGTACTTGAGCATTCGTTGGTGTGGCCATAAGGGTACACTGGGTGTCCCCATTTGGCAAAAATTGGTTGAATATAGTGACTGCCGATTGCCCATTCTCCCTGGCTGGGAAAACTCCGGCTCAAGCGGTCCGCTATCTGGTTTTGACTACCTGGAATGTACACTGCTGTTAAATCTTCCACATGAGTCTCCGCCCAGTGGAAAATCTTGGTTGCCACCTGGACTAATGCCAAACTCCTGGTTCCCCCCTGTCGGGTGGTATATGCTACCGCTGTCTGGTTGTCCAACCGAAGCTTGACTCGAGCTCCCTGAATCATCCCTTTGAATGCCATCCGGGCCATGTATGCTGCTTGAAGCTCCAGTACATTAGAGTGTCTGGTTTCCGTTATGCTCCACCTGCCTTGAACCTGCTCGCCGAGGCAGTGAGCCCCCCAGCCCTGGAGACTGGCATCCAAAGTAATTACAATCCAGTCTCCCGGGCTGAGAGGCATGCCCTGTGACAGGGTTTCTGGCAAGGTCCACCAGTTCAAACTCTGTCGGATTCGTCCCGGTACCCAGATCTTCTGGTCCAGTGATCGGCCATCCCATTGTCCCGGGAAGGACATCTGAAAAGCTCTCATATGGAATCTTGCCCAAGGTAACGCAGGGATAGCTGCGGTGAACATCCCCAACATTGTCATGCAGTCTCTTGCCGACAGTGTTGGAGCCTCCATTACCCTGTAGACACAGGCTTTTAGTTTGGCTACTTTGCGATGTGGTAGGAGAATCCGACCTGACTGCGTGTCGAACACCATGCCTAAATACTCCATCCGTTGGGAAGGAATGAGATTGCTCTTCTGACTGTTTATTAGCCATCCAAAGTTTGACAGGATCGCTATTACCTTGTTGCGTTGTAGTGTCAGCTGTTTGCTTGAACGTGCCACGACAAGAATGTCATCTAAATAATGAAAAATCTTTATTCTTTGCAATTGGATAAATGCTATAGTCTCTAAAAGGATCTTGGAGAAAACCCTGGGAGCTGTGCTGATGCCGAAGGGCAGACATCTGAATTGATAATGTCTTTCCTCTATTGTGAATCTGAGGTACTTTTGATGATGCTTGTAGATTGGAACATGTAAGTAGGCATCTGCTTATCCATATTAGCCAATCTCCCTGTTGAACTACGGATGTTTTTGTATATATTGATTCCATCTTGAATTTTTTGGGTATGATGAAAAGATTTAGGGACCTCCAACACTGGTCTGAGCTCTCCGGATGCTTTGGGTACTAGGAATATTGGAGATAATTGCTTGTTTTTGAGATAATTCGGCAACGTAGTCCTGCAGGCACTTGCGTTTCTTCAGATCCTGTGGATAATGAGTTTGGACAAAAATGTTTGGAGGTTGCCTTAAAAATTTTATCTTTTATCCATGTTTGACTGTCTGTCGGGTCCAGCAGTTCTTCACATTTGTTGCCCATTCCCTCCAGTATCTTGCCAACCTGGAGGGTTTGGACGGAATGACTGTCAAAAAGACTTTTCAGACTTTTTCGCCGCCTGTCCTGCGGTTGACTTCACCTTGTGCAAAAAAGAGCTCTGTGTACCCCTCCATTGCGGTCTGTTGTAATCCCGGCCTGGTCTATATGACCTGGCCTCGCGACCCCTTTTGGAATCAAACCGACCCGACCGAAAAGGTTGCTGTCTTTTCTTAGAAGTCTGAGGTAACAGGCCTGACTTTCCACCTGTGACCTGCTTGATTGCCTCCTCCAGGGTCTTTCCGAACAACATCTTACCATTGTATGGAAGATTGCATAGCACCTGTTTAGATGCCGTATCTGCGGTCCAATGTCTGAGCCATAACGCCCTCTTTGCGGTCACTGCGTGTGCCATCAATCTCGCCATTAGTCTTACCAGATTGATCGAACATTCAGCCAAAAAGGCTGCAGTCAGGTTGAGTTCCTCTAGTGCGTCAATAACTTTGGCTGCTTCCACTCCAGCTTGCAGTGCCATTTCCACATTCGAAACCCAGACCTTTAGGGCTCTTGAGATTGATGTTAGGGCTATGGATGGGTGACAGGCTGCTCCTGCAACAGCATAAATTCTTTTAAGATCAGCGTCTGTTTTTCTATCTATCGGCTCTCTAAATGTTGTGGAATCTTCCATCGGGAGGGAGACATGCCTTGCAAGGCATTGTAGGGCTGCATCTATCCCTGGTGCCGATTCCCAAAAAAGAGGCATCTGATGGGTTAAAGGGATAGAGTTTATTAAAGCGATTTTGGATTCTCGCCCTTCTCTCTGGCTTCTCCCATTCATCCTCCATTCAAGTCCCGGATTTCTTCCATAAATGGGAAAGATGGCCCCTGTTTCCTTAAATTAGGAAAAAATCTCTTAACCTTCTCTGGAGGTTTTGAGTCCTGATCCCATTCTATGGCCTCCTTTATGGCCGTAACATATGGCTCAATCAGATGATAGTCGAACAAATGCTCAGGCATGTCCTCTGTCTCTGATGAGGAATCTGATAAGGTCACACATATCCTTGACGATCTTTGTGTTTGATCTGTGGAGGTGCCTGGTGTATGCTCCTCTTTAGAGCAGGATGCGCTGGAGGCTAGCTGCATACTTTCAGTCACTGCTTCCTGTATGTAATCTAAACCTGGTTTCCCGGCAATAGCTGGTTCTGCGCAAGCTCAGCATAAGCCCTCTGCCGGTCTCCCGGATTGTCGTGGTTCTACCGCTGAGGATCTGCTACAGCTTGGACCACTAGATGATCGATCCCTCCGTTTGGAGCGGGACCTAGAACGGTGGTGGGACTTTTCATTCCGGGAATGTCTTTTTTTTTTAGGGCTCTTGCTCCTAAAAAAGATTAGGCAAAACGTTACTTGCATGTGCGGCACTCTTTTGCAGTATTTTGTCCCCCGTAGACCCCTCCTACCTTTACGCAGATCTTCGTGCCTGCTGTGGTGAGCTCATGGCTACAGATGAACGAGAGAACAATAGGTTAAACAATAGACGCATCCTTGTAACTATCTTCTTCCTCTCCCTTAAAAAATTTTTTTTTGCCCTACCCCTTTAAATCGTCAGCCATCTTACTTGCAGCAAAACAAGCTGAGAAGTGCAGGCTGACAGAGAGGCCGGTGGTAACAGCAACCAATTCAGCCAAACCTGGCTGGAAAGGAAGAGCAAGCAGAGTGTAAGAAGCACATAAGTCATTTAAAGAAGAAAAGACACAAAAGGTTTGGAGATAAGGACCGTGAATCACCTACCGGAATCCTCTGCAACACACAGCGATCAGCGCCTGCCACCGATGTGGTGTCCAGCTTTATGGTGTGCTGGTTTCCCCAGCAACGCACGACTGCTCCCGCCACCCGTGAGGTCAATCGACGGCGACCAAGGCTCCAGAGGGGAAGATGCAGGTAAAAATCCTCTTCAGCTTGCCACAGTTTTAAGTGTGTCCTTTAGACAACAAATGCCCACAGCCTGGCACAAGGCATCCAGTGTCATAAGAGGCTTTACCTCGATCATTCTGGACCCTCCAACCCCAGGAGAGGCTCAACCTGGGGGGGAAAAGTTCGGTAGGGGGGTATAAGCTGGAATTCAGTCCGGTGGTCTGGCGACCAATGAAACAAGAACACAAGGGGGAGGGGAGGACAGGGATTTATAACACTGGAAGAAGGTGGTCCTGATGGTTAATGAGGAACAGTTAACCCATAGTGTGCTCACGGGGGGACGCCCAGGAAAAATAATTGCAGCATTGGTTTAAATCTCCGCAAAAATAATTGCCAGCATTGGTGTCAGTTTCCACAATAACTGCCAGCATTGGTGTCAGTTTCTGTAATAACCACCAGCATTGATGCCAGTTTCTACAATGATCCCCAGCATTGGTGCAGTAGCTGCAATAATAGCCACCAGCATAGATGGTCATTGGCGTTTTGCTATTTTAAAACCCTGCAGCATGAAGAAGCTAATTAACACTGACGCTGACCACTAATTCAACACAAGGAGTTAATGAATACTACCACTGATCTCTAATGCATTAGTGCCCAGTAGCAGTTAATTAACCCCCTTGTGCTGTATTAGTGGTCAGTGTTAATTACCCCTTTGTATTGCAGCACGAATGGGTTAAAACTGACCACTAATACAGCACAAGGGGGTTAATTAACTGCTACTGGCCACTACTGCATTAGTGATCCATGGTAGTGTCCATTAATGCCTTGTGCTGAATTAGTGGCCAATGTCAGTACATTAACACCTTCATGCTGCATATTACTGGCTAATGGCAGTGTTAGGTAATAAACCCCCAATCACAAAACCCACAGTTCCCAGGACCTTAACTAGTCCAGTGCACTGGAAAAGAGTTACTGCAACGTTACACTGTTAAGCAACATATATTCTCCTCTGTCTGTCATTGCTCACTTACCTAATCGCAGCAACAAGCACGTTCACTCACGCTGCCTCTCTCTCTCTCTATATATATATATATATATATATATATACCATATTTATCGGCGTATAACACGCACTTTTTTCCCCTTAAAATCAGGGGAAAGTCGCAGGTGCGTGTTATACGCCGATCCCCTGCGATCCCGACCTGTCAAAATAACAAAATCGCCGACCGCGATTTGAAAATGGCGCCGCCGGCGCCGAAATACACAGGGCCGGTCCTCGGCTCTTTCCGGCGGCTCTCGTTTACTTTCGGTTTCACTCGTAGCCCCGAGCGGAGCTATCCGAGTAGGTTCGGATGGCTCCGCTCGGGGCTACGAGTGAAACCGAAAGTAAACGAGAGCCGCCGGAAAGAGCCGAGGACCGGCTCTGTGTATTTCGGCGCCGGCGGCGCCATTTTCAAATCGCGGTCCGCGATTTTGAAGCCCAGCAAGCAGGGACAGGGGATCGAAGGCTGCACTGGGGCAAGGCTGCACTGGGGAAGGCTGCACTGGGGCAAGGCTGCACTGGGGAAGGCTGCACTGAGAAGGCTGCACTGATATGGCTGCACTGACATGGCTGCACTGGGGAAGGCTGCACTGACATGGCTGCACTGACAAGGCTGCACTGGGGAAGGCTGCACTGACATGGCTGCACTGGGGCAAGGCTGCACTGACATGGCTGCACTGAGAAGGCTGCAATGATGGGCATTTAAATGTAAGTTTTTTTCCCTTCAACTTCCCTCCTAAAAGTTTTTTTTTCCTTAAAATTCCCTCCTAAATTGGGGTGCGTGTTATACGCCGGTGCGTGTTATACGCCGATAAATACGGTATATACACATACACACTACATTGACTGCACTATATACTCTGAACTGTATTACAGTATCTCACAAAAGTTAGTACACCCCTCACATTTTTGTACATATTTTATTATAACTTTTCATGTGACAACACTGAAGAAATGACACTTTGCTACAATGTAAAGTAGTGAGTGTACAGCTTGTATAACAGTGTATATTTGCTGTCCCCTCAAAATAACTCGACACACAGCCATTAATGTCTAAAGCGCTGGCAAGACAAGTGAGTACACCTGTTGCCTTATGAGGAGTTTATGAGTAATCTCCACTAGCAACTGGGAATATTTGTATATATATATATGTATATGTAAATATAGTTTAGAATAAGAAATACGATTAGTGTGTATGAAATATTGCTGTGGGTAAGCGGTTAACCTATCTAGATGTAAATATATGACAGGCTTTGGGCTTGAGTATCTAATTCAATTAACAGTTCCTTTTGACTTGCAGGTATGCTAGGCATGTGTGCGTTATGGAAGAGATACCGTCTGGGTTATACAGTTGAATACTGTAGTGTAGACTTGACAGGGACGAATTCATTACCTAAGTTAAAGGCTTTGTAGTCCCCTGTGTTAACCAACCCTTTATTCACTTCAAAAGGTGTTGACACCTCATGGCAAGGAACTCTAAGGATCTGAAAAAAATAAATGTTGCTCTAAAGATGGCCTAGGCTATAAGAAGATTACCAAGACCATGAAACTGAGCTGCAGCTTGGTGGGCAAGACCATACAGCGGTTTAACAGGACACATTCCACTCAGAACAGGCCTCTCCATGGTCGACTAAAGAAGTTGAGTGCACGTGCTTAGGGATGAGCTTCGAGTTCGAGTCGAACCTATGTTCGACTCGAACATCGCCTGTTCGACCGTTCGTCGAATTTCGAACATTATGGGCCATTCGCGCCAAATTCAAGTGGCGCATCATGGCCCATAATTCACAGTGGCATCGCAGTGCATTGCTGGCTGATGATTGGCCAAGCATACACTATGACCCGCATGCTTGGCCAATCACAGCGCCATCTGTACAGAGAGCCGTAATTGGCCAAAGCCAGTGTGGCTTTGGCCAATTATGGCTCAGGGGGTTTAGTACATGCCCCACACTATATAAGGCCGCCTGCGTGGCAGCCTTGTGTAGTGTGTTGCGGTGGCGGAGAGATAGACAGAGAGAAAGTGTCATTTGATTTAAGTTAGATAGAGTAGGCAGGCGAGTCAGTTAGCTGCACTTACAGTGTATTGTGTATATATATGCATATATATTATACACTGTATTCAGTTTAGCTAGATCCGTTCCTGTTATTCTCTTCCTACTGACAGGCAGGCAGGTGTTTTTACAGTATTTACAGCTACCTGAAGAAAATTGCTAGTGTTCTTCTGATCCTATTAGTACCACAGGCAGGCAGCTACAGTATTTACAGTTAGTGTAGTGTGTCCTCTGGATCCTATTAGTACCACAGGCAGGCAGCTGCAGTATTTACAGTTAGTGTAGTGCATCATCTGCACAGTGTGCACCTAAAGCTACCTGAAGACAATTGCTGTTGTTCTGATCCTATTAATACCACAGGCAGGCAGCTGCAGTATTTACAGTTAGTGTACTGTGTCCTCTGCACAGTGTGCAACTAAAGCTACCTGAAGACAATTGCTGTTGTTCTGATCCTATTAATACCACAGGTAGGCAGCTGCAGTATTTAAAGTTAGTGTACTGTGTCCTCTGCACAGTGTACACCTAAAGCTACCTGAAGAAAATTGGTGGTGTTCTTCTGATCCTATTAGTACCTGTCAGGGGCATATCAGTGGCCGTCGGGCAAATATGCGTGCACACAGGTGCACAAGAAGCTCTTCCAGGACAATTCTGCTCAATTCCCCACCAGGGGGCGCCGGAGCGCTCCCGCGTGTGCCCGTACGCGCGTTCGCGCATTCGTGCGCGCGCCCGTTCGCGCTAGCGCTGTTTGGCGCCAAGGCCCCTTTAAAAGGATGACAGGTGCTTCTGTCAGATGCTGTTTGTCTGCAGCTCTGTACCTGCGTTCCTGCTTTCCGCTTGATTTGCACTTACCTGTGACCCGGCTACGTCTGACCATTCTCCAGTCTCCAATCCGACCCGGCTTGCCTGACCTTGTTTATCTGATTACCTGTTGCCGAACTTCTGCCTGCCTGACTATTCTTGGATCACCCCTTTGCCATACCTGCCTGATCTCCTGCTGAAACGGACTGTCTGACTTGCTTCTGCCTGTGTCCCGGGACGCTGCTTCCAGCCTGCCTGTCAAGCACCCTGCCGCTGCCTTCTCAGCTACCTGCCTGTCTACCGGCCTGCATCCGCATAACTGCATCCGCAGCTCAGCCATCCCTGAGGGGCATCCTTCCAGACCATCATCTGCTTCTGCTGGAACCGCATCAGGCCCTCCTACCCACTGTGCTCAAGAGACCACTGTTCCCACTTCCAGTGGCTCCTGAACCAGCGCTTAAGAGAGGTCTCCTTCTACCAGTCAGGCTCAACTACCAGGTACCTTACAGTACAAACAGCCATGACTGAGCCTGCAGGAGAGACCTCTCCCATCAAGGAGATCTGTACGCACTTAGCAGCACTTACCCAGGCGGTACAAACCTTACAGGACAGTTACAACAGACTGGAGGGTCAAGTATTGAACCTCAGTGGCCCCAGTAATATGGCTCCTGCTGCAGCCGCTCCAGTACAGGCTGCTGCACCGCCCTCTGTGGTAATGCTTCCACCTGAGCCAAGAGTGCCTACCCCCGAAAAGTTTTCTGGTGATCGAACAAAGTTTGTGGCCTTCCGCAGCACTTGCCAACTCTATTTTGCCCTACAGCCACGGACTTTTTCCTTGGAGGCCACCAAGGTGGGATTTGTTATATCCCTCCTTCAGGGGGAACCCTTGACCTGGGCCCACCGCCTGCTTGAAACCAACGCTGCACAGGTCCAGTCCCTGCCCGCCTTCTTTGAAGCCATGGCCCAGCTTTATGAAGATCCTCAACGGACTGCTACCGCTGAGGCAGCTTTGTTCGCGCTCCAGCAAGGCCGTAGGCCGGCCGAGGACTATGTAACAGACTTTCGACGCTGGAGCGCGGACACTCAATGGAACAACGCAGCCCTGCGTCACCAGTTCCGCATGGGACTGTCTGAGGGTCTGAAGGATGAGCTTGCTCGAGTAGGGATGCCTGATACCCTTGAGGAACTCATCGCCATTACCATCCAGATTGACCGACGCCTTCGTGAGCGCCGGTCTGAACGCTCTTCCCAACCAACACGCCCTATGTGGATGACTCCAAGAGTTCCGGTTCCTGCCTCCCAATACCTACCTTCTGCTTACCCGAGTCCAGTCACCCAAACAACCGAGGCTCCTGAACCGATGCAGCTGGGACTTATGCGGGCTACCCTGACCCCGGAGGAACGGGCGCGCAGACGCCAGTTAAATCTCTGTCTCTACTATGGTGGGACGGGCCACTATGTGAACAACTGTCCAGTAAAGACTCGTAAGTGCTTTTCTTCTACTCCAACCTGTTTATCTGCTTTAACCGCCAATACAACTCAACTTGTCCTTCCCCTCTCATTGCAGCTCCAGGGAAGAACAATCCAGGTCAACGCCATTGTTGACTCCGGGGCATGTAGTTGCTTTGTGGACTCTGCTTTTGCCACCCAACAGAACCTGCCTTTAAAGAACAAGACACATAGACTCTCAGTTTTCTTGGCCGATGGTTCCCATATAAAATCTGGACAAGTCTCTCAGGAAACCCTTCCGCTGCCTGCCACCTGCTCATCCCAGCATCAAGAGATCCTAACCCTGGATGTTATTTCATCTCCATTATTTCCAATCATCTTGGGCATGCCCTGGCTTCAGGCCCACAACCCTCTGGTTGACTGGGTCACGGGCGAGATCAAGTTCCAGTCACCCTACTGCCAAAGACATTGTCTACCAGAAGCCTCTAAACCTGCTGCTACCTTACTTTGTATGGACATTGATCCAGACCTACCCCAAGATGTACCAGAAGTCTACCGGGAATTTGCGGATGTGTTCAGCAAGAAGGGGGCAGACACCTTGCCTCCCCATCGTCCCTATGACTGCCCAATTGAGCTGCTTCCTGGGGCTGAAATTCCTTTCGGGCGCATTTTTCCGCTGTCCGAAAAGGAGCAAGAGGCACTTAAGGTTTATTTAAACGAAAATCTTGAAAAGGGCTTCATCCGACCTTCCACTTCACCAGCTGGTGCCGGAATATTTTTTGTTTCTAAGAAGGATCAGTCTCTTCGCCCCTGTGTGGACTATCGGGAGTTAAACAACATTACAGTCAAGAACCGTTACCCGCTGCCACTGATACCTGAACTGTTCCAGAAGCTGAGATCTGCTACTATCTTTACCAAACTGGATCTGAGAGGGGCCTACAATCTGGTCCGCATTCGGGCCGGGGACGAGTGGAAAACGGCTTTCAGAACCCGTTTCGGACACTACGAATACCTCGTCATGCCCTTTGGTCTATGCAATGCCCCCGCCACGTTCCAGCATCTGGTCAATGACGTGATTTCCTGGACATCTTTTTAATTGTCTATCTGGATGACATTCTAATCTTCTCCAGTTCACTTGAGCAGCACAGGGAACATGTCCGTAAAGTCTTGATCCGACTCCGTTTGCACAGACTGTATGCTAAGGCGGAGAAGTGCGAATTCAAACAGCAGGAGATCCAGTTTTTGGGATTGGTAATCTCCCCAACCGGCATCAAAATGGACCCTCAGAAGGTATCTGCTGTGTTAGAGTGGCCTGCTCCCATGGACAAAAAAGGTGTACAACGCTTCATTGGGTTCGCAAACTTCTATAGGAAGTTCATTAGGGGGTTTTCTGCTATTATATCCCCCATCACGCAGCTGACTAAGCAGAACTCCCGTTTCCATTGGAACCCAGAAGCCCAGAGGGCCTTTGAGGAATTAAAGAAACGTTTTACATCAGCTTCGATCCTTAGCCATCCGGATCCATCCTTACCTTTTATCCTGGAGGTTGATGCGTCCGAAGTAGCCGTGGGTGCTGTTATTTCCCAACGACAAGGCAACAAGGACTTGATGCACCCCGTAGGGTTCTTTTCCAGGAAACTTTCACCTGCGGAGCGGAACTATGATGTGGGGGATCGAGAGCTACTCGCTATCAAGACAGCTTTGGAGGAATGGAGGTACTTGCTAGAAGGCGCAGTTCACCCAGTACTGATTTATACAGACCACAAAAATCTCGAGTATTTAAGATCCGCCAAGAGGTTAAAACCCAGACAGGCCCGTTGGGCTCTATTTTTCACACGATTCTGTTTCCATATTACCTATCGGCCCGGATCCAAGAATGTAAAACCGGACGCGCTGTCGCGCATGTTCGATAACCCTAAAGACTTTTCGGTACCTGACACTATCTTGCCGGCAAATAGCTTCCTCCTTCTCCAAACAGATCTTCTGTCCATGATCAGAGAAGCATCTCCAGAACCTTCAAGCCTTCAGGGATCCTCTTTAACACCTCGTCATGGACTTTTGTGGAGAGGAAGTCAAATTTTTGTACCAGAGAGTGCCCGAGTCAAGGTGCTGACACTTCTGCATGACCACCCACTTGCAGGACATTTTGGGGTATGTAAGACCCTTGAGCTGGTGCAGCGCACCTTTTGGTGGCCTAACCTAAAGGAATTCTGCAAAACATACGTCAACTCATGTTCTGTCTGCATCCAGAATAAAACTCCCAGGAACAGAGCTTGGGGTTTACTGAGACCATTACCTATACCAGATAGGCCCTGGAGGATGATAGCGACTTTATAGTAGAACTGCCTTGCTCTGAAGGATGTTCGGCGATCCTTGTGGTGGTCGACCGACTATCCAAAATGGCCCACTTTGTGCCCCTAAAGGGAACACCCTCTGCTGTGGAGACAGCCCGTGTGTTCATCAAGGAGATTGTCAGGTTACATGGAATCCCTGCAAATATAGTGTCCGATAGAGGGGTGCAGTTTACATCACGTTTTTGGAGAGCACTTTGTGAGATCCTGAAAATTGAACTAGCCCTGTCCTCAGCATACCATCCCCAAACAAATGGGCAAACTGAAAGGACAAATCAGACACTAGAGCAGTACATAAGGTGTTTTACATCTTTTGTACAAGATGATTGGGTATCTCTGCTGCCCCTAGCGGAATTTGCTTACAACAATGCCAGCCACTCTGCTACCGGTCAATCCCCTTTCTTTTCCAACTATGGTTTTCATGCATCTTTTTTACCAGATTTTCTTTCAGAATCCCCAGTTCCAGCGGTCCAGGACACAGTGCAGTTCCTTAGTCATAATAACCAGATCTTACGGGAAGCAATATCCAAGGCACAAGCGGACAACAAAAGGTTCTTTGATCAGAAAAGAAGAGGAGACCTAAACCTTCAGCTTGGTGACAAGGTATGGCTGTCTACTGATAATATTAGATTAACCTGTCCCACTAAGAAGCTTGCTCCTAAGTTCATTGGGCCCTTCCCTGTGAAAAGAAAGATTAATGAGGTGTCCTATGAATTGTGTTTACCTGATTCACTCAAGATTCACCCTGTGTTTCACGTGTCACTCTTGAAACCTGCTGTAGATGACCCTTTTCCTGACAGGGGCACCAGGGTCCCTGAACCGGTTCTGGTGGATGGCAATGAGGAATATGAAGTGGAGGCCATCCTTGATTGCAGAAAGAGAGCTGGGCAAGTACAGTTTTTGATTAAGTGGAAGGGGTATGGGCCTGAAAATAATTCATGGGAACCTGACTGTAATATCCATGCCAGACGTTTAATCCATGCTTACTTCTCTGCTCATCCTGAAAAGAAGGGTATTCTGGGCATCTGGAGGCTGCCCGTTGGGAGGGGGCAATGTCAGGGGCATATCAGTGGCCGTCGGGCAAATATGCGTGCACACAGGTGCACAAGAAGCTCTTCCAGGACAATTCTGCTCAATTCCCCACCAGGGGGCGCCGGAGCGCTCCCGCGTGTGCCCGTATGCGCGTTCGCGCTAGCGTTGTTTGGCGCCAAGGCCCCTTTAAAAGGATGACAGGTGCTTCTGTCAGATGCTGTTTGTATGCAGCTCTGTACCTGCGTTCCTGCTTTCCGCTTGATTTGCACTTACCTGTGACCCGGCTACGTCTGACCATTCTCCAGTCTCCAATCCGACCCGGCTTGCCTGACCTTGTTTATCTGATTACCTGTTGCCGAACTTCTGCCTGCCTGACTATTCTTGGATCACCCCTTTGCCATACCTGCCTGATCTCCTGCTGAAACGGACTGTCTGACTTGCTTCTGCCTGTGTCCCGGGACGCTGCTTCCAGCCTGCCTGTCAAGCACCCTGCCGCTGCCTTCTCAGCTACCTGCCTGTCTACCGGCCTGCATCCGCATACCTGCATCCGCAGCTCAGCCATCCCTGAGGGGCATCCTTCCAGACCATCATCAGGCCCTCCTACCCACTGTGCTCAAGAGACCACTGTTCCCACTTCCAGTGGCTCCTGAACCAGCGCTTAAGAGAGGTCTCCTTCTACCAGTCAGGCTCAACTACCAGGTACCTTACAGTACCACAGGCAGGCAGCTGCAGTATTTACAGTTAGTGTACTGTGTCCTCTGCACAGTGTGCACCTAAAAGCTACCTGAATTTATGGGATTCTGTCGTTAGCTGAGTAATGGTCCATCTGGGTGAGCAGGTCTTCTTGCATTATTATCTATTGTAATACTCAGTATGCCTTGCAATTATTGTATATTTTGCACTTTCATGCATTGTTCTTCGTTTAATATATTGTTTTTTCATAGACCTTCTATCCTCCTGAAGAAGCGGTTACACCGTGAAACCGGTAGAGGAATATCTATACCCCACCTTAACAGAAACTTTATGGGGGAACCTGTTATTAGTCAGTTATGTGTGGTGTATATTATACTTTGTCTTGTATATACTCCCTTCGTTTTTAAATATTGTTTGTATATTGTTATAGAATAAAAATTTGTATTTTATCAAACAATCTTGTCATTATATCAGTACTGAGAAAGTCCATTCAATTTCTTTGGGTATTTATGTGTATTGGTCAGCCTTGGCAACTGCCCTCACATTTCCACCTTCCCCAATTTTAAAGCTACCTGAAGACAATTGCTGTTGTTCTGATCCTATTAATACCACAGGTAGGCAGCTGCAGTATTTACAGTTAGTGTACTGTGTGCTCTGTACAGTGTGAATCTAAAGCTACCTGAAGAAAATTGGTGGTGTTCTTCTGATCCTATTAGTACCACAGGCAGGCAGCTGCAGTATTTACAGTTAGTGTACTGTGTCCTCTGCACAATGTGCACCTAAAGCTACCTGAAGACAATTGCTGTTGTTCTGAAAATTGGTGGTGTTCTTCTGATCCTATTAGTACCACAGGCAGGCAGCTGCAGTATTTACAGTTAGTGTACTGCATCCCCTGCACAGTGTGCACCTAAAGCTACCTGAAGACAATTGCTGTTGTTCTGATCCTATTAATGCCACAGGCAGGCAGCTGCAGTATTTACAGTTAGTGTACTGTGTCCTCTGCACAGTGTGTACCTAAAGCTACCTGAAGACAATTGCTGTTGTTCTGATCCTATTAATACCACAGGCAGGCAGCTGCAGTATTTACAGTTAGTGTACTGTGTCCTTTGCACAGTGTGCACCTAAAGCTACCTGAAGACAATTGCTGTTGTTCTGATCCTATTAATACCACAGGCAGGCAGCTACAGTATTTACAGTTAGCGCACTGTGTCCTCTGCACAGTGTGCACCTATGGCTACCTGAAGAAAATTGGTGGTGTTCTTCTGATCCTATTAGTACCACAGGCAGGCAGCTGCAGTATTTACAGTTAGTGTACTGCGTCCTCTGCACAGTGTGCACCTAAAGCTACCTGAAGACAAATGCTGGTGTTCTCATACTAATAATACTACAGGCAGGCAGTTGATTCTGCTAGCTGCAGTATCAGTATATATATACATCCCAGCTTTGTGCAGCTACATCTCACTGCAGGCCATTAGTATGTCTGGAAGGTCAACAAGGAGAGGCAGACGTTTACAAGCCAATAAAAGAGGGCAAGCAGTCTCTGTGTCTAGAGGCAACAGTGCTGGTCATGGAGACGGTGCATCCTCATCAGCACGTGGCCGTGGGACACGCCTGGCCGTGTTGAGCCGCAACATGTGGAAGACTTGGTAGAGTGGATGACCAAGCCGTCCTCATCCTCCTCATCCTCTCTCACCAAGGCTCAGGGTACTTTGTCTGTCAGAGCAGCTGCCAACGTGGCCTCTTCCCTCGGCTCAATGGCATCAGTCACTCCTTCCCTAGCCCCACCATGTCCTCCTGAGGAATCCCCAAACTGATTGACCGCAGTGTTGGGTACATGCTCCAGGAGGATGCCCAGCGTTTTGTAGTCTCCAATGATGGTACCAAGCTAGAGGAAGGTAGTAACGTGAGCCCAGAGAGAGAGGGTGCCCAAGAAGGACAGCAATCTGGCAGTCATGTTCCCCCAGCTGCAGCATACTGCCAGGTTTGCTCCAGTGATGAGGAGGGAGGGGGTGATGAGGTCACTGACTCCACGTTTGTGCCTGAGAGGAGGAGGAGGAGGCATATCTCCAACGAGGCAGAATGCCCTCCAGGGGCCAGCTTAAAGGCAGCACACCGACTGCATCACACCGCATGTGCAGGGCGCTGCTGTCTCTGCATGTTATTCCAAAAGTTCTTTGGTGTGGGCCTTTTTTGAGACGAGTGCATCAGATCCTACCACTGCTATTTTTCAACATACGTCTCAAGTGTATCTCGCGTAGCCAAAACATCACCCGTGTGGGCACCACATGCTTGACCAGACATATGTCGACCTGCCATGCAGTTCGTTGGCAAACGTACCTAAAAGACCCACACCAAAGAACAAAGCAGACCCCTCCTTGCTCCTCATCAGCTGGGATCTCCAACCCTGCTATACCTTCAGTCCTCTCTGAAACCTGCACTGAGAGGAATGAAGGTGAATTGTGTCAGCATGGAGGTGGAGCCTGGCACTCAGCATCAACAGCAGTCTTCAAGGGATCATTTACAGTCTGAAGAAACCCATGGACTTGTACATGGCTGGGAGGAGGTGGCTGCTGATCATGTCGTCCTTAGTAACCCAGAGGACTCTGGACCGAATGCCTCAGCAAACCTACGCTGCATGGCCTCCCTGATCCTGCAAAGCCTGCGGAAGGATCCTCGTATTCGTGGTATCAAGGGGAGGGATCACTACTGGCTGGCAACCCTCCTTGATCCATGTTACAAGGGTAAGGTTGTGGACCTTATCTTGCCATCGCAAAGGGAGCAGAGGATGAAACATCTTTGGGAGGTCTTGCAGGAAGGTTTGTGCAACGCGTTTCCAGAGCCTGGGAGGTTACAATTTCCTGGTCCTCCTGGACAATGTGTTACTGAGGCTTCGGTCAGTCACAGAAGGAGCGGTGGAGAAGGTGGCCATCTGACCGATGCGTTCAGACAATCTTTTAGTCCGCAGCCCCAAGGTATGATTGGTTCCGGCAACCATCGCCAGTGTCTGATTCACATGGTGCAGGAATACCTAGGGGCAAGATCAGACTTGGACACCTTTCCCACCGAAAATCCTCTGGGTTACTGGGTCTTGAGGATGGATCACTGGCCAGAGCTTGCACAGTATGTAATTGAGCTACTTGCCTATCCTGCATCCAGCGTTCTTTCAGAATGCACATTCAGTGCTGCTGGAGGCTTTGCAACCGATCACAGGGTGCGCCTGTCCACCAAATCGGACGATCGGTTGACCTTCATAAAAATGAATCAGTCTTGGATCACCAGCTACCAAGCACCCGATGCTGATGTAACTGATTGATTATTTTCTTAATGTGAGATCCCTTCAAGACTGCCTATGCTGATGCTGAGTGACTATCCTGTTATTCTGAGCGACAATCCTCTTCCTCCTCAATTTTCATGCTGATAGCTTGTAAGAACATTTTTGGTTCTGGGCACTGCCACCAGTGGCCAAGGTCCAGTTTTTCTGCCCCTGTTTAACTTTTGCTGCAATACTTTGTAGCAGGGCTCATTCCTGCGCTCCAACTACAGTATCTGTGAGGGGTTGCAGTGTTGTGGCAGCAGTGGCTAAGACCCAATTTTTCTGCCCCTGTTTAACAGGGGTATGTAATTACAATCTTTGATGCAATACTTTGCAGCAGAGCTCACTCCTGTGCTCCAACTAGAGTATCTGTGAGGGGTTGCAGTGTTGTTACACCAGCACAGCTGTCCAAGGCCCAATTTTTCTGCCACTGTTTAACAGGGGTGTGTAATTACAATTTTTGATGCAATACTTTGCAGCAGGGCTCATTCCTGCGCTCCAACTATAGCATCTGTGAGGGGTTGCAGTGTTGTGGCACCAGTGCCTAAGGCCCAATTTTTCTTGTACAAAGGTTTTTATTGAACATAAAGATAAACAGAAAAAATACAGAAAAAACAGTGGTGAACATACCATGTAAACACATCTGCATTAAAATTGCAGATGTATAGCAAATAGAACATTTCTAGACATAACAAATCCTATACCATCCTGATGTTCAGGAGAAGTTGCATATGGTCTGTGGATTTTATGGATACACTAACCTGCTGGATATTGGCAAGATGTATTTAAGTTTATAAAGCCTAGTGCAGACTGAGTTGACTTTAAATGTTAAACAACATAATAAGAAAGAGACCATATGGAGCTAGGTATTACATTATCATGTCCTTAAGGCGGTCGTTCAGCATACGACCAACCTAACAGAGGTTGGGTTGTAGATCAAAAGAAGTTGCGAAAAGAAAAAGATAAGAAAAAGAATGTAGAAGAGAAAAGACCAAGAAAAGAGGAAAGGGTGGGGAGAGAGGAGGTATCTCAGAGTGAGAGCAGCGCAGGATCAAATCTAGAAGGGTGGATGTGAGACACCCAGGGTCGCCATGTCTGGAGGAACTTGTCATGTGTGTCTGATAGCACAGCTGTCAACTTTTCATTAATCATAATATCGTTTACACGGTTTTTTACCGCTTCAAAAGCTGAGAACTGGGGTTTTCCAGGCCTTTGCTATGGTCAATTTAGTTGCAGTAAAAACATGCGACGCCAGTTGTCATTCTGGTCTTAATAGTTCTGTGATTGGTTTCCCTAGGAGGGCTTCATAGGGATCCCTTCTTATATTTGTATTAAAAAGGTTACGAAGGAGTGCATAGATTCTAACCCACAATCTGCATACTTTGGGGCATTTCCACCAGATGTGTGACATTGTTCCTTCCTGGGCACACCCAGGGAAGCATAAGGGGAAGTAGGATGCAATAAAGCTTGCAAGTCTAGCTGGAGTGTAATACCAGCGATATAGTATTTTGTAAGCGATTTCTAGGAATAGTACATTCTTGGAGCATTTAGATAGAGATGCAGTCATGACCTGCCAATCCTCTGGGTCCAGTTTTTTCCCCAACTCTGCCTCCCACTGGAGATGGTACGGTCTCAGGGGTGGTTTCTTTGAGCCTATTATGGCTGCATATATTAAAGAGATCAAACTCGAGGATTGAGGTCGTGATCTACATAAACTTTTGGAAGGGGTCAATGTATAGGGGGTTGGTTGAGATTTAATGAGTTGTTGTAGAAAGTGTCGGATCTGCATATAGCTGTAGTGTTTCCTAAGAGGGATGTCATGGGAGGATCGTAATGCTGCGAATGAGATAATCCTGGTAGGGATAAACATGGAGTGGATATCTACAAAACCATTCGCATCGCTATGCGAATTGTGTCGGGTTATTATGACCAGGTGGAAATAGCGGGCAGTGAAGAAGGTGGTGTAGAGGGAGATGCGAGGAGATCAGGTTCGCTGAATATTTAATCGAGTCCCACAACTTAAATGAGTGAGCCAGACATGGGCCTATGTTGGTTGGGCGGTGGGCCTTGGGGAGCCAGGGAAGAGAGGCCAGTGGTATCGGATGGGAATCCACCAGATCAAAGACGGCCCACAACGGCATCTGCTGTTTCTCATGGAGACGTGATAGCGGGGCGATAGCTGCCGCTGTGTAATAAGCCTGCAGATTGGGGACCAAGAGGCCGCCATTGATCCTGCGGGCGTACAACACCCGTTTGTTAATTCTGGGTCTCGTAGAACCCCATATAAATTGCATAATTTTACGTTGTTGGATGCGCATAATATGGGGCGGAACGTGGATCGGCAGAACCCTGAAATAATAGAGCAGTTTTGGGAGATAGGTCATTCGGATAGTTGCAATCCTTCCGAACCAGGACAATGGGAGGGCGGACCATAAGTTAAGCATGGCTGCCAATTTTCCTGAGAGGCCTGAGTAACTCGGGGTAAGTTTGATCCCCGAATAGGGTAGGGAGGTCAACCATTGAAAGGAAAATGTAGATTTTAAATGTTCTGGGTCAAGGGGCGCTAGATTAATCAACATCGCTTTAGACTTAGAGGGGTTAACAGCTAGGCCTGAAATCGAAGCAAAGGTATTTAAGAGGGACAGCAGATTAGGTACGGTGATTCTAGGCTTGGTAATAGTGAGCAGAATATCATCCGCAAACAGGGACAGTTTATGAGAAGAGCTCGCTATTTCTACCCCTTCTATATCCGGGTGAGATTGGATAGCCTCCGCCAGAGGTTCCAGTGCCAAAATAAATAGAAGTGGGGAGAGTGGGCAACCCTGGCGTGTCCCTCTTTGAATAGGAAAGGTAGGTGACTCAAATCCATAATATTTCACTTTGGCCTGGGGGGTGTCATAAATAGCTGAAACCCATTTCATAAAGGACGCACCGAACCCATAGTGATTCAATACCTGTATAAGATAGGGCCAGGACAGGGTATTGAAGGCTTTAGTAATGTCCAAAGACAAAAACATTGTCTCTAGAGATCTATTGTGTACGATGTGTTGTATTTGTAGGAGACGTCGGATCGCATCACCGGCCTGCCTCTTTAGGACAAAGCCCACCTGGTCTATTTTGATTAGTCGTGGGAGAAAGGAGTTGAGGTGATTGGCCAGGATTTTTGTCAAGATTTTCATGTCTATATTAATCAGAGAGATTGGTCTGAAGTTAGCCCAGGAGGAGTGATCTTTGTCAGGTTTGGGGATCATTACTATGTTGGCAGTTAATAGGCTTGGTGTGAAGGAATGACCATCTTAATTGAGTTATACATTTTTGTGAGGTGGGGAGCGACAATGTCAGCAAGTTTCCGATAATAGAGAGCTGAGAAACCATCAGGGCCCGGCTGTTTACCTACTTTCAGTTCTTTAATACAATGAAGGACTCCTGAGACTTTGATGTCTCGGTCCATGAGTGAAGTGTGGGCCTCAGATAGGGAGGGTAAGGAAAGGTTTATCAAAAAGTCATTGAGGGGTTGGGGGGGAATGATCGGGGGTTGAGTAAAGTTTAGTGAGACGGTGTCAAATTCATCCAGAACTCGTTGTGGGTTTCCCGTAAGGATATTGTGACAGGTGCGCAGAGTAATAGGGGTGAATTTCGGAATGAAAGTGCGTAATCTATTAGACAACATTGCATTGGGTTTATTGGCCTTGGCATACCATTTTTGTCTGGCCCAGCGTAGGGTGCGCTCTGCTTCATCTGTCAGACACATATCCAGATCAGTGCGGACCTTGTCTAGAAACCTACGATTATCCGGGGTATGAGATTGTTTGAAGGTCTCTGACAAGGTCTCCAATTGATATTCTAACGCGCGGCGGGTTTGCGCCCGTTCCCGTTTACGTCGGGATGCTATCCTGATGACGTGGCCACGGAGGATCGCTTTGTAAGCCTCCCAGAGTGTGACCGGGGAGGAGACCGACCCAACATTAAATTTGAAATATTCCTTAGAAGTGTCGTGGATATCTTTAAGAATTTCTTTGAAAGAGAGGAGAGAATCATTCATGATCCAGGGGGAATGCTGGGGTTTACTTAATATAGAGTGAAGCACTGTAACAATTGGGTCATGGTCTGTCCATGGGGCGGCGAGGATAGAGCATGAGTTTATCAGTGAAAGGTGCTTTCTTAGTACAAACATGTGGTCTATTCTAGAGTGAGAGTGATGGGGATGTGAATAATGAGTATAGTCCCTACCCAGAGGATGCAATTCCCTCCACACGTCTACCAGGTCATGAGATTGTAGGGAGTGTTTAAATGCTTTGGCGGCAGGAGAGGGGGGCTTATGATCCGATGGATAGTGGTCAATAGAAGGATTCAATGACACATTAGAGTCACCTGCTAAAAGGAGGGTGCCCTTCTGGTGCGATTTCAGGAGGGAGCAGATATGGGTCAGGATGGGTCCTGGGTTTTTATTCAGGGCATAGTAAGACATTATGGTTACATCATTGTCTTGAATGGTGCCCTGCACTATTAGGTATCTACCATTTGGGTCAGCAATCTGTTTACTGCAAATAAATGGAACGGATTTGCGTATGGCAATCAGGACTCCTCTTTGTTTGGTAGGACTATTGGCCAAATAGACCTGGGGGTAATTTGCCGCAAAATATTTGGGGCAGGATGAGGAAGAGAAATGCGTTTCCTGTGGGCACGCAATGTCTATCTGTTGTTGTTTAAGGTATTTAAATATCTTGACCGTTTTTTCAGGAGAGTTCATGCCCTGAACATTCAGGGACAACCAGTGGAGGGTCATGGGATCAAGGGTGTGCTGCTATGAAATATTCCAGTCACGCACCCCGGGGACCAGATGGGAGAGGTGAGAGAACAAGGGGGAAAGAAGGTAGAGAAAGACAAGAGAGAGAAGAGGAAGGCATGCGGTTTAAATTTCCCATAATGAGATTGGGATAGAATATACAATGAAAACCTAGTTGCATCAGTGTGTGGACTCTGTGGTCCACAGTGGTGTGGGTCGTTGGCCAAGACTATTGTCATAGCCAAGTACCTACTCATGGAGGGAGCAGTGGTCCGCTGGAACCACCCGCCGGTTTACTTAAAACTACTTACAAATTAAACAGTGTGTTAGCACAAAGATCAATAAAAAAGAAAAGAAAAAAAAAAAGAAACAGCTGGTAACAGTATAATCGTCAAGAACCAATTTAAGCCTTTCCGTTATCAATGTGTAAGAGAGACTAGACAAAATAATTCTGACTAAACAACGACAAGGCATTAGTGCCCAAAACTCCCAGACCCCCAGAGACAACGGTCAAAGACACGTCGTCACCGGGCGATCAAACAGGTCCACCTGACCGGTTCCCACCCACGGGCCCCCCAAACCACCGAATGTGGATGAGGAGCCTGTGGGCAGGGATACAGAGCCCAGCCGCCCCGCCCAACCAGTAGAAGGTATGTCCTGCAGGGGTGAAGTACCCCCTGGTGATGTACCAGTCCTGGAAACACTGGTAAAAAAAAACAAACGGATAGTACAGGAATAGCAGTGGGTTTCTTTCAGGGTATCACGTCTTTTTCCGGGAGCAGGTGGTTGCGGGCAGGCCAAGTTCATCGGTCGTAGTAAGGGGCCAGGTTGCAAAGGAGTAAAGTGGAGTTCTCAAAGAGATGTTGTAGAAGTAGTTTCAGCCATTATTGGATTTGTGAAACCTTTGGGCCTGAAGGTCCCGCAACGCCTGAGATCCAGGCAGGGATCGCTGGGAGGCTTTTGATGGCTGTCGAGAATGCCTGGCATTTCCAGATTTTGAGGAGGAGGACGGAGCATCTGTAGTGAGTGAGGGCAGATCCAAGTGTAGCTCCTGAAAGTGGCATTTCAGCTCAGAGGGGGAGGTGGCGTGGAACTGGCGGCCCAGATGGGAGAATGACAGCTTAAATGGGAAGCCCCATCTGTATCTAATTCCCTGGGTTTGCAGAATTTGAAGGTAGGGTTTGAGGCCCCGTCTTCTGGCAATGGTGACAGGCGAGAGGTCAGCAAACACTTGTAGGGGATTTCCTTGAAAGGAGATATCTTGTTGTTCTCTGGCTGCTTGCAGGAGTCTTTCTTTTGTACGGTAGTAATGGAATTTAATGATGACGTCTCTCGGTGGGCCGTCAGAAGGTTTGGGGGCCAGGGAGCGGTGTATGCGATCAAATTCCAATCTGTCTACGGGAATCCCGGGGGCCAGTTCCTGAAAAAAGGCAGCACCTTGTAAATCTGTGATATTCTTAGGAATGCCGCGGATACGAAGATTGTCCCTTTGAGCTCTATTTTCTGCCTCCTCCAGCTTGTCCTTTAAGTTTTCAATTTCAGCAGTCATTTTGTCTACTTCGGCCTTCTAGCACTGTAGTGGCCAGGTCCATTCGCTGTTCTAGTTGATTAGTGCGGTGGCCTATCTCTTTAAGGCCCCTCACCATGTCTGAAGAGAGCTTGCGGGAGGCCAGGGTGATTTTGTCCCCAACTATGCTGCGGAATTTAGCTAGCATGTTGTCAGTGTCCAGGGGGAGAGGACTCACCAGGTCTGAGGGGAACTGCTACAGACTGTCAGCAGGCAATGCAGGATCCTCTGCAGAGTGTTGTGTGGCATCATCTAGCTCCGGAGGATCGGGCGCCATCTTGCTTCTCCCTTTGCCTGGGGCTGGAGCAGGCCTGTGAGGTTGCCGGTTCCTATGCTTATTCTTTGCCGCTTTATACATCCCCGGGAGTGGCCCGAGGTGATCCGGGACCCACTGAGGTATGTGTGGAGCGGTATGGAGAGCGGTGTGCTTTATGCGGCCGGTGTGATTGTTCCAGTGGCGCGGAGCGGAGGTCTCAGGCAGCCAACTCCCTCGCTCGCGCGCATGCGCACCTAAGGCACCAATTTTTCTGCCCCTGTTCAACAGGGACATGTAATTACAATTCTTTAACTAATATTTCACAGCAGGGCCCAATCCTGCGCCCACCAAGAGTAACTGTGAGGGCTTACAGTGTTGTGGCAACACCACCACTAACACCACCACCACCAAAGGTCCAATTTTTCTGCCCCTGTTCAACAGGTGCATGTAATTACAATTCTTGATATAATATTTCACAGCAGGGCCCGTTCCAGCGCCCACCAAGAGTAACTGTGAGGACTTACAGTGTTGTGGCACCAGCACCACCACCACCAAAGGCCCAATTTTTCTACCACTGTTCAACAATGGCATGTAATTACAATTCTTGATCTAATATTTCACAGCAGGGCCCGTTCCTGCACCCACCAAAAGTAACTGTGAGGGCTTACAGTGTTGTGGCAACCCCAACACCTAAGGCCCCAATTTCTGCAGAGTATATAGGGCAGGCCCCTACTTTCAAACATCCAACTTACAAACAACTCCTACTTGCAAACGGAAGGAGACAACAGGAAGTGAGATGAAATCTACCCCTAGGAGGTGAAAATTCTCTCCTGTAAAAGTTAATATGGGAAAAATGTGTCTCCTCTTCACTGATGCTTTATCACCAATCCTTGTTTCACTAAAAACCCCAAATTTTCAAAAAACATTTGTCATTGGGACAGAAAGTGAGGTGAAATCTTCTGAAGAGGTGCACAGACAGCAAAACAAATGTTACTGGGGTGATAACCCTTCCCTATGTTTTCCAAAAAGCTTAAAAATAGATTTTTTGGGTGGAGCTATACTTTAAAAATGTACCAGTTCAAAATTACAAACAGATTCTACTTAACAACAAACCTACAGTCCCTGTCTTGTTTGCACAGCCTGTGTACAGGCTGTATGCTGTTCAGAGTATACAGGGCCTGGGGGCCCCACGCCTTTCCTTTTTTTAATTTGGGTGCGGGGTTCCCCTTAATATCCATACAAGACCCAAAGGGCCTGGTAATGGACTGGGGGTGGTACCCATGCCATTTGTCTCACTGATTTTCATCCATATTGCCGGGACCCGACATTACATTAAAGCCGCAAGCAGTTTTAAATGACTTTTATTCCTTTAAAAATGTCATTTTGTGCAGGGACTGTTCTAAGCACGGGAAACATGCACCACATTACAGGCATACTATAGACACCCCCCAGGTATGATATTTAAAGGAATTTGGTCTGCATAGGCACCCTGCCTTTGGCAAATTATGGCTCTCTTTGCTGACGGTGCTGTGATTGGCTAAAGCATGCAGGTCATAGTGCAAGCTTGGCCAATCATCAGCCAGCAATGCACTGCAATGACGTAGTGCATTATGGGGCGTGATGCGCCACTCAAATTTGACACGATTGACCCATTATGTTCGATCTTCATTGAACAATTGAACAGCCGATGCTCGAGTCAAACTCATGTTCGACTCGAACTCGAAGCTCATCCCTACTGGTGATGGTTGCTGGAACCGATCAGACCTTGGGGCTGCGGACTAAAAAATTGTCTGAACGCATCAGTCAGACGGCGACCTTCACCACCGCTCCTTCTGTGACTGACCGTTGTCCAGGACGACCAGGAAATTGTAACCTCCCAGGCTCTGGAAACGCATTGCACAAACCTGTCTGCAAGGCCTCCCAAAGATGTTTCATCCTCTGCTCCCTCTGCGAAGCCTGGATATGTTTTGGAACCTTACCTTTGTAACGTGGATCAAGAAGTTGCCAGCCAGTAATGATCCCTCTCCTTGATACCACAAATCCAAAGGGGCCTTTCGCAGGCTTTGCAGGATCAGGGAGGCCATGCAGCGAAGGTTTGCTCTGGGTCACTAAGGATGACATGATCAACAGCCACCTTCTCCCAGCCACCTCCTCCCAGCCACGTACAAATCCATGGGTTTCAAGGGACTGAAAACGATCCCTTGAAGACTTCTGCTGATGCTAAGTGCCAGGCTCCACCTCCATGCTGATGCAATCCTCCTCTTCCTGTGTGATCAGCGGGCCCGCAGGAATACTGTCTGGATAAAGGGGGCCTTGAGAGGTAAGGAAGTCTCCCTCAAAAATGGGAATTTACCCCCAAGGCTTGGATAGTCCTGATGCGTTTCAACCCCATCAGGTCTTCTTCAGAGGAAATGCATGCGCTGTGGGAGAATTTCATATACATAAAAAAATACCAATGTGATTGTGCACAATTGTATATAATAAGAATTTTAAACATAATTACCAAAAATATGTGCATAGCCATGTCTTCTGAGCCTAAGGATTTCAGAAAGGCCTCCACCATCCGGTCCCAGCACCGGAGCCCCCCGGTCTGCCAACACCCCTAAGGAGAAAGCCAAGCAATAACTGCGCGACTTATGATGAATTACATATAGGGAATACCCCGCATTCGGCAAAGGGCGTGTGGATCAGCAGCACCTGTGGTCTGAACATCAAGCAGCAACATCAATGGATGCGTTTAGAGAAGATAATATAATCTATTTGTATAAACTTGTATAAATCTAGTGATAATGATAATAGTAATATCATAAAGTTTTTTAAGGCTATTTGGCCTAAATTTTAACAATAGTTAAAATATCTTTGTAAATTATAGTCGAAGATTATAAAACATGTAAAAATATATGTACACTGTAAATTGAAAGAAGAAACTATAAGGAATGGAGGAAGAGAACGAAAGAGAAGAAAGAAAAAGGAGGAAAGAAAAAAGGGGAAGTGGGGGAAGGAAAGGGGGGGAGGAAGGGAAGAGTGTGGAAAATAGTGAGGAATGAAGTGAGAGGAAAAAAGTGGAGGGGAGAGGGAAGGGGGGAAAGGGAGGAGGGGGGGAAGCATGATGGAAGTGAGGAGGGAAATGGAAGTGAGGAGGGAAAGGGGGAGAAAAGCCAAGACAAGACAAAAATGAAAAGGAAGAAACACAGAGAAGAAAGAATGGAGAGAAACAAGAGGGGAAAAGAGGACTGGGTTAGCAGGAACGGAAAGGTAGAGGTATGGAGAGAATGTGATAAAAGAAAGGGAGCAAGCTGGTGCATGCAGAAATAGGGAGGGTGAGAGTGAGTGAAAGGAAACTACTAAAAAAAGGAAAGGAGTGTACATGCAGATTGTATGGCATGTGTATAAGTGAAAGAACAAACAACAGTGTGAAAAGGAATGCAACTATAATTGTCAAAAAAATCATGAAATACCAATGTGTAAATTTTTTTTTTTTTTTTTCAAGTGGTTTACCTGGAGATGCCAAACATATAGCAGCACACCAGTGTGCGGAAGGCAGTCTGTGAAGATTGCACCAATGGGGTATGTGGTAACTGAAGTGGGATTGTGAAACAAGTGTTATGCCCCGTACACACGGTCGGACTTTGTTCGGACATTCCGACAACAAAATCCTAGGATTTTTTCAGACGGATGTTGGCTCAAACTTGTTTTGCCTACACACGGTCGCACAAAGTTGTCGGAATTTCTGATCGACAACCACACGGTCACGTACACCACGTACGGCGAGACTAGAAAAGGCCGGTTCAGAACCAAGCGCGGCACCCTTTGGGCTCCTTTTGCTAATCTCATGTTAGTAAAAGTTTGGTGAGCGACGATTCGCGCTTTTTCAGACTCGTGGCTTTCAGATCGTTTTCTGCCGTTCAGTTTGTGCTTGTGGGTTTGTATCTGCTCTTCAGTGCGTGCAAGCAAGTTCCGCGTGACTTTAGTCACTGTATTCTTGTTCGTTCGTTACTGGTTTTCAGGTCGCTCTTCACAGGCCTTGCTGTTCTTCAGTGCATTCTGTTACTTCGTTCTGAGCAGCCGACCGTTTTCTAGCCATGTTTCGTATGCGTACTCCTCGTAGAGTTCGTGCTGTGCGGGGGCTTGGTGTTGGGGTCCTGACCTTGACACAAGTCCAGTCCATGAACAGGGTGGGGAGGAGTTCATGGACCAAGAATTGGTTGCTTCAGCGTGACCAGTTCTGTCATATGCCTTTGCTCCGTGAGATCCGTGAGAATAATCCTGATGATTTCAGGAACTTTCTCCGGATGGCGGACCCCGTGTTTCACCGTTTGTTGGCTTCGCTGACCCCCTATATCAGCAGGCAGGATACCTGCATGAGGCAAGCCATCACTCCAGAGCAGAGGTTGGTCGCTACCTTGCGGTATTTGGCCACAGGGAGAAGTCTGCAGGACTTAAAGTTCTCGACAGGCATCTCCCCCCAGGCTCTGGGGATCATTATCCCAGAGACCTGTTCTGCCATCATCCAGGTCCTGCAGAAGGAGTATATGAAGGTAAGATTTTTATCCTTTTATATCACATTTTATTGTATTGAATGTTTGCTAATATATTGTATTTCTTTCCTCATTCCCCAATTCCCATGATTGTAATATGCTGTGAATGTCCCCTTTGTCCTCATGCATGCTGGATTTTTATGTAATTATTACTTTAGGTCCTTCATACATATTTGCCCTTCAATAACCTCTCCAGCCTGGTGTCTCCTGCCCTATATTCACCTCATGTAGTCACTTAACAATGTATTTTATCAGCTCCATAGTAGTGCTTTACCCCAAACACCCCCTAAAATGTTTGGAAATGTTATTTTAGCTTTAAATTCAGGCAGAGTGCCAGAGGCTTTTTTTTGTGGTGTCCCCAAATTTTTTGTAACCCTCCCTCCCCCAACTGCTAAGTCAGCTGATCCCAATTCTCTATCCTCAATCATCTATTCTGCTGACTTTGCCAATCCCATACACACTATACCCATCTCTTTAGTGCTCAGATTTATGGATGAATTCCCCAAAGCGTGTAGTGCAAGGGCCTGCCTGTATACTTTCCAATGGTACTGTTTAAAGTTTTTGTATCCTATTATTATCTTGATAGGTAATAGCAGAATGTTCAAATGTGCTCAAATGTGTACAGTGTTTATTTATATCTTTGTATTATGACACTTCTTACCTGTCCAGTGGGCTGCCAATAGTGTAACTAAGGAGGGGCTGTTCCAAGTAATACCCTGTATTTAGGCATTCATCTCTCAATGAAGTGAAGAGGGTTACCTGTCCAAGAGTTCCCCCCCTATAATGTTAGAAATGGCCCATGAGAGGGGGGGAGGGGGAATATGATAGGTGTACCTTATACTTTGTTGTTGTTAAATTCCCCTTAGTAAATGCTATCTGGAGGTTGCCCCATAATTTGTGTATAATCTGCTTGCCATGTATCTTTGAAAAAATAGTAATGTTTATTGTTTTTTCCTCAACAGTTTCCTTCAACGCCACAGGAATGGCAGACTGTGGCCTCCCACTTTGCCCAGCGGTGGGACTTTCCTAACTGCGGAGGGGCAATTGATGGGAAACACGTCCACATCGTCCCACCACCCAACTCGGGGTCGTACTATTATAATTACAAGGGGTTTAATAGTATAGTGATGTTGGCGGTGGTGTCGGCTAATTACGAGTTCTTGTCTGTGGTCGTGGGGAAGAATGGCCGGATGTCCGATGGTGGAGTGATCGCCCAGACGGAGTTCTACAGGCGTCTCCAGAATGGCAGCTTGGACTTGCCATCTCCAGAGGACAATGTTGAAGGTCTCCCATTTGTGTTCGTTGCTGATGAAGCATTTGCTCTGGGGGACCACCTGATGCGGCCATTCCCGATGAGGACCCTCACAACGGAACAGAGGATTTTTAATTACCGGCTGGCCAGAGCCCGAAGAGTGGTGGAGAACACATTTGGAATCCTGGCCAGCCGGTTCCGATTATTTCTGACACCCATCCATATGGCGGAGTATAAACTGAACCATATAATACTTGCCTGCTGTGTTCTCCATAATTTTTTAAGAAAACATTCAGCCAACTATGCTGGCTCAGTTGGGCCTGAGGCCGGAATCCCAAATCCATCAACACTGACAGCGCTTGAAAGTGGCCGTCCTGGCTTGCCCTCCCTGAATGCCCGTGATGTCCGGTTACGCTACCTGGAGTTCTTTGCGGGTAGGGGGGCTATCAATATGCCAGACAATCTGTGACACCTTTTTCAAATAAAAAAAACAACCAATAGAAATTCTTCTCCTCATGATGTCGACCATCTCCAACATCTCCCCAAACGACATATTTGTGGCCTTAAAACGTCTCCTTCTGGATCGGGACGTGCCTGGATCCGGGCTTTCCTCCTCCTCCTCCTCGTTGCTAGAATTAGCACGCACCTGCTGTAACTCCGCCATCATGCTCTTCCCCCACTGCGCCGAACGAAAAGGGGCAGGGAATAGACTAGAAAGAATGTCAAGGGTGGGCGGAGTTACACGCATGCGCAGTGTGTATAAAGCGTAACACGCGTGCGTATTATGTACGATCTGTTAGCGGAGGAAGGAGCATTGGACGCGCTGATCGTAAGAACGAAGGTAAGAGACAAACTTGTGCCTATACTGCTTCTAGATTGAGGCCTATATTGTAACAAGATTAGGAGAGTTTTGTCTGACATTAGGCTTTGTCTTGTGTTGTGTCTTGCAGTGAACATGGATATCTTAATGAAAGATACTGACTTCATGTCAGTATATATAGATATGCTAAGTGAGCTGCCCTGTCTGTGGGAGATTACCCACCCCCATTTCAAGAACCAAGCAAAGAGGAAGGCAGCACTGGAGCAATTGTGTGAAATTGTGAAGCAGGTGATCCCCACGGCAGACATCACTTATTTAAAGATTTTCATTGGTGGCCTGAGGAGCACATATCTGAGGGAGCGCAAGAAAGTCCTGGATTCACAGAGATCCGGAGCAGCAGATGACATCTATGTCCCCAGGATGTTGTACTACGACAGGCTGCACTTTCTGGCAGGCCAGAATGAACCCAGGCCATCCCTCTCCAGTCTTCCTTCCACGCTTCCTTCCCCCCCGGCTGAGGCTTCTGACGCCCAACCTGGGCCTTCCAGGCCATATGTGGAGGAGCCCAGATTGAGCCAGGTATAGCATTCCTCTAAATATTTCTGCTTGTACAATCAATGATGTTAACTAGATGTTAGTTGGGAGTACTAATTTAGGATTGTGATTGATGCTGCAAAAACTAAAACCATGTCCCTTTTTCATACACAGGGAAGTCTCAGCCAGGAGGTGGCCGGGCCGAGCCTGGTGGCTGATATCAAGGTCCCTCCACCCCCCCTGAAAACAGAAAGTGGCAGTAGGACAAGTACCCTAGAGGAGGCGGCTATAGCATTCTTTTGGAGGGCTACAGAGGTCCTGGGAGCACCCCACACCATGCAGGAGAACATTGCTGCATTCATAGCATATAAAATGCAGAGGATGGAGGAGGGCCAAAAAGCCATGTGTGAGGCCCTCATATCAGAGGCTCTGGAGAAAGGTATGAGGGGCCAAATGACACCTCACACACATCTGTGGGGTGGTCCTCCTCCTCCTCCTGCAGGTCCTCCTCCTCCTCCTCCCTCTCCTCCAGGTCCCCCCAGTCCTCTTCCAGGTCCCCCCAGTCCTCCTCCTCCTCCAGGTCCTACTCCTCCTCCTGCCACATCTCCAACTGCACAGCCACAGCCCGGAAGGAAGCGTGGAAGGAAGACCAGACAGTGATTGCCCTGGATCCAGTCTGGTCGGCCAAAAGATGCAGCCTCTTGTGGTACCACAGCCTGGGGACACAGATGTCATCTGCTGCTATCCGAGTCTTTGTGAATCCCGGACCAGACTGCCCTCCCTTAGATATGGACTCCTCAGGCCACCAATTTTGATGTTTAAGAATTGATGTCTGCCGTGGGGGTCCCAGGCTTCACTAATTTCTCATGTTGATCCAGTGTTGCCTGCCTCTTTGTTTGGTTCTGATCCCTTAATAAAGGATTTTTGTTTTGAATTATACTCTCCTATGTGTTTTACTTCAAAAAGGACAGTTGGTTTGTGAGGATTCATGTACATTTCAAATACACAATGTGAAATGAACAAGGGACACCAACAACAAACAATCTCCTGGAGATTAAATAATAAAAGATATCAATGGTGTTGGGGTAACTTGACACACAAAACACACACAAAAATATTCTGGAGTAAAAATAAAAATAACATTGAACAAAAATCAGCCTTGGAAAAAATCCAAACAAGAAAAAAAAAGGCTTAAAATGCAAAAAAATAAAAAATATAAAACTGTCAGATGTGACAACTAATAACAATATATTGAGGGAATCCCACTAAAAAAACACAAATAAAAGTTTGTGAGAAGTGTGTGTGAATATGAGCAGCAAAACTACTTAATTCTTGTCACATTATAAAGAAGAAGAGAGTGCGCTGTATTAAACCATTTTTAACATTGCAGCGTGACGAAAGTGCTGTATCCATTGCGAACGCTAAGTTTACCAGAACGAGCTGTCCCGTGTCGGAATTTCTTCTGAGCATGCGTTGCACTTTGTGCATCGGAACAGGCCACACACGGTCGGAATTGACGCGATCGGATTTTGTTGTCGGAAAATTTTATATCCTGCTCTCCAACTTTGTGTGTCGGAAAATCCGATGGAAAATGTCTGATGGCGCCCACACACAGTCGGAATTTCCGACAACACGCTCTGATCGGACATTGTCCATCGGAAAATCCGACCGTGTGTACGGGGCATTACAATCAAACTGACAAAAAGAGGAATAGTAAGGTATAGGGGATAGGAAAATACCTGTTTTTATAGGAACTGGGAGCTATTTGGCATAAATTCAAAAAGTCCATAAATTATTCTCACATCATCTATTCCTATTGCAAAACAAATTGTACTGTTCTTACACATCCATCGAGAGATGCATATAATGGAAACCATATTTTAATTGAAAACATTATCATGAACAGAAAACACATGGAGTACAATTCACATGGGGGAAACAGAGAAGCATATGAAATACGACACAGTAAACACAGGAGTACCAACATTCCTACAATGTTAGTAGCCAACAACATATGGACTATTCCACCCCGTGTTTAGTGTGTCTTGCCTGAGGAAAAACCTGAAAGAAAGGGGGCAAAAGAAATTGAGTCCGGGGGGCGACGTGGCCTGTAAATGAAAGATCCATTTTTGCTCTTTTTGGAGCAGGACCTTATTCCAGTCCCCTCGCATATTATTTAGTTGGGAGGGGCGTGCTGACGTCACCACGTCATTCGATTGAGGACGGGAGTGTGTCCGGAGGCCGGCCGGCTTCGTTTTTTACTGTCTTCTCAGCTTTTAAATTTCGTACCTATGTAAGTGTTATTCCTTTTACAATAAATACACTATATGCAGTATTACACTATTGGCTCTTCATTATATATGTGCTGCTGAGTCCGGACAGAGAGGGCAAGACGAGGTACACCATTCCGGTCGGGAGCCTGGCTGGGATCGTAATACATCTGCCTTTTTGCTTGATTTGTCTGGTAAGGGGACAATCCCGAAGGTCCGTTTAAATATCTGTTCTTTGGTGTTTGGTTCCTGTTTTCACTATATCTGCATACGAGGGTCTGCCTTCTGGTAAGCAGCTCGTATTATTAGCTTTCTCAGCACCTGGTGGGAGTTTTCTCCACAATCTTTCACATATTCTTGGGGTGTTTTACACACGTCGACTGTCCAACTATATCTGGTAAGCAGATTTTGGAAGTCGTTGCATTTTTCACCCGTATAAAATTTACATTTATATTTTAAATTTTTTGATTCCACCTATTTCTGCATGATTGCATGATACTCACCATATTGTCCTAGCTATTCAGCATAGGATTTTATATGATCACACGTGATTTAAGGCTAATTGAGTGTCACTTCTTTTTCTGGTTTGGCGTGCTTTTTAAAAACAATATTACGCTATATTTTTGTTATACTTTTTTTTTTAATTATATCTGTGGATACACGGGACGAGGGCGCCCTTCCTGTTTCACCTGGAGTGTACATTTAAAGGCCCAGGCTGGGTTTAAGTCACTCGCCCTTTTATGTCTTACTTCTGGTAAGCGCAATATATATTGGAGTGTTCTGCTTACTGTGTCCACCATTACTGTTTCCTTTGGAAGAAGTTTTATATCACCTACTTATCCTCCTTGCCTGGATTGTAATTGGGACTATTCATTTCATGTTATATGGGACTTCACAACTGGACTTTTGTGTATATCACTCATAGCGCGGTTTTTTCCTTTTTGATATTATTTAGTTAGCTGCACTGTATTTCATATATATATGAAATACAGTGCAGCTAACTAAATAATATGCCTGCCTGGTCAATCTAAATGACACTCTCTCTCCGTCCATGCCGGCAATGACACACTACACGAGGCTGACGTGCATTCAGCCATATATAGTGTGGATTTGGACTTTGTCCCCCTGAGCCATGATTGGCGAAAGGCACCCTGCCTTTGGCCAATTATGGCTCTCTTAGCTTAGGGCGCTGTGATTGGCCAAAGCATGCAGGCCAATCATCATACAGCAATGCACTGCACTCCCGCAGTGCATTATGGGTCATTACGCACCGCTTGAAATTGCCGCAAATGGCCCATAATGTTCAGTTTTTGACGAACGTGTGAACAGCAATGTTCGAATCGAACTCACGCCCTGCGCCCCCCCCACCCCAAAGTACCTTGTCCCCATGTTGATGAGGACAAGGGCCTCTTCCCGACAACCCTGGCCGTTGGTTGTCGGGGTCTCCAGGTGGGGGGCTTATCAGAATCAGGGAGCCCCCCTTTAATAAGGGGGCCCCCAGATCCCGGCCCCCCACCCTATGTAAATGAGTATGGGGTACATCGTACCCCTACCCATTCAGCTAGGGGAAAAAAGTGTCAATAAAAAAAAAACACAGTACACAGATTTTAAGAGTAATTTATTAGGCAGCTCCGGGGTCTTCTTCCGACTTCGGGGGGGGGTCTCCTTCCGACTTCTCCCGGTGTTCGGCCTCTTCTCCCGGTGTTCGGCCTCTTCTCCTGGGGCCCTCCGCTATCTTTTTCCAGCTCTTTTGCGAGCGAGGGGCCCGGTCTGCTGCCACTGTCTTGTCACCGCTGTCTCGTCACTTCTCTTCTTCAGCTGTTGACACGACGCTCTCTCCGGCTGGAATGCTGTGTGTGAGTTGCGGAGCCATTTATATAGGCGGTGACCCCGCCCCCTTGTGACGTCACGGTCCCAGCATGCGCAGGGACTCTGGGGTCTATATATATATAGATATAGATAGATAGAGAGAGAGAGAGAGAGAGAGAGAGAGAGAGAGAGAGAGAAAGGATAGATAGGATAGATAGGTATATGTGTAGTGCCCTCGTCCCTAGAGTAGGACTGTAGATAAATTTAATTGTGCTGTGTGTTAGACAGCCTGGCTAATTGGTAGTGTTTAAGTGTCAAATTACTTCTATGTTAATTCCATTTGAGAGTGGCTTCTCCCTTTTGTCAGTAGGTGGCACTGTTGCCTTTGACATTAGTATGATGAGCTACAGTATATGCAAGTTATGGATAAACATAATTTTCTCAGTCAATCATATTTTCTGCGTTGCATGCTAGGAAAAGCTATTTAATGAAACAAAGTCAGGTGATCAGGGTCAGTCTTCCTGCCCAGGGGCTTTGGCCTGGGTGGATGGTGTGTGTACAGTTCTTGGCTGCTAGGCCTGAGGCCTATCCATGTGACTGCTGGTTGCTAGGCCTAACCAAGGCCTATCCGGGTGTTCAAGTTTATGTGGAGAAAAGCCTTTCAAAGATCCGGAATGATTCAAGAGGGATGGAGTTCTAAGGAAGCACCAAAGAGAGGACCCTTCATGAGCAGGAGGCTATGAAGTGGCTGGGACGACTTCAGAGAGAACTCATCCAAGGGAACCAGTGCATGAAGCAGTGAGTAAAGTTCAGTTACTAGAGGAGACAGCCTGTCCTACAAACTATAGATGTGCTGGTTCAGCTTAAAGGCTCTTTTTCCTGTACTGCTGTATACCTTACTTCACCTATTTTTGTCTAAGGAGTCTGCCAAACTGCCTGTTGATGATCGTCATTAAGGGTGTCCTGTGCCCTATTCCACTCTCATTCATCTTTCATTCATCTGCCTTCATACAGCGCTTTTTATTGAAGGAAGCAATAGTACAGATTCTATGAATGGAGCAGCCTGGAGTGTGACATCACCCACGGCCATCTCTCCCTGGATGCTTGCAAGCCGATACATGTGTTACATGTGATGGTAGCTTGCACTACTGATGTGCCAGTGATGAAGGTGCAATATTTTGTTTCTTAATAAATATATTTTTACAGAGAGTACTAGATTGTGTGTTCTGTTCCCTTTTATATATGACAATGAGATTGGAGGTTGGTATGGCGATATAGGAGTTACTGAAGCTGATACATCAGATCTAAATCCCCAGTTCCCTTAAAGGGAAGCACACCGTGTTGTGATTGAACACTGATTTATGTATTTTGTATTTTTGTATTTATATTGAATCATATATTATGAAAGAGGGTTGGAGGAATTGCGCTACACTATTTATGATATATACGTATTAGATACATGATCAGGCACAGGAGAGCTACTCTGCCGCTGCGTAGTCAAAAATGCTTAACCCTAATAAAGGGGGAGTGTGTTTGGCTCACAAAACATGTTGGCTTTATTCTGCTATGAACTAATATTATCTATAAAAGATTTTGGACATTTGTTTGGCACTTTTTTAGGTTTAGGTTTTATAATCCAGGGGGTGGTCCACCTTTTGTGGGGCGCTGCTGAACCAAAGCTAGTGTGCCCAGTGACAATTTCAGTGACGATTAGGAAATCAGAATCCAGCACCCTGTTTGTTCATGTGTTTGAACAAAGTAGATAGAAAGTGGGTAGAGAAGGAGACACTGCAATGATTAATTTCGCTATTTATGTAAATTGGAGCTTGAGCTATCGAGTTCTGTAAGCAAAGAACTCTTTAAAATAAAGCAGCTAAATACAGACTGATCGACCTGAAAATATAGATATAAAACAATAATATACCTAAATATTTTACTTTTAGTCTTGAACATAGTAAAGAATAAAACTATATTTGAAACCACTATATTCTGTTTAAAGTGGTACTGTACTTGAGTGACCCTTTACTCACCTCCTTCAGTAGTGGGCACAGTCTCCTTTATGAGCTTCTGCTTAAGCCCCAGGCACTGAGCTGGACACTGTGGCAGCATACTTCAGAGTACTGCCCTTCCAGTTGGATGGCATTCCCTTCAGCCCTAAAACCTCCAGACTGATAACTCCATCAGCCCTACCATTGTGGAGCCTTCCTGGGGATTCGTGCAGCCAGCTACCTGAACTATCAGCTACAGCCAGCCTAGTGAGAAAGATGTTACACCCCTTCACCAGGTAACCACAAATAACTGCATTTGTAGTGACTGTATTGCACCCGTTTTGCAAGTGAATTTCCTGCTTCTTCTCTAAGAATCTGTTATACTTTTTTGCCACCTAGTGGTCAAGTGTGGGAACTACCCTACTAGCACCCCAATTACTATAATTGGTTTCATAGACAGTTATACTTCATTCAATGCTTACTGCATTTTACCATTTTGCCTGCACTTTACCCTACATTTATCCAGTAAACGCTAATTTGCACTTTTGCTGTTTGTCTGATCATTAGGCTGATCCCTAACAGCAGTTAGCATATGGTGGGGCACCATTTTATTTCCCTAAAGCAGGGGTCGGCAAGCCATCATTCATGGTTGTCTGGTCGACCGCGGGGGGGCAACAGGTGGATCATGACCCCCACCTATTAGCTGCAGAGCGGATTACAGGAGGCGGGAGCTGGATGGAGGGTGGGGTAGGTGCTGTTCAGTAATTGGTTGCTAAGCGGTCCTAGCAATCAATCACCAGCTTGCTATTATGAACTCTGGCAGCTCCCATCTTCCAACCAGCACTATGCTATCTCCTGATCTCTGCTCTAAAGAACACACGCTGGCAGGTAAATGCTACTTACATACCATTGTGTGTATGGGGGGAGCAGGAGGTACACTGTTGGAGGGGGGTCAGAGGACACCATGGGGGGGCTTGATGTGAAGGGGATCAGAGGACACTGTTTTTGGGGTACAGGACACTACTGGGGGTGGAAGGGGGCAGAGGACACTACAGTGGAGGTGATGTGAAGAGGGCAGAGGACACAGCATTGGGGGGTACAGAACACTACTGTTTGGGGGCAGAAGACACTACAGTGGGGGGGGGTGATGTGAAGAGGGCAGGGGACACTGTGTTGCGGGGTTACAGAACACTACTGTGGGGGGGAGGTGGGCAGAGGACACTACAGTGGGGGAGTGATATGAAGGGGCAGAGTACATAGCATTGAGGGGTACAGGACACTACTGCGGGGGGCAGAGGACACTACAGTGGGAGGGTGATGTGAAGGGGCAGGAAACACTGCGATGGGGGGTACAGAACACTACTGTGGGGGAGGGGGGTAGAGGACACTACAGTGGAGGGGGGTGATGTGAAGGGGCAGAGGACACTGCGCTGGGGGAGATTACAGAACTGTTGGGGGGAGGTACAGTTTGTTTGTTAGATCTGTATAGGGGAGGTCCAGACTGGAAACCTGTGCCAGTGGAGGGCATCATCCTTGTTAGAAGCATATAGCACAAGAGAGTAAATAGTAGAACTTTTAAATACCCCTCCAGTGATCACGCAATACATTCATATATAAAAAATATACAAAACGTATTTCTGACAATAAAATGTCTAAAAACTCATATCAAATGTCAAATTAATACCAACAAATAGTATCCACTGCAAATATGCATGGCTATTGGTGAAACAAGAGAGCTTAGGTTTCGCGTTTCGTGGAAATCACCGCTTTCTCTGGACCTCCTGTCTCTCACATAAATACACATGACCAAGGAAATATACTCTGTTTCCACGAAAACATGTCCTACCCTGAAAATAAGACCTAGCAAGAGTTTTTGGGATGGTTGCAATATGAGCCCTACCCCGAAAATAAGCCCTAGTTAAAGTCCTTGTAAAATCATGTAATCCGTTCTGTAAAAAGATTATATAATGTGCAGTGTGTCTCCTTGTGTAACTTTATTGTGGAAAATACCTTATGTACAGCACCGCTGGGTGCTCATGTGACCTGCTGGAGCTCTTCTCCCAGCTGAGGTCAGCAGCCCCTCCCTCTGCAGTGCTCGGAGCGGGCTGACATCAGCAGGGGTTAGGATTAAGAGAAAGAATTCTTTGGGGGAGGTGTTTGCAGTAGTAAATCAGTTTAAGAGCAGCAAAACTTGAGGAAAATACCGCCGTGGTTTGATAAAAACTGGCCTGCAGGGAATTAAAGTGTATGTCAAGCCAAAACTTATTTTTGTAATTTTGGATAGAATGGGGAAAAAGTAGGGTAAGGTGACCAAGGGGAATGGAACTCATCCGGGACCAGTACAGCTGACCAATAATGTGGAAAATATGGCATTAACAAAACAACAACCAGATGGACAGTGCTCAATGGACAGGATGTTTAAAGTGTTACTAAAGTCATTTTTTTAATTAAAATAACAAACATGTTATACTTTCCCACTCTGTGCAGTGGTATTACACAGAGTGGCCCCGATCCTCCTCTTCTGAGGTCCCCAGCGGCGATCTTGGCTCCTCCTCTTCTTTTTAGGACAACCATAGCCAGCTGCTGGCTATGGGGAGAGTGTAGTCTGTGCGCTCCTGACCTGTGCTCCTCGAGCTGTGCTCCATATACTTTGTCATGAGAGGGTTTACCTGTTGGTGGCACTATCAGTCTCTTGGATCGCAGTACCAGTGTCCACCAGCGGGTGTCTTCCAACACCTGAGACCTGTAGTAAGGGGTCTCTGCTGCTGGTGGCACTGTTGCATCCTTGGGTCGTAGTACCGGTGTCCACCAGCGGGTGCATGAGGTCAATTACTACAGCCTTATAAATACCCGGCAAGCCCTCACAGGCTTGCCTTGGTATCTTTCTCCCTGCGCCCTGACCTTGCTGCCTGTATCCTGACCGTGAACCTGTTTCTGTCCTGTCCTATCCCTATCCCTAGCCCATCCTGTTCTTGTTCCTCCTGATTCCCTTGGATCCCTGCCCTGCAGCCTAACCATCCATTCTCCCCCTGTCCTGCTTTGTTCCCATCCTTACCCATCTGCTGACCTCCCTGTGTATGACCATGGCCTGGCTTTGTTTACGATTCCGGTATCTCCGGTATCTCCATTTACTTGTATATACTATTTGTTGTTTGTGGGTCTGTGGTTGGTTTTGCACTGTTTATATTCCTCTTACTTGTCACTTATTTAATAAACACCATTATTTTTTCACTTACATGCGTTTCTGGTTTCCTCTGTGCAGTCCACACGGTCTGGTCAATTAAATCCCCTGACATACTTGCACAGCGGGACTTAGGCCTGCCCCCACTTCCTCTTCCCTGCATTTGATTGACAGCAGCAAGAGCCAATGGCTCCTGCTGCTGCTCGAATGCTGTGTGAAGAGGAAGTAAGGGGAGAAAAGATGCTGATGTCTTCTCTCCTCTCTTCCCCTTCACACAGGGAAGGGGGGGCACAGGAAAAATACAAACAATGCATTAAGGTAAAAAACATTTTTAGGTTTAGGAACATTTTAAATAGGGAGATTCACAAGAGTCAATGATATTATGGAGTAAGACACATGTTTATTCGTCATTGAGAATGACAATGGTTAAAACAGTGAGAAGAAATAAATTAGATTGAAAGAGCCAACAATACCACACTGGTTCTCATGGGCATTGAGGGGTTAACATACTTCAGCAGACTAGCCGGTGTGGCATGGAGAGGCACTAGTGTCCATGCTGTACACTTGGAAGCCTAGTCCGGGAAGGGGGGAAAGAAGGATAACCAATGGACCAAGGAACGCAGACGTTACATAGTTACATAGTTAGTCAGGTTGAAAATAAACAAATAAAATAAAAAATATCGTACAATCCAATATACCCAATTCTATACCAACAGTTGATCCAGAGGAATGGCAAAAAACCCCAGCAGAGCATGCTCCAATTTGCTACAGCAGGGGAAAATATTCCTTCCTGATCCCCCAAGAGGTAATCGAATTTTCCCTGGATCAACTTTACCTACAAATGTTAGTACCCAGTTATATTATGCACATTTAGGAAAGTATCCAGGCCTTTCTTAAAGCAATCTACTGAGCTGGCCAGAACCACCTCTGGCGGGAGTCTATTCTACATTTTCACAGCTCTTACTGTGAAGAAACGTTTCCGCATTTGGAGATGAAATCTCTTTTCCTCTAGACGTAAAGAGTTCCCCCCGTGTCCTCTGTGTTGACCGTAAAGAGAATAACTCAACACCAAGTTCACTATATGGACCCCTTATATATTTGAACATGTTGATCATATCCCCCCTTATTCTCCTCTTCTCAAGAGAGAATAAATTCAGTTCCTCTAATCTTTCCTCATAGCTGAGCTCCTCCATGCCTCTTATCAGTTTGGTTGCCCTTCTCTGCACTTTCTCCAGTTCACCGATATCCTTTTTGAGAACTGGTGCCCAAAACTGAACTGTAAATTCCAGATGAGGTCTTACTAATGATTTGAACAAGGGCAAAATTATATCTCTCTCTCTGGAGTCCATACCTCTCTTAATACAAGAAAGGGCTTTCGGAAACCGCAGCTTGGCATTGCATGCTATTATTAAGCTTATGATCTACCAAAACCCCCAGATCCTTCTCCACTACGGATTCCTCCAGTTGTGCTCCTCCTAGCATGTATGATGCATGCATATTATTAGCCTCCAAGTGCATAACTTTACATTTCTCAACATTAAACCTCATCTGCCACATAGTCGGCCAATTAGACAGTGCATTGAGGTTGGCTTGTAAATTGGAGACATCCTGTAAGGACGTTATTCCACTGCATAGCTTGGTGTCATCTGCAAAGACAGAAATGTTATTTGTGATCCCAGACCCAATATCATTTATAAAGGTATTAAAAAGTAAGGGTCCCAGCACTGAACCTTGGGGTACACCACTGATAACCTTAGACCATTCAGAGTAAGAATCATTAACCACTACTCTCTGAATTCTGTCTTTTAGCCAGTTTTCTATCCATTTACAAACTGATATTTCCAAGCCTGTAGACTTTACCTTACACAGGAGCCGTGTGTGCGGAACTGTATCGAACGCTTTTGCAAAATCCAAGTATACCAACCACGTCCACAGCCACCCCTCTGTCCAAGGTTTTACTTACCTCTTCATAAAAAGAAATCAAGTTTGTCTGATAACTTCTGTCTTTCATGAATCCATGCTGTCTGCTGCTTAAAATGTTTTTTTTCCAGCAAGAACTCATCTATGTGGTCTTTTATTATACGCTCCAGTATCTTCCTGACTAGGGATGAGCCGGACACCCCCCTGTTCAGTTCACACCAGAACATTAGTAGACGTCTTCAAAGGGGCTACTACTAATGACGAAACATGTAGGGCGTGGCTACGTTGTAAGCCGTCACGATTGCCCCATGTTATGCACGAGTTATTACGATTTTTATATGCCGGCTTGTTTTTAATTTTATTTTCACCTCACGGAGCGTGCACTCTCCGTTGCGGTCTGTACTTTTATTTAATAAATTCTGAAACTTTTTACACTATTGGAGCTCTGCTCTTTTGTTTTTTCCTTTGCCACACTGGGAGCAAGAGAGCTTTCCTTCCCCCCTCTCCAGGCGTTTCACTTGGACCAGCCCGGATCGGAGACAACATTCCTAATAGCTGCTGGGGAGATCTTCTCATTACATGGTCCCTGCAGAGGGCAAAAATCTGCATGCCTGATAGACCCTGCCAAGGAGGGGGTCCAACACGTAGGGTAAGAGTCCACCTTTATCACTTTCTCACTTATTGGAGTCACCGCCAGTGGATTTGCACCATCCTGCACATCTCTCTCCTTTGTCAATCCACTCATAGGGGGATTAGTTGCTGCTGAGCTGTATAGTGGATGGAAGCTTTTTTTCACTGATGAACTTTTTATATTTGAACCCATGGACTGAGTTTGTTTGATTTTCAGATTTTCACGCTATTAATATCATTGTATTTCACATGTACACATTTTTTGTTTCTTCTTTTTATTTGAGTTTTTATGTTTTGCACTTATATATTTTTACCACTCATGGAGTCATTTACTTGCTCTCAGTAGATTGTGGTTTTTACTACTACCCACATGTATTCACATCTATGTGTGTATTTTCATATAATTAGCGCACTTTATTTATTTTTTATTTTTCATGGTATACACAGATATTGGTGTATTTTGTGTGCAGCTTTTACCTTTGACCTTTTTTGCTCTGCAGCGCAGTTTTTATTTTTATTTTTTACACCAGAACATGCGAACAGGCAAAAAATTTGTTCGAACGCGCGAACACCGTTAAAGTCTATGGGACACGAACATGAATAATCAAAAGTGCTAATTTTAAAGGCTTATATGCAAGTTATTGTCATAAAAAGTGTTCAGGGACCTGGGTCCTGCCCCAGGGGACATGGATCAATGCAAAAAAAGTTTTAAAAACGGACGTTTTTTCGGGAGCAGTGATTTTAATAATGCTTAAAGTGAAACAATAAAAGTATAATATCCTTTTAAATTTCGTACCTGGGGGGTGTCTATAATATGCCTGTAAAGGGGCACATGTTTCCCGTGTTTAGAACAGTCTGACAGCAAAATGACATTTCAAAGGAAAAAAAGTCATTTAAAACTACTCGCGGCTATTAATGAATTGCTGGTCCGACAATACACATAGAAGTTTATTGATAAAAAGGGCATGGGAATTCCCCACAGGGGAACCCGAACCAAAATAAAAAAAACGATGAGGGGGACCCCCTAAATTCCAAACCAGGCCCTTCAGGTCTGGTATGGATATTAAGGGGAACCTCGGCCAAAATTTTTTTAAAAAATGGCGTGGGGTCCCCCTCAAAATCTATACCAGACAAGGGCCTAGTATGGATTTTAAGGGGAACCCCGTGCCAATTTTTTTTTAAAAACGGCGTGGGGGGGGGCGTGTCCAAGATGGCCACCGGACCAGACATGCTCTGAGGGAGCTCTGAGACTTGGCCGGCCTAGCATTGGAATCCCTGCAGTATACGACCTAAAATCGGACACAAACGACACCGTAGAAACTCGGGACCGGTATGCCTGGAGGGAGATATACTCAGGCATCTCGCAAGCCCTGAAATACCCCGAGAAAAACAGCCTCCACAGCGCTCCACATCTCCCGCCACAGCAGCCAGTATGGAGTCTCAGGCAGAGGACACAGACACAGCGCTGCAGGAGCAAAACAGTTTTGAAGCCCTCATGCAGGCTATTACCACCTGCCAAACCACCATGACAGGGAAAATAGAGAGCATGTAGCTGGATATAAGTCTCATACGCAGAGACATGAATTGTTTCCGCTCCAGGCTCACTGATGCTGAAAGAAGAGTAGGGGAGGTAGAAGACACATTGCAAGACAAAGATGAAAGTCTTGGAAGCTTGTGCAGAGGATGCTGAGAACAGAAATCGCAGGAACAACCTCCGGATAGTGGGGCTACCAGAGGGCGCAGAAGGTAAAGACCCCGCGGCATTTACTAAGCACTTGCTGCGTACCCTTCTTCCAGATGCCAAGTTTTCTGATGTCTTTGTGGTGGAGAGGGCACATAGAATGCCTGCTACCCGGGGGCCCCCGGGAGCTCCTCCACGCACATTTATTTTAAAACTCCTGAACTTTCGGGATCGAGACCAGGTTTTGCGGGAGGTGAGAAAGATCGAAGTGCTTCGCCATGAAGGAGCGAAACTCATGATTTTTCCTGATTTTTCAATTGACACACAAAAGCTCAGAAGATCTTTACATCAAATCAAACTGGATCTCCGCAATCGCAGGATCAAATATAGCATGTTTTTTCCTGCCTGCCTGAGAGTTCAAGATGGAGAATCGGTGCGGTTTTTCACATCTCCTGAAGAAGCGTCCAGGTGGCTTGAAACAATACCGCGAGGATGATTCGATTAATCTTATTAAATCCTCTTATAACCTGAGTTTTACTTCAATAAAGATCACTTTCGTCTGCCGATTCCAGGACAAGCATAACTTTTTCTCCTCAGCTTATCCAGCCAATGGTGAATAAGTTACTCTCATAATCCTCTTGAGCTCCGGTACTGTGAGTATATATTGCTGCTGGCTAGAGAACACTTACGCAAAAAGAGATGGAGTGACGTTTATGATCTTGTTTAAGCATTTGATAATGGGACCGGAGTCCCCATTTTGCAACATGTTCTAGTTTAAGAGTAGTACCCCCGGAACTTTCTGGGAGACATTTGGATCTGCAGGGATCGTTTATCCGGAAATCTTTGTCTCACTGACTGCTCTTTATGTGCACAGACTAAGTCGCCCTGGTATCCCACTGTTCATGGGCCCCATGGGCAGTTGTCGCAATTAGTTATGGGGAACAAGCATCCTGAAGTTTGGGGGGTGGTGTGGGGAGGGGGGAGGGAGGGAAAGTCTGGAGTTGGGGTTTTTACCCCATGTTAGGCTTAAGTTTTGTAGTTTTTCTTTTATTTTTAATTTACATGGTTTTTACTCGCTTCAGATTGTACAATCAGTATTTTACTCAAAGTAAGACATGCAATGTTAGTCTGCTACCACTAGAGAGGGCAAGCTATTCAGTTTACTGTGTAATCACGAATATATATATCACGAAGTATATTTTGATATTGTGTGAGCTCTGTATGGAGTTTAAATTGTATCAATCCTGTGGCACATATCCCAGGGTGATAGAATGAATCAGGGCCGGTCCTGGCCGGGGTGCACGGGGTGCAGTGCACCCGGGCGCCACAGAGGTGGGGGCGCTGAAGCGCCAGAGTGCTTCCCTCCCTCCTCCTCTCCATGTCCGTAGGCGGCTCTTTCCGCCGGTCACCGCAGCCGCCGCCGTGGCTGTGTCTCTTGCCGAAGCCCAGCCATCCCTCTTCCCTCCTCCTGCCAGAGGAGGAGAGCGAAACGAGCCACAGATCGTAGCGGCTGTGTCTGTGTGCAGAGACCAGCCGCGCAGTGACATCAAGGGGGGGGCTGTCCGTTCCTGTAGCGTTCCAGCTCTCCTCCTCCTGTGTAACTCCCGCCTGCTGCCCAAGCCTGACACGCTCAGTTCTCCACCCGGGCGGCGCGGCTATACACTGTCCTCTCCTCTCCAGCTGCCGCCCGGGTGTTTTTTAATTAGCTCAATGGAGGGGAGGCTGCTTTGTCAGCGGTCTATACTAATGGAGGGGGGGTTTGTCCTGGGGGGGTCTATACTAATGAAGGGGGGTTGTTGTCCTGGGGGTCTATACTAATGAAAGGGGGGTTGTCCTGGGGGGGGTCTATACTAATGAAGGGGGGGTTTGTCCTGGGGGGTCTATTCTAATGAAGTGGGGGTTGTCCTGGAGGGGTCTATACTAATGAAGGGGGGTGGTTTGTCTTGGGGGGGTCTATTCTAATGAAGGGGGGGTTGTCCTGAGGGGGGTCTATACTAATGAAGGGGGGGTTGTCCTGGGGGGTCTATACTAATGGAGGGGGGTGGTTTGTCTTGGGGGGGTCTGTACTAATGGAGGGGGGGTGGTTTGTCTTAGGGGGGTCTATTCTAATGAAGGGGGGGTTGTCCTGGGGGGTCTATACTAATGAAGGGGGGGTTGTCCTGGGGGGGTCTGTACTAATGGAGGGGGGTGGTTTGTTCTGGGGGGTCTGTACTAATAAAGGGGGGTGGTTTGTCCTGGGGGGTCTGTACTAATGGAGGGGGGGTGGTTTGTTCTGGGGGGTCTGTACTAATGGAGGGGGGGTGGTTTGTCCCGGGGGGTCTTTACAAATGGAGAGGGGGTGATTTGTCCCGGGGGTCTGTACTAATGGAGGGGGTGGTTTGTTCTGGGGGTCTGTACTAATGGAGGGGGGGTGGTTTGTTTTAGAGGGGTCTGTACTAATGGAGGGGGGTGGTTTGTTTTGGGGGGTCTGTACTAATGGAGGGGGATGGTTCTGTACTAATGGAGGGGGGTGGTTTGTCCTGAGGGGGGTCTGCACTAATGGAGGGGGGTGGTTTGTTCAGGGGGGGTCTGTACTAATGGACGGGTGGTTGGTTTGTCCTGAGGGGGGTCTATACTGATAGAGGGGGTGTTTTGTCCTGGGGGGTCTATACTGATGGGGGGTCTATACTGGGGGACGGGTTTATACTTAGTGGGGGTCTGCACTGACGGAGGGGGGTCTATACTTAGTGGAGGGGGATCTGTACTGAGGGGCGACTATAGTTGGTGGAGGGGGGTGATACCATGTTTTACCGCACCGGGTGACACCCCTCTCCCTCTCCTCTTCGCGCGCTGCTGTACTAGTGAGCGGCGCACTATGTTTCTTCCCCCGCCTTCATATTGGCCAGGGAAGAAAAAAAAAAGGAGCAAAGAGGAGGATTGTGGGACATGTAGTCCCGAGGACTGGCAGCCCCACTATAACACGGAAACTGCAGCCCACCCAGCATGCTCAGCTGAATGGGAGAGAGAGAGCCAGGAGTCCGGGAAAGCTTTCAGGAAAGTACACCCAGGACTCCAGAGGGAGAGGACAGTGCTGAGGGAACACCATCAGAGAGAGAACCCCGCTAACCTGTGCCACTAGAGGGAAAGCCACACAGCCTGGCGCCATCCCTGGTGGAGAAAGGAATGGAGTCATTACAGGAATACAGATCTGGGTGCTACTCAGCGGACTCGTCACGGGCAATTCAGAGTGAGCTGACTCCTGATCAGAGGAACCGTTGTTGCTGTATCGCTGGGTCAGGTGAGAGGGCCGATCGGCCATTATCTACTAACGTCCATAGGAACTGCAGTCTCTGACCATCTCTTGTATCATGTCTGCAGTCTCTGACCAGCTCTTGTATTATGTCTGCAGTCTCTGATCATCTCCTGTATCATGTCTGCAGGCTCTGACCATCTCTTGTATCATGTCTGCATTCTCTGACTGTCTCCTGTACTATGTCTGCAGTCTCTGACCATCTCCTGTATTATATCCCCAGTCTCTGACCACCTCCTGTAGTATGTCTGCAGTCTCTAATCATCTCCTGTAATATGTCTGCATTCTCTGACCATCTCCTGTATTATGTCTGCAGTCTCTGACCATCTCCTGTATTATGTCTGCAGTCTCTGACCATCTCTTGTAACATGTTTGCAGTCTCTGACTATCTCTTGTAACATGTCTGCAGTCTCTGACCATCTCCTGTACTATGATTGCAGTCTCTGACCATCTCCTGTACTATGATTGCAGTCTCTGACCGTCTCCTGTATTATGTCTGGGGGCTCTTTCTAACAGACTCTCTAACAGACAGCCCTCTGTGTGCATCAGAGAGACTCCCCTCCAGGTCTCATTAGTGTACACTCTTCCTGTATTTTCTTTATTGTTAAAAGATCATGGGAAGATCCTAGGGTAATGAAGACTTCTTAGGGGGGCATCTCTGTGTTTGAGTCGTTGCCACAGTAACATTTGTAAAGGGGAGGAGTTGGTAAGATGACCACGCCCACGTGGGGGCGCCAGAAATATTTCTGCACCCAGGCCTCTGTGACCCTAGGATCGACCCTGGAATGAATCCCCTTAATGTTATGTCTTGGAATGTACAGGGCCTAAACTCCAGGATAAAACGCTCCTTGGTTTTTACTTACATTAAAAAATACAACCCCCATATCTGCATTTTGCAGGAGACACACTTAACGGGGAGCAGTACATTGGCTCTAAAAAAGCCCTGGGTGGGCTCTTATCACTCCACGTACTCCACATACTCCAGGGGAGTCAGTGTCCTGGTCCACAAATCACTACCCTTTACACTACTGGATCTCCATTTAGATCCCAAGGGGAAATATGTTGTCATGCATGCTATATGTGAAAGGATTGAAATGGTAGTGGTGGGCTTATATATTCCACCCCCAGCCTCTATGACGATTCTACACAAACTGACCCCTATACTGGCTCATAGGGATGAGCCAAACACCCCCCTGTTCGGTTCGCACCAGAACATGCAAACAGGAAAAAAGTTTGCTCGAACACGCGAACACCGTTAAAGTCTATGGGACACGAACATGAATAATCAAAAGTGCTAATTTTAAAGGCTTATATGCAAGTAAGTTATTGTCATAAAAAGTGTTTGGGGACCCGGGTCCTGCCCCAGGGGACATGGATCAATGCAAAAAAAAGTTTTAAAAACGTCCGTTTTTTCAGGAGCAGTGATTTTAATAATGCTTAAAGTCAAACAATAAAAGTGTAATATCCCTTTAAATTTCGTACCTGGGGGGTGTCTATAGTTAGCCTGTAAAGGGGCGCATGTTTCCCGTGTTTAGAACAGTCTGACAGCAAAATGACATTTCAAAGGAAAAATTACATTTAAAACTACCCGCGGCTATTGCATTGCCGACAATACACATAGAAGTTCATTGATAAAAACGGCATGGGAATTCAACACAGGGAAACCCCGAACCAAAAAAAAAAAAAAAAGATGTGGGAGTCCCCCTTAAATTCCATACCAGACCCTTCAAGTCTGGTATGGATATTAAGGGGAACCCCGGTCAAAAAAAAAATGACGTGGGGTTCCCCCTAAATTCCATACCAGACCCTTATCCGAGCACGCAACCTGGCAGGCCACAGGAAAAGAGGAGGGGACGAGAGTGCGCCCCCCCTCCTGAACCGTACTAGGCCACATGCCCTCAACATTGGGAGGGTGCTTTGGGGTAGCCCCCCAAAACACCTTGTCCCCATGTTGATGAGGAAAAGGGCCTCATCCCCACAACCCTGGCCGGTGGTTGTGGGGGTCTGCGGGCGGGGGGCTTATCGGAATCTGGAAGCCCCCTTTAACAAGGGGACCCCCAGATCCCGGCCCCCCCGTGTGAAATGGTAAGGGGGTACTTACCCCTACCATTTCACTAAAAAACTGTCAAAAATGTTAAAAATGACAAGAGACAGTTTTTGACAATTCCTTTATTTAAATGCTTCCTCTTTCTTCTATCTTCCTTCATCTTCTTCTGGTTCTTCTGGCTCTTCTGGTTCTTCCTCCGGCGTTCTCGCCCAGCATCTCCTCCGCGGCGTCTTCTATCTTCTTCTCCTCGGGCCGCTCCGCATCCATGGCATGGGGAGAGGCTCCCGCTCTTCTCTTCATCTTCTTCTCTTCTTCCTTCATTTTCTTCTCCGGGCCGCTCCGCATCCATGCTGGCATGGAGGGAGGCTTCCGCTGTGTGACGACATCTCCTCGTCTGACGGTTCTTAAATAACGGGGGGCGCCCCCTCTGATGCACGGGACATGACGGGACTTCCCTGTGGCATTCCCCGTGACGTCACAGGGAAGTCCCGTCAAGTCACCATGCGTCAGAGGGGGCGGGGTCACCGGGTGGCCCCGCCCCCATTATTTAAGAACCGTCAGACGAGGAGACTCCATCACACAGCGGGAGCCTCCCTCCATGCCAGCATGGGTGCGGAGCGGCCCGGAGAAGAAAATGAAGAAGAGAAGAAGAGAAGAAGGAAGAAGAGAAGAAGATGAAGAGAAGAGCGGGAGCCTCCCCCCATGCCATGGATGCGGAGCGGCCCGAGGAGAAAAAGATAGAAGACGCCGCGGAGGAGATGCTGGACGAGAACGCCGGAGGAAGAACCAGAAGAAGATGAAGGAAGATAGAAGAAAGAAGAAGCATTTAAATAAAGGAATTGTCAAAAACTGTCTCGTCATTTTTAAAATTTTTGACAGTTTTTTAGTAAAATGGTAGGGGTAAGTACCCCCTTACCATTTCACACAGGGGGGGGATCTGGGGGCTCCCTTGTTAAAGGGGGCTTCCAGATTCCGATAAGCCCCCCGCCCGCAGACCCCCACAACCACCGGCCAGGGTTGTGGGGATGAGGCCCTTGTCCTCATCAACATGGGGACAAGGTGTTTTGGGGGGCTACTCCAAAGCACCCTCCCAATGTTGAGGGCACTCATGTGGCCTGGTACGGTTCAGGAGGGGGGGCCGCACTCTCGTCCCCCCCTCTTTTCCTGCGGCCTGCCAGGTTGTGTGCTCGGATAAGGGTCTGGTATGGATTTTTGGGGGGGCCCCACGCCTTTTTTTTTTTTTTTTGGCGCTGGGTTCCCCTTAATATCCATACCAGACCTGTGTTGAATTCCCATGCCGTTTTTATCAATGAACTTCTATGTGTATTGTCGGCAATGCAATAGCCGCGGGTAGTTTTAAATGTAATTTTTCCTTCAAAATGTCATTTTGCTGTCAGACTGTTCTAAACACAGGAAACATGTGCCCCTTTACAGGCATACTATAGACACCCCCCAGGTACGAAATTTAAAGGGATATTACACTTTTATTGTTTGACTTTAAGCATTATTAAAATCACTGCTCCTGAAAAAACGGCAGTTTTTAAAACTTTTTTTTGCATTGATCCATGTCCCCTGGGGCAGGACCCAGGTCCCCAAACACCCAAACTCGAAACTCATCCCTACTGGCTCAATACCCGGCCGCGGCCATACTTTTGACTGGAGACTTTAATATGCCCCCGGACCCTAGTATGGATAGGCTTGGTGATGATGGGGCCTCTGATTCCCCGCTGATGCGATGGGCGGAGGGATATGGCCTTAGTGATCTGTGGAGATGGCGTTACCCTGGGGAAAGGCAATATACATGTCATTCTACCACGTACGCCTCTTTTACGATAATGGATCTTTTTTGTGCCAGTGGTCCCATTCTCTCCCATGTCCAGGAGGTTAAGATTCTACCATGTGGCATTTCTGACCACGCCCCCCTCCTTCTGCAACTTAACACGGACTCGCAGACGGGCACTGGCCTATGGCGAGTTTCGGGTTTTTGGATAACGGATGAGCGCGTCACCCCTGGGGTCGAGAGAGATGAATAAATATTGGGTACAAAACAGAGCAACAGCTCCCCCTCCAATGGTGTGGGATGCTTACAAGGCATACACACGGGGACAGTATCGCATGGTTATCAATAAAGTTAGGAAACTTAATAAGCTTGCATTAGAGGAAGCAGAGGGAAGGGCTCAGAGTCTAGAATCCAGCTATGTGACTACCAAAGATGCGGGGACTTATGCCACACTTTAAGCTCTCCACCGTGAGATAGCGTTGTTGCGAGCAACTGCGACTCGCAAGCTTCTGCTCTCACAGTCACAGAGGATATTTGAACAAGGGGAGAGATCAGGGAGATTGCTGGCATGGCTGGCTAAGGAGCGCTCCACCATAGCACACATTGCCAACATTAAAGACGATATGGAAAATCTTCTGGCTGATCCTGCTATGATGAATGCCAGATTTGCACAATTTCATGAACTCCTATATACGTCTAAGACTGACTACACTATAGATACCCTGCAAAATTTCCTAAGTCAAATAGACTTTCCGGTCCTATCCGGCGAAAAAAAAATAAACTAGATGCATTCTTTACTCTTAAAGAAGTGCAGACGGCAATTTCATTATTGCAATCTGCAAAATCCCCAGGCTCGGATGGTCTACCGGCCGAATTTTATAAAGCTAATAGAGAGTCCCTGGCCCTGCCATGAAATTTTACTATCTATGCTGGAAGGCCAATGCCTCCCCCCATCAATGTCAGAGGCAGTAATTGTTGTAATTCCTAAACCCCGTAAGGACCCCGAGCTCTGTGAGTCATACCAACCCATTTTGCTACTAAACGTTGACGCTAAGATAATCACAAAAAACCTAGCGAATCGGCTCAACTCAGTTATCCTTTCCCTGGTCCATGGGGACCAGACAGGTTTCATGCCAGGTAAAGGAACAGACATCAACTTGCGACGGCTATATACAAATATATCCCATGCAGTTGCCAGGGGTTCCTCCGGAGTGGTGGCCTCCCTAGACGCAGAAAAGGCATTCGACTCAGTCGAATGGGAATATCTCTGGCACGTATTAGAAAAGTTTAACATTGGGCCTAAATTTATTTCATGGATCAAGCCAATGTATGCCAATCCTACTGCCAGAGTCAGAACTAATGGGTCCCTCTCGTCCCCCTTCAGACTACACGGGGGCACTAGACAGGGATGTCCATTATCCCCGGGACTGTTCGCCCTGGCTATCGAACCTCTCGCTATCCTTATTAGGTCTTCTGCGGCTGCAGGGGGGCCCTCTAAGGGAACAAATCTCCCTTTCTATGGATGACGCCCTTCTTTATCTCCCGGATGCTTCCTATTCCCTTGAAGAGACCTTGAGGATCATAGATCTATTTGGCTCCTTCTCCCGAATACGCATTCATTGGAATAAATCTGTACTTTTCCCAATCTCCCAGCCACCCCTACTCCCTTCCCCCCACATACCCCTACAAATGGTTACTAAATTTCGGTATCTGGGCATTGAAATACAAAAAGACCTCTCTTGTTATTTGACAGATAACGTATACCCCATTTTACAACAACTAACACGAAGATGTCTAACATGGAAGTCTCTCCCCCTGACACGGGTGGGTAGGACGAACCTCCTCAAAATGATATTCCTCCCCAAATTTTTATATGACCAGTCTACAACTTCCCCTATCTGCAGGCGGGTTGGCATTGCCATGCTTCAAACAGTATTACTGGGCAGCAGTGCTGGTGACGGTACGCTGGTGGTTCGTTCAGTCAAAACATAATCTGGCAGTTAATTTAGAGGCAGCCATATTGGGGTCGTTTCAGCATTGAGTAACTTGGTATTCAGAGGTCCAAAAGCACAAGATATGATGACTGTCCCCATGCGCACAACCGCCAAGGTATAGGAACAGTTGACAGCTAAGCTTAATTCACCACAAACTTTTTCCCCCTATACGCCACTTTGGGGTGACCCTAAATTACCACATCTGTTAATGATTCCAGACCCAGCAGTCTTGGCTAAATATGAAATTAAGATCTTACAGCATATCATGCCAGAGGGCAAACTTCTTTCATTTGACGAAATGTTACATACCTTTCAACTCCCCACCAAAATGTTTTTCCGCTATCTGCAGTTGAGACACGCAATTCAGGCTCAATTTCCTTCAGAGATTCAACTACAATCACATATGGTGGAGCGCTTCCTTATTTCTAAAAATGTAGACTTTGCTCTTTGTACCTCCGGGTGTCCCTGGGAACTGATAGCCAGGGGTCCAGGCTATTTAATAAATGGAAGTTGGATGTGCCCTCCCTGACGGATGAGGACTGGGAGGAAGGCATTCAGCAGTATATCCCTCTGATGATATCTGCCAGGGATAGGTACATCCAGCTAAAATTCCTTCATCAGGCATACTATACACTAGGGATGAGCTTCGTGTTCGAGTCGAACCCATGTTCGACTCGAACATCGGCTGTTCGGTCGTTCGCCGAATTGCGAACGATATGGGCCGTTCGCGCCAAATTCGTGTGGCGCGTCACGGCCCATAATTCACTGCGGCATCGCAGTGCATTGCTGGCTGATTATTGGCCAAGCATGCACTATGACCCGCATGCTTGGCCAATCACAGCGCCGTCAGTAGAGAGAGCTGTAATTGGCCAAAGCCAGGGTGGCTTTGGCCAATTATGGCTCAGGGGATTTAGTACACACCCCACACTATATAAGGCCGCCTGCACGGCGGCCCTGTGTAGTGTGTGTTCCGGTGTGCTGAGAGATAGAGAGAGAGAGAGACAGTGTCATTTGATTTGAGTTAGATAGATTAGGCAGAACAGTCAGTCAGTTAGCTGCACTTACAGTGTATTGTGTATATATATGCATCCCAGGTGTTGCATATATATATATACACTGTATTCAGTTTAGCTAGATCCGTTCCTGTTATCTTCTATCTAGACTATTTACATTTAGTGCAGTGTGTCCTGCTCACAGTGTTCAGCTAGATCCGTTCCTGCTATTTACATTCAGTGCAGTGCGTCCTGCTCACAGTGTTCAGCTAGATCCGTTCCTGGTATTTACATTTAGTGCAGTGCGTCCTGCTCACAGTGTTCAGCTAGATCCGTTCCTGCTATTTACATTCAGTGCAGTGCGTCCTGCTCACAGTGTTCAGCTAGATCCGTTCCTGGTATTTACATTTAGTGCAGTGCGTCCTGCTCACAGTGTTCAGCTAGATCCGTTCCTGCTATTTACATTCAGTGCAGTGCGTCCTGCTCACAGTGTTCAGCTAGATCCGTTCCTGCTATTTACATTCAGTGCAGTGCGTCCTGCTCACAGTGTTCAGCTAGATCCGTTCCTGGTATTTACATTTAGTGCAGTGCGTCCTGCTCACAGTGTTCAGCTAGATCCGTTCCTGCTATTTACATTCAGTGCAGTGCGTCCTGCTCACAGTGTTCAGCTAGATCCGTTCCTGGTATTTACATTCAGTGCAGTGCGTCCTGCTCACAGTGTTCAGCTACATCCGTTCCTGCTATTTACATTCAGTGCAGTGCGTCCTGCTCACAGTGTTCAGCTAGATCCGTTCCTGCTATTTACATTCAGTGCAGTGCGTCCTGCTCACAGTGTTCAGCTAGATCCGTTCCTGCTATTTACATTCAGTGCAGTGCGTCCTGCTCACAGTGTTCAGCTAGATCCGTTCCTGTCCTGTTACTGACAGGCAGGCTTGTCTGGTTACAGTATATAAAGCTACCTGAAGAAAATTACAGGTGTTCTTTTTGATCCTATTAGTACCACGGTCAGGCAGCTAGACTATTTACATTTAGTACAGTGTGTCCTGCTCACAGTGTTCAGCTAGATCCGTTCCTGTTATCTTCCTACTGACAGGCAGGCTTGTCTGGTTACAGTATATAAAGCTACCTTAAGAAAATTACAGGTGTTCTTTTTGATCCTATTAGTACCACGGTCAGGCAGCTAGACTATTTACATTTAGTACAGTGCGTCCTGCTCACAGTGTTCAGCTAGATCCGTTCCTGTTATCTTCCTACTGACAGGCAGGCTTGTCTGGTTACAGTATATAAAGCTACCTGAAGAAAATTACAGGTGTTCTTTTTGATCCTATTAGTACCACGGTCAGGCAGCTAGACTATTTACATTTAGTACAGTGTGTCCTGCTCACAGTGTTCAGCTAGATCCGTTCCTGTTATCTTCCTACTGACAGGCAGGCTTGTCTGGTTACAGTATATAAAGCTACCTTAAGAAAATTACAGGTGTTCTTTTTGATCCTATTAGTACCACGGTCAGGCAGCTAGACTATTTACATTTAGTACAGTGCGTCCTGCTCACAGTGTTCAGCTAGATCCGTTCCTGTTATCTTCCTACTGACAGGCAGGCTTGTCTGGTTACAGTATATAAAGCTACCTGAAGAAAATTACAGGTGTTCTTTTTGATCCTATTAGTACCACGGTCAGGCAGCTAGACTATTTACATTTAGTACAGTGTGTCCTGCTCACAGTGTTCAGCTAGATCCGTTCCTGTTATCTTCCTACTGACAGGCAGGCTTGTCTGGTTACAGTATATAAAGCTACCTTAAGAAAATTACAGGTGTTCTTTTTGATCCTATTAGTACCACGGTCAGGCAGCTAGACTATTTACATTTAGTACAGTGCGTCCTGCTCACAGTGTTCAGCTAGATCCGTTCCTGCTATTTACATTCAGTGCAGTGCGTCCTGCTCACAGTGTTCAGCTAGATCCGTTCCTGCTATTTACATTCAGTGCAGTGCGTCCTGCTCACAGTGTTCAGCTAGATCCGTTCCTGGTATTTACATTTAGTGCAGTGCGTCCTGCTCACAGTGTTCAGCTAGATCCGTTCCTGCTATTTACATTCAGTGCAGTGCGTCCTGCTCACAGTGTTCAGCTAGATCCGTTCCTGGTATTTACATTTAGTGCAGTGCGTCCTGCTCACAGTGTTCAGCTAGATCCGTTCCTGGTATTTACATTTAGTGCAGTGCGTCCTGCTCACAGTGTTCAGCTAGATCCGTTCCTGCTATTTACATTCAGTGCAGTGCGTCCTGCTCACAGTGTTCAGCTAGATCCGTTCCTGCTATATACATTTAGTGCAGTACGTCCTGCTCACAGTGTTCAGCTAGATCCGTTCCTGTTATCTTCCTACTGACAGGCAGGCTTGTCTGGTTACAGTATATAAAGCTACCTTAAGAAAATTACAGGTGTTCTTTTTGATCCTATTAGTACCACGGTCAGGCAGCTAGACTATTTACATTTAGTACAGTGCGTCCTGCTCACAGTGTTCAGCTAGATCCGTTCCTGTTATCTTCCTACTGACAGGCAGGCTTGTCTGGTTACAGTATATAAAGCTACCTTAAGAAAATTACAGGTGTTCTATCCCAGCTTAGTGCAGCTACAGGCCATTAGTATGTCTGGAAGGCCAAGAAGGAGAGGCAGACAGTCACAAGCCAATAAGAGAGGGCAAGCAGGCTCTGTGTCTAGTGCTGGTCGTGGAGACGGTGCATCCTCATCAGCACGTGGCCATGGGACACGCTTGGCCTTTTTTTCGGCAGCTGGCCGTGTTGAGCCGCAACATGCGGAAGACTTGGTCGAGTGGATGACCAAGCCGTCCTCATCCTCCTCATCCTCTCTCACCCATGCCCAGGGTGCTTTGTCTGGCAAAGCAGCGGCCTCTTCCCTCAGCTCAATGTCATCAGTGACTCCTTCCCTAGCTCCACCATGTCCTCATGAGGATTCCCTCGAACTGTTTGACCACAGTGTTGGGTACATGCTCCAGGAGGATGCCCAGCGTTTGGAAGGCTCTGATGATGATACTGAGCTCAATGAAGGCAGTAACATGAGCACGGACAGAGGGGGTGCCCAAGAAGGACAGCAATCTGGCAGTCATGCTCCCCCTGCTGCAGCATACTGCCAGGTTTGCTCCAGTGATGAGGAGGGAGGGGATGATGAGGTCACTGACTCAACGTGGGTGCCTGATAGGAGAGAGGAGGAGGAGGAGGAGGAGGAGGAGGTGGCACATCACCAACTAGGCAGGATGCCCTCCAGGGGCCAGCCTAAGGGCAGCACATTGACTGCATCACACCCCAAAGCTCCACATGTGCAGGGCGCTGCAGTCTCTGCGCGTTATTCAAAAAGTTCTTTGGTGTGGGCCTTTTTTGAGACGAGTGCATCAGATCGCACCGCTGCTATTTGCAACATATGTCTCAAGCGTATCTCGCGTGGCCAAAACATCTCCCGCTTGGGTACCACATGCTTGACCAGACATATGTTGACCTGCCATGCAGTTCGTTGGCAAGCGTATCTAAAAGACCCACACCAAAGAACAAAGACGATCTCTCCTTGCTCCTCATCAGCTGAGATTTCCAACCCCACTAGACCTTCAGTCCTCTCTGAGACCTGCAGTGAGAGGAATGAAGGTGTAGAATTAGGTGTGTCACAGCCAAGTACTTGTGGGCAATCTGCTTTTGGTACACCGACGTCAGATTGTACCAGGCAAATTTCCCTGCCCCAGCTGCTGCACCGCCGAAAGAAGTTTGCTCCCAGCCATCCACATGCCCAGCGGTTGAATGCTAGCTTGGCAAAATTGCTAGCACTTCAACTGCTGCCTTTTCAGTTGGTAGACTCTGCCCCCTTCCGTGAGTTTGTGGAATGTGCGGTTCCTCAGTGGCAGGTACCCAAACGCCACTTTTTCTCACGGAAGGCGATTCCGGCTCTCTACCGGCATGTGGAAGGCAATGTCCATGCCTCGCTGGACAGGGCGGTCAGCGGTAAGGTGCATATTACCGCTGACTCATGGTCCAGCAGGCATGGACAGGGACGTTACTTAAGTTTCACGGCGCATTGGGTGACTCTGCTGGCAGCTGGGAAGGATGCAGGACAAGGTGCAGTAGTGTTGGAGGTTGTTCCGCCACCACGCCTCCAAAATGCTGATTGTGACACACCTCTCTCCTCCACCCCCTCCTCTTCTTCTTCCTCCATGGCCTCTTCCTCGGAACCAGCGGTGCTCCGTAGGCGTTCAAGGGGCTACGCAAGTACGCAGGCCAAAAGATGCCATGCGGTGCTTGAGCTGGTGTGCTTGGGGGACAGGAGCCACACTGGGGCAGAGGTTCTGTCAGCTCTGCAGGGGCAGGTTCAGAGGTGGTTGACGCCACGCCAACTTAAGGCAGGAATGGTGGTTTGCGACAATGGCACCAACCTCCTCTCTGCCCTCCGACAGGGACAACTGACCCATGTGCCCTGTTTGGCTCACGTCCTTAACTTGGTGGTGCAGCGGTTCTTGGGCAGGTACCCGGGCTTACAGGATGTCCTGAGGCAGGCCAGGAAAGTCTCTGTGCATTTCCGCCGGTCATATAATGCCAGTGCTCGGCTGACGGACCTCCAAAAGGAGTTTAACCTGCCCAAGAACCGCCTAATCTGTGACATGCCCACCAGGTGGAACTCGACGTTGGCCATGCTGCAGCGGCTGCACACGCAGCAGAGGGCCATCAATGAGTACCTGTGCGACTATGGCACCAGGACAGGGTCAGGGGACCTTGGTTTTTTTTCCCCACGCCAGTGGGCCATGATCAGGGATGCATGCACTGTCCTGTCACCATTCGAGGAGGCCACGAGGATGGTGAGCACTGACAGTGCATGCATCAGTGACACTGTCCCCCTTGTCCACCTGTTGGAGCACACGCTGCGTGGAATAATGGACAGGGCACTTGAGGCAGAACAGAGGCAGGAAGAGGAGGACTTCCTTAGCTCTCAAGGCCCCCTTTATCCAGACAGTGTTCCTGCGTGCCCGCCGATCACACAGGAAGAGGACGAGGAGGAAGATTGTGTCAGTATGGAGGTGGAGCCTGGCACTCAGCATCAGCAGTCTTTAAGGGATCAGTCCCAAGGAACACATGGACTTGTACGTGGCTGGGAGGAGGTGGCTGCGGACGTTGTTGTCCTTAGTGACCCAGAGGACTCCGGACCGAATGCCTCAGCAAACCTACGCTGCATGGCCTCCCTGATCCTGCAAAGCCTGCGTAAGGATCCTCGTATTCGTGGTATCAAGGAGAAGGACCAATACTGGCTGGCAACCCTCCTTGATCCACGTTACAAGGGTAAGGTTGCGGACCTTATCTTGCCATCGCAGAGGGAGCAGAGGATGAAACATCTTCGGGAGGCCTTGCAGAAAGGTCCGTGCAACGCGTTCCCAGAGACTGGGAGGTTACAAACTCCTGTTTCTGGACAACGTGTTGCTGAGGCTTCGGTCAGTCAAAAAAGGAGCGGTGGAGAAGGTGGCCGTCTGACCGATGCGTTCAGACAATTTTTTGGTCCGCAGCCCCAAGGTATGATCGGTTCCAGCAACCATCGCCAGCGTCTGTTTTACATGGTGCAGGAATACCTAGGGGCAAGATCAGACTTGGACACCTTTCCCACCGAAAATCCTCTGGGTTACTGGGTCTTGAGGATGGATCACTGGCCAGAGCTTGCACAGTATGCAATTGAGCTACTGGCCTGTCCTGCATCCAGCGTTCTTTCGGAACGCACATTCAGTGCTGCTGGAGGTGTGGTAACCGATCACAGGGTGCGTCTGTCCACCGACTCGGTCGATCGGCTGACCTTCATAAAAATGAATCAGTCTTGGATCACCACCAGCTACCAAGCACCTGATGCAGATGTAACCGAATAATTTTTTTTGAAATCTCAGATCCCTTCAAAGACTGCCTATGCTGATGCTGAGTGACTATCCCTGAGTAATTATCCTCTTCCTCCTCAATCATCACGCTGATAGCTTGTAAGAACATTTTTGGTTCTGGGCGCCACCACCAGTGCCTAAGGCACAATTTTTCAGCCCCTGTTTAACAGGGGCGTGTAATTACAATTTTTGATGTAATACTTTGCAGCAGGGCTCGTTCCTGCATTCCAACTAGAGTGTCTGTGAGGGGTTGCAGTGTTGTGGCACCAGCACCAGTGCCTAAGACCCAATTTTTCAGCCCCTGTCTAACAGGGGCGTGTAATTACAATTTTTGATGCAATACTTTGCAGCAGGGCTTGTTCCTGCGTTTCAACTAGAGTGTCTGTGAGGGGTTGCAGTGTTGTGGCACCAGCACCAGTGCCTAAGACCCAATTTTTCTGCCCCTGTCTAACAGGGGCGTGTAATTACAATTTTTGATGCAATACTTTGCAGCAGGGCTCGTTCCTGCGTTCCAACTAGAGTGTCTGTGAGGGGTTGCAGTGTTGTGGCACCAGCACCAGTGCCTAAGGCCCAATTTTTCTGCCCCTGTCTAACAGGGGCGTGTAATTACAATTTTTGATGCAATACTTTGCAGCAGGGCTCGTTCCTGCGTTCCAACTAGAGTGTCTGTGAGGGGTTGCAGTGTTGTGGCACCAGCACCAGTGCCTAAGGCCTAATTTTTCAGCTCCTGTTCAACAGGGGCATGTAATTACAATTCTTGATCTAATATTTCACAGCAGGGCCCTGTGAGGGCTTACAGTGTTTTGGCCACAGCAACACCTAAGGCCCAAATTTCTGCTGAGTATATAGGGCAGGACCCTACTTTCAAACATCTAACTTACAAACGACTCCTACTTGCAAACGGAAGGAGACAACAGGAAGTGAGATGAAATCTACCCCTAAGGAAGGGAAATTCTCTCCTGTAAGAGTTAATATGGGAAAACAATTTCTCCTTTCCACTGATGCTTTCCAATCCTTGTTCCACAAAAAAACCCAAATTTTCAAAAAACATTTTTCATTGGGACAAAAAAGTGAGGTGAAATCTTCTGAAGAGGAGGAAAGACGCAAAACAAATGTCACAGGGGTGATAACCCTTCCCTATGTTTTCCAAAAAGCTTAGAAAAGATTTTTTGGCTGGAGCTAAACACATTAAAAATGTTCAAAATTACAAACAGATTCTACTTAACAACAAACCTACAGTCCCTGTCTTGTTTGCACCGCCTGTATACTGCTGTTCAGAGTATATAGGGACCTTTCCTTATTTTAATTTGGGTGCGGGGTTCCCCTTAATATCCATACAAGACCCAAAGGGCCTGGTAATGGACTGGGGGGTACCCATGCCGTTTGTCTCACTGATTTTCATCCATATTGCCATGACCCGACATGACATTAAACCCGCAAGCAGTTTTAAATGGGATTTTTTCCTTTAAAAATGACATTTGGTGCAGGGACTGTTCTAAACATGGGAAACACGCGTCACTTTACAGGCATACTATAGACACCCCCCAGGTACGATATTTAAAGGAATATTTCACTTTTTTTTTTTTACTTTAAGCATCATTAAAATCACTGCTCCCGAAAAAACGGCCGTTTTTAAAAGTTTTTTTTGCATTGATACATGTCCCCTGGGGTAGGACCCGGGTCCCCAAACCCTTTTTAGGACAATACCATGCAAATTAGCCTTTAAAATGAGCACTTTTGATTTCGAACGTTCGAGTCCCATAGACGTCAATGGGGTTCTAACGTTCGTGCGAACTTGCGGTCCGTTCGCGGGTTCTGGTGTGAACCGAACCGGGGGGTGTTCGGCTCATCCCTACTATACACCCCAAAGGCTTGCTAAAATATATCCCTCTTACTCTGATAGATGCCCAAAATGTAACACTGACACAGGTACTTTTCTACATGTGGTGTGGTCGTTCCCCTTTCTCCAACAGTTCTGGAGGGAGGTGGTGCAATACGTCAACTTGATTGGGAACCTGACAGTTACACTGGATCCCCGTGTCCTTCTCCTGGGGATTTGTGATACCCTTACCACAAACACCCATAAGAGGCTATTCATTTTCTACGCCCTATTCTATGCGAGGAAAGCCATTCTAATCAAATGGAAGCAGGCACACCCCCCAACGGTGGGACAGTGGAAAACACTTATTGACAAGACCCTTCCACTTTACAAGTTCACATATTAGCCGGAAATGCCCCAAAAAATTAGAAAATTTGAGGTGCATGGGCCTCTAGATAAACGTCTACTGATGCGGAGGCTCCCCCGGAAGAGCCCTCTGGGCCCATATATCGCTAGCGTAGTCAATAAATAATAGGAATACCTACAAAACTTATCACTAAAATGTGCCTCTCTTTGAGGAGATTGTATTATTACCAATATACAATTGCGGTGAAAAACGAACACTTGTAATCAAGGTGTAAACTGAAATGTCTTGCTTTTAGATGTAATATTGGATATTATCTTTTCTAGATTTTCACTTTCCTTCTTATTTGTTTAAACCCCCTTTTTTATATATATATATTTGTAATTGTACTTTCTTTTTCCGTTTGTACTGAAACTTTTCTCCGATGGAGATGAATAAAAACATTACTGTTAAAAAAAAAAAAATGGTGTGGGGTCCCCCGAAAAATCCATACCAGACCCTTATCCAAGCACGCAACCTGGCAGGCCGCAGGAAAAGAGGGGGGGACGAGAGAGCGCCCCCCCGAACCATACCAGGCCACATGCCTTCAACATTGGGAGGGTGCTTTGGGGTAGCCCCCAAAACACCTTGTCCCCATGTTGATGAGGACAAGGGCCTCATCCCCAGAACCCTGGCCGGTGGTTGTGGGGGTCTGCGGGCGGGGGGCTTATCAGAATCTGGAAGCCCCCTTTAACAAGGGGACCCCCAGATCCCGGCCCTCCCCCCTGTGTGAAATGGTAAGGGGGTACCCCTACCATTTCACTAAAAAACTGTCATAAATGTTAAAAATGACAAGAGACAGTTTTTGACAATTCCTTTATTTAAATGCTTCTTCTTTCTTCTATCTTCCTTCGGTTTCTTCCTCCATCTTCTTCTTCTTCTGGTTCTTCCTCCGGTGTTCTCGTCCGGCATCTTCCTCTGCGGCATTGGCGTCTTCTTCCCCTCGGGCTGCTCCGCATCCATGATGGCATGGAGGGAGGCCAGAGCTGCAGAGGGGGCGGGGTCACCGGGTGGCCCCGCCCCCCATTATTTAGGAATCGTCAGAAGAGGAGAAGCGTCACACACCGGGAGCCTCCCTCCATGCCATCATGGATGTGGAGTGGCCCGAAAAGAAGATGAAGAGAAGAAGATGAAGAGAAGAAGATGAAGAGAAGAGCGGGAGCCTCCCTCCATGCCATCATGAATGCGGCCCGAGGAGAAGAAGGGAAGAAGACACCGACACCGCACAGGAAGATGCCGGACGAGAACACCAGTGGAAGAACCAGAAGAAGAAGAAGATGGAGGAAGAAACCAAAGGAAGATAGAAGATAGAAGAAAGAAGAAAGAAGAAGCATTTAAATAAAGGAATTGTCAAAAACTGTCTCTTTTTACATTTTTGACAGTTTTTTAGTGAAAGCACCCTCCCAATGTTGAGGGCATGTGGCCTGGTATGGTTCAGGAGGGGGGCGCTCTTGTCCCTCCCTCTTTTCCTGCAGCCTGCCAGGTTGCGTGCTCGGATAAGGGTCTGGTATGGATCTTTAGGGGGACCCCACGCCGTTTTTTTTTGTTTTTTTTTGGCGCGGGGTTCCACTTAATATCCATACCAGACCTGAAGGGCCTGGTATGGAATTTAGGGGAACCCCCACATCTTTTTTTTAATGTTGGTTCGGGGTTCCCCTGTGGGGAATTCCCATGCCGTTTTTATCAATGAACTTTTATGTGTATTGTCAGACCGGCAATTTATTATAGCCGCGAGTAGTTTTCAATGACTTTTTCCTTTGAAATGTCATTTTGCTGTCAGACTGTTCTAAACACGGGAAACATGCGCCCCTTTACAGGCATACTATAGACACCCCCCAGGTACGAAATTTAAAGGGATATTACATTTTTATTGTTTCACTTTAAGCATTATTAAAATCACTGCTCCCGAAAAAACGGCCGTTTTTAAAACTTTTTTTTTGCACTGATCCAAGTCCCCTGGGGCAGGACCCAGGTCCCCAAACACTTTTTATGACAATACCATGAATATAAGCCTTTAAAATTAGCACTTTTGATTTCTCCCATAGACTTTTAAAGGGTGTTCCGCGGCATACGAATTTGCCGCGAACACCCCAAATTGTTCGCTGTTTGGCCAACTTGCTAACAGGCGATGTTCGAGTCGAACATGAGTTCGACTCGAACTCGAAGCTAATCCCTATTCCAGACTATAGAAGTTAAACTAACAGGTCTGTAGTTACTTTGATCCCTTTTTAAATATAGGCAGCATGTTCGCCCTGCACCAATCCAGCGGTACTATTCCCGTCATTAATGAGTCCCTAAAAATTAGATACAATGGCTTTGAAATTTTAGCACTTAATTCTTTTAGGATCCTTAGGTGGATGCCAACAGGTCCAGGTCTTTATCCACCTTTATTCTGTCTAAATATTTCTGGACCATATCACTTTTGAGCCATTGTGGATCATTCAGGGCTGTGTCAATACCACCCCCATTATGGACATGAGCTCCCCCATGCTCTTTTGTATACACAGAACTGAAGAAAGTATTTAATAATTAGCCTTCTCTTTGTCCCCAGTAGGGATGAGCTTCGAGTTCGTTCAACTTGAACATCAGCCATTCAACCGTTCGTTGAATTGCAAATATTATGGGCCGTTCGGGCAAAATTCGAGTGGCGCGTCACGGCCCATAATTCACTGCGGCATCGCAGTGCATTGCTGGCTGATGATTGGCCAAGCATATAACCCGCATGCTTTGGCCAATCACAGCGCGGTAAGAACGGAGAGCCATAATTTGCCAAAAGCAAGGTGGCTTCGGCCAATTATGCCTCAGGGGATTTAGTACACGCCCTACACTATATAATGCCGCTTGGAAGACGGCCTTGTGTAGTATGTTCCGGCGTGCTGAGAGATAGAGAGAGAGACAGTGTCATTTCATTTGAGTTAGGCGAGTCAGTTAGCTGCAGTCAGTGTATTTAGTATATATATGCATCCCAGGTGTTGTGTATGTGTGTGTGTGTGTGTGTGTGTGTGTGTATATATATATATATACATATATACATATATACATATACACTGTATTCAGTTTAGCTAGATCTGTTCCTGTTATTCTCTACCTAATATACTTACAGGCAGGCAGCTACAGTATTCTCAGTCAGTGTACTGTATCCTGTGCACAGTGTGCAACTAAAGCTAAATGCAGACAATTGCTGGTGTTCTCTTCCAAATAATACCTCAGGCAGGCAGCTGCAGTATTTTCAGTCAGTGTACTGTAACCTGTACACAGTGTACAACTAAAGTTAACTGCAGACAATTGCTGGTGTTCTCTTCCTAATAATACCACAGGCAGGCAGCTGCAGTATTTTCAGTCAGTGTACTGTATCCTGTGCACGGTGTGCAATTAAATCTAACTGCAGACAATTGCTGGTGTTCTCTTCCTAATAATACCACAGGCAGGCAGGTGCAGTATTTTCAGTCAGTGTACTGTATCCTGTGCACAGTGTGCAACTAAAGCTAACTACAGACAATTGCTGGTGTTCTCTTCCTAATAATACCACAGGCAGGCAGTTGATTCAGCTAGCTCCAGTATATTAGTGTACTGTATACTGGGCAGAGTTTGCAGCTAAAGCTCACTGCAGACAATTCCTGTTGTTTACTTCCTAATACTACAGGCAGGCGATTCAGCTAGCTGCAGTATAATCAGTATATATATATATATATATATATATATATATATATATATATATATATCCACACATCCCAGATTTGTGCAGCTACATCTCACTGCAGGATATTGGAAATTTTGGGACTTTGAATGAGGCGCATGGGAAATGCGCCTCCATCCCTGGTTCAGAGAAAAGGAAGGGGATTTGGGACTTTAAATGAGGCCCACGGACATCAGGAGGTGAATAAAAAATGTTGTTTATTGATCATGAAACCTGTATCAAACCATATCACAAATATAGACCACATGTAAAAGAAGAACATTGTAGTAAATGTCATTCAATATACCTACGCACATAAGTGAGGGCGCATGCAAAAAGCATCAAGAATACATCAATATGTCAAACTAGAGGCCACATGATGGGCACAAGTGATCAATGGATACATACACTGGTAAATAGATATATATACACAATAAAAAGCAGCATAAGACAGAAATCGTAAAAATGTGTAAACCCATAATTGATTGAAGAAAGATGTTCTGAGTTGATAGTGAGATGTGAGCATCTGTCTGCGTAACAAAATGCCCGACGCGTTTCGTGTAAACCACTTATCAGGGGCACAGTGCTCAAACATATCTATAGAATGTAGTAAGGTAAGCAATTAATATATACGCAACCGATAGTAGCCGGGGGAGGCAAATTGCGACCCCTGAGTACTTACATAAAATCATTGCAGAGGAGGTGTAATGATGATAGAGCCAAGGCCATATTGATAGTCCGCACCGGGAGCTGAGGTGACCAAAAACATGCACTGGCGGGGCGTATGCACAAAACCCCCCACATGCACAGGGCCCGGAGCACTAGATCTTGGGATGAGATAGTAATCTGTTGGTAATAACTACCAAGCGGGGTCTAAAAAAAAGGAAGATGCATAATCAGTATGCCATATTGTACTGATGGGGTAATAAAGGAATATATATATATATATAAGCATTAGATGCATGAAAGCTGAAATTGGAAACGTCAAAGCAACAAAAAAGAGAAAACCCAGCTGGGGATGAAAGAAAAAGGGAAAATAAAAAATAAGTAAAAAATAAATAATAAATAAAAAATGAATGGTGAAAATATTGAAAAAATAAAAATTGAGGAGTAAAAAAAAATAAAATAAATAAATAAATAAGTAAAATAAATAAATAAACGAAGAAATGAATGAAATGAAAAAAGGAATCATATCCAATCCCCCTGGAATATGATATGAATGAAAGAAGTAACAAGACATAAACCTAATTGATGAGTGAAACCAAAAAGACAGGGGGGGGGGAAGAAAAAAAAAAAAGGAAGGATAATGACTGGTGATGAATGATATGTGAATGGGGTAGCTGAGTAGGAGCTTACATGTTTCCCAGAAGAGTATATACACGTATATACACATGCTGTGGTGAGGTATGTCATCATCTGGTTTGTGGCGCCCAGACTGTCGGGAGGGGCCATATAAGTACACCCGCCCCGACCACGTGCACGCTAGCAGACACCAGCGTCACGCAGACACGGCATATGCGGGGAGGGGCTCCAACGTGGGCGAAAGGCACCGCCCACATAGGATGCCCACATGACCCCGCTAACCGGCCGAGATGGGAAACCCAACGCCTGCACACCGTGACGTCAGAGTTGACGTCACCCGTGCGGCAGGATGCGTGGCGCCGATGCGCTGTTGGTGCCCGCCCGCCCCCTGCACACGTTCACTCCCCCCGATCCTAATAGGACAGGAGGGAGCGAGGGGGGGGGGAAGGGGGACACACAGAGCGCATCGCAGCTCCCGGATAGCGGACAACAAAAGCAGCCCTGGTGATTCAAAGAACACACATCATTCCCCAGAGAGGGAAAGTGTGTGTAACAGACTGTGCTGCCTAATCTCATGGGCACACATGGTTGTGTCCATTGAGAGTGTGTATGAGCCCGGACAAGGTAAAAACCTTCCAAGACTGAAAAAACCTAACCTGTGAGTAGCAGGGGAACACTGCTAACTCTGTCCGTGGACCTCCATCCCTAATTGCGGAAGGATATTGGAAATTTTGGGACTTTGAACGAGTGCTCCGGGCCCTGTGCATGTGGGGGGTTTTGTGCATACGCCCCGCCAGTGCATGTTTTCGGTCACCTCAGCTCCCGGTGCGGACTATCAATATGGCCTTGGCTCTATCATCATTACACCTCCTCTGCAATGATTTTATGTAAGTACTCAGGGGTCGCAATTTGCCTCCCCCGGCTACTATCGGTTGCGTATATATTAATTGCTTACCTTACTACATTCTATAGATATGTTGGAGCACTGTGCCCCTGATGAGTGGTTTACACGAAACGCGTCGGATATTTTGTTACGCAGACAGATGCTCACATCTCACTATCAACTCAGAACATCTTTCTTCAATCAATTATGGGTTTACACATTTTTACGATTTCTGTCTTATGCTGCTTTTTATTGTGTATACATATCTATTTACCAGTGTATGTATCCATTGATCACTTGTGCCCATCATGTGGCCTCTAGTTTGACATATTGATGTATTCTTGATGCTTTTTGCATGCGCCCTCACTTATGTGCGTAGGTATATTGAATGACATTTACTACAATGTTCTTCTTTTACATGTGGTCTATATTTGTGATATGGTTTGATACAGGTTTCATGATCAATAAACAACATTTTTTATTCACCTCCTGATGTCCGTGGGCCTCATTTAAAGTCCCAAATCCCCTTCCTTTTCTCTGAACCAGGGATGGAGGCGCATTTCCCATACGCCTCATTCAAAGTCCCAAAATTTCCAATATCCTTCCGCAATTAGGGATGGAGGTCCACGGACAGAGTTAGCAGTGTTCCCCTGCTACTCACAGGTTAGGTTTTTTCAGTCTTGGAAGGTTTTTACCTTGTCCGGGCTCATACACACTCTCAATGGACACAACCATGTGTGCCCATGAGATTAGGCAGCACAGTCTGTTACACACACTTTCCCTCTCTGGGGAATGATGTGTGTTCTTTGAATCACCAGGGCTGCTTTTGTTGTCCGCTATCCGGGAGCTGCGATGCGCTCTGTGTGTCCCCCTTCCCCCCCCTCGCTCCCTCCTGTCCTATTAGGATTGGGGGGAGTGAACGTGTGCAGGGGGCGGGCGGGCGCCCACAGCGCATCGGCGCCACGAATCCTGCCGCACGGGTGACGTCAACTCTGACGTCACGGTGTGCAGGCGTTGGGTTTTCCATCTCGGCCGGTTAGCGGGGTCATGTGGGCATCCTATGTGGGCGGTGCCTTTCGCCCAAGTTGGAGCCCCTCCCCGCATATGCCGTGTCTGCGTGACGCTGGTGTCTGCTAGCGTGCACGTGGTCGGGGCGGGTGTACTTATATGGCCCCTCCCGACACAGTCTGGGCGCCACAAACCAGATGATGACATACCTCACCACAGCATGTGTATATACTCTTCTGGGAAACATGTAAGCTCCTACTCAGCTACCCCATTCACATATCATTCATCACCAGTCATTATCCTTCCTTTTTTTTTTTCTTCCCCTCCCCCCCTGTCTTTTTGGTTTCACTCATCAATTAGGTTTATGTCTTGTTACTTCTTTCATTCATATCATATTCCAGGGGGATTGGATATGATTCCTTTTTTCATTTCATTCATTTATTTATTTATTTTACTTATTTATTTATTTATTTATTTATTTATTTTTTACTCCTCAATTTTTATTTTTTCAATATTTTCACCATTCATTTTTTATTTATTATTTATTTTTTACTTATTTTTTATTTTCCCTTTTTCTTTCATCCCCAGCTGGGTTTTCTCTTTTTTGTTGCTTTGACGTTTCCAATTTCAGCTTTCATGCATCTAATGCTTATATATATATATATTCCTTTATTACCCCATCAGTACAATATGGCATACTGATTATGCATCTTCCTTTTTTTTAGACCCCGCTTGGTAGTTATTACCAACAGATTACTATCTCATCCCAAGATCTAGTGCTCCGGGCCCTGTGCATGTGGGGGGTTTTGTGCATACGCCCCGCCAGTGCATGTTTTCGGTCACCTCAGCTCCCGGTGCGGACTATCAATATGGCCTTGGCTCTATCATCATTACACCTCCTCTGCAATGATTTTATGTAAGTACTCAGGGGTCGCAATTTGCCTCCCCCGGCTACTATCGGTTGCGTATATATTAATTGCTTACCTTACTACATTCTATAGATATGTTTGAGCACTGTGCCCCTGATGAGTGGTTTACACGAAACGCGTCGGACATTTTGTTACGCAGACAGATGCTCACATCTCACTATCAACTCTGAACATCTTTCTTCAATCAATTATGGGTTTACACATTTTTACGATTTCTGTCTTATGCTGCTTTTTATTGTGTATATATATCTATTTACCAGTGTATGTATCCATTGATCACTTGTGCCCATCATGTGGCCTCTAGTTTGACATATTGATGTATTCTTGATGCTTTTTGCATGCGCCCTCACTTATGTGCGTAGGTATATTGAATGACATTTACTACAATGTTCTTCTTTTACATGTGGTCTATATTTGTGATATGGTTTGATACAGGTTTCATGATCAATAAACAACATTTTTTATTCACCTCCTGATGTCCGTGGGCCTCATTTAAAGTCCCAAATCCCCTTCCTTTTCTCTGAACCAGGGATGGAGGCGCATTTCCCATGCGCCTCATTCAAAGTCCCAAAATTTCCAATATCCTTCCGCAATTAGGGATGGAGGTCCACGGACAGAGTTAGCAGTGTTCCCCTGCTACTCACAGGTTAGGTTTTTTCAGTCTTGGAAGGTTTTTACCTTGTCCGGGCTCATACACACTCTCAATGGACACAACCATGTGTGCCCATGAGATTAGGCAGCACAGTCTGTTACACACACTTTCCCTCTCTGGGGAATGATGTGTGTTCTTTGAATCACCAGGGCTGCTTTTGTTGTCCGCTATCCGAGAGCTGCGATGCGCTCTGTGTGTCCCCCTTCCCCCCCCCTCGCTCCCTCCTGTCCTATTAGGATTGGGGGGAGTGAACGTGTGCAGGGGGCGGGCGGGCGCCCACAGCGCATCGGCGCCACGCATCCTGCCGCACGGGTGACGTCAACTCTGACGTCACGGTGTGCAGGCGTTGGGTTTTCCATCTCGGCCGGTTAGCGGGGTCATGTGGGCATCCTATGTGGGCAGTGCCTTTCGCCCAAGTTGGAGCCCCTCCCCGCATATGCCGTGTCTGCGTGACGCTGGTGTCTGCTAGCGTGCACGTGGTCGGGGCGGGTGTACTTATATGGCCCCTCCCGACACAGTCTGGGCGCCACAAACCAGATGATGACATACCTCACCACAGCATGTGTATATACTCTTCTGGGAAACATGTAAGCTCCTACTCAGCTACCCCATTCACATATCATTCATCACCAGTCATTATCCTTCCTTTTTTTTTTCTTCCCCCCCCCCTGTCTTTCTGGTTTCACTCATCAATTAGGTTTATGTCTTGTTACTTCTTTCATTCATATCATATTCCAGGGGGATTGGATATGATTCCTTTTTTCATTTCATTCATTTCTTCATTTATTTATTTATTTTACTTATTTATTTATTTATTTATTTTTTTTTACTCCTCAATTTTTATTTTTTCAATATTTTCACCATTCATTTTTTATTTATTATTTATTTTTTACTTATTTTTTATTTTCCCTTTTTCTTTCATCCCCAGCTGGGTTTTCTCTTTTTTGTTGCTTTGACGTTTCCAATTTCAGCTTTCATGCATCTAATGCTTATATATATATATATTCCTTTATTACCCCATCAGTACAATATGGCATACTGATTATGCATCTTCCTTTTTTTTAGACCCCGCTTGGTAGTTATTACCAACAGATTACTATCTCATCCCAAGATCTAGTGCTCCGGGCCCTGTGCATGTGGGGGGTTTTGTGCATACGCCCCGCCAGTGCATGTTTTCGGTCACCTCAGCTCCCGGTGCGGACTATCAATATGGCCTTGGCTCTATCATCATTACACCTCCTCTGCAATGATTTTATGTAAGTACTCAGGGGTCGCAATTTGCCTCCCCCGGCTACTATCGGTTGCGTATATATTAATTGCTTACCTTACTACATTCTATAGATATGTTTGAGCACTGTGCCCCTAATGAGTGGTTTACACGAAACGCGTCGGGCATTTTGTTACGCAGACAGATGCTCACATCTCACTATCAACTCAGAACATCTTTCTTCAATCAATTATGGGTTTACACATTTTTACGATTTCTGTCTTATGCTGCTTTTTATTGTGTATATATATCTATTTACCAGTGTATGTATCCATTGATCACTTGTGCCCATCATGTGGCCTCTAGTTTGACATATTGATGTATTCTTGATGCTTTTTGCATGCGCCCTCACTTATGTGCGTAGGTATATTGAATGACATTTACTACAATGTTCTTCTTTTACATATTTGTGATATGGTTTGATACAGGTTTCATGATCAATAAACAACATTTTTTATTCACCTCCTGATGTCCGTGGGCCTCATTTAAAGTCCCAAATCCCCTTCCTTTTCCCTTTTTTCTACATCTCACTGCAGGCCATTCCTTGTGTACCTATTCCAATACATCAAAGACAGTATGTCTGGAAGGCCAACAAGGAGAGGCAGACAGTCACAGGCCAATAAAAGAGGGCAAGCAGGCTCTGTGTCTAAAGGCAACAGTGCTGGTAGTGGACACGGTGCATCCTCATCAGCACGTGGCCATGGGGCACGCTTGTCCTTTTTCTCGGCAGCTGGCCGTGTTGAGCCACAACATGACGAAGAGTTGGTAGACTGGATGACAAAGCCATCCTCATCCTCCTCATCCTATGTTACCCAGGCTACCTTGGCTGCCAATGCAGGAGCCAAAGCGGCTGATTCCTTGGACTCAAGGTCATCATCAGTTAGTTCTTCCCTAGCCCCACTGGAGGAGTCCCCTAAACTGTTCGACCACAGTGTCGGGTACATGCTGCAGGAGGATGCGCAGCATTTTGAAGGCTCCGATGATGGTACCCAGCTTGAGGAAGGCAGAAACGTGAGCCCAGAGAGAGGGGTTACCCAAGAAGTACAACAAACTGGCAGTCTTTTTTCCCCAGCTGCAGCATACTGCCAGGTTTGCTCCAGTGACGAGGAGGGAGGGGATGATGAGCTCACTGACTCTACGTGGGTGCCTGATAGGAGAGAGGAGGAGGAGGAGGAGGAGGAGGAGGCACATCTCCAACAAGGCAGGCTGCCCTCCAGGGGCCAGCTTAAGGGCAGCCAACCGATTGCATCACCTCCACAGAGCTTCGCATGTGCAGGGCGCTGGCGACTCCTCGCATTATTCCAAAAGTTCTTTGGTGTGGGCCTTTTTTTGAGACGTGTGCAGCAGATCGCACCGTTGCTATTTGCAACATATGTCTGAAGCGTATCAAGCGTGGACTAGACAGCAAGTGCTTGGGCACCACATGCTTAATCAGACATATGTCGAGCTCCCATGCAGCCCGTTGGCAACACTACCTCAAAATCTCACACCAAAGAATAAGGCAGACCTCTCCTTGCTCCTCATCAGTTGAGATCTCCAACCCCACTATACCTTCAGTCCTCTCAGAAACCTGCACTGAGAGGAATGATTCTAGCAGGCAGATTCCCCTACCCCAGTTTCTCCACCGGTGAAAGACGTTCGCTCCCAGCCATCCACATGCTCAGCGGTTGAATGCTAGCTTGGCTAAATTACTAGCACCTCAACTGCTGCCCTTTCAGTTGGTAGACTCTGCCCCCTTCCGTGAGTTTGTGGAATGTGCGGTACCTCAGTGGCAGGTTCCCAAACGCCACTTTTTTTCACGAAAGGCGATTCTGGCTCTCTACCGGCATGTGGAAGGCAATGTCCATGCCTCGCTGGACAGGGCGGTCAGCGGTAAGGTGCATTTTACTGCTGACTCATGGTCCAGCAGGCATGGACAGGGACGCTACCGATCGTTCACCGCGCACTGGTTGGCTCTGCTGGCAGCTGGGAAGTATGCAGGACAGGGTGCAGTAGTGTTGGAGGTTGTTCCACCACCATGCCTCCAAAATTCTACTAGTGGTGATTCTGCCACACCTCTCTCCTCCACCCCCTCCTCTTCTTCTTCCTCCATGGCCTCTTCCTGTGCTGATTTGTCCTCGGAACCAGCGATGCTCTGTAGGCGTTCAAGGGGCTATGCGTGCAAACAGGCAAAAAGATGCCATGCGATGCTTGAGCTGGTGTGCTTGGGGGACAGGAGCCACACTGGGGCAGAGATTCTGTCAACTCTGCTGGGGCAGGCTCAGAGGTGGTTGATGCCATGCCAGCTTAAGCCAGGAATAATGGTTTGCGACAATGACACCGATCTCCTCTCCGCCCTCCGACAGGGACAACTGACCCATGTGCCCTGTTTGGCTCACGTCCTTAACTTGGTGGTGCAGCCAGGCTTACAGGATGTCCTGAGGCAGGCCAGGAAAGTCTGTGTGCATTTCTGACGGTAATATAATGCCAGTGCTTGGCTGGCGGACCTCCAAAAGGAATTTAACCTGCCCAAGAACCACCTAATCTGTGACATGCCCACCAGGTGGAACTCAACGTTGGCGATGCTGCAGCGGCTGCACATGCAGCAGAGGGCCATCAATGAGTACCTGTGCGACTATGGCACCCCTTCAGGGTCAGTGGATCTTGTTTATTTTTCCCCATGCCAGTGGGCTATGATCAGGGATGCATGCACTGTCCTGTCACCATTTGAGGAGGCCAAGAGGATGGTGAGCAGTGACAGTGCATGCATCAGTGACACTGTCCCTCTTGTCCACCTGTTGGAGCACACGCTGCGTGGAATAATGGACAGGGCACTTGAGGCAGAACAGAGGCAGGAAGATGAGGACTTCCTTACCTCTCAAGGCCCCCTTTATCCAGACAGTGTTCCTGCGTGCCCACCGATCACACAGGAAGAGGACGAGGAGGAGGATTGTGTCAACATGGAGGTGGAACCTACCACTCAGCATCAGCAGCAGTCTTCAAGGGATCATTTACAGTCCGAAGAAACCCATGGACTTGTACATGGCTGGAAGGAGGTGGCTGTGGATCATGTGGTCCTTAGTGACCCAGAGGACTCCGGACCGAATGGCTCAGCAAACCTACGCTGCATGGCCTCTCTGATCCTGCAAAGCCTGCGGAAGGATCCTTGTATTCGTGGTATCAAGGAGAGGGATCATTACTGGCTGGCAACCCTTCTTGATCCACGTTACAAGGGTAAGGTTGTGGACCTTATCTTGCCGTCGCAGAGGATGAAACATCTTTGGGAGGCCTTGCAGAAAGGTTTGTGCAATGCGTTTCAAGAGCCTGGGAGGTTACAATTTCCTGGTCCTCCTGGACAACGTGTTGCTGAGGCTTCGGTCAGTCACAGAAGGAGCAGTGGAGAAGGTGGCCGTCTGACTGATGCATTCAGACAATTTTTTAGTCCGCAGCCCCAAGGTATGATTGATTCCGGCAACCATCGGCAGTGTCTGATTCACATGGTGCAGGAATACCTAGGGGCAAGATCAGACTTGGACGCCTTTCCTACCGAAAATCCTTTGGGTTACTGGGTCTTGAGGATGGATCACTGGCCAGAGCTTGCACAGTATGCAATTGAGCTACTGGCTACTGGTCTGTCCTGCATCCAGCGTTCTTTCAGAACGCACATTCAGTGTTGCTGGAGGCTTTGTAACCGATCAAAGGGTGCGCCTGTCCACCGAATCGGTCGATCGGCTGTCCTTCATAAAAATGAATCAGTCTTGTATCACCAGCTACCAAGCACCTGATGCTGATGTAACCAAATATTTTTTTTCTGTGAGAACCCTTCAAGACTGCCTATGCTGATGCTGAGTGACTATCCTCTTCCTCCTCAATGTTCATGCTGATAGCTTGTAAGAACATTTTTGGTTCTGGGGACCGCCACCAGTGGCTAAGGCCCAATTTTTCAGCCCCTGTTTAACAGGGGTGTGTAATTACAATTTTTGATGCAATACTTTGCAGCAGGGCTCATTCCTGCACTCCAACCAGAGTATTTGTGAGGGGTTGCAGTGTTGTGGCACCAGCACCACACCCTCCACCACCAAATGCCCAATTTTTCTGACCCTGTTCAACATGGGCATGTAATTACTATTCTTGATCTAATATTTCACAGCAGGGCCCGTTCCTGCGCCCACCAAGAGTAACTGTGAGGGCTTGCAGTGTTGTGGCAACACCAACACCTAAGGCCCAAATTTCTGCAGAGTATATAGGGCAGGCCCCTACTTTCAAACATCCAACTTACAAATGACTCCTACTTGCAAACGGAAGGAGACAACAGGAAGTGAGAGGAAATCTACCCCTAGGAAGGCAAATTCTCTCCTGTAAGAGTTCCTTGTTTCACTAAAAACCCCAAATTTTCAAAATCCATTGTCATTGGGACAGAAAGTGAGGTGAAATCTTCTGAACAGGTGCACAGACAGCAAAACAAATGTTACAGGGGTGATAATCCTTCCCTATGTTTTCCAAAAAGATTAAAAATTTATTTTTTGGCTGGAGCTACATGTAAAAAATGTACCAGTTCAAAATTACAAACAGATTCTACTTAAGAACAAACCTACAGTCCCTGTCTTGTTTGCACCGCCTGTATACTGCTGTTCAGAGTATATAGGGCCTGGGGGCCCCACGCCTTTCCTTTTTTTATTTGGGTGCGGGGTTCCCCTTAATATCCATACAAGACCCAAAGGGGCTGGTAATAGGCTGGGGGGTTCTCAAATAATTTCATCCATATTACCGGGACCAGACATGACATTAAAGCTGCAAGTAGTTTTAAATATTTTTTTTCCTTTAGAAATGTCATTTTGAGCAGGGACTGTTCTAAACATGGGAAACACGCGCCACTTTACAGGCATACTATAGACACCCCCCAGGCACGATATTTAAAGGAATATTTCAGTTTTATTTTTTCACTTTAAGCATAATTAAAATTACTGCTTCCGAAAAAACGTCCGTTTTTAAAAATTTTTTGCATTAATACATGTACTCTGGGGCAGGACCCGGGTCCCCAAACCCTATTAAGGACAAAAACTTGCATATTAGCCTTTAAAATTCACACTTTTGATTTCTCACGTTCGAGTCCCATAGACTTTACCGGAGGTTCGAAAGTTTGCGCAAACTTTCGGTCTGTACGAATGTTCTGGTGCGAACCGAACCGGGGGGGGGTGTTCGGCTCATCCCTAGTCCCCAGTCACCCACTCTAGATTATTTTGTAAAGGGCCTACATGCTCAGACCTGACCTTTTTACTATTAATATATTTGAAGAATTTTTTAGGGTTTGTCCTACTATCTTTTACAATCTGTCGTTCGGTTTTAATTTTTGCATCCTTGATTTCCTTTTTACATATTCTGTTAAATTCTTTGTAACATTTAAATGACACTAGTGTTCCTTCATTTTTATATTTTTTAACTTTTTTTTCTTATTGTTTATATCTTTTTTAACTTTGACCGTGAGCCACATAGGTTTTATTTTTAGCCTTTTTAACTTATTGCCCATGGGAATATACTTTGCAGTGAGGTCACAAACAATCTTTTTGAAGAATTACCATTTCTGTTCTGTGTTAATCAATGCCAATATTCCCTCCAAGTCTAAATCCTGGAGAGCAGCCCTCATCCTTGGAAAATTTGCTCTCTTGAAGTTAAGTGTTTTTATCTTTTCTGTATGTATTTCTTGTTTACAGCTAACATCAAATGAAATCATGTTATGATCACTGCTACCCAGGTGTTCCTTTATCTGAACATTAGTAATAAGCTCTGCATGGTTTGAGATTACCAGGTCCAACAGAGCTTCATTCCGAGTTGGGGCCTCAATAAACTGGACCATAAAATTGTCCTGTAATAGGTTTGTACATTTTTGCCCTTTAACTGTCCCAGCAGTGCCATTACTCTAGTCAATTTTTGGGTAGTTAAAATCCCCCATTATTATCACCGTCCCAGCCCTTGCAGCCCTTTCCATCTGGGCAAGAAGCTGAGTCTCTTCGTTAACATTGGGTGGTCTATAACAAACTCCAATGATTAACTTTGAACTACGCACATCTATATGCATCTATATGCAGTTCCACCCATAATGCTTCAGACTCATCACACTCTCCATCAACCAGGTCCTCTTCCACACTTGCTTTGAGATCACTTCTCACATAGAGACAGACCCCGCCACCTTTCCTTTTTACCCTGTCTCTCTGAATGAGTGCATAGCCAAGAATAATAATAGCCCAGTGATGTGAGGATTGAACCCAAGTTTCAGCAATACCTATTACATCATAGCTCTCCTCATGCACCAGAGCTTCCAACTCACCTATTTTGCTTGGCAGACTTCTGGCATTGGTGAACAAACACTTTAATGCATTATTACATTTTGCGCTGCTGTTTTTCATATCATTTTTAGTAGTACAAATGGCACTATAGTTTCCAATCGCTGTTTGCAACATGGGGACTTTCTTGTCACCTGCCATAACCCTCCCTCCATCTATCCCCATTCCACCCTCCATTAATGTCTGACTCCTAAACGACCCATCTCCCCGATGTAATTCTAGTTCACCCTCAATCCTAGTTTAAATACTCCTCCAGCCTTCCCATAAACCTCTCCCCAAGCACAGCGGACCCCCTTCCATTCAAGTGCAAACTGTCTGTAGCATATAGGTTGCACCCCAATGAAAAGTCAGCCCAGTGCTCTAAAAACCCAAATCCCACCTCCGTACACCAGGTCTTTAGCCATGCATTCAGCTCTCTAATCACCCCCTGCCTTTCCTGTGTTGCGCAAGACACAGGCAATATTTCCCTTCAACTTGCAGCCTAGTTCTTTAAATTGATTCTTAAGGAGCCTCCACCTTCCATGTATACTGTCATTGGTTCCAACGTGGACTAAGACAGCTGGGTCATGCCCAGCCCCTCCCAGTAATTTATCCACCTGGTCCACCACATGCCGAACCCTAGCACCAGGGAGACAGCAAACCATTCGGTTGAGGCGATCCTGGCGACAAAATATTCTATCAGTCCTTCTGATTATAGAATCCCCTATTACTACCAACTGTCTAGGCCTACCTGCACTCCCCTCACCACTTCTACTAGATGGGCTGCTCTCCCAGCTGTTAGGGATAGCAGTGACAGCTAGAGCTGCCACCTCTGTTTGCCACCTCCACATCTTCACCCAACTTGGCAAATGTGTTTTGATGCACAAATACAGGTCTGGCCTTCCTTTTCTGCGAGCCCCTTCCACTCCCTCTAACTACATTAACCCATCTTCCTATCTGATAATCCTGACTTGCCCCTCCACCCCAAACATCAACCCTACTGATCACCTGCTCAGCGAGCAGAGGACCCCTTTCAAGGTTGTCCTTTCTGCCCAGTGTTGCAACTTGCTCCTCCAGATCTCTAATGCGAGATTCCAGAAGGGCAACCTGCTCACATCTGTCACAGCGGTATCCATCCTGTAGCTGTTGCACCAATTTTGCATACATGTGGCACACTGTGCACTGAGCAAAACCTTCAACCCTGCTAGCACTCATTTCCCAGTTACTATACAATTACTTAAAGGAAGTTTAAGATGTTACTTACGGGTTAGAAGACTCCTGTCTTAACTCCTGTTTTCAACTCCTGGTTATTAACTCTCCACTTTAGTTCAAAATTCCACTTATGTTCACAAAATCCACATGCAAGCCACCATCAGCAGGGAGCTAGCTCCTAGGGGAGTTTGTAGAGACACTTTTACACACCTGTGAACAATTAACCACTCCCCTTAATTAGCACATTAAGACGTGGGTTGGCAATGTGCCTGCCAGTCGCGGCAGAGTGGTGTGAGCCATCTGGGAGAGGAGGCTGAAGAATCATGCCTCTATCTGGAGAAATGTGGCTGCCAGCCACTGTGAGCCAAGCTAAGGAGTCAATGGAAAGGTGAAAGGTGGAAGGTGGAAGGTGGAAGCCTTTAAACAGCATGGAACGCGAGCTCATCTGTTGCTGTGACTATGCACTTTACTCACATGCACCTTGTCAGAGTCCTGCAGAAGAAGACCTTCCAGTGTCCAATGTCCCCACCTTCCCTCCTTTCAAACAGTTCAACAATCATTGGACACGTCTGCTTTTAAAAATTCTGGGAGTGTTGGGTGTCTGTGTCAACCGCCATGTGGTGTGATTCCAATTGCTGGAAAAGCTAAAATAAAATTTATATACAGTCAGGTCCCATAAATATTGGGACATTGACACAATTCTAATCTTTTTGGCTCAATACACCACCACAATGGATTTGAAAGGAAACAAACAAGATGTGCTTTAACTGCAGACTTTCAGATTTAATTTGAGGGTATTTACATCCAAATCAGGTGAACGGTGTAGGAATTACAACAGTTTGTATATGTGCCTCCCACTTTTTAAGGGACCAAAAGTAATGGGACAATTGGCTGCTCAGCTGTTCCATGGCCAGGTGTGTGTTATTCCCTCATTATCCCATTTACAAGGAGCAGATAAAAGGTCCAGAGTTCATTTCAAGTGTGCTATTTGTATTTGGAATCTGTTGCTGTCAACTCTCAATATGAAATCCAAAGAGCTGTCACTATCAGTGAAGCAAGCCATCATTAGGCTGAAAAAACAAAACAAACCCATCAGAGAGATAGCAAAAACATTAGGTGTGGCCAAATCAACTGTTTGGAACATTCTTAAAAAGAAAGAACGTGGGGGCGTGTCCTAGCTATGGAGGAGTGAGGACGTGCATCGCCTCAGCTCCGCTCCACCGCTGCACAAACAAGGGGGATACTTGCTCCTACAGACTCCCCACATGTCACAGCCATCGAGGCAATCCTCCCAACCCGCAAAGACCGACAGATCGCGGCAGGGAGAGCTGGATTCCTACTTCCCCGGGGACAAGGCCGCGAAGCCTCCAAGATGGCGCCAACCGGGAAGGCCCAGAAATCAGCCAAATCCTCCCAGCCAGCAGCAGCCATGACTCGGCCGCCGAAAGGGACTGCATCCCCAACATCTCCGGTTCCATCCCCAGGGTCGTTGAGTGATTCAGCTCCCTGTGCCTCCCCTGCTTCATTGGATGGCCGTTCTGAAGTCCCAGACTACCTCAGTGATGAAGATAACAGGCGCCATATTATGTCCCTGCCCACTAAAGAGGACTTAGAACGCTTTACATGCAGGGTGGAAAAGGCTTTCACTGAAGATATAGCTCAACTAAAAGCTGATACTTCACATTTGGGTAACAGGGTAGAATCCCTAGAGGATAAGCTGGAGGAGGTTCTCCCCACTATTGCTCTGCTGCAATCTAAATGTCAAATGCAGGATCAGCAGATTGAAGCTTTACTATGTCAACTTGATGATGCTGAAAATCACAGCAGGAGAGCTAACATTAGGATCCGAGGTTTGCCTGAAGCCACAGCCTCAAGGGACATTATTCCTACACTGACAGACATCTTTAGAAACATATTGGGCCTACCAAACTCTGCTCCCATAGAAATTGACCGGGCGCACAGAGCTCTAAGACCTCCATCTCAAGATGTGGATAACCCCAGAGACATAATTTGTAAACTCCACAAATACACCATTAAGGATCGCATTATGCAAAAAATGCGCGGCAAGCCCTTTTACGATTTTGATGGTGCACATTTATTTTTTTACCAGGACATATCCAGGCGCACGCTCATGCAGCGCAGAGCTCTCCGCCCCCTGCTGACGGCTATTCAAGATGCTGGTTTACCGTACCGCTGGGGCTTTCCCTTTTTTCTACAAGCGACCAAAGATGGAAAGCAGGTCACATTACGTAACAAGGATGACCTCCCACACTTTCTTTCCACCCTGGATCTTGACCCCGTGGACTTTAGGGATTGGAGGAGCTTAACCAACGCTCCTGGGCTTAAACCCTCATCCCAGTGGACAACGGTAACACGTAAGAACCACAAAAGGGACAGAGAACACCCGAATCGAGACCCCATGGTGGGCCCGTCCACCACACGGGATTGAGCATGTGTCATTCCAGGACTCGGTATCCTTTGCCTCCCCCCTTACTTAAGCTGAAAGGATCCTGCACTTACATTTTTTTCATTCCCCCCCCCTTTTTTCTTTATTTTTTTTTAAACCTGATAATGGAGATGTGACTCATGAGCCTGATCTTTAGACTTGCTCTAAGTGGAGACCGGATACCTCTTGGATGGCTCACCCGTTACTTCCAGTTCTCAATCACAGGAACTTCACAAACTTTGCCAGGGATGTGGCCAGAACATCATGATCCTTACTTGCCACAAAGCTCATATCACCATGCTGTGTCACTCTCCCATCTTTCCAACTATGCCTTAAGAGATGAGACACTTTAGTCTGAACTTTTGAGACCACACTAATTGGAATCCCGGTGCCTTTGTATTAATCTCAGATAATCCCCAACCCCCCCTGTTATGACACTTAGCAGATCCAACCTGAGATATGGATATACTTCCATACTAGCTCCACCATGCCCCGATTAAGAGCTGGCTTTGTGTTGTGTTCTTTTTCCTCCCCTTTTTTTCCCCAGCTTACCTCCCCCTAACCAAAATTTTACACCACATAAGATGCGGTGGACGGAGAGGGTACTTGTCTCCCCCCCATGAGTAGGCTCACATTCCCCCAGGTAGGCCACCCTCTATTGGGTACAGTCCCTTATTGGGACACTAGTTTGGGGTCTGGGGTTCCCCCCTTTATTGGGGGGAACTTCACACCCCATATACAGTTGTTCTATTTATCAATGCTGTTATTTTTATGCTGTTGTTTTTGGTTCACTTTAACAGTGATCTCTCTGTGTTTTTTCCTCTTCCCTCCTCTTCCTCTTTTCCCACCCCTCCATTCCTAGGAGCATTTTGTCGCTGGAGATCCTGCGCCGGGCGAGTTGGAACATTCGATATCTCTACGGACATCTGACCCCTCATGTCTACTCTTAAGGTACTATCTTATAATATAAGAGGCCTTTGCTCCCCTGGGAAAAGAAATAAATTATGGTGGGAACTCAAGAAATGTAAGGCCTAAATAGTTTTCTTACAGGAGACCCATTTTACTCATAATTCCTTGCCTAGACTTCCTACCCATTTATTGAATCAATGGTTCCACAGTACTTCCCCTACCTCTAAATCTAAGGGCACCACGATTGCGATCCATTGGACTTGCCCTTTCCAGCTTATAGACAGTAAAATAGATCCACAAGGCAGATACATTTTTCTGAAAGGTACCATAGTGGGACGCAGTTACACACTCGCCTCAATCTATGCGCCTAACTCCGACCAAATCTCTTTTTTGGATAACACTCTATTGACAGAGTTTAAGGAGGGATTTGTTATCCTTGGAGGAGATTTTAATGTTAGCCCTGACCCTTCATTGGACAACTCCAACACCAGTCACTCACACTCCTACGCCTTCCTCAAACACTTTCGTAAGTCCCTCCACTCTCATTCACATCTTGATAGCTGGAGAACTCTCCATCCTCTGGGGAAGGACTTTAGCTACTACTCAAGGGTCCATGATGTTTATACCCGCATAGACCATATATATGTCGACCGTCCCACACTGGAGCTCCTGCAGTCCGCGTCCATTGAAAATCTGTTGGACAACGTGGCAGCGGCTGCCACGGTGTCGGAGGTCATTACAAATTATTATTTCAGAGAAAATATCATGGATGACCTTAGTATGGGCATGGTGTGGGAGGGCCATAAGGCTATAGTCAGAGGTGAGCTCATATCTTTGGGGGCAAAACTTAAAAAGATGCATCAGGCAGATTTTACCAAAGTATTGTCTGAGCTTCAGGAAGCGGAACTGAAACACAAACAAAACGGAGACCCTGGGGCGTTGGAGAGGTTAACTGATCTGAGAAACCTGCTATTACGCTTATTGGATCGGCAATCACGCAAGCAGGCCAGACATCTGTCACACAAATACTACGAACATGGTAACAAATGTGGTCGTATGCTTGCAAGAGCCCTCCGTAAAAAACGTGCACAGACTTGTGTACAAAAGCTTCGCTCCCCATCGGGCGACGTCTCAGTCCGGTCCTCTGAAATATCCTCAGGGTTTCAAGACTATTACACAGGACTCTATAACTTGACTACTGACCATCCCCTAGACACTCAGATATCCAGGTCCTCTGCCATTAAGGACTACTTAACTTCGGCCGGTGTCCCTCCTTTGTACGCCGACCAGTGTACGGACCTTGAATTGCCGATCTCCCCTACGGAGATTGAGAGGGTGGTAAAGTCCTTACCTAAGGGAAAGAGCCCAGGGCCAGATGGCTTTACCGGGACATACTACAAAATTTTCCTACCCCTTCTAGTCATCCACATGTGCAGCTATTTCAATTCCATTGCTGAAGGAACCCCTATCCCTCCCGGAGCACTTCTGGCACATATCACAGTGTTGCCTAAAGAAGGCAAAGATCCGATGACTCCTCAAAGATACCGGCCCATCTCCCTTCTTAACGTTGACGTTAAGATTTTGGCAAAGGTGTTGGCAAACAGGCTTGGAAGCCTTATGCCCCATATTATCCACCCGGACCAAACTGGGTTTATTATGGGGAGGGAGGCGAGAGACAATTCAATTCGAGCCATTCAATTAATCCACTGGGCTCGTACAAGTCCCAACCCTAAACCTTACATAATTCTCTCCACCGACGCCGAAAAGGCCTTCGACCGGGTTGACTGGTTATACTTAAAAATGGTATTAGACGTTCTAGGACTTAAACAGCGCATGTTGACCTCTATTTCAGCACTATACTCCACTCCCTGTGCACAGGTTAAGGTGAATGGAGTGCTCTCCTCCCAGTTCCCGATCCGGAATGGCACGAGACAGTGGTGTCCCCTTTCCCCCCTCCTCTTTGCTCCTGTTCTTGAGCCGCTATTAAGTACGGTCAGAGCAAATACGGATATAAAGGGTTTAAAGGTGGGAAACACTGAACACAAACTGTCAGCATATGCAGACGACGTTCTATTTCATCTAACAGAACCCCTGATCTCACTGCCAGTCCTGATGAAAGAGCTGAGGACATTCGGGTTATTCTCAAATTTTAAGATAAATTTCTCAAAATCCGAAATTTTACCTGTCCATCTGCCTCCCTCCCTGATGAGTAATTTACAGGCTGCATTCCCCTTCACCTTCGCTAAGTCATCCATTAGATACTTAGGTATACAATTAACTGACCGTTTCGATACCCTATATACCACTAACTTCCCCCCTTACTTCACGCAATTAAGAAAGATCTTTCCCAATGGACCAAGACTGCATTTACATGAACAGGTCGCGTTAACATAATAAAAATGAACATTCTACCCTGAATACTTTTTTTCTTACAAATGATCCCCATACCCTTACCGCGCACCTTCTTTTCTCAGATTAATAGCATCATATCTGGGTTTATGTGGAATGCACAGAAATCCAGAATAGCCCTAAAAGTACTGAAGCTTTCAAAACTCACAGGAGGCCTAGGGGTCCCTGATGTCCTGAAATACTATAGAGCCATCGTGCTCCAGAGGATCCTCAACTGGCGTTTCCACACCCAATCCAAGTTGTGGGTCTCATTAGAAAAATGGCTAGTGGGCAGGAACTTAGCTTATGCACCATGGTTACCCCGTGAATAAAAAGGGTTATCGGATACTACTTCCCCTCTGATGACACACACACTCACTACATGGGACAGGATAAACTCGATTCTCGGGTTGTCTCCCCCCGTGTCCCCACTTGCTCTGTTAGAAGGGGTCCTTTGGTTCCCGCCAGGTGAACAAATGGCCTTCTTTGGACCCTGGTTGGGTGATGGCAACACTAGTTGTGGAAAAATAATGCACAATGGTAAACTAATGGATTATGAATCCCTGCAGACTAGACACGGGGGCTCCAAAATGAATTTTTGGAGGTATAGACAGCTCCATCACTTTTTTTGAAATACATGGGAAGGCTATCAGAGACTCCTCCTCTCTTACACCCTTTAAACAGTTATTTGTAGAAGAGGACCCGATTCCCCACATGATCTCGGAGATGTACCGATTAATAAGTTCCAGTACTGACAACCTCAGACCAACTTATATAATGGCATGGGAAAGGGACTTAAAGCTAGATTTTTCTACAACCCAATTGACTCATCTTTATCAGCTTACCCACTCGAGCTCTATAGAATCTAAAACCCAAGAAACAAATTACAAGATTTTGTCTCGCTAGTACCACGTCCCGGCTGACCTAGCTCGCATCTATCCCTCCGTGTCGGACCAATGTTGGAGGAAGTGTGGTCTCAGGGGAACACTCCTTCATATCTGGTGGGAGTGCCCTCTGATACAGCCATATTGGGCTGACATTAAAGCTCTAATAAGGGAAATCCTAGATCTTGATATACCCCTGTCTCCAACCCACTTCCTCCTGCATGTCCCACAGATGCCGATAAGCAAATACAAAAAAGTGTCCTGCCGCATCTCCTAAATGCGGCTAGGCGCCTCCTCCCAATTTACTGGAAACAACCCAAGACCCTGTCCAGGGCTGATTGGATCCAAAAGGTGAATGATATTAGAGAGGCCGAACACTGGATAGCGACCTGTAAGGGAAAACTTGAACATTTTGAATACATATGGGGCCCATGGAAAGACTATAGATCCGACCCTGACCAGGAATCCACATGTCTATACTTGGCTCTACTAGAACTGGCAGAGCCATCCCTAAGATCCCGTTTAGACAAGAGTAATGGCGCTCAATGAATGACGTCCCTCACCCCTACTTGCTTGGAGGGGGGATTGTCCTGATCGGAACTCGCCCGGCGCGGATCTACATGACTTATCCAGACCATAAGGTATGCTCCTCTGTTACCCTTACCTATTCCCTACTTTTTCCCCCTCTCCTCCCTTATTCCCTCTCTTATTGTTTTTTTTTTCTTCTCTTTTCCCCTCTTCTCTTTACTGTTTTTTTTTTTTTTGCTACCACAAGATTCCTAGATCTCAGGTTAAAATATAACATTTACTTGCTACAATGTACAGACTTAAGATTGCAACAATTAATTTGGAGGACGGAGATCCCTCTCCCTTTTTCTTTTTGGGGAGAGGGACTACGTGTTTTTCCTTCTGGGCTAGAGGACTGAGGGAAGACGCTCCCTGCCGATATGGTGTTCTGGGTGAGGTTGATGGAGGCATATTGCCCCCCTCTACCCGGATTGCCGGTGGGGGTTGACGTCTCCCTGCCCTCTTGAACAGTTCGCACCTAAAGGGGGCTGGGGCAGTCACATGGCTGAACTCCCCCCCCCTATGGCCATTCCAGACTTATCACGAGGACAAGGCCTACTAATTGTGCAATTGTTTTGTACTTGGACTGGTCATCAGCGATAACCTGTATCAATGTAGAATTCTTACATGTTTTGTACTACAAATCTTCGTTGTGTGTAGCCTTTTACTACAAATGTTACTAAATAAAGATTTTACAAAAAAAATGAAAGAACGCACCAGTGAGCTTAGCAACACCAAAAGACCCGGAAGACCACGGAAAACAACTGTGGTGGATGACCGAAGAATTCTTTCCCTGGTGAAGAAAACACCCTTCAAAACAGTTGGCCAGATCAAGAACACTCTCCAGGAGGTAGGTGTATGTGTGTCAAAGTCAACAATCAAGAGAAGAAGATTTCACCAGAGTGAATACAGAGGGTTCACCACAAGATGTAAACCATTGGTGAGCCTCAAAAACAGGAAGGCCAGATTAGAGTTTGCCAAACAACATCTAAAAAAGCCTTCACAGTTCTGGAACAACATCCTATGGACAGATGAGACCAAGATCAACTTGTACCAGAGTGATGGGAAGAGAAGAGTATGGAGAGGTAAAGAAACTGCTCATAATCCAAAGCAAACCACCTCATCAGTGAAGCATGGTGGTGGTAGTGTCATGGTGTGGGCATGTATGGCTGCCAATGGAACTGGTTCTCTTGTATTTATTGATGATGTGACTGCTGACAAAAGCAGCAGGATGAATTCTGAAGTGTTTCGGGCAATATTATCTGCTCATATTTAGCAAAATGCTTCAGAAATCATTGAACAGCGCTTCACAGTGCAGATGGACAATGACCCGAAGCATACTGTGAAAGCAACCAAAGAGTTTTTTAAGGGAAAGAAGTGGAATGTTATGCAATGGCCAAGTCAATCACCTGACCTGAATCCGATTGAGCATGCATTTCACTTGCTGAAGACAAAACTGAAGGGAAAATGCCCCAAGAACAAGCAGGAACTGAAGACCGTTGCAGTAGAGGCCTGGCAGAGCATCACCAGGGATGAAACCCAGCATCTGGTGATGTCTATGCATTCCAGACTTCAGGCTGTAATTGACTGCAAAGGATTTGCAACCAAGTATTAAAAAGTGAAAGTTTGATGGATGATTGTTAATCTGTCCCATTACTTTTGATCCCTTAAAAAGTGGGAGGCACATATACAAACTGTTGTAATTCCTACACCGTTCACCTGATTTGGATGTTAATACCCTCAAATTAAAGCTGAAAGTCTGCAGTTAAAGCACATCTTATATGTTTTATTTCAAATCCATTGTGGTGGTGTATAGAGCCAAAAAGATTAGAATTGTGTCTATTTCCCAATATTTATGGACCTGACTGTAGTAAAATCTATAGCTTGCATGGTATGGGGGAGGCAAATGTTTCAGAGTGAGAGACCAGAGCACCAGAGGCAGTAATAGTTATATCATTGGAAGAAAAAGAGAGTTGAGAGATTGTTTTACTGCCACCTACAGGAGAATTTGGAGACTATCAAACGAAAAAAACAGTGACCAGGCAGGGTAACCACTCCCACTAGCAAGCCTCAATTTTGTAGAAAAGCAATAGTAGGAGCAAGATCCTAGACACAGAGGGTTGGGACCTATTTCCCTCTGAACTCCAAAAACTGGAGCTTTTTGTAAGTACAAAAATCTCATTTTGTTTTTCATTCATTGTGGGACACTGGATTCAAGACAATTGGGACATCCAAGAGCAGTCCAACTTAGGGGCAAACCCATACCTCCCAACTGTCACAGATTCGCCAGGAACGTCCTGAAATTTCAAGCAAATCCCGTTGTCCCACGAATCCGGACACGAGTCCCGCAGTGTATCCCACTGGACTCCACTAATCCCCCTGCCCGGTGCACGTCGAGCGGCCGCTTCCTGCTGCTGCAGTCAGGATCTCTCAGTGCCCAGCAGCACAGTCCCCCACCCGTTGTATAAGATGTACGAGGAGGGAAGAGAAGGTGGGTTAGATCAGCTTGACCTCCTCCCCATGTCCCCCTGTGCCCGCTCACAACCCCCAGCATGCAGCCAATCTGTGCTGGGATGTGAAGGTGTGAGATTTTAAAGCAGCAGTGAGCCTGATGTCTGCCTGAGCCCCTGAATGGGGGAGCAGCCAGCCTGGTGTGAGTGAACTCTCCCCTCTCTCTCTGCCTTCCATGTCCTATAGTGTTCCTTCCATGTCCCATAGCGTTCCTTCCTTCCATGTCCCATAGCTTTCCTTCCTTCCATGTCCCATAGCTTTCCTTCCATGTCCCATAGCGTTCCTTCCATGTCCCATAGCATTCCTTCCATGTCCCATAGCGTTCCTTCCATGTCCCATAGCGTTCCTTCCTTCAAATGCCCCATAGCGTTCCTGCAGCCCAGGTTTTGTTTAACCATTGCCATCAACCCCCTCCCATTATCATGTTTGGCCTCACCCACTATTTGCGGCAGGGCATGTAGGTCACTATCTCCCTAAAATGTCCTTCATTCCCAAGTTCAAAAGTTGGGGGATATGCAAAACAAAGCACTAAAAGGCCCACATAACAGTAACAAAACTAGCAGCAGCTCAAAGAGTCACCTAAAGCAGGTAGCAGATAAGGCATGACCATCCACCTGTTAAAACTTCAAGAACATGTAAACAGAAGACAAGATGTGGCCTTTTAGATCTGGGAAACAGTAGCCTGATGCAAAGAAACCCAAGGAGCATTCACAGTATAGGGTGCCTGAACAAAAAAGCGTGGAACCTTATCCTTAGGTTCTTAACCCTTTCATGCCTAAGCCTATTTCTGACATTTGTTGCTTACAAGTCAAAATCCATATTTTTTGCTAGAAAATTACTTAGAACCCCCAAACATTATATATTTTTTTTTAGCAAAGACCCTAGAGAAGAAAAAGGCTGTTGCAATATTTTAGGTCACATGGTATTTACGCGGCAGTCTTTCAAGCACAATTTTTTGGGAAAATAGACACTTTCATGAATTAAAAAAAACAAAACAGTCCAATTTTTTTGTATAATGTGAAAGATGATGTTACGCCGAGTAAATAGATGCCTAACATGTCATGCTTTGAAATTGCACACACTCGTGGAATGGCGACAAACGACGGTACCTAAAAATCTCCATAGGAGATTCTTTAAAAAAATGTAATGGTTACCAGGTTATAGTTACAGACAAGGTCTTTTGTTAGAATTATTCTCACTCTGACAATTGCGGCGATACCTCACATGTGTGATTTGAAAACCATTTACATTTGCGGGCGTGACCTATGTATGCTTTTTCTTTGCTGCACAAGCATGCTGGGATACGCTTTAAAAAAATTATTTTTTTTTTCTTTTTTTTTTTACATTGTGTCTCTTTAAACATCCCTTGTGACAGTAATAAGTAGTGAAAAATACTCTTTATGGAGGAAATGGGGGGTCTAAAAAACCCCAAATCCCCACTTTGCACTTAAAGGCTTCATGTACACGGGCCATTGTTCAACCTCTCCTGAACGATTTAACTTGACAGCTAGAAACCAGCGTATAAAAACGTCCATTTAGTTGCGTTTAGCCGTGGTTGTGTCTAAAAGCGTTTAAAAAAATTAAAGTTATGTACCGGTAACATCTTTTCCTGTAGCCTTTCAGGACAGTCACTATTGAGAGATAGTCTCCTCCTCTTCCTCTAGGAAACACTGCACCAGCCCATAAAATCTCTCCTCCCCTGCCGGACCTCAGTTTTTTCAAGATCACCTCCGGCCAGCTGGGGAGACACAAGAACACATTAATAACATACCATCTAATATCATGCTGCATTCTGGTCTTTTATAAGACACGCCAAAGTTTAGGGTGGGTAACTAGGGCTGTCCTGAAAGACTACAGGAAAAGACGTTACCGGTACGTAACTTTAATTTTCCCTTTTCGTCATTCAGGACAGCCACTATTGAGGATAATCGAGCACTTACCAATTAGGGTGGGACTACAGCTTGCAGAACTTGTTGTCCAAAAGCCTGCTCACCTGCCGCCACCAGGTCCACTCTGTAATGTTTAATGAAAGTGGAGTAGCTGGACCATGTTGCTGCCTTGCATATTTGCTCCAGCCTTCTCTGCCTGGGAAGTTGCCATGGCTCTGGTAGAGTGTGCCTTTATACCCATAGGGATCTCCTTCCCTGCTAAAGAATATGCCTGCCCAATAGCTAATCTAAGCCATCTGGCAATCGTGCGTCGAGACGCTCAGTCCTTTTCTGGTCCCGGAAAATAAAATAAATAGAGAATCAGACTTTATTGTTTTAGTCATCTCTAGGTATTGTAGGATACACCTCCTTACATCTAAAAAATGAAATTTCAGTTCCTTTTCTCCTGAAGGGTTGGGACAAAATGAATGTAGGACCATTTCCTGGCTTCTGTGAAAGCCTGAAGCCACTTTAGGCAAAAATGCTGGATCAGTCTTAAGGACTATCCTGTCTGGCAAAATAAACGCAAAAAGGAGGTCTAACTGATAACGCCTCAATTTCGCTGACTCTCCTGGCCGTTGTCACTGCTACTAAAAATACTGTTTTTAAGGTAAGTTCCTTTAACAAGCATTTGTCCAAAGACTCAAAGGGGATTCCCGTAAGGCTCTGCAATACTAGAGATAGGTCCCACCCGGGAAAGGGTGGACCTCGGGTAGGTCTCTGTCTGGACAGTGCCCTAAAGAATCTGACTACCCATGGATTGGTGGCCAGAGACTTCTCCAAATAAGCACTGAGTGCTGAAACCTGACATTTAAGGGTACCTACGGATAACCCCCTGTCTGCTCCACACTGCAGAAACTCCAAAACAGCTATGGAACTCTGCACCAAGAAGGAGTTTTCGATGCACCATTTGTTGAAAAGGAGCCAGACCTTTTTATAAATCTGACGCGTCTCCTTTTTTCTACTGTTGAGGAGAGTGGAGATTAATCTCTGTGAAAATCCCTTAGATTTTAAAATACCCTCCTCAGTAGCCAGGCCGCTAATTTCCACTGATGCACTTGTGGACAGAGGACTGGACCTTGTAAGAGAAGATCCTCCTGAGGTGGAAGGAATAGGGGCGGCTCCGCTGCTAACTGACTGAGAATTGAAAACCATGCCCTTTTCGGCCAATGTGGAGCTACTAGAATGAGAGTGGTGCTCTCTAGTTGAAACTTCCTCAGAACCACCGGTAATAGCACCTCGAGGAGGGAAGGCATAAGAGGTCTTAAAATGCCAATTCTGGGTTAAAGCATCCACCCCCAATGCTCCTTCTCCTGCATTTAGGGAGAAAAAAACAGGGGGTTTTCACGTTGTCTCTTGAAGCGAAAAGATCCACTTCCGGGGGTCCCCATTTTTTGGATATGAGATCGAAAACCTCAAGGTTGAGGGCCCAATCTCCTTCTCTCATTCTCCTCCGGCTGAGAAAGTCTGCGATTACATTCCTCTCCCCTCTCAGAAAAACCGCTGAGAGTGAGAGAGTGTTGGTCTCAGCCCAGTTTAGAATGTCCATTGCTAGAGCCAGCAGACTTCCGCTTCTGGTGCCTCCCTGTGTGTTTATATAGGCCACGGTAGATGAGTTGTATGACCGTACCTGTATATGGTGGACCTGAAGTTTCTTTTTGAAAAATCTGAGGGCTAGGCCCACAGCCCTCAGCTCTTTCCAATTGGACAATCTTTTTAGTTTGTCGCCCTTCCACATGCCCTGCGTAGAAGGGATCCCAGATGTGCCCCCCCCAGCCTTTGCCGCTTGCGTCCGTAGTTACTATCTGCTGAACTGGGATAAGTCATAGACGTCCCTGCGACAAGTTCGCTTCCTTCTTCCACCACCAAAGAGATCTCTTTATCTGATGGGGAACCCGTACTAAGTTGTCTAGATCCCTCTGACTGGTCCCATACCCTTAGTACATATGACTGCAGGGGACAAAAATGTAATCCTGCCCACTGCACTGCTGGGAGATTAGAGATTAGAAGGCTTAGCCTTGACATTATGGACCTTTTGGAAACCAGATGGTTGCACTGGAGGGAGAAAACTGCTCTGTCCAGCTTTAGAATTTTTTCCCTTGGAAGAAAAACTCAAAAGCGTAGCGTCCAGCAGGTATCCCAGGTACATAATGCGCTGTGAAGGAATGAGACTGGACTTTTCTAAGTAGCAGCCACCCCAATCCTGTTAGTACCTTCTTTGTTAGATTGAGATCCTTGATCAATTGTTCTGTGGTTACTGCAAATAGGAGCAGGTTGTCCAGATAGGCTATAACTGACTCTCCCTGGAGTCGCAGGAAGGCCATAGCCTCTGCCAGGACCTTGGTAAATATACGGGACGAGGAGGATAGCCCGAAAGGCAGTGCTTGAAACTGTAGATGCAGTATTGCACCGTTTCAGGTCTATTGCTAACCGGAGAAACTACTGAGAGGTTTCTGTGATAGGGACGTGTAAATACGCGTCTCTGAGGTCCAGCGACACCATGAAACAATTGTGTGGTAACAGGGCCCTGATCGTAAAGATTGACTCCATGCAGAATCTTTTGTAGCAGATTGACCTGTTTAAGGGCTTTAAATTCAGAATCAATCTGAATTTGAGGGTTTTTTCACAAAAAATACGTGGGAATAAAACCCCTCTACTTCCTGCCCCTTTGGTACTCTGCGAACTACGTTCTGAATCTCTAGTTCCTTCAGGGCGTCTAACAAAACCTTGGCCTTTGCCGTGCAGCTGGAAAGCTGCATGACAAGGAACCTTTGTGGGGGGGCCTTGTGAATTCCAGGAGATACCCCCTTCTTATGATCCCTAGGATGAATCGATTGGGAGAGATGGACTCCCACTGTGGAAGGAAGGCCCCCAGTCTTCCTCCCACCGTACTTAAAGAGTCATTGATCTTTACAGGCTTTCTCAGGAGGGCGAAAAATTGCCCCTCCTCTGCCCTTGCCTCTTTGGCCCCAAGTTTTCTTCTGTCCCCCTTGTTTGGGAGTTTCCCTGCGCTTTTGCGGACGAAACCCCTTCTTTGTCTGTTCTGGAATTTTCCGTTTGAGTGGGAAGGACTTCTTTTTGTCCGCTGTACGGTCTAAGACTGTATCTAACCCAGGGCCAAAGAGTAGATCACCTGTTAGGGGTATCCCGCACAATTAGACCTTAGGCGGTGTCGCCTGGCCAAGTCTTCAGCCAGAGGGCTCTTCTGGCAGAATTAGCCAGAGCCGCTGATCAGGCCGACATACGGACTGACTCTGCCGAGGCGTCTGCAATATATGCGATTCCTCGCAGAATCGTTGGGAAAGAAGCTAGGATAGTTTCCTTGGCCGTGCCAGCTTCAATGTGCTCCTGAATCTGGAAAAGCCAGTGTTCTAAATTGCAGGCTACAACAGTAACAGCCATTTCTGGCTTTAAGTTACCTACTGTTGAGTCCCACGTCTTTTTTAGTAGTGAGTCTATCCTTTTGTCCATGACATCCGATAAGGCCCCCATATCCTCGAATGCCAGGTCTGTGTGCCTAGAGACCTGAGAGAAGGCGGCGTCCAACTTGGGATTTTTATTCCAAATGGACGCTGGACCTCTGAAATCGGAAACCTTCTCTTGAGAGAGCTAGAAAAAAAAGGGCTTCCTTTCAGGGTTCTGCCACTCTTTTTTAATCATTTCCACCAGAACTTCATGTACTGGGAAATCTTTTCTCTTTTGATCTCCCAAGCCCTTGTACATAAGGTCCTGGAGTGATAGGGGTTTTTTATCCTCGTGTATACCGAGGGTTGTATATATTGCCCCTAGGAGATCTCCCCGTCCTGGTCCTCCCCCTCTAATTCCTCATGGGAGTCAGAAGTGCCACTGTCCGGTTGCCTTTGCTCCACCCCGGAAGGGCCTGAAATTTCCTCTGCCATAACTATATTAGTAGATCTGGCAGGTGCAGAGCCCTGAGCATGAGGCGGGGTTGTGTCATGCTGAATGGGTTTAGAGGGAAGCTGAAATGTTTCAAAAAGAGTTTTAAAAAGATGAAAAGGTGGATGACAGCTCTTTCACAGAAGCTGCCAATCCGGACCACAAAACCTTGGTCCATGCTTCCCCTAAACTGTCTCTACAAGAGGCACACTTTCTTTTAGAGACATGAGTGGACTTCGTCTTTTCTGTAGATTTCTGAAATTACATACAGAAAACATATTACATTCAGCATGTTTAATGGAAACAACCCTGGGAGTGCACCAGACCCACCTCTTAGGGATCTGAGCCACCCCTACCCCCTGACCACCCAGGGGGGTCTGCCCCCCCTCTAAGCAAGGAACCATACATGAGGGGGGACAATCCTTAGATAGAGAGGACTCCTTCCCAGGGAACTCTTACCTTCGGAAGGCTGGAGATAGTGTCCGCATGAGTCGTAGCATCTGCCTCCGACATGACTGCAGGTGACTGAGAAAAATACGCTACTTTACAGGCATACTAAGGACACGCCCCAGGCACAATATTTAAAGGAATATTTCATTTTTTATTGTTTCACTTTAAGCATTATTAAAATCACTGCTCCTGTAAAAACTGCAGTTTTTAAAACTTTTTTTGCATTGATACATGTCCCCTGGGGCAGGACTCAGGTCCCCATACACTTTTTATGGTAATAATTTGCATATAAGCCTTTAAAATGAGCACTTTTGGTTTTTCATGTTAGTGTCCAGTAGATTTTAACGGTGTTCCGCGGCTTTTTGAATTTGCCGTGAACACTACATTATGTTCGCTGTTCGGCGAACAGGTGAACACCCAATGTTCAAGTGAAACATAAGGGCTCATCCCTATTAATCTATAAAATGTTCAAGGGCTGCATGGGAGCCTGGTAATCTGTGTAGAGACAGAGGCAGAATGGTAGGCATGAACCGGGAAAAGGGTAAGGAGCAAAACATGTAGCTTCCACAAAGTCTAACAGACATACCCCCACTTTGGAAAGTAAGGATGCTCCTTCATGTTTTAAAAAAAATTGTTAGCAGACTGGGTGGACTTGGAAACTCAAGGTTTTTAATTGAACTGGGTACCTGGCTTGGGTTTGGCTTTGGAGATTGATGTCTGTGGGTAATAGAAGGAAAGCTTGATGGGAAAGGAGTCTTCCATGCTGAGGCCTAAGCTTCCTCTGCTGTGACAGATGAGCACTCTTATCCCCAGTGAGATCCATGATGCGGGTGTCTAAGTTAGCTTCAAAAAAGATGTACATCAAGGGACATGTACAGTAAACATTGTTTTGCTTGCCTGTTTCACAGCCCAACATTTTAGCCAAATGATTTTCTGTATGTTCACTGACAGAAGACTCATACAGACAATGGGACAGGTGATAATTAGTAACCTGTCAACATAATAGCCTAAGGCCATTGGCATGAGCTCAAAGTATTCCACAAACAGGGAATATGTTTTGAGGGAAACAGGATCTTGTCCTACAACTCTAGTCTATTGTCCTAAAGTTTGGCAGGCTAGTATCATGACCAAAAACAAAATGTATCCAAATTCAATCAGTGCAGTCCAGAATATATAAACACACTAGGGTCGCCAGCTGAACACCAGAGGACGAATTCCAAATCACTCAAAAAAAAATTAAAAATAAACAAATGGTGCAGCACAACATATAAGGAAGAAAGAGTCCAATAGCCAGCTGGTAGTTCATCAACTAAAAAGATCCCAATAAATGGTGAAACAGTTGGAAAATATAAAACACTCACAAAGTAAAGGATAGCCACCGATAGCTGTACAAGCCACTCACCTTAACTAGTGGACCTCTGACTTAACTTGACTTAACTTAAGCACTTTAATGTGATAGCAGCATCCACGGCATTCAGCTCCAATAAGATACATTTCCAGATCTAAAAAAACAACTGTCACAATTAATATTCCAAGATTAAACAATGTTATGATTGTTCTTTTATGGAGCAGCTTAATGGAAATAATTGTAACATTGTTTTATCCTGGAATATTAATTGCGATAGAGTTGTTTTTTTGGACCTGCAATTTTAAAAGGAGAGGAATCGGTTTGCAACCAGGAATTATCACAAACCAGCTCTGTAATATTCCTTTTGGACAATTTGTCCGTCTTAGGAGAAATTGTTCCTCTGAGTCTGAATATTTAATTCAGTCTTATGCTCTGGCGGAGAGGTTCTACCAAAAGGGTTATCCCAAAGAAGACACAGTGGTGGACAAACCGAAGGCTAAAAATGTCTGGATAGGCTCTAACTAGTATTGGATACTTTTAGATCCAACACCAGAAATTATCATGAGTTTAAACTTGATTTGATTACAATATCCAAGATAAAAAAATTTGAAAAGATTGTATCCAAACACATATTTTGTTGAAGGAAAGGTTATTGAGGTCAGTCTTGTCTAATCTCCAGTTTATTTATAGACGAGCCCCTCAACTTTGGGGTGGTTGATCCTCCAGTCTTGAGGGACAATCGCCTTTTTTCTTTTCTTTCTGGGTTTTATGCCTGTGTGCGGTGTCTGGCTTTTAGGGAGGTAAAGTTTAACATTAAAAAACGTAAAGAATGCTCCTCCTTTGCTACCACTAAAAAATACACTATTAAAGATCTTATAACCTGTAATACCAAGGGGGTGGTATATATGCTTGAATGCGACTGTGGTTTGCAGTATGTTGGGAGAACCTCCAGGCCCCTTAATGTTAAGCTCAGGAAGCACATTAAAAATATCAAGAAAGGTTTAAGGTCCCATAGTGTATCAAAACACTTTAGAAATCATCATAATAGGGATTCCAGTTGTTTACGGTTTTGGGGTCTGGAAAGGGTTGCAAGGCACTGGAGAGAGGCAATTACATTAGGCACCTTAGTCAAAGAGAACCTTTTTGAATCTTTAAGACTCAGGTTCTTGGTCCTGGAGGGCTGAATGTCAAATTTGACCGTAACTGTTTTATTTTGGATAGGTGACAGGTTCTCTTATTTTATTTTGAATGGTGACAGGTCCTTTTTGTATATTTATATATAGATCTATCTATCTATCTATCTATCTATCTATCTATCTATCTATCTATCTATCTATCTATCTATCTATCTATCTATCTATCTATCTATCTATCTATTTTTGTGATATTTTAACTTTTGCATTGATTTTCTATTAATATTATTAATTATACTTTGCTGTTACACTTGGGTGGTTCATTTTGTGAAGGACAGCAGTGGGTGGCGATCTTGTAATGTTTTATATCGTTCTTTTAATATATTATTAATTTGTTATTCATTTTTATAGTCCTTGATGGAGGTTTTTGCTTTTATGTTCATTTGTTATTATTTGATTATGCAGGATGTTTTGATCTGGGTTCCCTGTCTTCCTGCTTGACACTCTTGCTAAGAAGTGACGGCATCTTTTGTTGCTAGGATGCAGACATTTTATATAAGGCGTTGGTGACTCACTGGCTCCACCCCGCTGACAAAGTCCTATTGGATGTAACGTGTACAGGAGGTGGAAGCCATCCTATGACGTCAACCGCTGCTGTCCTGTATCCGCACCGAGTGGCATATTTGTTTGCTATGAGTGTGTACTTTACTGATCAAATGTGAGTGTTTTATCTTATCTTGCTCAATAAACCAAGTTGTTTTAGACTGAAAACACTATGAGTATGCTTTTATCTTATTTGTGATTCCGGATCTATTACCCTACTGATCTTAATGGGGCTGGATGCCGTTGATGCTGCTATCACATTAAAGGGCTTATGACCATCCTGTTAAGTCAGGGGTCCACTAGTTAAAGCGAGGTTCCACCCAAATTTTGAACATTATCTCTATGCATTCTCTTCCTTGCCTAGATGCTGACATGCTGTGTAAAAAAATTTAAATTGCCGTAATTACCTTTTTTTTTCTAATCTTCTTAGCACTTCCTGGTTTTCCTCCCATGGGAGTAGGCGTGTTTCTAGCCTCTCCCACAGTCCCCTGGGAGCTAGTCTCAGGCTTCCCAGCATGCATTGTGCAACAGCGTCATCACAACATCTCGGTGAATGCTGGGAGCACAGCATTCACCGCATCCAGGAAATACATGCTTGTGGGCTTCAAATGCCCACAATGAAGATGGAAACCGCCTTCAGTGAATTTTATAAGTTATTCTTTACAACGAAATCGGACACAGGCGGACTTATTACACAGAACATGTGAGTAGATAATCATGAGAAGAAAAGTTTGTGAATGAACTCCAAAAAAAAACGATAGATAGGTGGACCCCCGCTTTAAGGTGAGAGGCCTGTACAGCTATCGATGGCTGATCCTTCACTTGGAGTGTTTTATATTTTCCAACTGTTTCACTATTTATTGGGATCTTTCTAGTTGATGAACTTCCAGCTAGCTATTGGACTCTCTTTCTTACATGTTGCACTGCACCGTTTGTTTATTGATAATAGTATCATGACCAATGTACATTGTAATGCAGGGCCAGCCAAAAAAAAAAAGGTTTGAGAAAGGAATGGGATCCTTAAAAATTGCTGCATCCCCTGCATATAAGGTTGGCACTTTATTAAGATGGGATACTGCAGGATCCATAGTAGATATAGCCCACCTTGGAACCAAGGTCTCCCAATGCAGGAGTGAAAATCTTATGAGGAGTGTCCCAATCCCCATAAAGAATGCCTGGGACTAGAGGATGCACCAAGAAGGTCTTCTAAGAAATCCTAGACAGGTAGGAGAACTGGTAGAGGCTGCAGGCTGAAAGCGGTGTACACAGCATCAATAAGAGCTGAAACAGTCTCTAAACCTGGGAGTAATAACAACTGCTTGAGGCTCTTCGGGGGCAATATCTTCCATTAAGGATTTTTGGGACTCTTCACTGGACAAAGTCCAGTCTTCACAGACTGCAGAAGACTAAGAGCCTGCTAATGCCAGAGACAGATCAGATACATATTCTGTAAGAAAAGCCTTGTACGATTAAAATGTGTCCCATAAAATTATGCATGACTGCAGTGAAGTCCTCCCTTCAGGGAACCTAGGAAGGAACCATCATGCCTGACGAAGTAGCTTAGAGTAGGACTTCAAGTAGTGTTAGGGACTCAAGCAGAGGAAACTGTTCTATTATTATTAATGGATTGAGAGCTGGAGGGATAAATTACAGTGGGATTGCTTCCTGTGTGTCTGGGATCTGACAGGTTGCGCTGCAAGTAGGGTCAAGTTAGCGCAGGGTATAAGTCTAAACCTGTAAGCAGGAGAGGTTTAGACAGCTTGATGTGACCAGGTCACTGTAGGTGGACATCAAAGCTCAATCAAGGAAGATCCCCATGTTATTTGCAACAAGGAGCAGTAGTGGGAAATGTTAACTCATTCTGAATTGGTGAAGGACAAGAGCACAGATCGCACACACTCCTAACCAAATGCGACTTCATTCATCCTTTCAGCATCAACCCTTTCCATGTAAAACAGAAAATATTGATAATGGTCCTATTAGTTAGGTGCTCAACCCACACAATTTACTCACAAAGTGAGCCTTCAGAGACTGGGTAACACCAGAGGCTGTAAAATGGCTCCGCACTCGAGAAGTGCTAACTAACACAATACACTCGTTCTGGAAAGTGCCACAATGCGGAACCCAGTTGCTTGAAATAAACAGGTTGGTGACCACCGCTCCAGGTAACTGGGTTTGAATTTCCCGTCCTCCGCTGGGTGACTTGTGAGAGCTCCAGGTGCTGGCGATTGCTATTCCAATGGTATAGGTGCAATGAAAAATCTGGACTGCCGCACTCCGGATTGGAATAATAAAGGTAAAATCTTCTTTATTGAAAAAATGACATGGTATAAAATGCGTACCTTGCTCTGTTGAAGTGATACAGCATAACCGCTGACGCGTTTCACGCTCCCATAGAACGCTCACTCATAGCTGGTTTGTACAACAATGAAAGTCACTTATATACACATTATACGTCTCACACATGACCCCATACTGATTGTATAACTCTAAACAGCTGATCGTTAGATTGTATGGCCTCTTAACATAGAGTTGATTGGGTGTGTGTTTTATGGTGGAGTGTTTATTGAAGACGTGAATGTGCAGACAAGATGTTTCTATAGACAAGAGCTTAAATTGCAACTATCCAAGAGCTTGGCTACATATAGTCTGGCTGAAATATTCCTTCTTTTCCTCTCTTCAAAACAGAACCTTGATGAGGTTCTTGTATTCATTTCTTTACATGGATGGACGATTGGGGATATATCTATACATTCATACCAAAAGGACATTATGGGTTATATTTACTAACTTTTGGATTATCCTGGATTATTCACATAGTGGGTGGGTTTTTTTTCCCCCCTTGTTATGCCCCCCTCCTTTACTGGCCTTTAATCTTTTTACTCTCTATCCTATAAGTTAGAATATCTGCACTTCACAATGTCACAATTTTTGGGATCAAACTGGGATCAATTTCTAGACAACATACAGAGCACATGTATTTCCCATACACAAACTGAAATTAGGTTAGATATTTTCTTCCTGAAAGTTAAACGACTTATGGAGAAGAAGTCCAATTTAGGTTGGCATATCCGTTTTTTAGATCGATACCTAAGGGAAAAAATTAGCCCTCAGGGACTGAGGATACAGGTTTTCCCCTCCTTTGAAATGACTGACCCAGTCTTCAAGGAAGAATGGGAACAAAACCTTAATAGATGCTCTGCTAATTTGATTTCAATGTTGAAAATTAAATATAATAAAGAATTAAGTGATCTGGATAAAGAAATTGAATCACTCAAAACAAGTGGACACCAACTAGTCACAAACGCAGACTTCAAAAAGAGAGAAAATGAATTAGTACAATATTTAGAAAATTATAATAAAAACATTGTTACAAAAAAAGATACTAAATTCTACAAAGATAAACTGGCATTCTCTGGAGGGTACGCATATCGATGGCCTAAAGGCCAGAACAACAGAAGGGGAGACAATTCCGGATAAATAATAAAAACTTTGAAACCCCGTACAAATCTGATTCCGAGGTATCAGCTTCATCTACGTCTGTCTCATCCTATAAACCACCTCCCAAGTCCTCACGAGGGGCACATGGCAGGGGGCGTCTACCAAAACGAGGAAACAGTAATGATTATCAAAATCATGGAGGGACTAACAAAAAGCGTATTATCTCTCCCTCCAGACATCTACCAAACAGCTCCTACTCAGATCTAGGAGAGGGGGCCTACAATGATTCATTCACAGGAACAACTACATCCCTCCCTATGTTTGGAGACACATTGGAAAATGATGTAGCACCCCAACGAGAAATGGGTGCTGTACCCAAATCAAGGATGGGGTTCCAATACAGGACCAGCCCCTTTAGGCCATGCCCCCAACCCCCCAGCTACCCCAATGACACAACGGACAGGGAAAATTGATCCATTTGTAATCAAACAAACCATAACAAACCGGGATTAGACGTGATTAACCTCTCATCATACCAGCTTACATTGGTGGAATTGGAAGTACTAAGATTAGGACTTAGTTTTTGTCCCTCACAGCAGATAGACAAATTTACTTTAGTTAAAGATTTGCACATCTTTGCAAGAAACCTGACGTATAAGTACATATTTGACACCGATAAAGGAAGAGGATTAAATAGGGAAGAAGATTTGTACAAGGGTTTCAAAGTACAAGATTTTAGGGCCCTAAAAACGTTGATTCAACTACTAGACGAGAATGAGGGATACGAAAATTCTGAAGAATCATCATCTGACGAGGAAGAGGCAGTCACAACAGCTCCGACTGTACCATTGAAATTTAAGGCAAAATCCCACAAATTTTCGAATCTTCAAACATGCCCAGCGGTATGGGCATTTTTGAAACAAACTACAAAACAAATTGAAGGGACGCAATTCCCTAAACGCACCATCAATAACTTATCATCAGCACAACAAACAGCCATAAAAAATCTAATGGAGAAGGAAGACTTAGTTATCAAACCTTCCGATAAGGGAGGAAATGTGGTGGTGATGAACAGGGAGGATTATATCAACATGTGTTTGAACATACTTAATAACCAGGAATGGTATCAGCAAGTTCCATCCCAGAAGCTCATTGAGGCAAGATCTAACTATCTGACCATCATTGATCAGGCATATCAACAGGGCCTGATCGATAAGGATACCCGTGAGTTCTTGGAAGTAAAATGGCCAATAACGCCAACTTTTTACTCATTACCCAAAGTTCATAAGAACATCTCAAACCCCCCTGGACGTCCAATCATATCTGGGATAGGCAGTCATACCCAGAACGCCAGCCAATACGTAGATAGCTATCTACGTCCACATGTCACAAGCCTGCCCTCATATCTAAAGGATACTTTGGATTTACTGAAAATCCTTGAAGGACTTACTATACCCCAAGGGTCAATCTTGGCAGCAATTGACATAGAGGCTCTCTATTCAAGCATCCCACACACCCAGGGCTTAGAGGTGGTCTCAGAGTTTTTGAGAGAAAGGGATACTAATAGCTGGGAACTAGGTCAATTCATCACCACGCTACTAGAGCATATTTTAACCAACAATATTTTCTTGTTCAATGGCGTTACCTACCTCCAGGTACAGGGGGTAGCGATGGGGACATCGTGTGCCCCATCGTACGCCAACCTGTACCTGGGGGGATGGGAACGCACCCTTTTCTCCAGTGAGGGGGCCTCGATGTATCTCCGCCACATCCTCCTCTGGCGGAGATACATTGATGACATCCTCTTGATTTGGACAGGCTCTACAGACTTGTTATCAGATTTTATGGAGTTTATTTCTCAGAATAACTTCAATTTAAAGTTTACGATCCAATCAGATGCTACCTCCATCCCCTTTCTGGATCAACGTTTGGTGCTTAGAGAGGATGGTTCTGTTTTCAGCACATTGTACAGGAAGGAAACTGCCGGTAATACCATACTGCACTTCTCTAGCTCTCACCCTCGTACGCTTGTATATAGTATACCGTACAGCCAATATCTTCGGCTGCGAAGGAATTGTGCGAGAAATTAGGATTTTGAAAAAGAAGCAAAGGCCCTATATGAGAGGCTATTGGATAGAGGCTACAGCAAAAAAACCCTTAAAAGGGCCTACCAACGGGCAAAATTAAACACACGTGACACTCTCATATTCAAACAGAAAACAGATGATCCTCATCCTACTACAAAACTTATAACCACCTTTACGACTCATCAACAGTCCATTCGGAAGCTTATCAATGCCAACTGGCACTTCCTTTCGGAGGATCCGATAATTTCTAAATATGTAGCTAATGTACCACAGATTACGTATAGAAAGTCACGGTCCATCAGGGACACTTTTAATACACAGTCATCTACAGCCTACAATACCCTCATTGGGGGCGGAAGGTGGCAACGGCACTTACAAATGTGGACACTGAGAATTTTGCCCATGGATCAGAGAAGGCCCTGGATGCCTTCTCCCAAGAGGGGGCTTCCATAGATTAAGGGGCTACGCAGATTGTTCCACAACAGGCATTGTTTATCTTGCCACGTGCCGTTGCGGCGCCTTCTATATTGGTAAAACCAAACGTCCCTTTGCTAGAAGAATTCAAGACCATCTATACTACTTAGATGCAGGTCTGCTATATACTCCTATTTGTAAACACATTGGTCTCCACCATAACTTCGATCCTAGTTTTATTTCCTTCTTTGCCCTAGAAGTTATATCTGACTTCGAGAGGGGAGGAGATGTTGATAAATTAATACTCCAGCGAGAGGCCAGATGGATTTTTGGCCAGCAGGCCACCCATCCACCTGGCCTCAACACAGCACTCTCATATAAACCGTTCTTGTGAATTCTACTTCCCCCCTCCTTATTTGCCATATGTCTTTGCTACCTACTATACATAGGCTCTATGAATAGCTATTTCAAACCCCCCCTCCCTCCTGCTCTCCCCCTTCTGTTCTCTAGGGGGGAGTACAATATAGATGGATGAGGAGCTGTGGGACCCTGTCTAGTCAGTCTCCTCCTCTCCTCCTCCCTATAAATTACATCTTGTCAATAAAGAATGGTCGTTGCAACCAAGATATATTTATCTATTTATGTACAACCATGCATGCCTGTTTGGCTTTTAATGGAAAGATCCCTGTATGGTGTTATGACTGTGCATAATTACACAAGGCTATTTACCTGTTATCGGATTTGTTTTGTTTTACTTCTTTGTATAGTCTTTTGCGGGACTATTTTATGTAAGTATCCCCCCCTTTTGCCAGGACTATCACGTACAGTGCTGTTGTTGTTGCCACAGACAGGGGGACTCGGATGTCCCTGCGTAAGGGGGTGGAGAGTTCTATATCCGCCCCATATGCCCTCACTTCGTATCGTGGTGTGGGCAGTGCACGCGCATCCGCTGTAGTGGTTGCGCGTGCGCACTCGGTGAGATGCGCGCGCATCATGTGCGGGGACGTCCGGACCGGAGGTAATGCCGGAGGTCATTCGTGACCTGTTCACTTCTGGTAGGACCACACAAAAGATGGCGGCGCCGATGTGTAGTCTGACAGACACACTCGGCGCCGGTCCGTCCTTACTGACAGGAGGAGACACTTTGTAGCGATCAATCACGATTCGTCGGCTTCTGCAGGTATTTACCTTTTGGCTATCTAGGATAGCTTTTGGTTGGTTTGGGGACCTTATGCATTGTATGTTATATCTGCTTGTTATGCAGTAATACATAGTGGCTGTTTGCTTATTTATTGGGGCCTGGCAGCCACTTACAATATAGGATCTGGTGATCTGTATTAGTCATTTACAGCATTATACAAATGCTATATGGCCCTTATATTATACTATATATATGTTTTGTTAACCCTATCTATTGCTTAAGTTAATATCAATACCTCCCATCTAGTTGCCTGCAATTTGCAGGGCACTATGTGCTTTAAAACTACCTACAGATAGTCAAAACCCCTTATATGCACCAAATACGATCATATACATGGATATAATTATCTGCTCCCTACTTTGTAAGGCATATCTTTTAACACATATGACCATGACTATATTTCACTCATGTATGTTATGCTTTGGCATAGTCTGAGTGATTAGTGCCATTTTGTATAGATTAATCAAATTTCTTTTGGAACTAGGAACTTACTGGCTCCATTTTCTTTCCTTTTTATACTTTATTAGACCTTTGTCCTGCTATTGTGTGGTCCAGTTCCCCTGTTGGTATTATCCAGTTGGGATCTGGCACCCTTGGATTTTCTACAACAGCTGGTATAGTGGATGACGCCTGGCAATGGTGGTGTGTGCATTGATTTTAGATTCAAAACAGTAGGTGAGATTACTAGATTGATAGTTTTTGATTATGTACCTTATGTAGTTATATTAATATGTATGACCATCTTATAACCCTAGATTATTTATCTGTTGTTTATATAGTTCAAATGAACCTATGATGTCGATCTATGCCCTGATGAAGCAATTAATCTTTGCGAAACATGTTGGCTGACGGACACAAATGAATTTTGAACACAATACTGGATGGTCATATTTTTGTATATTTATATATATGTTTTGTATCTTAATAATTTAATAAAAATTATATTTTTTAATTATTTACTTATCTATGCCTACTTGAATATAGACGTATTATCTCCTTACAAAAATCCAATTTTTTGTGTTAGAAACACAACTTTTGTTCTATTTGGTTATAATTAGGAATTGGGAGATTCGTCTGAATTTAGTCACTGTCTGTGTCCAAAACCTCCTAATTTTTGCATTAACTTTTGGTTTGTCTGTTTACTTAGTTATTTATTCTTCATCTCCAATCAGACACCACTGTCCAACGATTGCTGTAAGCAAGCTACAACACCTAATTTATAACAATAGCCCTCACGATTTTGAACGCATAAGTCCATTTTTCACCTTCAGGGGGCCCACATACACACTATCCTATACCAGGGGTTGCAGCGAGCAAGGAGATACATCGTCCACATGTCTGTCTTGTCACTCATCCACTTGAATTGGTATGTACTTAGAAATATGTGTATTTTAAGTGCCATACTCTGGATGGATGAGGGGGACGATAACACATTTAAACGTAACATTTATCTTCTTCATCTCATATAGTTCTGCCCATACACATGAAGACGGTAAACCAAGAGATGAGATTGCTTTAAAACAATACGCTTAGTAAACGCCCCTTTTTTCGTTTAACCACAGTGAATGTTATCAGGTGGATAAGCATATGCTTTCAAAGACATATATTTTTGAGAGTTTGAGCCACAGAATTATTAGTGCATGATATGTTTTATTACCATTTATTTCCTGTATGCGTATCACAAGCTCAACAGGTATATGTGTAGGAGATTGCATGGGAAACATACACTCAGACATAGACCATTTATTGATCGTGTTTTTTAGTCAAGCCACAAACACATGGTTTAGTTTCCACTTTGTTTCATTTTATATATATTCTATATATACTTTCACAATGATATATATATATATATATATATATATATATATATATATATATATATATATATATACATACACACACACATGCCCCCTTCACGTTTTATGTTGATCTCCACTTTATTTTTCATTTTCACCTTTTATATTTATGATGCATATAAATGCACATATACATGCATTTATAAAATACCTATTTTTTTTTCTCCTTGTGGAGTTCAGATTACTAAAAAAGCACCCACACACCATATATGCATATACTTTGTTTGCATTTCAAATCTGGTAGAGTTCACATAAAATAATGAAATTTGAAAGTCATGCAAACACTGTCACAGATCCTCACATGTAAGACTTTATCGTTTACAAAACACAGTGGTTTTTCATAGTGTCTCCTCACAATAACCTTTACAATATTCTCATTTATATATAAAAAAAATTTTTGTAAACTGAGCAGACATATGATATCTTTCACACTATGCCATGGCTGCTGGGCCATATGGCTCATATATACCTGCATTCATTTATATAATGGTTTACATGTTTATACGTCTAAGCGCTAGTTTTAGCACCTATCTCAGTCCCGTGGAAAGAAAGGAAACTTTATATCTTCCTAACTTTCCTTCTTCAAAAGACTTTTAAAAGCAATATAAACTTTTTATTTATGGATATTTTTTGTATTGTCTATAGAAACATCTTGTCTGCACATTCACGTCTTCAATAAACACTCCACCATAAAACACACACCCAATCAACTCTATGTTAAGAGGCCATACAATCTAACGATCAGCTGTTTAGAGTTATACAATCAGTATGGGGTCATGTGTGAGACGTATAATGTGTATATAAGTGACTTTCATTGTTGTACAAACCAGCTATGAGTAAGCGCTCTAAACGCATCAGCGGTTATGCTGTATCACTTCAACAGAGCAATGTACGCATTTTATACCATATCATTTTTTCAATAAAGAAGATTTTACCTTTATTATTCCAATCCGGAGTGCGGCAGTCCAGAATTTTCATTGCACCTAATGCGGAACCCAGTGCCGTAAAGACACAGTCCAGGCTAGCCCTGCAATTGTCTAGTTCATTGGATTCTGGGTATGGCCTCCAAAGGTGTTGTTGAGTAGGGCTGAGCTTTCTGTTCGGGTCGAACATGAGTTCGATTCGAACATTGGCTGTTCACCCGTTCATCGAAAACCGAACACTATGGACCATATTCGAGCGGCGCGTAGTGGCCCATAATGCATGAGCGCAGTGCATTGCTGTATGATGATTGGCCAGAGTATGCACCATGGCCTGCATGCTTTGGCCAATCACAGCACCCTCAGCTAAGAGAGCCATAATTGGCCAAAGGTAGGGTGCCTTTCACCAATCATGGCTCAAGGGGACTAAGTCCATGCCACACTATATAAGGCTGACTGTACGTCAGCCTCGTGTAGTGTGTCATTGCCAGCGTGGACGGAGAGAGAGTGTCATTCATTTAGAGCAGGCAGGCAGATTATTTAGTTAGCTGCAGTGTTATATATATATATATATATATAAAATGTATGTATAATATATATATATTACCCAGTTTAGCTAGATCTCACTGCAGTCCTTTCCTGGTGGTGTAATGTTTGTACTATACTTCTGGAAGGCAGGAGATTCATTTAGCTGCAGTGTATTTCATATATTATATATATATATATATATCCACTGCATACAGCTTAGCTAGATCTCACTGCGGTCTGTTCCTGGTGTACTGTTTCTAATATGCTTCAGGCAGGCGATTCAGTGATCTGCAGTGCATAAAATATATATACAGTCTCCTACATACAGTCTATCTAACACTCTGCTCCATACTCACCACTATCACTTGTAAACACAGAAGTCCGGCTTCTGTGTTTACAAGTGTAAGCTTATTTCCCAACGGCTCCCATAGATTTGATCTCCTGAGTGACTGCCACTGAGTGCACGATGGGGACAAGAGAGATGCAGGTGCAAATCCCAACACCCCAACTGAACGATCCCCCTGAAAGTGAGAGAGGCAGAGCCACCTACAGTGTTCAGGGAGCTACTAGAGCTGGCTGGGTGCTTCAGCTTAATACACCAACACAAGTAAGACATGTGGAAGATGGGGGTTGCATGCAGAGGTCAGAGTTAAAGAGGGGGGAAAGTGAAGAGGATAGGGGATGCATAGGTAAACAGCTGTGGAAGAAGGCTGAGCTCTGCACTCTGTGTAGTGCACCCCTGAACTTTGCACTCTGTATGCAGGGCACCCCTAAACTCTACACTATGTACATAGCCCACCCCCGAACACACCACCTGAACTCTGCACCCCCCCCAAAAACTATGCACTCTGTACATAATGCACTCCAGGTATTTATTGCCCCTGTCCTGACAAAATACAGCAACTCGGCAGAATATAGAACCACTTCGTGTTTCTTAAAACCCACAGTAATTGCAGATTTTGACGAATTTGCGTTTGGACACAACAGCTGCAACCAAATGCAGTCAGCTAAAGGAACATTTGGATGTTTTCACAGAACAGCGGATAACAGGGATGAAGTTGTCGCCGCCTTGGAGGTGGCCATTTTGTTGGTTAGTGTTGGAGCGGAGTAAAAATCTCCGTTCATAATACCGTGCAACGGACTTCATTCGGTTGCCGCTCTTGTGTCAAAACACGTATTTCTTATCATGTGAAATTACTTCATAGAAATCTACAATTAATCATGATTTTAAATAAACTGGAAGTGACGTGGTTTGATATTCTGCCGAGTTGCCTATTTTGTCAGAACACCCCTTCCACTGTTAATGAAATCTGACCACACTCACTATTTGATGCGGTTTGGAGGGTTTGTTTGGGGTGGGGGAGGGTTTTTTTGAGAGGTCGTGGTTGAGTTCCTGCAGCTATTTTCTGAGAAAAAAAAAGATATATATATATATATATATATATATATATATATATATATATATATACACACACACACACACACACACACACACATATACATATATACAGTCAGTCTAGTATATATATATCCACTGTATACAGTTTGGCTAGATCTCACTGCGGTCCGTTCCTGGTGGTGTACTGTTTCTACTATACTTCTGGTAGGCAGGTGATTCAGTTAGCTGCAGTGTATTTCATATACACTGCAGCTAACTGAATCTAGTCTAATATATATATATCCACTGCATACAGCTTAGCTTGATCTCACTGCGGTCTGTTCCTGGTGTACTGTTTCTAACATACTTCAGGCAGGCAGGTGATTCAGTGATCTGCAGTGCATAAAATATATATACAGTCTCCTACATATATATATATATATATATATATATCCACTGCATTCTAGTCTAGCCAAGCCTATATCTGACTGCAGGTAGTTCCTGGTGTACGATTTCAAATTGACTTTCAGGCAGGTAATTTAGTGATCTGCAGTGCATAAAATATATATACAGTCTCCTACATATATATATCCACTGCATTCTACTCTAGCCAAGCCCATATCTGACTCTAAGCCGTTCCTGGTGTACTTTTTCTAGTAAACTTCAGGCGGTATTTTGCTAAAAAAATTTTACAGCATGTCTGGAAGGCCACCAAGGAGAGGCAGACGCTCACAGGCCACTACGAGAGGGCAGGCAGGCTCTGTGTCTACAGCCAACAGTGCTGGTCGTAGACTTGGTGCATCCTCAGCACGTGGCCGTGGGGCACGCTTGTCCTTTTTTTTTGGCAGCTGGCCATGTTGATCCACAACATGCAGAAGAGTTGGTAGAGTGGATAACTAAGCTGTCCTCATCCTCTGTCACCCAGGCTCAGAGCAGTTTGCCTGCCAATGCAGCTGCCAAAGTGGCCTATTCAATCGGCTCAATGTCATCAGTCACTCCTTCCCTAGCCCCACCATCATTCACGGAGGAGTCCCCTGAACTGTTCAACCAGTGTTGGGTACATGCTGCAGGATGATGCGTAGCGTTTTGAAGGCTCCGATGATGGTACCCAGGTTGAGGAAGAAAGTAACGAGAGCCCAGAGAGAGGGGGTGCCCAAGAAGGACAAGACACTGGCAGTCATGTTCCCCCAGCTGCAGCATACTGCCAGGTTTGCTCCAGTGACGAGGAGGGAGGGGATGATGAGGTCACTGACTCTACGTGGGTGCCTGATAGCAGAGAGGAGGAGGCAGGATGCCCTCCAGGGGCCAGATTAAGGGCAGCCACCCGACTGCATCACACTGCAGAGCTCCGCATGTGCAGGGCGCTGCTGACTCCCTGTGTATTTTGAAAAGTTCTTTGGTGTGGGCTTTTTTGATACGTGTGCAGCAGATCGCACCGTAGCTGTTTGCAACATATGTCTGAAGCGCATCAAGCGTGGCCAAAACAGCAGCCGCTTGGGCTCCACATGCTTGACCAGACATATGACGACCTCCCATGCAGTCCATTGGCAACAGTACTTAAAAGACCCACACCAAAGAACAAGGCGGACCTCTCCTTGCTTCTCATCAGCTGAGATCTCCAACCCGACTATACCTTCAGTCCTCTCAGAAACCTGCACTGAGAGGAATGAAGGTGTAGAAATAGGTGTGCCAAGTACTTGCGGGCAATCTGCTATCGCTACACCAACATCTGATTGTAGCAGGCAAATTTCCCTACCCCAGTTGCTAAACCATCGAAAGAAATTCAGTCCCAGCCATCCACATGCTCAGCTGCTGAATAATAGCTTGGCTAAATTGCTAGCACTCCAACTGCTGTCTTTTCAGCTGGTAGACTCTGCCCCTTTTGTGAATTTGTGGAATGCGTGGTACCTCAGTAGCAGGTTCCCAAACGCCATTTCTTTTCACGGAAGGCCATTCCGGCTCTCTACCAGCATGTGGAAGGCAATGTCTTGGCCTTGTTGGACAGGGCGGTCAGCGGTAAGGTGCATATTACCGCTGACTCATGGTCCAGCAGGCATGGACAGGGACGTTAACTTTCTTTCATGGCGCACTGGGCAAGTCTGCTGGCAGCTGGGAAGGATGCATTACAGGGTTCAGTATTGTTGGAGCTTGTTCCGCCACCACACCTCCAAAATGCTAGTAGTGGTGATTCTGCCACAGCTCTCTCCTCCACCCCCTCCTCTTCTTCCTCTATGGTCTCATCCTCTGCAGATTTCTCCTCTGAACCAGCGGTGCTCTGTAGGCGTTCAAGGGTCTACGCAAGCACTCATTCAAAAAGATGCCATGCAGTGCTTGAGTTGGTCTGCTTAGGGGACAGGAGCCACACTGGGGCAGAGATTCTGTCAGCTCTGCAGGGGCAGACTCAGAGGTGGTTGATGCCATGCCAGCTTCAGGCAGGAATGGTGGTTTGTGACAGTGGCACACACCTCCTCTCCGCCCTCTGACAGGGACACTTAACCCATGTTCCCTGTTTGGCTCAGGTCCTTAATTTGGTGGCGCAGCGGTTCTTGTGCAGGTACCCGAGCTTACAGGATCTCCTGAGGCAGGCCAGGAAAGTCTGTGGGCATTTCCGCCGGTCATATAATGCCAGTGCTCGGCTGGCTGACCTTCAAAAGGAATGCAACCTGCCCAAGAACCGCCTCATTTGTGACATGCTGTCAGGAAAGAGGCAAGTACCAGTCTTGCCAATATCGCTGCCTTCCTTCGCACATGCGTGGTAGAGCGGCACTCCGGCGCATCCCTGGGCACAATACAGCGAAACGGCTAATGCGAGTGTGCAATTCGGCTAAACGGCTAATGTTTGTGTGCGCAATTCAGGGGAACGGCGAATGCACGTACGTAATAGTGTGCACAACATGAGCCTCCCACTGGCCTATAAAAGCCACTCTGTGCCATGACCAGATTGCTGGTTTGTCTTTCAGCTCCCCGTGTGTTTCCTGCTTGTCTCCTGATTCTTGATTACCTGTTGTGACCCGGATTGACCTTGACCTGCTCTGATCTCTACCTGCATCTGACCCTCGGCTTGCCTCCCGGACTTCTCCACTTGCTTACTGTGTTTGACCCTCTGCCTGTCTACGGATATTGCTTCCTGTCTCCAGTGATTGACCCTCAGCCTGCTCCTGGACTTTGCTATTGTCTTCAGTGCTCGACCCCTGGCTTGCTCACAGACTTTGCTTCCAGTTACCTGTGTTTGACCCTCGGCCTGTTTTACAGACTTTGCTATCAATCTTCGGTACTCAGTCATCAGCCTGCTAACAGTCCTTTGCACTAGACTGTTTCTAGAGACTCTTACTAGTCAACGGTGTTTGACCCCCGGCCTGTTGTTGGATCAGCTGTTCATCCTCCTTGAGCTTCAGCATCTTCCAGTCGTGCACAGCTGTCTCCTTGCCGGTGACCTTCACGCAAGACCTGCCCAGCCTGCTGGTGACTCGTGCCTTTTTGTGCCTTTCACCCCCTGTACCATCTCCAGGAGTGGAGTGCGCTTAGTCGCAAGAGGTTACCGCTCAGCATCTCAGCCTCGGTGAGTACCCTTATCTGACACATGCCCACCAGGTTGAACTCAATGTTGGCAATGCTGCAGCGGCTGCACACACAGCAGAGGGCCATCAATGAGTACCTGTGTGAGTATGTCACCAGGACAGGGTCAGGGGAGTTTGGCTTTTTTTCACCACGCCAGTGGCTACTGATCAAGGATGCATGCACTGTCCTATCACCATTTGAGGAGGCCACGAGGATGGTGAGCAGTAACAGTGCATGCATCAGTGATACTGTCCCTCTTGTCTTCCTGTTGGAGCACACGCTTCGTGGACTAATGGACAGGGCACTTGAGGCAGAACAGAGGGAGGAAGAAGAGGACTTCCTTACCTCTCAAGGCCCGCTTTATCCAGACAGTATTCCTGCGGGCCCGCCGATCACACAGGAAGAGAAGGAGGAGGATTGTGTCAGCATGGAGGTGGAGCCTGGCACTCAGCATCAGCAACAGTCTTCAAGGGATCGTTTTCAGTCCCCAGAAACCATGCATGGCTGGGAGGTTGTGGCTGTGGATCCTTAGTAACCCAGAGGACTCCGTATCGAATGCCTCAGCAAACCTTCGCTGCATGGCCTCCCTGATCCTGCAAAGCCTGCGAAGGGACCCACCGATTCGTGGTATCAAGGAGAGGGATCATTACTAGCTGGCAACCCTTCTTGATCCACGTTCCAAGGTAAGGTTGTGGAACTTATCCAGCCTTTGCAGAGGGAGCAGAGGATGAAACATCTTCGGGAGGCCTTGCAAAAAGGTTTGTACAATGCGTTTCCAGAGCCTGGGAGGTTACAATTTCCTGGTCCTCCTGGACAACGTGTTGCTGAGGCTTCGGTCAGTCACAGAAGGAGCAGTGGAGAAGGTGGCCGTCTGACCGAAGCGTTCAGACAATTCTTTAGTCCCCAGCCTCAAGGTCTGATCGGTTCCAGCAACCATCGCCAGCGTCTGATTTACATGGTGCAGGAATACCTAGGGGCAAGATCAGACTTGGACACCTTTCCAACCGAAAATCCACTGGGTTACATGGTGTTGAGGATGGATCACTAGCCAGAGTTCACACAATATGCAATTGAGCTACAGGCCTTTCCTGCATCCAGTGTTCTTTCTGAACGCACATTCAGTGCTGCTGAAGGCTTTGTAACCAATCACAGAGTGCGCCTGTCCACAGATTCAGTTGATCGGCTCACCTTCAGTCTGAATCAGTCTTGGATCACTAGATACCAAGCACCTGATGCTGATGTAACCGGTCTAATTTTTCTATGAATGTGAGATCCCTTGAAGACTGCCTATGCTGAGTGACTATCCTGTTATGCTGAGTGACTATTCTATTCCTCTTCAATGTTCATGTTGATAGCTTTTAAGAACTTTTTTTAGGGCACCACCAACAGTTCCTAAGGCCCAATTTTTCTGCCCCTGTTTAACAGGGGCGTATAATTATAATTTTTGCTGTAATATTTCGCAGCAGGCCTCGTTCTTGCACACAACTAGTGTATCTGTTAGGGGTGGTTGCAGTGTTGTGGCACCACCACCAGTGCCTAAGGCCCAATTTTTCTGCCCCTGTTTAACAGGGGCATATAATTACAATTTGTGCTGTAATATTTCACAGCAGGGCTCGTTCCTGCACTCAACAGGATCTGTGAGGGGTTACAGTGTTGTGGCACCACCACCACTGCCTAAGACCCAATTGTTTAACAGGGGTGTGTAATTACAATTTTTGATCTAATATTTCACAGCAGGGCCCATTCCTGCGCCCACCAAGAGTAACTGAGGGCTTACAGTGTTGTGGCACCACGACCAAAGGCCCAATTTTTATGCCCCTGTTTAACAGTGGCATGTAATTACAGTTCTTGATATAATAATTCACAGCAGGGCCTGTTCCAGCACCCAACAAGAGTAACTGAGGGCTTACAGTGTTCTGGTACCACCAACACCTAAGGCCCAATTTTCTGCAGAGTATATAGGGCGGGCCGTATAGTCAGGGCCAGATTTAGAGCATCATGGGCTTGGTGCTGGGGATTTTGGTGGGCATTTTTATGGAAACAAAATGAAAATGCGAACAATTTTTCGCTAAAACAAATTAAATATACTCTCACCAGTAATACCAGCCGTGCAGCATTTTAGCAGCAGCAACACCACCAATACAACCTGCTATGCAGTCTCTCACCAGCAGTAACATAGGGAGACCACATTTCCAAACTGCCATTTGGGGGCAACCCCCCTGCGAAAAAAAAGATGAGGGTGGGGGATGTAGTCTCAGGGTTGATGGGGAAAATCGGCAGTGGGGGTGATTTGTCAGGCAAATGGCTGGTGTTAGTACTTAAAATCATCCTGACACCATGCTTGGTATGATGTCAGGATGATCAAATTCCATTATTTCTATTACTACATTGTAATATATAGTGAAATAGTTCAACTCACCATCATGCAGAATCAGTGGGAACCTGAGCTTGTTACTTTCCACCAGATGCAGCTTGTTTCTTGCCACCATTGCTTGCCACCAGATGCAGCTTGTTACTTGCCACCATTGCTTGCCACCAGAAGCAGCTTGTCACTTGCCCCCCATAGCCTGCCACCAGATGTAGAGTATCACTTTCCACAGTTGCCTGCCACTAGATGCAGCATGTCACTTGCAACCAGCAGTCTTCCACAAAATACAGTGTGCCACTTGCCACTAGCAGCCTGTCACCAGATAAAGTGTGCCACTTACCACCAGCCTGTCACCAGATACAGTGTGTCACTTGCCACTAGCAGCCTGTCACCAGATATAGTGTGCCACTTACCACCAGCCTGTCACCAGATACAGTGTGTCACTTGCCACCAGCACCCTGCCACCAGATATAGTGTGCCACTTGCCACCAGCACCCTGCCACCAGATACAGTGTGCCACTAACCACAGCGAAACGCATTGACGTCACAATGCTGCCCGGACCACATGATGCAGCTCCTGGCGGAGGCGGTAACGTATTGATTTACTGGGCTTACCTCCTCCCCTTTCCCTCCTTTTTTAAGCTAACAGTGTGCCACTTGCCACCAGCACCCTGCCACCATATACAGTGTGCCACTTGCCAACCACAGCCTGTCACCAGATACAGTGTGCCACTTGCCACCAGCACCCCACCACCAGATACAGCATGCCACTTGCCACCAGCACCCTGCCACCAGATACAGTGTGCCACTTGCCACCCACAGACTGCCACCAGATGCAATGTGCCACCAGCAGCCTTCCCCCAGATACAGTGTCACCCTGGCCATTGGTTGTCGGGGTCTGTGGGAGGGGGGCTTATCGGAATCCGGGAGCCCCCTTTAATAAGGGGGCCCCCAGATCCCAGCCCCCCACCCTATGTGAATGAGTATGGGGTACATGGTACCCCTACCCATTCACCTAGGGAAAAAGTGTCAATAAAAAAAAAAAACACACTGCACAGGTTTTTAAAGTAATTTATTAGACAGCTCCGGGGAGGGGGGTCTTCTTCCAGCTTCGGGGTCTTCTTCCGGCTTTGGGGGTCTCTCCGGTTCTTCTCCACTGTCTCCGACCTTTTCTCCCGTTGTTCAACCTTTTCTCCACGCTCTCTGGGTCTTCTGCCGGGCTCCTCTGTTATCTTCTGCTCTTTTGCCGGTCTTTTGCTATAGCAGAGGAGCCCGGTCTGCTGCCTTCTGCCTTCTTCCCTTCTTCCGATGTTGACACAACGCTCTCTCCGGCTGGAATGCTCTCTGAGTGCTCCGCTCTGACTTTTATAGGTGGTGACCCCGCCCCCTTATGCCGTCACAGTCCCTGGGCATGCTGGGACTGTGACGGCATAAGGGGGCGTGATCAACATCACCCAGTGATAGGATCGCGCTGGTTCTGCTCGCTGCAATAAGAAAAATACTCTTCCTATTAATGCAGCGCGAGAAGCATGTGGGTTCCCCCCAGGGGCATACCATTCCCTTTGGTCTGGTATGGATTACAAGGTGAACCCCCTACACCGAAAAACCGGTGTGGGGTCCCCCCTCAAAGTCCATACCAGACCCTAATCCGAGCACGCAGCCCGGTCAGACAGGAAAGGGGGTGGGGACGAGCGAGCGCCCCCCTCCTGAACCATACCAGGCCGCATTCCCTCAACATGGGGGATGGGTGCTTTGGGGAAGGGGGGCACGTGGTTTTGTATTTAAAATTTGGCATGGAGTTTCCCCTCAAGATTCATACCAAACAGTGCCGGGCATTGGCGGGATCCGAGTCGGATCCCCGTTCATACAGTCGGTACTCTGTCGGGTTGCTATGGAAATAGCAAACTGCAGTTAAACATAACCGCAGCTAATCGCACTGTACCAATGCAGCTGATCGCAGTGCCTGGAGTCTTAAATCTCACAGAAAAAAAACATGCTTTTAACTGCGGCAGTATAGCCATCCGTGTCAAAGGGACCTAAGGCCCCTTTCACACTGGGGCATTTTTCAGGCGCTATAGTGCTAAAAATAGCGCCTGAAAAATGCCCTAAAGAAGTGGTTCTATTCACTCCAGTGTGAATCGGGCTTTCACACTGGAGCGGTGCGCTAGCAAGACAGTCAAAAACTGTCTACTGTATTTAACACTACACTACACTTTTTTACAGGTAAATGGGTAGGGGTACAATGTACCCCATACTCATTCACATGGGGGGGCGGGATCTGGGGGGCTTCCAGATTCCAATAAGCCCCACGCCCACAGACCCCGACAACCACCGGGCAAGGGTTGTCGGGAAGAGGCCCTTGTCCCCATCAAAATGGGGGCAAGGTTCTTTGGGGTGGGGGGCACAGAGCCCCCCCTGCCCCAAAGCACCCATCCCCCCCATGTTGAGGGCATGCGGCCTGGTATGGTTCAGGAGGGGGGGCGCTTGCTCGTCCCCCTCCCTTTCCTGACCTGTAGGGATTTTGGGGGGACCCCCCACGCCATTTAAAAAAAAAAAAATAGCATGGGGGTCCCCTCCAAATCCATACTAGACCCAAGGGCCTGGTATGGACCTGGGGGGACCCCCACGCTGTTTTTTTTTAACCGGCATTTTTTTTTACATTGAGTGGGAAGTCAGCTGATGACTCATAGGTTGTTAAGGACACGGCGGCTGGTTTCCCGGCCCCCTTCTTAGCAACCAGCTATATACAGTGTAAAAAAAAAACAAAATGCAAAACGCGGTAAAAACGCGGTACTTGCGTTTTGGATGCAGGTCCATTGAAATTTATTACAAAGCAAAATGCTGCATTTTGCAGGAAAAAAAGTCCAACCCTTTCCAAAAACAGAGGCACAAAAATGCATTGATGTGAACATGTTCCATAGGAACCCATGTTAAAAAATTCCATGCATTTCTGCAAAATGCATCAAAAAACGCATTAGTGTGAATAGAGTCCCTTTTCACACTGGGGCGGGGGGTGTCTGCGGTAAAGCGTCGCTATTTCTAGCGCTGCTTTACTGTCATTTTAGCGGCATTATTCGGCTGCTAGCGGGGCGGTTTTAACCCCCCACAGGGCATTTTTAACCCCTCTGCTAGTGGCCGCTGGATCGGCATTTTGCTGGCGATATCACAGCGCTGCCCCATTGCTTTTAATGGGGAGGAACAGTGAGTTCACTGCTCCAAAGAAGCTGCTGGCAGGACTTTTTGTGATGCCCTGCCAGCGCACAGCTCCAGTGTGAAAGCCCTCACTGGAGTGAATGAAGCCGCTTCTTTAGGGCATTTTTCAGGCACTCTTTTTAGTGCCGTAGCGCCTAAAAATGCCCCAGTGTGAAAGGGGCCTAAAAAAAGTCCTGCTAGCAGCATCTTTGGATTGGTGTATAAACTGCTCCTGCCCATTGAAATCAATGGGACAGCGCGGCTATACCACCGGCAAAACGCCGCTGCGGTGGCATTTTGTGGACAGATTTAACCCCTTTTCGGCCGCTAGCGGGGGTTGAAACCGCTAGAGGCCGAATACTGCCAGTAAACCAGCACAAAAAATAGTGCAGTTTTGTCACTGCCGCACCACCCCAGTGTGAAAGGGGCTAATGCTCTCTTTCCACTATTTCAACCCCAAAGTTGCGTGATTTACAATGTGCATTTTCGGCTTGTTTTCCACTATTGCAACTTGTCATGCCACTAGGGACTGAAAAGTTGCATCACAAGTTCTACCCCATGATTTACAATGACTACAGTTCATATGTGTGCAACTTCAAGTCGCAGCAACTTCAAAGTAGTCCCTGCACTACTTTGGTCCCACTTTGATTAGACTTGAGGTCCATAGACCAAAAATACACAGGCATTGCTTCAAGTTTTGGCAAAAAGTTGCGGGAAACTCACGGCAAAAAACACACAACTTTGGGCTTGCAATAGTGGAAACCGAGCCTTAATGCCGTGTCATGCGACTAATTCAAAACATCTGAGAAAAAGTCGCACTGAAGTTGGAACAAAGTAGTGCAATAACTTTTTTTGGAGTTGCACCAATTAGAACGAGGGAACATTGAAATGCATGTGTTTTGACTTGTCCTGCGACTTGACATGTGTCAAGTCGCACAACAACTCGCAGTAGTGGAAAGAGAGCCTAAGGCCACTTGGGACTGAAAAGTTGCATCACAAGTTGTACCCCATGATTTACAATGAGTACCGTTCATATGTGTGCGACTTGCTTACGCACATGCCGTATACACAGCGGGCACACATCTTTATTACAGAAATCCATATTTGGCATTGAAATTAACCACTTGCTTACTGGGCACTTAAACCCTCCTGCTGTCCTGACCAATTTTCAGCACTGATCCATTTTGAATGACAATTGCACGGTCATACTTAGCCAAATGTTTTTTTAAGTTCCAACAAATAGAGCATTCTTTTGGTGGTATTTGATCACCTGTGTGTTTTTTTTCTTTTGTTCAAACAAAAGAAAAGACAGATTTTTATAAATAATTGGATATTTTGATATTAAATTTTGCAAACAGGTAATTTTTTGCTGATGAGACGGCACCGATTGGTTACGCTGATAGGCAGCACTGCTTGGGATCACTGGTGGGCATTGATAGGTGGCACTGGAAGGTGGTACTGGTGGGCACAGATAAGGCACATTCGGGACCAATGTCCCTTACACCTAAGCCGGTGATCAGCTTTTATTTTTATCCTCATGCTGTCAGCGTGGGGAGAAAAAATAAACAGATCGGCCCTTACTTCGATCTGTGATCACCCGAGTCTCAGTGACTCAGTGTGCGCGCAGCAGGGAGCATACGGGGAGCCCGTCCTATGACAGCCTCCCAGAAATTCAGGTCCACGCTGTGGCTGTCGTTTGGCTATAGCACAGGCACCATGTGGTTAATAGAAAAACAGATGCAGATTTCTAGGACTGGCCAAAAATAATGTTTTTAGAGTCAAAGGCAACTGATGACTTTCTATTAAAGGTCTAAATGGGCCATTAACATGCTTCACAATTGAACTTAGGAATGTGTCTTCGCAAAGTTAAACTCAATAAAATCCTTTCTTATTTTTGCTTGGGGATAGACTGCAGAGGGATTATAAGTTTTGGGGGATGTCTACACCCCTGATAGGGTGAAGACACCTACCAAATTTTGCCAATTTCGCATTCAAAATGATTCACTTCCTGTCACATAGCCAAACAGGAAGTGAGGGTAAAACCCTACCAATGTATATCCTTGGGGACACACAGGTCAATCTAAATAGTTTCCCCATTCGGGAAATTGCACTCTAGCATTTTGCCATGTACATCCCAAATTAATATGTATCTTGGGGTTTATTTACTAAAAGGTAAATCCACTTTGCACCACAAGTGCACTTAGAAGTGCAGTTGCTGGAGATCCGAGGGGGACATGCAAGGAAAAGAAAAAAACAGCATCTTTGCCTCTACATGATTGGATGATAAAATCACCAGTGCTACCCCTCTGATTTTCATCAACTACACTTGTATTGCAGAAAGGATTTGCCTTTAACCACTTCAGCCCCGGAAGGTTTTACCCCCTTCCTGACCAGAGCACTTTTTACAATTCGGCACTGCGTCGCTTTAACTGCTAATTGCGCGGTCATGCAATGCTGTACCCAAACAAAATTTGCGTCCTTTTCTTCCCACAAATAGAGCTTTCTTTTGATGGTATTTGATCACCTCTGCCGTTTTTATTTTTTGCGCTATACACGGAAAAAGACCGAAAATTTTGAAAAAAAATGATATTTTCTACTTTTTGTTCTAAAAAAAATCCAATAAACTCAATTTTAGTCATACATTTAGGCCAAAATGTATTCGGCCACATGTCTTTGGTAAAAAAAATGTCAATAAGTGTATATTTATTGGTTTGCGCAAAAGTTATAGCGTCTACAAACTAGGGTACATTTTCTGGAATTTACACAGCCTTTAATTTATGACTGCCTATGTCGTTTCTTGAGGTGCTAAAATGGCAGGGCAGTACAAAACCCCCACAAATGACCCCATTTTGGAAAGTAGACACCCCAAGGAATTTGCTGAGAGGCATTTTGAGCCCATTGAATATTCATTTTTTTTGTCCCAAGTGATTGAATAATGACAAAAAAAAAAAAAAAATTACAAAAAGTTGTCACTAAATGATATATTGCTCACACAGGCCATGGGCATATGTGGAATTGCACCCCAAAATACATTTAGCTGATTCTCCTGAGTACGGGGATACCACATGTGTGGGACTTTTTGGGAGCCTAGCCGCGTACGGGGCCCCGAAAACCAAGCACCGCCTTCAGGATTTCTAAGGGCGTACATTTTTGATTTTACTCCTCACTACCTATCACAGTTTTGAAGGCCATAAAATGCCCAGATGACATAAAACCCCCCCAAATGACCCCATTTTGGAAAGTAGACACCCCAAGCTATTTGCTTTGAGGCATGTTGAGTCCATGGAATGTTTTATATTTTGACACAAGTTGCGGGAAAGTGACACATTTTTTTTTTTTTTGCACAAAGTTGTCACTAAATGATATATTGCTCACACAGGCCATGGGCATATGTGGAATTGCACCCCAAAATACATTTAGCTGCTTCTCCTGAGTACGGGGATACCACATGTGTGGGACTTTTTGGGAGCCTAGCCGCGTACGGGACCCCGAAAACCAAGCACCGCCTTCAGGATTTCTAAGGGCGTACATTTTTGATTTTACTCCTCACTGCCTATCACAGTTTCGGAGGCCATGGAATGCCCAGGTGGCACAAACCCCCCCCCAAATGACCCCATTTTGGAAAGTAGACACCCCAAGCTATTTGCTGAGAGGCATGGTGAGTATTTTGCAGCTCTCATTTGTTTTTGAAAATAAAGAAAGACGAGAAAAAAATTTTTTTTTTTTCTTTTTTCAATTTTCAAAACTTTGTGACAAAAAGTGAGGTCTGCAAAATACTCACTATACCTCTCATCAAATAGCTTGGGGTGTCTACAAAATGGGGTCATTTGGGGGGGTTTTGTGCCACCTGGGCATTCCATGGCCTCCGAAACTGTGATAGGCAGTGAAGAGTGAAATCAAAAATTTACGGCCTTAGAAAGCCTGAAGGCGGTGCTTGGTTTTCGGGGTCCCGTACGCGGCTAGGCTCCCAAAAAGTCCCACACATGTGGTATCCCCGTACTCAGGAGAAGCAACAGAATGTATTTTGGGGTGTAATTTCAGATATTCCCATGGCATGTTTGAGCAATATATCATTTAGTGACAACTTTGCGCAAAAAAAAATAAAAAAAATAAAAAATTGTCTCTTTCCTGCAACTTGTGTCACAATATAAATTATTCCATGGACTCAACATGACTCTCAGCAAATAGCTTGGGGTGTCTACTTTCCAAAATGGGGTCATTTGGGGGGGTTTTGAACTGTCCTGGCATTTTATGCACAACATCTAGAAGCTTATGTCACACATCACCCACTCTTCTAACCACTTGAAGACAAAGCCCTTTCTGACACTTATTGTTTACATAAAAAAATAATTTTTTTTTGCAAGAAAATTACTTTGAACCCCCAAACATTATATATTTTTTTTAAAGCAAATGCCCTACAGATTAAAATGGTGGGTGTTTCATTTTTTTTTTTCACACAGTATTTGCGCAGCGATTTTTCAAACGCATTTTTTGGGGAAAAAACACACTTTTTTACATTTTAATGCACTAAAACACACTATATTGCCCAAATGTTTGATGAAATAAAAAAGATGATCTTAGGCCGAGTACATGGATACCAAACATGACATGCTTTAAAATTGCGCACAAACGTGCAGTGGCGACAAACTAAATACATTTTTAAAAGCCTTTAAAAGCTTTTACAGGTTACCACTTTAGATTTACAGAGGAGGTCTACTGCTAAACTTACTGCCCTCGATCTGACCTTCGCGGCGATACCTCACATGCATGGTGCAATTGCTGTTTACATTTGACGCCAGACCGACGCTTGCGTTCGCCTTAGTGCGAGAGCAGGGGGGACAGGAGTGCTTTTTTTTTTTTTTTTTCTTTATTATTATTATTTTTTTATCTTATTTTTAAACTGTTCCTTTCATTTTTTTTTTTTAAATAATTTTTATTGTTATCTCAGGGAATGTAAATATCCCCTATGATAGCAATAGGTAGTGACAGGTACTCTTTTTTGCAAAAATTGGGGTCTATTAGACCCTAGATTTCTCCTCTGCCCTCAAAGCATCTGACCACACCAAGATCGGTGTGATAAAATGCTTTCCCAATTTCCCAATGGCGCTGTTTACATCCGGCGAAATCTAAGTCATAAAATGCTCGTAGCTTCTGGTTTCTTAGGTCATAGAGATGTTTGGAGCCACTCTGGTCTCTGATCAGCTCTATGGTCAGCTGGCTGAATCACCGGCTGCATTCTCAGGTTCCCTGTTGAGACAGGAGAGCCAGAGAAAAACACGGAAGATGTTGGGGGGGGGCATTCCCTCCCACTGCTTGTAAAAGCAGTCTAGAGGCTAATTAGCCACTAGGATTGCTTTTACATGAAAGCTGACCGCTGGCTGAAAAGAATGATACCAAGATGATACCTAAACCTGCAGGCATCATTCTGGTATAACCACTCAAAGTCGTGAATGGCGTACCTGAAGACAAAAAAATGGTTAACAATAAAGCACAGTAAACGGTAAGGTATAAAAAATTGCATACCTGAAAAGCAAACATGATAAAACATAATAACAATAAAACATTGCAGAATAGAATACAGTAAAAAAGAGCAGAACAATAGAGAGAGAATACAGAGAGAGAGAACAATAAAACGACAACTATTTTTTTTTTTTTTTATATTTTTGTTTGTGTTTTTTTTTTTTACACTTTTTTTGTAACTAACTTTTATAACTGTAACCGGTTCCAGGTTCGGGTCTCTCAAAATGCGATGGCATCATGGGAGACCCTGTGAAAGTGTGCCTAGTCTGTGCAATGCTGTACCCTACGCTAATACTCAACTAGTGCATGGTAGCGTTCAAAACATTCACCAATGCAAAGACCAGGATTGTCAGGACAGGAGGGACAATAATAGCGGGTGTCACGCCTATATCCGCGCTTGCTGCAGACACGACATCTTTTTTGGGGGGTTCGTTGGGTAGGGGTACTCGGGAGGACATAAAGAAAATGCCTCTCATGCAGCCGACTGCATTTGGTTGGGGATGTGAATGGGGGAAGTACGGGCGCTGCAGAAGCGGTGGGTTCCCAATTAGGATTGGCGAATGCAGCAGGAAGGGCATTATGGGCACGATGGGCCTGCGTTTGTCTTTTTGGTGGCAGCGGGACACTACTTGTGCTTGCCACCTCACCAGCTTGAACTGCACTTATGGGACTCGCCACGTCACCAAGTGTTACTGCAGTGCTGGTATGACTACGACCGGGGTGTACTACGCCGCTGGTGCTTGCCAGTTCACCAAAACGCTACCAAAAAAACTTTTAGCGATCGCAGGGATCAGGCCTGACTCTGCGAACGCTGCAGTTATGCGTTTAGTGTTTTGTAAGTGACAGTGATCGATCGATACTGCACTTGGGTGGGCTGGGCTGGGCCGGGCGGAGGGGCAAAACGCAGGTGCTAGCAGGTATCTGGGCTGATCCCGCTAACACTGCGTGTTTGGGAACCCTAAACTGCTGGGGACGCTAGTATAGATCTGATCGGATCAGATATTGATCCGTACAGATACTATACCACTAAGGGAGGCGTATGCTGCGTGCGTGGGTGTTAGCGGTACTGGCGCTAATCTGACGCTGCCTGGGGCTGGTGCTTGCCAGTTCACCAAAACGCTACCAAAAAAACTGTTAGCGATCGCAGGGATCAGGCCTGACTCTGCGAACGCTGCAGTTATGCGTTTAGTGTTTTGTAAGTGACAGTGATCGATCGATACTGCACTTGGGTGGGCTGGGCTGGGCCGGGCGGACGGGAAAAACGCAGGTGCTAGCAGGTATCTGGGCTGATCCCGCTAACACTGCGTGTTTGGGAACCCTAAACTGCTGGGGACGCTAGTATAGATCTGATCGGATCAGATATTGATCCGTTCAGATACTATACCACTAAGGGAGGCGTATGCTGTGTGCGTGGGTGTTAGCGGTACTGGCGCTAACCTGACGCTGCCTGGGGCTGGTGCTTGCCAGTTCACCAAAACGCTACCAAAAAAACTGTTAGCGATCGCAGGGATCAGGCCTGACTCTGCGAACGCTGCAGTTATGCGTTTAGTGTTTTGTAAGTGACAGTGATCGATCGATACTGCACTTGGGTGGGCTGGGCCGGGCGGAGGGGCAAAACGCAGGTGCTAGCGGGTATCTGGGCTGATCCCGCTAACACTGCGTTTTCGGGAACCCTAAACTGCTGGGGACGCTAGTATAGATCTGATCGGATCAGATATTGATCCGTACAGATACTATACCACTAAGGGAGGCATATGCTGCGTGCGTGGGTGTTAGCGGTACTGGCGCTAATCTGACGCTGCCTGGGGCGACGCATATCACCGCCGGGCGATCAGGGGGCTAAATCTTTATTCGGTAATAAACGGCGGGTGCCCTGACACTATAAAAAATAAACGAACTAACCAGCGTCACCCGTAACAGTTATACGGTGATCAGTGGTGAAAGAGTTAACTAGGGGGCAATCAAGGGGTTAAAACATTTATTAGGTAGTATATAGGGGTCCCTGTCGCTATAAAACACTGACGGCGAACCTAAATATTTACGTCCCTAACTACCGTCACCAGCGACACTAATACAGCGATCAGAAAAATGATCGCTTAGCGACACTGGTGACAGGGGGTGATCAAGGGGTTAAAACTTTATTAGGGGGGGTTAGGGGGGTATCCTAGACCTAAAGGGGGGTAATACTCACTGCCCTAACACTGTAACTGTCACAAACTGACACTATGCAGTAATCAGAAAAAAAAAAATACTGCTAATGTCAGTTTGTGACGGGGGGGGGGATCGGGGGGCGATCGGGGGGGGATCGGGGGTGTAAAGTATGCCTGGCATGTTCTACTGTGTGTGTGTGTGTTGTGTGCACTCACTTGTCTTCTATCCTCGGCGCTGGAACGGAAACTGCCAGACCGAGGAGAGATGACATCACATCACACAGGCAGAGGAGGATTCCCATTGGCTGGGAGCGATCGCGAGGGGGGGGCCACGATCGGATGGTCTCCCCCTCGCCTCCCGACGCTCCCAGTCAAATGCCGACCGCCGATGGCACCGGGGGGGGTCCGATCGGACCCCCCACCCGCGGGAGGCAGATCACGTACGGGTACGTGATTCTGCCTGCAGGTGCCATTCTGCCGCAGTATATATGCGGTAGGCGGTCGGCAAGTGGTTAATAAACCCCAAAATACCTAATAATTTGGGATGTATACAACAAAGTGCTAGAGTGCAATTTGCATAATGGGGGCACTAGTTAGATTGACCTGTGTGTCCCCAAGGAAAAATTATGGTTTTACGCACTTCCTGTTTGGCTAGGACAGGAAGTGAAGCCAATTTTAAGAAAAGGGACAAAGCCCAACCTTTAAAAAAAAAAAAAAAAAAATCTTGATTTCCCTCAAATGTCCACAATTAGAATAGGATTGGCTTCAGCTTGATTTTAGTTCCGTGCTCTAAGGCTCCATGCACACTAGCGCGTTTTTTGATGCATTTTGCATTTTGCAGAAATGCACGGGAATTTTTTAACATGGGTTCCTATTTAACATGTTCACATCAATGCCTTTTTGTTTCTCTGCATTTTTGGAAAGGGTCAGGGACTTTTTTTCATGCAAAATGCAGCGTTTTGCATGTAATAGAATTCAATGGACAAGCATCAAAAACGCAAGTGCACCGTTTTTGCAGCGTTTTTGGTGCGTTTTTGATGCGTTTTTGCCGTTTTTTTTTTTTTTTTTTTTTTTTTTTAATTTTTTTTTTTTTTAATTTTTTTTAAGACTGTAAAAAAAAAATGTAAAAAAAAACGCAAAACGCAAATCGCGGCAAAAACGCGGCTCAAAAACGTGGCAAGCATGAAAAAAAAAACCTCCAAAAACGCTCAAAAGCAACATGCATAGGTGTGAATCGAGCCTTAATCAGTGCTTCTCAACCCTGTCCTCAAGTACCCCCCAACAGGCCATGTTTGCAGGTTTCCCTTCATCTTACACAGGTGCTTTAAATCAAAGTCAATGGCTTTGTATTTTGGACAGCTATTTTAGATAAGATAAAATTTCCTAAACATGTCCTGTCAGGGGGGTACTTGAGGACTGAGGCTGAAAACCACTGCTCAAAAAGAAAATTGAATACTTAGACTCTGAAATATTACTTTCCTGGTCACTATCCATGGTAGCATACACACAATCCATGCATGTGCTACCATGAAGGCACAAGGAAAGTAACTTAAAAATAAAAAAAATAAATAAAAGGGATTTGTCTAAGACATGCCAATCGGCCTAGTTAAAGCTGCAGCTGGGAAATCCATTGCCTGAAAAGAACACACATAAAACAAAGAATTTGAAACAATTTTATTGGTCCAAAAAAAAAAAAAAAAGGACTTGGAAAAGAAGCAAGGAAAGCAAAATACACACATGTATGTTAATTTTAGACACTAACAGAATAGGTTTGACCCTTTTGCAGTGTAAATTAACAGGAGTTAAAAGGAGTGCACCCACAAATGGACATCTATTAAGGATTAAAACAACATTAGGCACAACATCTTGAGAAAGATTTAAAAATAAGGCAGCACAGACAGTTAAATCAAAGTGAACGTAAAACCAACAAAAATTGCCAACATAAAAAAGATTTCATGGTAAAAAAAACCACCACCCAAAAAATAAAACAGCAAACCAAAGTAACAAATAAATTGCATAAAAACACATCTGTTTTGCAACAACATAACACACAAAATACAAATACATGTGTTAGAAACTCAATAAGGACACCCAAATGTACTCTTTTTTTTTAATTCCACTTCAGAAAACTCTCGAGAGACTATTCAGCTTGACGCTCATTCACTGTCTTCAACAAGGTCTTGCATCATCGTGGAAAAGACTTCATTTTTAATCAACATTCTCCATTTTTTAAATTTCCAGATGCCTTCAGCATCCACACCCTTCTTTTTATCCAACACGAAAAAAAAGTATAGCTTGCTTAGCCATAATCCTATACATTGTTTACTGTCTAACGAAACATTTTTATATACATACAAGTTGCGTGCATCCCACAACACTTCCTTTAATGCACATAGCACTAACCACAATACTTACATACATCATCATTTTCCACTCACTCACCTTCACTCCTGTTATTTCTTTCACCAGATCTTGACTCTTATTGATCACATCTTTCGCTATACCACACCCCCAGAACACATGCTCACTGTCTTCTACACCCTCACAATTCATTCTCGGACAAATATCAGACACACGCGAATCCCTCCTTTTCATAAATAGTCTCGTAGCTAGACAGTCATGCAAACTTATCCATACTATCTGTCTCTGCACATTTGTCACCCCATATATACTAATTTTCTTCCATACTTCCCCAGCCACTGACGCATTAACTCCCCTAAGGTTACACACATACTCCTCTATCAACCACTTTCTCACCTTCACTTTATCCTTCTCCCCTTCTCCTAAATCTGCCAACTTAAACTCTACCCTAAACTTTTCCAATACCCAGTAATCACGTGCCACCACGTAAGCCACCAGTATCCTTGAATCCCTTTCCAACCACCCCCATCTCCTAAACAACCACCCACCTGAAAAAGCTATCATCCAAGCACACACTCCACCATTCCTCAAAACTTTCACCACACAGAACCAATAATGCATTAACAAAAACACTCACATTCGGAAAACTCAACCCACCATTACATTCACGTCTACACACATATTATCTCTTAACTCTACCTTTTTTATGGGGGTCGAAAATGGAAAAACAATAACTTATTAATTTTCCTCAATCTTATCTCCCCAGGAGGGAAGATATTACTTGTATACAAAATTAAAGGTAAGATTACTGCCTTGACTACTAAAACTTTCCCATAAATCGACAATTTTCTTAGACACCAAAACCTCAACTTCTTGGCTATCTTTTCTCCCACTTCATTCCAGCACACTTCCCCTTTCATTCCATAGTCAAACACAATACCCAAAATCCTCACTCCATCCTCAACCTTCCCAATCTGATCATCCACACATTCCACTTGTCTTCCATACACACCCAAACTACACTTATTCCAATTTACACTCATTCCCGCACATACACAAAAAATTTACAAAAGTAACTTCACCCTTCTTACGCCCACCACCGACGGACACACTGCCACTCCGTCATCCATATAGCCTAAACATTTCACAATTTTCCCCCCACTCCCAGGCACCAAAAAGCCCCTCACCACCTTATCCCTCTGTATCATCCTTAACAGCGGATCAATTTAACAAATAAAGAGAATAGGGGGCACCCCTGTCTCACCCCAGTTTTTATCAAAAAAGCCCGCCCCAAACTCCCATTAATCAGAACCCGACTACTGATCCCCCAACACAACCCTTTTATTACATTAATGAGCAGCTGTGGTATACCCATCCACTTCAAAACCTCCCACAAAAACCCATGATTTGCTTTATCGTATGCCTTCTCAAGGTCAAATGATGTCAGGATAATCAAACTATTCCTATCTTTAAAAAAATAAAATTAGGAGGCGGGACCGGAAGTGGATGTTGGAGTGAGATGGTGAGGTGAGGAGTGCGTGTGTCCTCCCCACTCCCTCCATAGAATGAAGAGAATGCCTTTCCCTGTGCGAAAGAGGGATACATGCCGTGCTAAGGCTTGAACCCTGCAGCCCCTGTGTCTGTCTGCCGCCCACATCTCGTACCCTGGGACTCCTCCCCGGCTTCCACCTACAGGAGCCGAAGCCACACTGCACCCCTCCTTACCCATCGGTGGCTTCCGGGTGACTTCGGAGCTCCGAAGCTAAGCAGAGACAAGCGGAGCCAAGCAGCGACATGACAAGTTCTCGTGGGAACACGCTTGAGCAGAGCTGCCTCACTGGTCCTAGACGCCAACGCCGACGACAGCGGAGATCCCGGTGTGAGAAACTACAGTAAAAGGTCCGAAGTGCAGAGGTACTGTACCCCCCCCTGTAACAACACTCCAGCGGTATACAGTGGTATACAGAGGACTCTTGGGTGAGTTTACAGGTTTATATATGTACTTTGCCGTGTGCCTTACTGAACTGCTTAATCTGTTCCCGGTGAAGGTGTGCTGACTAAAGTTCCCCAAACCTTATATATTCTCCATTGCCGGAAGAATTTCATATACGCAAGTTTATATAGGAGATACATTGGGACTTACTGGTGTTATATGATAACATAGCGATACACTACAATATACTGGCATACTACACTGTGGAGATTAACATCGGTTTAACATTAGGACTCTAACTAGCAATACGTTGAATCACCCTAAGTGTCTTCTGGTGTACCGGCCACTTCTCATACCAATTGAAGCCTGGGGTTTCCCCTTGTTTGGCTCATAGCCCCCTTGCGGTGGGGTCGTAGCAGTACAAATAATATCACTCGGTAGAGGCCGGAGCAATTAGACATGACTACAAGAAGGAAGGGTGACGAGCACGCAAATGTGGAACCGATGGGGTCTCAGTCTTTGCGCTCAGCTAAAGAAAAAGATAAGGAAAAAGGTGGAGTCTCATCGGTAGCAGGGGCAACGGCAGCCGCGGTTGCGGCAACCGCAAAACTGGAGAGACTGGTAAATATAACAGACCACACACCAACGAAAGGAGGGCAGCAGACACAAAACAAAACAACGCTAGATAGGAAGAGCCTGGGCCAGATGAACACGCTCCCAAATAATACTACATCAAAGAATCCCTCAAACAAAGGTGCGAGTATGGTGGGGAAAATAATGGAAGTAAATAGTACCCAGATACAAGCAACGGAGGGTGAACCATCTCTTAAAGAAATCCTTACCGCAGTTAACTCCTGCAAACAATCCCTGAGTAATATGGAGGACCAGATGAAAGTTATGAGAGAAGAACTAGCCCATGTAAGCCAAAATCTCAAGAAAATGGCAGAAAGAGTGACAGAAACAGAAGGGAGAATAAGCCTGCTGGAAGACGACCTAAAACCAATGAAACAAGAGTTAAAAGCACAGAAAGATCAGATAAAAAGGCTTATGGAAAAATTCGACGAAATGGAAAATAGACTCAGGAGAGACAATGTGAGGATAGTTGGGCTCCCAGAGAAGAGCAAGGGGCTAGACCCGGCAGGTTTTGTGGAAAAATGGTTAATTGAGACGTTTGGGGTAGAAACATTTACACTGCAGTTCTCCAATGAGAGGGCACACAGGGTTCCATTTAGACCCCCCGCCCAGGGTAGCCCCCCAAGAGCTCTCTTATTGAAGTTCTTAAACCACAAGGACAAGGTGACCCTTCTTCGAAGGGCTAGGGAAAAGGGGAACCTATACTATAATGGAGCCAAGATATCAATGTACCCCGACTTTTCACCTGAATTACAGAAGCGCAGGATGGAATTTCTGGGCATCAAACGCAGCCTCCAAATGTACGACATTACGTATGCTCTACTCTACCCGGCTAGGCTTCGGGTAAATGCGTTGGGGGGTAGTCAGATATTTGAATCCCCAGAGAGAGCGCGAGCATGGTTGGAAGAAAAGAAAGATCAGCTCTTGCTGAAATAAAACAGGGGTTGTAAATTGTAAATGTAAATGTAAATGAGGAAGGAAGAATATAATAGGATACAACTTATAAGTGTGGGGTGGGGGGACTCACTGGGTTGTTAATAAACAAGATAGGTTTCTGTACGGGTCTGGGATGGAAGGAAGGGAGAGGGGGGGGGAGGGAGGGAGGATGGCGGGTAAGAAGGGTAGGGGTAGAGGAATGGGTGACGGTCATTAAAAAAGCCTACCAGGGGGACCTAGAATGGTGTGGGGGGGGAGGGGAGGGATGGCGGAGGAAGGTAGAGGAGGGCAATGATTATAATAGGAAAATACAACAAGGGCACGCTTGCACTTTAAAAAGAAAAAGAAGTATATTTTTCCTCAAAGCCACACTGAATGCACTTGCAAATTATAAATAGTCATGGTAAATATGTATTTTACGTGTAGTATGTATAAGTCTTTAAAATCTGAAGTCACTAAAATAAAAAGGTGGTGGGATGGGGAAAAGCCCCTCTTTTCAGCAGAGATAAGCACTTTATTTAGTTGGAAACGTAAGGCGTTAGAGAGAGGATTTAGCGGTGGGGAGGTAGGTTTCCTTTTCTTTTCCTTTTTTTCAGTGTTTTCTTCCTCTCCCCTTCCTGTTGGCGGTTGCCCTGCCCACCTTCTATTACTGCCTTTTCCCTTTTACTAAGATCTCTTGTTCACAAACACAAGTAATAAATCATGGTCCTGAATATTAGTTCATGGAATGTTAGAGGGTTGGGTTCCCCTGTTAAACGAGCAGCAGTAAATGATGGTTTAGATACACTCAAAGTCGAAATTGCCTGCCTGCAAGAGACACACCTGACAAAAGACTCTAAAAATAACTTATGGAAAAAGAGATATCAACACCAGTTCCACTCTACATATACCTCCTACTCTAGAGGAGTTGCAATTTTGATTGGTGGTGGGGTAGCGTTCTCTTGCAGGCAGTGCAGGATAGACGATGAGGGACGGTACGAGAATCTGGAATGTATACTGGTCAATTTATATATCCCGCCCCCGTTTAAACTGGATATTTTGTACAATCTGATGGAATTTATAATTGATAAGGCTGAACTACCAGTTATAGTTGTCGGGGATTTTAATATGGTTTTGGACAGTAAAATAGATAGATTCCCAGAGGGGAAACAGCGTCAGAGAAAGCAGGAAAACCGGTTGAAACAATTCCTACAAGAAGCGGGGCTGCTTGACATGTGGAGAATAAGGAACCCGAAGGTTCAGCAGTTTTCGTGCTACTCGAGCTCCTGTGCTTCGCTGTCAAGGATAGACTTAGCTCTAGGCAATGGCCTAGCATCACAAGTAATAAATAACATAATCTATCACCCTAGAGGGGTATCGGACCACTCCCCACTCACAATCTCGATAAACCCGGGTCATAAGAAAACGAATAGAATATGGAAGTTGAATCCAGCATGGTTGGAAATAATAGAGAACCAGGAGGGGGTGACAGCTGAATTGAAAGAGTTTATAAAGCTTAACTCGGGCACTACATCGAGAGGGGTGATGTGGGATGCACTGAAGGCATATTTAAGGGGTTCACTTATACAGAAGGTGTCCAAAATTAAAAAAACGTCCCGAGACTGGGAGGAGCGGTTCAAGAGGGAATTAACAACCTCTGAAAAGGAGTACATAAACGAACCTTCCCCTGAAAAACAGAGAGTGTGGGAAAATAAACAACAAAGGTACCAAGATATAATAATTAGGAAAGTAGAAAATAAAAGGGCATTCCAGAACCAAGTCATGTACGGGGAAGGGGAAAAAGTAGGGAAGATATTGGCTCGTATAGTTAGGTCCGGCTCCCCCCCATCCGTGGTCCCAGTCATTAAGACCTTGACAGGTGAGACAACATCTCAGTTGGAAAAGATTACTGAGACGTTTAAAGAATATTATAACAGGTTATATAAATCCAGTGGGACCAGGGATGAGGAGGAAATGGACAATTTTTTTCAAAATATCGAAATACCAACACTGGGGGAGGTGGATGTTGAGGAATTACAAAGACCAATCACTATAGAAGAGATTAAAATAGCAGTATCAGAAATGGCTAATTATAAATCACCAGGTCCCGATGGCCTCCCAGTTGAGATTTATAAACAGTATGGGGAGGTACTATTTCAGGAACTGTTGGATGTCTTTAACTGGGCAAAAGAGCAAGGGAGGTTACCCACTTCAATGACAGAAGCTACAATAATAATATTGCATAAAGAGGGGAAAGACCCCCTGGACCCTGGGTCATACAGACCTATATCATTGCTCTGTGCAGATGTTAAGATCTTAGCAAAAATTTTAGCTACTAGAGTAAAGAAAGTGATTCACAAAATAGTCCACCCGGACCAGACGGGATTCATACCCCATCGAACAACTAGTATGAACATCAGAAGAGTCTTTCTAAACCTGCAGATTCCCACTGAAAACAGAGGCCCGAGAGCAATGCTTCTGTTGGATGTGGTAAAAGCATTCGACAGCGTAGAATGGGAATATGTCTGGAGAGTACTAAAGGAATACGGTTTTGGTTCTTCATTTATAAACTGGGTCAAAGTATTGTACAATGAACCAAACGCAAAGGTAAAAGTCAATAACGATTACTCGACTGAGTTTAAATTAGAGAGGGGATCAAGGCAGGGGTGCCCTTTGTCCCCCATGATTTTTGCCCTAGCCATGGAACCATTAGCTACAACAGTAAGGCAGGATAGGAAAATAGTGGGGTTCCAGAGGGAGGACGGCGAAGAGCGGATTGCATTATATGCAGACGACGTCCTCATATTCATGGGAGACACTGAGGAATCCCTGAATCAAGTAATGGACATATTCTCAAGATTTGGGAAAGTCTCGGGATTGTCCATAAATTGGGAAAAATCAGTTTTATTACCACTAGACTTAGATAGTATAGACACCCCCTCAAACAATAACAGGTTAGAAAAAACAATGCTAACAAAATATCTAGGTATTAAGATAGCCAAGGACCCAGAGAGCTACTTAGATAATAACCTAGCCCCGCTGTTAAAGAAATTCAAAGATAAGATCGAAATATGGAAGGACCTCCCGTTATCAGTAGCGGGGAGGTGCAATTTAATCAAAATGCTATGGCTCCCCCAGTTGCTGTATATAATGCAGAACTCCCCAATATGGATAAGCAGGAAATGGTTTGATAAAATAGAAACAATATTTAGAGCCCTTATATGGAAAGGAGGATCCCCTAGGATAAGATTGCAGACCTTACAATTACCCACGCGGGAAGGGGGGATGGCAGTTCCGCACCCACGTAGCTATTTCTTGGCAGCCCAGATGCAGTATATGGGGGGAAACAGTAAGGAGAAGTTGATGATTACGGGAGCCCCCCATAAGACCGTGATAGAGACTCTGGAAGCAGACTCCTTTATATATAATACCCCTACGGTCAAATTAATAAAAAAAGTTTGGAGAACCGTCAAAACCCTGTTGGGAATAAATGATTGGATTAAACATACCCCCCTATGGAACAATAAGAATCTACAAGAACTACAAGAAATAGGAACAATTAAAATATGGGAAAAGAGAGGAATAGAGAAACTAGTTCAGCTATATAACCAGTCCTTACTAAAACCCTTCGCTACATTAAAAGAAGAATTTGGTATACCAGATAGTTCACTATATAACTATATACAAGTTAAACATGCTCTTAAGTCGCAGTTTGGGGACCGCGGTCCCTCCTGGAATGAGTCTGCCGTGCTTCAGAAACTGGGAGACCAGGAGAGCCACGGGGGGACTATAGCTGAAATATATCCACACATCTGTAAAAACAGCATAGAGGCCCCGGAAAAACTTAAAAGTAGAGGTAAATGGGAGAGGGAGTTGGGCGCAATCTCAGATGGACAGTGGAGGGAGATACTAGCGGGAGGGCATCGGGTGTCGATCTCCCCTGCCCAAAGGATCTCACATCTAATGGTACTCCATAGGGCATATTACACCCCTAAAAGGCTATTTGAGTTTGGGAGGGGAACGGATGCCAATTGCCCTAGATGTCAGCACGAAGGGGACTTGTTGCATATGCTATGGAAATGCCCGAAATTATTCCGGTATTGGTCAGAGATCGTAGAAACTCTTAATAAAGTTTTTTCCCTAGAACTTAAAATGGACCCGAAACTATGTATCTTGGGGGTAGGGGAGGATATGGCTATTGGAACCTGCAAAATTACAATAGTTCAGAGGTGTCTCTTCCAGGCAAGAAAGCTAATAGCTCAAAGATGGCAGGCAAGAACCCCCCCACAGAAAGATGATTGGTGTAAAACAGTGACTGAAACAATGTGGAAGGAAAAGGCAGTATATATAAAAAGGAGGAACCTAAAAGCATTTAAAAAACTTTGGAGACCCTGGCTGGAGGAAATGGGATATTTGCTATAGTAGAATTAAGAGATAACGCCCTCGCGAAATAGGAATGTTAATACATGTGGTAATGATACGAAGGGGTGAGGGTGAGTTGGGGAGAGGGAGGGGGGGGTCGCGGGGAGGGAGTAAGGGAAGGGGGTAAGGTATATAAAATAATAAAGCACTTTTTTGATATGGGATTCTTATGTACATTCAAAGTGGAGGATTGAATTGAAATATATCACTGTAAGGATATTGTGCACTGAGATGTATTTTGTATGAATACAAATAAAAATGATTGAATTTAAAAGAAAAAAAAAATAAAATTACATCCCTAACTAAAATTAATTCTCCGAGATCATTCTACCCGGCACTGCACAGGCCTGCATCTCGCTAACCATCCTACTAATGGCCTTAGATAATCACCATCTTTGCAAAGACCTTGTAGTCTGAATTTAGTAAAGAGATAAGCCTCCAATTTCGAATATCCATCATATCCCCCTTCTTATAAATTAATACTTGGTAAGCCATCCCCTCCCGGGGTTTTATACGCCCCCATGCTTGCCACAGCTTCCCACACCTCCTCTTCATTCACTGCTTTTTGCACAAAAACCTCATCATCCTCATCTAAATTATCCTCTACCATATCAAACATTCTAGTATCTGACTCATCAACACACACTCCCTCATACAATCGTTCATAAAATTTAGTCACGCATTCCAGCACATTCTCCCCCTTCTTCATCATACACACCCTCAAACGCTCCTTTTTCCCTACAAACCCTCTTGAAAAAAAATCTAGAACATTTTTCATCCTTCTCCAGGTGTTTAACTCTCGCTTGAAAAATAATTTGTTTTCCTCTTTCAATTAATACCTCTTTAATCCTCTTCCTAACATGGTCTATTTCATCGGCCATGTCATAGCCCATATTTCTAAATGAATATAATGTAGCCAACCTGACTTGTAACCGAGAATATCTCCTTTTCTCACTGCTACTTTTATCCCTACTCTTTTTGAAAAAAGAATTTCATTTTCCTTTTGACCCAATCCCACCACCCTAAAATATTACTAAAATCTTTTTTCCCCATCAACCCATCTACTATATACACCTTACTAAAATGGGCTTTGACATGCTCGTCCTGCAACAATAAACTATTTAACCTCCATACCCCTAAACCTAACTTAATACTATCTCCCATACTCAAATCAACATACATTGCCACATGGTCTGAAAAAATTACTGGCCTGTGTTTAACATTAGCACATTTGAACGCATCAGTAAACAAACCTAAATCAATTCTGGATTTGGTGCGCCCACACTCCGAAAAAAAAAGTGAAATATGGATCGACCAAACCCAGAACAGTATGAGCATCATTGAGATGCAAGTCCTGAATTACCCCATTCAGCATAGTGCTACCTACATCTAACTTAGTCTCCGCTACTCCTATCTGATCTTTCACAAATCGGATCGTATTAAAATCACCCATGATCACACTAGGTCTCCTTCCCACTGCATGTAACTTCAAAACACTCAAGACGTTTATGGCTATTCACATATAAATTAAAAAGCCTAAACTTCTGGTTAAACAAAATTAAATCTGCCATAATTAATCTTCCTGGCACTAACACAACATGAGATATAATGCGAATATTCCTATTTGTAATGATAATGCCTACGCTAGCATTCCTATTTTCCCCAACTGCCGACCATATGTAATCCACCACCCACTCCGGAGGCCTGGGCGGTCGATTAAAAAAACACTGCTGTAGACAGATGATATCTCCTCCATTGACCTTCAAGTCCTCAAAAACAGCACACTGTTTAGCAGGAGACCCAAAACCCCACACATTGAGGGACACCAGCTTGATGCTCATTCACATGAAGATGTGCATCATTCACCCCCAGACCTATCACTTAAACCAGAAAACTGACATACATTCCTCAGGGCCATAACGCTTTCATCATCCAAAAACTCCTGACTAGGCGACAATGTGACCGGCTAAAAAATTTCTGGAGTCCCTGGACTTAGTGCTGGTGATTCCACTTCCACTCCAACATCTCGTAGGACCTCAAAGGGGTTAGGTGTTTCAATCCCAGCTGACTCAATTTCTTAGCCCTTCTCTTCTTAGGGCTCCCCAAAGTGTCCACCTTGGTCTTGGCACCCAGTGTCTCCATCTTTTCCACCTCCTCTTCTTGGGCTTCCTGCACTTCCGGCTCCCACTGTAAGGCTGCTGCCAAGTCCTCCATAGCCTCCTCCACTGTCCTCTCCACCTCTGCTCCATTCCCCACTGTTAATGACTCCCCTCCAGGTCTGGTATGGATTTTAAGGGGAAATCCACGCCAAAATTTAAAAAAGAGAGCACCCCCCCTCCTAAACCGTACCAGGCCACATGCCCTCAACATTGGGAGGGTGCTTTGGGGTAGCCCCCCAAAACACCTTGTGTTGATGGGGACAAGGCCCTCATCCCCACAACCCTTGGCGGGTGGTTGTGAGGGTCTGCGGGCTTATCAGAATCTGGAAGCCCCCTTTAACAAAGGGACCCCCAGATCCCGGCCCTCCCCCCTGTGTGAAATGGTAAGGGGGTACCCCTACCATTTCACAAAAAAACTGTCAAAAATGTTAAAAATGACAAGAGACAGTTTTTGACAATTCCTTTATTTAAATGCTTCTTCTTTTTTCTATTTTCTATCTTCTTTCTTCTTTCGGTTTCTTCCTCCAACTTCTTCTTCTTCTGGTTCTTCCTCTGGTGTTCTCACCCGGCATCTTCTCCGCGGCGTCGGCGTCTTCTTCCCTTCTTCTCCTCGGGCCACTCCGCATCCATGATGGCATTAAGGGAGGCTCCCGCTGTGTGACACTTCTCTCTCCATCTTCTTCTCTCCATCTTCTTCTCTCCATCTTCTTCTCTCCATCTTCTTCTCTCCATCTTCTTTGCGGGCCGCTCCGCATCCATGATGGCATGGAGGGAGGCTCCCGCTGTGTGACGCTTCTCCTCTTCTGACGGTTCTTAAATAATGGGGGGGAGCCACCCGGTGACCCTGCCCCCCGTTATTTAAGAACCGTCAGAAGAGGAGAAGCGTCACACAGCGGGAGCCTCCCTCCATGCCATCATGGATGCGGAGCGGCCCGAAAAGAAGATGAAGACAAGAAGATGAAGAGAAGAAGATGAAGAGAGAAGCGTCACACAGCGGGAGCCTCCCTCCATGCCATCATGGATGCGGAGCGGCCCGAAAAGAAGAAGATGAAGACAAGAAGATGAAGAGAAGAAGATGAAGAGAAGAAGATGAAGAGAGAAGCGTCACACAACGGGAGCCTCCCTCCATGCCTTCATGGATGCGGAGCGGCCCAAGGAGAAGAAGGGAAGAAGACGCCGCAGCGGAGGAGATGCCAGATGAGAACACCGGAGGAAGAACCAGAAGAAGAAGAAGATGGAGGAAGAAACCGAAGGAAGATAGAAGAAAGAAGAAGCATTTAAATAAAGGAATTGTCAAAAACTGTCTCTTGTCATTTTTAACATTTTTGACATTTTTTTTGTGAAATGGTAGGGGTACTTTTGTACCCCCTTACCATTTCACACAGGGGGGAGGGCCAGGATCTGGGGGTCCCCTTGTTAAAGGGGGCTTCCAGATTCCGATAAGCCCCCCACCCGCAGACCCCCACAACCACCGGCCAGGGTTGTGGGGATGAGGCCCTTGTCCTCATCAACATGGGGACAAGGTGTTTTGGGGGGCTACCCTAAAGCACCCTCTCAATGTTGAGGGCATATGGCCTGGTACAGTTCAGGAGGGGGGGCGTTCTCTCGTCCTCCCCTCTTTTTCTGCAGCCTGCCAGGTTGCGTGCTCGGATAAGAGTCTGGTATGGATTTTTGGGGGGACCCCACGCCAATTCTTTTTTTATTTTGGCGCGGGGTTCCCCTTAATATCCATACCAGACCTGAAGGGCCTGGTATGGATTTTTGGGGGGACCCCACGTCATTTTTTTTTGGCGTGAGGTTCCCCTAATATCCATATCAGACCTGAAGGGCCTGGTATTGAATTTCGGGGGAACCCCACGCATTTTTTTTTCAGAATTGGGTTTGTTTTCTTAATGCTGTTTTTATCAATTAACTTGTATGTGTATTCCCGGACCGACATTTCATTAGTGAACCAGCGTTAAAAAAAAAAAGTCTAGAGGTGCGCCCGTTCAACCTATGCAAATGCTTTTACGTTGCCTGACATTTACTAATATTTTGCCGGCGCACTGAACTAAAGTATTTGAACAATCGCAAATGCCGTTTGAGCTTGCGCAGTGTATAAATTCACCTCCCGCAGTTTAAATGTATGTGCCGGCGCTTCCGGCTTATTCTGAGAAAGTCACTTTCTCGTTCTATATTGGCCATATTTGTGACTTGGCCAGTTAGTACAACACTTCCCCACATCACCCCCATATTATTGGCACTTCCAGCTTGTTTAAATTTGAAGTTAAACATGCCGTGCACCAGGTCTATAGTGGCGTACAGATCACCTCTTCCCGTGCGCAGGGAAGAGAATAGTAAATGGGGGATCGTGTAACAGAGGAAATAGGGAGTCCGCGCTAATGGGTGTAATTAGAAGCCTAGGTGGGAAGTATATTCCTAAATTGATAGACTGCTGCCCTCACATACACTAACTCCACAGGGGGTGGAATGAGCGGAAAAAGTGAAAAAAGAAAAGTGTGTGAGTGTGGCGCTGTCCCAAAGTTGCAGAAGAAATGTCTGCATATATACAGTTTTATCAAAAGTGTCACGTGTGTATTCCTTTAAGTGAAATATGTATGGCAGTTATTACCACTCCTGTGGGTTAAAGTGACTGGTGATTTAAACATGAGAAGCATAATGAGTGCAATAAATCGCATCCAAGGTGTCTAGTGCTATATTCCCTCAAAAGGAAAAAACAGTATTAACCACTGCTAAGAGCATGAAGCGGTCTGTGTCTAAACATTAGAAAACACAAAGTTGCAATAAATACATCACACGTGCCATGCAAAAAATTCTAAAGTGTCTAGTGCTAAATAAATATTAAAATGTTGTTCTACAAACGTTGCAAATAACAAAGTGACAAGTGCCCTATGAAGAGGTCACTCTGAAAAGTGCTAAACACACGTGCCATGCAAATGGTCCTATGATAGTAAACAGCTCATATGGGTATGTCCCCGGTGCACTATAAGTGAAAAAAGGCGTCCTTTGTGGGATTCCTCAAAGCATACAACAGGTGTTAATCCAGTGCTGGTGTCTCGCGTTGTGATTGTGCAGAGACTCACCAGCTGTATATCCCCTGCAGGGGTAACGAGTAGTCACAGTATGTGCCACTGTGCAGCAGTGCTTGGCAAGACCAGGACCAGGATGATATCATAAGGACATAAGAAGAAAGGATTCCATAGTGTGAAACCGTTTAAAACCACTATTTATTAGGTCAGATAAAAAGGGTACTCACATTGTAATGGAAAAAATGAGCGGTGTACAATGCTTACAAAGATGTTCCTAAGCGTCAGCTTTGCAGGGAGATTGTACACCGCTCATTTTTTCCATTACAATGTGAGTACCCTTTTTATCTGACCTAATAAATAGTGGTTTTAAACGGTTTCACACTATGGAATCCTTTCTTCTTATGTCCCTATGATATCATCCTAGTCCTGGTCTTGCCAAGCACTGCTGCACAGTGGCACATACTGTGACTACTCGTTACCCCTGCAGGGGATATACAGCTGGTGAGTCTCTGCACAATCACAACGCGAGACACCAGCACTGGATTAACACCTGTTGTATGCTTTGAGGAACCCCACAAAGGACGCCTTTTTTCACTTATAGTGCACCGGGGACATACCCATATGAACTGTTTACTATCATAGAACCATTTGCATGGCACGTGTGTTTAGCACTTTTCAGAGTGACCTCTTCATAGGGCACTTGTCACTTTGTTATTTGCAACGTTTGTAGAACAACATTTTAATATTTATTTATTTAGCACTAGAGACACTTTAGAATTTTTTGCATGTCACGTGTGATGTATTTATTGCAACTTTGTGTTTTCTAGTGTTTAGACACAGACCGCTTCATGCTCTTAGCAGTGGTTAATACTGTTTTTTCCTTTTGAGGGAATATAGCACTAGATACCTTGGATGCGATTTATTGCACTCATTATGCTTCTCATGTTTAAATCACCAGTCACTTTAACCCACAGGAGTGGTAATAACTGCCATACATATTTCACTTAAAGGAATACACACGTGACACTTTTGATAAAACTGTATATATGCAGACATTTCTTCTGCAACTTTGGGACAGCGCCACACTCACACACTTTTCTTTTTTAAATGGGGGATCGTGCTGTGTTACCGGCGCAAATGCTTTGTAAATACGAAAATGTCATTTGCGCATCGGCATGCACCGCAAGGCATGGCGCAAATGCTTCATAAATCAGCCCCAGTGTGTCACTTTCCACCAGCAGCCTGCCACTCCCTCCAGGACTCTTCCCGGATGGGTAGAAGGGACAGGGCCTGCATAGTCAATCAAATCCCTGGAGCCACCACCCCTCCAGAGTTGGGAAGGTATGGCTGTGTGTAAAATGAATGCCAGCAGTATTGATCAGACCAAATTCTACAGAAGGAGGGGATTGTGTGTACAAGCCTTTGGGCTCACACTGGTGTGCTACAGTTTTGGCTGCACTGCTTGTGTATCTGCAGTTTTAGCTGCAGTCCTATTGATTTACATCAGGTTGCAGGTTTTTGCCGCATTTTTTTTGCCGACAGTACGCCAAAGATGCAGCATGCAGGAATTTTGGTGCGCTTTCAGGAAAAACACACAACCTAATAGAAATCAATAGGACTGTGGGTAAAACGCAGGAAAACTGTAGCATCACCTGACACTTCAACAGGGGCTGGTGTGGCTGTGCACCCCGAAGTGAATTTTACCAAAAATTTGTAGAAGGTCCCAGTGGGGTTTTTAAGCAGCAACTATCAAAAAAGGGTTTTCGTAAAAGGATATGTTTTAATTAGCAAAATACTCAGAACATGATTTAGAGAATACAGGAATTTAAAAATATGAGCTCCGGTTTCACATATAACGAGATATTATGGGTACATATGCAAATCAAGCAAATAGATTATCACATAATTAGTCACAGGGAGTGTATGTATAATACTACTCCAAACAGTATCACTTGTGATTATAGTAGTGCTTGCCAATGATAGAGAAGACCCTAATGCATTTCGACATTTATAAGGTCATAGTCTTCCTCAGGGGGTCCTTAAAACTCTGTAAGGGCATCAAAGAAAAAATGATCATATATTCTTTATATGTCGTTTGGTATATATACTCAATAGTGATCACTAGACATTCACCCTTGGTACCATATAGACTCGTTTAACCGGAGAGATCTTAAAAGCATTGAAAAAACCAGAAGAGTCCCCCCACTTGTGATGCTGGACTCCATTACATCGTCATCCCTGCCTGCGTCTCAAAGGAAAACAAGACCGACCCGTGGGGCTTACGAATGGTCACAGATGGGTGGCTCTCCTCCACAGATGGAGGAGGAAGCAGGAAAGAACAGGATACCTATAAATTTATCATAGTAAAAAAGTTTCTTAGTGTCTTATACTGAAATCAAAAGGATATATCAAATATGTAAATTAATTTAGATATAAGAGAAATAGATATAGCAATAAATGAAAGAAATATCTAAGAGTCTATATTGATATGGTGTGTATGACTGGGAATTTAGATATAAATATACCTAGTGTGTGTGACCAAAAAAGTGGAATAAATATTGGAATAAATATTAAATGAATATTAAATAAATATTCAATAAATTGATATTAAACCATGCTGTAATTATATTATACCTAGAATACACCATGGTACTAATGTATTGAGAATTAGTGATAAAGAAGTGCAATGTGACAAAAGGAAAAGAAGGGGGGTATGAGATACATAAGATATGTAATTTTTTTACACAAAGGGAAAAAGCGAAAACAAAAACGTGAAATGATAAATCCTCTTCTCAAAGGGGATTACTCGTGCTAGGTGCAAACAAAAGTGAAAATATACAAAATAAACACCATTAAATAAGGAGGAAGAAAAAAGTGGTGAAGTGATATGACATGGCTATGTGCAAAATCAAAAATAAGTGAATGATGGTGGCCAGTATATAACTGGTCACCCGTATGAGTGCAGGCAATGAAATAAGGGAATAGAGGTGAAGACCTACTGTGAGTCAAATAAATAGGCTGAATGGAAACAAAAAAACCCTATAGCTGATACCAAATAGGTGTGGGATATGATTTTTGCATTACACTGAAAAAGCTGAAGAGAAAAGGCTCACCTAGTAATTGTTAGTGGAAGATAAAAGGTATCTGTAGCATACCACGAATGTATGCACAATATCTGGTGGCCAGGTTTGGCAGACATGTGCATAACAAACCTTTAGTGGACAAAAAGCAATATCAGATGCATAAAAGGGTTTTAAAGCAAACTAACAATGGTGCAGCGTGGCCCTCTGTTTGCATGTGTTCTTACCTCATGGATTTGTTGCTATCATGCTCTGTCAGGAATCAACTGAACTATCTAAGCCTGGGATATCTCTAGATATACTACCTAAATTGATGTGTAATTGCTGTCAGCTGTTTGGAATGAACCTACGATCCATTCTTTCAAGGGGAGGGGCCATGGGGAGGCAAACATGCGTCCCCTCTGTGATCATCCCGTCGTTCGGGCGAGCTGATCGCTCCGGAAGCCTCCGACACCTCAGCCATAAGAGACGAGACTGGGGACAGGGCGCGTGCATGTGCGGTGATCATGTCACCATCCCTGTACGGAGAATCACCCCGCGCATGTGCTCTGCCCAGACCCCAGTCCGGTGGTGTGCACAGAATGCTGCCGGCAGGGAAAAGAAGCTCCACCTAGTGGTAGAAGAACAAAACTACTGGTGTTGCTTAGGAAGGGAGATGTAAATGAAACATCTCCCTACCCTGCCGGGAAGCCGCCGAGTCGGTGGTTGCAAAACCCAGAGACAAAGAGGGAGGACGGAGCGGTGTTCCAGCATCTGGGGGGGAAAAAGGAAAGAGAGAAAGAAGTTAAAAACATGTACATATTCTTCCAACAGATTATACTTCAAGGTTCCGGAGTTATACCAATTTGCAATGTATTTTTTAACATTTGTATATACAATGAGCAAGGAAGAGAAAAGGGTATAAATTGCAGAAACTGTAACAGAGAAAATGACTCCAAAACACATTTCCTTATAGAAACCGTTCTCGATAGCTTCACCTCTAAAGGGGAGGACCACCAGAGGGAATAAATGAGTGAATACTCATGAGGGTCTAGGGACATGTTACAATAGTGTAATGCCATATTTTATACATTTATTTATTTCATTATATTTTTATGTATTTTTATTATTATGTGTCCTATCTATGTCACACCAAATTAGTTTTCTTTTTCGGGTAAGACAGACGATTTTGTATGACAAAAAAATCTAAGTATCCCTAACTGTTACTAGTAACAGCAAGGGGATAATATTTAAAAAGGCATGACTAATATTTACAGAAAAGAAGGGGTGTGTTTATATGACCTCTTAATCATTTCACTGACTCCCTCAGCTGTATCCCTCTAGTTCGTCTTCCCTGATTTGAAGCCCTTGAGAAAGGTGGTGTATGAGATAGACTCATTTAGGCCAGGATATGAGGCTGCCCCCAGTCTATATATCCACTTTTGCTCAATTTGAAGAAGCCATTTATTCCAATCACCGCCTCTTCCCGGAATATGCAGGAAAACTGCGGATACACCAGCAATGGGCCAAAACACTGCAAACCAGTGTGAACCCACTTAAAAGCACAAGGAGCCAAGTCTAAACATATTGACTGCAGTTATTGCTGAAGGAAAAAGTAAAAAAAAAGAGGGTTGAGAAGGGAGATAAGAGTCCAGTCACTGAGCTCACACTTGGATGGTCGGAAGCTTATCACTCAGATATCGTGTTCAGTTCACCTTGCATCTGCCGGCTGCTCTGTTTTCAATTTCCCTGCCCAGATGGTTCCCTCACTGCATGGACTTCACACAGAGAGAGGAGAGAGAGGGGAGGGGGAAGGCAGTGTGTAGGGGGGAACTGTGCACTGTGACACTGTAATAACCACAGTGAGCCAACACAGGTAAAGCCAGACACCCCTACATTTACACACAGCTTCTCCTGTCCCATAGACGTTTATGGACAGGAGAAATCGGGCTTATACTGCTTGCTGGCCGATTTTAAGGCAGAGGCCTGGAGCTGCAGCTCCTATAGCCCTATGTTAATCCGGCCCTGCGTATAGTATATACAGGCGGTCCCCTACTTTCAAACATTCTACTTACAAAAGACTCCTACTTACAAACGGAGGGAGACAACAGGAAGTGAGAGGAAATCTACCCCTAGGAAGGGAAATTCTCCCCTTTAAGAGTTAATATGGGAAAAAGATGTCTCCACTGATGCTTTATCACCAATGCTTGTTTCTACAATAACCCAACATTTTCAAAATCCAATTCTCATTGGGACAGAAAGTGAGGTGAAATCTTCTGAACAGGGGCACAGACCGCAAAACAAATGTTACAGGGGTGATGATAACCCTTCCCCATGTTATCCAAAAAGCTTTTAAATAGATTTTTTGGCTGGAGCTACACTTAGAAAATGTACCTGTTCCAAATTACAAACAGATTCAACTTAAGAACAAACCTACAGTCCTTATCTTGTTTTAACCCGGGGACCGCCTGTATACTGCTGTTGTTCAAAGTATATAGGGCCTGGGGGCCCCACGCCTTTTTTTTTTATTTGGGTGCGGGGTTCACCTTAAAATCCATACTAGACCCAAAGGGCCCATTAATGGGCTGGGGGGGCAACATTACATTACAGCCGCAAGCAGTTTTAAATGACTTTTTTTCCTTTAGAAATGTCATTTTGTACAGGGACTGTTCTAAACACAGGAAACACGCGCCACTTTACAGGCATACTATAGACACCCCCCAGGTACAATATTTAACCACTTCAGCCCCGGAAGGATTTACCTCCTTAATGACCAGAGCACTTTTTACAATTTGGCACTGCGTCGCTTTAACTGCTAATTGCGCGGTCATGCAATGCTGTACCCAAACAAAATGTGCGTCCTTTTCTTCACACAAATAGAGCTTTCTTTTGATGGTATTTGATCACCTCTACTGTTTTTATTTTTTGCGCTATAAACGGAAAAAGACCAAAAATTTTGAAAAAAAATGATATTTTCTACTTTTTGTTATAAAAAAAATCCAATAAATTCAATTTTAGTCATACATTTAGGCCAAAATGTATTCGGCCACATGTCTTTGGTAAAAAAAAAGTCAATAAGCGTATATTTATTGGTTTGCGCAAATGTTATAGCGTCTACAAACTAGGGTACATTTTCTGGAATTTACACAGCTTTTAGTTTATGACTGCCTATGTCATTTCTTGAGGTGCTAAAATGGCAGGGCAGTACAAACCCTCCCAAATGACCCCATTTTGGAAAGTAGACACCCCAAGGAAATTGCTGAGAGGCATGTTGAGCCCATTGAATATTTATTTTTTTTGTCCCAAGTGATTGAAAAAAAAAATTACAAAAAGTTGTCACTAAATGATATATTGCTCACACAGGCCATGGGCATATGTGGAATTGCACCCCAAAATACATTTAGCTGATTCTCCTGAGTACGGGGATACCACATGTGTGGGACTTTTTGGGAGCCTAGCCGCGTACGGGGCCCCGAAAACCAAGCACCGCCTTCAGGATTTCTAAGGGCGTAAATTTTTGATTTCACTCCTCACTACCTATCACAGTTTTGAAGGCCATAAAATACCCAGATGGCACAAAACCCCCCAAATGAACCCATTTTGGAAAGTAGACACCCCAAGCTATTTTCTGAGAGGCATGTTAAGTCCATGGAATATTTTATATTTTGAAACAAGTTGCGGGAAAAGGGCCAATTTTTTTTTTTTTGCACAAAGTTGTCACTAAATGATATATTGCTCAAATATGCCATGGGCATATGTGGAATTACACCTCAAAATACATTCTGCTGCTTCTCCTGAGTACGGGGATACCACATGTTTAGGACTTTTTGGGAGCCTAGCCGCATACGGGGCCCTGAAAACCAATCACCGCCTTCAGGATTTCTAAGGGCGTAAATTTTTGATTTTACTCCTCACTACCTATCACAGTTTTGAAGGCCATAAAATGCCAAGATGGCACAACCCCCCCCAAATGACCCCATTTTGGAAAGTAGACACCCCGAGCTATTTGCTGAGAGGCATGTTGAGTATTTTGCAGCTCTCATTTGTTTTTGAAAATGAAGAAAGACAAGAAAAATGTATTTTTTTTTTCTTTTTTCAATTTTCAAAACTTTGTGACAAAAAGTGAGGTTTGCAAAATACTCACTATACCTCTCAGCAAATAGCTTTGGGTGTCTATTTTCCAAAATGGGGTCATTTGGGGGGGGGGTTGTGCCATCTGGGCATTCCATGGCCTCCGAAACTGTGATAGGCAGTGAAGAGTGAAATCAAAAATTTACGCCCTTAGAAAGCCTGAAGGCGGTGCTTGGTTTTCGTGGTCCCGTATGCGGCTAGGCTCCCAAAAAGTCTCACACTTGTGGTGTCCCCATACTCAGGAGAAGCAACAGAATTTATTTTGGGGTGTAATTTCACATATTCCCATGGCATGTTTGAGCAATATATCATTTAGTGACAACTTTGTGCAAAAAAAAATTGTCTTTTTCCCGCAACTTTTGTCACAATATAAAATATTCCATGGACTCAACGTGCCTCTCAGCAAATAGCTTGGGTGTCTACTTTCCAAAATGGGGTCATTTGGGGGGGTTTTGAACTGTCCTGGCATTTTATGCACAACATTTAGAAGCTTATGTCACACATCACCCACTCTTCTAACCACTTGAAGACAAAGCCCTTTCTGACACTTTTTGTTTACATGAAAAAATTATTTTTTTTTGCAAGAAAATTACTTTGAACCCCCAAACATTATATATTTTTTTAAAGAAAATGCCGTACAGATTAAAATGGTGGTTGTTTCATTTTTTTTTTTCACACAGTATTTGCGCAGCGTTTTTTGGGGAAAAAACACACTTTTTAAAATTTTAATGCACTAAAAGACACTATATTGCCCAAATGTTTGATGAAATAAAAAAGATGATCTTAGGCCGAGTACATGGATACCAAACATGACATACTTTAAAATTGCGCACAAACGTGCAGTGGCGACAAACTAAATACATTTTTAAAAGCCTTTAAAAGCCTTTACAGGTTACCACTTTAGATTTGCAGAGGAGGTCTACAGCTAAAATTACTGCCCTCGATCTGACCTTCGCAGTGATACCTCACATGCATGGTGCAATTGCTGTTTACATTTGACGCCAGACCGACGCTTGCTTTCGCCTTTGCGCGAGAGCAGGGGAGGACAGGGGTTCTTTTTTTTTTCTTTTTTTTTTTTTTTCTTTTTTATCTTATTTTTAAACTGTTCCTTTCATTTTTTTTTTTTTTTTCATTTTTATTGTTATCTCCGGGAATGTAAATATCCCCTATGATAGCAATAGGTAGTGACATGTACTCTTTTTTGAAAAATTTGGGGTCTATTAGACCCTAGATCTCTCCTCTGCCCTCAAAGCATCTGACCACACCAAGATCGGTGTGATAAAATGCTTTCCCAATTTCCCAATGGCGCTGTTTACATCCGGCGAAATCTAAGTCATGAAATGCTTGTAGCTTCCGGTTTCTTAGGCCATAGAGATGTTTGGAGCCATTCTGGTCTCTGATCAGCTCTATGGTCAGCTAACTGAATCACCGGCTGCATTTTCAGGTTCCCTGTTGGGACAGGAGAGCCAGAGAAAAACATGGAAGATGGTGGGGAGGGACATTCCCTCCCACTGCTTGTAAAAGCAGTCTAGAGGCTAATTGGCCGCTAGGATTGCTTTTACATGAAAGCCGACTGCTGGCTGAAAAGAATGATACCAAGATGATGCCTAAACCTGTAGGCATCATTCTGGTATAACCACTCAAAGTCCAGAAACATACCAGTACGTTGCTGGTCCTTGTTGGGCATATATTGTAAACTTTTTTTCATGCAGCCTGTGGGCTGAACGAAAAAAAGATATTGATCGGTGGGTATGCCCACCATTAGAATACCACCCTTCATCCACCCACTTCTAATGATGGGCATACATGCACCGTTTATATATGCTGAAGCATGGGGGCATTCCTCACGCAAAAGGCAGGGGCAAATCGCTCCTCCACCCACTGCTGCCCCCACGCTTCGGCATGTATGCTGAAGTATGTAACTGTGGTGGTGAAATCACCTCCGACAGCGCTGGATTCACGGCTTTATGTATCATGGGAGCAAACACTGTTGCTGTCAAGATATATAAATCCGCGCTGCAACTGAATGGCGTACCTGCTAAGCAAATGATGGTTAACAAAAAAACAAAGTAACATTACAGTATAACAGTAATACTTACCATACCTGCAAAACAAATACAAAAAAAAACATAGTAAAAAATAAAACATTTAACGCAATCTGTGCCTTCCTAAAATATATATATGCCGAAGCATGGGGGCATCCTCCCGCAAAAGGCAGGAGCAAATCGCTCCTCCACCCACTGCTGCCCCCAGGCTTCGGCATATATGCTGCAGTATGTAATTGTGGTGGTGAAATCACCTCCGACAGTGCTGGAGTCACAGCTTTATGTATCGTGGGAGCAAACGCTGTTGCTGTCAAGATAAATAAATCTGCTCTGCAGCTGAATGGCGTACCTGAAAACAAAAAAGTGGTTAACAATAAAAAAAAAGTATAAAAAAACTGCATACCTATAAAGCAAACATGATAAAAACATAACTATAAAACGTTGCAGTATAGAATACAATAAAAAAAGAGCAGAACAATAGAGAGAGAATAGAGAGAGAACAATAAAACAACAACTATTTTTGTTTTTTTTATTTTATATATTTTTTTGTGTTTTTTTCTTTTTTTTTTTACTTTTTTTTTGTTTTTTTCTTTTTTTTACACTTTTTTTGTAACTTTAACTTTTTTAACTGATACCAGGTTTGGGTCTCTCAAAATGCGATGGCATCTTGGGAGACCCTGTGAAAGTGTGTCCTAGTCTGTGCAGTGCTGTACCCTACGCTAAAACTCAACTAGTGCATGGTAGCGTTCAAAACATTCACCAATGCAAAGACCAGGATTGTCAGGACAGAAGGGACAATAATACCGGGTGTCAAACCTAAATCCGCGCTTGCTGCAGACACGACATCTTTTTTGGGGGGCTCGTTGGGTAGGGGTACTCGGGAGGACATATTGAAAATGCATCTCATGCAGCCGGCTTACTGCATTTGGTTGGGGTTGGTGAGGTGGAGCACCGGCTGGATACAGAAGGGCTCTGACGATCTCTTCCTGGAATTTAAGGAAGGATCCAGTCCATCCTGAAGCTCTGTATAGCACATAAGCATTCAGCAAAGCCAATTGAAATAAATAAACAGACACTTTTTTGTACCAGCATCTGACCTTACGGGCAACTAGGTACGGCGCCAACAACTGGTCGTTGAGGTCCACCCCTCCCATATTTTGGTTATATTCATGGACACAGAGGGGTTTCTCCACAACACCAGTCACCGTAGTAATTTGGACCGTCGTGTCTGCATGAAGGGAGGTAAGAATGAAAACATTCTTATTGTCCCTCCACTTCATAGCGAGCAAGTTATTACACTGCAAGCAGGCTCTCTCCCCCAGCCTAAGATGGGAATCTACAAGCCGCTGGGGAAAGCCCCGGTGATTAGGTCGCATGGTGACACATGCTCCAATCTGATGATCAAAAAGGTGGCTAAAAAGTGGCACGCTTGTGTAATAATTGTCCACATACAGGTGGTACCCCTTTCCGGATAAGGGTGACACAAAGTCCCACACTATCTTGCCAACGCTTCCTATGTAGTCAGGGCAGTTTGTCGGCTCTACGTGACTATCTTTGCCCTCGTAAACCATAAAACTACATGTATAGCCTGTGGCCCTGTCACAGAGCTTATACATCTTGACCCCGTATCTGGCAAGCTTGCTGGGAAGGTACTGTTTGAATGACAAGCGGCCAGAAAATTTAATCAGGGACTCATCAACGCAGACAACTTGATGGGGAGTAAACAAGTCTGCAAAACGTTGGTTGAAGTGGTTTATGAGGGGCCGAATTTTGTAGAGCCGATCGTATTCAGGGTCTCCACGAGGACGACAGAGTTCATTGTCGTTGAAGTGCATGAACCGCAAAACCTGCTCGTATTGTGCCCTGGTCATGGAGGCAGAGAACACGGGCATATGGTAAATTGGGTCAGTGGACCAATATGACCGCAACTTACTCTTTTTATTTATGCCCATGTTGAGGGAAAGGCCCAGAAAGAGCTTAAATTCGGAAACCGTAATTGGTTTCCAATCTCTGGCAAGGGAGGACTGGGGAATAGTGGCGATGTGTTGACCAGCGTACAAATTGCTTTGGTCCACAATAGATCTATAGAGATCTCCAGTGAAAAACAGCAAATAAAAATCCAGTGGCGTAAAATCAACTGTTTCCACCTGAATTCCGGGTTGGCCAGTGAATGGGGGAAGTACGGGTGCTGCAGAAGTGGTGAGTTCCCAATTCGGATTGGCGAATGCAGCAGGAAGGGCACATGGGCACGACGGGCCTGTGTTCGTCTTCTTGGTGGCAGCGGGACACTACTTGTGCTTGCCACCTCGCCAGCTTGAACTGCACTTATGGGACTCGCCACGTCACCACGTGATATTGCAGTGCTGGATATACGACCAGGGTGTATTAGGCCGCTGGTGCTTGCCAGTTCACCAGAAGGAATAGTGGAGCTAGTACCTCTCTGCTCCATACAAGGGACCTGCGGTTCTTGCACTTCAAGGACAGAAGAAAAAGTTTGGGGTCTGGTACGCCTGACCTTAGCAGGGACCACAACTCCGTCGTCAGAGCTATCTGTCATGGAGCCGCTGTCCTCTACAGGATCGTATTCTGAGCCTGAATCTGACAGATGAGTGACTTCCTCTTCACTACCTGTCATGCTCAGAAACGCGTAGGCCTCTTCACTAGTGTACCTTCGATTTGCCATTTTGGGCTCTAAATTTAGGGGTACTCAAGCGGAGTGTGGGACGTTCCGTGACATTGGTGGCAAGCAGCGGGAAAGCTTCCTGAAGCCTGGGACATCCAAACCTCCAACTGGATCCAAGATCAGCATAGCAGACTTCAGTCACCCCAGCGGAGATATGGACCTGGCATCAGAGTTCCTGGGGCTGCTGCGGATCATCCTTTCAACATACACCAGGACTGTGTCTGAGGATGAATACCTGGAGCTCAGGCAGCTGATTCGGGTGGAGCTCTGGATTGCAGCCCTCCATCTCGCTGGTATAAAACAGGGCAAGTGCTTTCCAACCCAAGAGCAACGGGCCAGTGACCAACGGGCATTGCGGATGGCATTCCTGGGAGAGCGGCCCCAGGAGCAATGGGTGACTGAGATGGACAGGTTGGTCCAGCAGGAGATAGAGCTGGACAATCGTTATCGGGCTCTGCAATGGCACGCAGAGGAGGGATATTTAGGGGAGACAACAGAATGCTCTCCGGAGGGATATGACTTTGGCGGCCCTGGATTGCTGTGGGAGAACCTTACAGATCTTTTTATGTTTGGTGATGAAGGGGAACCTGACCTTGAGGACCTGAGAGACTATAGAGAGTCTATGCTCGGTCTTGCAGGGGTCTCAGAGCTCAAACCTGATCTGGACCATTTGCTAAGGAAGGAACAGCATCTGGAAAGGGCATACAGGAAACTGCTAGAACACATTCAGCAGCATGCCAGAGAATCGGCAGTGGAAAATCCGGAGATTGCCGTCCCCAAACCTGAAGTGCTGACAACAGGGCAGAGCTCTGCTAACCTCTGCCCAGAAATGATAGCATCTTCTGGGTTCCATGGACAGGAGATGGTGAACCACTATCCCCAGACATCAGTTGCAGAGACATGGGATTTGATAGACTTTTCTGCTGAGGAAGAACAACCTGATGAGCCTCCAGTAGAAGAGCTGCTATCAGGGCCAAAGTTCACTGTGTTCTGCCCAGCACCAACAGTGGCTTCGGCCTTCTTGAGAGAAGAGGTAGTCGGCCTTTCTCCCACAACACTGACAGGGACATGTGATTTTCTGCCAGCAGCATCTATGGAGTTAAAACAAACTTCTCCAGCTGAAGATCTGGTAACTGAACAGAGGGTCCAAGACCTCTGCCCCACACTTTTACCAATTCCATAGACTGGGGATTTAATAGACGTTTCTGTAGAGGAGGAACCACCTGGCAAACCCCCAGCAGAAGTGCTGGCAACCGGACAGAGGGTCCAAGACCTCTGCCCCACACCTGCAGCAATTGTGGAGGCTCAGGGTGAGAAGATGGCAATCACTTCCCAGCAGCAGATACAGGGGGAGAAGGGAGAGGAGGTGTGTGTTGTCCCTCCCCAACAGTTGGCCAGGGTGGAGGAAGCGGGCTTTCCTCCCCAGCAAAGATCCATGCACCTGGGAGACAGTACCATCGACATGTCGTCCCAGCAGCCAGATGAGGGAATAGAAAAGGAAGCAGCCGGCTCACCTCCCCAATGGCAGCTACACAGTTTGGGAGTGGAGGAAGCCAGCCTCCTGCCCCAACGGTTAGCCGGAGCGGAGGATGCAGAGTCCCCAGCAGAAGTGCTGGCAACAGGGCAGAGTGCTATCAACCTCTGCCCAGCACCGGCAACAACTACAGAGTTCCAGGGAGGCGGGGCAGTCGGCCTCCCTCTCCAACAGTTAGCCGGAACAGATGGTGTGGAGTTTCCAGCAGAAGGGCTGGCAACAGGGCCGAGGACTGCTATACTCTGCCCTCTACTAACAGAGGATGGATTTCCTGTGAAGGTGGATGGGACTTCAGTCTCCACCTGTATACCCCAGGGATGCTGGGCAGTGGGCACAGATCCCCAACAGCATGACAGAGTGAACCCAGACACCCTGTCTTCTCTCCAGCGGCAGAAAGGATTCCAGGGAGAAGGGCCAGTCCAGGCCTCTCCCCAGCGGCAGATATGTTCTCTGAGAGAGGCAGAGGTTGGCTGGGTGAGTAATGCTTTGTTTGGAACAATTTATTTGGGGTACTGTGTGGGTACAGGCATTAGAGGACTGGAGCTACTTACTAACTTCGGAGTCAACCCGTCTGGGTTCTCCTCTTATGTTAGTCTTCTGCCGAAAGGGGAGAGATGTGACGGGAGGGCCCGTGGAACTCAGAATACATCTTATGTCTAAGGCACCCTGTGCCATCCTGGCACAGGGTGAGTGAGAAAATATATCTTGGACTACTTAAAATGGGACAGTAATATTTATCCACAATATCTCCCAGGATGTATGTAAAGACTATTATTGGTTTTGTTGATTCTGAACTCAACCTGTTAATTGAATGAGCTAATGACATTGTCCTCTATACAATGTAGGAGACGGGACGACTGCCATTGTGTTGATATAACTGTGTGAAGCTCGGTGACCACAAGTCTGGGCGAAAGGTCATGTCTCAGTCACCTAAGCTGTATAAAGGATTAGATAATTAGCTCATGTTAATTAGGTTACGTTTGTATTGTTAGAGTAATCTTCTCCTGTGTATATAAGACTGTATTCTGGTTCTGAATAAAGTCAGTTCTTGGTAGCAACAAGCAAGTGTCGCCTTGTTTGTGCTCAGAGAGGTTGGGATATCTGTATACAGACTGGGAGGAAGTGGTATATGACGGAAGCACTCAAGCGGAGTGTGGGACGTTCCGTGACAGCACTAACCTGACGCTGCCTGGGGCAATGCAGACCTTATCTGATCCTAAAAACGTAACTTATATCACCGCCGGGCAATTAGGGGGTTAAACCTTTATAAGGTAATAAACGGCGGGTGCCCTAAAACTATAATAAACTATAAAAAACAAACTAACTAACCAGCGTCACCCGTAACACTTATACGGTGATCGCTGGTGAAAGGGTTAACTAGGGGGCAATCAGGGGGTTAAAACCTTTAGTAGGTAGTATATGGTGGTCCCTGTCGCTATAAAACACTGACAGCGAACCTATATACTTACCTCCCTAACTAGCGTCACCTGTGTCACTAATACAGCGATCAGAAAAACGATCGCTTAGCAACACTGGCGACGGGGGGTGATCAAGGGGTTAACCTTTATTAGGGGGTGTTAGGGGGTACCCTGGACGTAAAAGGGGGGTACCCTAGACCTAAAGGGGGCTAACCCTAACTGCCCTAACACTTATAACTGTCACAAACTGACAGCAATGCAAAAAAAAACTGCTATTGGTGTCACTGTACAGGGGTGTGATCGGGGGGTGATCGGGGGGTGACTGGGGGGTGAAAAGTGTGCCTAGTGTGTTCTACTGAAAGTGTAGTGTTGGCGCACTTATTTGATGTCTTCTCTCCTTGGCGCCGGAACGAAAAGACTGGCTCGAGGAGGGATGACATCACTTCCTCTCCCTCTGTTTACATTACAGAGGCAGAGGAAGGATTTTCATTCGCCGGGAGCGATTGGGAGTGGGTGGCCACGAATGGATGGCCTCCCCCTCACCTCTCATCGCCTGCGAACAAATGCCGGCCGCCTCTGGCACCGGGGGGGTCCAATCGGACCCCCCGCCCGCAGGAAGGCAATCACGTACCAGGTATGTGATTTTGCCTGCCCTGCCATTCTGCTGATGTATATGGTCGTCAAGTGGTTAAAGGAATATTTCACTTTTATTTTTTCACTTTAAGCAAAATTACTGCTCCCGAAAAAACGGCCGTTTTTAAAACTTTTTTGCATTGATACATGTCCCCTGGGGCAGGACCCGGGTCCCCAAACACTTTTTAGGACAATAACTTGCATATTAGCCTTTAAAATTCGCACTTTTGATTTTTCACGTTCGAGTCCCATAGACTTTAACAGGGTTTGCATGTTCGCACAAATTTTTTGTCTGTTTGCATGTTCTGCCGCGAACCGAACCGGGGGTGTTCGGCTCATCCCTATTGTTGAGGAAATTCTGATCCAGGTAGCTGGAATGTAGTGGAATGTTGATTGATTTTTCAGAGAAGAAAGAAAGAAGAAAACAATGGTTAAAAAAATGGTTAACTTCGATCAGTAGAGAAAAAAAAGTCTATCCTAGAACACTTGCAAAAAACTGAGGCATGCTGGGAGTGGGAGTTATACCAGCTAGTCGTTGTTTATTTGTTTGCTAGTGCAGGAATATCTTTCAGCACTGGAGTGCTGGGCTTTCAGGGAAGCTGGACTACTAGCAGAAGTCATTTGCAGCACAGAGGCCTCTAAGAGAACTGGGATGCTGAAACTCACTGGAACACATGGGTATAAGGAGTACAAGGAGCACAAGGGTACACAGGGGTCTCAGGGAATGTAGGAATAGTATAAACAGTTGAAGTGCATGAGGAGTCTTAGATAGGCAGGATATCTGTTGGCACCAGTGGGTGAACCCAGTGCACCTAAACATACAGAAAATGGGACACACAGTCTAAAAAGCCACCTTGTCTTCACAGAGCTTCTGATGGTGGGGTTTCTTTTTTCTTGCAGATAACTTCTAGGTTGCCTCTGACTTACCAGAGCAAGCAACTACTGGAATTGAAATGTTAATATACAGGTAAGCGCCTTGCAATGCTAAGACACTGGAATCACAGGTCAGTAGGGTGTAAACAGCCAAGCTGGCAGGAGTGCTCAAAAACACTCAGACACTGGAAGTGGATATCACCAAGATCACTGGCTGTACAGTCCTGGAGTACATAGGTTAAGACAATAAATTGCAGGCCAGAACACACAGGGAACCATAAAGGTGCAGGATGGCTGTATGCTGGCTAAGGTACACAATGAAGACAGAGGCAAAGGTAGGCTGAAGTGCTCAAAGGGTACTCAGAGGATACGACTTGTGCAGGGATTTGGGTTGCATAAAGGAACACACAGGGGTTGATTTACTAAAGACTAGGGATGAGCCGAACACCCCCCGGTTCGGTTCGCACCAGAACCTGCGAACGGATCGAAAATTTGCACAAACTTTAGAACCCCATTGACGTCTATGGGACTCGAACGTTCAAAATCAAAAGTGCTCATTTTAAAGGCTAATTTGCATGGTATTGTCCTAAAAAGGGTTTGGGGACCCGGGTCCTGCCCCAGGGGATATGTATCAATGCAAAAAAAAGTTTAAAAACGGACGTTTTTTCGGAAGCAGTGATTTTAATGATGCTTAAAGTTTAAAAAAATTGAAATATTCCTTTAAATATTGTACCTGGGGGGTGTCTATAGTATGCCTGTAAAGTGGCGCATGTTTCCCGTGCTTAGAACAGTCCCTGCACAAAATGTAATTTTTAAAGGAAAAAAAGTCATTTAAAGCTGTTTGCGGCTTTAATGTAATGTCGGGTCCTGGCAATATGGATGAAAATCAGTGAGACAAACAGCATGGGTACCCCCCCAGTCCATTACCAGGCCCTTTGGGTCTTGTATGGATATTAAGGGGAACCCCGCACCTAAATTAAAAAAAGGAAAGGCGTGGGGCCACCAGGCCCTATATACTCTGAACAGCAGTATACAGGTGGTGCAAACAAGACAGGGACTGTAGGTTTGTTGTTAAGTAGAATCTGTTTGTAATTTTGAACTGGTACATTTTTAACGTCTTTAGCTCCAGCCAAAAAATCTATTTTAAGCTTTTTGGAAAACATAAGGAAGGGTTATCACCCCTGTGACATTTGTTTTGCTGTCTGTGCTCCTCTTAAGAAGATTTCACCTCATTTTTTGTCCCAATGACAAATGTTTTTTGAAAATTTGGGGTTTTTTGTGAAATAAAGATTGGTGATAAAGCATCAGTGGAAAGAGAAACATTTTTCCCATATTAACTCTTATGCCCCGTACACACGGTCGGATTTTCCGATGGAAAATGTCCGATCGGAGCGTGTTGTCCGAAAATCCGACCGTGTGTGGGCTCCATCGGGCATTTTCCATCGGATTTTCCGACACACAAAGTTTGAGAGCAGGCTATAAAATTTTCCGACAACAAAATCCAATCGCATCAATTCCGACCGTGTGTGGCTTGTTCCGACGCACTAAGTGCCACGCATGCTCAGAAGAAATTCCGAGACGGAACAGCTCGGTCTGGTAAACTTAGCGTTCGCAATGGATACAACACTTTCGTCACGGTGCAATGTTAAAAATGGTTTAATACAGCGCACTCTCTTCTTTATATTGTGAGAAGAATGAAGTAGTTTTGCTGCTCATATTTACACAGACTTCTTACAAACTTCTTTCTTTACTATTTATCGGGATTCCCTCAATATATTTTGATTTGTCACATCTGACAACATTATTTTTGTGTTGTTTTATTTTATTTTTTTTTGTTTTAAGGCAGATTTTTTTTTTTTTTGGTTGGTATTTTTTCAAGGCTGATCTTTTGTTTTATTGTATTTTTAGTTTAACTCCAGAATATTTTTGTGTGTGTTTTGTGTGTCAAGTTACCACAACACCATTGACATCTTATATTATTTAATCTCAAGGAGATTATTTGGTGTTGGTGTCCCTTGTTAATTTCACATTGTATTTTGAAATGTACCTGAATCCTCACAAACAAACTGTCCTTTTTGAATGAAAACACACATAGGAGAGTATAATTGAACAAAAAATTTCATTTATTAAGGGCTCACAACTAAACAAAGAGGGAGGCAACGCTGAAGAAACAGCAGAAATGGGTGAAGCCTTGGACCCCCAGGACAGACATCAACTATTTTCAAGCAAAATTGGTGGCCTGAGGAGTCCTTATATAAGGGAGTGCAGTCTGGTCCAGAAGTCCCAGAGATCCGGAAAGCAGCAGATGGCATCTGTGTCCCCAGGCTGTGGTCATACAAGAGACTGCATCTTTTGTCAGACCAGACTGAACCGAGGGCCATCACTCTCTGGTCTTCCTTCCATGCTTCCTTCCACGCTGTGGCTCTGGTGGTGGAGTTGTGACAGCAGGAGGAGAAGGGGCCAACTCACTCAGGTGGGTATTGGGTGTTAGTTCACCACTCACCCCCTTACTTAGGACTTTATACAGAAGGTCCTCACACAGCTTGCGTTGACCCTCCTGCATGCCCTGCAGTTTTGTGGTAGCCATGCAGGCAAAGGCCTCTTCAGGAGTGGGTAAGGCTCTGAGGGAAGCAGAAGCCTCCTGAATAAGCCTGAGCGCAGAATCCTGAACGTGACTCCCTTTCCTGGGTCTTTTGTATGGAAGGCGGTGGGGAGGAACCTGCGATTCGGTCAGGCTTCGACTTGTCCCAGGCTTCTCCTGGCTGACACTTAGCCCCACCTCCTCCTGGCTGCCACATTCCAGAGCCTCCTCCTGGCTGAGGTCTTCCTGTGTATGAAAAAGGGACATAGTTTTAGTTTTTTATTCATCAATCACACACAATTTTCACCTCTTCACTGTTGCAAATTGAATGTTAACAAACATAACAGACTATCCTTCTGAGCCAAGCATTTTTTAATTCTTGTCCCAAATTTTTGTGCCCACTACTGTCTATTGATATGTAAAACACTTTTGGAAATCAGGAATTAGTGATCAATAATGACATCTAGTAAACATAATTTCTTTAGTGACCAGAAATCAGTAGAAGAATGCTATACCTGACTCAAGCTGGGCTCCTCCACTTCTTCCTGGGTGGAAGGCCCAGGTTGAACATCGGAAGCCTCAGCTGGGGTGGAAGGAAGCATGAAAGGAAGGGTTGAGAGGGATTCCCTGACTTCAGTGTGGTCTAACAGAAATCGCAGTCTCTCATAGGGATGAGCCGAACACCCCCCGGTTCGGTTCGCACCAGAACCCGCGAACGGACCGCAAGTTCGCACGAACGTTAGAACCCCATTGACGTCTATGGGACTCGAACGTTCGAAATCAAAAGTGCTCATTTTAAAGGCTAATTTGCATGGTATTGTCCTAAAAAGGGTTTGGGGACCCGGGTCCTACCCCAGGGGACATGTATCAATGCAAAAAAAACTTTTAAAAACGGCCGTTTTTTCGGGAGCAGTGATTTTAATGATGCTTAAAGTAAAAAAAAAAAAGTGAAATATTCCTTTAAATATCGTACCTGGGGGGTGTCTATAGTATGCCTGTAAAGTGACGCGTGTTTCCCATGTTTAGAACAGTCCCTGCACCAAATGTCATTTTTAAAGGAAAAAATCTCATTTAAAACTGCTTGCGGGTTTAATGTCATGTCGGGTCATGGCAATATGGATGAAAATCAGTGAGACAAACGGCATGGGTACCCCCCAGTCCATTACCAGGCCCTTTGGGTCTTGTATGGATATTAAGGGGAACCCCGCACCCAAATTAAAATAAGGAAAGGTCCCTATATACTCTGAACAGCAGTATACAGGCGGTGCAAACAAGACAGGGACTGTAGGTTTGTTGTTAAGTAGAATCTGTTTGTAATTTTGAACATTTTTAATGTGTTTAGCTCCAGCCAAAAAATCTTTTCTAAGCTTTTTGGAAAACATAGGGAAGGGTTATCACCCCTGTGACATTTGTTTTGCGTCTTTCCTCCTCTTCAGAAGATTTCACCTCACTTTTTTGTCCCAATGAAAAATGTTTTTTGAAAATTTGTGTTTTTTTGTGGAACAAGGATTGGAAAGCATCAGTGGAAAGGAAAAATTGTTTTCCCATATTAACTCTTACAGGAGAGAATTTCCCTTCCTTAGGGGTAGATTTCATCTCACTTCCTGTTGTCTCCTTCCGTTTGCAAGTAGGAGTCGTTTGTAAGTTAGATGTTTGAAAGTAGGGTCCTACCCTATATACTCAGCAGAAATTTGGGCCTTAGGTGTTGCTGTGGCCAAAACACTGTAAGCCCTCACAGGGCCCTGCTGTGAAATATTAGATCAAGAATTGTAATTACATGCTCCTGTTGAACAGGAGCTGAAAAATTAGGCCTTAGGCACTGGTGCTGGTGCCACAACACTGCAACCCCTCACAGACACTCTAGTTGGAACGCAGGAACGAGCCCTGCTGCAAAGTATTGCATCAAAAATTGTAATTACACGCCCCTGTTAGACAGGGGCTGAAAAATTGGGTCTTAGGCACTGGTGCTGGTGCCACAACACTGCAACCCCTCACAGACACTCTAGTTGAAACGCAGGAACAAGCCCTGCTGCAAAGTATTGCATCAAAAATTGTAATTACACGCCCCTGTTAGACAGGGGCAGAAAAATTGGGTCTTAGGCACTGGTGCTGGTGCCACAACACTGCAACCCCTCACAGACACTCTAGTTGGAATGCAGGAACAAGCCCTGCTGCAAAGTATTGCATCAAAAATTGTAATTACACGCCCCTGTTAGACAGGGGCAGAAAAATTGGGTCTTAGGCACTGGTGCTGGTGCCACAACACTGCAACCCCTCACAGACACTCTAGTTGGAATGCAGGAACAAGCCCTGCTGCAAAGTATTGCATCAAAAATTGTAATTACACGCCCCTGTTAGACAGGGGCTGAAAAATTGGGTCTTAGGCACTGGTGCTGGTGCCACAACACTGCAACCCCTCACAGACACTCTAGTTGGAATGCAGGAACGAGCCCTGCTGCAAAGTATTACATCAAAAATTGTAATTACACGCCCCTGTTAAACAGGGGCTGAAAAATTGTGCCTTAGGCACTGGTGGTGGCGCCCAGAACCAAAAATGTTCTTACAAGCTATCAGCGTGATGATTGAGGAGGAAGAGGATAATTACTCAGGGATAGTCACTCAGCATCAGCATAGGCAGTCTTTGAAGGGATCTGAGATTTCAAAAAAAATTATTCGGTTACATCTGCATCAGGTGCTTGGTAGCTGGTGGTGATCCAAGACTGATTCATTTTTATGAAGGTCAGCCGATCGACCGAGTCGGTGGACAGACGCACCCTGTGATCGGTTACCACGCCTCCAGCAGCACTGAATGTGCGTTCCGAAAGAACGCTGGATGCAGGACAGGCCAGTAGCTCAATTGCATACTGTGCAAGCTCTGGCCAGTGATCCATCCTCAAGACCCAGTAACCCAGAGGATTTTCGGTGGGAAAGGTGTCCAAGTCTGATCTTGCCCCTAGGTATTCCTGCACCATGTAAAACAGACGCTGGCGATGGTTGCTGGAACCGATCATACCTTGGGGCTGCGGACCAAAAAATTGTCTGAACGCATCGGTCAGACGGCCACCTTCTCCACCGCTCCTTCTTTGACTGACCGAAGCCTCAGCAACACGTTGTCCAGAAACAGGAGTTTGTAACCTCCCAGTCTCTGGGAACGCGTTGCACAGACCTTTCTGCAAGGCCTCCCGAAGATGTTTCATCCTCTGCTCCCTCTGCGATGGCAAGATAAGGTCCGCAACCTTACCCTTGTAACGTGGATCAAGGAGGGTTGCCAGCCAGTATTGGTCCTTCTCCTTGATACCACGAATACGAGGATCCTTACGCAGGCTTTGCAGGATCAGGGAGGCCATGCAGCGTAGGTTTGCTGAGGCATTCGGTCCGGAGTCCTCTGGGTCACTAAGGACAACAACGTCCGCAGCCACCTCCTCCCAGCCACGTACAAGTCCATGTGTTCCTTGGGACTGATCCCTTAAAGACTGCTGATGCTGAGTGCCAGGCTCCACCTCCATACTGACACAATCTTCCTCCTCCTCCTCCTCCTCCTCCTCCTCCTCGTCCTCTTCCTGTGTGATCGGCGGGCACGCAGGAACACTGTCTGGATAAAGGGGGCCTTGAGAGCTAAGGAAGTCCTCCTCTTCCTGCCTCTGTTCTGCCTCAAGTGCCCTGTCCATTATCCCACGCAGCGTGTGCTCCAACAGGTGGACAAGGGGGACAGTGTCACTGATGCATGCACTGTCAGTGCTCACCATCCTCGTGGCCTCCTCGAATGGTGACAGGACAGTGCATGCATCCCTGATCATGGCCCACTGGCGTGGGGAAAAAAAACCAAGGTCCCCTGACCCTGTCCTGGTGCCATAGTCGCACAGGTACTCATTGATGGCCCTCTGCTGCGTGTGCAGCCGCTGCAGCATGGCCAACGTCGAGTTCCACCTGGTGGGCATGTCACAGATTAGGCGGTTCTTGGGCAGGTTAAACTCCTTTTGGAGGTCCGTCAGCCGAGCACTGGCATTATATGACCGGCGGAAATGCACAGAGACTTTCCTGGCCTGCCTCAGGACATCCTGTAAGCCCGGGTACCTGCCCAAGAACCGCTGCACCACCAAGTTAAGGACGTGAGCCAAACAGGGCACATGGGTCAGTTGTCCCTGTCGGAGGGCAGAGAGGAGGTTGGTGCCATTGTCGCAAACCACCATTCCTGCCTTAAGTTGGCGTGGCGTCAACCACCTCTGAACCTGCCCCTGCAGAGCTGACAGAACCTCTGCCCCAGTGTGGCTCCTGTCCCCCAAGCACACCAGCTCAAGCACCGCATGGCATCTTTTGGCCTGCGTACTTGCGTAGCCCCTTGAACGCCTACGGAGCACCGCTGGTTCCGAGGAAGAGGCCATGGAGGAAGAAGAAGAGGAGGGGGTGGAGGAGAGAGGTGTGTCACAATCAGCATTTTGGAGGCGTGGTGGCGGAACAACCTCCAACACTACTGCACCTTGTCCTGCATCCCTCCCAGCTGCCAGCAGAGTCACCCAATGCGCCGTGAAACTTAAGTAACGTCCCTGTCCATGCCTGCTGGACCATGAGTCAGCGGTAATATGCACCTTACCGCTGACCGCCCTGTCCAGCGAGGCATGGACATTGCCTTCCACATGCCGGTAGAGAGCCGGAATCGCCTTCCGTGAGAAAAAGTGGCGTTTGGGTACCTGCCACTGAGGAACCGCACATTCCACAAACTCACGGAAGGGGGCAGAGTCTACCAACTGAAAAGGCAGCAGTTGAAGTGCTAGCAATTTTGCCAAGCTAGCATTCAACCGCTGGGCATGTGGATGGCTGGGAGCAAACTTCTTTCGGCGGTGCAGCAGCTGGGGCAGGGAAATTTGCCTGGTACAATCTGACGTCGGTGTACCCAAAGCAGATTGCCCATAAGTACTTGGCTGTGACACACCTAATTCTACACCTTCATTCCTCTCACTGCAGGTCGCAGAGAGGACTGAAGGTCTAGTGGGGTTGGAAATCTCAGCTGATGAGGAGCAAGGAGAGATCGTCTTTGTTCTTTGGTGTGGGTCTTTTAGATACGCTTGCCAACGAACTGCATGGCAGGTCAACATATGTCTGGTCAAGCATGTGGTACCCAAGCGGGAGATGTTTTGGCCACGCGAGATACGCTTGAGACATATATTGCAAATAGCAGCGGTGCGATCTGATGCACTCGTCTCAAAAAAGGCCCACACCAAAGAACTTTTTGAATAACGCGCAGAGACTGCAGCGCCCTGCACATGTGGAGCTTTGGGGTGTGATGCAGTCAATGTGCTGCCCTTAGGCTGGCCCCTGGAGGGCATCCTGCCTAGTTGGTGATGTGCCACCTCCTCCTCCTCCTCCTCCTCCTCCTCTCTCCTATCAGGCACCCACGTTGAGTCAGTGACCTCATCATCCCCTCCCTCCTCATCACTGGAGCAAACCTGGCAGTATGCTGCAGCAGGGGGAGCATGACTGCCAGATTGCTGTCCTTCTTGGGCACCCCCTCTGTCCGTGCTCATGTTACTGCCTTCATTGAGCTCAGTATCATCATCAGAGCCTTCCAAACGCTGGGCATCCTCCTGGAGCATGTACCCAACACTGTGGTCAAACAGTTCGAGGGAATCCTCAGGAGGACATGGTGGGGCTAGGGAAGGAGTCACTGATGACATTGAGCTGAGGGAAGAGGCCGCTGCTTTGCCAGACAAAGCACCCTGGGCATGGGTGAGAGAGGATGAGGAGGATGAGGACGGCTTGGTCATCCACTCGACCAAGTCTTCCGCATGTTGCGGCTCAACACGGCCAGCTGCCGAAAAAAAGGCCAAGCGTGTCCCATGGCCACGTGCTGATGAGGATGCACCGTCTCCACGACCAGCACTAGACACAGAGCCTGCTTGCCCTCTCTTATTGGCTTGTGACTGTCTGCCTCTCCTTCTTGGCCTTCCAGACATACTAATGGCCTGTAGCTGCACTAAGCTGGGATAGAACACCTGTAATTTTCTTCAGGTAGCTTTATATACTGTAACCAGACAAGCCTGCCTGTCAGTAGGAAGATAACAGGAACGGATCTAGCTGAACACTGTGAGCAGGACGCACTGCACTGAATGTAAATAGCAGGAACGGATCTAGCTAAACACTGTGAGCAGGACGCACTGCACTGAATGTAAATAGCAGGAACGGATCTAGCTGAACACTGTGAGCAGGACGCACTGCACTGAATGTAAATAGCAGGAACGGATCTAGCTGAACACTGTGAGCAGGACGCACTGCACTGAATGTAAATAACAGGAACTGATCTAGCTGAACACTGTGAGCAGGACACACTGTACTAAATGTAAATAGTCTAGCTGCCTGACCGTGGTACTAATAGGATCAAAAAGAACACCTGTAATTTTCTTCAGGTAGCTTTATATACTGTAACCAGACAAGCCTGCCTGTCAGTAGGAAGATAACAGGAACGGATCTAGCTGAACACTGTGAGCAGGACGTACTGCACTAAATGTATATAGCAGGAACGGATCTAGCTGAACACTGTGAGCAGGACGCACTGCACTGAATGTAAATAGCAGGAACGGATCTAGCTGAACACTGTGAGCAGGACACACTGTACTAAATGTAAATAGTCTAGCTGCCTGACCGTGGTACTAATAGGATCAAAAAGAACACCTGTAATTTTCTTCAGGTAGCTTTATATACTGTAACCAGACAAGCCTGCCTGTCAGTAGGAAGATAACAGGAACGGATCTAGCTGAACACTGTGAGCAGGACGCACTGCACTGAATGTAAATAGCAGGAACGGATCTAGCTGAACACTGTGAGCAGGACGCACTGCACTGAATGTAAATAGCAGGAACGGATCTAGCTAAACACTGTGAGCAGGACGCACTGCACTGAATGTAAATAGCAGGAACGGATCTAGCTGAACACTGTGAGCAGGACGCACTGCACTGAATGTAAATAGCAGGAACGGATCTAGCTGAACACTGTGAGCAGCACGCACTGCACTGAATGTAAATAGCAGGAACGGATCTAGCTGAACACTGTGAGCAGGACGCACTGCACTGAATGTAAATAGCAGGAACGGATCTAGCTGAACACTGTGAGCAGGACGCACTGCACTGAATGTAAATAGCAGGAACGGATCTAGCTGAACACTGTGAGCAGCACGCACTGCACTGAATGTAAATAGCAGGAACGGATCTAGCTGAACACTGTGAGCAGGACGCACTGCACTGAATGTAAATAGCAGGAACGGATCTAGCTGAACACTGTGAGCAGGACGCACTGCACTGAATGTAAATAGCAGGAACGGATCTAGCTGAACACTGTGAGCAGGACGCACTGCACTGAATGTAAATAACAGGAACGGATCTAGCTGAACACTGTGAGCAGGACACACTGTACTAAATGTAAATAGTCTAGCTGCCTGACCGTGGTACTAATAGGATCAAAAAGAACACCTGTAATTTTCTTCAGGTAGCTTTATATACTGTAACCAGACAAGCCTGCCTGTCAGTAGGAAGATAACAGGAACGGATCTAGCTGAACACTGTGAGCAGGACGTACTGCACTAAATGTATATAGCAGGAACGGATCTAGCTGAACACTGTGAGCAGGACGCACTGCACTGAATGTAAATAGCAGGAACGGATCTAGCTGAACACTGTGAGCAGGACGCACTGCACTGAATGTAAATAGCAGGAACGGATCTAGCTGAACACTGTGAGCAGGACGCACTGCACTGAATGTAAACAGCAGGAACGGATGTAGCTAAACACTGTGAGCAGCACGCACTGCACTGAATGTAAATAGCAGGAACGGATCTAGCTGAACACTGTGAGCAGCACGCACTGCACTGAATGTAAATAGCAGGAACGGATCTAGCTGAACACTGTGAGCAGGACGCACTGCACTGAATGTAAATAGCAGGAACGGATCTAGCTGAACACTGTGAGCAGCACGCACTGCACTGAATGTAAATAGCAGGAACGGATCTAGCTGAACACTGTGAGCAGGAAGCACTGTACTGAATGTAAATAGCAGGAACGGATCTAGCTGAACACTGTGAGCAGGACACACTGCACTGAATGTAAATAGTCTAGATAGAAGATAACAGGAACGGATCTAGCTAAACTGAATACAGTGTATATATATATATGCAACACCTGGGATGCATATATATACACAATACACTGTAAGTGCAGCTAACTGACTGACTGTTCTGCCTAATCTATCTAACTCAAATCAAATGACACTGTCTCTCTCTCTCTCTATCGCTCAGCACACCGGAACACACACTACACAGGGCCGCCGTGCAGGCGGCCTTATATAGTGTGGGGTGTGTACTAAATCCCCTGAGCCATAATTGGCCAAAGCCACCCTGGCTTTGGCCAATTACAGCTCTCTCTACTGACGGCGCTGTGATTGGCCAAGCATGCGGGTCATAGTGCATGCTTGGCCAATCATCAGCCAGCAATGCACTGCGATGCCGCAGTGAATTATGGGCCGTGACGCGCCACACGAATTTGGCGCGAACGGCCCATATCGTTCGCAATTCGACGGACGGTCGAACAGCCGATGTTCGAGTCGAACATGGGTTCGACTCGAACACGAAGCTCATCCCTAGTCTCTCATAGTAACACAGCCTGGGGACATAAACGTTATCTGCTGCAGCTCCGGATCTCTGGGAATCCGTGACCTTCTTGCGCTCCCTAAGATAAGTGCTCCTCAGGCCACCAATTTTAGTTTTTAAATAGGGGATGGTTGCTGTGGGGACCACCGGCTTCACCAACTCCAGCAGTTTGTCCAGCGCTGCCTGCCTCTTTTGTTTATTGTTGTAATGGGGATGTCTCACCTGCCATTTGTCTATGAACAGGGGGAGGAAATTGTGGTCATTGAAGCCATCCATTTTCTCTGCAAGACACAACACAAGACAAACCCTAAGGTCAGGCCAAACTCTCCTAATCTTGTTACAATATAGGCTTCAATTTCCAAGCAGTATAGGCCCAAATTTAGATCTTACCTTCGTTCTCACGATCGGCGTCTCTGATGCTCCTTCCTCCGCTCACAGATCGTACATAATACGCACGCGTGTTACGCTTTATACACACTGCGCATGCGTGTAACTCCGCCTGCGCCTGACGTTCTTTCTAGTCTATTCCCCACCCCTTTTCGTTCGGCGCAGTGGGGACACAGCAGGTGCGTGCTAATTACAGCAACGAGGAGGAGGAAAGCCCGGATCCGGAAACGTCCCGATCCAGAAGGAGAAGATTTAAGGCCTCAAATATGTCCTTTGGGGAGATGTTGGAGATGGTCGACATAATGAAGAGGGCCGACTATGATGGGAAGTATGGACCTTACCCCAACCCCAATGTCAGAAAGGCCAAGATCATGGCAAAAGTGGTCAAAAGTCTGCACCGGAATTTCGGGGTACGTCAATCGAAAGATCAGCTCAGGAAGCGGTGGTCGGACCTCAAATTACGAGAACATGAGCAGTACAGAAACATCAGGAGAGTGCTGCAAAAAAGTAAGTAGTTGTGCTGTGTTCCTATTCTTTTTGTCTTTATTACGTTTGTGCTGCTCCATGTGCTTTTCTTATACATTGTATACATTTTAACCCCTTCCCGCCGACCATACGCAGATGTGCGTACTCGGCTTTTGGGGGTTATAACGGGATGATGCCCGCAGCTGCAGGCATCATCCGGGTACCGTTGTTTCGAGCGGGCAATCGGCTATCCGTATATAACAACCGATGTGGCTAAAAGCCGCTCGGCTGTTATACCGGAGGAGCGGGAGGGGACATCCCCCCTCCCGCCGCTCTTACCGGGCCTTCCGTGCGATCGGGAGGCCCGGTGTCCAATCAGCTGCCTCCGGCGGCTGTGGGCAGGTTGGAACGAAGCTGTGGGTGGCTTCGTTCCAGCCTTCTCAATGTAAACGCAGAAGCGACGTCATGACGTCACTTCCGGTTTACTCGGCTGCCAATTGAGCCGAATTTAAAAAAATACACAGTATTCAGAATCGCCGTTTTCGGCGATCTGAATACTTTGAAGTGCAAAGGAGGGATCGGGGGTCTTTTAGACCCCCGATCCCTCCATAAAGAGTACCTGTCACCACCTATTACTGTCACAAGGGATGTTTACATTCCTTGTGACAGCAATAAAAGTAAAAAAAAAACATTTTTTTTAACACAATTTATAAGTATAAAAATAAATAAAATAAATAATTTAAAAAAATTTTAAAGCGCCCCCGTCCCCGCGAGCTCGCGCAGCGAAGAAAACGCATACGGAAGTCGCGCCCACATATGTAAACGGTGTTCAAATCACACATGTGAGGTATCACCGCGATCGTCAGAGCGAGAGCAATAATTCTAGCCCTAGACCTCTTCTGTAACTCTAACCTGGTAACCGTAAAAAAAATTTAAAGCGTCGCCTATGGAAATTCATAGCTACCATAGTTTGTCGCTATTCCACGAGTGCGTGCAATTATAAAGCGTGACATGTTTGGTATCTATTTACTCGGCGTAACATCATCTTTCACATTATACAAAAAAATTGGGGTAACTTTACTGTTTGGATTTTTTAAAATTCATGGAAGTGTCCCTTTTCCAAAAATTTGAGTTTAAAACACCGCTGCACAAATACCGTGTGATATAAAATATTGCAACAATCTCCATTTTATTCTCTAGAGTCTCTGATAAAAAAAATATATATAATGTTTGGGGGTTCTAAGTAATTTTCTAGCAAAAAATATGGATTTTAACTTGTAAACACCAAATTTCAAAAATAGGCTTAGTCATGAAAGGGTTAAAATGGCAACTTTCATGTTCATGGGCACATTATTCGTTCGTATCAAACATTTTTCTTTCGGCCTATAAAACACCATTGTTTTGGCCATATGCATTTGCCCACATTTTTTAGGTCGGGCCTACTTGTATGAAACGAATTTGGTTGTGTAGATGGGTTTGTTACTAGAATGAAATGCAAACTAGATTCCGTGTAAGGAGAGGACACTGAGCAGCTGTTTTCACATCTGGACACTGGAGCACTAGTGTGGGACACAAGAACACCATTTTGACTAGGGGGGCCACACAGGTGCTCCAGTGTATACTATAGGGGGTCTCCATCTGTGAAGCTTGTACCAAACAGGTAAAGTATTGAAGCTTGACAAAGGACACTCAAAATTCTACATCTTGGAACTCTGCCAAAATAGACAATTGTACACCACTTCCAAGCAATGTTTCCTATTTATAGTTCTGCCATCAAATATCTGTGTGCTAAGTACACCATTTTTGTTTTACATAGGGGAGCAAAGACTCGGAGGACACCCCTCATCCAAGGAGACCAGAGCCCCCCCTCTGGAAGAAGGGGAAATACCCCAAACACAAGAAGAGCAGGAGGAAGAAGACGTGGTGGAACTAGTCACCACAACAGGTGAGTGTCTGCTACCACAGGCTCAGGTAAGAGATGGATGCCGGCATATTTTTAATACCTGTTTTTTTTTGGTTTCTCTCTTTTCAGGTGATCGTGATGTTGTGGATCCAGATCCTTTCACCTCTGAAAGTGCCCAGATCCTGATCGGGGAGATCATGGGGTGTAATTTAGCATTGGAAAACCTCAAGAAAAACATCAATGATGTTCTTCAAAAAAATAAGAACATCATTGATGTTTTGGGGAGAGTTTAAAACCCCTCCAAATCCCTGTTCAAAATGTTTTAGCGATTTTTAGAAAAGCCAAATTTTGAAGAGGCACACAGTGTGTCAATATGTGCTATCTGCCATCACGGGAGATCAATGGATGCGTTTTGGGGGTGCAACCCCTTCCTTAATAATAAAGTAGCTGCGAGGAAGGGGTTGCTCCCCCAAAACACGTCCCTTGATCCCCCGTGATGGCAGCTAGCACATGTTGACTTTGGTAAATTGGTGTGCATCTTCCAAATTTGGCTTTTCCTGGGGTAACTTCACCCCATCTGAACGCATTATCAAACACAGTTCCTAAATACTCATGTCTGATATTGCCTTCAAGTTCTACCTAATGTGAACTTTGTAAGTTCAAGATTTGTGTCTTTCTTGTTGTTTTGAAACATGCCTGTTTTATCTTAAATGGACATTTCTATTTTTCTATTTTTGTTTCTAAATGCACATGTGATTGTGCAGGTATTAAAAAGATTGTTAATCAAGAATGTGTGGATTATTGTTTCAACACTACAACACTTTTGTGGTGATGTAATTGCTGCTTTCTGTGACAATGGGGTTTATTACCTACGGCCAAATCCACTTAGCACTACAAGTGCAGTTTCAGTGCAGTTTCAAGTGCACTTCTAGTGTAGAGTGTCACTGCCTTTAGTAAATAACACCCAACAGTGCTTTGTAAGGTTACACAATAACGCATTTTCTGGACTCACCACATTTCTGTCAGGTTCAGCTAAAACAAACACAAGCAGTAAATGTCACCAAAGATTTGGGTATTTTTTTATTTATTTGATCAAGGTTTCACAAATTGTCTGGCATATTGATGGCCCCCCTACCCGCAAAGAACTCAAGGTATCTTAACCGGACATCACGGGCACTCAGGGAGGGCAAGCCAGGACGGCCACTTTCAAGCGCCATCAGGATTGTTTCATTTATCATTCCGGCCTCAGGCCCAACTGAGCCAGCATAGTTGTCAGAATGTTGACATAAAACGTTATGTAGAACACAGCACGCCAGGATAATATGATTCAGTTTATACTCCGCCATATGTATGGGTGTAAGAAATAGGCGGAACCGGCTGGCCATGATTCCAAATGTGTTCTCCACTACTCTTCTGGCTCTGGCCAGCCAGTAATTAAAAACCCTCTGTTCCGGGGTGAGGGTCCTCATTGGGAATGGCCGCATAAGATGGTCCCCCAGCGCAAATGCTTCATCCGCAACGAAGACGAATGGGAGTCCTTCCACATTCTCTTCTGGAGGTGGCAAGTCCAAGCTGCCATTCTGGAGATGCCTGTAAAACTCCGTCTGGGTGATGACTCCACCATCAGACATCCGGCCATTCTTCCCTAAGTCCACATACAGGAACTCTTAATTAGCCGATACCACCACCAACATCACAATACTATTGAACCCCTTGTAATTATAATAGTATGAGCCCGAGTTGGGTGGTGGGACGATGTGGACATGTTTCCCATTAATTGCCCCTCCGCAGTTAGGAAAGTCCCACCGCTGGGCAAAGTGGGAGGCCACAGTCTGCCATTCCTGTGGCGTGGAAGGAAACTGTTGAGTAAAAGAAAAAAAAATTGTCTTTTTGCACATTAAAACATGGAAAGCAGATTAGACACAAACATTCTTGGCCAACATCCAGATAACATTTATTAAGGGGAATTTTACAACAACAAAATATAAGGTACACCTATCATATTCCCCCTCCCCCCTCTCATGGGCCATTTCTAACATTATAGGGGGGGGATCTTGGACAGGTAACCCTCTCCACTTCATTGAGAGATGAATGCCTAAATAATGGGTATTACTTGGAACAGCCCCTCCTTAGTTACACTATTGGCAGCCCACTGGACAGGTAAGAAGTGTCATAATACAAAGATATAAATACACACTGTACACATTTTAGCACATTTGAAAATTCTGCTATTACCTATCAAGAGAATAATAGGATACAAAAACTTTAAACAGTACCTTTTGAAAGTATACAGGCAGGCCATTGCACTACATGCTTTGGGGAATTCATCCATACATCTGACCACAAAAGAGATGGGTATAGTGTGTATGGGTTTGGCAAAGTCAGCAGATAGATGATTGAGGATAGATAGAGAATTGGTATCAGCTGACTTAGCAGTTGGGGGGAGGGAGGGTTAAAAATGATTTGGGGACACCACAAAAAAAAGCCTCTGGCACTCTGCCTGAATTTCAAACACAAATCACATTTCTAAACATTTTAGGGGTTGTTTGGGGTAAAGCACTACTATGGAGCTGATAAAATATATTGTTAAGTGACTACATGAGGTGACTATAGGGCCAGGAGAGCATGCTGAGGAGGTAAGTGAAGGCAAATATGTATGAAAGATGAAAAAAAATTAATTACATAAAAATCCAGAATGCATGAGGACAAGGGGGACATTCACAGCATATTACAATCATGGTAATTAGGTAATGAGGAAAATAATACAAAATATTATCAAACATTAAATACAATAAAATGTGATATTAAAGGATTAAAATCTTACCTTCATATACTCCTTCTGCAGGACCTGGATGATGGCAGAACAGGTCTCTGGGATAATGATCCCCAGAGCCTGGGGGGAGATGCCTGTCGAGAACTTCAAATCCTGCAGGCTTCTCCCCGTCACCAAGTACCGCAGGGTAGCAACAAGCCTCTGCTCCGGACTGATGGCTTGCCTCATGCAGGTATCCTGCCTGCTGATATAGGGGGTCAGCGAAGCCAACAAACGGTGAAATACGGGGTCAATCATCCGGAGAAAGTTCCTGAAATCATCAGGATTATTCTCACGGATCTCACGGAGCAAAGGCATATGAGAGAACTGGTCGCGCTGAAGCAACCAATTCTTGGTCCATGAACTCCTCCCCACCCTGTTCATGGACTGGACTTGTGTCAAGGTCAGGACCCCAGCACCAAGCCCCCGCACAGCACGAACTCTATGAGGAGTACGTATACGCAACATGGCTAGAAAACGGTCGGCTGCTCAGAACGAAGTAACAGAACGCACTGAAGAACAGCAAGGCCTGTTAAGAGCGACCTGAAAAACAGTAACGAACGAACAAGAACACAATGACTGAGTCACGCTTAGCTTGCTGCAGGCACTGAAGAGCAGATACAAACCCACAAGCACAAACTGAACCGCAGAAAACGATCTGAAAGCCACGAGTCTGAAAAAGCGCGAATCGTCTCTTACCAAACTTTTACTAACATGAGATTAGCAAAAGGAGCCCAAAGGGTGCCGCGCTTGGTTCTGAAATGGCCTTTTCTAATATTGTTGCACATGGTTGACGTCACCGCGTTCTTGGCGAACGGAAATTCTGACAACTTGTGTACGCAAAACAAGTGTGACCGTGTGTACGCAAAACAAGTTTTAGCCAACATCCGTCGGAAAAAAAGGATTTTGTTGTCGGAATGTCCGATCAATGTCCGACCGTGTGTACGGGGCATTACAGGAGAGAATTTCCCTTCCTAGGGGTAGATTTCATCTTACTTCCTGTTGTCTCCTTCCGTTTGCAAGTAGGAGTTGTTTGTAAGTTGGATGTTTGAAAGTAGGGGCCTGCCCTATATACTCAGCAGAAATTTGGGCCTTAGGTGTTGTTGTGGCCACAACACTGTAAGCCCTCACAGGACCCTGCTGTGAAATATTAGATCAAGAATTGTAATTACATGCCCCTGTTGAACAGGGGCAGAAAAATTGGGCCTTTGGTGGTGGTGGTGCTAGTGCCACAACACTGTAAGTCCTCACTCGCTCTTGGTGGGCGCAGAAAGGGCCCTGCTGTGAAATATTAGATCAAGAATTGTAATTGGTGTGAACAACCTCCAACACTACTGCACCTTGTCCTGCATCCTTCCCAGCTGCCAGCAGAGTCACCCAATGCGCCGTGAAACTTAGGTAACGTCCCTGTCCATGCCTGCTGGACCATGAGTCAGAGGTAATATGCACCTTACCGCTGAACGCCCTGTCCAGCGAGGCATGGACATTGCCTTCCACATGCCGGTAGAGAGCCGGAATCGCCTTCCATGAGAAAAATTGGCTACCTGTCACTGAGGAACCGCACATTCCACAAACTCACGGAAGGGGGCAGAGTCTACCAACTGAAAAGGCAGCAGTTGAAGTGCTAGCAATTTTGCCAAGCTAGCATTCAACCGCTGGGCATGTGGATGGCTGGGAGCAAACTTCTTTCGGCGGTGCAGCAGCTGGGGCAGGGAAATTTGCCTGGTACAATCTGACATCGTTGTACCAAAAGCAGATTGCTTACAAGTACTTGGCTGTGACACACCTAATTCTACACCTTCATTCCTCTCAGTGCAGCTGAGATCTCCAACCCCACTATACCTTCAGTCCTCAGAGAGGACTGAAGGTATAGTGGGGTTGGAGATCTCAGCTGATGAGGAGCAAGGAGAGGTCCTCTTTGTTCTTTGGTGTGGGTCTTTTAGATACGCTTGCCAATGAACTGCATGGCAGGTCAACATATGTCTGGTCAAGCATGTGGTACCCAAGCGGGAGATCTTTCGGCCACGCGAGATACGCTTGAGACATATGTTGCAAATAGCAGCGGTGCGATCTGATGCACTTGTTTCAAAAAAGGCCCACACCAAAGAACTTTTTGAATAACGTGCAGAGATTGCAGCGCCCTGCACATGTGGAGCTTTGGGGTGTGATGCAGTCAGTGTGCTGCCCTTAGGCTGGCCCCTGGAGGGTATCCTGCCTCGTTGGTGATGTGCCACCTCCTCCTCCTCTCTCCTATCAGGCACCCACGTTGAGTCAGTGACCTCATCATCCCCTCCCTCCTCATCACTGGAGCAAACCTGGCAGTATGCTGCAGCAGGGGGAGCATGACTGCCAGATTGCTGTCCTTCTTGGGCACCCCCTCTGTCCGTGCTCATGTTACTGCCTTCATCTAGCTCAGTATCATCATCAGAGCCTTCCAAACGCTGGGCATCCTCCTGGAGCATGTACCCAACACTGTGGTCAAACAGTTCGAGGGACTCCTCAGGAGGACATGGTGGGGCTAGGGAAGGAGTCACTGATGACATTGAGCCAAGGGAAGAGGCCGCTGCTTTGCCAGACAAAGTACCCTGGGCATGGGTGAGAGAGGATGAGGAGGATGAGGACGGCTTGGTCATCCACTCGACCAAGTCTTCCGCATGTTGCGGCTCCACGACCAGCACTGTTGCCTCTAGACACAGAGCCTGCTTGCCCTCTTTTATTGGCTTGTGACTGTCTGCCTCTCCTTGTTGGCCTTCCAGACATACTAATGGCCTTAGAACACCACCAACCTTCTACAGGTAGCTTTAGGTGAACACTGTGCAGAGCTTGCCAAAAAATAACTTGTAGCTTATTTAGCTGCCTGCGGTAGTGATAGGATCAGGAAAACACCACCAACCTTCTACAGGTAGCTTTAGGTGAACACTGTGCAGAGCTCGCACTACACTAACTTGTAGCTTATTTAGCTGCCTGCGGTAGTAATAGGATCAGGAAAACACCACCAACCTTCTACAGGTAGCTTTAGGTGAACACTGTGCAGAGCTCGCACTACACTAACTTGTAGCTTATTTAGCTGCCTGCGGTAGTGATAGAATCAGGAAAACACCACCAACCTTCTACAGGTAGCTTTAGCTGAACACTGTGCAGAGCTCGCAAAAAAATAACTTGTAGGTTTAGTTGAACACTGTAAGGAGTAGGGATGAGCTTCGAGTTCGAGTCGAACTCATGTTCAACTCGAACATTGGCTGTTCGCAAGTTCGCCAAACAGCGAACAATTTGGGATGTTCGCGGCAAATTCGAATGCCGCGGAACACCCTTTAAAAGTCAAAAGTGCTAATTTTAAAGGCTTATATGCAAGTTATTGTCATAAAAAGTGTTTGGGGACCCAGGTCCTGCCCCAGGGGACATGGATCAATGCAAAAAAAGTTTTAAAAACGGCCAATTTTTCAGGAGCAGTGATTTTAATAATGCTTAAAGTCAAACAATAAAAGTGTAATATCCCTTTAAATTTCGTAGCTGGGGGTGTCTATAGTATGCCTGTAAAGGGGCGCATATATCCTGTGTTTAGAACAGTCTGACAGCAAAATGACATTTCAAAGGTAAAAAAACATTTAAAACTACTCACGGCTATTGCATTGCCGACAATACACATAGAAGTTCATTGATAAAAATGGCATAGGAATTCCCCACAGGGGAACCCCGAACCAAAATTTAAAAAAAAAATGACGTGGGGGTCCCCCTAAATTCCATACCAGGCCCTTCAGGTCTGGTATGGATTTTAAGGGGAACTCCACGCCAAAAAAAAACGGCGTGGGGTCCCCCCAAAAATCCATACCAGACCCTTATCCGAGCACGCAACCTGGCAGGCCGCAGGAAAAGAGGGGGGGACGAGAGTGCGGCCCCCCTCCTCCTGAACCGTACCAGGCCACATGCCCTCAACATTGGGAGGGTGCTTTGGGGTAGCCCCCCAAAACACCTTGTCCCCATGTTGATGAGGACAAGGGCCTCATCCCCACAACCCTGGCCGGTGGTTGTGGGGGTCTGCGGGCGGGGGGCTTATCAGAATCTGGAACCCCCTTTTAACAAGGGGACCCCCAGATCCCGGCCCTCCCCCCTGTGTGAAATGGTAAGGGGGTTCTTACCCCTACCATTTCACTAAAAAACTGTCAAAAATGTTAAAAGTGACAAGTGACAGTTTCTGACAATTCCTTTATTTAAATGCTTCTTCTTTCTTCTATCTTCCTTCATCTTCTTCTACTGGTTCTTCTGGCTCTTCTGGTTCTTCCTCCGGCGTTCTCATCCAGCATCTCCTCCGCGGCGTCTTCTATCTTCTTCTCCTCGGGCCGCTCCGCACCCATGGCATGGGGGGAAGCTCCCGCTCTTCTCTTCATCTTCTTCATCTTCTTCTCTTCTTCTCTTCTTCTTTTCTTCTCTTCTTCATTTTCTTCTCCGGGCCGCTCCGCATCCATGCTGGCATGAAGGGAGGCTCCCGCTGTGTGACGGCGTCTCCTCGTCTGACGATTCTTAAATAATGGGGGGCGGGGCCACCCGGTGACACCGCCCACCTCTGATGCACGGTGACTTTATGGGACTTATCTGTTTCGTGCTCGGATAAGGGTCGGGTATGGATTTTTGGGGGGACCCCATGCCATTTTTTTTTTTGGTGCGGGGTTCCCCTTAAAATCCATACCAGACCTGAAGGGTCTGGTATGGAATTTAGGGGGAACCCCACATCATTTTTTTTTAAATTTTGGCCGGGGTTCCCCTTAATATCCATACTAGACCTGAAGGGCCTGGTATGGAATTTAGGGGGACCCCCACGTCATTTTTTTTAAATTTTGGTTCGGGGTTCCCCTGTGGGGAATTCCCATGCCGTTTTTATCAATGAACTTCTATGTGTATTGTCGGACCGGCAATGCAATAGCCGCGAGTAGTTTTAAATGGCTTTTTTCCTTCGAAATGTCATTTTGCTGTCAGACTGTTATAAACACAGGAAACATGCGCCCCTTTACAGGCATACTATAGACACCCCCCAGCTACGAAATTTAAAGGGAAATTACACTTTTATTGTTTGACTTTAAGCATTATTAAAATCACTGCTCCTGAAAAAACGGCCGTTTTTAAAACTTTTTTTTGCATTGATCCATGTCCCCTGGGGCAGGACCCAGGTCCCCAAACACTTTTTATGACAATAACTTGCATATAAGCCTTTAAAATTAGCACTTTTGATTATTGATGTTCGTGTCCAATAGACTTTAACGGTGTTCGCGCGTTCGAACAAACTTTTTTCCTGTTCGCATGTTCTGGTGCGAACCGAACAGGGGGGTGTTCGGCTCATCCCTACTCAAGGAGGTTGGTTGTTGTTGGTGTCCCTTATTAATTTCACATTGTATTTTTGAAATGTACCTGCCTACTCACAAACAAACTGTCCTTTTTGAAGGAATACACACATAGGCAAGTATTAGTTCAAAAAACCCTTTATTAAGGGGTCCTAACCAAATAAAGAGGGAGGCAACGCTGGAGAAACAGCAGAAATTGGCAAAGCCTTTGGTCCCAAGGGCACACATCAACTATTTTCAGGCAAAATTGGTGGCCTGAGGAGTCCTTATCTAAGGTAGTACAATCTGGTCCAGAAGTCCAAGAGATCATGAACAGCAGCAAATTACATCTATGTCCCCAGGCTGTGGTCATACACAGCCTGTGTCTTTTGTCAGACCAGACTGAACCCAGGCCATCACTTTCTTGTCTTCCTTCCACTCTTCCTTCCAGGCTGTGGCTGTGGTGTTGGAGGTGTGGCAGGAGGAGGAGGATGCAACTCACACAGGTGGGTATTGGGTGTGATTTGGGCCCTCAACCCCTTATTTAATGTTTTATAAATGATTTCCTCACACATGAGGTATTGGCCCTCCTCCATGTCCTGCAGTTTTGTGGCAGCCATGGAGCTTTATGAGTGGGGGTGGCTCTGAGGGACGCAGAAGCCTCCTGAATCAGCCTGAGCGCTGACTCCTCCAGGTTACTCCTCTTCCTAGGTCTTTTGTTTGGAAGGCAGAGGGGAGGAACCTGTGATTCGGTGAGGCTCCGACTGGGCCCGGCCACCTCCTGTCTGCCACTTACCCCCATCTCCTCCTGGCTGCCACTAACCCCTGCCTCCTCCTGGCTGCCACTAACTCCTGCCTCCTCCTGGCTGCCACATTCCACAGCCTCCTCCTGGCTGAAGTCTTCCTGTGTATCAAAAGGGACATAGTTTTAGTTTTTTCTTCATTAATCACAATTTTCATCCCATGACTGTTGCAAATTGAATGTTAATAAATAGAAAAGACTATCATTCTGAGCCCAGCATTTTTCATTCTTGTCGCAATTATTTTTGCCCACTACTGTCTATTGCTATGTAAATGCCTTTATTAAATCAGCAATTAGTAATCAATAATAACATCTAGGAAACGTCATTTATGTTTTGGCAGGGAATCTGTAGAACAATGCTATACCTGGCTCCAGCTGGGCTCCACTTCTTCCTGGCTGGATGTCCCAGGTTGGACATCGGAAGCCTCAGCTGGGGTGGAAGATAGGGTGGAAGGAAGAGTGGTAAGAAGGGTTGAGAGGGATTCCCTGACTTCAGTCTGGTCTGACAGAAATCGCAGTCTCTCATAGCCACAGCCTGGGGACATAAATGTCATCTGCTGCAGCTCCTGATCTCTGGGAATCCTGGACCTTCTTGCGCTCCCTAAGTTATGTGCTCCTCAGGCCACCAATTTTGGCTTTTAAATAGGGGATGGTTGCCGTGGGGACCACCGGCTTCACCAACTCCAGCAGTTTCTCCAGGCCTGCCTGCCTCTTATTTATGATTATAATGTGGCTGTTTCACCTGCCACCTGAAGCCATCCATTTTCTCTGCAAGACACAACACAAGACAAACCCCTAATGTCAGGCTAAACTCTCCTAATCTTGTCCCAACATAGGCCTCAAATCTCTAAGCAGTATAGGCCCAAGTTAAAATGGTACCTTCGTTATTATGATTGCCTCTTCCGATACTCCTTCCTCCGCTCACAGATTGTACGTATGAAGCACACGTGTTATGCTTTATATACACTGCGCATGTGTGAAACTCCGCCCACCCCTGATGTTCTTTCTAGTCTATTCCCTGCCCCTTCTCTTTCGGCGCAGTGTAGGAGAGCACATGGCGGAGAGACAACAGGTGCGTGATAATTCCAGCAACGAGGAGGAGGAGGAAAGCCCGGAGCCAGAAACGTCAGGCATCAAATATGGCCTTTGTTGAGATGGTGGAGATGGTGGACATATTGAAAAGGGCCGACTATGATGGGAAGTATGGACCTTACCCCAACCCAAATGTGAGAAAGGCCAAGATCATGGCTAAAGTTGTGAAGAGTCTGCGTTGGAATTTTGGGGTACAACGATCCAAGGATCAACTGAGGAAACGATGGTTGGACCTCAAATTAATGGAGCACGATCAGTATAGAAGGATCAGGAGAGTTCTGCAAAAAAGTAAGTAGTTGTCCTGTGTTCCTATTCTTTCTTTTAATTACTTTTGTGCTGCTCCATGTGCTTTTCTTTACTGTTGTACAGTTTAAAATGGTAACTTTCACGTGCATGGGCACATTAATCGTTCATAGGAAACATTGTTCGCTCGGCCACTAAAATATGATGTTTTGGCCAGATGCAGTTCAATACCGTTTTTCTGGCCTACTTCGGTTAAAAAAAGTTTGTTGTCTAGATGGGTTTGGAACTAGAATGAAATGCAAACTAGATTCTGTGTAAGGAGAGGACACTCAGCAGCTGTTTACACATCTGGACGCTGGAGCACTAGTGTGGGACACCAGAACACCCTTTTTATTAGGGGGCCCACACAGGTGCTCCAGTGTATACTATAGGGGTGTCTCCCTCTGTGAAGCTTGCACAAAACAGGTAAGTATTCAAGCTTTACAAAGGTAAAAAAATTTCTTCAGCTTGGAACTCTGCCAAAACAGACAATGACAATGTTTCATATTCCTATTTCTGCCATCAAATATCTCTGTGCTAAGTATACCTATTTTTGTTCACATAGGGGAGAAAAAACTCGGAGGACGCCACTCATCAGAGGAGACCAGGGACCCCCCACCTCAGGAAGAAGGGGAAATCCCGATCAAGGGGTTAATATGGCGCACAATGGAGGTAGCCGAGTACATATAACTAAAAATGGTGGGGGGAAGGGGGTGGGTTGGGGGTTCCTGAGAGGGGGAACTTGATGGTGGTAGTTAATGTTTCACAACAAGTTCGGTTATTAGTCCATGTAAGGATAAAATGATGCTGAATAAATGGAAGGCAGCCAGTCTATAAAAGCTAGAAGAAGCTCTGGAACAAATAAAAAAGAAAGAAGGACGGCGCCCTCTAAGTGCAGCATGTATGTTAAAAATATTTATTACAATAGATAAAAACACTCACATTTGAGTTGCTAAAAACCAGCATGTAAAGTAGTTTCATCCGCGTGCTCTCGGGGGTAATGGTACCCCAAACATTACCCCAAACACTACTCCATATACTACTAATGACCACGCTGAATGCAGTACTACTACAGAAGACTCCTCCACCCTAGGACCCGCAGAACTCATAGCCCTAGACCAGTTGGAAGATCTCTACATTGACGACCAGATTGAATCTCTAACTCAACATCCACCTACCTCTCCACCCATCTTACACACTAATTTCAAACCGAAATCTATCTTTTATCCCACATTTGCCAAAGGACCTTACGTCCAGACCTTCTATCAGGTTGTATATGCTGATATACTACGAATGTGTCAAATGTCCAACTCACGTTCCAATCCACCATCTAACTTAACCCCAGCAGAACGCACGGCTCTTAAATCACTCACCAACAACAGACAACTGGTTATTAAGCCCGCAGATAAAGGAGGTGGTATCGTAGTCCAGAACCGTGCAGACTACATGCTGGAAACAACTAGACTCCTATCGGACACATCCACATACAAAAAACTTTCCGGAGATCCCTTACCCAAATTCTCTATTGAAGCTCACTACCTAATAGATCGAGCACAAGCAGATGGTATAGTTACTGCATCCGAAGCCTCATTTCTTAAACACGACTTTTACAAAAGGCCCTACTTTTACCACATTCCAAAGGTGCACAAAGACCCCACACACCCTCCTGGTAGACCAATAGTGGCGGCCATGGAAAGCGTAACCAGCTACTTCTCTATCTACATTGATCATTTTCTACAAGGTATAGTACAGAACCTACCTTCCTACATTAAAGACAGCATCCACCTTCTGAACATGCTACGATACTACTCCTGGCAACCGACATACCGCTGGCTCTCGCTAGATGTGGTCTCACTATACACGTCCATTCCCCATAACATTGGTTTACAAGCTGTACGACACTACCTCAACAATGATCCATCACTCAACCCACGTCAGAACCAATTCTTACTGGAAATATTAGAATTCTGCCTAACCCACAATTATTTTGAATCCCACGGAGACTTCTATATTCAAACAAAAGGAACTGCCATGGGGGCCAATTTTGCTCCCAGCTACGCGAACCTTACCATGGGTTACTGGGAGCTACAATATATACACAACAATAACCCATATGCGCCCCACATAGTCTATTACGGGCGCTACATAGATGACGTAGTCATTATCTGGGATGGTCCAGAAACCACCATCCTACCCTTCGTCCAACACTGCAACAACAACTCCATGGGTCTATCATTCACATCAGTCACAGACAATAACAAACTGGCCTTTTTGGATCTGGAACTATTCCACTATGAAAACACCATCTGCGCCCAGAATTATACAAAATCCACCTCAGGAAATTCTTACCTACACTTTAACAGTTGCCATCACCCACGATGGGTTAAAAACATCCCAAAAAGCCAGTTCTGCCGCCTGAAACACAATTGCACACGCCTACAGGACTATGAAACACACGGCCTACTACTCAAAGCCAAATTCAAAGACAAGGGTTATCCAGACCACATCATAGAAGATGCCTTCCAATACTATCTCAGTGAAAACGCGAAGGACAAGAGACAAACCAGTACAGACGACACTACCCAACCCGTCAGATTTGTGACACAATACCACAACAGATTTAAGCAAATGGAAAAGATCTTCACCAAACACTGGTCCATTCTGCGTGAGGATCCGCATCTAAAACCCACCATAAGTGATAAACCACTGGTCACCTACAGACGGGCTAGGAATATAAAGGCCCAAATAGCACCAAGCAAAGTGAAAACAGCACGCCCCACCGTCAGTGCCCCCTTAACCTTCTTTAACATCAAAGGCATGTATCAATGTAGGAAGCCCCTCTGCCTCACATGCGCCCATGTTACACATAGGCAAAAAGACTTCCTTCATAAGGGTAAACTATATGTCATCCCCGACTTCTTCAATTGTGGTTCAGATTATGTGGTCTATTGCCTCACATGCCCCTGCGGCCTACTATACGTAGGCCGCACTATACGCCCGCTCCGAAAAAGGTTTGGTGAGCATCGTAACCTTGTAGAGAAGGGCATTGACAAGCATAGTGTACCAAGACATTTTAAAGAACATCATGGACAAACATCTTCAGGGCTACGCGTGTGGGTTATTGAGTCTATCCCACCCACCCTCCCTACCGCTGAACGCTACAAAAGGTTGTGTGAAAGAGAAAACTACTGGATATACACACTGGACACTTTATCGCCAGGAGGCCTCAATGAAGGCATTGAAATTAACATTTTGCTGTGACCCCCAACCATATCCATGCCTCATCACATCATCTCATCCCAATTCACCACGTATTGTTTCATCCATTGTCCTACCTGTTGTCTCATTTATTGTTTTATCCATCATCTAGTCACTACCCCATTAACTTACAGTCCACGTGGAGCACGTGTATGGGTATATCCGTCTCCCACCCATTACCCCTATCCACATAGCCCTAGTGTATAACACATACCATTTTTATTTTTATTCCTATCTTTATTTTTTATCTATTCTTATTTTTATTCTTATTAAAAAATATTTTATTTTTAATTTCCTTATTTTTTTATTATATTTTTTTATATATTTTTTAATTTATTTATTTTTTATTTATTTGTACTTGTATTTTTACATATATATATATATTTATATTTATCTTTATTTTTATCATATTTCTATATATTTTTATTATTTTTATTATTTTTACTTTTATTTATTTATTTCCCAGTATTTCCCATAACATTCCTCTCATTCCCAAATACCCGTCTGGAAACACACCCCCCCCCTTCTTTTGTCCCAATCTTACGCGTCATTTAAATGTGTATATATGTGTATGTGTGTGTGAAGGGATCCTTTTTAAACGGTTCTTTGTGTTTACACACGTATATACATTGTACATGTTTTATCCCTTCTCCATCATTGCGTCATTTCTTCTCATATATACCACCAATCTCTCCCTATAATTATATACCTATTTAATTATATACCATTTTCTGCACTTTTGTATTCCCTTCCCATATATGTTGACGTGTATGTATATATGTAGATATGTATGTATGTATGTGTATGTATATGTATGTATATATGTAGACATGTATATATGTATATATATTTTGTTCCCGTCCACTATGATCAATACAACATTCCTCTTCCTATAGACCGCCTTCTCCTTACCCCACATTCCATATACACACATATATGTTCTTACCACAACACACTCATTTGCATATCTCCTTTTTTTTTTTTTTTTTTCCCCCTCCTCACTCCCCGCCCCGCCCACTCCCCGTCTCCCTCCACTCCCCTTCCACATTGTGTACAACCCATCTCCATGGTTACCTATGTGCCCAATCATTATACATAGTCCCGCCCTCCTCTCAATTACCTCTCCACCCCTCCCATTGCCTATGGTATAAATTCCCACACTGAATATGGCCACCAGCATAGCCTGATGAAGGAGCACGCATGCTCCGAACGCGAAGCACCGCCCGCCTCACCCCACTCCCGGAAGTGAAGACGCAGGTCAGCACGGCGCTCCACGGAGGATCCATGACCGATATCCTGGCCGCCCGGAGGCTCTGAGGACCCTCGGCACCACCGGAACAGCTACCAGGACCCAGGTTACAGGACTCACAGGAACCCCTGAACTGGCCCGTGACACCCACATCCCCCGAGAGCACGCGGATGAAACTACTTTACATGCTGGTTTTTAGCAACTCAAATGTGAGTGTTTTTATCTATTGTAATAAATATTTTTAACATACATGCTGCACTTAGAGGGCGCCGTCCTTCTTTCTTTTTTAGAAGGGGAAATCCCCCAAACCCAACCAGAGGAGGAGGAGGGAGACGTTGTAGAAATTGTCATCACAACAGGTGAGTGTCCGCGACCACAGCCTCAGGTAAGAGATGTATGCCTGCATATTTATAATATTTATAATACATGCCGGAGGTCATTCGTGACCTTATTGCTTCCGGTGGGACTACACAATTCAAAAGATGGAGGTGCCGGTGCTGTCTGTCAGATGCATCCTGCAGCCATCCATCACGATGGGCAGAAATACACTCTCCAGATTAGGAGCCACGCTTAGGCTTCTCCCTTCTACTTCCTACTAGGGGTAAGTCAATGCCTATGTGGGTACTTTGCTTTTGTTTGCTGGCTTACGTTCTGGGGGAGACTGTTTTATCACTGGGGTAAACTTAGTTACAATGTCCCTATATTTAATTACTGATTAATGTGGCGGACGTATGGCCCTATGTAATTTTCTGGGGGGTTCTATTACCCCATTAGATGATCAGCATTTGGACACAAGGCACTGATGTTTGGCTATTTGCATATAGCGTCTTTTATATTCAGTATCTGCCATTCGAGAGGATCCCTCCCCCTAATTATGAGGGGGTGTCCTTAGTACTATTTTTGCTCTTTTAGTCATTAATAGGCTGCCCCTTCTCCCTATGCAAATCTAGTGAATAGACCCCACATTCAGGAGACCTATGTGAGTGTTTGGTCAGTATCTTTATCAATAATAATGATCTAATATCACTGCTAGGCAGTAGTATTACTTATCATCTTTAGTGTATAGGAACTTATTGGTTTCCTGTCTCTTTTTTCAGTACGGGTTACCAGTTTTCTGCCCTTATTTGTGTGGTCCAGTCCTCCTATTGGTATTGCCTTTTTGGGATCTGGCACCCGGGGATAATCTGTACCAGTTGGTTCAACAGTTGATGCCCGGTGAATGGTGGTGATTGCTCTCTTCTTTTTGACCTTTATTAGTAGGTGAGAATTTTTGAAATAAATGTTTCATTTTAGAATTGGTATATTATGATTTGATTACACGTATGACCATTATGTAACTATGGATTGTCTGTTGTTTATACAGTTAATATGAATCAGGGATATCGTGTCTAGCCCTGATGAAGCGAAAAGTTCTTTGCGAAACATGTTGGCTGATAGTCACGTATGAATTCTGAAATATACTACTGGATGGTCATATTCTCTTATAATGTCAATTTTTGTGATATATTTTAATTATATTTAAATAAAATTTGTATATTTTTATCAACTTGATTGATCTTTACCTACTATTGATGGACATAGTATTTCCTTGCAAAATCCCATTTGTTTTGCAGAAAGAGGTGGTCCTCTTCTCTCTTTCCTTTTATTATAATACATGTTGTTTTTTTTGTTTTTTTGGTAGGTGATCGGGATATTGTGGAAGAGGAATGTCATTTCACCAGTGAAAGTGCCCAGATCCTCATCGAGGAGATAATGGGGTGTAATAGAGATTTAGAAAACCTAAAGGAAAACATCAATGATGTTCAAAACAAAATGAAGAACATCATTGATGTTTTAGGGAGACTCTAAAACACCCAGAAATAACTAACTTTCTTCAGCTTATATTTTTTTTGTACTAATTTTTTACGTATCTTAAAAGCCAAATTTTGAAGATGCACACAGTGTGTCATTAGGCAATTTGTGTGCATCTTCAAAATTTGTCTTTTACAGGGGTGACTTCACCCCATCTGCTGAACAAAATATCAAACACAGTTTGTACATACTCATATCTGATATTGCCTTCACTTTATAAAAGTTTAACTTTGTACGTTCCAGAGTTGTGTATTGTTTTAATGGGTTTAAGCATGCCTGTTTTACCTATAAAAAGGCATTTATCATTAATGTGACCTAAAAAAATGTTATACAACAAACATGTTGGTTTGTTCACAAACCCTTTTATAAACGCGCATGTGATTGTGCTTTGATTAAAAAGTATGATAATCAACAATATGTGGCTTCTTCTTTCAATACTCAAAAGCATTTTGTGGAGTAAAGTTGGTGTTTTCAGTGACAATGGGGGTTATTTACTAAAGGCAAATCCACTTTGCACTACAAGTGCAGTTTCAGTGCAGTCTCAAGTGAACTTGTAGTGCAAAGTGTATTTTCCTTTAGTAAATAACACCCACAGTGCTTTCTAATTTTACACAATTACGCCATTTTCATGACTCCTCAAATTTCGGTCATGGTGCTGAAAATTATTAATATTTTTGTCAGTAATGCATTACATACATTAACAACAAAAACAAGGTGTGTGTGTAGCAGACCCACAACATAATAATAATAGTTAGCCAAAGAAGAGATTGTCACCTCATGTGTCAAAGAAATTTCCTTTGCACTGTTGAATAAAAAGGCCAAAAAAATAACATTAATAAAAGATAACCGAGGAGACAGCTAAAAGAAAGCCAAGCAGTAAATCAAAGCAAATATTTGTTCAGTTTCAAATATATTTTTAGTTAAAAAATGTCTCAGACATTGCCTGGCATAACGATGGCCCCCCTACCCGCAAAGTATTCCAGGTATCTTAAACGGACCTTGCGGCACTCTAGGGGGGAGCCAGGACGGCCAGTTTTCAGCGCTGTCAGGGTTGGTTCATTCTGAATTTTAGTCTCAAGCCCAACTGAGGCAGCATAGTTCAAAGAATTTCTCCTTAAAAATTTGTGGAGAACACAGCAAGACAGGATGATGTGATTGAGTTTATATTAAGCCATGTGTATCGGTGTACGAAATAGGCGGAACCAGCTGGCAATTATTCCAAACGTGTTCTCCACCACTCTTCTGGCTCTGGCCAGCCGGTAATTAAAAAGCCTCTGGTCTGGGGTGACGGTCCTCATAGGGAATGGCTGCATAAGATGGTCCCCCAGCGCAAATGCTTCATCCACAATGAAGATTAATGGGAGTCCTTCCGCATTGTCTTCTAGAGGTGGCAAGCCCAAGCTGCCATTCTGGAGATGCCTGTAGAACTTGGTCTGAGTGATGACTCCACCATCCGACATCCGGCCATTCTTCCCCACGTCCACATACAGGAACTCATAAGTAGCCGACACCATCGCCAACATCACAATACTATTGAACCCCTTTAAATTATAATAGCATGATCCCGAGTTGGGGGTGGGACAATGTGGATGTGTTTCCCATCAATTGCCCCTACGCAGTTGGGAAAGTCCCAGCGCTGGGCAGTCTGCCATTCCTGTGGCGTGGAAAGAAACCGTGTAGTAAAACCAGAAAAAAAATTGTCATTTTGCACGTAAACATTGAAAGCAGATTAGACACAAACATTCTTGGCCAACATCAGTATAACATTTATTTTAGGGAGTATTTAAAGACAAAAATATAAGGTCCACCTATCAGATTCCTCACCCCCTCTGATGGCCCATTGTAAACATTTTAGGGGGAGATGTTTTGGACAGGTAACCCTCTCCACTTCATTGAGAGATGAATGCCTAAATAATGTGTATTACTTTGGCCAGCCCCTCCTTACTTACACTATTGGCAGCCCACTGGACATGTAAGAAGTGTCATAATACAAAAATATGAATACACACTACAAATTGGAGCACAATTTTAACATTCTGCAATTACCTATCAAGATAATAATAGGGTACAAAAACTTTAAACAGTACCATTTGAAAGTATTCAGGCAGGCCCTTTCACTACATGCTTTGGGGAATTCATCCATAAATCTGACCACAAAAGAGGTAGGTATAGTGTGTATGGGTTTGGCAAAGTCAGCAGATAGAGGATTGGTATCGGTTGACTTAGCGGTTGGGGGGAGGGAGGGTTCCAAATGAGTTTGAGACCCAAAAAAATGCCTCTGGCACCCTGTGAGAATTTAAGGACACAAATAACATTTGTACACATTTTAGGGGGTGTTTAGGGTAAAGCACTACAATGGAGCTGACAAAATACATTGTTAGGTGACTAGGTGAGGTGGATATGGGCCAAGCATAGCATGCTGGGGAGGTTAGTGAAGGCAAATATGCATGAAGGACAAAAAACAAACGTTTAAAAATTCCAGCATGCATGAGGACAAAGAGGACATTCACAGCATATTGAAATCATGGTAATTAGGGAATGATGAAAGAAATACAATACATTATCAAACATTAAATACAATAAAACGTGATGTTAAAGGATAACTCTTACCTTAATATAGTCCTTCTGCAGGACCAGAATGATGGCAGAACAGGTCTCTGGGATAATGATCCCCAGAGCCTGGGGGGAGATGCCTGTTGAGAACTTAAGGTCCTGCAGACTTCTCCCAGTCACCAAGTACCACAACGTGGTGACTAGCCTCTGCTCCGGAGTGATGGCTTGCCGCATGCAGGTATCCTGTCTGCTGAAAAAAGGGGTCAGCAAAGCCAACAAACGGGGATATACGGGGTCCGTCATCTTGAGAAAGTTCCTGAAATTTTCAGGATTATTCTCACAGAGCAAAGGCATGTGACAGAATTGGTCACGCTGGAGCAACCAATTCTTGGTCCATGAATTTCTCCCTACCCTGTTCATGGACTGGGCTTATGTCAAAGTAAGAACCCCAACACCAAGCCCCCACACAGCACGAACTCTACGATGAGTACGTACATGCAACATGGCTTCAAAACGGTCGGCTGGTCAGAACGAAGTAACAGAAAGCACTGAAGAACAGCAAGGCCTGTGAAGAGTGACCTTAAAATCAGTAACAAACGGACAAGAACACAGTGAATAAACCAATGGGAACTCACTGCATGCACTGAAGATGAGATGCAAACCCACAAGCACAAACTGAACAGCAGAAAAACGATCTGAAAACCACGAGTCTGAAAAAGCGTGAATTGGCTTTCACCCAACTTTTACTAACATGAGATTAGCAAAGGGGAGCCCAAAGGGTGGCGCGCTTGGTATTGAACTGCCCTTTTATAGTCTCATCATACGTGGTGTACATCACCGCATTCTTGATGTTTGGAAATTCCAACAACTTTGTGCGACCGTGTGTATGCAAGACAAGTTTGAGCCAACATCTGTTCGAAAAAATCTGATGGATTTTGTTGCCCAGAGTTCCCAAACCTTTATGGAGATCAAGGTCCTGTAGTATCCAGATAATGTGCAGTGGATTTCAGGTCAGAATATCAACCAATAGAAGGATCCCCTAAAGACTCAGGAACTGTCTGTTCTGAGGAATTAGACTCAAGGGACATGCAAGAGGATACATCGGAAAGGGAAGACCACTTGGGATAAGAGAATGGGCACTCCCCTCCCTGATCAGAGTCCTGAAAAAAGGTTTTTTGATTTTAGAGACCAGGTTGAAACCTTGCCCAGATTTCAAACCCCCTAGCTCAAAGTTAAAGGCCAAAAGGGACTGCACAAGGGCAGAACCATTCTAATAGGAATTCCCCAAAAATTCTAAAAAAACTCAAAAGAACTAAATAGGGAAAAATCTGATATACATAAGGAAAGGGTCAAAGGTCCACCGGGGATGAATTTTGTTAGGAAGGGCTTGAGCCAAACAATGGACTTTGTTAGTATGGACTTGAGCCAAACAGCTCCACTCAAAGGCCATCTATTATTACTGGTGCTAGATAGTTGGCAAATTAAGTCATATCTAGATAGGGCCGTCTTTAAGGCAGGGCAAAAGAGGCAGCTGCTCTGGGCCCCATCATTGTTGTGGGGCCCAAAGCAGCTGCATCATACTTGCCAACTATCCCAGTTTAAATTCCCTTGCCCCTTTTAGCTTTAGTCCCGTTCTGTCTCTCGGTATCTCAGTGTGAACTTCTGTGACTAATAGATCCCAGCTCTGCCCTATTGCAGTGTACAGATGGCTCATCTGCAGACCCTGCATTTACATGTAAATAACCTGCATTGATATATAAATAGCGGTTGCATTAATATGTAAATATCCACGGGTCAGCTGCATTGATATCTAAATAGAGGCAGCATTCATATGTATATCATGCCCCCTGAGGTCATATCCGCCATCACTTCTGCTAAATGCTGCCCACTGGGGAGGTGAAGGGGCATGCTTGAAAGTCCTGCCTACAACTGTGGTCATTTAGCCTAACATCGGCCTGTTCTGCAAAGGTAAACAAATTGGAGGTGGAATCCTTTTTGGTGCATGTGAATATGCACATCTCAGTAGATCCATGAGGGTGTTATTAACAAATAATGGCACTGCTGTATATCTGCTAAAGGGCAGCACATCTCTGTGGTGTCAGAAAAGCGATTTTGCATGTGTTCCCGACACACACAAATGTGAACACAGGCAAAATGTCTCATTTACATTGGTGGTCAGTAGGGATGAGCCGAACACCCCCCTGTTCGGTTCGCACCAGAACATGCGAACAGGAAAAAAATTTGTTCGAACACGCGAACACCATTAAAGTCTAATCAAAAGTGCTAATTTTAAAGGCTTATATGCAAGTTATTGTCATAAAAAGTATTTGGGGACCTGGGTCCTGCACCAGGGGACAAGGATCGATGCAAAAAAAACTTTTAAAAACGGACATTTTTTCAGGAGCAGTGATTTTAATAATGCTTAAAGTCAAACAATAAAAGTGTAATATCCCTTTAAATTTTGTACCTGGGGGGTGTCTATAGTATGCCTGTAAAGGGTCGCATGTTTCCCTTGTTTAGAACAGCCTGACAGCAAAATTACATTTCAAAGGAAAAAAGCCATTTAAAATTACTCGCGGCTATTGCATTTCCGGTCTGGCAATACACATAAAAGTTCATTGATAAAAACGGCATGGGAATTCCTCACAGGGGAACCCCGAACCAAAATTTAAAAAAAAATGACGTGGGGCCCCTCTAAATTCCATACCAGGCCCTTCAGGTCTGGTATGGATATTAAGGGGAACCCCGGGCCAAATTTTTTTTTAAAATGACGTGGGGGTCCCCCTAAATTGCATACCAGACCTGAAGGGTCTGGTATGGATTTTAAGGGGAACCCCGCGCCAAAAAAAAAAAAACGGCGTGGGGTCCCCCCAAAAATCCATTCCAGACCCTTATCCGAGCACACAACCTGGCAAGCCGCAGGAAAAGAGGGGGGGAAGAGAGAGCGGCCCCCCCTCCTGAACCGTACCAGGTCATATGCCCTCAACATTGGGAGGGTGCTTTGGGGTAGCCCCCCAAAACACCTTGTCCCCATGTTGATGAGGACAAGGGCCTCGTCCCCACAACCCTGGCCGGTGGTTGTGGGGGTCTGCAGGCGGGGGGCTTACCGGAATCTGGAAGCCCCCTTTAACAAGGGGACCCCCAGATCCCACCCCCCCTGTGTAAAATGGTAAGGGGGGTACCCCTACCATTTCACTAAAAAACTGTCAAAAATGTTAAAAATGATAAGAGACAGTTTTTGACAATTCCTTTATTTAAATGCTTCTTCTTTCTTCTATCTTCCTTCATCTTCTTCTTCTGGTTCTTCTGGCTCATCTTGTTCTTGCTCCGGCGTTCTCGTACAGCATCTCCTCCGTGGCATCTTCTATCTTCTTCTCCTCGGGCCGCTCCACACCCATGGCATGGGGGGAGGCTCCCGCTCTTCTCTTTATCTTCTTCTCTTCTTCTCTTCTTCATTTTCTTCTCCGGGCCGCTCCACACCAATGCTGGCATGGAGGGAGGCTCTCGCTGTGTGACGGCGTCTCCTCGTCTGTCGGTTCTTAAATAACGGGGGGCGGGGCCACCCGGTGACTCCACCCCCTCTGATGCACGGTGACTTGATGGGACTTCCCTGTGACATCACGGGGAATGCCACAGGGAAGTCCCGTCATGTCCGTGTGTCAGAGGGGGGCAGGGTCACCGGGTGGCCCCGCCCCCCATTATTTAAGAACCATCAGAAGAGGAGACGCCGTCACACAGCGGGAGCCTCCCTCCATACCAGCATGGATGCGGAGCGGCCCGGAGAAGAAGATGAAGAAGAGAAGAAAAGAAGAAGATGAAGAAGAAGATGAAGAAGAAGATGAAGAAGAGAAGAAGATGAAGAGAAGAGCGGGAGCCTCCCCCCATGCCATGGGTGCGGAGCAGCCCGAGGAGAAGAAGATAGAAGACGCCGGAGGAGATGCTGGACGAGAACGCTGGAGGAAGAACCAGAAGAGCCAGAGGAACCAGAAGAAGAAGAAGAGGATGAAGGAAGATAGAAGAAAGAAGAAGCATTTAAATAAAGGAATTGTCAAAAACTGTCTCTTGTCATTTTTAACATTTTTGACAGTTTTTTAGTGAAATGGTAGGTACCCCCTTACCATTTCACACAGGGGGGGCCGGGATCTGGGGGTCCCCTTCTTAAAGGGGGATTCCAGATTCCGATAAGCCCCCCACCTGCAGACCCCCACAACCACCGGCCAGGGTTGTGGGGATGAGGCCCTTGTCCTCATCAACATGGGGACAAGGTGTTTTGGGGGGCTACCCCAAAGCACCCTCCCAATGTTGAGGGCATGTGGCCTGGTACGGTTCAGGAGGGGGGCGCTCTCTCGTCCCCCCCTCTTTTCCTGCGGCCTGCCAGGTTGCGTGCTTGGATAAGGGTCTGGTATGGATTTTTGGGGGGACCCCACGCCGTTTTTTTTTTTTTTTTTGGCGCGGGGTTCCCCTTAACCACTTTAGCCCCAGACCATTATGCTGCCTAAGGACCAGAGGACTTTTTCCAATTTGCTAATTGCGCGGTCATGCAATGCTGTACCCAAATGAAATTTGCGTCCTTTTCTTCCCACAAATAGAGCTTTCTTTTGATGGTATTTGATCACCTCTGCGGTTTTTATTTTTTGCGCTATAAACGGAAAAAGACCGAAAATTTTGAAAAAAATTATATTTTCTGTTTTATTAAAAAAATCCAATAAACTCAATTTTAGTCATACATTTAGGCCAAAATGTATTCGGCCACATGTCTTTGGTAAAAAAAAATGTCAATAAGCGTATATTTATTGGTTTGCGCAAAAGTTATAGCGTCTACAAACTAGGGTACATTTTCTAGAATTTACACAGCTTTTAGTTTATGACTGCCTATGTCATTTCTTGAGGTGCTAAAATGGCAGGGCAGTACAAAACCCCCCAAATGACCCCATTTTGGAAAGTAGACACCCCAAGTAAATTGCTGAGAGGCATGTTGAACCCATTGAATATTTATTTTTTGTCCCAAGTGATTAAATAATGACAAAAAAAAAATATTTACAAAAAGTTGTCACTAAATGATATATTGCTCACACAGGCCATGGGCCTATGTGGAATTGCACCCCAAAATACATTCAGCTGCTTCTCCTGAGTACGGGGATACCACATGTGTGGGACTTTTTGGGAGCCTAGCCGCGCACGGGGCCCCGAAAACCAATCACCGCCTTCAGGATTTCTAAGGGCATAAATTTTTGATTTCACTCCTCACTACCTATCACAGTTTTGAAGGCCATAAAATGCCCAGATGGCACAACCCCCCCAAATGACCCCATTTTGGAAAGTAGACACCCCAAGCTATTTGCTGAGAGGCATGTTGAGTCCATGGAATATTTTATATTTTGACACAAGTTGCGGGAAAGTGACACATTTTTTTTTTTTTTGCACAAAGTTGTCACTAAATGATATATTGCTCACACAGGCCATGGGCATATGTGGAATTGCACCCCAAAATACATTTAGCTGCTTCTCCTGAGTATGGGGATACCACATGTGTGGGACTTTTTGGGAGCCTAGCCGCGTACGGGGCCCCGAAAACCAATCACCGCCTTCAGGATTTCTAAGGGTGTAAATTTTTGATTTCACTCTTCACTGCCTATCACAGTTTCGGAGGCCATGGAATGCCCAGGTGGCACAAATCCCCCCAAATGACCCCATTTTGGAAAGTAGACACCCCAAGCTATTTGCTGAGAGGCATGGTGAGTATATTGCAGCTCTCATTTGTTTTTGAAAATGAAGAAAGACAAGAAAAAACATTTTTTTTTCTTTTTTCAATTTTCAAAACTTTGTGACAAAAAGTGAGGTCTGCAAAATACTCACTATACCTCTCAACAAATAGCTTGGGGTGTCTACTTTCCAAAATGGGGTCATTTGGGGGGGGTTTGTGCCACCTGGGCATTCCATGGCCTCTGAAACTGTGATAAGCAGTGAAGAGTGAAATCAAAAATTTACGCCCTTAGAAAGCCTGAAGGCAGTGCTTGGTTTTTTTGGCGTCCCGTACGCGGCTAGGCTCCCAAAAAGTCTCACACATGTGCTATCCCCGTACTCAGGAGAAGCAGCAGAATGTATTTTGGGGTGCAATTTCACATATTCCCATGGCATGTTTGAGCAATATATCATTTAGTGACAACTTTGTGCAAAAAAAAAAATTGTCTCTTTCCCGCAACTTGTGTCGCAATATAAAATATTCCATGGACTCAACATGACTCTCAGCAAATAGCTTGGGGTGTCTACTTTCCAAAATGGGGTCATTTGCGGGGGTTTTGAACTGTCCTGGCATTTTATGCACTAAAACACACTATATTGCCCAAATGTTTGATGAAATAAAAAAGATGCCCACATGACATGCTTTACAATTGTGCACAAACATGCAGTGGCAACAAAATAAATACATTTTTAAAAGCCTTTACAGGTTACCACTTTAGATTTACAGAGGAGGTCTACTGCTAAAATTACTACCCTTGATCTGACTTTCGCGGTGATACCTCACATGCATGGTGCAATTGCTGTTTACGTTTGACGACAGACCGCCACTTGCGTTCGCCTTAGCGTGAGAGCAGGGGGCGACAGGGGTGCTTTTTTTTTTTTTTTTGCTTTTTTATCTTATTTTTAAACTGTTCCTTTCATTTTTTTTAATCATTTTTATTGTTATCTCAGGGAATGTAAATATCCCCTATGATAGCAATAGGTACTGACATGTACTCTTTTTTGAAAAATTTGGGGTCTATTAGACCCTAGATCTCTCCTCTGCCCTCAAAGCATCTGACCACACCAAGATCGGTGTGATAAAATGCTTTCCCAATTTCCCAATGGCGCTGTTTACATCCGGCGAAATCTAAGTCATGAAATGCTCATAGCTTCTGGTTTCTTAGGCCATAGAGATGTTTGGAGCCACTCTGGTCTCTGATCAGCTCTATGGTGAGCTTGCTGAATCACCGGCTGCATTCTCAGGTTCCCTGTTGAGACAGGAGAGCCAGAGAAAAACACAGAAGGCGGTGGGGGGGGGCATTCCGTCCCACGGCTTGTAAAAGCAGTCTAGAGGCTAATTAGCCACTAGGATTGCTTTTGCATGAAAGTCGACCGCTTGCTGAAAAGAATGATACCAATATGATACCTAAACCTGCAGGCATCATTCTGGTATAACCACTCAAAGTCGTGAATGGCGTACCTAAAGACAAAAAAAGGTTAACAATAAAACACAGTAAACGGTAAAGTATAAAAAATTGCATACATGAAAAGCAAACATGATAAAACATAATAACAATAAAACATTGCAGAATAGAATACAGTAAAAAAGAGCAGAACAATAGAGAGAGAGAGAATAGAGAGAGAGAGAACAATAAAAAGACAACTATTTTTTTTTTATTTTTTTACACTTTTTTTGTAACTAACTTTTATAACTGTAATCGGTTCCAGGTTCGGGTCTCTCAAAATGCGATGCCATCTTGGGAGACCCTGTGAAAGTGTGCCTAGTCTGTGCAATGCTGTACCCTACGCTAATACTCAACTAGTGAATGGTAGCGTTCAAAACATTCACCAATGCAAAAACCAGGATTGTCAGAACAGGAGGGACAATAATAGTGGGTGTCACGCCTATATCCGCGCTTGCTGCAGACACAACATTTTTTGGGGGGGTCTCGTCGGGTAGGGGTACTCGGGAGGACATAAAGAAAATGCCTCTCATGCAGCCGACTATATTTGGTTGGGGATGTGAATGGGGTAAGTACGGGCGCTGCAGAAGTGGTGGGTTCCCAATTAGGATTGGCGAATGCAGCAGGAAGGGCACTATGGGCACGACGAGCCTGTTTGTCTTCTTCTTGGTGGCAGCGGGACACTACTTGTGCTTGCCACCTCACCAGCTTGAACTGCACTTATGGGACTCGCCATGTCACCAAGTGTTACTGCAGTGCTGGTTTGACTACGACCAGGGTGTACTAGGCCGCTAGCGCTTGCCAGTTCACCAAAACGCTACCAAAAAAACTGTTAGCGATCGCAGGGATCAGGCCTGAATGCTGCAGTTATGCGTTTAGTGTTTTGTAAGTGACAGTGATCGATAGATACTGCACTTGGGTGGGCTGGGCTGGGCCGGGCGGAGGGGCAAAACGCAGGTGCTAGCAGGTATCTGGGCTGATCCCGCTATCACTGCATTTTTGGGAACCCTAAACTGCTGGGGACGCTAGTATAGATCTGATCGGATCAGATATTGATCCGTTCAGATACTATACCACTAAGGGAGGTGTACGGTGCGTGCGTGGGTGTTAGCGGTACTGGCGCTAACCTGACGCTGCCTGGGGCTGGTGCTTGCCAGTTCACCAAAACGCTACCAAAAAAACTGTTAGCGATCACAGGGATCAGGCCTGACTCTGCGAAAGCTGCAGTTATGTGTTTAGTGTTTTGTAAGTGATAGCGATCGATCGATACTGCACTTGGGTGGGCTGGGCTGGGCCGGGCGGAGGGGCAAAACGCAGGTGCTAGCAGGTATCTGGGCTGATCCCGCTAACACTGCATTTTTGGGAACCCTAAACTGCTGGGGACGCTAGTATAGATCTGATCGGATCAGATATTGATCCGTACAGATACTATACCACTAAGGGAGGCGTATGCTGCATGCGTGGGTGTTAGTGGTACTGGCGCTAATCTGACGCTGCCTGGGGCGACACATATCCCCGCTGGGCGATCAGGGGGCTAAACCTTTATTCAGTAATAAACGGCGGGTGTCCTGACACTATAAAAAATAAACGAACTAACCAGCATCACCCGTAACAGTAATACTGTGATCAGTGGTGAAAGGGTTAACTAGGGGGCAATCAAGGGGTTAAAACATTTATTAGGTAGTATATGGGGGTCCCTGTCGCTATAAAACGCTGACGGCGAACCTATATATTTACCTCCCTAACTAGCGTCACCAGTGACACTAAGACAGCGATCAGAGAAATGATCGCTTAGCGACACTGGTGACAGGGGGTGATCAAGGGGTTAAAACTTTATTAGGGGGAGTTAGGGGGGTACCCTAGACCTAAAGGGGGCTAACACTAACTGCCCTAACACAGTAACTGTCACAAACTGACACCATGCAGTAATCAGAAAAAAAAAACTGCTTGGTGTCAGTGTGACAGGGGGGTGATTGAGGGGTGATCGAGGGGGATCAGGGGGTAAAGGGGGGTGTTTTGTGTGCCTGGCATGTTCTACTGTGTGTGTGTAGTGTTTGTGCACTCACATTGCAGTCTTCTCTCCTCGGCGCCGGAACGGAAAATACCGAGCCGAGGAGAGATGACATCATTTCCTTTGCTGCTGTTTAGCATACAGCAGCAGAGGAATGATTCTATTGGCCAGCGGCGATCGCAAGGGGGGCCACGAACGGATGGTCTCCCCCTCATCTCCGATCGTTGCTGTACAATAGTCGACCATCTCGGGCACCGGGGGGGTCCGATTGGACCCCCCACCCGCGGAAGGCAGATCACGTATATGTACATGATTCTGCCTGTCCATGCCACCTTGCCGACGTATATCGGCGCGAGGCAGTCGTCAAGTGAAGGGTCTGGTATGGAATTTAGGGGGATCCCCACGTCATTTTTTTTAAAATTTTGGTTTGGGGTTCCCCTGTGGGGAATTCCCATGCCGTTTTTATCAATGAACTTCTATGTGTATTGTCGGACCGGCAATTCATTAATAGCCGCGGCCCGCGAGTAGTTTTAAATGGCTTTTTTCCTTTGAAATGTCATTTTGCTGTCAGACTGTTCTAAACACGGTAAACATGCGCCCCTTTACAGGCATACTATAGACACCCCCCAGGTACGAAATTTAAAGGGATATTACACTTTTATTGTTTGACTTTAAGCATTATTAAAATCACTGCTCCTGAAAAAACGGCCGTTTTTAAAACTTTTTTTTGCATTGATCCATGTCCCCTGGGGCAGGACCCAGGTCCCCAAACACTTTTTATGACAATAACTTGCATATAAGCCTTTAAAATTAGCACTTTTGATTTCTCCCATAGACTTTTAAAGGGTGTTCCGGCATTCGAATTTGCCACGAACACCCCAAATTGTTTGCTGTTCAGCGAACTTGGGAACAGCCAATGTTCGAGTCAAACATGAGTTCGACTCGAACTCGAAGCTCATCCCTAGTGGTCAGTGTAAATCTGATCATTACATTGGGGCTTGGTGTACAATCCTTTCATTCACACTAAAGATCAGTGTGAAGATCCCCCTTACATTGGTGGTCAGTGTGAATCCCCACTTACATTGGGGCTTAATGTGAATGCTCCTATTACATTAATGATCAGTGTAAATCCCCATTACATTAGTGGTCAGTGTAAATCCCCATTACATTGGTGGCCAGTGTAGAAATTCCTCTTTATATTGGTAATTGGTAAAAAAAATCCAAACTTGAATTTGTGGTCAGTTTCAAATCCTCCCTTACATTGGTAGTAAATGTAGAAGCCCCCTTTAAATTGGTGGTGAGTGTAAATCCCCATTACATTGATGGCCAGTGTAGAAATCCCCCTTTATTGGTTGTTGATGTAAATTCTTCATTACATTGGAGATCAGTGCACATTTCCCTTAGAAGGCGCTTCTAAGTGCAGTAATAAAACACTTTAATGACAAGGAAAGGTTAAAAACACTTACAAGATGGAAGTGAAAAACAAGCATATCAATGATTTCATAACGTCCAGCGGGATGCCTCCTAGAAGTAAAGACAGCTGCAGGTGGAAATTCCAGCCGGCCAGAGTTGGGAAACACTGTCTCTCTGATCCAAGATGGAGAGCCATGCTGTCAGGGCCAGCCATAATACAGGTGTAGCGCTGGTATTTTTGCCTCCTAGTGCCATGTAATGTTAAACAATGGACAATGTTATAAATTAGTATTTGGCTCCCTCTACTGGTATACTTATGAATAGACTTGTTAATTTTTCACATAAAACTCACACAGGAAGTGACTTAATGTTTACCTTGTGAAAGAATTTACCTACCACTGAGTGGCTGAACTGCATGCTGAGTAGGATATAAAAAGGCTCAACTTGGCCATTTTCTTTCTCTTTGGGAAGCATGGCCTGCCTGCAAGGATCTGTGAGGAGGTGCCCCAGGGAGCCACGGCCTGTATCGTGCGGAGCGGAACAACCAGCAACTCTGCCTTACACCTGTGTGCTGGAGAAACAGTGCAACCGGATCGGGAAGGATCCAGAGACACCTGATGGAGCCATTTGAAGGTCCCGGTCATCTTGTGGAGCGGGGCAGCGTGGCAGAGCTGACTGACGGCAGGACTGAGACCAGCGGAACGGAGGCATCCATTCATCCAAGCCTGGTGTGGTGAGTGGGCTGTCGCCCAACGTTCTTTAACGCACTTTACACACTTAGACATCATACTACAGTGTTGCTGAGACCTGCAGTTCCACAGGGGGGTCTCATTCAAGTAGACCGAGTTCATGCAGGCCTCAAGCCTATACTTCACTGAGAACTGATACTGTGTGGTTCAGAGGCAACTGTACTGGAGGCAGTTACAAGTGTGTTATACAGCAAGAACAGTTTCACTTATTATTCTACACTATTGCTTTGCTTGTTAAACCCTTGGATTACAATCACTGCAGTATAATAGCTAGCAGAAGACAGAAGATCAAAGACTACATCTTTCATTGTAAGGATTTGTGTTCAGTCACAGTGACAAAGGACTGTATCAATAAGCAGGAGGAGCTCATGAGCAACTGTGTTGTGCTGTGTTTATAACTTTGCATTACTGTGTTTAGTACAGCGTGCTGGAAGTGGAAAAGTGCCCAGTGTAAAGGCTTTGTTCACTCTGAACACTAGTCCCACTTGGAGACGCACCTGCAGGGGATTATCTAAGAAGTCGTTATATCTTAATAAGTTGTGAAAGTTCAGCGCATAGTCACATTATGTTTGTGTGTCAGTGCAGCTATTGTAATTACTGTTCATACCAGTCTCAGTAAAATTACATTCTGGTAAATTCAATGTGTAGAAGTGTTGTTAATTCTTCTACAGGTGAAGCTACGGATACCCAGGAACTGGTAAAAGGTACATTATTGTGTATTGTGGAAGTGTCCTTAAGTGTTAAGCTTCACACCAACACTACACCACAGCTGTGTCAAGTGGGTTGAGCAAATTTATAGGGGGTAAGGATAGCAGAGTACAAGCCCAATCAAATATGAGCAGCTCCTTTGGGGGTCAGTGCTAGGGATGAGCCGAACACCCCCCTGTTCGGTTTGCACCAGAACATGCGAACAGGCAAAAAATTTGTTCGAACACGTGAACACCGTTAAAGTCTATGGGACACGAACATGAATAATCAAAAGTGCTAATTTTAAAGGCTTATATGCAAGTTAAAGTGTTTGGGGACCTGGGTCCTGCCCCAGGGAACATGGATCAATGCAAAAAAAGTTTTAAAAATGGACGTTTTTTCAGGAGCAGTGATTTTAATAATGCTTAAAGTGAAACAATAAAAGTGTAATATCCCTCTAAATTTCATACCTGGGGGTATCTATAGTATGCCTGTAAAGGGGCGCATGTTTCCCGTGTTTAGAACAGTCTGACAGCAAAATGACATTTCAAAGGAAAAAAAGTCATTTAAAACTACTCGTGGCTATTAATGCATTGCCGGTCCAACAATACACATAAAAGCTCATTGATAAAAACGGCATGGGAATTCCCCACAGGGGAACCCCGAACCGAAATGAAAAAAAAATGACGTGGTGGTCCCCCTAAATTCCATACCAGGCCCTTCAGGTCTGGTATTTATATTAAGGGGAACCCCGCGCCAAAATTTTTTAAAAAAACAGCGTGGGGTCCCCCCAAAAATCTATACCAGACCCTTATCCGAGCAAGCAACCTGGAAGGCCGCAGGAAAAGAGGGGGGATGAGAGAGCGCCCCCCTCCTGAACCATACCAGGCCACATGCCCTCAACATTGGGAGGGTGCTTTGGGGGTAGCCCCCCAAAACACCTTGTCCCCATGTTGATGGGGACAAGGGCCTCATCCCCACAACCCTTGCCCGGTGGTTGTAGGGGTCTGCGGGTGGGGGGCTTATCGGAATCTGGAAGCCCCCTTAAACAAGGGGACCCCCAGATCCCGGCCCTCCCCCCTGTGCGAAATGGTAAGGGGGTACAAAAGTACCCCTACCATTTTACAAAAAATTTCAAAAATGTTAAAAATGACAAGAGACAGTTTTTGACAATTCCTTTATTTAAATGCTTCTTCTTTCTTCTGTCTTCTATCTTCCTTGTGGGGGTCTGCGGGCGGGGGGCTTATCGGAGTCTGGAAGCCCCCTTTAACAAGGGGACCCCCAGATTCCGGCCCTCCCCCTGTGTGAAATGGTAAGGGGGTACCCCTACCATTTCACAAAAAATGTCAAAAATGTTAAAAATGACAAGAGACAGTTTTTGACAATTCCTTTATTTAAATGCTTCTTCTTTCTTCCATCTTCTTTCTTCTATCTTCCTTCAGTTTCTTCCTCCATCTTCTTCTTCTGGTTCTTGTTCTTCTGGTTCTTCTTGTTCTTCTGGTTTTTCATTCGGTCTTCTCGTCCGGCATCTTCCTCAGCGGCGCCTTCTTCACTTCATCTTCTTTCCTTGGGCCGCTCCGCATCCACAATTGGACGGAAGGCTCCCGCTGTGTGACGCTTCTCCTCTTCTGACGGTTCTTAAATAACGGAGGGCGAGTGACCCCGCCCCCCTCTGGCATCACGGGGAATGCCACAGGGAAGTCCCCATGCGTCAGAGGGGGGTGGGGTCACCCGCCCCATGCATCAGAGGGGGGCGGGGTCACCCACCCTCCGTTATTTAAGAACTGTCAGAAGAGGAGAAGCGTCACACAGCGGGAGCCTCCCATCCAATCGTGGATGCGGAGCGACCCGAGGAAAGAAGATGAAGTGAAGAAGGTGCCGCTGAGGAAGATGCCGGATGAGAAGACCGGATGAAGAACCAGAAGAACAAGAAGAACCAGAAGAAGAGGAAGATGGAGGAAGAAACCGAAGGAAGATAGAAGACAGAAGAAAGAAGATAGAAGAAAGAAGAAGAATTTAAATAAAGGAATTGTCAAAAACTGTCTCTTGTCATTTTTAACATTTTTGAAATTTTTTTTGTGAAATGGTAGGGGTACTTTTATAACCCCTTGCCATTTCACACAGGGGGGAGGGCCGGGATCTGGGGGTCCCCTTGTTAAAGGGGGCTTCCAGATTCCGATAAGCCCCCCGCCCGCAGACCCCCACAACCACCGGGCAAGGGTTGTGGGGATAAGGTCCTTGTCCCCATCAACATGGGGACAAGATGTTTTGGGGGGCTACCCCAAAGCACCCTCCCAATGTTGAGGGCATGTGACCTGGTACGGTTCAGGAGGGGGGGCGCTCTCTCATCCCCCCTCTTTTCCTGCGGCCTGCCAGGTTGCGTGTTCGGATAAGGGTCAATTCCCTCTACCTACCCTGCTAACTGTTCCGTAGGAAAGGGATCTGCAAAGACACACCGGTTATCCATCCATCTGGCCGATGCATCCCGTCTCAGGTCTAGGCTTATAACGCATGAGACTTGCCCACTACTGGCTGTAATTGATATCGGTCATTGGAAATATATACGCTTGGACATTATCCAATTTCCTCTGTTTCCCGTTATCCTGGGCATCCCCTGGTTGCAGGCCCACAACCCACAGATAAACTGGGAATCAGGAGAAATTACTTTTTCATCCACCTACTGCCAGCAGTCTTGCCTTCACCCCATTCCCATGAGACCTTCACCCTTTCTGGGCATACATACTGACATCTCCTGTGTCACAGCTCATACCTGCAGCTTATCATGAATTCCTGGAGGTCTTTGATAAACAGAAGGCAGACATCCTACCACCTCATCGCTCGTATGATTGCCCAATTGAACTTTTGCTAGGGGCTGAAATTCTTTTTGGGCGCATCTTCCCGATCTCCGAACAGGAACTTAAAGTACTACATCAGTACATTGATAAAAACTTGGAGAAGGGCTTGATCCGGCCTTCCACGTCCCTTGTGGGCGCTGGAATTTTCTTTGTAGAGGATAGGGATGGGCTGTCTGTTCGAGTCCAACATGAGTTCAAATCGAACATTGGCTGTTTGCCCGTTCGCCGAATAGTGAACAATTTGGGGTGTTCGCAGCTAAATTCAAAAGCCGCGGAACACCCTTTAAAAGTCTATAGGAGAAATCAAAAGTGCTTTAAAGGCGAATACACAAGTTAATGTCATAAAAAGTGTTTGGGGACCCGGGTCCTGCTCCAGGGGACATGTATGAATGCAAAAAGAGTTTTAAAAACGTCCGTTTCTACTGGAGCAGTGATTTTAATAATGCTTAAGGTGAAACAATAAAAGTGAAATATTACTTTAAATTTCGTACCTGGGGGGGTCTATAATATGCCTGTAAAGTAGCGCATGTTTCCCATGTTTATAACAGTCCGAGGGTAAAATTACTTTTTTAAAGAAAAATAAATCATTTAAAAGTGCTAGCGCTAGTGTCGGCTATTAATGAATTGTCGGTCCCAACAATACACATAAAAGTCATTAAAAAAATGTAAAAAAAAATGCGTGGGGGGTCCCCCAAAATTCCATTACCAGGCCCTTTAGGTCTGATATGGATATTTAGGGAAACGCCACGCCAAAATTTTTTAAAAAATGGCGTTGGGTTCACCCCAAAAATCCATACCAGACCCTTCAGTTCTGGTATGATTTTAAGGGGAACTCCACGCCAAAATAAAAAAAATGGCGTGGGGTTCCCCCAAAATTCCACACCAGACCCTTATCCGAGCATGCAACCTGGCAGGCCACAGGAAAAGAGAGGGGGATGAGAGAGCGCCCCCCTCCTGAACCGTACCAGGCCACATGCCCTCAACATTGGGAGGGTGCTTTGGGGTAGCCCCCCCAAAGCACCTTGTCCCCATGTTCATGGGAAGAAGGGCCTCATCCCCACAACCCTTGTCCGATGCTTGTGGGGGTCTGCGGGCTGGGGGGCTTATCAGAATCTGGAAGCCCCCTTTAACAAAGGGGACTCCCAGATCCCAGCCCCCCTGTGTGAAATGGTATGGATTTTTGGGGATACCCCATGCCATTTTTTTTTAAATTTTGGCGCGGGGTACCCCTTAATATCCATACCAGACTTGAAGGGCCTGGTATGGAATTTAGGGGGACCCCCACGTCATTTTTTTTTTAAATTTTAGTTCGGGGTTCACCAGTGGGGAATTCCCATGCCGTTTTTATCAATGAACTTCTATGTGTATTGTCGGACCGGCAATGCATTAATAGCCACAAGTAGTTTTAAATGACTTTTTTTCCTTTGAAATGTCATTTTGCTGTCAGACTGTTCTAAACACGGGAAACATGTGCCCCTTTACAGGCATACTATAGACACCCCCAGGTACGAAATTTAAAGGGATATTATACTTTTATTGTTTCACTTTAAGCATTATTAAAATCACTGCTCCCGAAAAAACGGCCGTTTTTAAAACTTTTTTTTTGCATTGATCCATGTCTCCTAGGGCAGGACCCAGGTCCCCAAACACTTTTTATGACAATACCATGCATATAAGCCTTTAAAATGAGCACTTTTGATTTCTCCTATTGACCTTTAAAGGGTGTTTTGCGGCATTCGAATTTGCTGTGAACACCCCAAATTGTTCGCTGTTCGGCGAACTGGCGAACAGCCCATGTTCGAGTCGAACATGAGTTCGAATCATACTCGAAGCTCATCCCTAGTCAGTGCTACAGAAGGCAACCGGAAGTGACATCAGAGTTGGTGGGGCATGTTTTGGAGCTCCTTGGTTTGAAGAAGGAGCAACTGGGCATTGTAAGAGAAGTCCAGTTAACAGATGCACATTGGCGCGCAGGCGCACCAGTATGTGTACTGGAATAACAAATGTATTGGCGCATGTGCACGTACTGGCGCCAGTCAGCCTATTTAAACTGAGCAATGACACATACACATTGCTGAGTGGTCTTTCAGGTTGTGCCTTGATGTGTTCCAGTTTCTTGTTTCCTGTTTGATCTGGCTTCACCTGTACCTTCTATTGGACTTCCGCCTGCCTACCTGTGACCTCAGCTTGTGTTTGACTCTGCTCCTGCCTTACGCTTCTGTACCTCGCTGCCCAACTGTGTACCGAACCCAGCCTGTATCCTGTCTTAGCTTCTGCCTCATGTTCCTGTACCTGCTCTGCCCAGCTGTTGATGACCCCCTGGCTTATGTTCCAACAATGTTTCTGCTACATCGGCCCTAATGCCACTCTGTGTCCTTCACTCCCTGTCATCTCTACCAGGGGCATTGGACAAGAGGTGCAAGAGAGGCCCTCTCTACAACTCGATCTCCGTCAGGTCCGCTCTCTAGTGAAGAAAAGCTGCGAAGACGCCTGAAGGGCTTGTGTCTATTTTGTGGGGTAGCGGGACATTATCTCCAAAACTGCCCTGTGAGGCCCACAAAGACCAAGACAATTCCCTCTACCTACCTTGCTAACTGTTCCATAGGAAAGGGATCTGCAAAGACAGACCGGTTATCCATCCATCTGGCCGATGCATCCCGTCTCAGGTCTAGGCTTATAATGCATGAGACTTGCCCACTACTGGCTGTAATTGATATCGGTCATTGGAAATATATACGCTTGGACATTATCCAATTTCCTCTGTTTCCCGTTATCCTGGGCATCCCCTGGTTGCAGGCCCACAACCCACAGATAAACTGGGAATCAGGAGAAATTACTTTTTCATCCACCTACTGCCAGCAGTCTTGCCTTCACCCCATTCCCATGAGACCTTCACCCTTTCTGGGCATACATACTGACATCTCCTGTGTCACAGCTCATACCTGCAGCTTATCATGAATTCCTGGAGGTCTTTGATAAACAGAAGGCAGACATCCTACCACCCCATCGCTCGTATGATTGCCCAAATGAACTTTTGCTAGGGGCTGAAATTCTTTTTGGGCGCATCTTCCTGATCTCCGAACAGGAACTTAAAGTACTACATCAGTACATTGATGAAAACTTGGAGAAGGGCTTGATCCGGCCTTCCACGTCGCCTGTGGGCGCTGGAATTTTCTTTGTAGAGAATAGGGATGGGCTGTCTGTTCAAGTCCAACATGAGTTCAAATCGAACATTGGCTGTTTGCCCGTTCGCCGAATAGCGAACAATTTGGGGTGTTCATGGCAAATTCGAAAGCCGCGAATTTGCCATGAACCCTTTAAAAGTCTATAGGAGAAATCAAAAGTGCTAATTTTAAAGGCGAATACACAAGTTATTGTCATAAAAAGTGTTTGGGGACCCGGGTCCTGCTCCAGGGGACATGTATCAATGCAAAAAGAGTTTTAAAAACGGCCGTTTCTACTGGAGCAGTGATTTTAATAATGCTTAAGGTGAAACAATAAAAGTGAAATATTCCTTTAAATTTCGTACCTGGGGGGGTCTATAGTATGCCTGTAAAGTAGCGCATGTTTCCCGTGTTTATAACAGCCCGAGAGCAAAATGACTTTTTTAAAGAAAAATAAATCATTTAAAAGTGCTAGCACTAGTGTCGGCTATTAATGAATTGTCGTTCCCAACAATACACATAAAAATGTCATTAATAAAATGTAAAAAAAAATGCGTGGGGGGCCCCCAAAATTCCATTACCAGGCCCTTCAGGTCTGATATGGATATTAAGGGAAACGCCACTCCAAAATTAAAAAAAAATGGCGTGGGGTTCCCCCAAAAATCCACACCAGACCCTTATCCGAGCATGCAACCTGGCAGGCCGCAGGAAAAGAGAGGGGGATGAGAGAGCGCCCCCCTCCTGAACCGTACCAGGCCACATGCCCTCAACATTGGGAGGGTGCTTTGGGGTAGCCCCCAAACACCTTGTCCCCATGTTCATGGGGAGAAGGGCCTCATCCCCACAACCCTTGCCCGATGCTTGTGGGGGTCTGCGGGCGGGGGGCTTATCAGAATCTGGAAGCCCCTTTTAACAAAGGGGACTCCCAGATCCCGGCCCCCTGTGTGAAATGGTAATGGGGTACATTTTACTCCTACCATTTCACCCAAAAAAGTGACAAAAATGGTAAAAAAACACACACACACACAGCTTGGCACAAGTCCTTTAATAATAAAAAAAAAAATTCCAGCAATGTAATCCTTCTACGATCCACGAACGATAAAGCCTCCTCCATAGGAGGCACCCTGCAGAATGACGTGCGACTCGGATGACAGTTCTTAAATAACTGATGGCGGGGCCACCCAAGACATGTACGGGTGACCCTGCCCCCTCTGACGCAAGGGGAAATGCCGGGGTTACCCAGTGACATGTACGGGTGACCCCCGCATCATGGGAAACCCCCATTGCGTCAGAGGGGGCGGGGTCACCCGTACATGTCACTGGGTAACCCCGGCATTTCCCCTTGCATCAGAGGGGGATGGGGTCACCCGTACATGTTACTGGGTAAGCCCAGCATTTCCCCTTGCGTCAGAGGGGGGCTGGGTCACCCGTCCATGTCACGGGTGGCCCTGCTCTCGGTTATTTAAGACCTGTCATCTGAGTCGCGCGTCATTCTGCCAGGCGCCTCCTATGGCTGCATCGTTCATGGATCGTAGAAGGATTACATCACTGGAATTTTTTTTTATTAAAGGATTTGTGCCAAGCTGTGTGTGTTTTTTTACCTTATTTGTCACTTTTTTGGGTGAAATGGTAGGAGTACAATGTACCCCATTACCATTTCACACAGGGGGGCCAAGATCTGGGAGTCCCCTTTTTTAAAGGGGGCTTCCGGATTTCGATAAGCCTGCAGACCTCCACAACCACCGGGCAAGGGTTGTGGGGATGAGGCCCTTCTCCCCATGAACATGGGGACAAGGTGCTTTGGGGGGGCTACCCCAAAGCACCCTCCCAATGTTGATGGCATGTGGCCTGGTATGGTTCAGGAAGGGGGTGCTCTATCATCCCCCCTCTTTTCCTGCGTTCTGCCAGGTTACGTGCTCAGATAAGGGTCTGGTGTGGATTTTTGGAGGGAACCCCACGCCATTTTTTTTTAAATGTTGGCACGGAGTTCCCCTTAATATCCATACCAGACCTGATGGGCCTGGTAATGGAATTTTGGGAGACCCCCACACATTTTTTAAAAATTTTTCAATGACTTTCAATGACTTTTATGTGTATTGTCGGGACCGACAATTCATTAATAGCCGGCACTAGCGTTGGCACTTTTAAATGACTTTTTTTTCCTTTGAAATGTCATTTTGCTCTCGGACTGTTATAAACACGGGAAATATGCGCTACTTTTACAGGCATACTATAGACACCCCCAGGTACGAAATTTAAAGGAATATTTCACTTTTATTGTTTCACTTTAAGCAAGGGACATTTTTAAAACTTTTTTTTGCATTGATACATGTCCCCTGGGGCAGGGCCCAGGTCCCCAAACACTTTTTAGGACAATAACTTGCATATTAGCCTTTAAAATTAGCACTTTTGATTTCTCCCATAGACTTTTAAAGGGTGTTCCGCGGCTTTCGAATTTGCCGCAAATACCCCAAATTGTTCGCTATTTGGCAAATGGGCGAAAAGCCAATGTTCGAGTCGAACTCATGTTCGACCCGTACAGACAGCCCATCCCTAGTTAGCACTAATCATGCCCAGGGACTTAGACATTTAAAAAGTGAAGGAGGGACCTCATCTAATTTGCCACTTTCACAGAACTCAAACAATTACTTTTATATTTAAAAGTCCATAACAGTGGTATACTATTGCAGGGCAGGTCCAGAAACTTTATCTTGGTGATCATCGACCACTTCTGTACCCCAGACATCTATCCACCCCGACCATATTTTGTCAAATTTGCCAGGACAGTTTCGGGCTGGCATAGGTAAGCTTATACAATGGCATCACCGAGTTCAGTGTTAGGCGCCATGAGGACACCCTGGGAGGCGTAGTGTCCTTCCAGTGAAGGAATATCTCTCTACGAGCATAGAGTGTAGCATAATTCAAAAATAATCTAGTATATTTACCCCTTGCCCTAGAGTCAAAAACATTAAGCAGCATTAGTTTGGGGTCTGATTCCAGTTCCAGAGAGGTAACTCGGCTAAGGGTGTCAGCTATCTCTGACCAATAGTCTCCAAGGCGGGGAAAGGACCATATCATATGAAAGAAGGAGGCGGAGCTCTGACCACATCTAGGGCAGGCCACCGGGGTTTTAGGATTCATAATTGTTAACCGTTTTGAAGTGTAGTAGGCTCTGTGGAGGAACTTGACCTGTATAAACCGGTCTCTGGCCGAGATCATATTAATGACAGAGGAAGATACACATGTCTCCCATTCCTCCTCTGACAGATCTGGGATGTCTAATTTCCATTTAGCTAGGGATTTTTCAAGTTTCTTTAAAGGAGTTATAGACAAGTGGAAATATAGGGAGGGAAGGGGTTTATCTATGGTCTTGGCTATAAGTAGTCCCTCCACAGAGTCTGATTTCAATATGAGTTGTGCTGGGAATTGTTTCCTATATGAATGTCGAAGCTGGTAGTATAGAAACAACATCCACCCCGGTAGTGTGTAGGCACTTTTGAGATCAGGGAAGGACCTTAGCTTACCCCCCGCAACTATATGCTTCAGTTTAACTATACCCTTTCTTGCCCAAACCTGGGGGTCTGGAACAGTATTCATGTGTGATAGGTTGGGATTGCCCCAGAGAGAAAAGGGGGAAGAGAATATCTCTGGGGGAGGCAAAGCAGGCTCTGGCTCTGTGCCATACATTGATGGTTGTGTGCATCAGCTCCGTGATGCCAGGGTGAGACCTCGCCTCCCTAAATACCACGTTGCTGAGGGAGGAGTATGAGCCCATTATGGCTGCTTCCAAGGTCACTGCTGGGTTGTCTTGTAGATGGGAAAATCACCATCTGACCGTCACAAGGACGGCCGCCCAGAAGTAGATCTGAAGGTCTGGAAGGGACAGGCCTCCCTGGGTGACAGGCAGCTGAAGGGTAGTAATGGCCAGTCGTGGGGTCCTACCATTCCAAACAAAGGAAGATATTATGCTTTTTAGTTTTGCGAAGAATGAGGTCGGAGGGATCAAAGGGGCATTTCTAAAAAGGTAAAGGAATTTGGGGAGATAAACCATCTTAACTAAGTTTACCCTACCCACTGGTGATAGGGGAAGGGTCCTCCAGGCTATACATTTCTGCGAGAAGTTTTTAAGTAATGGTTGAAGGTTCAGTTCATAATATGAGGATAGCGGAGTCCCAATCCTTACACCTAGGTAATTGAACTCTGATGTCCAGTTTAGGGGGGTGCCAGTTGGTGAGTGGTGATCTGATGCATTCAATTAATCTATCATTTGTAGCGCTGGTGGGAGGGAAGAGATATCTTTAAGGAAAAGGAGAGTATCATCGACATATAAGGATATTTTATCAGTTATTACACCGACTTGGATCCCCATTACTGAAGGAGCGGATCTAATACGAGCTGCCATGGGTTCCATGGCTAGCGCGAATAATCCAGGGGATAGTGGGCATCCCTGTCTGGTGCACCTGGATAGAGGAAACGGCAAGGACAATGAATTATTTGTGCGTATACGGGCTGTGGGGCTGTGGTATAACATCTGGATCCAGCTAATAAAACGAGGGCCAAACCCAAACTTGTGAAGGACCGCCCAGAGGTAGTGCCATTCAACCAAATCAAAGGCCTTTTAGGCGTCAAAGGAGGCGACTACCTCCAGGCCGTCCCCGCTTGCCCTAGAGAGATGTGTAAGGAGACGTTGGATATTTATGTCAGTCCCCCTGCCTGGCATAAATCCAGACTGGTCCACATGCACCAATGCCGTAATCACGGTGTTCAGTCGACCGGCCAGCACCTTAGCCAATAACTTGGCATCCACATTAAGGAGGGAGATAGGGCGATACAAAAAACACTGTTCTGGGGGCTTACCCAGTTTAAGGATGACCACTATAACTGCCTCAGCCATTGTCGGGGGTAACGAATTTCCCTCTATGGCTTTTTGCACCACTATTCTGAATGATGGTAGTATTTCTTCTGTATAAGTTTTAAAGAATTCGGCAGGTATCCCATCCGGGCCTGGCGTTTTACTGTTTTGCAAGGAGGCCACTACCCGCTGTAACTCCTCTAATAGGATAGGACCGTCTAAAGCTTCTCTAAATGTGGAAGTCAGGCAAGGGAGCTCCACCCCGTCGAGGTATGTCGTCAGTTCTTCATCCGTACAGTCCATTCGAGAGCCATTTGCATCATGGTAAAATGATGCAAATCTGTCATTAATGGACGAGGGATCCATTAGGATCGTCCCGTCCAAGTCACATATGTTCGAGATAGTCACCGGGGAGGAGCTTTCCCTCACCAGCCATGCCAGCATACTGCCGGTCTTCTCCCCGTGTTCAAAGATTCTTTGGGACTGATGTAGGAATTGAGTTTTGGTGGCTGATGTTTGTAACAGGAGAACATCCCTTAACCCTGCCTGGAAGTCAGAGTATGCTCTTGGCGTCCCCGACTCAGAGTATTCCTCCTCAAGTGCCACCACCCTCTCAGCCGTTCGGGTCTCCTCCCTTAGAGCCTTACGGATCTTACAGATATGTGACTGTAAACTACCCGTGGTAAAGGCCTTAAATGCATCCAAAGATGTGGTCAGAGACACTGATTGATCTAGTTCCTGCCAATACTGCACCGTCTCAGACCTATATGGTTCCGATATTCTGGAATCAGATAGCCAGAACCTGGACAATCTCCAGAGACTATCCCCCGGTGTACTGGACATGCTCAGGTTCAAGGCAAGGGGTGATAGGATATGCCACGGGGGAGAATGGTGATATCGCTAACTCTGGGAAGGACAGATCCCCCGGATTGGCAAGGTCTTTGCGTGATAGGGTTTTGTGTGAGGCTGAGTGGCATGTGTAAGCCCTGTGGGAGGGGTTACGCCATCTCCACACATCAGTCAGGTTAGAGGCCTCCGCCCAAGAGAGCAGCTCCAAAGATGAGCCCGCTCCGGGCAAGAGTCTGTCCATCCCAGAGTCCTGGGCCAATTTAAAATCCTGCAGCATCACCACATTATCTGTATCGTAAATGACAATCTTAGAAATAAGTAGGGATGAGCCGAACACCCCCCTGTTCAGTTTGCACCAGAACATGCGAACAGTAGGGATGAGCCGAACACCCCCCTGTTCGGTTCGCACCAGAACATGCGAACAGGAAAAAAGTTTGTTCGAACACGTGAACACCGTTAAAGTCTATGAGACACGAACATGAATAATCAAAAGTGCTAATTTTAAAGGCTAATATGCAAGTTATTGTCATAAAAAGTGTTTGGGGACCTGGGTCCTGCCCCAGGGGACATGGATCAATGCAAAAAAAAGTTTTAAAAATGGCCGTTTTTTCAGGAGCAGTGATTTTAATAATGCTTAAAGTCAAACAATAAAAGTGTAATATCCCTTTAAATTTCATACCTGGGGGGTGTCTATAGTATGCCTGTAAAGGGGCACATGTTTCCTGTGTTTAGAACAGTCTGACAGCAAAATTATATTTTGAAGGAAAAAACTCATTTAAAACTACCCGCGGCTATTGCATTGCCGACAATACACATAGAAGTTCATTGATAAAAACGGCATGGGAATTCCCCAAAGGGGAACCCCGCGCCAAAAAAAAAAAAAAAAAACGGCGTGGGGCCCCCCAAAAATCCATACCAGACCCTTATCCGAGCACGCAACCTGGCAGGCTGCAGGAAAAGAGGGGGGGACGAGAGTGCGCCCCCCCTCCTGAACCGTACCAGGCCACATGCCCTCAACATTGGGAGGGTGCTTTGGGGTAGCCCCCCAAAACACCTTGTCCCCATGTTGATGAGGACAAGGGCCTCATCCCCACAACCCTGGCCGATGGTTGTGGGGGTCTGCGGGCGGGGGGCTTATCGGAATCTGGAAGCCCCCTTTAACAAGGGGACCCCCAGATCCCAGCCCCCCTGTGTGAAATGGTAAGGGGGTACTTGTACCCCTACCATTTCACTAAAAAACTGTCAAAGATGTTAAAAATGACAAGAGACAGTTTTTGACAATTCCTTTATTTAAATACTTCTTCTTTCTTCTATCTTCCTTCATCTTCTGGTTCTTCTGGTTCTTCTGGCTCTTCTGGTTCATCCTCCGGCGTTCTCGTCCAGCATCTCCTCTGCGGCGTCTTCTATCTTCTTCTCCTCGGGCCGTTCCGCACCCATGGCATGGAGGGAGGCTCCCGCTCTTCTCTTCATCTTCTTCATCTTCTTCTCTTCTTCTTTTCTTCTCTTCTTCTCTTCTTCATTTTTCTTCTTGCTGGCATGGAGGGAGGCTCCCGCTGTGTGACGGTGCTCCTCGTCTGACAGTTCTTAAATAACGGGGGGCGGGGCCACCCGGTGACCCTGCCCCCATCTGACGCACGGTGACTTGTCGGGACTTCCCTGTGACGTCACAGGGAATGCCACAGGGAAGTCCCGTCATGTCCCGTGCGTCAGAGGGGGGCGGGGTCACCGGCATTCGAATTTGCCGCGAACACCCCAAATTGTTCGCTGTTCGGCGAACTTGCGAACAGCCAATGTTCGAGTCGAACGTGAGTTCGACTCGAACTCGAAGCTCATCCCTAGCGAACAGGTAAAAAATTTGTTCGAACACACGAACACCGTTAAAGTCTATGGGACTCGAACATAAATAATCAAAAGTGCTAATTTTAAAGGCTTATATGCAAGTTATTGTCATAAAAAGTGTTTGGGGACCTGGGTCCTGCCCCAGAGGACATGGATCAATGCAAAAAAAAGTTTGAAAAGTTTTTTCGGGAGCAGTGATTTTATTAATGCTTAAAGTCAAACAATAAAAGTGTAATATTGCTTTAGATTTCGTACCTGGGGGGTGTCTATAGTATGCCTGTAAAGGGGCGCATGTTTCCCCTGTTTAGAAAAGTCTGACAGCAAAATGACATTTCAAAGGAAAAGAAGTCATTTAAAACTACTCGCGGCTATTAATGAATTGCCGGTCCGACAATACACATAGAAGTTCATTGATAAAAATGGCATGGTAATTCCCCACAGGGGAACCCCGGACCAAAATTTTTTTTTAAATGAGGACATGGATCAATGCAAAAAAAAGTTTGAAAAGTTTTTTCGGGAGCAGTGATTTTATTAATGCTTAAAGTCAAACAATAAAAGTGTAATATTGCTTTAAATTTCGTACCTGGGGGGTGTCTATAGTATGCCTGTAAAGGGGCGCATGTTTCCCCTGTTTAGAAAAGTCTGACAGCAAAATGACATTTCAAAGGAAAAGAAGTCATTTAAAACTACTCGCGGCTATTAATGAATTGCCGGTCCAACAATACACATAGAAGTTCATTGATAAAAATGGCATGGTAATTCCCCACAGGGAAACCCCGGACCAAAATTTTTAAAAAAATGACGTGGGGGGTCCCCCTAAATTCCATACCAGGCCCTTCAGGTCTGGTATGGATATTAAGGGGAACCCCGGCCCAAATTTTTTAAAAAAATGGCGTGGGGTCCCCACAAACATCCATACCAGACCCTTATCCGAGCACACAACCTGGCAGGCCGCAGGAAAAGAGGGGGGACGAGAGAGCGCCCCCCTCCTGAACCGTACCAGGCCACATGCCCTCAACATTGGGAAGGTGCTTTGGGGTAGCCCCCCAAAACACCTTGTCCCCATGTTGATGGGGACAAGGGCCTCATCCCCAAACCCTTGCCCGGTGGTTGTGGGGGTCTGCGGGCGGGGGACTTATCGGAATCTGGAAGCCCCCTTTAACAAGGGGACCCCCAGATCCCGGCCCTCCCCCCGTGTGAAATGGTAAAAAAAGTACCCCTACCATTTCACAAAAAAAGTGTCATAAATGTTAAAAATGACAAGAGACAGTTTTTGACAATTCCTTTATTTAAATGCTTCTTCTTTCTTCTATCTTCCTTCGGTTTCTTCCTCCAGCTTTTTCTTCTTCTGGTTCTTCCTCCGGTGTTCTCGTCTGACATCTTCCTCCACGGCGTCTTCTTCTTCTCGGGCCGCTCTGCATCCACCATGATGGGAGGCTCCCGCTGTGTGATGCTTCTCCTCTTCTGACGGCTCTTAAATAACAGAGGGCGGGGCCACCAGGTGACCCCGCCCCCCTCTGACACACGGGGACTTGACAAGGACTTCCCTGTGGCATTCCTCGTGACGTTAGAGGGGGTCACCCATTATGTAATGGGTGACCCCACCCCCTCTGACATCACGGGGAATGCCACAGGGAAGTCCCCGTCAAGTCCCCGTACGTCAGAGGGGGCGGGGTCATCGGGTGGTCCCACCCTCTGTTTTTTAAGAACCGTCAGAAGAGGAGAAGCGTCACACAGCGGGAGCCTCCCATCATGGTGGATGCGGAGCGGCCCGAGAAGAAGAAGGAAAGAAGACACCACGGAGGAAGATGCCGGACGAGAACTCCGGAGGAAGAACCAGAAGAACCAGAAGAAGAAGAAGATGGAGGAAGAAATCGAAGGAAGATAGAAGATAGAAGAAAGAAGATAGAAGATAGAAGAAAGAAGAAGCATTTAAATAAAGGAATTGTCAAAAACTTTCTCTTGTCATTTTTAACATTTTTGACACATTTTTTTTGAAATGGTAGGGGGGAGGGCCAGGATCTGGGGGTCCCCTTGTTAAAGGGGGCTTCCAGATTCCGATAAGTCCCCTGCCCGCAGACCCCCACAACCACCGGGCAAGGGTTGTGGGGATGAGGCCCTTGTCCCCATCAACATGTGGACAAGGTGTTTTGGGGGGCTACCCCAAAGCATCCTCCCAATGTTGAGGGCATGTGGCCTGGTATGGTTCAGGAGGGGGTCCGCTCTCTCGTCCCCCTCTTTTCCTGCGGCCTGCCAGGTTGCGTGCTCGGATAAGGGTCTGGTATAGATTTTTGGGGGGACCCCACGCCATTTTTAAAAAAAATTTGGCGCGGGGTTCCCCTTAAAATCCATACCAGACCTGAAGGGTCTGGTATAGATTTTGAGGGGGACCCCACACCATTTTTTTTTTAAATTTTGGCCAGGGTTCCCCTTAATATCCATACCAGGCCCTTCAGGTCTTTAGGGGGACCCCCACGTCACTTTTTTTTAAATTTTGGTTCGGGGTTCCCCTGTGGGGAATTCCCATGCCATTTTTATCAATGAACTTTTATGTGTATTGTCGGACCGGCAATTCATTAATAGCCGTGAGTAGTTTTAAATGACTTTTTTTCCTTTGAAATTTCATTTTGCTGTCAGACTGTTCTAAACACGGGAAACATGCGCCCCTTTACAGGCATACTATAGACAGCCCCCATGTATGAAATTTAAAGGAATATTACACTTTTATTGTTTCAGTTTAAGCATTATTAAAATCACTGCTCCCCAAAAAACGGGCGTTTTTAAAACTTTTTTTGCATTGATACATGTCCCCTGGGGCAGGACCCAGGTCCCCAAACACTTTTTATGACAATACCATGCATATAAGCCTTTAAAATTAGCACTTTTGATTTCTACCATAGACTTTTAAAGGGTGTTCCGCGGCTTTTGAATTTGCCGCGAACACCCCAAATTGTTCGCTGTTCGGAGAACTGGGGAACAACCAATGTTGGAGTCGAACATAAGTTTGACTCGAACTCGAAGCTCATCCCTAGAAATAAGCTGATTAAGTAATCTCGTGGAAGCCGGAGGGGGCAGGTATAGTTCCACCACCACTAGTTCCAACCTGTCGACCATGGCATGAAGTATAACAAAGCGACCCTCCGGGTCCAATTCCAGCGCCAGCAGCTAGAACAGCAAAGATTTATGAACTAGAACGCTGACCCCTCTAGAGTAGTTGGTGTATGTGGAATGGTACTGATGTCCCACCCAGGGCTATCTAAGGCTCAAGAGCTTACTGCCTGTCAAGTGAGTTTCCTGAAGTATACATATTTGGGGATGATAGGTTTTCAGAAATTGAAACACTAATGACCTTTTCACAGAAGAGTTCAAACCCCTAGTGTTCCATGAAACAATAGTACAGTCAGCCATAATCATCTAATGGTACATTTTCAAGCTGTGGACCTTCACACAAATTTAGATGCAAGGTCCGGACCACTGTATGGGTCAGGACGTGGAATCCCAAACATTTAGTGACATACCTGTTTACATCGCTTGTGAAAAAACAACAGATAAACCAGTTGTAACATAATAAACCCAAACAACCCCCCCCACACCGCCAACCCCAGTCCCAACTTTGGGGAGGCTCAGGATCCCAAGTTAGAACTAATAAAAAAAAATTATTTGACAGGAAAAGAAGAGGAGACCTAAAACTTCAAAGAGGAGACAAGGTCTGGTTATCCACTGCCAACTTAAAATTGTCATGTCCATCCAAGAATCTCGGACCTAGATATATTGGTCCTTTTCCTGTCAAAAGGCAGATTAAGCCAGCAGCCTACCAACTTTCACTCCCAGAGTCTTACAAAATTCACCCTGTCTTCTACATATCCTTACTAAAAACCGCAAGGTTAGACCCTTTTCCTGGTCATGAGCCCACACCTACTATAATTGTTGGTAACAAGGAATATGAGGTCGAGACAATTGTGGATTGTAAAAAAAAGGAATGTGATCCAGTTTTTAATTAAATGGAAAGGCACAGACCTGAAGACAACTCTTGGGAACCAGAATCCAATCTTCATGCCAAGAGATTGATACGGGCATTCTTCCAGGCTCACCTTGAAAAGAGGTTACCGATGGGCATCCAGAGGTTGCCCATTGGGGGGCAATGTAAGAGAAGTCTGGTTAAAAGACACGCATTGGCACGCAGGCGCAGGCACACCAGTGTGTGCACAAGGAACAACATGTGTTGGCGCATGCGTAAGCGCACGCGGGCATGAGCAGGCGCTCGCATGCGCGCGTGCACGTACTGGCATCAGTCAGCCTATTTAAATTGAGCAATGACACATACACATTGCTGAGTGGTCTTTCAGCTTGTTCCTGTTTACCTGTGCCTTGATGTGTTCCAGTTTCCTGTGTTTGACACGGTTTCATTTGTACCTTCCCTTGGACTTCCGCCTGCCTACCTGTGACCTCGGCTTGTGTTTGACTCTGCTCCTGCCTTATGCTTCTGTACCTCACTGCCCGACTATGTACCAAACCCGGCCTGTGTCCTGTCCTGCCTCATGTTTCTGTACCTGTTCTGCCCGGCTGTTGATGACCCCCTGGTTTATGTTCCAACAACACTTCTGCGTGCTGATCCAGCGACACGGAGTTCCGGTTCTCAGTGCCTGTCTGGTGATTTTCAGCCATCGGGTTCCTGCCAAGGCCCAGCTGGTGCCACCTGTCATGGAACGTCCCACACTCCGCTTGAGTGCTTCCGTCATATACCACTTCCTCCCAGTCTGTATACAGATATCCCAACCTCTCTGAGTACAAACAAGGCGACACTTGCTTGTTGCTACCAAGACTCACTTTATTCAGAACCAGAATACAGTCTTATATACACAGGAGAAGATTACTCTAACAATACAAACGTAACCTAATTAACATGAGCTAATTATCTAATCCTTTATACAGCCTAGGTGACTGAGACATGACCTTTCGCCCAGACTTGTGGTCACCGAGCTTCACACAGTTATATCAACACAATGGCAGTCGTCCCGTCTCCTACATTGTATAGAGGACAATGTCATTAGCTCATTCAGTTAACAGGTTGAGTTCAGAATCAACAAAACCAATAATAGTCTTTACATACATCCTGGGAGATATTGTGGACAAATATTACTGTCCCATTTTAAGTAGTCCAAGATATATTTTCTCACTCACCCTGTGCCAGGATGGCACAGGGTACCTTAGACATAAGATATATTCTGAGTTCCACGGGCCCCCCGTCACACCACCTACTACATCGGTCCTTGTGCTACTCTGTGTCCTTCACTCCCTATCATCTTTACCAGGGGCATTGGACAGGAAGTGCAAGAGAAGCCCTCTCTACAGCTCGATCTCCATCAGTTACGTGACAGGCATGCTCCGAAACATGTCCTGCCCACTCTGACATCGCTTCCAGTTGCCTGTATTCCTGCTGGCCCTGACAGCATGGCTCTGCATCTTAGATCAGAGAGACATTGTTTCCCACCGCTGGTCGGCTGGAACTTCCACCTGCAGCTGTCTTTACTTCCAGGAGGCATCTCACTGGATGTTATGGATTCATTGATATGTCTATTTTTCACTTCCATCTTGTAAGTGTTTTTAACCTTTCCTTGTCATTAAAGTGGTATACCCTAATTTGTCATTTTTACCTACATGTAAGCCTATAATAAGGCTTAACTGTAGAAAAAAAGGAATATCTCCTAAACCTGTATGGTTTAGGAGATATTCCCTTTGCATGCAGCTGATGTCAGCATTGCATGCGCTCTGAATGCCCAGCTGAAGGCGTGACAATTGCATGGTGCGCTTTTTACTACGCATTTCGGTTCATTTGCAGCACATTTGCCATATGGCAGACGTGCTCCTGCTACCTACCTACACTCAATGGGTTGCACTACATGTGGCAAAGTAGTTCATGGGACATTTTGGCATGTTGTGGGTTGCACATTTTTTACTGTGCGCTTTGCTGCATTTGTCGCTTGTTTCTTAATGCAGCAAAATGCATGTTTGCTTCTGCGTTTGGGGTGCCGTTAACAATTAATGGCACCAAGAACTAGTTTGTTTTAGTAAAGGTGGCCATACACTGATCTGTGCAATCTCTGTACTCTATCCTTTAGATTTACCAAAACTACTGTATATAATAGGAGGACACACCATCTATCCAATCACTCTGTATCCAATCAGGAAGGCCTTTGCAGTACACAGTTGATGGTAAATCTAAGGCTGGGTTCACACTATCGCCGCATGTGGCTCACAGCAGGGGTCTGGTGCGTCCTGGTTCACCATTTCAGGTCCGATTTTAGACCAAATTTTTGGCTGAATTTGGACTTGAAACAGACCAAAAGATGCACAGGGCTCCGGTGCAAACTCGCCGCAATGGAGATATGTGAACCGGCTCCATAGAATGCTGGTCAAAATCTCCTGCTATTGCAAATTGGGGCTTTTGAGAGGAGTACTGAGGCAAGGAGCTGTGATTTTTTCAGAAAGCATCCTGCTGACCCTTCCCACCAGTCATGTAAGTTCGTAAATGCCCCAGTTGTGTAATGTGTGCCCTCTCCTCCTTTATTGTTTCTTTTGCTGGATAGCTTGGTCTGCATGTAAATGTTGTAGCAGATTGTCCATTTACTTATCATGGTCATGCAGACAAAGCCCCCCTTAACTAATTTTTTTCAAAACTCCCTGGGTTCCTAGGCACACCCAAGAAATATAAGTTTCTCTGCCCAGGTAGCTGGGTAACTGGTCTGCAGCTAGCCTCCCTGACAGTATTCCCGAGTGTGGCTCGGGGTTAAATTTCAGCACCATTAGCGGTAACTCTGAGCCACACTCGGGATTACATCTCAGGATCCTGGTGCAGGTTACTTACCTTGCCCCAGTATTCTGCAATGTCCCCCTGCACTGTCGGCTGGCTCCGCCCTTTGCCTGAAGCCTCTCTGTGCCAGGCTCCATTCTCTACGAGCGTCGCAACGCATGGGGGCAGAGCCTGGTGGCAAATTCAAAAAATGTAAAAATCATAACACATACAGTACTGTAATCTTACAGATTACAGTACTGTATGAAATCATTTCTCTTCCCTTTTATCACGAGTGCCTTTGGCCTATGCCCTGCATGCAGTTTTATATTATATATACTGTTCTTTCTGCCTGGAAACTTGAGATTGTCCATAGCAACCAAAAAGTGTCCCTTTATGTCAAAAGTGGCTTTAGACCAGCTAGAACACTTGCAGAATTGAGCGATAGTGAATCGTGGGGAAATTTATTTTATTATTAATATATTATTTTTTTTTTAAATTATTTATTGATTATATTATAATTTATGATTTTGTGTTTCAAACTTCATCATATCCGGGATATCTACTAGACTCTTGGTGGACAGATCTAAGCGTGTTATTGCTAAGAATTACAGACCTACAATATAAGATGCCAAATTTCTATGCAAAATAATTGTACCGCTTTGAGACACAAAAATCTGAAATAATCATACTGTCAGGGAGGCTAGGTGAGCCTCAACTGTCACAGCCAGCATGAGGGCAGCTGGGCCACAACCTTAAAGCATGCAGCTTCCCCTAAAGACCCAACTACTATACCCCTTCCTTCGTGATTGCTACCAGAGTACTCCAGTTCCAATGTGGCCTTGGGCCTTGGATCCCCCCAGTTGTTCACCTGTGTTACCAGAGCTACAGTGGACTTTACTGTGAGGTACACTGTCTATGAGGATAACCAAAAGAAGCTGTTTGTTTTATATACTCTTTACTGAACTAGTGATTCTCATGTAGACTCTCTTTAGCATAGGCATATTTTGACTAAGCTATGCAGCTATATGTTATCCTGATTGAGTCACCATACCATTGCTGTAAAGAGTTCATGTTTGTGTAGCTTTCATTATTCTTTTATTATTATTTTATTATTATTTCACTATTCTTTTATTATTATTAATGTATACATGCTGTTTGCCATCATGACACTGTTTTACAATAATGTTTCTAACTTTGCACCTGTTTAGTAATCGGCAAGTTACAGTTACAGAAACATTGCTGCCACATAGAAGCCAGCTATACATATCACATACTTCCTTGTGATTAAGCACTTTGTGCAAAACACATCCAGGTTTGTTCTTTGATGTCTATTTATCTGTGCATACCTATACATCTGTACAATATGATCAAGCAAGACAAACATGGGAATAAGAGCTTTAATTCTTATTGGAACTTTGTCTTTATAACTGCATACTGCTCCATATGTTTCTGCCTGTTTTTTATAATTATATTTTGAATGTCTCATAACAGTAAAAATGTATATTGATATTCTTCAATGCCTGGATTATACCAGCAAGGTCTGAAGAGACAGGTATTTCAGTTCTCTGACAATTTCACTCTGTATCTGTTCATACTTGGAATTACTAAAGTTCCTTTGAAGAGATTCACACATGGACTAGAGGCTGATATAAATTCATTACAAAAGGGCCTTTGTTGAAGACACATAGTGAGAGGGGGGATTTCAGAAAGATACTTCCTCTAAGTTACAAACACTCACTGGCAGATGGATTTTCATGATTGCAAAGGTTGTGTAACCAGTGTCAAGGATATTGATAGAAGGGGGTCTGTTTTACTTGAAAAGAAGATCTGTGTTAATTTGGATTAATACAAAAATCCCTCTGTTTGTATAGACAGAGCCAAGTCAGACATAATATACCCTGGATGCTGGCCTTGATTTGACACAAGAGCACAAATGTGGAAGAAGGAAAGTGTTTTCTTTGGACAGCAAATAGATGGAGGAATTGCTAGAAAGTATTTAAAGCTCAGTAAACTAGGAGCAATTTACAAGATGTTTTATGGTCTGATGCTCTATTGGTGTAACACAAACATGGTATATGATAGAATAAAATGTGTTAAAGAAAAATTCCAGGTATGGATATGTTTACATAGTTTTGTTCGTCTGGCTTGGCCCAATGTAAGTATGTATGTTCCAAACCTGTTAGATCCCAATGGAAGCTGGAAATCACTGTAGTAGGCACCACTAATACAAAGATGGCTGCTAGCTTTGGGGGTGCCGTCCCAAATAGCTGATGAAATAACTCTGGGGTGCCAATTGAAATAAATCCTAAAATTGAAATAACTTTTAAAATAAACAAATGTGAAAAGACACATAATATCAAAGCGGCGCTCCTGTCAAATTGCTGAGAATTGACACAATTGCATATAGGGTAAATGCACATAAAGTTGCTAAACATTGAATCGCAGATCTGACAAGTGCTGAAAATTGACACAATTGCATATAGGGTAAATGCACATAAAGTCGCTAAACATTAAATCGCAGATCTGACAAGTACTGAGAATTGACACAATTGCATATAGGATAAATGCACATAAAGTAGCTAAACGTTAAATCGCAGATCTGACAAGTGGATAAACGTGAAGGTAAAGTTCGTGGCTAGCTTCATAAGTGAATTAAGAAGTGGAGATGGCCGGATAGTGCACCAATCACTGTATTCAAACCCGTTCTCCACAGGCCCCTCTGGGGTTCAAACTCACCACAAAGTTGCAGATGATAAGCATTCACAATCTCCCACTGATTTACTGCTGGGCCGGCTTGGATTTCCACATTTATCCACTTGTCAGATCTGCGATTTAACGTTTAGTGACTTTATGTGCATTTACCCTATATGCAATTGTGTCAATTTTCAGCACTTGTCAGATCTGCGATTCAATGTTTAGCGACTTTATGTGCATTTACCCTATATGCAATTGTGTCAATTCTCAGCAATTTGACAGGAGCGCCGCTTTGATATTATGTGTCTTTTCACATTTGTTTGTTTAATGTGACAGACTGTTGTATCTCATATTCATTTATTTATTTTTTTAGTTTAAGTGGCAGCCAGATTATATATTTCTCTCTTATTGTGATTAATCACAGTGCCAGCATGTGTTAATCTGTTTGGAAACTCATTGCGCTGGGTTGGAAGGAGATAAGTGAGCCTAGTTTTATTTCTTTCCTCTTTTTTTCAACTTCTAAAATAACATTCCAAACTTGAAGGGCAAATCTCTGAAACTCACATCTAAACCTTATTCATAGCAAAGAAACATTAACCAGAAAATTCTTACCATCCATGCAGCTCACTAAGGGCTGCTAACATTGTTTCCCCCAGTGCTATATTTGAATGAACATGTGGCTACCTCCATTTTGAGTTTATGCAACTGTTCTACATAATGATGCCTTTCCTGTCTTATTGACTATTTTCAGTTTGTAGTCTCCACATTTTGGTCTTAAAAGGGTAATGAGTTTGATTACTATGGCCTCTATGCCTTGGATTGCTACCCCATCTCACAGAATAAACTTCATAATGCCTTGGTGTAGTTTTTGGGTAGTGCGACCTCCTTTGCATATCATTATTAGCCATCAAACAATATATAGCGATGTGACCCCCTTTTTACAAACAAAGCACTTGAGAGCTGGTCTCCCTGCATAGGCCCTTCTCTGAGCATATGGCGATGGAGACTCACATTGTTGCATAACATTACTATGATTGGAATGAACAGATTTTACACTTTCATTGTCTGTGTATTCACTAGCAATGGACTCATCAGAAGTCTCCACTGTTTCAACTCCTGAATCAATTTCAAGTGCAGTTACCGCACTTTATTTAACTATTCCTCATTCAGATCTCCAACATTGATTCCCAACATAGCAGCATCACTTGCAGCAACACTAGCATTTGGCTTTTCTACATGTTGTTCCAGAGCCTCTATCTTTGCTGAGCACTGAGCATGTGCGGAGGAGAACTCCATGGCAGACTGGGCTTCATGTAATTCCTTCCTAAGCAGTATTATAGTATGCTCCTTCTCAGCTCTCTCTGATTCAAAGAGGCAATGCAACTTTCTCTTTGTTTACACATTTGTTCTAATTCATTCATTTTCTGTTCCAATACACATTTCTCAGTCACTAATTGTTTAATGTGATCCCAAACATTTGCATCTGCCTTTGCAACCATTGCTAACATTCTCAGTTACACTTTGTACCTGCTCCAATAATTGCTTTCTCTCAGTACACCATTGGACTTCTTTCGATGTCTTTCATTTTCAATAACATGCATACAACATTGGCCATCTTCACCTTCCTGCCTTTTTTCAAAGACTTTTTATGTTTTAGCTGATCATTATGAATATTACATTGTCTCAATAACTCATTAAATTGATGGGTTAAAGCATTTTCTGCCATAGTGTTAAAATTAACACAGGCATGTCTCTTAAGAAAATCTTCAATTACCTCGATTGATGTGCTAATTAGTCTACACTGAATCTTGTTTAACCAGTCTATACAACAGCTACAGACACAAGACACACAGAGACACAGGCACACAGATAAAGCTGTTTAAAAGCTAACTTTTACCTGTAGTTCTCCAGCACACAAGGCAGAGCACACTCTTAATTAGGGATGAGCCGAACACCCCCCTGTTCGGTTCGCACCAGAACATGCGAACAGGAAAAAAGTTCTCTCGAACACGCGAACACCGTTAAAGTCTATGGGACACGAACATGAATAATCAAAAGTGCTATTTTTAAAGGCTTATATGCAAGTTATTGTCATAAAAAGTGTTTGGGGACCTGGGTCCTGCCCCAGGGGACATGGATCAATGCAAAAAAAAGTTTTAAAAACGGCCGTTTTTTCAGGAGCAGTGATTTTAATAATGCTTAAAGTCAAACAATAAAAGTGTAATATCCCTTTAAATTTCGTACCTGGGGGGTGTCTATAGTATGCCTGTAAAGGGGCGCATGTTTCCCGTGTTTAGAACAGTCTGACAGCAAAATGACATTTCGAAGGAAAAAACTCACTTAAAACTACCGCGGCTATTAATGAATTGCCAGTCCGACAATACACATAAAAGTTCATTGATAAAAACGGCATGGGAATTCCCCACAGGGAAACCCCGAACCAAAAAAAAAAAAAAAAATAATGACGTGGGGGGGTCCCCCTAAATTCCATACCAGGCCCTTCAGGTCTGGTATGGATATTAAGGGGAACCCCGGCCAAAATTTAAAAAAAAAAATGACGTGGGGTTCCCCCTAAATTCCATACCAGACCCTTCAGGTCTGGTATGGATTTTAAGGGGAACCCCGCGCCAAAAAAAAAAAAAAAAACGGCGTGGGGTTCCCCCAAAAATCCATACCAGACCCTTATCCGAGCACGCAACCTGGCAGGCCGCAGGAAAAGAGGGGGGGACGAGAGTGCGGCCCCCCCCTCCTGAACCGTACCAGGCCACATGCCCTCAACATTGGGAGGGTGCTTTGGGGTAGCCCCCCAAAACACCTTGTCCCCATGTTGATGAGGACAAGGGCCTCATCCCCACAACCGTGGCCGGTGGTTGTGGGGGTCTGCGGGCGGGGGGCTTATCGGAATCTGGAAGCCCCCTTTAACAAGGGGACCCCCAGATCCCGGCCCCCCCCTGTGTGAAATGGTAAGGGGGTACTTACCCCTACCATTTCACTAAAAAAGTGTCAAAATAGTTAAAAATGACAAGAGACAGTTTTTGACAATTCCTTTATTTAAATGCTTCTTCTATCTTCCTTCATCTTCTTCATCTTCTGGTTCTTCTGGCTCTTCTGGTTCTTCCTCCGGCGTTCTCGTCCAGCATCTCCTCCACGGCATCTTCTATCTTCTTCTCCTCGGGCCGCTCCGCACCCATGGCATGAGGGGAGGCTCCCGCTCTTCTCTTCATCTTCTTCTTCATCCTCTTCTCTTCTTCATCTTCTTCATCTTCTTCATCTTCATCTTCTCTTCTTAATTTTCTTCTGCGGGCCGCTCCGCATCCATGCATGGAGGGAGGCTCCCGCTGTGTGACGGCGTCTCCTCGTCTGACGGTTCTTAAATAACGGGGGGCGGGGCCACCCGGTGACCCCGCCCCCCTCTGACGCACGGGACATGACGGGACTTCCCTGTGGCATTCCCCGTGACGTCACAGGGAAGTCCCGTCAAGTCACCGTGCGTCAGAGGGGGGCGGGGTCACCGGGTGGCCCCGCCCCCCGTTATTTAAGAACCGTCAGACGAGGAGACGCCATCACACAGCGGGAGCCTCCCTCCATGCCAGCATGGCTGCGGAGCGGCCCGGAGAAGAAATGAAGAAGGAAGAAGAGATGAAGAAGAAGAAGATGAAGAAGATGAAGAAGAGAAGAGGATGAAGAAGAAGATGAAGAGAAGAGCGGGAGCCTCCCCTCATGCCATGGGTGCGGAGCGGCCCGAGGAGAAGAAGATAGAAGACGCCGCGGAGGAGATGCTGGACGAGAACGCCGGAGGAAGAACCAGAAGAGCCAGAAGAACCAGAAGATGAAGAAGATGAAGGAAGATAGAAGAAGCATTTAAATAAAGGAATTGTCAAAAACTGTCTCTTGTCATTTTTAACTATTTTGACACTTTTTTAGTGAAATGGTAGGGGTAAGTACCCCCTTACCATTTCACACAGGGGGGGGCCGGGATCTGGGGGTCCCCTTGTTAAAGGGGGCTTCCAGATTCCGATATGCCCCCCGCCCGCAGACCCCCACAACCACCGGCCACGGTTGTGGGGATGAGGCCCTTGTCCTCATCAACATGGGGACAAGGTGTTTTGGGGGGCTACCCCAAAGCACCCTCCCAATGTTGAGGGCATGTGGCCTGGTATGGTTCAGGAGGGGGGGGCCGCACTCTCGTCCCCCCCTCTTTTCCTGCGGCCTGCCAGGTTGCGTGCTCAGATAAGGGTCTGGTATGGATTTTTGGGGGAACCCCACGCCGTTTTTTTTTTTGGCGCGGGGTTCCCCTTAAAATCCATACCAGACCTGAAGGGTCTGGTATGGAATTTAGGGGGAACCCCACGTCATTTTTTTTTTTAAATTTTGGCCGGGGTTCCCCTTAATATCCATACCAGACCTGAAGGGCCTGGTATGGAATTTAGGGGGACCCCCCCACGTCATTTTTTTTTTTTTTAATTTTGGTTCGGGGTTTCCCTGTGGGGAATTCCCATGCCGTTTTTATCAATGAACTTTTATGTGTATTGTCGGACCGGCAATTCATTAATAGCCGCGGTAGTTTTAAATGAGTTTTTTCCTTCGAAATGTCATTTTGCTGTCAGACTGTTCTAAACACGGGAAACATGCGCCCCTTTACAGGCATACTATAGACACCCCCCAGGTACGAAATTTAAAGGGATATTACACTTTTATTGTTTGACTTTAAGCATTATTAAAATCACTGCTCCTGAAAAAACGGCCGTTTTTAAAACTTTTTTTTGCATTGATACATGTCCCCTGGGGTAGGACCCGGGTCCCCAAACACTTTTTATGACAATAACTTGCATATAAGCCTTTAAAATTAGCACTTTTGATTTCTCCCATAGACTTTTAAAGGGTGTTCCGCGGCATTCGAATTTGCCGCGAACACCCCAAATTGTTCGGTGTTCGGCGAACTTGCGAACAGCCAATGTTCGAGTCGAACATGAGTTCGACTCGAACTCGAAGCTCATCCCTACTCTTAATCAATGCTCCACTATACCACTGACTTTAGCCTTATTATCTCAGAACACAGGCTACATTGAACTTCTATTGGAACAGAGAGCTATTTCACTCTCATGTGGGGAAAAAAATAAAAATAAACTAATAAAAAAATAATAAAAAAAATAAAAAATAAAATAAAAAATAGAAAAATCTATATTTCTCCCACTTTCTCCTCAAAGATGTGTGATTTATCCTGTCAATCTGCAGGTTACATCAGATAACCAAGGGTGATCAGCCCTTCACTCACCAAAACTCTTGACCAGCTACACAGGCCTAAAACAATTTGCACTAACAATACAATAAACGTTAACACATATACATATACCAGCCAAAAATCTCACCAGATTTTGCGCGTCCGCTCACTGATGAAATATTTCATAGAACTTTCAGGACCACTCATGCAGGGCTTCATAATTCACAAACCAGCACAAATCTTGTCCACAGTAGAGAAGGCTTTCAGTTCTGGGTGTAAATTAATTCCTTAGCTTATAGGGACTCAAAACAAAAATACATTAGTGTTTGTATTCTGTGCAGAAATAAATTCCACACGCCTTCTGGGGTGCCAATTGAAATAACTCTGGGGTGCCAATTGAAATAACTAGCTAATTGAAATAAATGCTAAAATAAATATTATCCAAGGGTGGTTACGGATTCCCTCTATTCCATATATGTATTCATTTGTCTATTCCTATAATTAGCTAGTCTATTAAAACTCTGATAATGTTACTATTGATAGCACAATAATATAAGGTTAGTTATGAAAACAAACACACTGCTTAATAAAACAACATCTTATTTATTTCCCAAGAAAATAGGAAATTGCTAACATGAAAACACTAAAGGAAGATATTACAAAGCATGTAACAAAAAACATCAAAGACACTTATCAAGGCTGTCCCCCTAGACATGGTCTCATCAGCTGGGCTCGAGATGGTAACAGAGAGAGTCATGAGGTTCAAAGAGCCATCAGGCACGAGCCAAGAGTGAAAAGGAGACAACTTCCCTTCTGTGTGCACTGTGTGCACTTTTTACACATTTATTCAGACCCACTCGTAACCACCCCCACTAGCCTTCTGTCCAATGAGATATTGCCAAGAGGTAGTCCTTTTAATACATTATATTTCTGTCTGTCCTGCTGTATTGGCCTCTAGGTGCAGTATGTGTCCTTAGCTGGCCCTTTGATCTTCTGTAGCAGGACATTCATCAATCATCTTGTCAGCTATGGTCCTTTTGAAGCTTGCTTGCAGAGGGCTAATTGAGGATTTCCATGTTATCACACCAGTCGATCAGGAGCCAAGCTTTTGTTCAGCCTTGATGGAGGCCTGATCTCTCCTGATCTCTCTCTTATAATATGCTACAAAGCTTTGATGTGCAACTTGTTGCATTCCAACTTGATTGTATCAACCAGAAAGAAACTCCAGAAGCATGTTGCCTTCCAACAGCTGACCTGCTGTTATTAAAGACAGGGGATCCCTTGCTTATTCAAAGAGCACTTTGGATTTTCTTAACAGCAGAAGCTAGCATGGAACCCAGAAGTTAGGAACAATCAATGTAGTAGCATATATATTTAATACAAACAAATTTTCAGTAGAACAAGCTTGCTAACCATTTAATGCTTGAAGGTAAAACACATCTTAAAGTGGTTGTAAAGGCACCAGGTTTTTTACCTTCATGCAGCAGCCCCCCAAGCCCCCCCAATACTTACCTGAGACCCCTCTTGATCCAGTGATGTCCACGAGAGCCTTGTCTCTCCGGGGACTTGCACTCCCATTGGCTACTCCTGCTATCAATCGCAGCCAGTGAGCCAATCAGGAGAGAGAGGGGGCAGGGCCGAAACAATGCTCCATGTGTAAATGGACACACAGAGCTGCAGATCGGGAGCACGCCTGCTTGGGTGCCCCCACAGGCACCCAGTAGGAGAGGTGGATCCAGGTAGCTCTGTGCAAAACCACTGCTCAGAATTGGTAAGTATGACCTGTTTGTTATTTTAACTCCTTCCCACTAACCGTATGCACATATGCAGCCTTAGCTTTAAGTGGTTATAGCGGGATGATGCCAGCTGCTGCATGCATCATCCCAGTACCATTTTTTTAGAGCAGGCGGTAGAGATAAGAACTGATGAGGCTAAAAGCTGTTATACCGGAGGAGCGAGAGGGGACAACTCCCCTCCCGCTGCCTTCCGCCACTCTTCCCGGGCCTCCTATCCCACCAGAAGACCCAAGACATGATCCGGCACTTCCGCCGGCTAGAGTAAGACTGGAACAAAGCCGGAAAAAGCTTAGTTCCAGTCTTCTTTCTGTAAACACAGAAAAAAATGACAGTATTCAGAATCGCCTTTTTGGCGATCTGAATACTTTGAAGTGCAAAGGTGGGATTTGGGGTCTTTTAGACCCCCGATCCCTCCATAAAGCATACCTCTCACCACGTATTACTGTCACAAGGGATGTTTATATTCCTTGTGACAGCAAAAAGAGTGATCAATTTTTTTTAAGTAACAATTAAAAAGAAAAAGAAAAAAAAACGAAATAAGAATTTTTTTTAAAGCACCCTCGTCCCCACGAGCTCGTGCAGCAAAGAAAACGCACACTTAAGTCCCGCCCGCATATGTAAACGATGTTCAAATCACACATGTGAGGTATTGCCACAATCGTCAGAGCGAGAGCAATAATTCTAGCACTAGACCTCCTCTGTAACTCTAACCTGGTAACCTTTTTTTTTTTTAAAGCGCCGCCTATGGAGATTTTTAGGTACTGTAGTTTGTCGCCATTCCACGAGTGTGTGCAATTTCAAAGCAAGACATGTTGGTTATCTATTTACTCAGCATAACATCATCTTTCACATTATACAAATAAAAAGGGCTAACTTTACTGTTTAGTTTTTTTTAAATTCATGAAAGTGTCTTTTTTCCTAAAAAATTGCATTTAAAAGACCACTGCGCAAATACAGTGTGACATAAAATATTGCAACGATCGCCATTTTATTCTCTAGATTCTCTGCTAAAAATATATATATAATGTTTGGGGGTTCTAAGCAATTTTCTAGCAAAAATACAGATTTTAACTTGCAAGCAACAAATGTCAGAAATAGGCTTAGTCATGAAAGGGTTAAAGAAAAAAACAAGACTTTAATATTCCTTTAACACCTGTAAGCAGTTTTGCAACTCTGGCAAGTGATAAAACTGTACTTATCTTTGTAACTACTTAGTATATCCAAGTAAAGTATAGAACCAAAGACAAAAATGTATTAAAATTATTACTGTATAATATATTGCAGTTTACAAATCCTGAGATGTGGTGGATGCATTTGTTTTCTTTTTTTGTTCTAATACTTTCTTGTTAAAAGTGTTTTATTGGATTCATGTTGCATAACAGAAAGCAAAATCATACAGATTTAAACAAGGGAGGTGGAGCTCTGGATAATATCGTCTGTCAGAAAACATGAGCTTGCAATAAATGACAGGATATTCTTATATTTACAGAAATATCATCAGAGTAAGGATACATACCATAGTAGCAAGCATATAAATGGGGCTGTTATCTGGGAGTGGCTAATGGAGGTTTAGCCAAGGGAGAAGGAGTTCATTGTGCATAAGAAGGGAGACGCTCCATAGCTAGAGAGGAAGGAAAGAGAGGAAAGGGGGGACAACGAGAGAAAGAAAGTCCACGGGGATGGTCTGGTCACCAGCGATATGCTAGGTGGTGATAGAGGGATAACAGCTACCATGGCAGGAGGAGTGTTTGGTCAAAGGATGGTGGTAAGCAGTGCGGGATCCAGGGTTTCCATATCTGGTCAAACTTAGGAACCTGGTCTCTTTCAATGGCTTCCATTTTGGCGTGTACCATGGCACAGAATACTCTGTGTTTGGCCTCAGCTACAACCAAAGAGGGGGATTTCCACGCTTTAGCTATTGTTTGTTTCGCAGCCATAAGCAGTTGAATAAAAAGATTAAATTGCGTGCACGATAGGGGATCTGGTTTTAGAGGAACGTCAAACAACTTGGCGGTGAGGGCAAAAATATCTTTCCAGAAGGTTTGGACCATTGGGCAAATCCACCAGATATGCATGTATGTTCCTTGTTCCGAACAGCCACAGTAACAGTGAGCCGAGTAGGAGGGGATGAATTTGGCTATTCTAGAGGGTACCAAATACCATCGGGTCAGTATTTTATAATTAGCTTCCATTGTCAGTATATTGGGTGAGGATGATTTAGTTGCTGACCAAATCTCAGACCAGTCTGCAATGTCAAGGGTGCATCCAAGGTCCTCCTCCCATTTCTGTGTGTACTGAGGTTTAGCTGAGTCAGGTTTGACTAAGAGTTGGGAGTAAAGGGATGAGATGAGCCCTCTGATATGTGGATTGTGTTTGCATTTGGATTCAAAGTTAGAAAGTTGGTTGAGGAGGGTGTCTGTATTGATGTTTGACGGGGGTAAGTTGGAGGATTCACTTGGGGTCGAGAAGGGGAGAAATGTGGAAGAAGCGATAAAGTTATGCAGTTGTAGCAGTCCTAGTGTTGCCCATCTATTGAACGCTGCCGGAGACTCCCAAGCCGGATAAAAGGCTGGGTTTTTGAGGAAGGAAAGGAAGGGGTTGTGGAGTGATTGCAGGTTGTAGTGCAATTTGAGTCTATCCCAGAGTGAGATAAAGTGCCTGGTTATGGGATTACGTAGGTTAGAACGGTCAGTTGGGCGTAGCCATAGTAGGATAGAGACCGATAAGGGGTCGCTGTCGACTGACTCAATTGCTACCTATAAGGGAATCTCATGAGTGGCATGATATTTGGGTAGGCTGGCCATGTACACCACTTTATAATATGTCGCGAACTTAGGGAAGCCGAGGCCACCGCAAAGTTTAGGGAGATAAAACTTGTTTTTTTGTACCCTGGGTTTTAACGTGCCTCAGACAAACATCACCACTCTTTTCTGCAGGAGCCATAGATAATATGCTGGGACTGGAACTGGTAGGACTCTGAATAGGTATAGCAGCTTGGGTAAGATAGCCATTTTGACTACGTTGATTTTACCAAGCCAGGAAAGGGGAAGGAAGGACCATTGCATCATTAAGTTCGAAACCTGTCTCAGTATTTCTGGGTAGTTAACTGAGAAAAGCTGTGAGGATTCAGCTGTAAGGTGAATTCCCAAGTAGGGGATAGTTTTTGAGGCCTGCGTAAATGGGAGCACTGCTCGTGCAGACTCTAGCTCCAAGTGGGAAAGAGATATATTCAGTGCTAGGGATTCCTTAGTATTAACTACCAGGCCTGAGATGGCAGCAAACTTACTGAGAACGGGTAGGAGATTGGGACCCGAGACTTGTGGTGAGGATAAGAATAACAAAATGTCATCAGCAAATAAGCAGAGCTTATGTTGGTGGCCACCTAATTCTATGCCTGTAATTGTTGGGGTGGATCTGATTAAGTGGGCTAATGGTTCAATGAGGAGTGCAAATAGAAGGGGCGAGAGTGGGCAGCCTTGATCTGTACCTCTTTCTATGTTAAAGGGATCGGACTTATACCCAGCGAATTTGACATATGCACAGGGTTTTTCATATAATGCAGCAATCCACTGCATAAAGTGGTGGCCGAAACCCCACTTCAGTACGTTGTAACGCAGGTAGGGCCAGGATACTGAATCAAAGGCTTTCAGAATATCGAGAGATAGAAAGCATGAAGGAATATGGCGTGTTCTAGCTGTGTGTGCTAAGAGAACATCCAGGCGTACATTATCACTTGCTTGAAGGACAGGTATAAAGCCCGTCGGATCTCGATGTATTAGTCTGCCAATAAATCTGTTTAATCGAGTGACCAGGATTTTGGCTAGGAGTTTAATATCAATGTTTAAAAGGGAGATTGGGCGGTAATTTGTACAAGAAGTGTCCGAATGAGGCTTGGGGATCATACAGACAATTGCTGTTTTGCCCCGTACACACGGTCGGATTTTCTGATGGAAAATGTCCGATCGGAGCGTGTTGTCGGAAATTCAGACCGTGTGTGGGCTCCATCGGACATTTTCCATCGGATTTTCCGACACACAAAGTTTGAGAGCAGGCTATAAAATTTTCCGACAACAAAATCTGATCGCGTCAATTCCGACCGTGTGTGGCCATTTCCGACGCATAAAGTGCTACGCAGCTGAAGACGTCAGGAGACGAAGTGCGCACGACGGACCCACGCTTGCTGTGTCACTTCCTGGAGACTGGTGGTAGGAACGTAGCTCGCTTACAGCTGATCGCTGCTTCCCCCAGTCTGTACCCACATTGAGGACAGTGACTGAGCACAAACATCCACACAATATTGGAGCGGCAACCACCCCCCCAGTGGTCATTGGGTGGGTGTAGAAAAGCTCCTTTTTTTGGACCTGTGCGTCCTTTCAAGTAATTTTTTGGATTCCCAGTTTTATATTTTATTTTATGGTTTTGGATTTTAAAATTATTTTAAATAAAAAAAATTTTTTTTGGGATTGTATCACACTATGGAAGCCCTTTTTCTTTATTTCCTGTCATATGAGGAGTAATTGCAGCATGAAAATCGGAAATACTTGGAACATAGCAGCAACCAGCAGCAAAAGTCCTTGTGTAACAGTACAGGCCTGATACCCCTGCAGGGGTTCTGACATCTGGTGAGTGAGCAATTTAGGGGGGGATCACAGAAGTCACCACTCAACCCTATATACACAAAAGTCACTCTGAAAAATCACGTGTTTGATTGCCGCAAGAACTGCATGGGACTTTGCTATATACTCCTACTATCACCACCATATATGAACTGTATGAATATTGGGATCCCCTGATACGCCCACTGTGCATGTAATCCTTTTTCCCTTACAGGAATTAACTTTATTGGATTTATATATGGTTCTTTATTTTATTTTATTTTGCTTGCTATATATATTATGTTTCTAATGTGCAAACAGGGGTAATGTAATTTGTGGCTTTAGAGAAAGAATACGGACTTTTCAGGATTATATGGGATGCATAATGGGTTTCTTTTGACATACCACCACTTATGTAGGAGACATACAAGTATAAACTGTCCCATACGCATATACCTTAGCTATTGAACTGCATCTTCTATAGTTCGTAGTACTTTATATCAGGAGGAATAACACTGAATCCCTTTGGTACACTAATTTGAAGATTTGGGTGACAATTAAAAAATAACGTTTGTATAAACGTTCTCCTGTATAGGCTGAGCCAAACAGGTTTCCGGTAGCGCCGTTTTTCCCTAATATTTTTTAGTATCATTAAAGTGCTATGCATGCTCAGAAGAAATTCTGAGACGGAACAGCTCGGTCTGGTAAAATTAGCATTCGGAATGGATACAGCACTTTCGTCACGCTGCAATGTCAAAAATAGTTTAATGCAGTGCACTCTCTTCTTCTTTATAATGTGAGAAGAATTAAGTTGTTTTGCTGCTCATATTCACACAGACTTCTCACAAACTTATTTGTTTATTATTTATTGGGATTTCCTCAATATATTTACATTTGTCACATCTGACCAAATATTTTTTGGGTTGTTTTTAAATATTTTTTCTTTTTTTCAAGGCTGTTTTTGTATTTCTTTGGTGGTTTGTCTTTTTTCCAAGGCTGTTTTTTTTGTGGTTTGTATTTTTAAAAAGTCTGATGTTTTTATGGGGTTTTTTTGTGTGTTTTACTCCATAATATTTTTGTGTGTGTTTTGTGTGTCAAGTTACCACAACACCATTGATATCTTGTATTATTTAATCTCAAGGAGGTTGTTTGGTGTTGGTGTCTCTTGTTAATTTCACATTGTATATTAGAAATGTACCTGCCTCCTCACAAACACACTGTCCTTTTAAAAGGAAAACACACATAGGCGAGTATAATTGTAAAAAAATGTCCTTTATTAATGGCTCAGAACCAAACAAAGAGGGAGACAACTCTGGAGAAACAGCTGAAATGGGGAAGCCTTTGGCCCCCAGGGCACACATCAACTATTTTATTGCAAAATTGGTGGCCTGAGGAGTCCATATCTAAGGGAGTGCAGTCTGGTCCAGAAGTCCCAGAGATCCGGAAAGTAGCAGATGAAATCTGTGTCCCCAGGCTGTGGTCATACAAGAAAAAGAGAAACTATCCTTTTGGGAGGTCTATAGATTTGGACGTCCCTAGGATAGCAAAAGACAGCTACTTTTGGTCAGAAAGGGTAATGGGCGAGATCAATGTAAGAAATAAAGTATCAAATTTTTATTATGGTTTAAATACCAAAATCATCAATAAAAAATATATATCAAGTTCCTTTCCATGCCTGTTAGTAACTTTTAAATCTTTGAATGACACATCATTAAAAAAAGGATACATTGAATGTCTATTACAAACAATGTATCAACATCACAGATGACGGATCTAAAGACTAACAATACACACACATAACAAATAACACATAAACATTTTTTATCACCACTCTATTTACCGCCCCATTTACCACCCCCCATAACATAATAAGATTCCTACCGCCCAGCCAATTTTAAACAACAACATCCCCGGGGACCACTCCTGCACAGCACCCCTGACTTAATTAACTAACTAATCCGATTTTTTCTGGAATTTTTCTTTAATTGAATGAATTGGTATTTTTCCACCGGGGCTGCTATGCAGAAGTGGATCACTCCAGGCGCCTGCATTGTGTGTTATGTGTTATTTGTTATGTGTGTGTATTGTTAGTCTTTAGATCCGTCATCTGTGATGTTGATACATTGTTTGTAATAGACATTCGATGTATCCTTTTTTTAATGATGTGTCATTCAAAGATTTAAAAGTTACTAACAGGCATGGAAAGTAACTTGATATATATTTTTTATTGATGATTTTGGTATTTAAACCATAATAAAATTTTGATACTTTATTTCTTACATTGATCTCGTCCATTACCCTTTCTGACCAAAAGTAGCTGTCTTTTGCTATCCTAGGGACGTCCAAATCTATGGACCTCCCAAAAGGATAGTTTCTCTTTTTCACATATGCTATAGGCTACGGCCAGAACCCCCTATTTTGGAGGAGTGGTAGAGAGCAAACTTTTTACTCTATTTTAAACAACATATAGAGAGTGAATAAGAACATGGTCTTCCTTGCAGTTTTTGCAGTTTCTAGCTACATGTGGTCATACAAGAGCCTGCATCTTTGGCCAGACCAGACTGAACCCAGGGCCATCACTCTCTGGTCTTCCTTCCACGCTGTGGCTGTGGTGGGGGAGTTGTGGCAGCAGGAGGAGGAGGAGGAGGGGCCAACTCACTCAGGTGGGTATTGGGTGTTAGTTCACCACTCACCCCCTTACTTAGGACTTTATAAAGAAGGTTCTCACATAGCTTGCGTTGACCCTCCTGCATGCCCTTCAGTTTGGTGGCAGCCATGCAGGCAAAGGCCTCTTCAGGAATGGGTAAGGCTCTGAGGGATGCAGAAGCCTCCTGAATGAGGCTGAGCGCAGAAACCTGCATGTGAGTCGCCTTCCTTGCTCTTTTGTATGGAAGGCGGAGGGGAGGAACCTGTGATTCGGTCAGGCTGCGACTGGTCCCAGGCTTCTCCTGGCTGACACTAACCCCTGCCTCCTCCTGGCTGCCACATTCCACAGCCTCCTCCTGTGTGCCACATTCCACAGCCTCGTCCTGGCTGAGGTCTTCCTGTGTATGAAAAAGGGACATCGTTTTAGTTTTTTATTCATCAATCACACACAATTTTCATCTCATGACTATTGCAAATCCAATGTTAACAAATATAACAGATTATCCTTCTGAGCTCACCATTTTTTAGTCTTGTCCAAAATCTTTTTGCCCACTACTGTCTATTGATATGTAAAACACTTTTTTCAATTAGCAATTAGTGATCAATAATAACATCTAGTAAACATCATTTATTAATTGTCCAGAAATCTGTAGAACAATGATATACCTGACTCCATATGGGCTCCTCCACTTCTTCCTGGCTGGAAGTCCCAGGTTGGATATCGGAAGCCTCAGCTGGGGTGGAAGATAGGGTGGAAGGAAGAGTGGAAGGAAGGGTTGAGAGGAATTCCCTGACTTCAGTCTGGTCTGACAGAAATCACAGTCTCTCATAGTACCACAGCCTGGGGACATAGATGTCATCTGCTGCAGCTCCGGATCTCTGGGAATCTGTGACCTTCTTGCGCTCCCTAAGATAAGTGCTCCTCAGGCCACCAATTTTGTTTTTTAAATAGGGGATGGTTGCCGTGGGGACCACCGGCTTCACCAACTACAGCAGTTTCTCCAGCGCTGCCTGCCTCTTTTGTTTATGATTATAATGTTGATGTCTCACCTGCCACAGACAGGGCAGCTCCCTGTACTTGTCAATGAACAGGGGAGGAAGTTGTGGTCATTGAAGCCATCCATTTTATTATCTGCAAGACACAACACAAGACAAACCCTAATGTCAGCCTAAAGTCTACTAAACTTGTGCAAATACAGGCCTCAATCTAGAAGCAGTATAGGCCCAATGTTAAATCTTACCTTCGCAATCACGATCGGCGCCTCCGTTACTCCTTCCTCCGCTCACAGATCGTACGTACTACGCACGCGTGTTACGCTTTATAGACACTGTGCATGCGTGAAACTCCACCCGCCCCTGACATTCTTTCTAGTCTATTCCCCGCCCCTTCTCATTCGGCGCAGTGGGGGAAGAGCACATGGCGGAGACACAGCACATGTCAGATAATTTCAGCAACAAGGAGGAGGAGGAAAGCCCGGAGCCTGAAACATCCCGATCCAGAAGGAGACAATATAAGGCATCAAATATGATCTTTGGGGAGATGTTGGAGATGGTCGACATCCTGAAGAAGGCCGACTATGATGGAAAGTATGGACCTTACCCCAACCCCAATGTCCGAAAGGCCAAGATCATGGCGAAAGTAGTCAAGAGTCTGCACTGGAATTTTGGGGTACGACGATCGAAAGAATAGCTCAAGAAGCTGTGGTCGGACCTCAAATTAAGAGAACACGAGCAGAACAGAAAGATCCGGAGAGTGCTGCAAAAAAGTAAGTAGTTGTGCTGTGTTCCTATTCTTTCTGTTTATTACGTTCGTGCTGCTCCATGTGCTTTTCTTAATAACTGTTATCCAGTTTAAAATGGCAACTTTTATGTTCATGGGCACATTATTCATTCGTATCAAACATAGTTCGTTTGGCCATATGCAATTGCCATCATTTTTGGGGCCTACTTGTGTGCAAAGAATTGGGTGGTGTAGATGTGTTTGTTACTAGAATGAAATGCAAACTAGATTCTGTGTAAGGAGAGGACACTCAGCAGCTGGTTACACATCTGGACGCAGGAGCACTAGTGTGGGACACCAGCACACCCTTTTTATTAGGGGGCCCACACAGGTGCTCCAGTGTATACTATAGGGGGGTCTCCATCTGTGAAGCTTGTACAAGACAAATAAAGTATTGAAGCTTGACAAAGGACAATAAAAATGCTACATCTTGGAACTCTGCCAAATAGACAATTGTACCCCACTTCCAAGCAATGCTTCATATTTATAGTTCTGACATTAAATATCTGTGTGCTAAGTATACCTATTTTTTTACATAGGGGATAAAAGACTCGGAGCACACCCCTCATCTGAGGAGACCAGAGATCCCCCACCTCTGGAAGAAGGGGAAATCCCCCAAAGACAAGAAGAGCAGGAGGAGGAAGACGTGGTGGAAATAGTCACCACAACAGGTGAGTGTCTGCGACCACAGGGTCAGGTATGAGATGGATGCCGGCATATTTATAATACCTGTTTTTTTTTGGTTTCTCTCTTTTTAGGTGATCGTGATGTTGTGGATCCTGATCCTTTCACCTCTGAAAGTGCCCAGATCCTGATTGGGGAGATCATGGGGTGTAATGTTGCATTGGAAAACATCAAGAAAAACATCAATGATGTTCTTCAAAAAAATAAGAACATCATTGATGTTTTAGGGCGAGTTTAAAAGCCCTCCAAATCCCTTTGTTTTTTGGTGTGCTACACTTTTTGAATTTTTTTTTTAAATATTAGAAAAGCCAAATTTTGATGCACACAGATGCACACAGTGTGTCAACATGTGCTATCTGCCATCAAGGGACGCGTTTTGGGGGTGCAACCCCTTCCTCAATAATAAAGTAGCTGTGAGGAAGGTGTTGCACCCCCAAAACACGCCCCTTGATCCCCCATGATGGCAGCTAGCACATGTTGACATTCTTAAATTTGTGTGCATCTTCAAAATTTGGCTTTTCCTGGGGTGACTTCACCCCTTTTAAACGCAATATCAAACTCAGTTTGTAAATACTCATATCTGATATTGCCTTCAAGTTCTACCAAATGTGAACTTTGTAAGTTCAAGATTTGTGTCTTTCTGGTTGGTTTTAAACATGCCTGTTTTATCTTAAATGGACATTTCTAATTTTTCTAATGTGACCCCAAAAATTGTTATACAACAAACATGTTGGTTTGTTTTAAAAACCTTTTCTAAATGCACATGTGATTGTGCTGGTATTAAAAAGATTGTTAATCAAGATTGTGTGGATTATTGCCTCAACGCTACTAAACATTTGTTGTGCTGTAATGGGTGTTTTCTGTGACAATGGATGTTATTTCCTAAGGGCAAATACACTTTGCACTACAAGTGCAGTTTCAGTGCAGTTTCAAGTGCACTTGTAGTGCAAAGTGTCTTTGCCTTTAGGAAATAACACCCAACAGTGCTTTGTAAGGTTACACAATTACGCCAATTTCAGGACTCACCACATTTCTGTCAGGGTCAGCTAAAACAAAACACAAGCAGGAAATGTCACCAAACCTTGGTTTTATTTATTTATTTATTTTTAAATGTTTTAGACATTGTCTGGCATATTGATGGCCCCCCTACCCGCAAAGAATTCAAGGTATCTTAGCCAGACATCACGGGAACTCAGGGAGGGCGAGCCAGGACGGCCAAGCGCCGTCAGGGTTGTTTCATTAGGAATTCCGGCCTCAGGCCCAACTGAGCCAGCATAGTTGGCAGAATGTTTCTGTAAAAAGTTGTGTAGAACACAGCACGCCAGGATAATGTGATTCAGTTTGTACTCCGCCATATGTATGGGTGTAAGAAATAGGCGGAACCGGCTGGCCATGATTCCAAACATGTTCTCCACCACTCTTCTGGCTCTGGCCAGCTGGTAATTAAAAACCCTCTGGTCTGGGGTGAGGATCCTCATCGGGAATGGCCGCATAAGATGGTCCCCCAATGCAAATGATTCATCCACAATGAAGACGAATGGGAGTCCTTCCACATTGTCTTCTGGAGTTGGCAAGTCCAAGCTGCCATTCTGGAGACACCTGTGAAACTCTGTCTGGGCGATGACTCCACCATCGGACATCCGGCCATTCTTCCCCACGTCCACATACAGGAACTCATAATTAGCCGACACCACCGCCAACATCACAATACTATTGAACCCCTTGTACTTGTAATAGTATGACCCCGAGTTGGGCGATGGGACGATGTGGACGTGTTTCCCATCAATTGCCCCTCCGCAGTTAGGAAAGTCCCACCGCTGGGCAAAGTGGGAGGCCACAGTCTGCCATTCCCGTGGCGTGGAAGGAAACTGTGGAGTCAAAACAAAATAAAAAATTTGTCATTTTGCACATAAACACGGAAAGCAGATTAGACACAAACATTCTTGCCCAACATCAAGCTAACATTTTTATGAGGGAATTTTTTTAAGACCAAAGTATAAGGTACACCTATCAGATTCCCCCCCCTCTCATGGGCCATTTCTAACATTATAGGGGGGGGAACTCTGGGACAGGTAACCCTCTCCACTTCATTGAGATATGAATGCCTAAATAAATGCCTAAATAATGGGTATTACTTTGAACAGCCCCTCCTTAGTTATACTACTGGCAGCCCACTGGACAGGTAAGAAGTGTCATAATACAAAGATATAAATACACACTGTACACATTTTAGCACATTTGGACATTCTGCTATTACCTATCAAGATAATAACAGTATACAGAAACTTGAAACAGTACCATTTGAAAGTATACAGGCAGGCCCTTGCACTACATGCTTTGGGGAATTCATCCATAAATCTGAGCACAAAAGAGGTGGGTATAGTGTGTATGGGTTTGGCAAAGTCAGCAGATAGATGATTGAGGATAGATAGAGAATTGGTATCAGCTGACTTAGCAGTTGGGGGGAGGGAGGGTTCCAAATGATTTGGGGACACCCAAAAAAAGCCTCTGGCACTCTGCCTGAATTTAAAGCACAAATCACATTTCTAAACATTTTAGGGGTGTTTGGGGTAAAGCACTACTATGGAGCTGCTAAAATACATTGTTAAGTGACTACATGAGGTGAATATAGGGCCAGGAGAGCATGCTGGGGAGGTAAGTGAAGGCAAATATGTATGACGGACAACAAAAATAATTACATCAAAATCCAGCATGCATGAGGACAGAGGGCACATTCACAGCATATTACAATCATGGTAATTAGGGAATGAGGAAAGAAATTCTATACATTAGCAAACATTAAATACAATAAAATGTGATATTAAAAGGATAAAAATCTTACCTAATATACTCCTTCTGCAGGACCTGGATGATGGCAGAACAGGTCTCTGGAATAATGATCCCCAGAGCCTGGGGGGAGATGCCTGTCGAGAACTTCAAGTCCTGCAGGCTTCTCCCCATTGCCAAGTACCGCAGCGTGGCGACGAGCCTCTGCTCTGCAGTGATGGCTTGCCGCATGCAGGTATCCTGCCTGCTGATATAGGGGGTCAGCAAAGCCAACAAACGGTGAAATACGGTGTCCGTCATCCGGAGAAAGTTCCTGAAATCATCAGGATTATTCTCACGGATCTCACGGAGCAATGGCATATGACAGAACTGGTCACGCTAAAGCAACAAATTCTTGGTCCTTGATCTCCTCCCCACCCTGTTCATGGAGTGGACTTATGTCAAGGTCAGGACCCCAACACCAAGCCCCCACACAGCATGAAATCTACGAGAAGTACGTATACGCAACATGTCTAGAAAACGGTCGGCTGCTCAGAACGAAGTAACAGAATGCACTGAAGAACAGCAAGGCCTGTGAAGAGCGACCTGAAAAACAGCAACGAGCGGACAAGAACGCAATGAATAATCAAATACGAACTCACTGCATGCACTGAAGATACAAACCCACAAGCACAAACTGAACAGCAGAAAACGATCTGAAAACCACGAGTCTGAAAAAGGTCAAATTGTCTCTCACCAAACTTTTACTAACACGAGTTTAGCAAAAGGAGTCCAAAGGGTGCCGCGCTTGGTTCTGAAATGGCCTTTTATAGTCTCGTCGCACGTGGTGTACGTGACCGCGTTCTTGGCGATCGGAAATTATGACAAAACAAGTTTGAGCCAACATCCGTCGGAAAAAATCCTAGGATTTTGTTGTCGGAATGTCCGATCAATGTCCGACCGTGTGTACGGGGCATTAGGGTTTCTTGTCTGAATGAGTGGTCTTCTAGTGATACATTAAAAGCTTTGGTTAGGACAGGTGAGAGGAGCTCTGAGAAGGTACGGTAATAAGTGGCTGAGTAGCCATTGGGGCCTGGCCTTTTGTTCATTTTCAATTCTTTAATTGCTGTAGAGACTTCTACTGTTATGGAGGCCTCAAGTTGGTCACGTTCATTTTGGGATAGGGCTGGGAGGGTCAGGTTGGAAAATAGAGCGTCAGCTTCGGAAGAGCAGAATTCCTTCTCTGCTGAGTATAAGGAGGCTCGATGGGTCTGCAAAATTTGTGCACAATCTCTATTGGGTTGCTAGAGTAGATGTCATTGGACAGTTTGATTCGGATGGGTTTAGTGAGTTTATTTACAGACTTAAGTGTGCGCGCCAACAGGGTGTCCGGTTTATTAGATTTCATATAGTATGTGTGGTGTGCGCGCCAACAGGGTGTCCGGTTTATTAGATTTCATATAGTATGTGTATCTAGAGCGACGTAAAGATTTATCAGCAGATTCAGTGAGGAATAGGTCATATTCCAAGCGAGCCTTGTCAAGTTTGGTTTTTGCAGCAGGGGTGCAGTTGAGATTGAATGTTGTATGGGAGGTATGAAAGTGACTTTAATTTGCATGCCAAGTTTTTACGCTCACGATTGAAAAGTGCAGATTGAGGATGGAACGCATCACAAAGGACGGGTTTATGTGTTTCCCAAACAGTGAGTGGGGAGATATCAGGAGTGGCATTGAGAGCTAGATAGTCTTTAAGGGCGCATTTGATGTCTAATCGATGGGGCAGGTGTTTAAGCATGAAATGGCTTTGAGGGTAAATGGGATGAATCGGTAGAAGGCTATAATCGTTCCACGCTGTTTAGTTGTGGTTGAGGCGGTAAATGTTTGTGGGTAGAAGGAACTGAAAAATTTTGGGGTAGAGTGTGCTGTAAAGTGTGTTTCCTGCAGGCATACTATACGCACTTTCAGATAGCTAAAGGAGCGGAATGCTTTAGTGCGCTTCAGAGCTATACCCAAAGCACCCTCCCCATGTTGAGGGTATGTGGCCTGGTACGGTTCAGGAGGAGGGGGGCTGCTCTCTTGCCCCCCTCTTTTCCTGTGGTCTGCCAGGCTGATAAGGGTCTGGTAAGGATTTTGCGGGGACCCCACGACATTTTTTTTTTCAAATTTTGGCACAGGGTTCACGTTAACCACTTTCTTACCGGGCACTTAAACCCCCCTCCTGCCCAGAGCAATTTTCAGTGCTGACGCACTTTGAATGACAGATGCGCGGTCATACAACACTGTACCCAAATGAAATTTTTATCTTTTTTTCACACAAATAGAGCTTTCTTTTGGTGGTATTTAATCACAGCTGGGGGGTTTTTTTTGCTAAACAAACAAAAAAAGATGGAAAATTTTGAAAAAAAAATCATGTTTCATAGTTTGTTATAAAAGTTTGCAAACAGGTTATATTTCTCCTTCATTGATATGCGGTGATAAGGTGGCCCTGGTGGGCACTGATAGGCTGCACTGGTGGGCACTTATAGGCTGTACTGATGGGCACTGATAGACACAGTAAAGGTGGCACTGATAGGCACAGATAAGGCATCACTGATTGGGACAGATAAGGCAGTACTGATGGGCACAGATAAGGTGGCACTGATAGCCACTGATAAGATGGCACTGATGGGCCCTGATGGGTGGAACTGATGGGTGCCACTGATGGACACTGATAGTTGTTACTGATAGGTACCACTGATAGATGGCACTGATGGGCACTGATAGGTGTCACTGATAGGTGGCACTGATGGGCACTGGTAGGTGACACTGATGGGCACTGGTGGGTGACACTGATGGGCAGCACTGTTGATGAAGCACTGATTGGTGACACTGATAGGTGGCACTGTGGGCAGTGATAGGTGGCACTGTGGCCACTGATGGGTGGCACTGTGGGCACTGATGGGTGACACTGTGGGCACTGGTAGGTGGCACTGGTAGGCAGCATTGTTGTGCACTGGCGGGCACTGGCAGGTGGCACTGGCAGGTGGAACAGGTGGGCACAGATGAGCTGGCGGGAGCTCTCCTTGATCGGGACTGATATCCCTCTAAGAACCGCCAGTGATCGGCTTTTTTTTCTCCTCACGCTGTCAGCGCGAGGAGAAAAAATAGCCGATTATCGGCTCTGTTTGCATCACATGATCAGCTGTCATTGGCTGATAGCTGATCACATGGTAAGGGGTCGGTATCGACCCCTTACTCCAACCTGTCATAGACTCGGGGTTCCCCTTAATATTCATACCAGACCCAAAGGGCCTGGTAATGGGGAACTCACGCCGTTTTTTTCATTGATTTTTATCTATATTGCCAGGATCCGACAATACATTACAGTCGAGAGCAGTTTTAAATGACATTTTTTTCATTTGGAAATGTAATTTTGCTCTGGTACTGTTCTAAACATGGGAAAGATGCACTACTTTACAGGCATACTAAGGACACCTCCCAGGCATGATATTTAAAGGAATATTTAATCTTTATTGTTTTACTTTAAGCATTATTAAAATCACTGCTCCTGAAAAAACTGCAGTTTTTAAAAAAAAATGTTTGCATTGATACATGCCCCCTGGGGCATGACCCGGGTCCTCATACACTTTTTATGGCAACAACTTGCATATAAGCCTTTAAAATTAGCACTTTTTATTTTTCAGGTTCGTGCCCCCGAAGACTTTAACGATGTTAGCACAAATTTTTGGCCTCTTCGCAAGTTCTGGTGCGAACCGAACTGGGGGTGTTTGGCTCATCCCTACCCAATGGCACATGGGCATGGTTGGTACCATAATATTAATGCCTCAAATGCAAAACATTATTGTATACAAGAATAGAATCAAACATTTGTAATAGTATTTTCTATGTATGATTGTGCTCAGCTCCATAATGTAGTGGTATGCCTTGCTAGCTTCAAAGGTTCAAGCCGTGGGTTTGAATCCCACCAATGGTATCACCTCCTGAAAACATACATTATACTCAGCAGCATAATTAGCAAATGCACATCAGTTTGGTTTATTCCATCATTTTAATTCTTAAAATGCATGCAAAGGTATCCCTCCCCGGTTCAGGAAGGGGGGGGCGCTCTCTCATCCCCCCTCTTTTCCTGCGGCCTGCCAGGTTGTGTGCTCCGATAAGAGTCGGGTATGGATTTTGGGGAGACCCCTACGCCATTTTTTAAAAAATTTTCTGTGGAGTTCCCCTTAATATTCATGCCAGAATCGAAGGGCCTGGTATGGATGGGTGGGAGGAACCTACGCCATTTTTTTCTTTGATTTTAACTCTATATTACGGCAATTCATTACAGCTGCAAGCAATTTTTAATGAAATGTTTTCCTTTAGAAATGTCATTTTGCTGCAGTACAGTAATAAACACAGGAAAGGTGTGCTTCTTTACAGACAGACTAAGGACACCCCCAGGCACAATATTTAACGGAATTTTCAATTTTTATTGTTTCACTTTAAGCATTATTAAAATCACTGCTCCTGAAAAAATGGCCGTTTTAAAATAATTTTTTTCCAATTGATACATGTCCCCTGGGGCATGACCCAGGTCCCTATACACTTTTTATGGCAAAGAACTTGCATATCAGCCTTCAGTGAGAACTTTGGATTTTGCAGGTTCAAGCCCCATTGACTTCCACTATTCAAGCATATGTGATCTGCATTTTTTTTTTAATTTTTCTTTTCATTGAAATTTTCATAAGAAAATAAAACATTCCAGCCAAAAAATAAAAGCAGTGCGTTTTTGAATAATTAAATCATCAGAAATTATTTGGTCGTACACAGACGACAGCAGAATAAACTTACAATAACATATGTACAGTATATGTTAAAAAACTGTAGAATAGTTAAAAAAAGGGGGGAGGAGTGGGCAGGAGGAGGGAAGATCAAGAGAGCAAGTGTAACTAAAAGGTCATATATATATATATATATATATCTATATATATATCTATCTATATATATATATATATATATATATATATATATATATATAGATATATATATAGATATATATATATATCTCACCAACAAGAATTTTTGCTCTCTGGATCTGCAAGCAGTGAAAATTCTCAGAGTACCTAAACTGCAAGACCTGGGTACTCTGCGACTTGATTAAGATAAAGGGAAGGGGAAAGGGGGAAAGGCACCATAGATTGGATATTTTAACAGTATGGTTTCTTATGAGAAATAGATTAACAGTATTACGTGAACGGGCGTTAAACCGAGGAGGTTAAGGGTATGGTTCCTGGGTTAAGCTCAGAGTGATCCCATAAATCCCAAATTAGCGAAAATTTAGGAAGTGAATCATGGATTACTGCAGTAAGATTTTCCATTCTACGGATCTGTTCCAGTATTTTCAGAACCTGTGGGAGTGTGAGTGGGGAGGTAGATAGCCATCTTAGAGGGATCGCCCTTTTTGCTGCTAGTAGAATGAAGATAGCTAATTTGTGGGTGTATTTAGAGATATCTGGGAATGGTAAGCCCAGGAGGTAATGAATCGGGTCTAAAGGTAGGACCATTTTGAATAGGCCTTGTAGGAGTGCTTGGATGGAGGACCATAATGGTTGAACAGCAGGGCAATTCCAAAATATGTGGAAGAGAGCCGTCTCTCTCTGTTCAATACATCTGATGACTTGCCTCCCAAATCCTCTGCTACTGAGAGAGAGAAAGATAGGTTGGTATAAAATTTGAGACCATTTTTGCATATATAAATGGTGTGTATTGATCAATGGCAGGGCATCATGGAGAAATTTATAAATGTCTGATATGAGATGGATCTGGTGTGGGCCTTGGGAACACTGTACCCAAAATTTTTTTATTTTTTTCACACAAACAGAGCTTTCTTTTGGTGTATTTAATCACAGCTGGCTGCTCACATAGCGGCTGTACATAGTATAATGAGTGATAGCAGAAAAATGACATTTTGCCGGACCTATATTTGTTGGACCCCAGCAATATAGATAAAAATCATTGAAAAAAACCATGTGGGTTCCCCTCCAGTCCATTACCAGGCCCTTCAGGTCTGGTATGGATATTAAGGGGAACCCTGCACCAATATTTTAAAAAAATGTGGCGGGAGTCCCCCCAAATTCCATACCAGGCCCTTCAGGTCTGGTATGAATATTAAGGGGAACCCTGTGCCAAATTTTTTTTGAAAAAAAAATGTAGGGGTCAGGGCCGGACTGGCCTACCGGGATACCGGGAAATTTCCCAGTAGGCCACCTGCCCTGGGGCCGCTTTGAGTGGCAACTGCAGCACTCTCCTCCCTTTGTCCTCCGGCGATCGTATGTCATGGAGCTGGGTCTGTGTGCAAGGTCCCGCCCCTTAGACCGGCTTGTGTGATAGTAGATTGAATCAGTGTTCTGTCTATCACATGAGCTGGTCTAGGGGGGCAGGACCTTGCACACAGAGACCTAGCTCCGTGACATACGAGCACCGGAGGACAGAGGGAGGAGAGTGCTGTGTTATCCAGAAAATGGTGAGGCTGACATTAATGGGCACAGAGGCTGCAACTGGTGGACACAGAGGCTGCAATTAGTGGGCACAGAGGCTGCAATTGTTGGGCAGAGAGTCTGCAATTGGTGGGCACACAGAGGCTGCAATTGGTGGGCACAGAGGCTGCAGTGGTGGGCACACAGAGGCTGAAATTGGTGGGCAAAGTGAGGCTGCATTCATGGGCACAGAGAAGCTCCATTGGTGGGCACAGAGAAGCTGTATTGGTGGGCACAGTGAGGCTGGATTAATGGGCACAGTGAGGCTGCAATGAAGTTAAGCTGCATTGGTGGGCACAGCAAAGATGCATTGGTGGGCACAGTGAGGCTGCATTGGTGGACATAGTGAGGCTGCATTGGTGGGCAGAGTGAGGCAGCAATGATGGGCACAGAGAGGCTGCATTGATGAGCACCATGAAGCTACAATAATGGTCACAGTGAGGCTGTAATGATTGGCACAATGAGGCTGCATTGATGGGCACAGGGAGGCTGCATTGATGGACGTGGAGAGGCTGCATTGGTGGGCACAGGAAGGCTGCATTGGTGGGCACACTGAGACTGCATACATGGGCACAGTGAGGCTGCATTGTTGGGCATGGTGAGGCTGCATTGATGGGCACGGCGAGGCTGCAATTGGTGGGCACGGCGAGGTTGCAATTGGTGGGCTCACAGAGGTTGCAATTGGTGGGCACACAGAGGCTGCAATTGGTGGGCACACAGAGGCTGCAATTGGTGGGCATACAGAGTCTGCAGTGGTGGGCACACATAGGCTGCAGTTGGTGGGCGCAGAGAGGCTGCAATTGGTGGGCACAGGGAGGCTGCAATTGGTAGGCACAGTGAGGCTGCATTCATGGGCACAGAGAAACTGCATTGGTGGGCACAGCGAAGCTGCATTGATGGGCACAGCAAGGCTGCATTGGTGAGCACAGTGAGGCTGCATTGATGGGCACAGTGAGGCTGCAGTGATGGGCACAGTGAGGCTGCAGTGATGGGCACAGTGAGGCTGCAATGATGGGCACAGTGAGGCTGCAATGATGGGCACAGGGAGGCTGCATTGGTGGGTACAGGGAGGCTGCATTGGTGGGCACATGGAGGCTGCAATTGGTAGGCACAGTGAGGCTGCATTCATGGGCACAGAGAAACTGCATTGGTGGGCACAGCGAAGCTGCATTGATGGGCACAGCGAGGCTGCATTGGTGAGCACAGTGAGGCTGCATTGATGGGCACAGTGAGGCTGCAGTGATGGGCACAGTGAGGCTGCATTGGTGGGTACAGGGAGGCTGCATTGGTGGGCACAGGGAGGCTGCATTGGTGGGCACAGGGAGGCTGCATTGGTGGGCACAGTGAGACTGCATTCATGGGGACAGTGAAGCTGCATTGATGGGCACAGTGAGGCTGCATTGGTGTGAATGGCAAAGCTGCAATGATGGGCACAGTGAGGCTGCATTGGTGGGCATGGCAATGCTGCATTGATGGGCACGGCGAGGCTGCATTGATGAGCATGGCGAGGCTGCATTGATGGGCACAGCGAGACTTCATTGATGGGCATGGAAAAGCTGCATTGATGGGCACGGCGAGGCTGCATTGATGGGCACAGTGAGGCTGCATTTGATGGGCACTGATGAGGCTGCATTGATCTCTTGTATCATGTCTGCAGTCTCTGGCCATCTCTTGTACTATGTCTGCAGTCTCTGACCATCTTTAGTATGATATCTTCAGTCTCTAACCATCTCCTGTACCATGCCCACAGCCTCCGACACCTCCTGTATCATGTCTGCAGCCTCTGACATCTACTGTATCATGCCTGCAGCCTCTGACATCTCTTGTATCACGTTCTCAGTCTCTACCCATCTCTTGTATCCTGTCCTTGGTCTCTATCCATCTCTTTTTTCCTGTCCTCAGTCTCTAGCCATCTCTTGTATCCTGTCCTCAGTCTCTAGCCATCTCTTGTATCCTGTCCTCAGTCTCTAGCCATCTCTTGTATCCTGTCCTCAGTCTCTAGCCATCTCTTGTATCCTGTCCTCACTCTCCAGCCATCTCTTGTATCCTGTCCTCAGTCTCTAGCCATCTCTTGTATCATGTCCTCAGTCTCTAGCCATCTCTTGTATTCTGTCCTCCATCTCTAAACATCACTTGTATCATGTCCGCAACCTCTGACCATCTCTTGTCTTATATCATGTCTGCAGTCTCTAAGGGGGATTCTGGAGAGGAGTTAAGAGTGGGAGTGCCACCAGGATGGGGGTCATGAGAGAAGTCAGATGTGTGTGGACTAGGGATGAGCTTCGAGTTCGAGTCGAACTCATGTTCGACTCGAACATTGGCTGTTCGCAAGTTCGCCGAACAGCGAACAATTTGGGGTGTTCGCGGCAAATTCGAATACCGCGGAACACCCTTTAAAAGTCTATGGGAGAAATCAAAAGTGCTAATTTTAAAGGCTAATATGCAAGTTATTGTCATAAAAAGTGTTTGGGGACCTGGGTCCTGCCCCAGGGGACATGGATCAATGCAAAAAAAAGTTTTAAAAACGGCCATTTTTTCAGGAGCAGTGATTTTAATAATGCTTAAAGTCAAACAATAAAAGTGTAATATCCCTTTAAATTTCGTACCTGGGGGGTGTCTATAGTATGCCTGTAAAGGGTCGCATGTTTCCTGTGTTTAGAACAGTCTGACAGCAAAATGACATTTTGAAGGAAAAAACTCATTTAAAACTACCGCGGCTATTGCATTGCCGACAATGCACATAGAAGTTCATTGATAAAAACGGCATGGGAATTCCCCAAAGGGGAACCCCGAACCAAAATTAAAAAAAAAAAATTACGTAGGAGTCCCCCTAAATTCGATACCAGGCCCTTCAGGTCTGATATGGATATTAAGGGGAACCCCGGCCAAAATTTTAAAAACAAAATGACGTGGGGTTCCCCCTAAATTCCATACCAGACCCTTCAGGTCTGGTATGGATTTTAAGGGGAACCCCGCGCCAAAAAAAAAAAATAACGGCGTGGGGTCCCCCCAAAAATCCATACCAGACCCTTATCCGAGCACGCAACCTGGCAGGCCGCAGGAAAAGAGGGGGGGACAAGAGTGCGCCCCCCCTCCTGAACCGTACCAGGCCACATGCCCTCAACATTGGGAGGGTGCTTTGGGGTAGCCCCCCAAAACACCTTGTCCCCATGTTGATGAGGACAAGGGCCTCATCCCCACAACCCTGACCGGTGGTTGTGGGGGTCTGCGGGCGGGGGGCTTATCGGAATCTGGAAGCCCCCTTTAACAAGGGGACCCCCAGATCCCAGCCCCCCCCTGTGTGAAATGGTAAGGGGGTACTTTTGTACCCCTACCATTTCACTAAAAAACTGTCAAAAATTTTTGACAGTTTTTTAGTGAAATGGTAGGGGTACTTTTGTACCCCCTTACCATTTCACACAGGGGGGGGGCGGGATCTGGGGGTCCCCTTGTTAAAGGGGGCTTCCAGATTCCGATAAGCCCCCCGCCCGCAGACCCCCACAACCACCGGCCAGGGTTGTGGGGATGAGGCCCTTGTCCTCATCAACATGGGGACAAGGTGTTTTGGGGGGCTACCCCAAAGCACCCTCCCAATGTTGAGGGCATGTGGCCTGGTATGGTTCAGGAGGGAGGGGGGCCGCACTCTCATCCCCCCCTCTTTTCCTGCAGCCTGCCAGGTTGCGTGCTCGGATAAGGGTCTGGTATGGATTTTTGGGGGGACCCCACGCCTTTTTTTTTTTTTTTTTTGGCGCGGGGTTCCCCTTAAAATCCATACCAGACCTGAAGGGCCTGGTATGGAATTTAGGGGGACTCCCACGTCATTTTTTTTTTAAATTTTGGTTCGGGGTTCCCCTTTGGGGAATTACCATGCCGTTTTTATCAATGAACTTCTATGTGTATTGTCGGCAATGCAATAGCCGCGGGTAGTTTTAAATGAGTTTTTTTCTTCAAAATGTCATTTTGCTGTCAGACTGTTCTAAACACAGGAAACATGCGCCCCTTTACAGGCATACTATAGACACCCCCCAGGTACGAAATTTAAAGGGATATTACACTTTTATTGTTTGACTTTAAGCATTAATAAAATCACTGCTCCTGAAAAAACGTCCATTTTTAAAACTTTTTTTTGCATTGATCCATGTCCCCTGGGGCAGGACCCAGGTCCCCAAACACTTTTTATGACAATAACTTGCATATAAGCCTTTAAAATGAGCACTTTTGATTTCTCTCATAGACTTTTAAAGGGTGTTCCGCGGCATTCGAATTTGCCGCGAACACCCCAAATTGTTCGCTGTTCGGCGAACTTGCGAACAGCCAATGTTCAAGTAGAACATGAGTTCGACTCGAACTCGAAGCTCATCCCTATTAGGGAGCAAAATCTCTAATCCACTCTGAGAATAACAGACTGAAGGGATATACTGTATATACTAATCTGGTAAATATCATCAGACTCAGATATCAAATTTTTTTATTTAAAGAAACAAAAAAAGTTAGACTGTTCTGCAGATTTTCGAACAGAACTGTAATATCTTATTTGCTGGCCACACAAAAACAATGTCTTCCTTAAAAAAAATCATTCATTTTAAGAAACTTTGTTTGATTTTCTAATCGTTAGTGGGGTCAAATTGATGTTAGTTTTCAAACACAGGGAAAATTTAGAAATAGAAAACTTCTTGGTCAAGGGAATTTTCAGACAGTGTATGTGGTTTTTGTTGAGAAATGACATTCATTTAAAAACAGAATGTTTTAAAATGAATGTCAGCAAGTGAAAATTTCAAACAAAATTCTTTGATTCAGCGAATGTACAAAGATTTTTTGTATGAATATTCTCATCTGAAAATTGATCTGGGCGGCCAGCATAAGGCACGGTGCACACCTATGCAGTTTGCTTTTGATCTGTTTCTGCAGTGCTTTTTGCTGTGCGTTTTGATTTTTGCACACGTGATTTTGCTGCGATTTGTGTTTTCATTTTTTTTAATGCTTTTTTTGGCCAATTTGTTGTTGGGCAGATTAAAAAACACAAATTGCTGCAAAAACGCACTACATGCTTTTCAGAAGCTTGTCCACCTTAGTATATTGAACAAAAAAAGTACCATTTTGGATTGAAAAAGTACCTGACCTTTTACAAATACGAAGCGGCTGAAAAAAGCATAGATGTGAACGTGTCCCATAGGAAACCATGTTAAATGAACTGTAGTGCGTTTCTGCAAAAAACACATAGGTGTGTCTAAGACATTTAGCAACATAATGGGGTTAAAAAAAACTAAAATTAGCCCTTTATAGTACAAAAACAGCAGATAATCACTACTGTAAGGGGTTATTTATTTTATTTTTTTTACAGTGGAACAGTGAAAGTAATATTTACAGTAGCAATTATTTGCTCTTTTTGTACTATAAAGGGCTGATTTTAGTTTTTTTAACCCCATTATGTTACTGGCTGATTAATCGATTATGAAAATAGTAATTAATTAATTTCATAATCGATTAGTTGTCGATTGTTTCGGCCCTAGTAATAACCTACACCATTGTTACCAGTTTACACAACAACAAGCAGCATTGCTGTCTGTTTATACAGTAATAACCTCCAGCCTTGGTGCCAACATACATTATAAGCCCCAGCATTCGTGTCAGGATACACAGCGACAACCAACAACGTTGGTGACAGTTTCCACAGTGATAACCACCACCACTTTTTGCAAAAACTTTGAGACTTTGAAGTTCTAATCATGACTGAGTGTAGTGTAAATGTGCACACCCACTAACTTTTTGGAGCTCATGTAAGAAATGTGCTGCAAAGACTCATTGTGCTTGCGCCCATCATCATGGCAACACAAGCTTGGTGAGCATTTGCAGTGTGTTCCTAAAACATGCGCCAAAGGGTGCATTTCCTGTGTGGGTTGTAACACTTGCGTAAATGCGCATGCAGTCTGAATGGCAATGACACCCCAATCAAGGTTAGCATGCTATTATGGCAACTTAGGCACTATGCACATTTTCAGCACATTGCAAAGCATGCATTTTCTGTGCAGGCTGACGCGCAGATGTAAATGCGTATATGTGAATGTAACTCTGTTAATGGCACCCCAAATGCAGTAAGCAGACGCATGTTTTGACATGTGTTTTTTTACACACCAAAACACGCCCTAAAAAACATGCTGCGCTCAACAACCAAAACGTTTCTTGATCTATATTGGGGAGTTTGTCACACGTAGCACAAACCATTCCAGTGAATGGCTCATTCTCATCTGAGAATTTCCAAATGCACGGCAGCAATGTGCATTGTGCTTGCGTTACCATTTAGGCTGCATTTGCATATGCACATTTCTGAACGTACGGCAACCTGCACAGAAAACACACTATGCTAAAATTTTTAGGAACACACATCACACTTGCCTTGTCATTATGGTGACGCAGGCGTGTTATGCGTCTGCAGCACATGTCTGAAATGCGTGGGAATGCGTGTATTTTCTGTGCACGTTTTGTCACTTGGAAAAGAAAAACATCTGCTAACTGTGCTTGGGGTGTCAAACAATGAGGCTGCATTTACATCTGCACATTTCCCATCGCAAACTGCGTGCTCTGGAGTGCATATTGGAAATGCCCTGCCAATGTGTATCGTGCTTGCATCACCAGAATGGCAATGCGAGGACAATATGCATTTGCAGCATGTTTCCAAAACGCACGCCAAAGCGTGCATTTTGCTTGAATGATGTCAGTTACAGGCCAGGAAAGAGAGAGGGGCTCCACATGAAAGCAGAATGTAATACCCCTCAGCATGGAGGTCAGTTAATGCAACAATATCCCACAGCGCTGATATTATGTTCCACCGTAATAACCTCCATCATTGGTGCAATCCTACACAAGAATAACCCTCAGCATGGCTTCCAGTATACAGAACAATAGCCCATAGCTTTGGTGCCAGTGTACTCAGTAATAACCAACACCATTGTTGCCAGTTTACACAAGAAGCAGCATTGCTGTTTGTTTATACAGCAATAACATCCAGCCTTGGTGCCATCATACATAATAAGCCCCAGTATTGGTGCCAGGATACACAGCGACAACCACCAACGTTAGTGACAGTTTCCACAGTGACAACCACCACAATTTTATCAAAAATGTTGAGACTTTGACATTCAAATTGTGGCTGAACCTAGTGTAAATATGCACACCTGCTAACTTTTTGGAACGTTTTTTCACACGTAAATGCCCATTGTGCACAGGGCAACCCATGCACTTGAAAGGCCTGCCCTATGCACAGCAAATATCACAAACTCACTCTGAAATATTTTTTGGCGTGGAGAGTCGTACATTTTGTTAGCGTGCATTTTGTAGCGCATCAAAGCAGGCATCTGCCGCTAACTGCGACTGGGGTGTCATTAACACTTAGGCTGTATTCACATCTGCATGTCTCTGAATGCAAAATGCATGCTTTGTAGCGCATTTAAGAAATGCGCTGAAAATACTCATAACGCTTGCACCATCATCATGGCATTACAAGCATGATGCGCGTTTGCAGCAGGTTTCGAAAATGTGCACCAAAGCATGCATTTTCTGTGCGGGTTTTAGTGCTTTTGTAAATGTGCATGCGGTCTAATTGGCAATGACACCCCAATCAAGGTTAGCATGCCATTATGGCGACTTGAGCGATATGTACGTTTGCAACACGCTGCAAAGCACACATTTTATTTGCAGGTTGACGCAGAGTTGGAAATCTGCAGACGTGAACACAGATTAATTGTTAATGGCACCCCAATCACAATAAGCAGATGTGTGTTTTGGGAGCAGGATGTATTACCCCCCAGCATCGATACCAGTTATTTCAACAATATCCCATAGCATTGATACTACGTTCAACAGTAATAACCTCTATCATTGGTGCAATCTTGCACAAGAATAACCCTCAGCATGGCTTCCAGTATACACAATAGCCCATAGCATTGGTGCCAGTATACGCAGTAATAACCTACACTAGGGATGAGCTGAACACCCCACTGTTCGGTTCGCACCAGAACATGCTAACAGGAAAAAAGTTTGTTCAAACACGCGAACACCGTTAAAGTCTATGGGACACGAACATGAATAATCAAAAGTGCTAACTTTAAAGGCTTATATGCAAGTTATTGTCATAAAAAGTGTTTGGGGACCTGGGTCCTGCCCCAGGGGACATGGATCAATGCAAAAAAAAGTTTTAAAAACTGCCGTTTTTTCAGGAGCAGTGATTTTAATAATGCTTAAAGTCAAACAATAAAAGTGTAATATCCCTTTAAATTTCGTAGCTGGGGTGTCTATAGTATGCCTGTAAAGGGGCGCATGTTTCCTGTGTTTAGAACAGTCTGACAGCAAAATGACATTTCGAAGGAAAAAACCCATTTAAAACTACTCGCGGCTATTGCATTGCCGGTCCGACAATACACATAGAAGTTCATTGATAAAAACGGCATGGGAATTCCCCACAGGGGAACCCCGAACCAAAATAAAAAAAAAAGACGTGGGGGTCCCTCTAAATTCCATACCAGGCCTTTCAGGTCTGGTATGGATATTAAGGGGAACCCCGGCCAAAATTTAAAAAAAAATGACGTGGGGGTCCCCCGTCCCCCTAAATTCCATACCAGACCCTTTAGGTCTGGTACGGATTTTAAGGGGAACCCCGTGCCAAAAAAAAAACCGCGTGGGGTCCCCCCAAAAATCCATACCAGACCCTTATCCGAGCACGCAACCTGGCAGGCTGCAGGAAAAGAGGGGGGACGTGAGAGCGCCCCCCCTGGACCGTACCAGGCCACATGCCCTCAACATTGGGAGGGTGCTTTGGGGTAGCCCCCAAAACACCTTGTCCCCATGTTGATGAGGACAAGGGCCTCATCCCCACAACCCTGGCCGGTGGTTGAGGGGGTCTGCGGGCGGGGGGCTTATCGGAATCTGGAAGCCCCCTTTAACAAGGGGACCCCCAGATCCCGGCCCTCCCCCCTGTGTGAATCGGTAAGGGGGTACTTACCCCTAACATTTCACTAAAAAACTGTCCCCCATGCCATGGGTGTGGAGCGGCCTGAGGAGAAGAAGATAGAAGACGCCACGGAGGAGATGCTGGACGAGAACGCCGGAGGAAGAACCAGAAGAGCCAGAAGAACCGGAAGAAGAAGATGAAGGAAGATAGAAGATAGAAGAAAGAAGAAGCATTTAAATAAAGGAATTGTCAAAAACTGTCTCTTGTCATTTTTAACATTTTTGACAGTTTTTTAGTGAAATGGTAGGGGTAAGTACCCCCTTATCATTTCACACAAGGGAGGGCCGGGATCTGGGGGACCCCTTGTTAAAGGGGGCTTCCAGATTCCGATAAGCCCACCGCCCGCAGACCCCCACAACCACCGGCCAGGGTTGTGGGGATGAGGCCCTTGTCCTCATCAACATGGGGACAAGGTGTTTTGGGGGGCTACCCCAAAGCACCCTCCCAATGTTGAGGGCATGTGGCCTGGTACGGTTCAGGAGGGGGGGCCGCACTCTCGTCCCCCCTCTTTTCTTGCGGCCTGCCAGGTTGCGTGCTTGGATAAGGGTCTGGTATGGATCTTTGGGGGGACCCCACGCCGTTTTTTGGGGGGGGGCGCGGGGTTCCCCTTAAAATCCATACCTCAGGTCTGGTATGGAATTTAGGGGGACCCCCACGTCATTTTTTTAAAAATTTTGGCCGGGGTTCCCCTTAATATCCATACCAGACCTGAAGGGCCTGGTATGGAATTTAGGGGGACCCCCACATCATTTTTTTTTAAATTTTGGTTCGGGGTTCCCCTGTGGGGAATTCCCATGCCGTTTTTATCAATGAACTTCTATGTGTATTGTCGGACCGGCAATGCAATAGCCGCGAATAGTTTTAAATGGGTTTTTCGAATTTGCCGCGAACACCCCAAATTGTTCGCTGTTCGGCGAACTTGCGAACAGCCAATGTTCGAGTCCAACATGAGTTCGACTCGAACTCGAAGCTCATCCCTAACCTACACTATTGTTGCCAGTTTACACAATAATAATAAGCAGCATTTATATAGTAATAAACCCCAGCATTGGTGCCAGGATACACAGTGAAAACCCCCAACATTGGTGACAGTTTCCACAATGATGATCGCTACCATTAGTGACAATTTTTTCAAAAACACACGCTAATTTTTTGCTGCATTTTTTCACACGTAAATGTGCATGTGGTAACCCATTCACTTGAAAAGGTCTGCCCCATGCACAGCAAACGCCACAAAGTAACTCAGAGGAGAAGGTTCTCTTCACATGCACATTTACGTGTGAAAAAATGCAGCAAAAAATTAGCGTGTGTTTTTGCAAAAATTGTCACTAATGGTAGCGATCATCATTGTGGAAACTGACACCAATGTTGGGGGTTTTCACTGTGTATCCTGGCACCAATGCTGGGGTTTATTATGTATGCTGGCCGAGTGGACGTGGGAGCTGAGCGCCCCCCAAAAAAATATGACACACCAAATGTGGCACATAAGAGGGTAAGGAGTGCTTAACGCAGGAGCTCCACTTTTGGGTGGAACTCGGCTTTATTAAACACTGCTCCTGGCCACTAATGATATATGAAAGGGTTCATTAACACTGCCACTGGCCATTGCTGCATTAGCATCAGTGATAATAAGCCCCTTTGTACTGAATTTGGCAATTAGTGAGTATAGCCTCAAATTGAGAAGGAAAAAAAAATCATGTAAAAGTACCATCATCCAGGTTAATTTTGGAAAATTGGGGAAGTGGAGGTGCAGGGGCAGTTGCTGATGCTGACCCATACACGTCCACACCTGAAGAGTTTTTTATGGACTATCTCGGTACTTGATAATAGATAACAATTGATTAGTAATAAAATTAAGTTTAATACAGACAAAAAATATACAGTGTATTTAAAAAAAAAAAAATTGTATACACCATTATTATCACTGATGCTAATGCAGCCATGGCCAGTGGCAGTGTTAATGAACCCTTTTATACATCATTAGTGGCCAGGAGCAGTGTTTATTAAAGCGGAGGTGGTTCCACCCAAAAGTGGAACTTCCACTTCAGACCCCATTCACACAGGGACGACTTGTCAGGCGACCTAGTCGCCTGACAAGTCGCCTCCCGTTCTGTGCTATGGAACCGTTCTAAGGGGAGTGACGCAAGTCGCTCCGACTTAGAAAAAGGTTCCTGTACGACTTCGGGGGCGACTTGGGGCGACTTGCATAGACTTCTATACAGAAGTCGTTTTGCAAGTCGCCCGGGCAGTCGTTTGCAGGTCGCCTCGCTGAGGCGACCTGCAAGTTGCGTTACCCCTGTGTGAATGGGGTCTTAAGCACTCCTTACCCTCTTACATACAGTGTTATTTAACCACTTCATGCTGCATTATAAAGGGTTTAAAGATCACTGCCAGTGACTGCTAATGGGGAGGAATGCTTTAAATGATTCCATCACTCTGGGATAATTGTGAACCAGCTGCATCTCTACACTACTGTGCAAATCCCTTGAGACATTTCAATAAAGTTCTAACCAATACAGAGTGATTATAATCCCTCCATTGTAAAAATGCACATACAATAAACATTAAAGTGGGTGTAAACCCACTTAAAAAAAAAAAAAACTAACACCTGCAAGACAAAGGCATAATGAGCTAGTATGCATAGCATACTAGCTCATTATGTAAAACTCACCTGAGATCGAAGCCCTTGCTGTGGTGCCCGTACACCGCTCCGGCAGCCGACATGACTTACCGGGGGTTACTTCCAGGTATCATGGCTCCAGCACTGTGATTGGCCGGAGCCGCAATTATGTCACTCCCGCGCATGTGCGCAGTAAGGGTACACTCACTCAAGCAACGGCACATACGTGCCATTGCTTCAGCTTGTGTCAGTACGTATGTGCTGATGATGTCGACACATGTAAATACAAGGGAGATTTCCTAAACCATGCAGGTTTAGGAGAAATCCTGGGTAGCTACAGGTAAGCCTTATTATAGGTATATGTATAATTATGTTAGGTTTACGATCATGAGAGTTTAATACTAGTTTAGGGGATATTAACTGCAGTATGATACTGCATATTGTGTGTGAAGTTTTTCACAGGAATAATACATTTTTGTGGTGTGGAGCCCTGTGTTTTATATGTAATTAGCATGTAGTCAAGGAGTTTGAGATGTACATTAGATAGATGGAAGAGGTGATATAGATCAGAGGTAGGCAACCTCGGCCCTCCAGCTGTGGTGAAACTACAAATACCATCATGCCTGTGATTGCCAGGGTCTTGCGATGTCTCATGGGAATTGTAAACAAACAAATCAGCTGCAGGGCCGAGGTTGCCTACCTCTGGTATAGATGATAGAGGGGGTATAAGGGATTGTAAAATATATTTTCTATTACTGCTGTATGCTGCCATAATCCATTATTGTTCCTTCATTGAAAAACAAATACATAAATATGGACACTGCAGACAATAACCCCTAAAGTAGTATTAAACTAGGGCCGAAACAACTAATCAATTATGAAATTAAATCGATTACTATTTTCATAATCGATTAATCGCAGTAACATAATGGGGTTAAAAAAACCCGAAAAATTAGCAAAAAGAGCAAATAATTGCTACTGTAAATATTACTTTCACTGTTCCACTGTAAAAAAAGGAACCCCTTACAGTAGCGATTTGCTCTTTTTGTACTATAAAAGCCTAATTTTAGTTTTTTTTTACCCCAATTATGTTACTAAATGTGTTAGGCCTGGATCACACCTATGTGTTTTTTGGTGCTTTTTGCAGAAATCCACTACAGTTTATTTAACATGGTTTCCTATGGGACACTTTAACATCTATGCTTTTTTTCAGCTGCTGTGTATTTGAAAAGGGTCGAGGACTTTTTTCAACACAAAACGGTGTTTTTTTGGTTCAATAGACTTCAATGGAGAAGCTGAAGAAAAGCATGTAATGCGTTTTTGCAAATTGGCCAAAAAAAGAAAAAAAAAGCATAAAAGATAAAAAAAAAAAGATTCGCAGCAAAATCACTTGCGCAAAAATCAAAATGCACAGCAAAAACAGATCAAATCAAAAGCAAACTGCATAGGTGTGTACAAAGCATTATGCTGGCCACACGGATCAATTTTCAGACAAGAATATTCATACAAAAAATGTTTACATTCGCTGAATGAAAAAATTTTGTTTTGAAAATGTCACTTGCTTTTAACATTCTGTTTTAAAATTAACCAAGAAGTTTTCTATTATTTCTAAATTTTCCCATCACTGTGGTTGAAAACGAACATCGATTTGACCCCATTAATGATTAGAAAATCGAACAAATGTTCTTAAAATGACATTTTTATTTGAAGGGAGATATTGTTTTTGTATGGCCAGCATATAATATATTACAGTTCTGTTTGAAAATCTCCAAAACAGTCTTTTTTTTTTCTTTAAATAAAAAAAAATGATCTCTGAGTCTGATGATATTTACCAGATTCAACCTCTAATAGTATATACTGTATATCTCTTCTGTCTGTTATTCTCAGAGTGGATTAGAGATTTTGCTCCCTAATAGGGATGAGCTGCGAGTTCGAGTCGAACTCATGTTGGACTCGAACATTGGCTGTTCGCAAGTTTGCCGAACAGCGAACATTTTGGGGTGTTCACGGCAAATTCGAATGCCGCGGAACACCCTTTAAAAGTCTATGGGAGAAATCAAAAGTGCAAATTTTAAAGGCTTATATGCAAGTTATTGCCCCCCGCCCGCAGACCCCCACAACCACCGGTCAGGGTTGTGGGGATGAGGCCCTTGTCCTCATCAACATGGGGACAAGGTGTTTTGGGGGGCTACCCCAAAGCACCCTCCCAATGTTGAGGGCATGTGGCCTGGTATGATTCAGGAGGGGGGGGCCGCACTCTGTTCCCCCCCTCTTTTCCTGTGGCCTGCCAGGTTGCATGCTCGGATAAGGGTCTGGTATGGATTTTTGGGGGGACCCACGCCGTTTTTTTTTTTTGGCACGGGGTTCCCCTTAAAATCCGTACCAGACCTGAAGGGTCTGGTATGGAATTTGGGGGGACCCCCACGTCATTTTTTTTAAAAATTTTGGCCGGGTTCCCCTTACTATCCATACCAGACCTGAAGGGCCTAGTATGGAATTTAGGGGGACCCCCACATCATTTTTTTAAAAAATTTTGGTTCGGGGTTCCCCTGTGGGGAATTTCCATGCCGTTTTTATCAATGAACTTCTATGTGTATTGTTGGACCGGTGTTCTGCCGAGAAAGTTCCGCTCGGTGGATTAGTTCCCCCCTCTACTGCGCATGCGCAGTAGAAGTCGGCGGAAATAGCCGAAGCGGAACAGCTGAAAATCAGCTGTACACGGCGCCTGTAAGAGGGCCCCTCGCGGGCTCGCTTCGCTCGCCACGCTTCGGGCACGGCCTCGCTGCGCTCGCCACTTTTAGATTCCCCCTCTAGGTCCACTTGGATAGTGGGGAAGGAATCTGGACCCAGAGCGCAGGCGCCGTGTACAGCTGATCGAAGCGTTTGAGCTTCGGCTATCTCCGGCGGCCAACAGAAGTACGTACTGCGCAGGCGCTGCGCCTGCGCAGTACAGGGGGGGAACCTATCCGCCGAAGGAACTTATTCGGCAAGACACCGGCAATGCAATAGCCGCGAGTAGTTTTAAATGGGTTTTTTCCTTCGAAATGTCATTTTGCTGTCAGACTGTTCTAAACACAGGAAACATGCGCCCCTTTACAGGCATACTATAGACACCCACCAGCTACGAAATTTAAAGGGATATTACACTTTTATTGTTTGACTTTAAGCATTATTAAAATCACTGCTCCTTAAAAACTGCGGTTTTTAAAACTTTTTTTTGCATTGATCCATGTCCCCTGGGGCAGGACCCAGGTCCCCAAACACTTTTTATGACAATAACTTGCATATAAGCCTTTAAAATTAGCACTTTTGATTATTCATGTTCGTGTCCCATAGACTTTAATGGTGTTCGCGTGTTCGAACAAACTTTTTTCCCGTTCTCATGTTCCGGTGCGAACCGAACAGGGGGGTGTTCGGCTCATCCCTACTCCCTAACAATATAGTCGGTTATTTATATTTACCACTGCATAGAGATATTTAAGAATAAATTGCCTTTTTTTAAACTTTATATAAATTAATAAATACATTATTATAATAAATTATATATAAATTATACACCACATTTTTTTTAAGGTTATCAACCGATTCATCGAAACAATCATCGGCCAACTAATCGATTATGAAAATAATCGTTAGTTGCAGCCCTATAATAAACCGTCACCCTCTTTAAATTAATATACGAGGCACGTTACAATCAACATCTCAGCATAAACTATGAATCTATAACTCAGTAAAAGATCTATATCTATCACTTCTGTGTGCTCCTATCATCTGTACAATCTCTACTATCTATCCCATTTATATTCCAAAATCCGTGGACTACCTAAAATCATAAAAACATTAATTATACATTCCCCAGTAAGTTATTAAAAATTCTTACCCCTGACACTTATGAACAATGCCATGTGCTTCACTTTTGGCTCAATTGTGTAGATTGGAAAGGGGAGGGTAAGAGGAGGTAGGAACACTTCCTTTCCTTCAATGCATGTATTCATTTAATTGCATGTCATTTTCAAATTAACCTGTTGTGGCACTGCTGAGCAGAGGCAAATTCATCACTGGTGGGGCAAAAATGGAGCCCCAGATAGTTTTTTCAGAGTATGTAATTTCCAAAGTAACCTGTTGCTGCGCTGTTGAGCAGATTTCACAACTCTGGATCACTGGACACATAGCTACCTTGTAATAAGTCACAACATAGAAAAGCCAGAAGGTTAGAAAAAGGTCACTGCAAAGCAGCAAGCATTCTGACTGTGCATGTTCTAAAAAAAAAATGATGGTAGGGAAAAGATGCTAATGACTGCAGGAAATTAGCTGTGAAAAAACAAATATGGAGGGGAAAAAGATGCTAATAGACTGCAGGAAATTAGCAGTGCCAAAAAAAAATATTTAGAAAAATATATGCCAATAGACTACAGGAAATTAGCAGTGCACAAAAATATGGATAGAAAAAGATGCTAATAGACTGCAGGAAATTAGCTGTGACAAAAAAATATGTAGAAAAATATATGCAAATAGACTACAAGAAATTAGCAGTGCACAAAAAATATTGATGGAAATAGATGGTAATAGACTGCAGAAAATTAGCTGTGAAAAAAATATGAAAGGAAACATCTGCTAATATACTGCAGAAAATTATCTGTGAAAAAAATGGAGGGAAAAAGATGCTAATAGACTGCAGGAAATTAGCTGAGAAAAAAAATATGGAGGGAATTAGATGCTAATAGACTGCAATTAGCAGTGCACAAAAAATATGGAGGGAAATAGATGTTAATAGACTACAGGGAATTAGCAGTGCGAAAATAAAATTATGGAAGGGAAATATATGCTAATAGAGTGCAGGAAATTAGCTGAGAAAAAAATATGGAGGGGAAAAGATGCTAATAGACTGCAGGAAATTAGCTGAGGAATAACTTATGGAGGGAAATATATGCTAATAGACAAATAACCACAAAATGAAGGTGTTTTATCAAAAATGAGATGGGCTAAATTCTCTTAAGAAAACGCCTATAGAAACGTAATAATGTTAATATTTTTGGGGGGGTTTTTTTGTGAAATTTGATATTACTGAGATGGTCATAAGCAAAGTCCCCCGCGGCGGCTGCTGTAACTACCAGTATTCACCACACAAGTTGAACACTCCCTCACCTTTATGCATTCAAAGCATGTAATTTCCAAAGTAACCTGGTGTGGCGCTGCTGAGCAGCCCTCAACTTCATCACTGGTGGTGCTGACATGGAGCCCCAGATAGTTTTTCAGAGCATGTAATTTCCAAAGTAACCTGCTGCTGCTGTGAGTAGATTCAGAATTCCAGAACACTGGACACATTAGTTACCTTGTAATAAGTCACAACAGAGGGAGGCCAAGAGGTTAGAAAAAGGTCACTGCAAAACAGCAAGCATTCTGACATTGCATGTTCTATAAATTGAAGCTGGCCATACAGCCATACATCATACAATCTTATAATACAATTTTGCTTTAGACTGACCAAAAAAAATAGGTCAAATCTAAAAGGCAGGCCCTTACACTAAACAGTTGAAGATAAATCTAAAGCTTGCTAATAGACTGCAGGAGATCAGCTGAGGTAAAAAAAATTATGGCGGGATATAAATGCTAATAGACTGCAGGAAATCAGCCAAAGAAAAAAAATGTGGAGGAAATAGATGCTAATAGACTGCAGGAAATCAGCCAAGGAAAAAAAAAATGGAGGTTTATAAATCCTAATAGACTGCAGGAAATTAGCGGTGCAAAAAAAAAATGGAGGGAAATAAATGCTAATAGACTGCAGAAAAACAGCCAATGAAGAAAAATATGGAGGAAATAGATGCAAATATACTTCAGGAAATAAGCTGTAAAAAAAATATGAAATCAAAGAGATGCCAATAGACTGCGGGGAATTAGCAGTGCCAAAAAAAAAATGGAGGAAATAGATGCTAATAGACTGCAGAAAATTAGCTGTGAAAAAATATGGAGGGAAAAATCTGCTAATATACTAACCTTTACGCATTCATAGCATGTAATTTCCAAAGTAACCTGTTGTGGCGCTGCTGAGCAGCCTTCAACTTCATCACTGGTGGTGCTGACATGGAGTCCAAGTTTTTCAGAGCAAGTCATTACCAAAGTAACCTGTTGCTGCGCTGTTGAGTAGATTTCACCCATCCGAATCACTGGGCACAAATTTACCTTGTAAAAAGTCACAACAGAGGGAGGCCAGGAGGATAGAATAAGATCACTGACTTAGCATGTTCTAAATTGAAGCTGGCCATACAGCCATACATCATACAATCTTATTGTACAATTTTCCTTTAGACTGACCAAAAAAAAACATAGCAGGTCAAATATAAACATCATTTTTAATTTGTAGCCAATCAGGCAGGCTCTTACACTAAACAGTTGAAAATAAATCTAGAGCTTGCTAATAGACTGCTGGAAAATCAGCTGAGCAAAATAAATAAATAAAAGGAGGAAATAAATGCTAATAGACTGCAGGAAATTAGCAGTGAAAAAAAATATGGAGGGAAATATATGCTAATAGACTGCAGGAAATCAGCCAAGGAAAAAAATATGAAGGAAATAGATGCTAATAGACTGCAGGAAATCAGCTGAGAAAAAATATGGAGGAAATAGATGCTAATAGACTGCAGGAAATTAGCAGTGCAAAAAAAAATATGGAGGGAAATATATGCTAATAGACTACAGGAAATCAGCCAAGTGAAAAAAATATGGAGGAGATAGATGCTATACTGCAGGAAATCAGCCTACGGAAAAAATATATGGAGGAAATATATACTAATAGACAAATAACCACAAAACGAAGGTGCAAACGCCTATAGAAACGTAATAATGTTAAATATTATTAGGTTGTGAAATTTGATACTATCATTAGATTTATACGGCGATGGTCATAGGCAAAGTCCCCAGCGGTGGTCGCTGTAACAGTATTCACCACACAAGTTGAACACTCCCTCACCTTTAGGCATTCAGAGCATGTCATTTCCAAAGTAACCTGTTGTGGCGCTGCTGAGCAGCCTTCAACTTCATCACTGGTGGTGCTGACATGGAACCCAAGATAGTTTTTCAGAGCACGTCATTTCAAAAGTAACCTGCTGCTGCGCTGTTGAGCAAGTTTCACAACTCCGGATCACTGGACACAGACACTGGACTTGTAATAAGTCACAACAGAGGGAGGCCAGGAGGTTAGAAAAAGGTCACTGCAAAACAGCAAGCATTCTGACATTGCATGTTCTAAATCGAAGCTGGCCATACAGCCATACAATCGTATTGTACAATTTTTCCTTAGATTGACCAAAAAAAAATCATATAATAATAGGAGGGAAATACCTAAACAACACTTTCAATTCAGATCCAATCAGGCAGGCCCTTGCACTACATAGCTAAAAGTAAATCTAAAGGAGATCGTACAAGAAGATTGTATAATGCATGGCCAGGTTAAGGATCTGTTCACACCATTGGAGCATGAGTGTGGTTGAGTGCATTTCTGCGCATCACTTGTAGAACACACTATTTATTTTAATGAGCTTCCCTACCTGCCTAAATAATTCCCTGGTTACAGAAAGGTCAGTGCTCAATAAAAAACTGCCCAGGAAATCAAACTGTGCACCGTCTAAACTCAAGCTGATCATGCATCATAGAATCCTATTGTACAATTTTCATTTAGATTTATGAAAAATCATATAATATGTGGTCAAATCTAAACAGCACTTTCAATTTGTATCCAATCAGGCAGGCTCTTGCACCACACAGATGAATGTAAATCTAGAGATTGTACAAGAATATTGTATAATATATAGCCAGCTAAAGGTTCTGCTCACAACACTGGAGCATGCGTGTGGTTCTGTGTGTTTGTGGGCATCAATTGTAGGGCAAATCATTCATTTCAATGGGATTCCCTACATGCCAGATGAATTCCCTGACCCTTTTGAGAAATCGGAATTACATCACCATGTGCTTTGCTGCATTCAAACGTGTGTGCATTAACAGATGTGTGGGGTGAAATTAACAATAAGGTCCCATTCAGACCTGGGCATTTTTCTAGAAGTGCACAAAATTGTGCATTTTTGCATGTATTTGACAAAAAGCGCAAAATAGTTTCATGCTTGCAGTTGTCGTGGGAATTCCACTATAGGCTACGCTTAATCCATCTCACCTGCGCTGATAAGTGCCCTTTCAGCCTTCTGGTATAACACATCTCAGTAAACCCCTGTCTTGAACATTGACCCAAATAAAACGCTGTGCCCCCCCCCCAATGTGTTCATCAGGCACACGGGCAACAAGAGCATAGTTTTCATATGCGATAATGTCTTTGCAGAGGGAACACGTCACCCCCAGATGAATGTCTGTGCATTGCACAGGGGCCCTTCGCTGGCAGACATATCCCCACTCTGCAAAAAATTTTCTGCATCCTCAAGAAACTTGTCACTACCAGACGGATCTCAACCAGCGTCAGTCTGCCCCAGTCAGCTCTTTAGAGGCTACATGAGCTACTTTGATGCTTTTGTCATGCACAGGGCTTTCTTTTGAAACAATTTCTCAGCCTTATGCACATAGTGTGAAAACGCGTCCATATTTTGCAACACTCGCCATCTAACATTCACAAAGCACTCACTTGGGGAATGGGGCCGTGGCACCACATGCACCTGCTAAAAGGCAGTGTAATTCTGTGCATAGCAGGAAATGGGGATAAAATATTTAGGCCTAATGCACACAGGGCGTTAAAAAAATGAGTTGCAAAGCCAGTACTGATGCCAGGAAAAATCAGCTGTAAAAATGCACTTTTAGAAGCATTTTTGAATTGGCGTTAATACATAGCAGTGTTAGCGTTTACCAGCCTCTCTCTGCCCCCTTCTATTTTCCTCTCCCAAATCCAATTACTACAGCTTAAAAATACCTGACATGGCTTAAGGCTGTGTACAGATTTAACACGCACTCAGGTTTAACCGCGTCAGGTCTTTTTACAGCGTAACGTTGCTGTTGCAAAACGCCCTGGCCCTGTATTTTTTTCCTATGCCACTTATGGCTCCTAAAAGCCTATGTGTGCATGGACACAGAATAACATGGGGAGGCATTTTTAAGCCGTAAAATAAATGTCTGACGCTGCCAAAAGCATCAGGTAAAACGCCCAGCGTGCATGAGGCCTTAATGTGAAAATAGCATAATGTAGCTTAACGTGTAATGAAGTACCTAAACCTTCATCAATTGTCTTTAAACTTTGCACAACCTCAGTTCTCAAATCCTCAAACATGCCATTGACATTTCATGGATTTTGGTCTCTCACAAAGAAAATGATGGACATTAAGCTTGTTCTTTGAGAGCTTAATGTTGCTTGCTATACACAAAAGAGCTTAGAATTCCCCTAAACTCCACACAATACAAGACTATCTATGCCAACATATTTTTAAAAAATCAGCTCATTTGGTAAATCATACCAAAAAGACATTCAAACAATTTTTTAAGCAGGCGTAAAAAGATTTAGGCTGGGTTCACCCTATTGTAAAATGCACAGGAGTACTGTTTGTCGTCCAGTCCATTTCAGGTCCGAATTCAGGCAAAAATTCAGACTGAAATGGCAAACAGTGATGCACCAGACCCCTGCAATGAGCAGCTCCATGCTGCGGTGTGAACCCAGCCTTAATATGAACAGCTTAATGTACAATAAGAAGTCTAAACCCTAATCATTTTCCTTGATACTTTGAACAGCCTAACTTTTCAACTTTCCGACCCTATCCTAGAAGTTTCATGTATTTTTGGTCTCCCACAAAAAAATGAGGGACATTAAGCTGGTTATTTTTTAGCTTAATGTCCAAAAAAAGAGCTTAGATGTTAACCAATTTCCCCCTAACTTCACATAATCCAAGACAATCCAAGACAATGCCAACATATTCTGAAAAAAATCAGATTGTTTCGTCAATCATACCAAAAGTTATTCCCATTAAGCTATATTTTACAATACTAAAACATTTAATGTGAATGGCTTAATGTAAAAAGAGCTTAATGTACCATAATAAGCCTAAACCTTAAACAATTTCCTTGAAACTTTGCACAGCCTGTGTTTTCATCTTCCCAAACCTATCCTAGAAGTTTCATGACTCCCATAAAAAAAACTAGGGACATTGAGCTTGTTTTTTTTATAGCTTAAAGTGGCCTAATGTCCAAAAAAGAGCTTAGATGTTACCCATTTCCCCCAAACTTCACAAAATCCTAGACTGTCTATGCCAGCATATTCTAAAAAAACTCAGATCGTATCGTCAATCGTACCAAAAGTTATTCCCATTAAGCTATATTTTACAATCCTAAAACAATTAATGTGAACAGCTTAATGTACCATAATAAGCTTAAACAATTTCCTTGAAACTTTGCACAGCGTATGCTTTCATCTTCCCAAACCTATCCTAGAAGTTTCATGAATTTTGGACTCCCACAAAAAAATGAGGGACATTGAGCTTGTTTTATTATAGCTTAATGTGGCTTAACGTCCAAAAAAGAGCTTAGATGTTAACCAATTTCCCCCAAAATTCACACAATCCAAGACTCTGTGTATGCCAACATATTCTGAAAAAAATCAGATTGTTTCGTCAATCGTTTTCCCATTAAGCTATATTTTACAATCCTAAAACATTTAATGTGAATGGCTTAATGTAAAAAGAGCTTAATGTACCATAATAAGCCTAAACCTTAAACAATTTCCTTGAAACCTTGTACAGCCTATGTTTTCATCTTCCCAACCTTATCCTAGAAGTTTCATGAATTTTGGACACCCATAAAAAAATGAGGGACATTGAGCTTGTTTTTTTATAGCTTAATGTCCAAAAAAGAGCTTAGATGTTAACCAATTTCCCCCAAACTTCACACAACCCAAGACTCTGTCTATGCCAACATATTCTGAAAATTTCAGATCGTATCGTCAATCGTACCAAAAGTTATTCCCATTAAGCTATACTTTACAATCCTAAAACAATTAATGTGAACGGCTTAATGTACCATAATAAGCCTAAACCACAATTTCCTTGAAACTTTGCACAGCCTATGTTTTTATCTTCCCAAACCTATCCTAGAAGTTTCATGAATTTTGGACTCCCACAAAAAAAAGAGGGACATTGAGCTTGTTTTTTTATAGCTTAATGTCCAAAAAAGAGCTTAGATGTTACCCATTTCCCCTAAACTTCACACAATCCAAGACTCTGTCCTCTGTCTATGCCAACTAGGGATGAGCCGAACACCCCCCGGTTCGGTTCGCACCAGAACCTGCGAACGGATAGAAAATTTGCACGAACGTTAGAACCCCATTGACTTCTATGGGATTTGAATGTTCAAAATCAAAAGTGCTAATTTTAAAGGCTAATTTGCATGGTATTGTCCTAAAAGGGTTTGGGGACCCGGGTCCTGCCCCAGGGGACATGTATCAATGCAAAAAAAACTTTTAAAAACGGCCGTTTTTTCAGGAAAAGTGATTTTAATGATGCTTAAAGTAAAAAAAAAGTGAAATATTCCTTTAAATATCGTACCTGGGGTGTGTCTATAGTATGCCTGTAAAGTGGCGCGTGTTTTTTTGTTCATTTTTAAAGGAAAAAATCTCATTTAAAAACTGCTTGCGGGTTTAATGTATTGTCGGGTCCTGGCAATATGGATGAAAATAAGTGAGACAAATGGCATGGGTACCCCCCAGTCCATTACCAGGCCCTTTGGGCCTTGTATGGATATTAAGGGGAACCCCGCGCCCAAATAAAATAAGGAAAGGTGTGGGGCCACCAGGCCCTATATACTATGAACAGCAGTATACAGGCAGTGCAAACAAGACAGGGACTGTAGGTTTGTTATTAAGTAGAATCTGTTTGTAATTTTGAACGGGTACATTTTTAACGTGTTTAGCTCCAGCCAAAAAATCTTTTTTAAGCTTTCTGGAAAACATAGGGAAGGGTTATCACCCCTGTGACATTTGTTTTGCTGTCTGTTCACCTCTTCAGAAGATTTCACCTCACTTTTTGTCCCAATGACAAATGTTTTTTGAAAATTTGGGGTTTTTTGTGGAACAAGGATTGGAAAGCATCAGTGGAAAAGAGAAATGTTTTTCCCATATTAACTCTTACAGGGGAGAATTTCCCTTCCTAGGAGTAGATTTCATCTCACTTGCTGTTGTCTCCTCCTGTTTGCAAGTAGGAGTCGATTGTAAGTTAGATGTTTGAAAGTAGGGGCCTGCCCTATATACTCAGCAGAAATTTGGGCCTTAGGTGTTGTTGTGGCCACAACACTGTAAGCCCTCACAGGGCCCTGCTGTGAAATATTAGATCAAAAATTGTAATTACATGCCCCTGTAGAACAGGGGCAGAAAAATTGTGCCTTTGGTGGTGGTGGTGGTGATGCTGGTGCCACAACACTGTAAGTCCTCACTCGCTCTTGGTGGGCGCCGAAATGGGCCCTGCTGTGAAATATTAGATCAAGATTTGTAATTACATGCCCCTGTTGAACAAGGGCAGAAAAATTGGGCCTTTGGTGGTGGTGGTGGTGGTGGTGCTGGTGCCACAACACTGTAAGTCCTCACTCGCTCTTGGTGGGTGCAGAAATGGGCCCTGCTATGAAATATTAGATCAAGAATTGAAATTACATGCCCCTGTTGAACAAGGGCAGAAAAATTGGGCCTTTGGTGGTGGTGGTGCTGGTGCCACAACACTGTAATGCCGCGTACACACGAGCGGACTTTACGGCGGACTTTGCCCAGCGGACTGGATTTCGTCAGACAATTCGATCGTGTGTGGGCTCCAGCGGACTTTGTTTGCTCAAAAGTTGGACGGACTTAGATTTGAAACTTGTTTAAAATTTATCCGACGGACTCTTCTTTCTAGCGGACAAACCGAACTCAAACTGACGCATGCTCTGAAGCAATTACAAGACGGAAGCGCTCGGTCTGGTAAAACTAGCCTTCGTCTTGAAGATAGCACATTCCTCTTCTGTGGTCTTTTAATACAGCCTTTTTTTAGGATTGATAATGCGAGAGGAATGAAGTTGTTTTTCTGCTTTATATTCACACAGAGTTCTCACAAACTACTTTCTTCATGATTTATCCTCCTGCCATGACTAATATAATATTTTGTAAAAGCCAGATCTCCATAAATTATAAATTTTAAAATCGATTTTGGACTAATTTATTTTTTTATTTTTTATTTCAATACTTATCTATTTTACAATGTGTGTTAAATGATAACCACATTTTTTGTGTGTATTTTCAAGTTACCACAATTAACATTCATATTTTGTGTTGTTTTAATGAACCTTAATGAGGTTGTTGTCCCTTGTTCATTAGACATAGGGGGGTGTATTTAACAAAGGGAAAAAAATTTTTCACTACAAGTGCTAATTCTACATTGAATTCCACAGAAAGAGCATTTTGAAGTGCCTTCGCTGTGGATCCGAGGGGCACATGCAAGGAAGCCCAAAAAAAGCAAATAATTTTTATTTAACATGATTTTCTGAATAAATCAGCAGAGCTTCCCCGAATTTAAGCTCTTCCCCTCAGATTTTCAGCGACTGCACTTCCAACAAGTGCACTTGCTGTGCAATTTCTCAAGTGAACGTTTCACTTCATATTCTAAATGATTTAGCCTTTTGTCAAAAACACACATAGGGGTTGATTTCCTAAAGGGAAAAAGACTGTGCACTTTGTAAAGTGCAGTTGCCCTCTGCAAGAGCAGTTGCTCCCAAGCTTTATTAAATGTGAAGCAGCTCTGCTGACTTCCATCATCCAATCATGTGCAAGCAAAAATGATTTTTTTTTTATTTTACTTGCACAGGATTGGGTACTCTTTGCAAAGTCAAGCTTTTAAATAATTTCTGATGCTCTGGAGCACTTGCACTTGCAGAGGGCAACTGCCCTCTGCAAAGTGCACAGACTATTTGCTTTTCTCAAATCAACCCCATAGTCTTTTGGACCTGTACCTGCCTACTCCCAAAGAAAAAGGCGTTTTTTAATCAAAACACATAGGCAAGAATGTAAGGTAACCAAAAATGTATTTATTTTATTATAAAAAAAATTAGGAAGGCAACACTGGAGACACTTTTAGAATCTGGGAAGCCTTTCCCGGGGACCCAGGACACACATCAAGTTTGAGGACAAGAAAATTGGTATCTTGCGACTATAGGGAGCACAGGGAGCACAGTCAGACCAGACAGAAACCAGGCAATCACTTTCGACTCTTCCGTGGGGCCTTCCCTCCACGCTTCTCTGCAGCCTTCCCTCCACGCTTCTCTGCAGCCTTCCTTGGAGGTTGTGCCTCTGGTGGTGAACTTGGGGCAGGAGGAGGAGGAGGAGGAGTGGCTTCATCTGCCAGATATGTGGTAGCAGTAAGCTCCCCTCTCAAGCCCTTCTGGTAAGCCTCAAAAATCAGACCCTCACACAGGAGGCGTTGGCCCTTTTCCAACTCCAGCAATCTGCTGGCTATATAGGTGCCATACGCCTCCTCTGCATTGGGTGGTTTGCTCAGGATGAGGCTTGCTTCCCGTATGAGGGCTAGGGATTCCTGCTCAGTTGGTGTCATTCTCCTGGGCCTTTTTTGGAGAATGCGGAGGGGAGGCACCTGACACTCTGTGTGGCTTCGACTTGGCCCAGCCACAGCCTCCTCCTCTCTCCCACTGGGCAAGGCCTCCTCCTGGCTGAGGTCATCCTGTGTAAAAAAAAGGGACAGTTGTAATTTTGTGTTATGCAATCACACACAATTTTCAGCTCATGACTTTCAAATATAATTACACAAAATAGTAAAGGCTATCTATTTGACAACACCATTATTTCAGATGATCAACAAGATCTGAAGTGAAGTATATATTTGGCCACTACTGTCTAGTGATATGTCTACATATTACTCTTTGTGCAGAAGTCATTTTTTAGGAAGCACTTTCAAAATTAACACCTTAACATCATTAATAACATTTACACAATCCCAAATTTAAAAAAAAAGGATACCTGGCTGAAGCTGGGCGCATCAACTTCATCAATGCTGAAAAGGCCCAGGTCATCCTGGGACTCCTCAGCTGGGGTGGAGGTGGATGGAAGGCTGGAGGGAAGAGTGGAAGGAAGGCTGGAGGGAAGAGTGGAGGGAAGTCTGGAGGGAAGGGTGGGGGGAAGGGTGGAAAGTGATTGCCTGGCTTCAGTCTGGTCATCCAGGAATCGCAGTTTGTTGTAGTACCACAACTTGGGTACATATACTTGGTCAGCTGCTGCCCCGGATCTGAGCGACTCCTGGATTTTTTTGTGTTCCCGCTTATACATGTTTCGCAAGATACCAATCTTCTTGTCCACAAACTTGAGGTCTGCCTGGGGGAGTCGAGTCTTCACAAACTCTAAAAGTGTGCCCAGTGTTGCCTTCCTAACATCCCTATTATAATATAGGGGGTGTTTGACCTCCCACAGGTTTTTCTTGTCCTCATAGAGCTCAATAAATTGGCACAAAAATTCTTCCTCTTTAAAGGGATTCATTTTTTCTGCAAGACAAGACACAAGATCCAAACTTAAATGTCAGTCCCAAATCACAGGATTAGTTTGGGTTGTAATCTAGGGGACACATACACACACACACACACTTTAATCTTACCTTCGTTTGTGACGCTCGCTACTTCCGCACGGACATACGTAGGCCATCGTAATAGCTTTATATACACTGCGCATGTGTCATGCTCCGCCTGCGTCGCCCGCCCCTGACGTTCATAAGTACGATTTGGCCCCGCCCCTTCACTCTTCGTTGCGCAGTGGGAGTAGATAGCAAAAGATGGCGGAAAGATTAAGTGGAAGTAGCGCGGAGGAAAGCCCGGAGCCCCAAACATCCACATCCCGGAGGAGATATAAGGCCACCAACATGGCTTTTGAAGAGATGGTGGAGATGGTGTCCATATTGAGAAGGGAGGACTACGATGGCAAAAAAGGACCGTACACACGACCGAATATGAGGAAGGACAAAATAATGTCCTCAGTTGTCACCGCTCTTGAAGATAAATTTGGTACAAAACGTTCGAAAGAACAATTGCGGAAGCGGTGGTCTGACATCAAAAGTCGGGAGCCAGAACAATATTGGCGAATAAAGAAGCTGCTTAAAAAAAGTAAGTACTTGTGTTTTACTATTGAGATACTTAACTTGTATGCTGATCCTTATTTTTGGACTTTTTTCAGCATCGTTCGTAAAGACCGTTCTTTAGAATAGATATGATACTTTATAAAGTGACGTTATTTTTTCGCCAAATACGATGGGACAGGGTTGGACATACATTTATGTCTTGATAATTTGTCGAATTCCCACAATTAGTTGATGTGGTGTAGATGTGTTTGAAAATATAATGCTTCTTCAAAAATGATTCAGTGTAATGTAGGGACAGGACACATCAGCTGTTTCCACATCTGGACTCACGAGCACTATAGTGTACTATGTGACCATAAATACATTTTAGAGGGGTTATACACATAGGAGATCATTGAGGTGTCAGCATCTGTGAAATTTGCCCGAAAATGAGCATTGTTTATAATTGTTGTTCAGAGGTAATGTTCATCCTGTCTTCAAAATTTATTATGATGAAAAATTGGCCACAACTCATAACCAACGTTTAAGTTTCTTTATTAAAAGCTAAAATATCAGTGTGTTTTAACTATACCTTTTGTTCAATTCTCATAGGGGAGAAAAGACTCAGACAACAGTCCAAGGATCTCAGGACCCCCCCAAGTCACCAGCCTGAGGCAGAAGATACCCCAAGCCCCAGCCCAAGACCACACCCACCCGACGACCTTGAGGAAGGAGAGGTGGAGGAAGTGTGCGAGGTTTCAAGCCCACCAAGTGAGTGACTGACACCCCAGCTTGAGTTACTGTATTTTGGCGTGCATATTGTAAACCTTGTTTTTATTCACTCATTTTAGGTGAGTTTCTGGTTGTGGAAGGCCAAGCGGCAGAGCCCTTCACCACAGACAGTGCGCAAAGACTAATTGGCCAGATAATGCTGTGGAATGGCCACATCGATAAAATGCGTGACCAAATTCACAGCATGCAACTTCGCCTGGACTTCATGCAGCAGGAAATGAAGAACATGATTGATGTTTTGGGCCGAATATAATCACGTTTGGCCTAAAAACATCAATCATGTTCTTCATTTCCTTGGGAAGTTTGTTTGTTGCAAAAATTGTATTTTAAATTTTTGGGGTATACCCAAATTTACATTGTGATGCACACGGTGTGTCATCATGTGCTATCTTCCATCATGGGTTAGCAATGTACTTGTTTTGTGTTTGCAACCCCTTCATCCTGAAAATTCTTTGGTGGTGAGAGGAACCAAAAATGGGATTGCACACACAAAACACGTACATTGCTCACCCATGATAGGAGATAGCACATGTTGACTTGACCCTTTTGTAAAGCTCAATTTTGAGCATATTCTAAATGAACAATTTCTGCAAGGGTGACATCACATGCACCGTTCTCTAAATGTTGAACTTTGTAAGTTCTTTTTTTTTTGTTTGGTTTATAAAAACACTGTTGTGTATGTAAATCTTTTTATATAAAGGTCTATATATTTGTGAAAATATGCCTTGAATAATTTAGTAAAACTAACATTTTTTACACAACGTAAAATAATTTAACAAAAATTCAAAATAAAAAAAAAAAAAAAATTTTGATAAAAAATGCACCTTTCAATGTGCACAAAGTAAATATTTTTACGGAATACAATGTGTGTGGCTGATTCTTGAAGTCAAAAATTTTGTGGTTTGTTTTTGTGGGCCTGATTAACTAAAGCTAAATGCACTTGACACTACTACAAGTGCACTAGGAGACAGACATAACTAAATGTAAACAACAATAAAAACAAGATATTTAGATAAAACTATTTTATTTTTCATTTTTGGTAGAAACTTACAGCTGTTGCTGAATAGCAATGGCCCCCCGACCATTAAAATAATTGACATAACGGTCACGCACTTGACGTGCGGTTCGGGGGGCCAAGCCAATACGGCCAATTTCTAGGCCTGTCAAAGTGCTATCCTGTTCCAGTCTGGCCTCAGGCCCAACAGAGGATAGATATGTTGCTGAATGTCTCCTTAAAAAGTTATGCAAGATGCAGCAAGCAAGGATGACGTAGTTTAGTTTATAGTCCGCCAAATTAATTGAAGAAAGGAATAAATGGAACCGGCTGGCCAGAATCCCAAAGGCATTCTCCACAACTCTTCTTGCTCTGGCCAGCCGATAATTAAATACCCTCCTCTCAGGGGTGAGTGTCCTTTGGGGGAACGGCCTCATCAAGTTCTCACCGAGAGCAAATGCTTCATCAGCAATAAAAACTGAGGGGAGTCCATCCACATTCTCGTCATCAGGTGGCAATTCCAGGCCACCGGTCTGGAGACAATGGCACAGCTCGGTCTGTGCAAAGACTCCTCCATCAGACATCCGGCCGTTCTTCCCCACATCCACAAACATAAAGTCCAAATGTGCCGAGACCACCGCCATCAAAACTACACTATGGAACCCCTTGTAGTTATAGAAATAAGACCCCGAATGCGGTGGTGGCACAATCTGGACATGCTTCCCGTCAATCGCCCCTACACAGTTGGGAAAGTCCCAACGGTCAGCGAACTGGGAGGCCACAGTTTGCCATTCCTGTGTACTTGAAGGAAACTGTGGAGTGCAAAAAAAATAAGATAAGGACTTTAAAACATAAATTGGATATCAGATTACACCAAAACATTAGTAAACAACAGCAGTCAAATATTATTATAATCTGTGTTTGTAATTGAAATGTTGAAAAACATAAGGCACACTTATAAGATTACTCACCCCCTCTGATGGCCCATTGATACATTTGAATGTGGGGTAGGGGTTCTAATTAGGTTAACAAACACACCTGACTGGTTGAAACATTTGTGGGGTGGGGGAGGGGTTCTAATTAGGTTAACAAACACACCTGACTGGTTCAAACATTTGTGGGGTGGGGGAGGGGTTCTAATTAGGTTAACAAACACACCTGACTGGTTGAAACATTTGTGGGGTGGGGTTCTAATTAGGTTAACAAACACACCTGACTGGTTCAAACATTTGTGGGGTGGGGGAGGGGTTCTAATTAGGTTAACAAACACACCTGACTGGTTCAAACATTTGTGGGGTGGGGGAGGGGTTCTAATTAGGTTAACAAACACACCTGACTGGTTCAAACATTTGTGGGGTTGGGGAGGGGTTCTAATTAGGTTACCAAACACACCTGACTGGTTGAAACATTTGTGGGGTGGGGGAGGGGTTCTAATTAGGTTAACAAACACACCTGACTGGTTCAAACATTTGTGGGATGGGGGAGGGGTTCTAATTAGGTTAACAAACACACCTGACTGGTTCAAACATTTGTGGGGTGGGGGAGGGACAAACAAGACAATGGAGCAGACAATATACATTGTTCAAGGGACTATAGGCTAAAGATATAAATGGACCCAGGATTGCATGGTGGGGAGGTTAATGAAAGAAATTATGCATGTAGGGCAATAAATGATTAAAACAGGCATGCATGAAGATAAAGGGGACATTCACAGCATATTGAAAGCATGGCAATTAGGTAAAGAGGACAGTTCAACAATACATCAAAAACATTTAATACATATCATGTAATGTTAAAGGATAAAAACTTACCTTCATATATTCCTTCTGCAGGACCTGAATAATAGCAGAACAGGTCTCTGGGATAATGATCCCCAGAGCCTGGGGGGAGATGCCTGTTGAGAACTTCAAGTCCTGAAGACTTCTCCCTGTCGCCAAGTAACGTAACGTGGCAACTAGCCTCTGTTCCGCACTGATGGCTTGCCTCATGCAGGTATCCTGCCTGCTGATATAGGGGGTCAGCATAGCCAGCAGACGCTCAAAGACGGGGTCCGTCATCATGAGAAAATTCCTGAAATCCTCAGGATTATTCTCACGGAGCTCATGGAGCAAAGACATATGAGAGAACTGGTCACGCTGGCGCAACCAATTCTTGGTCCATGAACTCCTCCCCACCCTGTTCATGGACTGGACTCGGGTCAAAGTATTAACCCCAACACCAAGTCCCCACACAGCACGAACTCGAGAACGAGAACGTCCACGCGACATGGCTTCAAAACGGTCGGCTGCTCAAACAAACAAACTGACTGAAGAACAGCAAGGCCTATGAAGAACGACCTGAAAATCAGGAACGAGTGGACCAGAACGGCCTGCAAGGCAGGTTACGAACTGACCAACACGCACTGAAAAGCAGATACAAACCTCACAAGCACAAACTGAACCGCAGAAAACGAACGAAATAAGCTGAAGTGTGAAAAGCGTGAATCGTCTCTAACCAAACTTCTACTAACACGAGATAAACACGAGATTAGCAGAAGGAGCCCAAAGGGTGCCGTAGTGGGGCTTGAACTTCCTTTTTCTAGTCCCGTCGTACGTGCTATACGTCACCGCGTTCCAAACCAGCGGACTTTTGCAGTGAGCGTGTGTGGCCAAATCCGTCCGTTTTTAAGTCCGGCGCAAGGAGCCAACAAAGTCCGACGAAAAGTCCGCCGGGCAAAGTCCGCCGTAAAGTCCGCTCGTGTGTATGCGGCATAAGTCCTCACTCGCTCTTGGTGGGTGCCGAAATGGGCCCTGCTGTGAAATATTAGATCAAGAATTGTAATTACATGCCCCTGTTGAACAAGGGCAGAAAAATTGGGCCTTTGGTGGTGGTGGTGGTGGTGCTGGTGCCACAACACTGTAAGTCCTCACAGACACTCTAGTTGGAATGCAGGAACAAGCCCTGCTGCAAAGTATTGCATCAAAAATTGTAATTACACGCCCCTGTTAAACAGGGGCTGAAAAATTGGGCCTTAGGCACTGGTGCTGGTGCCACAACACTGCAACCCCTCACAGATACTCTAGTTGTAATGCAGAAACGAGCCCTGCTGCAAAGTATTGCATCAAAAATTGTAATTACACGCCCCTGTTAAACAGGGGCTTAAAAATTGGGCCTTAGGCACTGGTGGTGGCGCCCAGAACCAAAAATGTTCTTACAAGCTATCAGCGTGATCATTGAGGAGGAAGAGGATAATTACTCAGGGATAGTCACTCAGCATCAGCATAGGCAGTCTTTGAAGGGATCTGAGATTTAAAAAAAAAATTATTCGGTTACATAAGCATCAGGTGCTTGGTAGCTGGTGGTGATCCAAGACTGATTCATTTTTATGAAGGTCAGTCGATCGACCGAGTCGGTGGACAGATGCACCCTGTGATCGGTTACAAAGCCTCCAGCAGCACTTAATGTGCGTTCCGAAAGAATGCTGGATGCAGGACAGGCCAGTAGCTCAATTGCATACTGTGCAAGCTCTGGCCAGTGATCCATCCTCAAGACCCAGTAACCCAGAGGATTTTCGGTGGGAAAGGTGTCCAAGTCAGATCTTGCCCCTAGGTATTCCTGCACCGTGTAAAACAGACGCTGGCGATGGTTGCTGGAACCGATCATACCTTGGGGCTGCGGACCAAAAAATTGTCTGAACGTATCGGTCAGACGGCCAGCTTCTCCACCGCTCCTTCTTTGACTGACCGAAGCCTCAGCAACACGTTGTCCAGAAACAGGAGTTTGTAACCTCCCAGTCTCTGGGAACGCGTTGCACAGACCTTTCTGCAAGGCCTCCCGAAGATGTTTCATCCTCTGCTCCCTCTGCGATGGCAAGATAAGGTCCGCAACCTTACCCTTGTAACGTGGATCAAGGAGGGTTGCCAGCCAGTATTGGTCCTTCTCCTTGATACCACGAATACGAGGATCCTTACGCAGGCTTTGCAGGATCAGGGAGGCCATGCAGCGTAGGTTTGCTGAGGCATTCAGTCCGGAGTCCTCTGGGTCACTAAGGACGACATGGTCCGCAGCCACCTCCTCCCAGCCACGTACAAGTCCATGTGTTTCTTGGGACTGATCCCTTAAAGACTGCTTCTGATGCTGAGTGCCAGGCTCCACCTCCATACTGACACAATCCTCCTCCTCCTCCTCCCCGTCCTCGTCCTGTGTGATCGGCAGGCACGCAGGAACACTGTCTGCATAAAGGGGGCCTTGAGAGCTAAGGAAGTCCTCCTCTTCCTGCCTCTGTTCTGCCTCAAGAGCCCTGTCCATTATTCCACACAGCGAGTGCTCCAACAGGTGGACAAGGGGGACAGTGTCACTGATGCATGCACTGTCACTGCTCACCATCCTCGTGGCCTCCTCAAATGGTGACAGGACAGTGCATGCATCCCTGATCATGGCCCACTGGCATGGGGAAAAAAAACAAGCTCCCCTGACCCTGTCCTGGTGCCATAGTCGCACAGGTACTCATTGATGGCCCTCTGCTGCGTGTGCAGCCGCTGCAGCATGGCCAACGTTGAGTTCCACCTGGTGGGCATGTCACAGATTAGGCGGTCCTTTGGCAGGGTAAACTCCTTTTGGAGGTCTGCCAGCTGAGCACTGGCATTATATGACAAGCGGAAATGCACACAGACTTTCCTGGCCTGCCTCAGGACATCCTGTAAGCCTGGGTACCTGCCCAAGAACCGCTGCACCACCAAGTTAAGGACGTGAGCCAAACAGGGCACATGGGTCATTTGTCCCTGTTGGAGGGCAGAGAGGAGGTTGGTGCCATTGTCGCAAACCACCATTCCTGCCTTAAGTTGGCGTGGCATCAACCACCTCTGAACCTGCCCCTGCAGAGCTTACAGAACCTCTGCCCCAGTGTGGCTCCTGTCCCCCAAGCACACCAGCTCAAGCACCGCATGGCATCTTTTGGCCTGCATACTTGCATAGCCCCTTGAACAGCTACCGAGCATCGCTGGTTCCGAGGTCAAAGCACAGGAAGAGGCCATGGCGGAAGAAGAAGAGGAGGGGGTGGAGGAAAGAGGTGTGTCACAATCATTAGTAGTGGCATTTTGGAGGCGTGGTGGCGGAACAACCTCCAATACTACTGCACCTTGTCCTGCATCCTTCCCAGCTGCCAGCAGAGTCACCAAATGCGCGGTGAAACTTAGGTAACGTCCCTGTCCATGCCTGCTGGACCATGAGTCAGCGGTAATATGCACCTTACCACTGACCGCCCTGTCCAGCGAGGCATGGACATTGCCTTCCACATGCCGGTAGAGAGCCGAAATCGGCTTCCGTGAGAAAAAGTGGCGTTTGGGTACCTGCCACTGAGGAACCGCACATTCCACAAACTCACAGAAGGGGGCAGAGTCTACCAACTGAAAAGGTAGCAGTTGAAGTGCTAGCAATTTTGCCAAGCTAGCATTCAACCGCTGGGCATGTGGATGGCTGGGAGTGATCTTCTTTCGGTGGTGCAGCAGCTGGGGCAGGGAAATTTGCCTGGTATAATCTGATGTTGGTGTACCGAAAGCAGATTGCCCACAAGTACTTGGCTGTGACACACCTAATTCTACACCTTCATTCCTCTCAGTGCAGGTCTCAGAGAGGACTGAAGGTATAGTGGGGTTGGAGATCTCAGCTGATGAGGAGCAAGGAGAGGTCCTCTTTGTTCTTTGGTGTGGGTCTTTTAGATACGCTTGCCAACGAACTGCATGGCAGGTCAACATATGTCTGGTCAAGCATGTGGTGCCCAAGCGGGACATGTTTTGGCCATGTGAGATATGCTTGAGACATATGTTGCAAATAGCAGCGGTGCGAACTGATGCACTCGTCTCAAAAAAGGCCCACACCAAAGAACTTTTGGAATAACGTGCAGAGACAGCAGCGCCCTGCACATGCGGAGCTTTGGGGTGTGATGCAGTCAGTGTGCTGCCCTTAGGCTGGCCCCTGGAGGGCATTGTGCCTCGTTGGTAATGTGCCTCCTCCTCCTCTCTCCTATCAGGCACCCACGTTGAGTCAGTGACCTCATCATCCCCTCCCTCCTCATCACTGGAGCAAACCTGGCAGTATGCTGCAGCAGGGGGAGGATGACTGCCAGATTGCTGTCCTTCTTGGGCACCCCCTCTGTCCGTGCTCACGTTACTGCCTCATCTAGCTCAGTATCATCATCAGAGCCTTCTAAACGCTGGGCATTCTCCTGGAGCATGTACCCAGCACTGTGGTCAAACAGTTCGAGGGACTCCTCAGGATGACATGGTGGGGCTAGGGAAGGAGTCACTGATGCCATTGAGCCGAGGGAAGAGGCCGTGTTGGCAGCTGCTTTACCAAAGTACCCTGAGCATGGGTGAGAGAGGATGAGGAGGATGAGGACGGCTTGGTCATCCACTCAACCAAGTCTTCCGCATGTTGCGGCTCAACGCGGCCAGCTGGTGAAAAAAAGGCCAAGCGTGTCCCACGGCCACGTGCTGATGATGAGGATGCACCGTCTCCATGACCAGCACTGTTGCCTCTAGACACAGAGCCTGCTTGCCCTCTTTTATTGGCTTGTAACTGTCTGCCTCTGCTTGTTGGCCTTCCAGACATACTAATGGCCTGTAGCTGCACTAAGCTGGGAGATATATATATAAATAAATATATATTCATACTGCAGCTAGCAAAATTAACTGCCTGCCTATAGTATGAGAACACCACCAACCTTCTACAGGTAGCTTTAGGTGAACACTGTGCAGAGCTCGCAAAAAACTAACTTGTAGCTTATTTAGCTGCCTGCGGTAGTGATAAGATAAGGAAAACACCACCAACCTTCTACAGGTAGCTTTAGGTGAACACTGTGCAGAGCTTGCAAAAAAATAACTTGTAGCTTATTTAGCTGCCTGCGGTAGTGATAGGATCAGGAAAACACCAACCTTCTACAGGTAGCTTTAGGTGAACACTGTGCAGAGCTCGCAAAAAAATAACTTGTAGCTTATTTAGCTGCCTGCGGTAGTGATAGGATCAGGAAAACACCACCAACCTTCTACAGGTAGCTTTAGGTTTACACTGTGCAGAGCTTGCAAAAAACTAACTTGTAGCTTATTTAGCTGCCTGCGGTAGTGATAGGATCAGGAAAACACCACCAACCTTCTACAAGTAACTTTAGGTGAACACTTTGCAGAGCTCGCAAAAAAATAACTTGTAGCTTATTTAGCTGCCTGCGGTAGTGATAGGATCAGGAAAACACCACCAACCTTCTACAGGTAGCTTTAGGTTTACACTGTGCAGAGCTTGCAAAGAACTAAATTGTAGCTTATTTAGCTGCCTGCGGTAGTGATAAGATAAGGAAAACACCACCAACCTTCTACAAGTAGCTTTAGGTGAACACTGTGCAGAGCTCGCAAAAAAATAACTTGTAGCTTATTTAGCTGCCTGCGGTAGTGATAGGATCAGGACAACACCACCGACCTTCTACAGGTATCTTTAGGTGAACACTGTGCAGAGCTTGCAAAAAACTAACTTGTAGCTTATTTAGCTGCCTGTGGTAGTGATAGGATCAGGAAAACACCACCAACCTTCTACAGGTAGCTTTAGGTTTACACTGTGCAGAGCTTGCAAAAAACTAAATTGTAGCTTATTTAGCTGCCTGCGGTAGTGATAAGATAAGGAAAACACCACCAACCTTCTACAGGTAGCTTTAGGTGAACACTGTGCAGAGCTCGCAAAAAAATAACTTGTAGCTTATTTAGCTGCCTGCGGTAGTGATAGGATCAGGACAACACCACCGACCTTCTACAGGTAGCTTTAGGTGAACACTGTGCAGAGCTTGCAAAAAAATAACTTGTAGCTTATTTAGCTGCCTGCGGTAGTGATAGGATCAGGAAAACACCAACCTTCTACAGGTAGCTTTAGGTGAACACTGTGCAGAGCTCGCAAAAAAATAACTTGTAGCTTATTTAGCTGCCTGCGGTAGTGATAGGATCAGGAAAACACCACCAACCTTCTACAGGTAGCTTTAGGTTTACACTGTGCAGAGCTTGCAAAAAACTAACTTGTAGCTTATTTAGCTGCCTGCGGTAGTGATAAGATGAGGAAAACACCACCAACCTTCTACAGGTAGCTTTAGTTAAACACTGTGCAGAGCTCGCAAAAAAATAACTTGTAGCTTATTTAGCTGCCTGCGGTAGTGATAGGATCAGGACAACACCACCGACCTTCTACAGGTAGCTTTAGGTGAACACTGTGCAGAGCTTGCAAAAAACTAACTTGTAGCTTACTTAGCTGCCTGCGGTAGTGATAGGATCAGGAAAACACCAACCTTCTACAAGTAACTTTAGGTGAACACTGTGCAGAGCTCGCAAAAAAATAACTTGTAGCTTATTTAGCTGCCTGCGGTAGTGATAGGATCAGGAAAACACCACCAACCTTCTACAGGTAGCTTTAGGTGAACACTGTGCAGAGCTTGCAAAAAACTAAATTGTAGCTTATTTAGCTGCCTGCGGTAGTGATAAGATAAGGAAAACACCACCAACCTTCTACAGGTAGCTTTAGGTGAACACTGTGCAGAGCTCGCAAAAAAATAACTTGTAGCTTATTTAGCTGCCTGCGGTAGTGATAGGATCAGGACAACACCACCGACCTTCTACAGGTATCTTTAGGTGAACACTGTGCAGAGCTTGCAAAAAACTAACTTGTAGCTTATTTAGCTGCCTGTGGTAGTGATAGGATCAGGAAAACACCACCAATCTTCTACAGGTAGCTTTAGGTGAACACTGTGACGAGCTTGCAAAAAACTAACTTGTAGCTTATTTAGCTGCCTGCGGTAGTGATAGGATCAGGAATACACCACCAACCTTCTACAGGTAGCTTTAGGTGAACACTGTGCAGAGCTTCCAAAAAACTAACTTGTAGCTTATTTAGCTGCCTGCGGTAGTGATAGGATCAGGAAAACACCACCAACCTTCTACAGGTAGATTTAGCTGAACACTGTGCAGAGCTCGCACTACACTAACTTGTAGTTTTAGGTGAACACTGTGCAGAGCTTGCAAAAAACGAACTTGTAACTTATTTAGCTGCCTGCGGTAGTGATAGGATCAGGAAAACACCACCAACCTTCTACAGGTAGCTTTAGGTGAACACTGTGCAGAGCTTGCAAAAAACTAACTTGTAGCTTATTTAGCTGCCTGCGGTAGTGATAGGATCAGGAAAACACCACCAACCTTCTACAGGTAGCTTTAGCTGAACACTGTTCAGAGGACACACTACACTAACTTGTAACTTTAGCTGAACACTGTGCAGAGGTCGCACTACACTAACTTGTAGCTTTAGCTGAACACTGTGCAGAGGTTGCACTATACTAACTTGTAGTTTAGCTGAACACTGTGAGGAGGACGCACTACCCTAACTTGTAACTTTAGCTGAACACTGTGCAGAGGTCACACTAAACTAACTTGTAGCTTTAACTAAACACTGTGAGGAGGACGCACTACACTAACTGTAAATAGTGTAAATGTAATAGTCTTGCTGCCTGACTGTGGTACTAATAGGATCAAAAGAACACCAGCAATTTTCTTCAGGTAGCTGTAAATACTGTAATAAGACAAGCCTGCCTGTAGGAAGATAACAGGAACGAATCTAGCTAAACTGAATACAGTGTATATGTATATATATATATATATATATATATATATATATATACACACACAACACCTGGGATGTATATATATACACAATACACTGTAAGTGCAGCTAACTCACGGACTGTCCTGCCTAATCTAGCTAACTTAAATGAAATGACATTGTCTCTCTGTCTATCTATGCACGCCGGTACACACTACACAGAGCCGCCGTGCAGGCAGTCTTACATAGTGTGGGGCGTGTTCTAAACCCCCTGAGCCATAATTGGCCAAAACCACCCTGGCTTTGGCCAATTACAGCTCTCTCTACTGACGGCGCTTTGATTGGCCAAGCATGCGGGTCATAGTGCATGCTTGGCCAATCATCAGCCAGCAATGCACTGTGATGCCGCAGTGAATTATGGGCCGTGACGCGCCACACGAATTTGGCGCGAACGGCCTATATCACTCGCAATTCGGCGAACGATCGAACAGACGATGTTCGAGTCGAACATGGGTTCGACTCGAACGCGAAGCTCATCCCTAGTGACATGCTTGTGGCTGTCAGAGTCTTGCCATGCCTCATGGGACTTGTAGTTCTGCAACAGCTGGAGGTCCACTAATTGCATATCCCTGGCCTAGGGTGTCAAAAATCCTTGCACCAGACCTGTACACCACTGGCAACTGCAGCTAAAGGGTGTGCGGTTGGGGCAGGGGTGGTGCAAACACATCATAACTGTGAGGTTTTACCACCCCCCCAATATGAAATTGTAAATTAACCCTTACTGTTGTGGGCCCCCTAAAAGGCTGTTTTCACACCGTCATGCTGTGGTTTACCTGCACTGTGTTAAGCTGTGCTTTGCCATATACTTCTATTATAGCATACAGGTGTGTGATGCACTTTCTGAAAGTGCACCACAACTCCTGCATTCAGAAAGTGCACCAAAACTCCTGCATTCAGAAAGTGCACCAGACACACTGTATATAATAGAAGTCTATGGCTAAGCACAGCAAATGCAAAGGAAAACTGCAGGTACACTGCACTCATGATGTGGGTGAATTGTATTGCTTCACAAGGGCCTAAAGATCTCCTCTTTCCTGCTGCTGGCACCACTCGGGAGGCTGCTAGCCAGGATAAGAGGAAGAGTGCAGTTGATATCACTTCACATGGGACATGAGCAAGTACTACAGAGGACGCATCAGTGTATGCGGCTCTTGCTCCCTACACTACAGCTCCAACTTAACAAGTAGTCCCTCTGCATTGCACTCTGATGGAATGGCGGGTCAGCAAGTCCAGGCCACGATCTACCAGTCACCTGTCTGCAATCTTATGGTAGATTGCAATCTATAGGTTGCTGATTACCGTGCTACAGGGACACAAACAGAACAAAAAACCTAAAGGGGTTATATATTTCTCCTAATCTATTAAATTAAGCATATTTTTTGTATGTTTTGCTGTTTAAGCTTCGGTTCACACTAGATGAGGTGCAAATTCACAGTAAGATCTTAGTGGATTCTGTACCGCATCAAAATTGCAATCTGTTCATGCAAACCGATTGTATGTCAAGATAACCACTCCCCAAAATCTGTTTGCAAAACTCAGTGCGATTTGCAGAATTGGATTGCATGGATGTGATCACCCACGCGATCCAATTCAGGTGCTGACAAAAAAAAGGATCCTGCAGGACTTCGGTGAATGCAGTGCCATTTGCGCCATACAAATCCATGGCTCAAATTGCACCTCAGAGACACCCCATGTAATTTGCACTGGAATGTGCTCTGATTCCTGTGCAAATTGCATGCAGTGTCCAGCACCACATCAGTGTGAACCTGGGCTTAAAGATGCTCTCACTTCCTGTCTGGTAAAACCTTGTCATTAGGATAGTAAAACAAGCATATCGTTGTAATGCAAATGTCGATAGCAGTACAGCCTGACAGGGGTTCTAATCCTGTCCCACTGTCCAAAACTATGAAAATCAAACAGTATTTTTCTGGGCCTATAGTTTTCATATATCTATATAGATATAAACTATAGTGGTTTTCAAAGTTTTGGATAGGGTAGGACAGGAAAATTGTATGATGTATGGCCAGCTTTAATTTGTATTCCTATATAAATATTTACAGTATCTCACAAAAGTGAGCACACCACTAATGTTTTTGTAAATATTTTATTGGAAATGAGGTGAAACTCTGCCATCATCCACTCATTTGCAAAAAAATACTTTTTTTCTAGCTAATGTCCAATCATACCGGTCTCGTGTAGACTCAGAGAGGAGGCACCGCTCAGGCCATGCGGTCCCTCCACTGAACTTTTGCGTCACTTCCATTTTCACATTGCCATTGGGAAACCGCAAGGGATGCCGAGGTTTAGCAAAAAGTGCCCACTTCCTATGGCTATTCCAATCACAACACCCACAGGTAAAATAATTTTAGAGTGGAAGTTCACACTCCAAAGAAAGCCAATGAAATGTGACACTTCTCAGCTGCAAATCAAGTGATTGCATAATGTCACACTTCCCATAGACAGTGTCTCGTACAAACTTAAAGGGCCAATTATTATTTTAATATATTTGTGATTAGCTTTGGGAGGACTGCACCCCATGGACGGGCCGCCACTGATCAGCTCCAATTATGAAGAGTGGACACAGCATGCTCTCCTCTATGGGCAGTCAGATGTAAAACAGACTGCTTGTCCATTTACACCCAACTACCCATCCGTCTGTTTTTGGCAGATCAGATTGGATTTCGGCATGTGTAAACAGACACATGTCTATTTATATCTGCTGCTCTAAAGAGAAAAATGGAGGGTCCTATCAGATCCACCTGAACACCTGACAGGTGGACCAGATTGGCCCACTCCTGTTAAAGGGGTCTCACATAAAAGTTTAAGACCCCTTTTGCATTTGCCCAACTTTGAAGCATCAGAATGCAAGAGTTGCATAAAAATCCCTAATCTGCGACTGCTAAATTTCAATCTGCTGCAATTTATTGTCAAAGACTAAAGGGAACTTTGTGTCCATTCACATTTAAATGCATACATTACACAGAACAGTATACTTAAGAATTTAAAAAGGCCCATAAATTAGAACCGGGATAATTAAAATGAAAAAAAAAATACATGGCCAAACTCTAAAGGCAACTGCCCCAATTATAACTTGTAGCATTTTGAGTAAGGTACACATGGTGGGGGGTTGAGTAAAAAGTTGGTATACATACATGCTAGAAAATCCATTTTTTGTTTTCTACAATAGAGCTATGATACCATTTGGGCTGTATAAGAAAATGCAGGTAAATAACTGTTTTCGGAGTTAAAAGTTTATAACAAACTTCAAGTGTCTCTATAGGTAAACAAAAGAAGTGTGACTCAACCTCACAGTTGATCAGAAAGCTATCTGGGACAGAAATTCAATTAGCACTTGAAAAGCAGCCTCAGATCCTATCAACAGTTAATGTAGTTGAGACAAGACCTCTTAGATAAGAGAGTTAGAGATCAGCAGGTGGCTAAAATCTTGTGTTAGAAGGATAACTCTACACACTTTTTTAATTGTAAGGCCCCTTTCACACGATCGGACCGTTCAGATCCGCCTGTCAGTTTTGACGGCGGACCTGAACGGGCGATCCATGTTAGCCTATGGACCGTCGGATGTCAACGGAGACATGTCCGCTGACATCCGACCCCGTCCAATCCGCTAAAAGCAGACGTATGGGCTCTACGTCCAGATCCGTCGCTGGCGGATCGGATCGGGTGAGATCTGACGAAAACAGACACGCTGTCCGTTTTCGTCCGATCCCTCCATAGGCAGCAGCGGCGCCTGACAAGCCCCTCCCCGCTCAGTGAGCAGAGAGGGACCTGTCATCTGCCGGCTCAGCGGAGATCAACGGACTGATCTCCCGCTGAGCCGGCGGACTGAGGCGGGCTCCGTAGAAACGGAGCCCGCCTCGTGTGAAAGGGGCCTAATTCTTATACTTTGTAATCAGATAAGACAAAGATGGCACTTAGTTATTTAACACTAGGTTGGACTTCAAGTAATTATCTATTCAATCAGAATTGTGTATATTGTTTATATATAGAAAAAGTCCAGGGATTGTTGCACTTTAAATTTAATAACTCTACATGTAATAAATTACATCTTTACATGTTTCTCCAAATATCCATTTCAGACTACAAAGCTTGCACCCTTCTTCAGATGGGAACAATCTGTATACTGACATTATTCTCACTTCATTTTATTTTGTTACATTTCACACCAGAAATCCATTAGGCATCAATTAACCAATTAATCAATACAAATTATCATAATTATTCTCATCCTGGATTCCAGAGAGATGGCTCAACGAGATGTAATCATGCCTCAATAGCATAGAAAAAGTTCCATTTAACAGAGTATTAAAACATACAAATCTATTAACAAATGTCCAGAAAAAAATACAATAATCAAAAATAATGTATTTAAATTATAATCTATATACAATAAACCTAATTTTTGTGATCTATAGAAATAAATGCAAGTCAAAGTCCGAGTTTAAACCTCCAGGTTGTAAAGTATCCAATCTATTTATCCATTGTACTTCCAATTTTTTTAATTTTAATTTAAGATCACCCCCCCTCCATTTGTTTAGGGGAACTGCATTAATGACCATATATTTCACTTGCGATACAGTATGTCCCATCTCAACATAATGACTTGCCATTTTGAGTTTTTTTTGTTGAGATTGGTCAGATCTGACCAATCTTTCCGATATGATGAAAATGGAGGATAATGAACTTCAGGGATTGGTGGAAATTTTTATTTTAATATACGCAAATGTTTTTTTTAATCAATTTTATGTATTCAAAATGGATCTGGATGGAATTGGGACACAAATGAGAATCTTTGAATCATGTTAGTTGTTCTCTTTTGGCCATATTTCTCCTTTCCTCCTCAATAGTCTCTATGGGATACCCCTTCTGAGCAAGTTTATTTTCCATTTCATCTAAACATTTATCTTGGTCTTCACTATTAGTAACAATTCTATTTACCCTAATTAGCTGACTCTTGGGAATTGATTTGAATACCCCAGGTGGGTGGAAACTATTGAAATGCAAAAGTTGATTACGATTGGTCAGTTTTGTGTATAAATCACTACTAAGTCTACCATTTACCATACTAATATGTGTATCCAAAAAGGGCATTTTCTTGGCTATAAGTCATATTAAACTCGAGACAAGGTATTAAATAAATGATAAAGTGTTCAAGTCGCCCTCCCATATCAAACACATCGTCCAAAATTAATACATTTTAAGTGCAGCAATCCCTGGATTTTTTCTTTATATATGGCCTTTGGAAAGGCTTGATTGCTGGCACTAGGATGCATAGCGTGTGCTGTCTACCACACCTGTAAAGTTATATATATATAAAAAATATCCAATGGCTGTCACCACACACAAATCAGGGATAAAAAATAGGCCCGGGTGCACAGCAAAGACTGTAGTGCATATAAATTAAAAAAGAGAGCGGCATTCATGGGTCTAGAAAAGGTGAACGCACAATGGCCATCGTGCATTTACCTTTCAAGACTAGTGAGTGCCGCTCTCTTTTTTTTATAAAAAAATAGTGTATATAGATATAGATCTCTATACCTATCTAGATATATAGATATATTTATATGGAGATATATAGATATATATATATATATATACCGTATTTATCGGTATAACACGCGCCCCAAGTTTAGGAGGGAATTTTAAGGAAAAAAAACTTTTAGGAGGGAAGTTTAAGGAAAAAAAACTTACATTAAAATGCCCATCAATGCAGCCTTATCTGTCCATCTGCAGCCTTTTCAGTGTCAGCGCAGCCTTGTCAGTGCAGCTTTGTCAGTGCAGCCTTGCCCCAGTGCAGCCATGTCAGTGCAGCTTTGTGCACTCGCCGCCGACATACACAGCCGTGTGTAGATTCAAATATGGTGCCGAGACTGCAGGGATTCGTCGGAGCCAAGATACACATACCCGAGTGTTCTCGGATTTTTTCGGCACCGCCGTCACACCCAGTCCCGCCCTTGGACCTGTGTTATGTCCATCATAGGGCGGGACTGGGCGTGACTGTGAGCGGCGCCGCAAAAAGCCGAGAACACTCGGGTATGTGTATCTCGGCTCCGACGAATCCCTGCAGTCTCGGCGCCATATTTGAATTTACCCACGGCTGTGTATGTTGGCGGCGATCACGGCAATTGCCGTGATCGCTCCGATCACACAAAATCGGCGGGGATCGGCCTATAACACGCACCCACGATTTTCCCCTGATTTTCAGGGGGAAAAAGTGCGTGTTATATGCCGATAAATACGGTATATATGTATAGATAGATATATATAGATATCTATCTATCTATATAGATATATATAGATATATCTATATATATAGATATCTATATATATAGATATCTATCTATCTATCTATCTATATATATATCTATCTATCTATCTATATAGATATATCTATATAGATATCTATGTATATAGATATCTATATACATAAATATATCTATATCGATATATATATATCTATATCGATATATATAGATAAATAGATAGATAGATATAGATATATATCTACATATAGATATATATCTATATGTATATATGTAGAGATAGATAGATAGGTAGATAGATAGATATATATAGATATATATGTATATATATATCTATATATATAGATAGATATATATATCTATATCATATCCAGTGGCGGAATTACCAGGGTCGCACCAGTCGCATTTGTGACTGGGCCCTTGGGTTCCGCCACTGTAGGGGGGCCCGCCACCTGAGAGATAGTACAGTAGTGTACACTCATGGTGTAGACTATAGTCATTCACAGGGAGTCCGCTCTGCCCATCCTCTCCGGCCGCTTCGCCCATCCTCTCCGGCCGCTCCGCCCATCCTCCCCGAGCGCACTTACGGGCACACTGCAAGGCTCCGCCCATCCTCTGCACCCATCCCGCACTCAGGGGCACAGTCCCCGCCCGCTTCGCCCATCTTCTCCAGCTCTGCCTGCACTCACAGGCCCCGCCCATCCTCTCTGTTCGCCCAAGCAAGACCCAGCAAGGAGGGGGAACCAAGAGATCTGCAAGTAAGTGGCACCCACCCCTCTATATCAACACTGCCACTGATCCCCACACCACCACTACTGCACTGATTCCCCCCACCACTTCTGCCACTGATACCCCCCACACCACCACCACCACTACTGCCACTGATTCCCACACCACCACTACTGCCACTGATACACTGAACACTGAAACCACAACTGCTGCCACTGATCCCCCACACCACCACTACTGCCACTGATACCCCCCACACCACCACCACCACTACTGCCACTGATACCACCACCACCACCACCACTACTGCCAATGATCCGCCACATCACCATCACTACTGCCACTGATACCA